>CM026557.1:36285171-37535171 GCA_015143295.1 Tetracentron sinense
ACTAACCCATAATTCTATGAGCCGTCTCGTAATTAATAAACCCAGTTGTGCCTAGTTAGTCAACTTTATGGCGTGGTAGGGCTAACCCATTCTCTCTATGTGCCCTAAAAGAAGCAAAAGAAAGCATTGGAATGTCTTGAAATCCATTAAAAATGCAAAAACCAAAAGTTGTTCATACTCTAAACATGCAAACCACGAGCATTCATAAAAAAAAATTGCAATATGGTCAGACCCACCACGAAACTATACTTAATTGGAAAACTAGAGATTGAGATATTACCTACCATTCTTTAATTTGATACAAACGTCTTCACGCTCATAAGCAAGGATAGTGGGAATATTTTCATTAAATATGAGCATTCACTTCTGATATTTTCTTTATACACATGTTGTCAACTTCGAGATTTCATACCCCCACGCAGTATGACTAGCTCTCTAACATCTCCATTCTTGAATTCCGATAATCAAGAACACATGGAGGTCTCAGTGCAGCAACAATCCTCTCGGGGAAGATGGCGATCCGCCATTTTCATCATTGGTAAACCTCGCTTTCTTGTTGATCACCCAAATCTTGTCTAATTTTCAGAATCTCATTCTTTCTATCATATTGCGATACAGGCGTCGAAGTAGCTGAGCGATTCGCTTTCTACGGCATGTCAGGGAACCTCATCACTTATCTCACTAATGTCCTACACCAATCTACCGCAACAGCAGCCAAGAATGTGAATATCTGGACTGGTGTATCGACCCTCCTCCCTTTACTAGGTGCCTTCATCGCCGATACCTACTTGGGTCGGTTTAAGACAATCCTCGTCGCGTCTTTGATCTATGTTTTGGTGGGTTCATTGAATTCTCCTCCCATTTTATCCAAAATTTGTAGGTTGTTTTTATTTGAAATTGTAGAATTATGTTTGTGATAGCTGATCAGGATTGTAAATCACAGGGACTAGTTATGCTAGTGATATCGGTGTCAGTGGTACCCTTGCGATTTCGATATGTAACATTCTACTTCTCCCTTTACATGGTGGCGGTCGGGGAAGGTGGACACAAGCCGTGTGTACAAACATTTGGAGCTGATCAATTCGACCAAGATAAACCAGAAGATAAGAAAGCCAAGAGTTCTTTCTTCAATTGGTGGTACTGTGGAATATGCGGTGCTGCTGCCGCTGCTATGTTTATTGTAATTTATGTCCAAGATAACGTGGGATGGGCGCTTGGGTTTGGAATTCCGGCTGCTGCGATGGTGCTCGCTCTTGTTTTGTTTGTGCTAGGACGGAGATTGTATAGGCATCATGTTCTGAGCGGGAGTCCGTTAACTCGAGTGGCGCAAGTGTTCGTCGCAGCTTGTCGTAAGAGGCGCTTGACTGTGTCACAGGATGGCCATGGAGAATGCTGGGATGGGGAGGGCATGGGAGTTCAGCCTAAGGGTCGGACACTCACTCGTACCAAGCAATTCAAGTAAGTTATATATAGTTCCAGGGTAATTTGAAAATGATGATACACTTATCCCCGAAAAACTGTCCCTTTTCAAGGATAAGGTGTTTAAAGTTGGGTTACACTACTACTCCAATTATGCATGCCAAACAGAAGATAAGTTATTATCTTAGAAGGTGTTTGGACAAACACCCCATATATTCAATTTGTGGAAATGAGTCTCCTAAGCAAGTGCTTGCTTTGGTAGGACCCACAAAATGTCCATGCCTAGTGCTTGGATTAGTACTTGATTAGCGGCCTCGGCTTGTCTCAGGCGAAGCCAGAAAGGGCTCTCGGGGTTCCATACATTGTGTGACAGTTGGTGTAAAATTGGGGAGAAGTCATTCCATTTTCTCCCCATAATTTTGACTTCTCCCTGACTTCTCCCCATTTGAAATCTCTCACCCGTATTCTCGTATACTTATCGCCACTTGTCCTATTATAGGTGGAGAAGTCAAAATCATGGCCCCATGATTTTAACTTCTCCACCACCTGTCCCCTATTCTATAGAACCCTGAGACAAGCCCTTTCTGGCTTCCGCAGAGACAATCCAAGGCCTTGATTAGCAAGCCTTTTCAGCCAAGTTAGTAGGACCCAACAAAATGCCTTTTCAGCCACGTTTAGTAGGACCCACAAAATGTTAATGCCTTTCGGTGCGTGTTTGGTAACTAGTTTTAAGTTGTGAGCCTAAATACCATCCCATAAAGTCATCCCACATTTATACAGGGGGATACCAAGTTGGTATTAAACATGCAACTTAGATCAGCACTTTTGTGTCTTTGGGGTCTAAGGTAACAATACCACAACTTAGATCAGCACTTCACAACTTGAAACTTGTTGCCAAACACATTCCTCAGCGGTATATGAGGCCCTAACCAAAGATATCATATGGTTGTACCAAATAATTAGGATAGTCTTGGTTGTTAATGTTTGACCTCTTGCTCAACTAAAATGTTCTTTGTTTAATATCTCGTTAGCACCTGATTTTGTAAATCTTTACTTTACAAAATTAAAGATTCGGCGGGGAAGTCATGCTCTCCCAGTGGAAATATGTGCATGCGATTGATCCGGTCCGAGAAGAGGGTGTGAAGAGGGTGTGATGGCCGAATATTCACCCGCCCCTTAACCTAGAAGAAATACTAACCTTGCTAACCAGGGTTTTGAACTAATTATATGAATTCGGGAAAAAAAAAAAATGTCAACATTTTTTTTTAAACCAAATCCTCTACGGTGATCCGGTTTTGACCCTTGAGGTCACCGCATGTCCCTTTTGACACCCCTTAACTATGGTTCACTCACCCATCCTTGGTTTTTTTTTTTTAATATTTATTCTTTTTTTTATATATTTTAACATTAAAAAAACCCTGAAAACATTTTTTTAAAATTAAAAGAGAATTAATATTTTTTTAAAAAAACCAAGGAGGTGGGTGAACCCTAGGGTTGGGTGAATCTTAACCATAGTTAAGGTTGTCAAATGGGACACGTGGCAACCTCAGGAGTGATAACCGGATTTAGAGGATTTGGTTTTTTTTTCTTTTGTTTGGGGTAGGGGTAATCATTTATCTAGGTTAGGGGTTAGTACACATGATGGGCACTTAACGATAATATGTTAATCCCATCTTACAAATTGTGAACAATGCAGATTTTTGGACAAAGCGGCGTTAATTGACGATCTTGATGCTTCGAGCACGACCATAAACAATTGGAGGCTTTGCTCAATAAATCAAGTAGAAGAAGCGAAGATTCTCTTTCGGCTAATCCCAATTTGGCTGAGTTGCTCCGTGTATGCCATAGTGTTTGCGCAAATGGGCACCTTCTTTACTAAGCAAGGCAGCACCGTGGTCACAAAGATTGGGTCACACTTTCATATACCCCCATCCTCACTTCAAGTGTTTACTGGCATAGTGGTTGTTATTGTTGTGCCCATATATGATCGGATTCTAGTTCCGGTCACTAGAAACATCACAGGGCTTCCCTCCGGCATAACCATGCTGCAAAGGATTGGGGTTGGGATGTTCTTCTCAACAGTTACCATGATTGTAGCAGCTCTAGTAGAGGCTAGAAGAATTAGCATTGCTAGAGAACATGGGCTCCTCGATGAACCAAAAACTACCGTACCGATGAGCGTTTGGTGGTTACTCCCACAATATGTGATCGCCGGAGTTTCCGACGTGTTCGCCATCGTCGGATTGCAAGAACTTTTCTATGATCAAATGCCAGAGGAGATGCGGAGCATGGGTGCCGCGGCATATCTTAGCGTATTGGGGGTGGGAAGTTTATTGAGTAGTGTTGTTATATCTATTGTACAGTTGATCAGCACAAGATGTGGAGAATCATGGCTGGGTGACAATCTTAATCGTGCGCACCTTGATTACTACTACTGGGTTCTTGCTGGATTGAACACTCTGGCATTATGTGTGTATGTAGGTGTTGCTAGGTGTTTTGTGTACAAGAAAATTGATGGCCTTGCTCCCACGTAGATGCTTTTATAGCCATTGATTTGAGCCCAATTGTTGGGGCCCAACCAATGGTAGTGAGATTGAATATAAGTCCTTAACTCTTTTTAAATTGTTATAAAAATTATGAATAGTTATTGTTTAAATTGTAAATTTTTGACAAAGTCATTAATTAAAAATAATAATAATACACGGAGTAATCATTTAACAAAGTTTTTCAAAAAAAATGATGGGGGCTTTGCAAAAATTTTGAAGACTTTGCTACTATGATTAGGAGTTAGGACCTACAAAGTCTTTTAGATATTTACATGTATAATGCTCGCTCTCCTTCGAATGCGGTGGTCGTCCAACTTGCAAAGACACTCCATGTTTAAGTTAGTCTCTTGCTTGGCTTGAACCTAAAAGAAGACGATCATTAGAAGATAATGATCCACACCAAAGATGTTCATTGCCAGATGTTCCTCACACGATAATCCCACCCCTCAGATTATGCTCCTCGGATCATTGCCCACTCCAATAATGCTCGTTGGATTATTCCTCACTCAAATGATGCTCCTCAAATCATTTCTCCCTCAAATGATGCTCCTTCCCCTTTTTTTGAGGGTGTGATTGAGGCTTTTTATAGGCCGGTTGAATGGTCTCTACATCAGTGTCTCTATTTGTAGAGCCCCGAATTTGGGTTCACTGTTCATGAGAAGAGGGCAGTGAATAGTGCACTTGCATAGTGTATGTAAAGTTCCTAGTGGGTGAATAGTGTCTATAAATAGTGATTTTAAGGCCTGAATGCCTTTTAGGTAGTTTGGGATGTGATGAATGAATAAAAGAGTTGGGATCAAAATATGTATGTGTTATGGGGTGTTAAAGACAAGGAAAAAGAGTGGAAACACTCTAAGTAAGTTAGGAGAAGAGTGGAAGCACTCAAGAGGGAAAAAATAAAGAAAAAATGAGGAAAATTGTTAGTCTCAAGGTTACAACTTTAAGTACCATTAATAGTTTCGATGATAACACAATAATTGAATGATATTTATGGTACTAATATTTTCATTTAGAATGTGTAATTTCAAAGAAAAAGAATATTAAGATCATCATTCAAGATATGAATAATTGAAGAGTCCAATCACTCAAGAGAATCAAAGTCCAAGTACTAAGTCACTTCAAGAGAAAAAGCTTCAAGGACTCATGCAAAATCATGAAGACTTGTCAAGCTTGAAGATCCATAAATTCCGAAAGAAGATCAACACTCCTACTAGTCTAGTGTTATCTTTAAGAGTGTCTAGGACCTTCTAAAAGTCCTCAAGGTATTGGAACTTGATTGCTCAAAGTTACCTAGATAGACCCTAGGAGACTTAGAATAATTTGGACATCATTTTAAGGGCCCAAAAATGATTAAAATGATAATTTTATGATTGTCTATGGATCATAGCATCATACCCATCAATTTGGTCTCAAAAAGATGAGTTCTCTGTGAAATTTCAGAGAACTCGTCGATGAGTCTTGGTGACTCGTCAACGAGTGGCAAAGCAGTAAGCTCAGTTTGAGTTATGTCATCTCACTCGTCGACAACTACTACTCACTCGTCGACGAGTGCTTGCGGGAACTGAGTGTAGTGGCTAGTTTTCAACGGCTAGTTCGCATTAATTGTTCTCCCAACGGCCCTATTGATTACTCAACTATAAATAGAGCTTATTTATGAACTAAATACATGATTTTAACACTATTCATTCATACATTGATTATTCAAAATCTTCCAGCAATCAATACTCTATTTTTCATTGAATACCTAGAATCTCAATCCCTCATTGTTTGAACTTTCAATTCCAATCATTCTTGAGTGATTATTAGCTTTGTATTCCATTCTTATCTAGCTCAGTTAGGAGCTTTCAATTTTGGATTTCAATATCCACCATCTCTTTGTAAAAGCAAAAGTCAAGAATTGAGTTTTCTTGCACCTGTTGAGAAGAGGTTCTTCTTGTATCCAAGAGAGGGTTTCTCTTGTAGAGGTTTTATCCTGAGCCTGTAAAAAAAATTGTAAAGGCTTACTCTCTGCCCGTAAAGAAGAGTGTGATTAGTGGAATCGTGGGAAAATTCTTAAAGGGAGAAGCTTAAAGGCGGAGACTTAGGCAAGTTGCTAAACCCCAATATCAAATCTTCTATATGGTATCTCTCTCTCTCTCTCTCTCTCTCTGTTTATTCTGTTATTATTAAGTAGTAATAGTGATTAACTTTTAAATTCCGCATTAATCACTTAGTTAAAATTTTAAATTATCATTGACCCTAATCACCCCCCTCTAGGGTCCATTAACTGAGCAACAATTCGTATCAGAGCCTAGTACTTGGTTATTTAGATTTAACCATCCTAAGTTAAAGATCTTTAATGGCAAATATATTTGCTACTACCTTAGGAGAAGGCCAGTTGACCACCCATCCTCCATTGTTTAATGGAGAAAATTATAACTATTGAAAAATTAGGATGATGTATTACATCCAAGCTCTTAATTATGAATGTTGGAAAGTCATAGTCAAGGGTCCACATCTTCCCACAAAAGTAGTTGATGATGTTAGAATTCCTAAAGTTGAGGAAGAGTGGAATGAGGCTGATATTAAACTCATTCAGATTAATTCTAAGGCAATTAGCAATCTTTACTATGTTCTTAGCTCCTAAGAGTTTAATAGAGTTTTTGGATGTGATTCAGCTAAAGAAATATGGGATAAACTTCAAGTTACATATGAAGGAACCAACCAAGTAAAAGAAGAAAAAATCAGTATGTTGGTTCATAAATATGAACTTTTTAAAATGGAAAAAGATGAATCTATTAGTGAAATGTTCACTAAATTTACAAATATTTTGAATGGACTAAAAGCACTTGGTAAAGTTTATTCTAGTGTAGAAAATGTGAGAAAAGTATTGCAGTCATTACCAAATGAATGGTCTCCTAAAGTGGCAGTCATTCAAGAAGCAAATGACTTGACAAAGGTTCAAATGGATGAGCTTCTTGGGTCATTGATGACTCATGAAGTGATCATGAAGGGACATCAAGAAGATGAGCCCAAGTACAATAAATGACTTGCTCCAAGTCATCTCATTAAGAAGAAAGTTAAGAAGAAGAAAGTGAGGAGGATGTAGACATCGCCCTCATGGCTAGAAAGTTTAAGAGGTTCCTTAAAAATAAGAAGAACTTCAAGAAGAAGTCTTTTAAGAAAGAATTCACCAAAGAGGTTTCCAAAGGTGAATCGAGCAAAAAAGAATTGATTATGTGCTATGAGTGCAAAAAGCTGGGTCACATCAAGACGTAGTGTCCTCAACTCAAGAAAAGCAAAAGGTTCCGGGAAAAAGATATGAAAGCTACATGGGACAATTCCGAGGAAAGCGGATCGGATGCTTCATGTGATGAAGAAATGACGAACTTGTGCCTCATGGATGAGGTAAATTCTTCATTTAGTGAATCTCTTTCTTATGATGAGATTAGGGATGCTTTTGATGAACTTTACATAGAATTTAAAAGAATTGCTTCAATGAACAAATCTTTCAAAAATGACATTTTTACTTTTAAAAATTCTTGTGAAGTTTTACAAAATGAAAATACATCCCTTACAAAAGAAAATAATATTTTGAATGAAAAATTAAAAGAATTTCAAAATTCATCCCAAGGATCATGTTGTGAGTGTGAAGAACTTCAAACTAAAGTCAAAGATTTGACTAAAATAACTCACACGTTGTCTACGGGTGAAAAAAACCTAGAAAGACTTTTGGGCCAACAAAGATGCGTCTTTGATAAGACCGAACTAGGGTATAATCCCTTTACAAAACAAAAAGAATACCAAAACTTCTTTTCAAAATCAACAAATATTTTAAACCCACCATCTAATGCATTCTTTACTTTTAATGGAAAGAAAATGGTGAAAAAAGTTTGGGTCCCAAATGGATCATTCACTCTCATGATAATCCATAAAGAACCAAACATGGTTTAAGTCTCTAAAGGAACTTATTCTCCCAAGACCAACCAAAAATCAGTTTGAGTACCAACCAAAACTGTGTGGGTACCGGGAGGAACATGCATTGGAGTTACTTAAATCTTATCTTGTAGGTATGTTTGAAGTCTAACTCCTCCAAGTCAAAATGATTCTTGGATAGTGGATGCTCTAGGCACATGTCGGGGAATAAAAGTTTTTCATCTCAATCACTCCTAAAGATGAAAGGCATGTGACCTTTGGGGACAACGCGAAGGGAAAGATCATCGAAATAGATAATATTGGTAAGAACAATACTACTTTCATTGAAATTGTTTTATTAGTAGATGACCTTAAACATAATTTAATTAGTATTAGTCAATTGTGTGATAAAGGTTTAAATGTGTCTTTTAAATCTAATGTTTGCATAATTAAGGATAAAGACAACATTAATACTATATTTATTGCTCATAGATATGAAAATGTATATACCATATACTTTGATGATTAATCTCTCAAAACTTAATATGCTTTTCAGCTATCAATAAAACTAGTTGGTTATGGCATAGAAGGTTAGGTCATGCAAGTGTGAATTTATTATCTAAATTGTCTAGAAATGAACTTGTAAAAGGTTTGTCAAAAACCAAGTTTTCAAAAGATAAAATTTGTGATGCTTGCTAAGTAGGAAAACAAATTAAATCATCTTTTAAAAAGAAACTAGAAATATCAACTTCTAGGCCTCTAGAATTATTCTGTATGGATTTGTTTGAGCCAAATGATGTAACTAGCTTAGGTGGTAAACTTTATGCATTTGTGATTGTTGATGATTATTCTAGATTCACTTGGGTTTTATTTCTATCTCATAAAAGTGAGGTGCATGTTTTGTTTAAAAAAATTTGTAAAAGAGTTCAAAATGAAAAAGGTTACTCTATTAATAATATTAGAAATGATAGAGGTGAAGAATTCAAGAATTTGAATCTTTTTGTGAAGATAATGGTTTCAACCATAACTTCTCCGCTCCTTGAACTCCTCAACAAAATTGAGTATTTGAAAGAAAGAATAGGTCTTTACAAGAAATGGGTAGGACTATTTTAAATAAACATAAATTTCCTAATTATTTTTGGACTAGAGTCATTAACACTTCTTACTATGTAATCAATAGAGTTGTTATTAGAAACAAACTAAATAAAACCTCTTATGAGCTTTGAAATCGAAGATCACCTAATATTGGTTACTTTAAGGTGTTTGGATGCAAATATTTTATTCTAAATAACAAACACAATTTAAAGAAATTTGAACCAAAATCTAGTGAATGAATATTTCTTGGTTATTCTTCTAATAGCAAAGCCTATAAGGTGTTTAACAAAACTTCCCTAATTGTTGAAGAATCTATGCATTAATATTTGATGAATCCAATCCATTTGAATCTAAGAAAATTGAAGATGATGATTCAAATGACAAAATAGATAACATATCTAAAGATTAGCTAATTTGGAAAATAATAAAAAATGATAAAGAAAATCAAGATAATAATGATAAAACCTTAGAAGTTGAAAACTTAGATAAAAATGAAGAAGAAAATGAAACTCAACTTCCTAAGGTATGGAGATTAATAAAAGATCATCCTAAAGATCAAATACTTAGTAATATAGAACAAGGTGTAAAAATAAGGAGAAATATTTATAATAACCTTGCATTCCTCTCGCAAATTGAACCTAAGAATGCATTTGAAACAATTAATAATGAATCTTGTGAAATTGCTATGTAAGATGAATTAAATCAATTTGAAAGAAATCAAGTATGAGACTTAGTACCTATACTTAAAAGCAAATCTATAATTGACACTAAATAGATTTTAAATGAAAATGATGAAAGTGGAAACATTGTTAAAAATAAAGCTAGACTAGTAGCTCAAGGATGCAACCAAGAAGAGAGAATTGATTATGATGAAACTTTTGCCCTGTTGCTAGACTTGAAGCTATTAGAATGTTGCTTGCATGTGCTAGTTTCAAAGATTTTAAACTATATCAAATGGATGCCAAAAGTGTTTTTTTTTAATGGATTCATTTCGGATGAAGTATATGTTGAACAACCTCCTTGCTTTGAAAATCACAAAATACCTAATCATGTGTTTAAACTCACTAAATCTCTATATGGTTTAAAGCAAGCTCTTAGAGCTTGATATGATAGATTAAGTGGCTTCCTAGTTGATAATGAGTTCATTAGAGAAAAAATAGATACTACATTGTTTATAAAGTCCAAAAATGATAATATGCTTATAGTGCAAATCTATGTAGATTGTAAAGTTCATGTTTCAGTGTTGGCTTATTCCAGTGTCAAAACAAGTGAGTCTAGTGTATCTTGTGTCCTTGTCTTCAAGCATCCACGACAAGTGAAGATGAAGACTGAAGAAGATCGGTTGAAAACATTCCGATCATACCTTCGTTTCAATCATAGGATGGTAAGTGACCTATATATCATGTTACCTTAGATGGAAATTGACTTAGAATAATTATATCATGATACCTTAGGTGGAAATTGACTTAGAATAATCATATGGACCTTAGGTGACTAGATATGTAGCCCAAAAAGTGTTAGAGGTTCTTAAAAGCTAAGGTTCCTTGTAAGAGGTATATCTCTCAAACCATAGCTCTAATTTTGCTCTATAATATATCAAATTGACCGTGTCGAAAAGATCTACAAGTTTTGTGAATGAAGCAAGAACTAAAAAATTGAGATTTTAAGACTCAGCTGACCGAAATAGTATTGGGTCAGCCCAGTCTATGCGAATTTTTGTATGGGAAAAAGAGACAGAGAGCACCCATAAGTTGGGTCGACCCAAAGTGGCACTTGGGTCGACCCAGTCCTTAAAAAATCTTCTAAATACATTTTTTGGGTGTTTCTAAAGGTCTGGGTTGACCCAAAGTGACACTTGGGTCGACCCAATGCTTAAAGAACTTTCCAAATTCGTTTTTGGACCTTTCTAAATCCTTGGTTTGGCCTCTCTATTTAATGGGATCCTTCTAGTCCGTGAATGGGGATTTTGGAAGAGTATTGGGAGGGTATTGGGCTATCTCTAGAGTTCATAGAAACTCTTAATTTATTTTCTCTCATTCCCTTTGTTAGTTTCTCTTCCATCCTAGAGTTTGCAAGTCATTGTTCCATTCTTCCTTGCTTGAACTTTCCCATTGATTGAGTCCATCTAGGATTTGATTTTAATCAAACCATTAACCCATTCTGGAAAGAACAAATTGGCCGGAGTTTTCCGCAGCCTTTTTGAATGAGATCGATCCTAGGAGGATCGTGGATGTGATATTTGGTCAGTGAAATCCGAAGCGGTCATTGACGGAGATCGATCGTGGAGATTGTAGTTGTTGAGACACAAGAGAAGAACAGACCACTGCGGTAGATTGTGAGTCTTGCGAGATCGTGATTACTTATTGAGGCGTGTAGGACTAACCGTGAATCGGGGAAGTTGAGTCCTATTTGGGTGAGGTTCGAGTCTGTAAGTATCTAGTACTTTGTCATAGTGGATTCTCGTTGCTGGACTAAGTCTCATGGTTTTTTCCGGAAGGGTTTCCATGTAAAAATTGCCCGTGCTGTGGTTTGCTTGTTTCCCTTATTCCGCACTTTTAAGTTCATCATCTCTTAGTTATAACTTAATTTTTGAATATTAAAAAGGGTAGATACGCTTTGTAAGGTGACCTAGCCACCCCCTTGAATTTGAGTTCTCAACTCAAACATTAGATTTGAGATTCATCGAGATTTTTCAATTAGATCAAAGCGGGTTCACTAATTTTTTAGTGCAATTTTATTCTTATATTCGGTGAATATGAATCTCCAAAGAGAGAGAGGATCTATCTCTTGTCCCCCATTATTTGATGGAAATAATTATGCCTATTGGAAAGCTCGTATGAGAGCCTTTCTAAAATCTTTGGATGAGAGAGTATGGATCTCTATTGAACAAGGTTGGACCCATCCAACAAAGACCATAGATAATCAAACCATCGCTAAACCTTCTTCTGAATGGACCAATGTAGATCTTGAAAGTTGTAGACGGAACAATAAGGGTCTAAATGCAATCTTCACTGCTGTCACACCAGAGAAATTTCGACGTATTTCTAAATTTGACACTTCGAATGAGGCATGGGACATTCTTACACTGACCTATGAAAGGACTACAACAATCAAGACTGTTGGCCGGGTAATGACCCTAAAGGGGGTGAATAAGGTCTAAGGCAGATTTAAAATTTATGAACTTTTAGTCCAAGAGCGGAATTATATTTAAGTTGCAAAAAATAAATAAACAGAAATAATACTGAACTAAAAGAAAGAGGAGAGAAAAGAAAGTGCAAACTCAGAATTTATTCACGAAGTTCAGCAATTCCAACCTACTCCCCGCCTCAAGTTTCCAACTAGAGGATTCATCACGATTCTTTAATCGTACAAACTCCTTCACGGGTGGAGCCCAAACTTCTACACTCTCTCTTACAGGTCAAGATATTACCTTTACAAGCTCTCCTTTAGGCCGAGCTGAAACCTTTCAAAAGCACCTCCCTCTCTTGATAAAACTGAAACTGGAGCTTCAGTGCAAAAATCCTAGATTCTTAACTAACCTCAATAAATGAATCTGGATTTTGCAATCCAAAATAAAAGCTCCTTGATTGAGCTGAATAAGAGTGGAATACAATTTCTAATAAAGTTTCTCAAAAGATAATGGAGTCAAATGAGCTCAAGAGAAATTTGAAGATTTCTAAGTATGTGAATGAGTGAGAAATCAAAGACAATGAATGAGTGATCAATAAGAGTTATTGCAGTGATCAAGAGTTATTATTAGTTCATAACTGAACTCCTTTTATAGCACTTTGAAAAATCCGGTGAACCTCAAATTTAAGGTTTGAGTTGAGAACTCACAAAATCAATGGGATGGTTAGGTCTCCCTATAAGTCTATCTACCATTTTTAATATTTTAACAATTAAGTCATTAACTCAGGGGATGATGAACTTAAAGTACAGAAATAGAGAGAAACAAGCAAGCCATAACACAAGGATTTTTACGTGGAAACTCTTCCGAGAAAAACCACATGACCTAGTTCAGCCAAGATATATCACTAAGATAAAGTCAACAAGAACTTACAACATTCAAACTTGACTCCTTCAGACTCGACACTACGATCCTTCAGTTCTTAGTCCTCCACGCCTCAAAAAGTCATCACGTACTCACAAGTCTCGTAATCAACCGCAGTCGCTCGTACTTCTCTTAGATCTCCAAAACAACCACGATCTTCCAAATGATCTCCATCAATGACGGCTTCAGATTCCACCGACCAAATCACACATCCACGATCCTTCTCGGATCGATCTCCTTCGCAAAGGCTCCAAAACACTCCGGCCAATTAGTTCTTTTCAGAACGGATTGATGGTTTGATTAAAATCAAATCCTAGATGGACTCCATCAATGGAAAAGTCTAAGCAACACCTTTGAAAGAGTTTTCAAGAAAGGAAATCGCAATTCCAAAGCTTGTTCTTCCTCATGGTAGATTAAATCGTTGAGGCAAGGGAACAATCCACCTTAGTTTTAGGTTTTTATTATGTTTTGAATTTATAGGAATGATGATCTATGCTAGAAACTTATAAATTAGAGTTTAAAATTCTGCATAAATGGTTTAGGTACTTCTTAAAATCCTAAAATTAAACTTAGTATATTTTGATGTTTAAATCTTATTGTTTCAACTCTTGTTTTACATCTATAAATAATCATAAACGAATTTAATGTCAGAAAAACAATGTATTGAATTCAGGGATGAAAAACCATTGAGAAAAATGGAATTTTAGGGAAGAAAACATGAGAGATCTAGGAGATTATAATTGGTAAATTTTTGGAATTGAGTTAATATAAAGGAAATTTACTCAGTTTCGATATACGGGTCATAACTTTATGACATTAAGTCAGATTTCTGTCCGATAGTACATCATTTCGAAGAGCTCGAAAAAATCTACAACTTTCGTGAAGAAAATTTTCCCAAAATCAATAATTTTGTGGGTCAAAACCTTAGTCGAAAATCAAAAATGGGAAAAGGAATATTTTTTCACATTAATTTTTCTAAGATACTTTAATTGAATATATTATTTATAATTAATATTCTTAATTATTGTGAATAATGAGATGAAATCATGTATGTTCTTGTCCATTATTATTTTGTTTATTAATTGTTGATGTACATGTCATGTTTAATCTATGAATATTGTCTTGTATGTCATTTAATAAATCCAAATTTCAATAAAAGACCAAAACCTTGAGTAAGGTTCGCTTGTGGGAGGACTTTAGTACAATGCCCAGAAGAGAATCCTCGGGTGAACTTTGTGGGAGCCCAAAAGTGAAAATTGGATAAACTTAGTGCGATCCCAAGAATACTATTGGAAGATCAATGTTAAACTAAATGACCCTTGACTAATAGAGTGAGACACTCGTTAGATCAATTAACTAAAGGGCAAACTTTGTGGGAACCTGACTGGATGAGCTTAGTGTTGTCAGTAGAAGAATGTCAGTAGGACGATATCAGTTTGAATCCTATGGACATAAGACCGTGACCAATAATTGAATTAACGGTAAATTGTAAAACTTGTGTATAAATAAATTATTGCATATGTTGTAATATTTTGTTGCATAATTTATTGCATCTGTCATGATATAATTATTGCTTGCTGGATGTGTTATTTTCCTGAGTCGTCATGATCACCCTTGTTATACTATATCTTTTCAGGAAAGGCCTAAGGAAATTAGAAGTCAGCAAGAGCTTAGTTAGTCCATCGAGCTCTTTGTTTTTGTTAGATTTTTACTGAGTTGTTTAAGGAACTTGTTTAGGTGAGTTTTAATTGAGACTGAAAAATGTCCATTTTATTTGGTTATTATCGTTGATTTATTTTAGTGGCTTGATATACACTTTTATTTAATGGATTAATTTGAATTATTTCCATTTAGTCTTTGGATTTGTTCCAGGTCCACACCTAGAAATTCGAGCATTTATGAGATATGAAATGTATTGATTTTTAGGGCGTGACACCATATGGTTGTGGGCAAGTCCGACAAAAAGGTTGCTCGTAAGAAGAAGTTTAAAAAGAATTCAAGTAAGAAGGATTACTCCAATATCACTAGTAGCTCCAACACAAAACCAGTTGAGCGCTACAATTGTGGCAAGATGGGCCATATAGCGAGATAATGCAAATTCAAGAAGAAGACCAAGAAGAAGTTCTACAATAACAAGAGAATAACCGAAAAGAGGACAAAAATGATGTAGCAGCCGCCGTCATTACTAAAGTCTGTATGGTTGGTGATGAAGCCGAGTGGGGGATCGACACCAGCGATAGCCGCCACATCTGTGGAGACAGAAACATGTTCTCATCCTATGAACTGGTGGGGGTGGAATGAACATGTATATGGGTAATCATTCATCCTCTAAGGTTATTGGTAAAGCAAATGTGAAACTGGAGTTCACATCAGGAAGAACCTTGTATCAGGCTCTTTGCTGAAAAAGTATGGTTTCAAGATGGTCTTCGAAGCAGATAAGTTTGTTCTCACCAAGAATGGGGTTTTCTTTGGGAAATGGTACTATGCATCTGGAATGTTCAAACTCAATGTTATCAAAGAAATAAATTCAGTTTCTGCGTATATTACAGATTCGTTTGACTTATGGCATGATAGATTAGGTCATGTTAATTTTAAGAAGATTAAAACCATGACTAATCTTGGATTAATTTCCAATACCATGAGTAATAAACCAGAAAAGTGTATCATCTACAGTAAATGCAAGATCACCAGATCTTCCTTTCAAGGAGTTCAAAGATCACCCAAAGTCTTAGAACTCGTTCACTCAAATGTTTGTGAAATGACTGATGTTCAGTCAAGAGGAGGAAAGTGATACTTTATTACTTTTATTGATGATGTTTCGCAATTCACGCATGTCTACCTGATTCGTACTAAAGATGAAGCATTTAAGAAATTCAAAGTATTCAAAGCTGAAGTTGAAAATCAACGTGATGACAAGATCAAGATCTTTCGATCAGATCGAGGTGGCGAATACTTGGATGCTGAATTTACTAAGTTTTATGAAGTAAGTGGAATCCAGCGTGAGACTTCTACTCTGTATACACCGCAGCAGAATGGGATCGCAGAACGGAAGAATAGAACTCTAACAGAAATTGTCAACACAATGTTAACTAGTTCTGGTCTCCCAACCAACTTATAGGGAGAGGCATTGCTCTCGGCATGCCATATTTTGAACAGAGTTCCTCATAGAAAGTCTCAGGATATTTCATAAGAGATATGGAAAGGCAGGAAGCCTAATCTAAAGTATCTCAGTGTTTGGGGTTGTCTAGCATAAGTAAGACTCCCAAATTTGAATAATCCAAAGGTAGGACCTCGAGGTACATTGTGTCCTTATTGGATATTCATTGTCAAGCAAGGCTTATAGGTTCCTCAACCTGGAAACACCATCACTGCATTCGATTGTGGAATCAATTAATGCAGATTTCTTTGAGAATGCCTTCGCGATAAAGAAAAGTTTGGATTTAGTAGGGGTTCAGCCTGAATCAAGCAACAAGCGGAAGGAACCAAAAATTCCTGAAGAGATTGAACCAAGAAGGAATTCAAGAAGTAGAATTTCTAAGGACTTCGGTCCTGATTTTGTCTATTTAATCGAGAAAGATCCAGTCAGCTATGCTAAAGCAATGTCATCTAATGACACCATGTTTTGGAATGAAGCAGTTGATGACGAAACGCACTCTATCCTCTCCAACAACACTTGGATTCTTGTGGATCTACCCCCAGACAGCAAACCAATAGGTTGTAAGTAGATCTTTAAGAAGAAGCTTAAGCCAGATGGTACTGTCGATAAATTCAAAGCGAGGCTAGTAGCTAAGGGGTTCAGACAGAGAATAGGCTTCAATTACTTCAATACCTATGCCCCAGTAGCTAGGCACACCACCATTAGGCTCTTAATTGTTTTGGCTGCAATCAAGGACCTTATTATCCATTAGATGGATGTCAATACTTTTTTTCTGAATGGGGAACTTGGGGAGGAGATCTACATGGATCAGCCAGAAGGTTTTGTTCTTGCAAAGAATGATTGGAAAGTTTGTAAACTGTTGAAATCACTTTACAGCCTCAAGCAAACTCCAAAGCAGTGATATGACAAGTTCAAGAGGATTCTCCTCGCTGAAGGCTTCCAGGTTAATGGTTGAGATATTTGCATGTATAGCAAATTCGATGGAGACTCTGGAGTTATCATATGTCTTTATGTGAATGATATGCTGATTTTTGGAACGGATCTAGAACATGTTGTTAACACGAAGATGTTCCTATCATCCCGTTTTGATATGAAAGATTTAAGCAACGCTGATGTTATCTTTGGGATCAAGATTACTCGAAGCAGTCAAGGAATAGCACTTTCACAATCAAGCTACATCGAGAAAGTTATGAAAAGATTTAACTACTTTGACAGCTCTCCTGCACCTAGTCCAGTAGACTTTAGCCTTAAAATGGTTAAGAACCAAGGTAGAAGTGTTTCTCAGTTGCAATATTCTCAAGCAATAGGCAGTCTCATGTATGTCATGCACTGCACAAGGCCGGACATTGCCCAAGCAGTGGGAATGCTGAGTGGATACACTAGTAATCCAAGTGATGTGCACTGGAAGGCACTAATGAGGATCATGAGATACCTTAAGGGTACTGCATCATATGGATTACATTATGGAAAGATTCTAGCTGTACTTGAAGAGTACAGCGAAGCGACATGGAACTCATGTCCGGATGAGTCCACTTAGATATTAGCCTAGATTTTCACGATAGGAGGAGGAGCCATCTCTTGGAAATCAAAGAAGCAAACGTGTATAACTCATTCAACTATGGAATCGGAGTTTATTGCTCTCTCGTCAGCAAGAGTGTATTGGTAGATGTACTAATATGGGGCACACCTGTGCCGGAAATCACAATTTATTGTGATAATCAGGCGGCCATGCTTAAGGCATATAGTGAGAACTATAATGGCAAGTCTAGACAAATACGTCTAAAGCACAAAATGTGCAAGGCCTGATAACTGACGGTAAGATCATCGTTCAGTATGTTAAGTCGAATGAGAACTTGGCAGATCCTTTATCCAAGGGACTTGACACGGACCTTGTGATAAAGACATCAAGAGGAATGGGATTGAAAGCCTTGTAATATATTTTAATAGATAGAAACCCAACCTGATGAGATTCTTAGGTTCAATGGGAAAACAAGCCTATGTAATTAACTGTTTGAGCACTATCAATAAAGAATTTATTTTCTTATATCTCTTTTGAGATGAATCTTTGCCTAGAATGATGTGGATACTATGTTCGTTTGTAGGTTGTTAACCAACATATTATCTTGTTGAAGCAAGTTAAGAATTTCGAGAATTCTTTTAATAAGAGACTATAAAGCCTTAAATGGTTGAGAGTGGTACAGGATCACTCTAGATTAGACTCACCTTTCTGAAAGTCAAAAGTTCGTCCTTTTTTATGAGTTTGGGGCTAAACTCTAGATCTTTCAGTAAGCCGGCACCAGTACAGACGTAAAAGTACTGAGTTGTATGCACAATAACCTCTGTAATAATGTGTGTATGACAGGTTCAATTAGTAACCTGAGTTCGTAGTTCAAGGTTCTGTCTACTCTGATCTTATACTAGTTTTAATTTGTTTGTACTAAGTGAAGGTTCAAGTCGAAAGGCACATTCATCTATGCACAGGATTTCCTAGAATGCCTGTAATATATTTTTTAAAATTAAGTGGGGGATTGTTGAATCTAATTTTAAATTGTTTAAAAGTTAGTTCAAAACATTTTAAATATTATGTTTTAGTCCGTAATGTTTGTTAATTTTGTTTTAAAAGATCCCTATTTTAATTTTAGAAAGTATGCCTCTTTTTAATTTTAGAAAAACAGTTCTTAGGGGCATATATCGAATCCCAAGATCTGACTAAGATTCTAATTGATTTTATTCAATGAATGTTGAATTAACAATCACCTTTGCGACTTTGCGACTTTGAAATTGTTAAGTCAAATCCACGATAGAGCAATAGACCGGCAAAACTTCACAAGCGTCAAGTCTCCTTCACAATCCACACAAACTCAGCAACCCTATTATAAAAATAAGAAAAAATTGAGGGGAGGGGAAACAGAATGAGGTATGATTTGTGGAACTCATCCAACACATAAAATAATAATTACATTTCTTTTATACAAAAAATAAACTTCTCGATAAAACCATTTCATCGATAAATACCAGCGCTAGGTTTTTCAAGTCCAATTTTGACAAGTATCAACTCAATATTAATTACTCTATAAGAGTAGTGGAATCCTTGTTAAGCGTACATACACTTCTTCTAATATAGCATACATAACCCAATGAGCCCGTATTTAGTCCGGTGTGCTGGACATTAATTGGCTACATCAAAGTTATATAAGCAAATACTAGAGAAGATGTCGACCTCTCAGGTTAAGGACAATCTGTCAAATGGACTACCCTAAATATAAAGACAGTATATTTCTAAGGGTTGCTGAGTAATCTGTCAGATGGACAATCTGTCAAATGGACAATCTGTCAAATGGACAATCTGAGCAATCTAGTTGCAATATAAGTACTTCTTACTTATATCCACATCTTAGTCAAGAGACCCATCTCTCAGTGATTAAGATTCATCACTCCATCATATGAAACTAACAATGTGTAAGTTAGTAGGAATACATTGTCCAAATGTATCATGAATAACTTAGAACAATAATAGGTCTACAAGGAACCAGAAAACCATATCTCTTTAGCAATTAGTTAATAACTAATTGGATGATTTTCCTACAATATTACCTAAGGGACAAAGTAGTCTCTTCCAATGAGATACTTTTAATATGTGACCCAATGTAGAAGACATTGTGTGAATGTAAAATATGTTTTTATTGATTAAGTAGACTAATACAATTCCATAATAGCTTTCATGGGCATATATGTCTAACAAAAAGTAAGGTGTTTTTGCTTTTGAGGTGACTTGAAGCTTGGCCTCCTTGTGAGACAAGCTTATTTCACTAGTGTGTTTTCTCTTTGAAAACATAGTCCCACATCAGAAAAGTAGAAGAAAGTTTCCTTCTTATAAGTGTTTTAAAACTCTTCTAGATTGTAATCTTGTGGTGTAGGAGACTCCTTAAATTGTAGGAGACTCCCATTTTCATTGAATTTAAACCTTATCTTTGACGTACGAGTTGCGCTCGCGCAGTGAGTGTGCGAGCAGCGTGCGCGTGCGCGTGCAAATGGCAATGGGCTTTGGGCGCTATGAGGTTGCACTTCGCATTGTCGTGATTGGTCGCTTCTTCTTTTGTCTGATCAGATCAGGGCCGTCGGTTAGATGGACTAAGATTGTTTACTCCTAGGGAGACACGTGGCAGGACGTGTGGGTGTGACCCACACGGATCTGGGTGGGTTTGACCAACCCATTTGGGTTGGCGGACCTAGGTTATCCATGCAACCCATCGGGTAGTAGTTGGAGCGGTTAGATTCAATGAATCTAGACCATGAGTAGTTTGGATGGTTATGGCCCAACGAAAAGGTGTCATACCACTTGGAGCTCTATATAAGGAGGGCTTGAGAAAGCTCAAACCCACGAGACGAAATAGAGAGCTCAGAAACTCTACTGGATTGCAGACATAGCCCAAAACCAGAGTTCCAGACCGTCTAGAGAAAGAAGACAGACCAGTCCAAGGAGGAAGAAGACCTCCATACCCAGTTCAACCAGAGAAGGTCGAACCATAGGCCCGTTCGTTGTTCAGGTTGGATTAGATCTAATTGAACAGAATAGTGTGTGATTCCATAAATGGTTAATCACATATTGGTGCTACATGTAGCCCAATCATGTTGGCCAACCCGAAAGGGTTGACCTCTTTGATAGTCTATATGATTAACTCACTCGAACAGATCAGTCTATCCAGTTAGTCTTCGGACTGAACCAATTTAACAGATCGACATGAGATGGCTAAATCAGACTGCCTAATGTTGTCCTAATGAACCCCTCTAATAGATAGTCAACCGGTTGGTCTATGGACTAAACCAACTTGATTGATCGAATTGAGATGGACCAAATGGACTCAACCAATTGGACCATTCCAGTCCATATACCGTTATGCTACCCAAATCATGGCAGAAAACTGTATTGTTGTCCTAGACTCTGGTTAAAATAAATTAATGATTTAATCGGTTTTGTTAAGTTAAATAAATGTATTTAACTTGTGATTTAATTGAATTTCAATTAAATAATTATTTTAATTAAACAAAGTGTTTAATTAAATGGACTGATTACTTAAATGATTTTTTGGACTAAAAATCATGTTTCAATGTTATAGATTAATTATTTTATTAAAATGAATTCTTCATAAACTTAATTAATCTATTGTGGGTTTTTATTAATTTAATGGATTTTAAATTAATATTTCAGAAATACTCTAAAAGAGCTTTGGTGCACCACAATCCGCCGAGTAGTGCAAACTCATAGGGATTGGTCGGTTGAATCCGAGTTGAGTTGTATCCCGGAGATAGGGCTGTTTTTCCCTTGCACATGAGAGGCTTCGACTATCTTCAAGAAAGGCTCTCTTTCGACCGCCCCTCAACTTGCGGGATTCAGTTATATATCTTTACTATTATAATGGGAGAGGCAAGCGTAGCCTAAATTTTTTGAAATTCCTAAACTATCCTGATATAAACAAAACTTTAATTTAATGTTTTACTTTAATTCCCAAACTACCCTCATCTATCTATTTAAAGAATAGAATCTCAATCAATCGCGATTGAACTCGGGGGAGAATTCAATCGCACCCACGGGTTAACACGTGTCCCTTTTAACTCCTATAAACTGTAGTTAACTCTTTCCCCTCGCTCTCACGTGCATCGCACGTGCCACCCGCTATAGATATATATATATATATATATATATATATATTCGCTATTCAATTGTTTATTTTGTCTAACCTGTGCAGAGATTTATGATATAAATCCAACATGCTAGAGAAACTATCGCAAAGATGTATCATAATCCCAAAGTAAGAAACATAAAGTGCAAGGATTCAACAGATCCAATGTGAGATGTAGGTCAGGAATCTCAAATTGTGAACACACCACTCCCTTCAAATATGCTCGTAATTTTGAGGAGCGGAGCAGATCCACTAGCACCGTGGAGATCAGTAGGAACCCCATAGTTGGAAGCAACTTCTGCCCAGAGAACATCAAAATTGTTGTGCAGTTTCAATATCCAGATTTGGAGGCAATGTTTGTTAGCTTGGCCGAGACTTCTTTAGTGAATGCCAAATGATTGGTCTGAACCTCATTGGCAAGGCTTCGGATTGTCTCTCGGGCAACCACACGATAGGCGACATGTGGTGATAAAGAGGGAAGAAGTCATTTCATTTTCTCCCATGATTTTGACTTCTCCCTACTTGATATCTCTCCCCCTTTTTCTCACACACTTATCACCACATGTCTCATTGTGTGTGGAGAAGTCAAAATCATGGGCCCATGATTTTGACTTCTCCACCACTTGTCCACTGATTTGTGGTTGCTCGAGAGGAGGCCTTTCTGGCTTCGCCAGAGACACTCCAAGGCCCATTGGCAAACTGAGTCTGAGATGAAACTAGATGTGTGATCTGAGCAGACAAACATTCATTCGCAGTGGCATTTCCCACAGCACTGGCGGGACTACTGGTCAACTGACCCCTAAAACCGGTCGAACAGTTTCCCACAGCAGTAGCCTGGCGACGCAAGACCCATATAAAGGGAATGTATGGTGTTACGAGGAGCATCAATATGGAGTCTCCTTGTGCATTCATTGAGAAATGCAGCCCCACTCTTGATTCTTCAATCCCTCTCTAACTATATTTTGTAAATAAATTAATAATAATGATGAATAAATGGAAACAGAAATCCAAATTCCAAAATGATAGCTTTTATTTTATTTTATTTTTGACCCTTTTAGAAAGAAATTGTCATTTTCTTTCTAATTCGAAAATAGAAATAAAGGGCTGACTCGCAATGATGGTTACAATTCTTAGACGTTCTCGAAAGGATTTGACAAGAAGAATCCAGAGAAGTGTTTGGCTCTTTTTACTGTAAATAATTCATCATGGCTAAGGAAATAGCCCTACTAGAAAACTCTTAGGTTATGTTCTCTTAGTACTAGATAATAATAGTTTTCAATTCTTTTGTTTATTTCAATCAAAACAAAATATATTTGTCCATTAACCTCGATGGTGTAATACACCTCCCAATCATGACTGACAATTTTAGGCCTTTGTCAGTTTGTACTTTTCAGAATATTCTGCTCTTTAATAAAACATAGTAAGCCAAAACAACAAGTTATTTTGATTGCAAGTCCATTCATGAATGGAATTGTAGTTGTAAGCAAACACCCTATTTTCTCCGTTTTTTATGTCCATCTTGGTTGGTACTTTCAAGTTTTGTCATTGGACTATGCACATTTTCTTGTGCGAACTAAACGTATTTTGTTTTTCATCTCTTGCAAAGACTTCAAATGCATCAAAATGAATGATTTTAAATCTTATAAAATGTTTTTTTTTTAATGAAAAATCTTATAAAATGTTCTTTTTAATAAGATAATAACTTATAAAATGTTGGAACCTTGAAAAAGTGACTTAAAACTTCTAACTACCATGACAAAGTGTAAAGTCTCAAGCTTTCAAAAGATCATACCCTTAATGTATAGGGTAAAATGGGCATGGAATAAAAAACCTTGGAGGTTTGCAATTTGCAAAATGGGGTTTGGAAAATTACACAGCATGCCCTTATTATTTGCCTGACATATATTATTGGGTTTTTTCCTCAACTACCCCTCAATAATAATAATGGGATGTCCAAAATACATTTGTTTTTCAAAACTTTTCTTTTCTACACCTACACGTACGAGAGTAGGGGGTTCTGTTTTTGTTTGACAAAAATGTCCCCTGGAGTTTTGCTGTGCACGAGACTTTTTGGGGGCATTTCTGTCCTCTAACCTAAAACAGTTTGGTTGAGATGTCTTCATCTCCGACCCCTCCCGCAATTTCAAAATCCAGATTTCAATGTCAATGAACGATGTCACTTTATTATCTTTCTTTTGTCTTTTCATGGCCTCAAGCTTTGATTTCTCTATTCCTCTGCCACCCCTTTAGCAAAATTTTATCTGGGTTCTCACTTCTTCTTTCTATTCTTCAGTTGAAGATTCAGATTTCAATGGAAAAGATGGACGATGGTTGTGTTTCTTTACTGAATTCTCTTTGGTTTGTTTAAGTTTTTCCTGTGTACTTATGTTCTGTTTCTCTTTCTTCCCTTCTCTGTCCCACAGACTTGATTTTTCAAACCAAAGCTTATATTTTAGATTGTCTTACCAGCTAAAAAAATCAATCTGGATTTTCTTTCTCTCTGTTTTCTTGCGAAATTGGAATGGATTGTGAAAGAGTAGATGGCTCCAAGCTCTGTTGTAGTAACAATGGAGAATCCCAACAGCTTCTCTTTAGTAGAGATCAATAGGCATGTTTCACCTGTGTTTCCGGAGAAACAAAAAACTATAAGCACCAAGCAGTTCACATGGGTTCTTGTCCTCAGAGCTCACAGAGCTATTGCTTGCCCTTCCTGGTTTGTCACGGGTTTTTGGGCTATCGTTGCTGTAATTAAGAAGGGCACGATCTTCTCCAAAAGAAGATCTCTCAAAAACAGTGGAAGGTTGTTGAGGTTTATCAGAGATTGATGTTCCCATGTAGCTTTGGTAAACGAAATGGGTTGGGGATGAAGACGCCTCACCCAAACCGTTATAGATTACAAATGGGTTGGGAAAGTGTAGAGATCAAATTGATCGTGATTCGATATAGAAAGGGCGGTAGAACCTCTTGCAGAGGTTTCCGCAAAACACCCCCCAAAAGTTTTCTCTCACCCAAATAGTTAGGGTGATGACAAATAGTGACAAGGGCATTTCTGTCAAAATAAAAAAGAAAACCCCTACTCCCATACTTCTGGGTGTAGAAAAGAAAAGTTTTGAAAAATAAGTGTACCTTTGGCATATTATATACTATTGTGAATTAGTCTAGGGATACTCCCAAAGTGTACTCTCAAATCTTATCCGTCTATGGTTAGGATTAGAGCTGATGTGACGTGGCATTAGAAAAGATAAAATAAGTCAAACTCAAATCTTGGCCCTTAATGGTTGGTTATAAACGGTTAGGATTAGGAAGCATATTTGGGAGTATCTATAGACTGACTCTACTATTGTTGAGGTGTAGTTGGGGAAAAAACTCCATATCATTCATAGTAATGAGTTGCATAGGGAGTGTTACTGAGGACCGATAGTAAAGACACGTCTTAGATGGCTAACATCCAAATACTAGCAAATAAGATCATCCAATCTGTATCGTTATTTGGATATGGCCCACAAGTGGACAGGTATAATTGAATTCAAGTTGGGCCACACTTAGGGTGTAATGCAATTGGTTATTCAATTCAAGGTGGGCCACACTTAGGATGTAATATAAGCAATTGGGAAATTTGTGTGCTACCTGGGAACAGAAAATACCAACAAGTCAGAGAATTTTTTTACTAAAGAAACCCATCAAGTTGTACTGTTCTTAACCCTGAAGGGTTGGAGTGGTTCTCAGGACTTGCGCCTCATAAAGTGGAAGGTCATGGGTTCTACTTCTCACCTACCCTTTGTTGGGACCAGCCCCGCACAGGCTTTTCCCGGACTTTCTTAGTCTTGACCAAAGGGCTGGGGACACCCTTATGCTATGTTTGGGTGCCTTGAAAATGGGTGAAAACATGGAAAAGGAAAGAAAATTTCGGATTTTTAATATAATTTTTAGCTCTGTTTTGTTTAATTTTCTTTCTTTTCCATGTTTTTACTTATTTTCTCGGCAACCAAACATAGGGTTAGTTATCCAAAAAGGAAAAAAAAAGTTACACTGTTCTTCATCAAGTAATCAACCACCATTACCAACAAATTTCAGCTCCGCTAACAGCTTCTGCAACTTCGCTCTCTCTAGTTTCTTGTTGAGTTTAGGAGATGCAATTGAAGACATCACAGATTCTTGACTGATCCTAAAGTTCTTTACACCACATCCTGGAATATTTTTTATGAAACTTATTGTTCCTATTCCTCCGAGTTTATGGCAAGTCAATTATTATATAATATTTTTTTTTAATATAATATTTTTAATTTACCAATAAACACATTATGTACCAGAAAGCAGAAATAAAATTTGCAAAGAAATAAATTGCATTTCATTCACCTTATGCTCGGTTTTTCTTCAATAATTAACAAAATTTATTAAAGAAAGGGAAAATATACAAAAAGTTGAACCAAAATATCATTTACTATATATGTGGTCCAGAAGACAGAAGATACAAATAAAATATACAACAATCTGTTTTCTCAATCAATAATGGGATAAATATCTATTTGACTGACAATGGTACTGATCTTGGTAGAATCCTGAATCTGACTCGAGCACACACACATCGGATAATAAAGAAGTCCGCAGATGCCATCCTTCCGGTTCCTGGAGGAACTGGTTTGTTTCTATGTAAGATTTGAGCCTTGTGATAACTGGGTTTAGCTTTGAATCTCCTCGTGCTTTCAGCGCATCCAAAAAGTAGTGAGATATGATGTTCAAGATCTTCCTAAACTGAGATTTGTATTTTCTGAAGAGAGCAAAGCCTGCCATCTGGGAAACATAGAAGGCCTGACTCAGGTAAATGGAAAACCAGTTTACAGAGTACACAAGATGAGTTCAGGTATTCAGCTTACTTTCAGGAAGGCCTCCAATGCAACTGCAGTGTATATGTTGGCAGGAAGGGCGTTCAAGAACCTCGCAAGCCATGCCCAACCTTCTTTCAGGCCATGTGTGTTTTGGATGCCAACAACTTCCGTCTGCCAAAATAAGCAATCTAGTTTATTGATTATCTTATATGGGAACAAAGGACCTAGAAAGGAGTTGTTGGTCTGCAAGATTGGAACCTATATATATATTTTTTTTATTGGTACCAAGCCAATACTCATTACAAGCAAGTTCTTAAATGTAAAAAGATAAATTTACAGGTTGGAGATTGTCAGAAGTCATATAGAAAGTTAGAGCACTATTGATAAGTAACTCTTCAAACTGTAAAATGACAGTAACAGACCTGAACCAATGCCCCATAGAGTTTCATGTAAGATTCTAAGCGTTCCAAATAACGGTCAGTGCTTTCAATCTTCCCATCTTCTTCTCAGTAGCCAATCATTTTGTAGTAAGCGTCTGCAGTTTCAAATGCTGACTGAAAAGACGAAAATTGTTTTAAAATCCATTTGATATAAAAATGAGCCATTGCAGAGATAACAACCAAGGCACACCTCATGACGTATGAGCCATAGTAACAAAGGTCCCTGATTTTTTTTCAAAACCACCCCCAATAAGTCGCACGATTTTTCATTGAACAATTTATTCATGAAGTATTTGCGACTTTTAGTAACCAAGGTCTCCGATTTTTTCAAAAATTCCCAAATAGATCACAATTTTTTCATTGAAGGATTTATTCACAAAGTATTTGTTAATTTTTGAAAATTTTCTGAATAAATATCTAATATATGAAATACATTTTTGTGTAAGTTTAAAATTAAAAGTGTTATTTATTCATCTCTTAACCAACTTTTTCCTCAATTTACAAAAAAAAATATACCAAATTTCTCCATACCCGAATAATTCCCGAACTCCGACTTGGTAACTATGGCATAAGCAATACAGAGAAGGTTTTCAAGGGATTCAAACTCCCCTAGAACCTTAGAAAAGAGGCTAGCCAATGAGGGCTATGCCTTAAGCTCCATGTCGACCATCAGCCATCCTTACAAAAGAGTCTGCTAGGTTAACTGAGGCCTCTAGAGGTTAATTTGGATTCATTTCCTAATTCAATTAGAAGTTATTAAGAGTATTCTATTTTATTTAGAAATGAGTTATTTTCTTTCATTTCTCTTTCTATATTGCTAAAAGAGCATTTCAAAAAAAAAAATTTGCTCAAAGAGAATCCAAGCCTGTTTGGGAGTTTCTTTTTCAAAATTAGAATCTAATTAAGAGTTTTTAGAGGTCTATATAAGTCATATATGTATCCAAATTCGTAGCTAGATGGTTGAATATTCACTTTGAAGATTGAATAAGAGGGTGCTGGTTGCTTATTCCAGAGATTGATTGATTGTTTGATTTATTTATTTTCCATCATTTATCTTGCTGTTATTTTCGGGAGCCATATTCCTTCCTATTTGTGATTTGGAGATGGAGAACTCATCTATAGGGTTTCTAATTTGGAGTTACAAGGCTGCTGCACCCCTTCTTACACCCATACTATTTTCCATTATTTATCTTGCGGTTATTTTTAGATGCTGTATTCCTCACTGTTTGTGAATTGGAGAGGGAGAACTCGTCTATAGGGTCTGATTTGGAGTTACAAGGCTGCAAACCCATACCATGATACCAATTCTGAAACCTATTTTAGTATTTTAGATTCAGGTTTCAGCTTTTGAACTTATTTTCTTGAACTTTTGAATTTTCCAGATTCCCTTAAATTCTGAAATTTTGAAAACTAACCCTAAACCTTAAACCCTATGTTGCACAGACAAGGATACGTGTCAATGTCGGACACGGCGAAGGCCAAAAAAAGATTCAGGGACAGAAGGATATTTTATTTTTTTTATTTTAAAAATAATTATACTTCAACCTTAATATAATTATATTATATAAGATTAAAAATAAATTAAATTAAATTAAATCTGAAAGCAAAATTATTGCAAACAAAACTAAGTAATGTAATTTTTTTTATTAGTAACAATAAGTAATATAATACAAACTACAATTCATTAAACAAAATAATTAAAACATGAATTAAAGCAAATAAACTAATGACCTATATTAATTCTTAATGGTAATGCTAGAGGATCAATTTGAAAGAGGTTTGTGTAACCCAAATTCATCTAGTTAACTCACCCCCCCCCCCCCCCCCCCCAATTTCTTTTATGTTACAAGAATCAGTAATTCCTCCTATTTTTTTCCGCATTGAAATGGATTGTGGTTCTTCCCCTCTTTCCATATTGGCTTTTCTATCTGATGATAAGAGTTAAAAAGAATTCGGTGGAATTTACGCTAATTATATGCGTTGTATGTCTTTTTTATATAATAAACACTTAAAGTCAGACATGTCTGTGTCCAAACATTTCGGCACGGGACACACTTGTTGTGTTATAAATCCGCGCAATCTAGCTTAAACCTAATCCAATAACTTCATTTGGTTTTACTTCTTGTTTTCAACCCTAAAGTGATAGCCTAAACCCTAGTTTATAACCCGTATAGAGAATAAATCCTAAACTGAATTCCCCTTTTTTTTAGTAAAACCTTACAAGCACAGATTAGTCCTTACAATTTTCAACATTACAGATTACCCCTTTCCAATCTGAAACCATAGTTTGGCTCTTAAACTTATTTCTAAACCCTAGAATGATGCGGACATCACTGGCTTAGATCATGTTTTTGATGGAGTGGATCGTGATGTGGAGGGACTAGAAAGATCAGCCATCAGATCGTGAGCGAGATGATTCAAGGGTTGCGATTATTCCATAGGATGGCGTGGCCCATCATAGATGGCCGGCCCCGTTATTAGTTATTTTAGTTTTTTTTTTTTTTTTTTTTTTTAGTATTTGATATTGTTTTTAGTAATGGAGTTTTAGTAATTATTTAGAACTTGTACTAATGAAACTTTTGTAATTACTAGGATTAGGGTTTCCTTCTTTTCTCTTTAAATACTACCTTTAAAAGTAGAGAATTTACAAAAACATTATGAATAAAATATGACAGCTTTTTTACTTTTGGAATCTCCTGTTACGGGATGGTGTGAAGCCAGATCTATCCTTGGAGTGAAGCCAGATTATCCTCTTCTTTCATCTTTCCTTTTACTTATCTTTTATTTTTTGTTTTTCTCTTTGCAAAACCTTAATCATCAAACCCTAGCCTTTCTTTCCACTATACTTGCTGCCGCCACTCCCAATACCCTTTTCTCTTGCTGCCCAGGACTTCTAACAGCCTCTGCAACCTGCCCCAGCCCCTCCAGCAGCCCACCCATGCAGCCGCAGCCCTATCCTTGTTCCCACAGGCTCCCTTACACCTGTCCCAGTCTACCCTTGCTGTTAGCCTTATTGCAGCCCCTATACACTGTCCCCTTATCCTACAGATACTGCAGCCCCTATACACTCTGATCCCTTACCCTACAGCAACCCCAGCCCCTACCCTAAAACCTAAAAAAAGCAATATTCCCTAAACCCTAACGCTATATTGTAAATGTTCTTTTGCTATTGCTGCTGGTTTATGTTACCCAACTCAATGCTACATGAAACTACAATCCACATGTGTGTTTCAATCCATAACCATTGTTGAGCCTAAAGTCGCTTTATTAAAAATTTAAAATCCTCAATTGAACAAGGAAAACATTTTGATTATTGAACTGAAAATCCTGAGCTAGTGGAAGTTCTCACTTCCATAACACTCACCAAATCAAATTTTAAAGTTCATTACTGGCTTACTGCGGGATTGTTGTTTGACCTAGGGTACTACTAATTCTTCTTTTGACTCTCTTTATTATAATCGTGTGAACCTAGAGATAGTTTTATAAATTTCTATATTGCTGGAATTCAATTTCTGATCTCTAAATCGGATCATATTAGGTCAGTTGCATTGTCCTGAATCATAGAATCACCCTACACCATCTGTCATCAATCTTAGACTACCCAGTAGTCCAGACTGTCCAGTACCCTTCTACCTTTGACTTTAGCTTTGTTTTTTACACTTCTATCCTTGATATCTGAAAAGAATAGAATTCTCAGAATTTTTTTGTCAGGCTGATCCTCCAGTTTTAGGTCATTGCTTACGTGGCTACACTTCAACTCTCTGATTTGTTCCTTTTTGGAGGCAAAAGAGTCTGATTCAGTGTTGGTTTCAATTGAAATTCTCATCTTAGTCGGTATCTCACGATCAAAATAGTATCGAATTTCTTCCCCTTTGGGCAGTGCCCATCAGGTAGGCCTAATGCACCCATCTTTATAAAAAAATTCTGTATTCTGCACTCCATTAGAACTTAGGCCCATCCATGCTTTGATCAATCAAACAGGGAAAGTACTTCAGCAAGGATGCGTTGGAAGCCATATTAGAGCCATTTCAAGTTAAGTTGAGCCATTGTCTAAATACGATACTGGCCTAGGCTTTTGGTTGCTGTTTTAGGGTGTTTACGAGTTGGGTAGTTGCTGTTTTAGGGTGTTACATGTTCAGTGTTGGATCTCAGGGAATAACTTTTCTATATGTCATCATGTATGTTTCACTGTCATGACTTGTAGTAATGGAACTTGCAAGTATGTTAATATTGTTAACCTTGTTATATGTTGGAACCATGATTAAGTTATTATACATGTCTGAAATTAACTGCTTTTGTTTAAACTAAAAATGGATAACTAATGATGGAGAACATGTGTAGGGTTCACTTGTGGGGCGAGTAAAGTATGATCTCCAAGGTGGATCTTTGGGTGAACTAGGTGTAAACCCAAAAGTGAATTTTGGCTATTAAAGAAAGATTAACCAATAGAGTGAGATACTCTTTAGGTTAATCAATGGAGGGTGAACTATGTGCGATCCCAACTGAAAGAGCTAAGTGCTACTAATTTATTGTCAATATGGCAAGGCATGTGTGAAGTGTGAACCCTATAGACAAAGAATAAGACCACGAGTGTACCAAGAAAAGAATTGTGATATTCTAATATGATGAAATAATTGCATATGTTTAATAATGTAATTGTTGCATGATGGATGTGTTTATTTGCTGAGTTTAGTGCTCACCCTTGCTTTGTTGCTATTTTTCAAGAGATACTTGAAGGACCTAGAAATACTTCGAGGGCTTAGTTAGCTAGTGAAGCCTTCTTCCTTTGATTTCTTTATTTGAGTTTAGAGAACATTGTGGTGAGACTTTTAAAGAACTAGAGTTATTCTTTAGTTTTGTTAAACATTTAGTTAGCTTGATATTTTATTTTATTTTTTTGATATTCACATCTGGAAATGGATTTTAGTATATTGATTTCCATTTAGCTTAGGATTTTTCCAGGTTCATGCCTCGGGATTCGTACATTTATGAGATATATTTTGTAAGAATTTTGGGGGCGTGACACCAAGCCCACATCAATGATGATATGCTACTACAAAACATCATGAGAAATGGCCAAGGGACTGATGAAACTGACTCACCTCTGAGTAATTTATGTGCTTTGGGACAGTGTAGATGCAAGCTCTATGGAACTCAGCAAGAATAAGATCCATTGCATGTGGGATCTGATTCACAAACAATAATGAGATGGATAATCAAAATAAACTCGGAATCATCTGTTCCATACACATTTATATATGTGAACACAAATAATACAGGCCCATAGGGGAATAAAATTTAAATATAAGGTTGTTAACAAAACCATGAAGGCATCTTCAATTGATTTATTTTTTGTTACAGAATAAGAAGGGCAATTTTTTAACACAAACTCAGAATTCAGGAGCATGTAAAAAGAACAAAAATGATACACTGACATGATATTCTGAGTCAATAATAAGAAGCATACCTGTGAATTAACAAGAACAATGACATGGCCACACGCAAAAGCATTACTACCAAAGCTTGCACTCGGATTTTCACACTGGGAGACAACCTGTAATATATAAAAATTGGGAACAATGTTATTCAGTTTACTTTTCATATAATATGGGAGGGCTAACTTACAAGTATCATCATCGTCCAAGCCTTCCCAACTATTTGGGTCAGCTGCACAAATACTATTCTGCCATTTCACTTTAGCAAGAGCCATATATTATGTGAAAACGAGACTTCAAATGTTTCCCACTACTTCCATCCATGTCCTTCTCAATCATCCCCTTGTATTTCAGAGCCTTAAACCTGTACTAGAGCACTCCTCCCTGGTGCGGTCATAGGTCGCCGTTGCATATGATGCAACCATCTCAAACTGATATTCCTTATTTATGACCTGTTGGGCTATTCCTAGGTTCTCGCACATTTCTAATTCTGTCCTTCCTAGTCTTGCCACCATCCATCTTAACATCCTCACCTCAGCTAGGCTCAATTTATAAATATGTTGTTTCATAATTTCCCAATAATTTCCCAACATTCTGGTCAATAAAGCACAGATGGTTGTATTGTTGTCTTATAAAAGTTTCCTTTTAATTTATTGGTATGCATAATCACATAGCAATTTGAAAGCACATCTCTGCTTCATCCACCTAGCTATACTTCTATAGGCAACATCCTCCTCAATCTCCCTCCTTGTGTATAATTAATCTATGATAAATGATCTGGTTGCTTTGGGGTATCTCTTGACCATCGATCTTAACTAACACATCATTGCTATGCACGCCCTTACTAAAGTTGCACTGCGCATTCTTTGTTTTGACTTATTTTGAAAGACTTATATTTTAATCCATCCCTCCCCCAGTTTAGTTTTGCATTCACCCTCTCTAGTCTAGTCAATCAACACCACACCATTGGCAAACAATATACATCATGACACCTCATCTTGTATAAAAGCAACTAATTCATTTGTAAGCAGTGTAAATTAGATAGATTTTAAAGCATCCCTTCCATTTTAGTTTTGCGTTCATGGTCTATAGTATCGCCAATCAACACCACGCTATCTGCAAACTACATACATCATGAAACCTCAACTTTTATATGAGTGATTAATTCATGCAGTGCAAAAGAATTCAAGGCCGACCACTAGTGTAAACCCACTCTAAAGAAAACGCATCTGTCTTTTCACCAGTTGTTCCCACATTAGTCACCGCTCCCTCATAGAAGTCCTCACGGATGTCGATGACTCAATATACCACTTGTGATTCCTTTCTTTCTCAATACCCACCAGATTATCTCTCCAGGTACTTTATTGTATGCTTTTTTTTCATTGGTACTTAATTATATGCTTTCTCCAAGACAATAAGAGAATATGTGGAGATTCATTCTTTTCTCTAGACTTCTCCATTAATAGCCTAAGATGATATGCACAATAATTGACCTCCCGTAAATTAAGCTGAACTAGTTTTGTTTCTCGTAATAATCTTCGCTCCACCACTGTATCCCATTTTTTATTTGTCCAGTAAGTTTTGACGCTTTTGTAGTTGTTGCAAATTCTTTTATCTCCTGTATTCTTGTATCCACAATGATCCTTTTCCTCCATTAGTCTGGCATTTTCTCTGTATTTAAGTTTTTGTTGAAAAGCTAAATCAAACGAGCAAATCCAATTTCCCCCATACATTAACAAAGCTTTATTGGGATTCCAGCTGGTCCCAACTCCCAAGGGCTTTCTCATCTTCATTTTTTCATTATTTCTATTGGAAAACTTCTAAATGGAATTTCCAAACTAACATGCCCCATAATTATAATTTGATAGCCATTAAATAAATACAACATTAAGAGAAGAAAACTGAAAATTAGAGAGATATAGAAGCTTTTCGCCACTAATGCAGGATTTTACAAAAAAACAGAAAGAGAGGGAGAGCATATAACCAGGTAATGGATAATACCTTCTTTGCAAACATTGCAATACTGATGGACTGAGGGCAAATAGGATCGTTGAAAATTTTAATTAGTTCATTTGCTTTTGCTCTGCAAAATGCCACAAGATTTTAAAAAGTGCATGTCAAATATCAACTATGTTATACTTGAAAGACATCTCATATCATCGGCAATGTCCACTAAAGGCAAAGAAGCATTCCAATTCACAAAAATATGTAAAGAGGAAAATTATGAAAAATGAAAGATTTTAGAAAGAGATGAGTAAAAAGATGTGGCCAAGTTAAACATATGCACCTTCTCCACAACTCATTTGAGAACAAGATTTAAAAGGAAGAATAGGTTAAAAGGAAACACGATAAGGTCCAACATTCTTTGAATGAATCTTGTGATAGGTACCAACGGGGAACCTTTCGGTCCTTAAACAGGCCATCACCATATCACCCCCCATTGAATTGGGCAAATCGTCAATGGAGATAAGTTATTTCTTTGTAACTCTCAATACTAATTGCAATCTTTCTGTGAAGCTCATCAACAATTTCCTTGATATGTTGGGAAAATGCTTCAACATCTTCACTAGTGCGAGCATATATTGGTAAAGGAATCAAATCAATAGGTTATTAGCAATCTCGAAAGGAGATCGTCCCGTCGTTCGATTAATATAGCTATTATAAGCAAACTCCGCCTGCTGAAGAATAAGATCCCATGTTGTAATTTACTAATTTTGTCACCAACAAAGCATCGTAACAAATTACCCAAGCTTCAATTCACAACTTCTGCCTAGCCATCTGTCTGTGGATGATAAGCATTAGAGTACTTAAGTTGTGCCTATTTTTGCCCACAATGTTTTCCAGAAGTAGCTTACAAACTTGACATGTAGATCAGAAACAATGGTTTTTGGCACCCCATGCAATCGAACAACATTCTAAAAGAATAATGTGGCTACATAAGAAGCATCTAAAGTCTTCTTACATGGAATAAAATGTGCCATTTTTGAGAATCGGTCAACAACGAAAATAGAATCAAATCCTTTTTAAGTTTTTGGTAAACTCAACACAAAATCTGTGCTTATATCTTCCCATGGTGCTTCCAGAATAGGCAGTGAAGTGTACAACCATGTGTTCTTCTTTTGCTCTTTTCCCAACTGACAAACTCAACATTGGTTCAGAATTTTTCCAACATCACGCTTCAAGTTTGGCCAATAAAAACGATCTTCCATAAGTGCGATCATTTTGTCACGTCCAAAATGTCCTCCTAGACCTCCCGAGTGTAACTCCTATACAACACGATCTCAAAGAGAAGTTTTTGGAAGGTACAATCGGTTCCCAAAAAATAGGTACCCGTCAAGTAATTGATACTGTGAGTACTCTAGATTAGGGCTACCAATAAAGCCCCATATATATCTTACCAAAATCATCATTAGATGTGTAATCACGTTTAATCTCCTCAAATCCAACAATTGTTACTGTAATGGTTGACAGATTGTAGGACTTACAGCTTAACGCATCTGCAACCTTATTTTCGATCTCTATCTTGTGTTTCAGAAGGAAAGTGAATTCCTATAGATATGCGTTCCATTTAGCATGTCAAGCATTGAACTTCTTTTGAGAATTAAGATACCGCAAATACTTCATGATCTGAGAACAAAATGAACTCCTAGTGAATAAGATAATGCCTACAACGTTTCCGAGCTTGGACCACGGCATAGAACTCAACATCATAGGTAGATAGAGTACCATTTTTGGGCATCGTTGAGCTCCTCACTAAAATAAGCCACTAGATGTCCTTCTTGACTTAAGACGGCACTGATTCCCACAGGTGAAGCATCACAAGCAACTTCAAACACCTTATCAATGTCCGGGAGTCGTAGGACAGGAGCCTCGGTCATCTTCACTATAATTTCTTCAAAAGCTCAAGTGGTGGCTTTCGTCCATTCAAATTGTTCACCCTTAATGCATTTAGTAATAGGAGCCATGATGGTGTTGAAAGCCTGAAATTTCTAATAAACCATCGACAAAATGTAGCTAGCCCATGGAAGCTCCGCACTTCATAAATGTTAGAAGAAACTCAATGAATGCTCTAACCTTCTCTAGATCCGCTTCAACTCCCCTTAAAGATACAACAAACCCAAGAAAGCAACGCTAACTCATAAAGGAACACTTTTTCAAGTTAATGTAAAGTTTCTCAGATCTTAAAACTCTCATAACTTGAAGCCGATGCTCCTCGTGGTCCTTACTAGATCAGTTATAGATAAGAATATCATCAAAGTAGATTCGACAAATCTTTCGATTAAAGGTCAAAGTACCTTGTGTCATAATACGCCTGAATGTGCTTAGGGCATTGGTTAGTCTAAATGGCATTACTAACCACTCGAGCAATGTTCAATGTTTTAAACCCCCTAGCCCCCCTCCTTCAATGGACAACACCATTCACACACAAAAAAAACGGCAGAGGAAGAGGGGAAGAAGACCGGGTTTATCTTTTAACGCCCTCACTCCCTCTTTTTTTTTTTTTCTCTTCCCTGATACGTGGGTTTAATTTGGACCATGAGCACGATGGCTGCTGTGGGCACAATGAGCTGTGGTTTTTTTTCTATTCGCCTCACCCACTTGTGCCGTTGATAATAGATTTTTTTTTCCCAATGATGAAGTGGGACTGTAGGGGGTAATGGATTTTCCAAAAAATCTTCTTTTTTCCTTCTCGAATTGGTTGTGGTATGAAATAAGTAGAAGGGAACAGAGAATAACCATAGAGATGCAGACTTAAATAATTTTTTATTTTGTTTTTTGTGATTGGTGAAGTGAACTGTGGGGGGTTTATAGAATTTTCCAAATGTGAATCAAGTGATTGATAGAAGATTTTGATAGCCCAAACAAAATCAAATAAAATTCACTTAGACAGAAAGAAACAAATTAAATAAATAAATTCAATCGTACACTAGTTTTTTTCAGCATGATTAGCTTGAATGCTTGTGTTGAATTTATTCATTTTAAAGTTTTGATTTATGTATAAATAACTAATAAATAATATTTTTAAATTATTTAATTATTAAAAAATCAAATCCCAAGAGGCTTACGCCTTAACGCCTCAATTGCCTCACACCTTAGACAAGTGGAACGCCTCGCCTCACGCCTTAGCGTTTTAAAACATTGATCAACACACATCCTCCAAGTTACATCGTGTTTAGGAATGAGGAGCGCAGGAATTGCACAAGGACTCAAACTTTCTTTTATGAATCCCTTAGCAAGGAGATCATCCACTTGTCTTTTAAGTTCGGCATATTATGTCGACTTCATGCGATAGGCTGACAAATTGGGTAAAACAGTTTCAGGTACCAAATCGATTGCATGTTGGATATCTCTAATTGGTGGCAACTCTTTTGGTAGTTCTTACGTAATGAAATCTTAAAAATCCAATAAAAGCTTCTGAATTTTAGGTGGCTCCTCCTTTGGCATTTTCTTGGGTTCTTCAGGTTCACAACCCACTAATGCATAAATTAGCCCTTGATCTCAACTGTCCTTTATGAATTCTCGCATGGTAAGCACATTAAAGGAGGTCTTCTTTTCCACCTTCACAAGTGAGATCCTTCATGGGCTTAAGGATAGTCTGATCGTCATTGTGTAAAAATGTATAAGTATGGGCAAACCCATCATGTTAAACCTTGCGATCATATAGCCACAATTTTCCCAACAAGATGTGGTTAACTTTCATTGGGATAACATCAAACCAAACCGAATCAAAATAATTTTGACCTAAAAAAATTTAACTAAGCATCGAGTACTTACTGATATTGATGTGTCATTTACACAAACAACTCGGTAAGGTGTTTTTCCACCTTTAAATTCAACTTATCAACCAATTCCTTGGAAGCCACGTTCATGCTACTTCCTCTGTCGATGATAACCTTACAAAACTTTCTTTCACGTGCAACATGAGTATGAGAATTATTGGTGTGACACCAATCTTCTTTCTACTCTTCCTTAGGGATGGTCAAGATTCTTCGAACTATAAGAGTAGTCTCGGGAAGATGTTCTAGTTCTTCAATATCTGGCTCTTTTAATATCACCTTGATCATCAGCTATTGGATCTTCTTCAGTTTCTCTTCACAATAGTATGTTCTTTGTAGAACACACAACTACACAATGCCCTGCCCCGCTACACTTGTAGCATTTTGCTTCACTATCACGGTGTGAGATACTATTTAAAAGAGTCTTGCCATTGTTATTATCTCCACCAAATTGCTTCGAGATGCTGACTTTGTTGATTGAAGGAGAGTTTGAAATACTCACATTGCTACGGGGAGCCGTGGAAACATTTTGAGAGAGAATCCTCCAACTGAGTCGCTTTACCCATTGGTGCCTTAATTGAGCTTCAATCTTTAAGACCAACTGATAAGCTTCTTCAAGGCTTGTCAAGCGTTCAGTCGTGAGTTCCTTCTTAATCTCCATCTTCAAACTCATCTGATACCGCGATATAGCTTGTCCCTCATCTTCTGATATCCGGCTACGAATAGGCAACTCATTGAATTTCTCCGTGTATTCCTCTAAACTAGAAGCTCCTTGCCGAAGTAGAAATAACTCAAAGATGGTTTCTTCATAATCAAGAGGAAAATACTTCTCCTTCAATTGAAATCATTGATTGGAGGTTGACCTAGTCTATAGAGTCAATCCTCTATACTATGCCACCATATACAAGCTTGTCTCTTAAGTTTCATTTTCACAAAATGAACCCGTCGATCTTCGGACATCTCGAACTAATCAAAATAATCTTTCAAAGACATTAACCAATCTTGGAAGGCATGCGGATCTAACTGTTCGAAGAAATCAGGAACTTCAACTCCCCTCAATTCATCATTAAATCGATCTCTATAATTATCGTGGCGCTCCAAGATTTGACGAAAGTTGCCTTGTGGAATTCTAGCTTCAACGCAATGTGGAGATTGTCGATGCAAAGTAGAGCCATCGCGAATTGGAGTATGAGTTGATGATGTTGTGGGCTGATTGTTCCTCATGCCCTCACCAATGTCACCTATGTTTTCATGCTCTTGAAAAACTTCATCAAAATTTGTGTCATCATTGTTGGTTTTTTGTTGAACTTCTGCCGACTGCTCCAGAAATATATGTGACCATAGGATGTTTGTACATTGGGAGAGTTGCAGCACTTGTTGAACTAACTCCAAAAGATGTTCATCTCGCTGAGATAACATGAGTTTATGAACATATGGTCATCCCCTTTGAGTAGACATCTATCCACAAGATTGTCAAGAAGTCAGAAATTGCTCTGATACCAAAAATTGATGTGGTACAAAGAAAAAATGATGTTGAATATAAAAGGAATAAGAAGTTTAATGAGAAGTGAAATAAGGGGAAAGAGAGAAGAAAAGTAGAGTCTCACTACTTCTATGAATTACCTAGGGTTGGAGTCTCACCAACTTAGTCTGAAGATGGAATCACACCACCAATGTAAAGAGTCACACCTTACTAAAGAAGAACTTTATATTCACTTCAATTCTGAATTGTCTACATTGTCATAGGACCTCTTATGGGCATTAATAGAGCCTTCTACATAATGCTAGAATCCTCCTTCATAATTTAAGACTTAGGTAATGTAAGGACTTCAACTTCTTAGGAATAATTAATACATAACAACTACTAATGTCCTAAGACTTTCTAAAACTAATTAATGAAAACAAGTTTCAAGATGGTGTGTGGATGCAATGGCCTTGTGGACTGGGCATGTGTGTGTGCATGTGTGTGTATTATATTGAGTTAACCAAAAAAGAAAACAAGTTTCAAGAGCATTTTTGGTCTTCTTAAAAGACCATATTAATAATAGCAACATCCAAACAGGTTCTTGGTCTTTCTAGAAGACCCCCTTTAACGCAATGCTGGGTTTCCAGATTTGTGGGCCCATTTCATGGGTTCTCTTGGGCCTACAGTTGTACGCTTTGAGGCCTACAGAGCTGTCTTCATCACATACGTACTAAGAGCCTTCGCTTACATGGGAAAGTGTTCATCTTACAACGATATCTAGGTCCAATTTACAAAAGGGAAAATCAAAGGTCAAACATATAGGATATTCAGCAAAAATTTTAAAACATGGATTGATTGGATTCTAGCCGTCATCACAACTGAAGTATTATAATTACAAACATGCATATGAAAAATTTATAAACCCACAATTTACTCAGACAATCTGGCCGAGAAAAAAGGCATTCATCTCTTACCTAACATTCTCTTTGGTCCCAGTTATTTGCTTTATCCGCCTGGCAATCTATAGTTCATAGCTATGAAAATCCTACCTCGAAATGAAATCTTGTGACCAAGAGATCTAGAGAAGTAATTTGGCATTGTAGAAAACAAACAAACAAAGATGATTCAGATCAGGAATAGTTTTCTAAGAAGTATGCAATGAATACGTGATTCCAATATTGAAAACTCAGACTAGAAATATGCAATGAATATGTGATTCCAATATTGAAAACTCAAGACTACAAATATCTAATACAAGATTATTAAACATATCTACTTATGGACAGCAACTTCCTGCTTTGAAAAAAAAAGGCTCAATGAAACCAGATTTTAATACTTCTTGGAAATCTTATCAAGACAAAATTTTGGGAGAAGCATACACTAATTTTCAGCCGACAGTAAATTTCACGATGCGAGATAATTCATTTTAAAATACTTTTGCAAAAATATTACAAATATATATTAAAAGGTTATGAAGTTGTTGACAAAAACTATAATAGACAATAACATTTAAACCAGGAATTGGAAAAGCAAAAAATTGAAGCTTTGCCAATTTGACACAGCATGGCTAGCATTACCTTGGAACTCAATCTCAATGTCTGGTTCTTTTCATCTAATTCCTTGAACTTCTGTAGTCTTCCATCCTCTACTTTTAATGCACTTTCTGCAGATTTAAGTATGTTACCTGCCATCACACATTGTGGACTTGTAACCTCAGATGAGGACATAAATCCTAAATTGCAAAATTTAAGAAACATTAAAGCATGGTCCTCTTCTAAATCAAAAACCCTATTCACAATCTGCCAAACGTAGTACTTCCATCAAGATGCTCTTATTTAGTGAGAGATGGCCAACACGAACGAAATAGAAACCATGCATTCATTCTTGAGGTCTCTGTCAATTTGTAGTCTTTTCTTTACGCTCATATTGTTTTTTTTTCTCCTCATCTCCCCCTTCCTCTAAGTAAATTCTATTAATGATCAGGAAGCATCACACATGAATCCACACAAAAAATTGTGTAGATATGCTCCCTAAAAGTTTTAGATTCAGTAATGAATTAAATCTGAGATAAGATTCAGATCAGCCCTCTCAAAGAGGGATAAAAGGAATGAAAGAAGAACCCATGGAAAGAAGCTAGTAAGGAATATAGAAACCATTCTACACAACCTTAAATTTGGATCAGTAAGGAACATGGTTGGATTGAAAATCCAAAAACATCAAACTTCAGGATGAAATAAAGCAATGGATTAATTCATATCACAAATAGAAAAGACAAGACATGTCACCCAGAAATTAATATACCTGCTGATTGCAGTTTATGGGCTCCAAATCCGGATCCCTTAGATTGAGCATTTAGTCCTTCGGCCTTGACATCCCCCTGGCGTCCCATAGCTTCCTTTCGTGCCACTACAGGAGAAATCATTTTTGTAGTTTCAGTAGCTTCTCTATCTGCAACTTCTTTGGCTGCCCTCCTCTCAGCCAATGCTGCCTTATGTGCTTCTTCAGCTCTCTGCTTTGCTGCCTCAAGTCTAACCTGCATATGTACATTAAAAAAAGAAAAAATAGTATTCACAAGCTCTAGAAATAATTATCACAGAATCCTCCTTGAGTTTCCAGTTAACAAGTGAAATATGCAGAATTTCTGGATCAAAGTCATCAACCAAAAGGAAGTGAGTACCAGCAGACCAGTTATATGTAGTGGAAGATGTAATTTATCTGAATCAGAAAAGAAACAACACTAACAAGCGATTACCAATCACAAACACAAAAGAAGAATGGACTTCCTGGTGGCAAAGGCAGAAAACAGAAAGCTACACCTAATTTTATCGATCAACAAAAACAAAGCCTATACCTAAGTCCAAGATATGTTTTAGGAAGTTTTCTTCTGCTCCATCTAGACCTGAAGCATGGATATTGAAATTTTCTAGCACAAATTAGTCCTTAGCATTGAAGACAAGGGGCTTCAGAGTTTTTAAAAGTAGTTACAACTTCCAACTTACAAGTCGATATAGTGTGGGATGATTTTCAGGGAAGTGTTCTCCGTATTCTTTAACCTTTATTAAGTAGGTTAGCCTGACATAAAATCCCATCTTGGGATGGTATGGACTTTAAAACTAATGGATTGGTTTTGTGTTGGAGCTCGTGTGGAGAGCTTGGTAAGCTTGGTAGAGGGTTGATTTTACACTATTTAGTTGTTATCCATCTTTCTAACTTGCCCTAAGATTTTTATTACTTTTCTTCTCAGAACGCATGTTTGTGGGCTCGACGAATTAAAACAATCATGTATACTTTCAATTTTGTAACCTAGTTATACGGTATGTCATGTGACTAATGTCTATTTGTTTTTCATCATCTTCACTGTGTCTCTCAAATCTCCCAGTTATTATGATGACGTCAATGCATAATTTACTTCCTAATGCCTGTTATATGGCAGTTGTGTGTTGAAGGGGCTCTAAGCAGAGGTGGATTCTTCACACGCTTAAGCACCAGCTTGAGCGTTTGGAAGCACTTCAAGCAAAGATTTAAAAAAAAACTTAAGAAGACAAGTACAAAATTTTTAAAAAAATCCAAACTGAACTTGTCGATTAAGAAACCAAGCTGTAGACTGACTCTATGAAGGAATGGGAGTAATTGAATTCCTGAGGCACAATCGAGAAAATATTCCAATAAAATCGAAATAGTATAAGCACTTAATGCAATGCATGCGTAGTTCAAGGCCCTAATACAAATCTCCCGAAAAATACCTAATTTCTCCCAAAAAATATCGAGAAAAATATCTAAAATTTAAAACTCCGTTTTTATCGCGATGTTTTAAAAATCTCACGAGAATTAAGATTTTTTCTTTTTATTATGGTAATATCGCGAGATTTAGCCAATATTTTTAAAATGTCGCGAGAAATACTCAATATTGCTATATTATTTTTTGTAATTTTAATCATTGCCGATATTTAAGCGAGAACTAGAAAAAATCTCCAGATTTAATATCTCTCGAGAAAAACTTCGGCCGATAAAAACGCGAGAGAATGAAATTTGTAGCACTAGTTCAAGGTATACAAGAAAATCATGAAAAGGGACTTAAAATGAGGGGAAAATATAAGCAACTCTTCATGCAATCAACCACAACGGGTATATGCAAGACAACAAGTTATTATTTTATTTTTTTTAAGTTATCTTGGATGCACATTGAAGATTCCATAAAATAAATTCTAAAACTAAGTACCATTCTTGAAATGTTCATCACCTCTTAACTGCAAGAAACAACAGGAGTGACGGAGAGTTCAAGAGTTAGGATGGACCTACGATGATGACCAAATCTGCAACTAAAGTCCAATGTGGTACAGCATCCAGTTTGATTGACAAAATTGATGACGGTGTCAGATCAAATAATGAGAAAGTTCCAGTAAGCATATAAACCAACAAGTGCAAAACATAACTATTCAAATTCCTGAACAGAAGTATATCTACAACAGGAGTAACATATCCAGAGCAGGCTCAATACACTAAAACGGGTAATATAACAATAAATACCAATGAAAAGGTAAAGCCAGGTCAACTAACCTCTGCTTCTACTTTTTCTTGATGCAGCCTTTCTTCTTGAAGAGCTTTCTCCTTTCTTTTGACCTCCTCAAAAGCTATGTCATTTCTTATTTCCCTTTCCTCGATTTGGGATCTCTGCTCATGATCCCTCAAGACACCAGTTAAGTGGCTATCGAGGGCTTCTGCACTACAGATATTTAAAAAAAAATGTCAACAGCATCATATCCGAATTTAAGGTGAAAAAAGGAAACGAGCATAGAACCACCTACGGGATAAAACAAACATGAACAATATGGCCTGGCCTTTTAAACTTCTCAAAATTAAAACCATACAAATTATACCCCCCCCCCCCCCCCCCGCGCGCGCGCGCAAAGAAAAAAAAATGTAATTATCAAACCAAACCACAGAAGAGCAAAAAGCAAAAATCGACGCAAATGGAATAGAAACCATTTCAAAGTTTGGGCATCCGCTATATATCACACCTAGATAACCCTACTAAAACTAACTAGTTTTACTTTTGTCCTAGTTTAGCCATTTCTCAAATACAATTGCTTTCACATAAGACATGTACTCCTGGGTGATGATCTGCAGCTTGTCTCGGAAGATATCTATTAGAGACATTCCAGGCTCTGGAGAAGGTCGTAAACACAGTGAAAATTGCATTCTATCAATAGTATAATGTTGCTCCTCTTGCAATTTCATTCCACTTGCCTACTATTTTCTGAGTCTACATAATTTTGCTACACCAAAAAAATAGTTACTAAATCACATTCCTAGACCACCACCTCCAACAGTTTCCCCTTTTCATGTAATCCGCCTGTATTCATTCTCAACCACCCTGGTACTGACTTCAAGATATTGAGGCAGGTACATATTAACATTGAAGAATGAACAAAATATGTTCCCCAGAGAATGAACCGAAATAAAGGGAAAAAATGAAAACTATCAGCTATAGATCAGAGCAGTCACACACAGGCCACTAAGCAAATGATAAAGAAGACAACAGATCGTAATCATCAAAATCCGCATTAATCTCAAACTCAATAACTAGGTAACAGACAGCCACATCCTCTCCTTAGGACTAGAGAGATTGTCAACAACCTTCCTAGTCCTTTCTCCCCAGATGCTTCAGCAAATAGCCCCCAAAATGCATATGCCACAGGAAACTCCAAGAGGCATCAAAATCATGCATAACCCAAATGGAGATAAATTCAAAGAAGCTCAAAGGAAAGACCACTGAGCACCAAGAAAGATATGAACTTGTCCTAAAACCATCTTACCCAAGGACAATGAAGCAATAGGTCATCCACGGGCTCCTCTTCAAATGAACACATGATGCATCTATTATTCATTTGCCACCCTTTTTTGTAAGTAGTTGCATGTGAATGTCTTAGAGCCTTTGTCCACAAGTAGAACACTAACTTAGAACGGATCCCAGAATTCCATACGACCACATAAGGAAAAGGGGCATGCGGCCTATCATATAGACACTGATAAAAAGACTTCACTGTGAACTGGCTCTTACCATTCCAAACCATACCCTACCATCTCTAGCCAGAGGATTAGGCTTAGTCAAGTTAAGACATGACATTAATCTAAGAAAGTCATCAAGCTCCCAATCATTTCCTATTTTTATTAGAAGGAAATACAAAGGGATACAAGGCAGGAATGAGCAAACTCCCAAAGAAAAACTAAAAAATATTAAGGCTCAAGAGTCGTGAAATAATACATGAATCCGTATATACAAAAAATCGTAGCTTCGGAGATTCAAAAATTTTCTGATAGCCACCATCCAATTCCTCAATGTCCATCCTATGGAAAACCAAAGGACCGGTTCAGTTTCCTCCATCCGGCCATTTGGTCTTCCGTAGGATGGACAATGAGGAACTGCTATTTCCTCATAACTTGATCTGACACCGTCATCAATTTTGTCAATCAAACTGGATGTTGTGCCCCATTGGACTTTAGTTGCAATGTGGTCATCATCACAGTTCCATCCTAACTATTGAACTCTCAGTCACGCCTGTTGTGTCTTGCAGTTAAAAGGAAATGAGCATTTCAAGAATGATACTTAGTTCCTAGACCACTACCTCCAACAGTTTTCCCTTTTCATGTAATCAGCCTGTATTCAGTCTCAACCATCCTGGTAATGACTTCAAGATAATGAAGCAGGTAATAATTAACATATTAACATTGAAGAACGAACTAAAGATGTTTGCCAAAGAGTGAACCGAAATAAAGAGAAAAAATAAAAAGTATCAGCTAGCAACCAAAACCATCTCCCAAAGCACTTTCGCACTAGTGCCAAGTATCCTCTTGGACCAAGCCAAAATGACCTCCTTCATATCAGTGTAGTCAAGGCGTCGCCTGGGTATCGCCTAGGCAGTTTTGGACCCTAAGCGCCTAGGCGCTTCTCTAGGCAGGCGACAGTCACCTGTCCTCTCTCTGTTAGCCTGTTTTACAGCTTCATCAACTTATTTACATATAAATATCATTTAAGTAAATGGTTACTTAAAATATTTATATGTAAATAAGGTTATACCTCGCATTTGAATTTAATAAAAATCATCCTCGATCCAAATTCCTGAAGAATAAAAGTCAACTTTTCAGTTCAAGAACAAAATCTACTTTTTAAGGATTAAGTAAAATTTTCAACTTCCAAATGCTAAAGTCCGGTAAAAAAAGTCTTATATTCTAGTCTTCAAAAATATTTTCATCTACATGGTTAAAAAGTCAACTAATAGTTCAACATAAAAAGACTTACATTCAAGTTTTACAACATTAAATGCTAATTTGCCTAGATTATTGTCAACCCTAGGAGGTTTAAATTGCTATGTGTATAAATTAATATATATATATATATATATATATATATAATATTAATACATTAATTATTTTTATTGCCTAGTCATCGCCTGGGCGTCGCCTAGGCAGCGCCTCGTCTAGCTAGGCCTAATCGTCCAGGCATCGCCTTGAGTGCTTGACTACACTGCTTCATATCCTTACTCCTTAGGCATGGCTAATGAGACCCCAAAGAGAGAAAGGAAGAACCTCCACACATACCAAGATGTCGAGCAATGGAGAAGAAAATGAGATATGTTTTCCTCCATCTCTTGGTACAAGCAACATAGGAAATGTCATCCCACAGATCATCAAATGATCGATTGAGGATTTCGTCCAATGCCGATGTCCAAAGAAAAGATTGCACCTTAGACAGAACCGAAAGCTTCCATATCTTCTCGAATCGAGAATCTCTGTCGTGATCCTTCACCTCCTCCTTGAGAAGGTAATCACAAAGTCCCTGATAGTAAAGTGCCCTTCTTGTGCCTAACTACGCTCTAATATCCTCTGATTTTGGATTAATCTTGATCATGTTGAGATTTTGCAGCAGCGGTCAACATTCCTCAATCTCTCTATCCTTAAGATTCCTTCAGAACTAGGGAGCACCAAACCACCTCCCCATTCACTCTCTCAAAAAGGTCACATATCAAAGTATTCTTGACAAGGACAAGTCTAGAAAGATTAAGACAAAGATAGCACAAACGCCCATCCTCGCACCAATCATCCTCCCAAAGACGGATCCTAGAACCACAGCCTGCTCCGAATTTCAGCTACTCCAAGAACCACTCTTGACCCTTCCACATTCCAACCGCACAAAAGCATAAAACCCAATTGGAATCCCAAGCATAATAGACAATCCGACTTTAGAAACCACTACACTCCTTCACAGGGGCGGAGCCGGGGGGGGGGGGGGGCCATGGCCCCCCCAAATTTTTTGTAAATCCCTTCTCTACTAGTATGACTAGTGGGCCCCTCAATTAAAAAAATATATTTTTAGTATACTTGGCCCCCCCAATTTTTTTGTCCTATATGATGTAGTGGCCCCCCAATGGAGTCCCCTTATGCTCATGTCCCTATTGACACCCCTTAACTATGGTTAAAATTCACCAATCTCATGGTTCACCTACTTATCCTTGATTTTTTTTAAAAATATTTAAATAATTTTAATCTTAGGAGTTAGTGAATTTTTAACAAGGGTTCAAAAAGAAATTTGATATATTTTTTTTAAACCAAGGAGGTGGGTGAATCTTAACCACAATGAAGGGGTATTAATAGGACAGGTGGCGACCTCAAAGGTATTACCGAGAAAAAAAATATTTCAAAATAAAAAAACTATCCCAAAAAAAAATTTCTCGGGGGCCACGCCCCCGAACCCCCCAAATCCCATACCCTCAAACCAAATTTTTTTTTGTATACATGTATTTTGGCCCCCCCCCCAATGAAAAATTCCTGGCTCCGCCCCTGCTCCTTCATAAGGCCCTCTCCTCCGTAGAGAATTGCCATAAACATTTCCCTAGAAACTCAATCAGCCGACAACCAAGAATATAAGCACAGTATTCAAAAAGTCCATCTTCTACCACCCAACCCCTATTGAAGTACTCTTTGAGAGATTGATATGTGACCAGAAGCCACCTCAAAACATCTAGCAATCGCCCTGAAATTTGCCACACGATCTCTAGATGCATCCACAAACACAAAGTAGCATCCACATACAAGAGATAAATGCTAACCTCTAACACCAGCTTGAAGACCCTCCAACCAAACCAAGGCTCTCGACGTTCGTCATCAAATTGCTGAAAGCTTCGTTGACAATAATGAATAGGAGAGGAGATAGCAGACATCCTTGGCAAAGGCCTCTAGAGCTGGGAAAGAAGCCTGTCGGGGAACCATTTACCATGATGGAGAACGAAGAGGAAAAAAGGCATCCATGAACCCACCCCCTCTCTGTGTCCACCCAAAGCCCATCCTACCCATGTAGTTTGAAAAAGTCCATGTGGTCATATGCTTTCTCTAGGTCAATTTGATAGATAATATCACCTCTCATTGATCCTAAAGTAAACACATTTGCTACCAATCAAGATTCCATCAATGAATTGCCTACCCCCCACGAATGCCCCTTGATGAGCATCAATCACCTTCCCGGTCACTGTTTTAAGTTTGGAAGCAAACACCTTCGCCACTATCTTGTACATACTGTCAAATGCCAACCAAGCTGATTTGCCTAAAATATCTTATTCCTCGATCCCTGAAATCTCAGTGGGATCTCCCAATCAGTGAGACCCCTTCTCAATCCAAGGCCCAAATCACCTCATTAGAAACTACCTCCTAACATGAGTCCACTATATATTTTTTATCCGAAGCGATTGGGTACAAGCTCCCGAAGTCCATTCTAAACGGATTTTGGACACACCATGGGTCCTCCCAAAACTTTATTTTGTCCCATCTTTCTACCTTGAATTTTACTTCTTTAATGATTTTTTCCCTAGTATATGAAATTGCATTCCACATACCCACTCAATATGGACCCCTAGCTTCTTTCAGGTTCCACCAAGTTTTCTCCAATTTGGCCACAATTACCTTTCTTCACAGGCTCTCTCTCTCCATACTATATCTCTATAATCATTTAACAAGCAACGCTATATGCATCTTACAAAAAGGCCTCACCCCAAGACCTCCTTCCTAAATGAGATGGTACTTGGTAGACATCCTTTTAGTCCACTATATTATTTCTTTTTCACCTCCCGATATCATTCCACAAAAGGCCTCTATGAATTACCTCCAAAATATCCGCAACAGAGGCAATGATAGTAAGGAAAGTCAAGTAATATTTGGGAATACTATCTATGGTGCTCTTCAACAAAATGACTCTACCCCCTTTAGACAAAAGCAGAGACTTCCAGGATGCTAATTATTTATTAACTCTACCTGTCCTTGCTTCCATGTTTAGTCTTAATGAAGCAATTCCAGCATTTCCGTGTAATTGGGATCTATCATTTCAATTTTTTGTTCTTGTAATGAAAGGTAAGTTTCTTATGGGTTGTTATTCTTGATCCATATCTCCCATGGAGTTAACAATATAACAATCTCACAAGATATTACATAATTAACCGATTCATATTAAAGGCAAGATCATTAGGTTCCCGGTGGTGCAAAAGAAAATTAATATATATAAAAGAGTTGAGATTTTACTTCCAATTAGATTAATTAAGAGAAAGTTCTGTTTTTAACACTAAATTCTACGCCCTATACTCCTTTTTCTTCTTTTTTATTATGTTTGACATTACTTCAAGCTTCCCCAAAAAATGAGGAACTCAACTCATTATGTCAGTGCTGGCTAATTGTCCAGTATGCATTTGAAGGACCTCGACTTAGTAGTTTCAGCCTTTCAGGTCATCCCCAGCTTATTTCAAATATACGGCAATTTTGCAAGACAATAACGTGCAATATAAGTTTTCCTAGCCACAGTTAAACTTTATAATTACGGTAGAGGTATAAACTTCAATCACTATGGAAACGGAGAATATTTCATGAAAAAATATGGAAATCGATGAAAACATAGTAAAAATTCTGGAAACATTAGAAAAAAGTTGGAAATATAAGATGAAACTTTGGAAAATGATTAATTAAGCATAAATTCATATTCAAGACCATTATATAATAAAACAAAAGCATATAGAGTAGTAAATGTGATATTCATGTTAAGTGACATGCACTGTTCCTTACATGTATGAGATTATAATGTCAAAGGTGCACATGAATTAACATTTATAAAGTAATATATCCCAAAAAAATATTATAACATAAAACCCATAAACTATCAAATCATTACTTATACAGTTATACCTAGGGGTGTCAATGGGCCTGGCCCGAAAAAAGCCCACCCATTAGCCATATTTTAGGCCCAACGGCAAGGAACATGCTCAATTCCTTAGGCCCATATTAATGTGTGCCGGGCTTGGGCTTTGATTCCTTAAAGCCCGGCTCCGACCCGGTATATATATATATATATATATTTGGCTGTATACATAATCAATGTGTACCCAAGTAACAAAAAACGCCGTTATTTTTTTTCAAAAAATCGAGAATTATTAGCGCATTTCTGGGTCACCGAAGTATTCGTCGATTAAATCGCGAATTTTTAAAAACGATGTTTTTATCAATTATTCATGAATTTTGTCAATAGTTTGTAAAAGAACGTGCGCTAAACATTTACTTTGGAATTGTTCGGCTCTCTTAAATTTAACATTTTTTACTTATAAATACTAAAAATGAGAGAGAGAGAGAGGTTTAGGGCACAAAATCGCACCCAAGGTAGTAAACTCCGGGTTCGGTATAAACTTCGATCGCTAAGGAAGTTAACACGTTTTGAGGAGGTTTCTGGAAGTCCAAGGAAGTTATGTAAAAATTAAAGACGTTTTGGAAACTTTAAGGAAACATTGGAAATATAAGATGAAATTTTAAATATTCAATACTTAAGCATAAATATCATCTAAAAATCATTATATTACTGATACAAGCATGTAGTACTCAAATGTGAGAATCATGTTAAGTGACATTCGTTGTATACTTGTCTAATCTTTAATTTCTTCTTGATATTTCTCTATATTATCAAATTTTTTTAATTATATTTTATCCTCTTTGTCAAGTGAAGGAATATGTAAGACCAATTTATTATCTTAATTTTTCAATGATTATCCATGTTAATTGTTTAGAAACCTTAAAAGCTTATGAATGCACATTAAAGTAGATAAATAATTGAAATTCAATTTAATTTTTAAATCTATTTCAATTTGCAATTAATGAGCTCAATGTTTGTACAAAACTAAATCAATATGCGAAGATGAGAAGATGGGTAGTTAAATAATTTTTTATTTATGAAATACTATTAAGAAATTATTTAATTTTTAATACTACTAAAAAGCCCTTATGGGCATAATATACTAATCATAAAATTATTAGAATAATAAAATTATAATTTATACTAAGGTTAATGCTAAGTGCACTCTAATAATAAATTTATAATATATAATCAAGTTAATACTACCAACACTCTCTTTTAAAGCTAATTATAATTATAAGTTTAATGCTAGGGGCATATGCCTTTCCTTATGAAGAAAGTAAATTTAAATGCGAGTGGATCTATCATTACTATTTTAAGTTAAAACTTAAAAGGCTTCAAATTTACAGACCTTTTTTTGTAAACTTCGGTGAACTTCCACCGAAGTTTTGTATTTTTCCAACACTTTTTTTCAATTTCTCTCGAAGTTTACCGAAATTTACCACGAAGTCCCATATTTTAAAAATACAAGTGAATTTTACTTCGGACACCACAGAAGTCGACTCAATTCGACTGAAATTGACCAAAATTGAATCGATTTTTGACACCATGACCGCACCCCACCTCTCACTCGTCACAACTCCACCAGACCCACCTCTCGTCTCGGCGATCATCTCAGCTCTCCAGCAAAACCTTCACTTCGGCGACATCTCTCCGATAAGTCTCTCTTAACTACAAACCAATCAAAAAAAAATCTCTTTCTCTCTCTTCGTTCATCCTATTCCATCTCTCTAGTCCGTCCATAACGTTTATGATTTACCTCAATCTGACTCGTCAAAACTCTACTAAACTCCCTCTGGGCCACTCATTAGCACCACCTCGCCCGAGTCTTAGTTTCCCCTTTCCTCTCGTCCTTTTGCTATAAATTTCGCTATGCTTTGATACCCAGAAGCTTATTCTGCTTTATACTGAGAGAGAGAGAGAGAGAGAGAGAGAGAGTACAAATTCTGAAAGTTCACTTACTAAGATTCAACCTCGGACGGATACAAACCACTCACAGGTTCGGTTATTATCTTTTATTTGGATTTTTCAGTTTCGCTACTTTTTTCCATCAATTTTGATTTCAGAAATTGGTTTAATCCTTTTTAAATTTTTATCATTTGTATTTTCCTGATTTTAGTAAGGCAGAAAGTTCAACAGTTATTGAATGTTGCTCGTGCTGGAAATCTCGATATCTTTAAGAGTAAGTTGGAATCTTTTTTCGTGTTCTATTCATGATTTTGTATGTCTGAGTCTTCTGTTTGTTAGTTTGTTTATCTTTCTATGTTGTTCAAGCTGAGATTTTTATTGAATTTGCGGCATCAGAAATAAAACCTCATGGGCGATGAGTGATTTTGTTATTGTAATATGTACATCGTAATACTTTTGTTAAGGACTTTGGCGTAATACTTTTGTTAGTACTTTGGTGAACATTTGGTGATATTTTAATGAATGTTGATGCTTTGATGGAATCATGGAATTGGATATTAAAATAATGGTATGACTTGTGAGTATGACTATGAAATATGAATTTATTATCGTTAATGAAGTGATGAATAACAACTTAATTTGTATATTATCTAATTAAATTGTTAGATGTATTGTTTAATATCATGTTTCTAATGTAATATAACTACTTAATTTGTATATTATTTAATTAAAATGTTAGATGTGGTGCTTAATATCATGTTTCTAATGTAATATAATTTTTTTTATTTTCCCGACTTCCCCGAATTTTCCGAACTTGACCCCCCCACCGAATCATTCCCGAACCCCGACTTTGTTACTAATGTGATATGATATACTAATAAACTTAATAGTATAAAACAGTGTATACACTGTTATTTAATATAAAATCTTATTATATATAGGGTAATGCTAGCTCCACTTTCTTTTTAAAATCACTTTTTCAAGAGGATGACATGTGTTAGTACAAAACACTTGTCTTTCACTTAGTGGAAAAGAATAACACATGTCATCCCCTCGGAGAAAGTGACTTTTAAAAGAGAGTAGAGCTAGCATTACCCTTGTATGTAAATACTAATAAGGAGCCCGTGCATTGCATAGAGAATGGTAGAAGAAAAAAAAAGTGAATGATTAATATACATACATACATACATACATATATATATATATATATATATATATATATAAGTCAAACAATTATTAACAATGAAAAACTAGAAGTAAAATTTCGAAGTAATCTAGGAAAGGAAAAAAAACCTTTAAGAACAAAAAATAATCAATGACAGAGAGTATATCAATACTATTATTTTTAAGGGTAGGGTCATTTCTATTTTAGCATTCGATTAAAAATAAAAAATAACATAAAAAAATTTAGTGGTCTCTTGTCGCTATTGGCCGAACTGTATTGAGGGATTGAGGGTGCAATCCTACTAAACCCTATTCTTGAACAAAAACCGTGCATATAGTAACATTCTCTCTCTCTTTTCTATTATATGGGGAAGGTAATCACCCAAAACTTTAATTGCTTGAAGATAATGAACCTACAAAGTTGATCATATAATTTTAAAAAGAAAGTGAATGAAAACTGTCGATAGTAGAGTTCGGCTGCACAATTGTAACCGCAATACACACCTTATCACAATCAATGCATGATGGCCACATGTCACAACACCCTCAAATTCCTATGAGGCTACCACGTGTCCACCCAAGTGCTTGGAGACTTTGATATGGGCTGTGGAAAAGATGTGCCGTTTGATATGGGCTGTGAACTATCCACCCCCAAGAAGTAGTAGATTTTGTATAATAGGAAAAATCTCCTAGTATATGAAAACCTAGCAGAAAGCTAAATAAGTAACCGTTAAAAACTCTCTGTTTAAATGGGAGATCTTGGCCCTTGTCCTTATATTGCTGCCATCCATATCCAAAAATCCCTCTTTGTTGATGTTGGTTTGAAATGAGATAAACACTCTTGCTAGTTGCGAAGCCTTTGGCACTCCGCAAAGCCAAGGTCCAAAGCTTGATCTCAACCTATCTTCATCTCTTTCTTCTCCTTCGACGGTGAAAGAATGTTAAATAAATAGGATTTAAAGGGTATTAATGGAGGGACACGGCTGAAATAAATATTATTGAAACAATGGGACACGTCTCAACCCTTTGCAACGACTAAGCACCATCATCTCCAGCCAAACCATTGCAAGGATTAGCTTGTAACCAATCAGCCAAATAAAGAAATTGTAACTGCTCTCCTTAAATGAAAGAGAAGGCCACGAAAAGAAAATAACTCTTTCAATGTTGCTGAATACCCCTTTGTAACGGCTAAGCACCATCATCTCCAACCAAATCGTTGCAAGGATTAGATTGTAACCAATCAGCCAAATAAAGAAATTGTAACTGCTATCCTTAAATATATTATAAGTGGGAAAAACAAGGATATAAAATACTCTAAGTGTTTAATGAGTTGTAAGCAAATAGTATGGTGAATAGTGCTAGTGCACAGAGCATAAAGAGGCCGGAGCCTCTCATGCATGCTGGTGTGAATTCAATGAACACCTAGGTGGGTTACAAACCTATGGGGTAACGAGTCATGAGGTGTGAGTAGGGTTTTGGACCCGAGGGAAAAGAGTGTGAAAGCACTCGAAATGTTCTAAGTGTTAAAAAGGTATGTCTTAACATACCTTCGACTTTAAGTAGCTCTAGTTCTCTCACCGCTGATCGGAATCAAGTGATTCTTGAATTTTTTGAAAGATATTGGAACCCTCTTCGAGGTTCATGCTGATCATTTTTCTGGATTTTGACTCGGGGTTAAGTCAAACGTCTAATTTCCGAAATCGGATTTGCTGCAAATACGGGTTGATAAAATCCATTTTCGGACCAGTTGTCTTTAGAGCCCATTTAGGTAATTAAAAACTTAAATTTAGGATTTGCCTATTAGAAACAAAATTGTTTCTATTTTAAAGATGAGTCCAACACAAGTTGAATAGTCAAAATCCGATAAATGAGTCAAAAGTTATAGCTAAAATACCAAAATGGGAAAAACCTGTAAACTTTCTATCCTAGGTACGATCGTTCGTAAACAACCTACGCACGATCATAGAAGGCCTACGAACGATCGTAGAGTTGCTACGAACGATCGTAAAGCCAGAAATGCTATAAACTCAATGGGCAACCTACGATCGATCGTAGGCGCGCGAATCAACTTTTCTTGGTGCGTGATTTTTGGGGTTTTCACCCCTTGGCCTATAAATGAGAGATTATTTTAGAGGCTTTCGCTTACTCTAGACCTATAAAAGGAGTGAGAGGAGAGGAAGAGATTGAAGGTTTTTCAAGGGAGAGGTTGGATTGAAGATCAAGGGAGCTCAAGATCAAGGTTGGATCTTCCACAATCAAGCAAGATCTTCTTCCTCAAGTGTTGCATTTTTCCACAAGCTTGGATTTCCAAACCAAGGAGAGTTTCTCTTCAAGATTTAGAGTTAATCTTCAAGGTTAGTATACCCTCGTAGTTAATTTTGGTAATAACCTATAGTCTATCTTTAAAAATGATGTTGCTTGATTTTATACATCCCTCTTCTTGAAATACACATAATGAATGTACCATATCTGTTTGATGAAATGTTAGAATGAGAAAACATGAAAGAAGGACTATAAGGATGTTGAACACCACATGTTTGAAGAAACACTTGAACATAAAGACATGAATAAAATACTATAAAGATGTTGAATGACATATGCTCAAGGAAATGCATGTAAGAGAAATGGATCAAGACTATGAAAGCATGATTTATGGAGTTTCCTAAATAGAAATTTTGATAAATGATATATGTGTTTTTCTCAACTACTCGCAAGATTATAGAAAGCTTGGAAATGTTATATGTCACTCCTTGAATTATTCATATCTCTATGAGATGTTGGACATTGTGTGTTTGATGAAATGCGTGTATGGGCTTAAAAACCTAAGACTAAGAAAATGGGAGTTAAAAGTTAAAGAATGATTGAATGCAAGATGTTTGATGAAACGCATGTGTGGACCTTAGAATCTAAGACTATGCAAACATGATTTAGGGGTTCGCCCCAACTCGGTGAATTTGGCTAGCATGCTCTATACGTTAAGTTAAGCTTCTCACATGCCTATAGAAATGTTGAATTGCCATATGACATCTTGTAAATTGTTTCATGTTATTATGCTCATAAATTGGAAAGTACGAGCGCACATGCATACATGAACCTAATTTTTAAAAAAGTGTAAGTGTATGGAAAGAAACCAAAAACAAGACAAGAGTGATCTACACGATACAAGAACAAGACAAGTAAATAATTAAGAAACGTAAAGCATGAAAGAATGTTAGTGTACTATGACCAGGTACGGGCACTAACATCTGTTCCCAAGTAAATATGAGAGGATGCGGGTATACTATGATCAGGTACGAGTACTAGCATCTGTCTCTAAGTAAAAGTGAAAAACATGAAAGGATGTTAATGTACTATGACTAGGTACAGACATTAACATCTGTTTCTAAAAAAGTATGAAATGATACTAGTGTACTATGACTAGGTACGGGCACTAATATCTATTTCCAAAAAAAATAAATAATATGAAAGTATGTTAGTGTACTATGACCAGCTACAAGCACTAGTATATGTTTTCAAGATAAGTATAAAAGGATATTAGTGTACTATGACCAGGTACGGGCACTAACATCTATTTCCAAATAATAATGAGAGGGTACTAGTATACTATGACCAGGTATGGGTACTAGTATCTGTCTCAAAGTAAGTACAAGATAAATAAAGAAGATGATTGTGTAAGCTAAGAATCTTGCAAGAAGCATAAGGAACTTACAAGACTCACAAGATATTAAAAAACGTATTGTAAGAGCACGAACTTAGAGTATGATTTAATTGGTGATGTTCAGGATTATGCAACTGTTATCTTGTTTTCTTCCTCACTCTGATTATGTATCTTTATGATGAACTGTATCCTGTATGACATGTTAATGTTATTACTATTGTTAGCTAGTAGCTTGTACTCACTGAGTATTTCATTCTATGTTGAATGAACCCACACACATATGAAACAAATAAATCGCTATATATATGAAACAAATAAATCGCAAGTATGTATTCTCTCAAACTAGTTGCGGATAATATTTAGAAGCAAACAAATCAAGTACTCCCAAATTAAAGTATATACATATAATACTTGACACGTGTGTAATAGACGACCAATGTTTCTTTAGGGTTAGTTGTATGGTATACGATAATTTTTGGAAAAGTAGTGATTAGTAGACCTTGGGATCAAGGTCTGTTTCTTATCTTATCCCATGTCCTCGTGTCCCTTTTAACACTTATTTAACTTCGGTTAAGCTTAAATAAATTAAAGTTAAGATTTTGGTTTGCCTTTTTCTAAAAAACCAAATTTGGAATAAGAAGTATCTTAACCAATAAGGGCCGGCCATTCTTTACATAGTGAAAACCACTAGTATTTTAAATACTTTCCTTTTGGAATAAGAAGTATGTCAAAAAGGAAGACCATTGAGTAAGGTAGAGAGAAGAGAGTAAAACTTGGTAGCAATTGGCAGAGGGCAGTAGCAATAATGACTCAAGATAAAATTTCGGTAGAGGATTAGATAGAGTGGGGGTTATGATGAGAGGCTCGAAAGGTTTTGCATTTGATGTTTGAATCCCATATATTTGCATATTCGAGTATATTTAATTGAACCCATTTGCTGAGATATGTGAAAAATGAACTGATCTGAACTAATGTGCTACTCTTCATTGTTTACATTGGACCTTCCCCATGGACATTAATTTAGACGAGGTCTCATTTCTTGTTAGGTCCCTGTATGATGCTTCCCTAATTTGATGCTTAGAAATGGTTGCCGTTATATGATGATAAATTTACACCTAGTAGGAACTCATTCAAGTATGTGGATCATTCACTTGTTAACATAAATCCCTTCATAAGGTATTAGGTTTCACTTTTGAGTGTTGTTCCTTACTGGTATGGAGTAGATCAGTCTCACTTGACTAAACAATTAGTAAAAATGGGAAATAGGTGCACATAGACTAACTGAAAATAAGGAATATAACGTAATGATTCAAGTTCTTCCACTATGGACAGTACACCTCTAATTTGAAATTTGTATGAAAGAAAAATTGACTGGCAGAGTTATTAGGTCTCCAAGAACTCAAATAAGAAAAATGAAGCATCACGGCCAAATCAAACCCCTGAATAATCTGGTGGAAAAGGCCACAAATCAAACCCCCAAATATAAAATAAGGTAGGGGATAAGCTAAATCATGGCCAAACAACCCAAAAAAAAAATTACATGGTAGGAGAAGGATGATACCTTCGAAACACTCCTCTTTGTGGTTGCCGGAGGCCGAGACACCGCAAGAATCTACGGTGATGATACCTTCGTGGTCATTTCAACCTGCAAACCCTTGGTTGCCAGAGAGTGAAGAAGAGACGCTCCACTCGTTAGATATCAAAATTCCTCAACAGTCAAGTTGAAAGGAATGGTTGCAAACCCTTGTTGCCGGATGGTGAGGTAAAGAAGAAAGCTCTGTGACCAAAAACACCAAACAAAACCCCAAATGGATTGTTCAAACAGAAGGTGGGAAGATGCGTTGTTCCCGGTACTGAAATAAAATATTAATATTTTAAAAGTTAATAAACGTTAACGGCGAGGGTCTATCGTTTCTCGTTTTCGTTTTGGCGCCCAAAGTAGTGCCACACGGCACACGATGTATGGACACCTGAGAGGGCTCTTCTGGTTTCGCCAGAGACAAGCCAAAGCCATTAAGATTAACTAGTGGGCAGCACATGTGATGCACGTGACAGAGAGTGGAGGATGAGAGAGACAAGGAAGAGGGGCCTTAGTGAGAGGTATTTTGAGAAAAAAATTAAAGAATAATTGGGTATAAAAACCTAATGAAAATTTTAATTTAAAAGAATGTGAGGTACACGTTGGGTATGAAAACATGTCGTAGGGACATTTTGGGTATAGACAAATTGAGCTCATTTTGGGTATAGAAAAAATTGTAGGACATTATAGAAATAAAGAAAAAGAAATATGGGTAAACTTGAGGAAAGTTTTGGCTTAAAAACTTTTTGTGAGAGGCATTTTTGAGTATAGAAATTTGACTTATGGACGTTTTTGGAGTTACAAAATATTTAGGACATTCTAACTATAGGGAAAATTTGAGAGCATTTTAGGTATAGAAACCTAACTTAAGGACGTACATTTTGAGAATAAAAAAACTTTAAGGACATTCAGACCAACAAAATAAAAAAAAATATTTTTAATAATAAAAAGGCATGATCTAACTAGACCAATCGAACAGGGAATTGGTCACCCGACTAGTTTGACGGTTAGTCCGGTTATGAAAGCATTGTTTTATATATTAATAAAATGATAGTTTTAGGATTATATTAAATTTTAATCAACTTTTTAAATCCCATATAATTTTTGGTGATAAAGTCCTCTATATTAATGAAAACTAAAAGTAAATGACAATTTTGGAATTAAGTAGTCAACGTTTTGAACCCATATGTAAGGGCAATATTAGAATTAATTGAAATTCAATCCATGTATGTAGGGATAGTTTTGAAATTAATTAAAATTGAATGCATGTGTAAGTGCAGTTTTGGAATTAACTAACATTCAATCAACCTTTGAACCAAATAAATGGTAGTTTTGGAATTAGTAAAACTTCAATCAATGTCTTGAACCCATATGTGTAAGGGCAGTTTTTGTCGCGCTCCAAAATCCCACGTTGGTCCAATGGGACCTTAGGCCGTGTCACTAATAAACAACATGACTTAATAGTATTCAAGGTTATACTAAAATGTGAGTCTACAAAAATTTAATAATAATCTATTGAATATAATAGGAACCATCTTGTATAACATGTGACTAATTCAAACTCAACCCACGATAGGATCAACCATCATGATCCCTAATATCAAAATAAGGAAACCTAACATCAAAAAATATCAAGTATCTAGTACAACTCTTTAATAAAACAAAAATCTAATAATAAGGGAAATGATTTAAATCATTCACTCCCTCCTCAAGGAGGTCACCTTCTTCATCTTCCTCTTGATAATCTTCCTTGACCCACGGCTTGGCGGCTTGCTCCTGCTCTAAAACTATCAACAATAACAGTTCGATTGAGCAACAAAAAAGTTATGTGGATACAAAGTCTAGCTAATCACATAATGTCACATGTGTATAATCAATTTCATATTCATATCGTATTTACATAATCAAAGTGCATAAAACATGTAAGCATACCGTATTATCACTTTAACTCGTGTACTTGTGAGACTCTTAAACTTGATCTCACATGATGCATGTTCTTGTGAGATGCATGCCTCGGCGCGGGTGAATACATGTTCTCGTGAGATACCATGTCATTGCGTGGACCAATACTTTCCATGTAACCATATTCATGCACAGGCTAATACTCGTTCTTGTTCAATGCATGCATGCTTGTGAGACATGTGTACTCATGAGACTTACAACTTACCGTGTAAGTGACCTTATGCTTGAGTGTCGTGATTAACATTCGTTTAGGTTATCTCTTAGATTCCGATCTTCCACCATGGAATCTCTACCAAAGCGTTTCATTCTGCACAGTTGACGAATTCCCGTTTTGAAAGACTTTCCTCTAAATCCTGCCCTATCCGAATTTCAACCACCATACAAGTTTACATAACTCATAATTTCTCATGGAATTCATATATAGTACTTTACCATAAAAATCATAGGACCTTGTCTAGCAACAAAAATTCACTATGAGAAAGTAAACATAATTACAAAGTTTGAACCTTACCTAACAAGACACAACGCTACTGAAAGTCTCCAATTGGTTAGAGACATGTTGCATGCATGAAAACCTTTTATGCTCATGTGAAAATTAGAATTTTCTCAACTAAGGATCTCCCGTGTATTAGTGACTTTAAGGAAGGAAAAATAAGGTTACCCCACTTGTTCTCCACTTGCAAAGCCTCCTAGGGGTCCAAACAACTTATCTTGAATCTCTTTTGACAACCTGATCGAGTGGAAGGATGACCTCCACCATGCTTCAATCAAATTTTAACACTTTTAAGGTTTCAAAAATCCCAAGTCATCAATATTAGTAGAAGGAGTTCTATCTAGTTTTATCTCCAAAACCAAAGTGAAATCATCATTTGAGAGAATTCTCTACACTTCTACTATACTTATAGATGAACTAACATGCTAAGATAATGACACATGTCTCATGACTCATCTCAAGTAGGTGAGTCATCAAGTGAATCATCAAAAGTAGGTGAGTCGCATGTCAAGATAATGACACATGTCTCACAATTCATCTCAAGTAGGTGAGTCATCACAAGTAGGTGAGGCAAATGTCAAGATAATGACACATGTCTTACGACTCATCTCAAGTAGGTGAGTCATCACAAGTAGGTGAGTCACGTGTCAAGATAATGACACATGTCTTATGACTCATCTCAAGTAGGTGAGTCATCAAACAAGTCATCATAAGTAGGCGAGTCATCAAGTGAGTCATCAAGAGAGAGAGAGAGAGCTTAGTGTTTGAGACCATTTAGGGTTCCTAAGTGTTAGACGTAATTAGGTAATTGTAATCCATTTACAATCACTTAAGAAAACTCTTTTTCATTTCAAATCCAAAGACTTTCTAATTTTATAGAAAAGTCCCTAGATTACTACATATCACAATGATGTCCATCCACATATTATAAAGTAACCCAACACTTACGAAATTTTGAAGTAACCATTTTCTAAAAATTCCTACGTAGTTTAGTCTTTTTACTTGCACTATATTCCACACAAACCACTAGGGATAGGTTTAGTTATTACTATCAAACCCTTGGATTGTGTTTGCCATGATCACCGTATTAAACCCCAAAACTGTTGCGCGCCCAAAATCTCATGTTGGTCAATGAGACCTTGGACCCGTGACACAGCATATCCATAGTCACTTATCAACATAAAAGAGATGCTAAAATGTGAGGCTGAAAATTTCATTTAATAACTAGCAAAGACCTCGTGCGATGCATGAGTTATTAAAAAATAATAATAGAAACAACACAAATGATTATGAGAAGTGAAATCTAGTTCATGATTGAACATTAATCTGCAAGCACTCAACAATATGAGATAAATGAATTGAAATTTTGAAAGCCTCTAGTGGGATCTCACAAAGTTTTGGAGATCATCCAATGCAAGTATGAATTTGAAAGGTTTAAACTTGCATATCTAGAGCAACAAATATAAGAGATGAATTAGGATTTTACCAAAGGAATTGGAAAAACCTAACACACTCAGAGTAGGCTCAACTCTCTTGCACAAAAACACTAATTCGTTCAAAGGAACAATTAGATTAAATAAGAAGCCAAAATTAAGAGTTTGTAAGTTGTTAAAACATTGTTTATGCGACAGTCGTTTGAACCAACTTGGGTTTTATCGAACCAACTCTAGTTCGTTCGAACGAAATTGAATTTCATTCGAAATAAAAAGGCTTTGGGACATCTCAAACAATTGCTTTGTAAAATCTGAGAGCATTTCGTTTGAACCAACCCTAAGGTCGTTGGAACGAATATGTTTGGTTCTAAAATCTAACCAAATTGGGTTTGTTTGAACCAACTTGACTGTAAATGTGCACAAAGTGTATTTAGTATGAAATTCCCATTTTAGGTCAAGACACTAGTCAAGTTATTATGAGTTTTTGTAAGTCAAAATCACCTAGGGACCAAGCTAGGTATCTAGGTCACTTACCATCCTACATGCGTGATCAAAGATTATGGCAGAATGTTCTTCAGTCGAACCTCTTCAAGGTTCATCTTCATGAACATGATCAACTGGACAGAGAGGACTCAAGACACACATCTTGACACTATTTTGACACCGGAAGTCACCAATACAAAATATTAATTTATAGGATGATCGACTTGTGTGGTGTGAGTCTAATTATAGTGGTGTTACCGTGAGTTTGGCTTATGAGCTTTTTGGTGGGGTTAGTTCCAATGAGTTGTGGTATGATTATAGTTGGAAGAAGATTCAGAAACTACTGTAACCTCAAAAGGTAAAGTTCTTCATTTGGTTAGCTCAGTAGGATGGACTGTTGACCAATAAAGTGGGACTGATCCTTACTCTTATGCAAGATAGCAGGTGCCCATCTTGTGGCTATGATGTTGAGGACACTCTACATTTGTTGATAGATTGTGCAAGGGCTAAAGCAATTTGGCCAGTATTGGTTGAAAGCTTGGCAAACATCGCTTTATAATGCTTGGGCTAGTGGATTAGATTGATTATAATATTTACGGGAAGCTAAAGAGCAATGGCTCAGTCACTCATTGATGTGTTTACCTTTAGCCAAGCTACTTGGGCATTATGGCACTGCAGAAATTTATTAATATGTGATCAACATGTCATCCTCCCTAATAGATTGGGAACTATGATTTGAACCCCGAATTGAGTAAGCGGAGGACTCCTTGGCTTTAGACCTTTTGAAAAAGCTCAATCAACAACTTTTTATTAGTTGGTTTCTCCCTTATTTGGGGTGGGTCGAGCTGAACACAATTGAGTACTTTAAGGGCCACCCAGGCTTACCTAGTGGAGGAGGCATGCTTAAAGATGAATTTGGCAGGTGCTTGGAATGTTTTACCTATAATACTGGCATTTGCTTTATGACCATAGCTTAACTACGTGTGATATATATCATGATCTCGCCTTGGTTTGGAATGTGGGTTACAGATAGGTAATTGTTGAAACAGATTCCAAGCATGTTGCTTTGATTATGAGGATGGAGGCCACAACTCGGGATCGTCATGACCCTTTAATCAACATCTGTGATCATAACTGAGGGGGAAAAAATACCGGAAAGGACACGCGTCAGCTACTGCTCCACACACGCTCTGGTTTACCGGTAGAAGGTTGGAGCGGAGGGTGTGACACCCTGACCTGTATTCCGATGGTAAAGTAAGTAGATGTAGAAGATGATGAACAGTAAACTCTGAAATAGACACTGAAAGTTACGCAAGACTCTGGGAAGCACTGAACAAGTATACTCTGAAGTACGGCTAAAAACGTGATAAAAACGTGATCAAAGCGTGATCAAACGTGATAAAACGTCCTCTCAAGCACTAAAAATCAAGGGGTATTTATAGGGTAAGGTTGGTATGGCCATCGATGACCATGGATGGCCATAGGTGTCCATACCACGTGTTTTGCACTCATTGCCAAATATGTCAGACATATCCGCCGCCGGTTGCATCACACGTGAGAGCCTCCTATGAGTCCAATCGGACGGGATCGGACAGTACGCAGAAGTGATCAGCATTAAATGCCAAGACAGTGCTTTCGGCACAAAACGGCGCTTTCGGCACACATGTCAGAATTATGGATCGCCTCCTGATCACTTCCTCCTATGAGTCGGTCTCGTTGTTGACTCGAGCTCGGTTACGGTGTGGATGTTTTAAAACACAGCCAGGACATCGTTGTCGATGAGACAACGGACTCGTTGTTCATGTAACGACAAAAACGTTGTCAAGCCACAACGGAAACGTTGTTCTACAAGAGAACAAAGACGTCGTAATGCGCACAACGTTCTCGTTGTGCATCAGACGATGTGTGATCCCTCTATTTTAAGCAAGTGACCCCAATTCGTGTCCACGTGTCACTTTCATAAACAAAACAACAAAAACGAGCTCGTTCTCCAACGCTGTTGATTTTACGAATTTTATCCGTTACAATAACTTAATTTTGAGGCCTTATTTTTGGAATGTGGGTTACAGATAGGTAATTGTTGAATTTTGCATGATCTCGCCTTGATTTGGAATGTGGGTTACAGATAGGTAATTGTTGAAACAGATTCCAAGCATGCTGCTTTGATTATGAGGATGGAGGCCACAACTCGGGATCCTCATGACCCTTTAATCAACATCTGTGATCATAACTTAATTTTGAGGCCTTGAGAATGCAGATTGATGCATGTGTACATGGAATAAAATTTATCGTGCGGGTGGGGTTGCAAATCATGGTATATCTATCTCCCCTGGCTTGAAGATTTTTATGAACCCCCTAATCATACTAAGGTTTTGCTTAGAAATGATGTAATTGGGGCTACCGCCCATAATCCGACTTCAAAACCTCTGGTAAATGTGTTGGGCCTATTAAAAAATACCAAAATTCAAGCCTAAGCCCGACCCATTGACACCTTAACAACCCTAGGATTTGTTCGTGGCCTTTACCCGCCTGAAAAGTTGGGTGGGTCAACGAGCCGGGTAAAAAAACCACCCGATTGCTTAAGGTTATTTCCGTAATTTCACACTCTGACATACGAAGCACTTAAAGGCGGGAAATCAAGGCTACAGTGAATAAAACCCCAACAGGGGAGGGGAGTAGGGGACTCTGGTTCTCATTTCTGTTCTGGAAAGACAGACGATGGAGAGAATCTACGTAACGGTCCGAGCGAGGCCTCTATCTCCGGATGACGCTAAGACCAGCCCTTGGAGAATCTCCGGCAATTCGATCTTGATCTCAAACCAGTCCACCAAGTTCGATTTCGGTACCCTTTCTCTCTCATCCATCCCATCTTATTCCTCTCTCAGATCTTCGTTTCTAGTTCTTACGGAGTGAGTATTCTCCTCTATTTTTGGTTCTCAGATCGAATTTTCGGAGAAGACTGTAGGACTGCACAGGTTTACGAGGCTCGAACGAAAGAGATTGTTGCTGCCGCTGTTCGTGGATTTAATGGTATGGCCGACTGCAATTTTATTTATTTTAAAAAAAATCTCTCTAATTTATCTTTTCATCTCGAAAAAATCTGTAAATTTTTTCTCTTATATTGAGTAGATGAGGTGGATGACTATGGAAATGGGGGTAGGAAAAACAAATAAAAGGACATTAATGGTCAATTGATTGTTAAAGTGTGCATGATTTGCCTGGAAGCAGATGGGGATAAAATCGTGTTGATTCTATTTTTTATTGGAAAGATAGTAAGATGATGCCTCTTAATTCTTTTTGGGATCCAAGTGGGTGTGATTTCCCGAAAGCCCTTTCTGTTTTCCCTTACTATGTTTGTTTGCATGGAAAATAGAATTGAAAAGAAAACTTTTCCAACGGAATTATTTTCTAAGAAAAGTTTTCTTAATTTCCTATTTTCTACTGTTTGGCTGGAAGAAAAAAAAATCTACATATGATCTTTGTTCTTAATGACTAAGCTATACCCGTTATTAGAACCCCAACAAGAAACTAACTGGAATCTGACAATCTTTGCCAAACCCATTTATTACAGTAATCCAGTGAAAAATTAAATCAAATTTGAAGAAAACATACAGAAATCTATCAACCCATTAGGCGATTTACTTAGTTCTACCTGAATTAGCTCGCTTTTATCTCCATTGTTGGGAAATCTGGTGAAGATTTTCTTTTGAAACCCAGCGAATGGGATAAAAAATAAAGAACCCAAAATCCATCTTCTCTTGTGCTTCTGCTGGTTTTCTGGAGAACTTGATCTTCTTCACGTTTTTCTTCACTTGCCAGTAATTTACAAATGCGTCCTATTCTGGGATCAGTTGAGCTTCAAGCTCCTTTGAAAACTTCACCATTTCACGAGAAGAAGAAGATTGAGAAGAAGAGCACAGAGGTATAAGAGGGTCTAAAGAGGTATATTTATATAGATAAACATATCTAATCATATTGAGATAAAATAAAAATAATAATAACGAAGAGATTCAATAAAAAAAACATAAACAATTTACATCTAAATTTCCCAAATTTCAACAGATCAATACACCTAAGACCTAAAATTTAGAGAACTCCACCAAATCAAGAGATTCAAAACCTCACAGCTTCCATTCACGAAGAATAAACCCTTCCTCAAGCTGCATTTCACTTAATGACGAAAGCACCGGTTTGTCAGAGGTGAACGCACACCAAGATCATACGCTTTCTCGTACCTGTTCGATTATGGCATCGAAGAAAACGGAGATGGAGATTGCAGTTTTCAGGGTTGGGATCATCACCGGCAGAAAAGTGGAAACTGTAGATTTCAGAGGAAGATGGAACGCTGTCGACGACGTGGGATACGTGATCGACGGTGACCTCGTCGGCGGCGGGGAAACCGTCGTGGTAATCGGCCGGAGGAGGAGGAATGTCGTCGGGGATGTCGATGGGATCCGCCTTGTCTGTTATGTGCCAAAGGATAAACACTTAAATTGGGCCTTTCTCATTAGTCTGGGCTTTTGGGATCAGTGGTTGCATTGGGTACGTATCAATGGTATCAGAGCCAAACATCACGTCACGAGTTCGAGTCACGGAAAGGGCTATTTAAGGAGGGCTATGGTAAAAAGACCGGAGCCTTGACCAATACTCCTCAAAAGACCAGCTTGATTACGTGCGGAAGATCAATTTACTTATTAAAGGCACGTAATTGTCGTGCCTCAAAATCCCATCTAGGAGAATGTGAGATCTTGGCACGTGACTTATTTAACAAACCATCCTGTTAAAAGCATTTAAGGCATATTAAAAATACGGACCTAAAAATTTCTTCAATTAATAACATCAACTAAATCCATAACTGCAACTGAAATATAATAAAATCCTGATCATCCATCATGATCATTAATCATAAAACTAAACTAAACATGATTCTTCATAAAGTCAATTAAAGTCTCCTTGAAATTTAAATACTAATAAATCAACTTCAACAGTAGGCCATCGATTAAGATCCCCTTTTTCTTCGGGATGATCACCTTCAGGTTCCTCTATGTATTCCTCTTCTTCCCACGGTCCGGGTGCACAGATATCAAAATAAGAACTTGCTGACAACAAAGTCATTGGCTGAGTAACAATTTACTCCGCGTCTATAACGAACAATAGTAAACAATATAAAGAACATCAACTTACATGCATTTTACAAATTCATACTTCAGTTCACATACATAATCAGAGTACGGAAAACGAACAGGTACATTATGTTAATTGTTTTCTTTTCTTTCTTAATTTTCTTACTTTTCATATTTTTCATACTTCTTACTTTATCGTTTCATGAACAACACATTCACATGCATCAGTAATAAATTAAAATACTGCTTTACTGTATATGGAAAGGGGTTACTATACTTTACCGAGATACCACCCTTCGTACATTATCCGGCACGAACGGCTTAGTACATTTTCCGATACGACGACTTGCTTACTTTTACATACTTATCGCTCTTTTGATGATATTCGGTGGTGCAAAACATAAACATGCATTATCGCTTTCGTGTGTCTTTCTTTCTTATTTACTTACTTACTTTGCTTTTGGTCTTACTTGTAATCTTATTAGTGCCCTTAATTTTCTCTTCATACATATGCATATTTTTCATTGGTGAGTGCACAATGATACACCTTTGGTTAAATTGTACCTAAGACTAACAGTCAAAGGCCATAGGACATCTCACTATAGCGTCCCATTCCACTGTGTTAACCAAGCCTAGGCAAGCTTGACTCTCATCAAAGGTTCCTTTACCCAAATATATATCAATTATAAAAACGTAAAATAAATACACAACTTTCATATTTCTAATAATTAATAATCTATAATCACAGTTTATCTTCAATAAGCATAAGTCACAATCTAATTTAAATATCAAAACCCCCTTTTGAATTGAGATCAATATCATAATTATACCACATATTTTATCAATAATAATTCTCAGGAATTATAATCACAAAATCAAACTAACATATAATCATAATCTCACAAATAATTCATCTCAATCATTCAAATTCCTTCATACCTTCCATTCATCTCATCCTCCTCATATATCCATATACATTTAATATAAATTCTCAATCCCCTTGTTGAAGCATAAACATGGTTATTCACATCCTAATTTAGCGATTCAAGAAATAATGAATCATGAATCATAAACATGTTTATAGATCGTACATATTTTTACATTCTTGCTTAGATTTACTTCGTTTAGTTCCTCTTTTAGATTAATATTCAAGATATGGAAAACTAGGTTCGTTATTTACCTCATTTGATCGCTTCCCTACGATCTATTGCTTGCGAATAAGGCTCGATCTCGATCTTCAAGCCTCCTTCTTCCTTTTTTTGATTTAATTTTTGAATTCCTTAAGTTTCTCCCTTTTGATCTCTCAGAAAACTCTCAATTTTCTCTTTTTTAGGTTTAGAAACCTATAGAAACCCTAACTCTCTAGTTGGAGGGTTATTTATAGAGTTTGGGGACCCCAGTGAGTTAGAATAAAAATAAAAAATCGCGCAACGCGAAAAATCCCGTGTCGGGTGATTGATCACCGCCGGTGGGTGATCTCCAATTTTTTTTTATTTTTTAAGTCTTTTGCTACTTTTTATTTTTTAATTTCATGCAATTTATTTCTAAAAACGAGATAAATTGAACGAAATAAATGAGTTTTCTTATTCGAGATTTCACACATTAATTTATCATAGGATTAATGCATAATTCAAGCATATTTATTTAGAAAAATTAAATCATATATCATGAAAGTGAGGAATTTAATTCGGGTCATTAGTGTAACATACCACCACGCTTCCGCAATCGACGTCCTCGGTAGCTCTCACTCTAAGGCGGGGCACTTCTACGGATTTTTTTCCATAGCCCTCCCTAGGTAGCCCTTTCCGCGGCGGCTTTCATTCTGGGGTGGGGCACTTCTCTAGTCTTTTTCCATAGCCCTCCCTAGGTAACCCTTTCCGTGACTTGAATTCGTGACGTGGTGTCTGGCTCTGATACCATTGATAAGTGTCTTGACCAATACTCCTCAAAAGACCGGCCTAAGGAGGTGCGGAAGATCAATTTACTTATTGAAGGCACGTAAATACCACCACGCTTCCGAGGCGCTTCCGAAGCCGACGTCCTCGGCGGCTCTCACTCTAGGGCGGGGCACTTCTCCGGCCTTTTTTCCATAGTCCTTCTCAGGTAGCTCTTTCTGTGACTTGAACTCGTGACGTAGTGTTTGGCTTTGATACCATTGATACGTACCCAATGCAATCCCAAAAGCTTGGACTGATGAGAAAGGCCCAATTTAAGTATTTATCATTTGGCACATAAAGACGGAGTCCTCGTCGGCTACAGATCTATCAAAATCAACTACATAGAGGTTGATTGATAGTCGAGAGTTGAGAGTCGAGAGTTGAGATCTACGGTCTCTCTCCACGATGGAAAGGAAATAACTTTCCCCCCATATTTTAAGGAAAACTTTTCCTTACCGAAGAGGCAAAGATGGAAAATATTAATATGAAGGAAAACATTTCTCCAATAAAATGTATTTTCCAGGACACCAAACACTTGAAAGAAAAATTTTCCATTGGAAAAGATTTCCAACACCTATTTTCCATTCAAACAAACATAGCCTTAATTTAAAATTTTTATCCATGTAATTTGCTTTTCAGGAGTTTTTTGTAGAAAAGGTAAATTTTTCTGAACAATCAAAGGCCTTCTTTGGGAATATTTAAAGATATGAAACGAACCGATAGTAGCTTAACCTTTCATGGTGAAAGAGCGTCTATCGGGATTTTTTCTTCTTCTTTTGGAATACTGGAATTTGTATTCTTTTCACAAAATAGTACAGAATTAGAAACTCAACCAAAGATGAAGAAAGTTTACCAGCCAAGGCTTGAATGTGTTGTGGGGTTGAACAGGTAAATAGGACAAGAAGAAGAACGCCTCACCAAAATCTCTTCCAAGGTTCAGCTTAAGACAGATGAGTTTCAGCATGGTTAACAGACATATGTTTTTGCTGTAGAATCGAAACAATTTGATCTTCCAGAAATAGTGTCGAGGGAGGGTGTTTCCATTAAAATTACAAAAAAGGTTGGAAGGGATGCCTCAACATTCTATGGTTGTCGGAAGAGGCGACAAGCTGGTTAGAGAAAATAACCTGGGAATCCCTCGAAGAGAAGCAGGGCTGTATGTTCAGGTTCAAGAAATTCAGAGGAATTAGAGGTAACATAATAGGGGAATGAAGAGCTAAAGCCCGGGGTGAGTTTTTGGTTCTTATCTCATTATCGGGCTTTGGAGTGGGTGGTAGGATCACCATCCCCAAAGGCCCTAGGGCATCTGGGTGGAAAACCTTCCATAAGGTGATAGGGTCCTTCCTTCTAAAAAGCAAACCAGAAAATCCTGGTCTTCAATCTTATGTGAGGAGCAGCCTGGCCAAGCCAATCCCACGTAGGAAGAAGTGGCATGAGAATTTAGAAGAGAATTGTCAGGAAGCTATTCGGTGCCATACAGAGAAGGTGGACGGATCTTCCAGAGTTGTCGTGGATTTTGATGCAGGGGCGGTCAGAGTTTGGGAAAATGCAGTGGTGTGGTCTATAGGTGGCCCTGGAGTGGAGGATGCTTGGGACGAAGTAGCTCTGTAACTTTGTTAGTCAAAGAGGCTCTACATGATGAAGACCTTTTGACTCTTTACCGTTTTGAGGTTCATTGAGCAACCACTCACCATAGAAATGATTATGATCAAGCAATCCTTTGTGGTCTCAAGCAACTGAATTTGAGCAAAGGTTATTTCGTGGGTTTTGACAAATGGTGGCCATCTTTTGGATCTTCTTAATTGACCATCTTAAGGTGAATGTAGATTTTGGACAAAGGAGGGTAAAGTCTTTTTCTCAGTTAGATCTTCAATGAGGCTTTGAACAACTGCTATAACTCATCATTCCCTTATGAGCCAATTTGGAAGGTTGGGATTCCGATCAAGGTCTCCTACCTCTGGGCGGTGATTTGGATAAAATGCTCATTATTGATCATCTAAGGAGTAGAGGTTGGAGGATGCGTACTAGGTGCTTCGTGTGCACAGAAGATGAGGAGTTTGTTGACCACTTCTTACTTCAGTGTGGCTATGCTGAAAAGATTTGGAACAAAAATATAAGCTCCTTTGTGATTCAGTGTATAATATCTAGAAGCTTTCGTAAGTTCCTTTTGGGGGGTGGTTCACAGAAGCCTTACATCCTAAAAGTCTTATAGGATGGCGAGTGATACTCGGTGCTATTTGTTGGAGCATATGGATTAGGGGCACTGTCACATTTTTCAAGATACCTCCAGTTTCCAAGAAAAGGGTTGGGCATGAAAAAAAATTCTCCTTTTTTGGTGATCCTTTCACAAAAAGCTTTCCAGGATGAACTATGAAGATGCAGACATTTTAAGAATAGACACAAGGAATTGTAGCATTTTTGGAGTCCCTTTTTCTTTGTAGGCTGTAAAGAGGAATATCTTCATATTGCTATTGTGCGTTTCGACTTTTTTATAATCTTTCAGTTGGATGTATGTTTACCCGTCTTCTTTTGTGACTAAAATGTTCTATTAGCTATCAAAATCGTTTATAATTGGAAAAAGTAATTATCCAAAATTCTAAAATACTAATAATCTACTATCTATTGAAATATATAATTAGTTTATTTATGATCTATCATATCCATTGACTGATCGTATTATCTGGATTTTTTTCTTTCATGATTTCAAATTCGAAAAAAATAAAATAATTAGGTAAAGTATCTAGAAACCTAAGGATTATTTTTAGAGAATAAGTTTTAATTTCCGTATCTAACACTTGGAACCATAGGTAGCACTGATTACCGTGTAATTACTTTATGAGTTTTAGTGGCATTTCTAATGTATGCAATGATTTAATGATATATCAAGACAGATTTATGTTTTTTTTGTGTCTCATACTCAGTTCTAATTTTAATTTATATGTTTCCTCTTCTTTAACTTCTCCACAGGTACCGTTTTTGCTTATGGGCAAACAAATAGTGGAAAAACCCATACAATGCGAGGATCAGCTGCTGAACCTGGAGTTATCCCTCTTTCTGTGCATGATTTGTTTAACATTATACAAGAGGTAGTTGTTAGATAATGGTTGATAATGTTCTTTGGCTTTCCTTGCCATCTAAGCTATACCTATATGGACCCTTTTGTCAGACTAGGTTCACTTATTTTACATGATAAAACTCTCTAGTTCAAATTACAAGGAAACTTATGGTCATGGGTGATGTCATATTCACTGCAGTTGTTGTTTAATGAACATTACACAGGTGCCAAAATAAGGAATCACAAAATTTCTGGTGCTTTTGATGTTGTTTCGTTGTTCGCTATATGCTTGTCAATATTTTCTTCAGGAAGCTTCATACTGTACTTATGTTTCTTATAGCAGTGTACATTTTGTTTTTGATGTAGTCATTGTATTTGAGTTCCTGACGGGGCAATTTGTGTAAAACGTGACAGGACTTAGCCAATTTCTATTCGTAACGAAATGGAAACTTTATTAATGGAAGAAGGGAGAGGTCTATTGAAAGTCACTTTGTGTGTGGAGAATCCATTTAACATCATCTATTGCCAATAAATCAAACTAATTGTTGGCATTATTGAGAATTGGCTATTGAAAATGCTTTGGAAGTTTGGAACGAATAATATTTTACCTTTTCCATTAATGAATTAATTATGCATCATATTTATATTTTAGTAAATAGGAAGTCCACAATCAGTGTTTACTGGCCGGCGAAGGTCTACCCTAAAACAATCATGTTACCGTGGTTAATTAGAGCACTGTTCTTGCTGTATTTTGTTTGTTTCCTGACTTCCATTTGCCGTGCCACTTTGACTAGAAGATCTGTTATTTACTTTCCGTTGTTCTCTTGCAATAACCATGTTTTTAATCCCTCGAGAAAGCTGCAAAATTGGAAAATAAAAGCCAAAAACAAAGGGTGAAATTTGGCGATCAATGAAACTTAATGTTTTTGGGCTGAAGTGTTTGGCACATGCTAAACCTACATCTGTCACAAGGAAGGAGTAATACATAACTCATATATTGGGCAAGAAAATATGTTTTTTTTCCCATTTTTATTGCTCTTGAATATAAATGATTAAGTCCGTTCTTGTCACTTCAGTAAGAGGTATGCAAGCAAATGTGAAATGTCATGCTGCATGTTACAATGGGCCTTCCACTACAACTGTTTATCAATCTACTAAAATATACAATATAAGATACAATGTCATAATTCATTGGATGTTTATGAACCCTCAATTAAACCAGTTAGTTTGTTTTTTGTTCTTGATTGGTAAATGCAAATATATTAAAGGAAAGTGCTTAGTACAATATGGGGTTAACGAAGCAGTGAACCATAAAGGAAAGCTAATAAAACAATAATCCCAGCTGCTATGCAAACCCTAAAATAGTAGATTACTCCAAATATTCAAATTTACACTTAACCTAGCACCAAGCCAAAGAAGCTTGGTAGTTTGCATCGATACTCATTCTATTGAGCATGAGTAGTGTTTGAACATTGCTATTCTTTTCAGTCCAAATATGCCAACAAAAAACCTCAGGAAGGATATTCTACAATACACCTTTGGGACCATCTAGACTGAACGCGCCCAACTGGAGATGAAGTCTAGGAAACACTCAAGAAAAACCCAAGAGAGCAGTGACTCCTAACAGAGATAGGCCTTGGTCCCAATCAATCTCGCAAGAGGACAATGCAGCAAAAATATCATCTACCATGTCATGACTCATCTAGATTTACCACAATATATATATATATAAACACTTTTTCTTTGAGATTACTCTCTTCTCTCTGTTGTAGTGTTCTTGTAAAATGTCTTTTTTTGTATGCATATTTTTATTATATTTCCACATGCCTGAGAGAATTTACATATATTTATATTTACAATGCTTTTAGGTCCATATTGTGACTGATTTTAAATAGTGAACGCATTTTTTTAGATGATTCTCTCTCTCCCTGTTTTGCTCTCTTTTATTATTTTTGTCAAAATTTTAATTGTCGATATTGCAGGAAATATCACAGCTCAAAAATGGGATATATTGCAAGATATTTTCGAATTGGAAGATTTTTCTCCTTTCGAGGAAAAATTAGGAAAAAAACGGAATATCTGAGTGGAACTTCAGGAAATGTTAATGCACACATTAAGGACTGCAAAAAAATGCAAAATAAACAATGTACTGAAGAGATACAACTAGAAAGGGCCAAAGCCACGTGCCACCGACAATATATGATAGTCTGTTATTATGATAACATTTGTACGTTGCTCATAAACCTGTTAACTATAAAAAAAATAAAACTCTAAACTCAAATAATAGTCAACAACTATGTAGCAACTCTACTGTACATTAAGAGTTACAATCAGATTCGCATGAACTAGTACAGAGCCTCAAAGTCATCGTCTTTAATCCAACCAGGAAGGCGATGATAATAGTTCTTCACATGATTGCAATTATGTGTCCAGTGCATGACTGCATGAGATGATGATACCATGTTATATGCTCACGTATAAAACATTGATACTTGTTCTCTTCAAGCTGCACCGGTTTTCACATTGGTGGATACTCTGGTAATGAGTCGCTATTATTACTGTCACATGAGGCTATACACCTTCATAGCCATATCCATAAGGCTCATACAATTGAGTTTGTATAATTAGAAATACACTTTTGGTAAAGAAGTTTAAAATGTTTTCTATCTAAAACTTTAAAGAATATATAATCTTGTAAAAAACTAAAGATTTTCTAATCAATTAATAGCTTGGCCCAAACTACACAACAAATTGGAATTTGAAGTAGATTGACATTCTACTAGGCTTGATATACAATTTTCTGAGCAAGTAGTGGGCTCGATGATGTAGTAACCATAGATGATGCACTGTGAGCTGATGATGTAGGACGTGTGTATTTGGTTGGTTGTCTAAATAAATCACAACATGTCTGTTTGATGTGTCTTGACCTCCCACGGTGGTTGCTTCCTCTTTGAGGCTGAGTAGTTGATGCTAATGTAGCATGCTTTAAACGACTGATAGGACAATGCATAACGATCCGTTTGCTTTCCTCACCCTGTTTAAAGGCATGTACCTTGCTCAAAGATGTCAACTCATCTTTACTCAGAATTTCAACTTGTGATAATTCAAAGTCGAGGTTGAATCCGGTCTAAGAACTCAAAGATCCTATTGTGCTCCACAAGCTTATGATACTGTTCTGCTTCAGCGATAACTGAAGGCTGAAAAGTCTGATAATTGTCCAACTCTTCCCACATATCCCGAAGATGGGCAAAGTAATTTGCTAAAGCTGAGAGATCTCCTGTCATACCTGATAAACCCTAGCAATGTCATGAGCCTGAGAATAGGGTTGGACTGTTTCATCGCAAATATCCTTAATAGTCCCAAGAAATGAGAATCCTTTTGAAATTTGTGGTTGCATAGAATGTAATAGCCACGACATGACAGTGAGATTTGCTGTTTCCCACTTGTCATATAAAACATCATATAGATTATGCTCTACTATTCTCCCATTAAGGTGTCCTAGTTTACCTTGACTGGCAATAAACATCCTAAGCCGATTGAAACTATTCCAAGCAATTTCTTCTGTCCAACGTGACAGTCAAAATTTGTAGATTAGGATTCTCTGGAGTAGCGTTCCCATAACATTGATTTCCATATCCTCTAGTATTTGAGGAAGTCCCTTCCATACCACTTTCTTCATATATGTGTTCTGCTTCAGGGATAGTAAATACCAATAAAACGACTCTAAAGCCTTTTCACCACACAACCAACACCTAACTAGGGTGAAAGAGGGACTGTATTATAGAGTACAGCCCTCACACACTGACTTTTAGGTCCTTGGGTAAAACAACTTGCTGTCTAGAACAAAATACATCCAAATAAGGGTAAAAACAAAGGAGGCAGCAACTATGTCCTACATTTTTACTTATATCTTCTCCAAATCCTCATAGAATATTGTGCCACTTGTTCCAAACATTCTAGAAATTGAATATGGATCACACAATTGTTTGGCTGGACAAAAAACCTCCAACTCAGCACACCAAACAGATTTGCTAAATTGAGTGTTTTTTATTTTTTCTTCTGATTCACCACTTTGGGTAACAAAAAACATCAAAAACTTTTCAAAGAATTACAGAAAAAGCGCCACAATTCTCAAACAATAATTCCCTCTTTACTCGAAGTATTCAAATTGTGTATATGTGTGTGGGGGGGGGGGGGGGGGGACCTGTGTCCATACACGTCTGCTGACATCAGCAGCTACAATAAACTCTTTTTTTTTTTTTGTCTTTTAAAACCTCTCTGATGAAATCTGACTGAAACATGTTTTGATACCAAGTAAAAATATGAAACCCTAGTTTCTAGATGAGGAAGAAGAAAGAGGAAATTTTGCTCCCTATGGTCGTGTGTCCCACTCCCACTCCTCGACTTATCCTGGTATCTGTAGGGAAAATTTTGAGTGGGTCGGTGCGGATACCCGAAGGGACTAGTCCTTGGCTCGAAGGCTTTGGGACACCCTCCGTTACCAAACAAAGGAAAAAAGAAAAAAGAGGAAATAATACTTTTTTGGGAAGAAGATGAATAAAGATTAGGCCTTAGGGTTTCTCTAAACATCATTTTTATATTATTATAAAGCATTATTAAGGAAGGAAATAGAAAGAATTATTATGAAGAGAAGGATTTATTTTCAAACGTGATTTCATTGAGAATAATTAGTTACCTAACTGCTAGCAAATGAAATATACGATATGGCATCAGAAACAGTTTACTATCATGTAAATGACCTCAGCCTTAGAGCTAAATCATTTTTTTTCTTTAAAATAGGTAATTGAATTTAAGAATTTAGCTAGGTCTTGACAAGGCCTATCTTGATCTTTTTTTTTTGGGAGGGGGAGTTGTCCCCCTTATTTGGATGAAATAATGAGTAATGTAATTAATAAACAATTAAGTTTGGCCACATTCCCAATTTTTTGAAAACTAATTAGCATTTGCTAGATACGAGTCAGTCAACAACCAATTTTCCTTCACTAGTGAACCATGACTCAAATCGTATAACAACCTGACCTAGAGGAACGGAGACATAGATTATAGAATTTCGGTGGTTGTCTGATATTTCTCTAGCTCACTCCAACATAGTTGGGGCCCTAAATTAAGTTTAATCCCTCACAATAAATCCTTTAGTAGACATCTAATTCAATATTGGCCTCACAAGTACTAGACGTTGCTGGACATAAGTCCAAATATCCATTGCTGGTAAAATGTGGCTGAAACAGAACAAACAATCTGAACAGATAAGAACCAAAGCTCGAATTACATTAGCCTACCTCTAACGATGCAGGCTACTTCAATTATTGCGAACTGAAAACCATGAACAGGAATCCGAGTCTAGCAACTGACCAACTAGGTAACTATGGACCAACCAGCATAGCTTAATCCTTCCAAGGTTTAACGAACCAGGCTACTTCAAATATTGCGATCTGCAAATCCTGAATAGGAATCCGAGTCTAACGACCGACCAACTAGGTAACTATGGCCAGGATAACTTAATCCTTCAAAGATTTTATGAACCAGGCTACTTCGAATATTGCGAACTGCTAATTCAGAACTGGAATCCGAGTCTAGCGACCGACTAAGTAACTATGGACCAACCAGCATTACTTAATCCTTCCAATCAACTTATCATGTGTATATATATAGTGAGGAATGGAGTCTTGGACGACTGGCATTACCTATCCCAAATCAGGGACACGACCCAAGATCAAGTCTCAGCATAGCACTTGTGGTGGTCGATATACCACAGTAGTGCACTGTCAGATGGGTCAAAGTACTGCACAGATAGGTTGTGGTCCATGTCTAACCGCCTTGTAAGCATCCAGGTGAGGGACAGCTATATATATATATATATAGTGAAACACTTGCATCTCTTTATTTTATCAAGTGGACTAGAAAAAAGAAATAGAGGTTCTTTTTGTGAGATTGTTTTTGACAAATGTTTTATTGTGAACATTAATTTTTTTTATAACTGGCTTTTTTTTTTAGGATGTGGATCGAGAGTTTCTTCTGCGAATGTCCTATATGGAGATCTATAATGAGGAGATTAATGATTTATTAGCTCCCGAGCACCGGAAATTGCAAATTCATGAAAGTCTTGAGGTAGTCTTTTCTCCTCAACTAATCTGGTTTCATATGTTTGCATGGTTAATATTTCATTGACAATTTGTTTCCTTTTCTCCTTTATTGGAAGAGAGGGATATTTGTTGCTGGTTTGAGAGAAGAAATTGTTGCCTCCCCCGAGCAAGTCCTCGATTTCATGGAGTTTGGAGAATGTAAATACTTTTTTTCCCTCTCTCACTCTCATTACATTTTCTCCTTTTTGGCATGGTCTATCTGCAGTCAAATAAGTTAGGCAAATGATCTTCTATTCATTTTTATTTCAAATTTTCAGCTCATCGCCACATTGGAGAGACAAATATGAATATTTACAGTAGTAGGTCTCACACAATTTTCCGCATGGTAGGGTTATCATCCCTTTAACTCTTTCATAATCCTATGAATATTTGGGGAGTTCATTAGTTTTGTTCTTTTATGTACAAGCACAGATAATTGAAAGTCGGGATAAAACTGAAGATGGAGATGGTGGCTCTTCTTGTGATGCCGTCCGTGTATCTGTCCTGGTATTTGATCACCCAACCTGTTTGTCTTTACTCTTTAGTCTTTCTTCCTCCTGAGTCCCTTCTTCTTCCGTTGAAATTTATTTTGGATTGTTAATTTTTAATCGCATTTTTCTAATTACTAAAATGGTTACCCTTGCCTTGTTTTCCTTGTTTATACTGACTGATTCTCCTCGACTCATAGAATTTAGTGGATCTTGCTGGTTCAGAACGTGCTGCAAAGACGGGTGCAGAAGGTGTTCGTCTGAAGGAGGGTTCTCACATTAATAAAAGCCTAATGACACTCGGAACTGTAATAAAGAAACTGAGTGAAGATGCTGAGAGCCAAGGGTAGGTTCTATTGATTGGCCAAAGCACATATTTTACATCCTCCTTTGTAAGTGTTTTATTTCATCTTTTTGACGCATATACAACCTTCATGTTCTACCTTCATCACTTGATTCCTCATGTAGGGGTCATGTGCCCTACCGAGACAGCAAGCTTACACGCATTTTGCAACCTGCTTTGGGAGGAAACGCAAATACTGCTATCATTTGCAATATTACCCTTGCACAGGTAGCCCGAGTGTCATAAGCTTAGTAGAGCTTGTTGTCTGTTCTCGTGATTAAACAAAGAGATGTTCTCTGCTACAGTGTTACTTCAATTAGATCAGTTATAAATTTAGATCCCATTCATTCTTGTTATTTCATATATAATTTAACCAAAAGAGTTATTTCTTGTTTGATACTTATTTCAAGGGGTTTCCATTAAGAAGTCTAGATTATTGATATATTTAATTATTGCAAAAGGCTAATTTGTGACAATACCAAAATCATGGTACTTGAAAGTTGAAACTGATTGCTGTTCCGTCACTTTATTAGTCCTAAAAGACTTGCCTCCTAAGTGAAATGACCAAAATTCCCTAAAAGAGGTAATTTAAAAAAATATATTTCGAAGTTAGTGCATGCAGAAGTACTTTCAATTTAAGTTACCCCCGTACGATAACTTTTAAAGCCATTCCTTCTTGTTTCTTTTCTTGTATGTAAATAGGTAACTTTTGGTGCACCTCTAAATAATTTTCTGCCATTGCTACTATTTTGTATAAAAATTACACATCTAAAAAAGTCTTTAATTGGGATACCTAATTATTATGAAAGTTTTTTTTATAAAAATAATGCCCGCCTGAATTGCCAATCGACTCGAGAAGCTTAAAAGGGACTCTCTCTGGAATGACGGGTGATAAGAGGATCCACCTAGTTATGTGAGAAGGGGTATGCAGCCCGAAGGATTGTGGAGGTTTTTGGTTTATAAGGCTTTTTTTTTAGCAATGATGTAGGCAAGTGGTAGCGGAGTTTGGGAAAACAGGAGGGTGCTTTGTGAAAAAGGATTACTGGTAAGTTTGGTGTTTTTGATAGGAAGTGAGACTCTTGGGAGGTCTTGGGATCTTATGGACTATGGAGTAGGGGTTTGGAAAGGGGTTATGCCGAAATGTGACCAATTTATGGACCTTATGGACCAGATTAGGTACTCTGCTGGTAAAGACAATATAAGTTTTCTTGGGAGGATGACTGGTGTGAGAGTGGCTGGCTATGCAAGATCCTCACGTATTTGTATAGATTAGTCCCTCAAAATAGAATTGTGGTTGACATAATTAAAAAAAAAACAAACAGGGAGCTCATTTGGAATCCCTCTGTTTAGGAAATTCTCAGTGATAGAAAGATAGAAGAATGCCTACTTCTCTTCTCGTCTGTGTGCAGTCAAAATCAATTCGAATAGGTTGAATTTTTTAATATGGAAAGGAGACCTGAAAAGGACATTTTTAAAAGCCTTTTAGAGAAACAAGACTTGAAAAGGAACCTTTTCATTCAGAGCCTTTTAAAGAAACATTGTAGTGAAGGAAGATGATGCGTTTGCTATAAGTCCCATTTTCCTTAAATTAGGAGTGCCCCAGTTCCATCTTAAAGTCAAGGCTTCAAATGGGTAGAAAGGAAGATTCTATGAAAATTTTTTCCATATGCACTTTGTGTGGGTATCTAGATAAGTACCATAAGAATTTGGAAGGCCAAACTCCCTTCCTAAGGCTCAAAGAACTTTATGCAACTGGCTTTCGATACTTTAAGGAGTTCTCTGGTATCAGGAGCGATTATTTTGTGCATATTGGAGTAAAATTTTCTTAAGTGACACTGACTTGTACTTTTATTTTTTGGGGGCATGTCCTTTTGTATGCAAGTATTTTAAGATATAAATATAGCAGCATGTTACTTATTTAAAAAATATGAGCTTTAAAAGAGAGTATGTTTCTTAATAGACGAGTGTGCCACATGTCAAAAGAGGCTCATGACTTGTACTTTTTTTTGGTCATTTCACCAAGAGATAGGTGTGTCAACAATGCTAGCTTGTCTTAAATGGTGAATAATTTAATGTACTATTGGTTTTTCCATACTTGGGGTTAGACACACGAATCTTGTTCCATGAGCATAGTAACAAATTTCTCCGATTTTTCCAAAAAGTCCTAAAATAATACCCGATATTTTTGTCAAACAATTAATTCATGAAGTATTCACTACTTTCGGGAATATATGAAATGTATTTCTTTATAATTTTTATATTTAGTAATCTTATCTTATATTTTTTTCAAATCTTGCCTTACATTTTTTCCAATTTATTTCTAAATTTTCAAAATTTGCCAATTCTTTGCGAAAATTTTCTTGACAAACAATTCCCGAACCCCGACTTGGTAACTCTGCCCATGAGCTCATATACCCAATGAATGATTAGCCACGCATTGGTGAACCTACACCCCAAATCATGCCACCCAAGGGCAATACTCATTATGCATCACTCATATGTCTTGCCCTGTATTCCATCTCATGATTATGTATGTTGTAGGCTTGAACCTTTATATTATTTATTTTATTAGTGGACATGTGCTTTTCCTTTTTCGTTGTGTGGATCTTCTTCTCTCACTTATATGTGAAATATTTCCAAATTCCACTTGGTAAGTGTGTCATGGATGTGTCTACAACAGTTTAGCCAACCATACTTGAGGAGTCATTTTCTTGTATGTAGAATAGGATAAACTTGAAAAGGTTGGATGCAAATAAAACTATTAAATGATTCTTTACAATTTTTTTCATCATTAATAAAGTAGAGCCTTTTTTTTGGATCAATAAATCAGCTGAATATATTAAACCTGAAAAAGAGAGGTACATGAAAGAAGTGGGAATAAAAGAGTTTACAAGTACATAAACTCACTCCTATAAGAACTAGGAACCGATCTCCCAACCTACTAGGAGAGTCCCATAAACAAATGGGAGCTAAAAGATCAGAACACCCCTCCGCAGTTCCTCCACTGCACAACATAGACCTGCCCACTCCATGACAACCAATCGGATGCGAGGGCAAATACGGGGACGTTAGAGTAGGCATCCTCAAATACTCTAAAATTTCTCCTTTTCCAAATCAACCAAGAAATAGCCCTGGGAAGGACCGCCTAAATCGCCTCTCTAGCACCCTCCGCACTAATAAAGGCCCAGCAAGATAAGAAGTTGTGAAAGGATGAAGGAGAGACCTAGGCTACCTCCACGGGAAAGGATGAAACCCCATATTTCCAGCACAATAGGACAGTGCAAAAGAGATGATCCATTGTCTTTGCTGCTTGGAGGCACATAAAACAACGGTTAGCCATACTTCATCCTCTACTTTGTAAGTGATCGCATGTTAGAATTTTATTTGATGTTGCAGACCATAAGAAAAAAGATACCTTAGAGGGAATACCAAGGTTCCACACAACCCTATGAGGAAACGACCCAACCGGAGTAGGGGACAGTGATTGTAGCAATAATCTTACTGAGAACCGACTATGGTGGCTTCTAGACCACATCCTGCAATCCCTAACCTCTAGATAAAGGGCATACGAGGTAATGCATTCCAAGAGACGAGACATATCACTGATTTCCCAATCATTTAGGTCCTGACGCATCCTAAGACACCATACAACCCATGCGACACTCTCATAAAAATCTGCCACTAGAGCATCTCTGTTGGTAGCTAATGCGAAGAGGTTAGCAAAGTCATCCTTTAGTCTAGTAGACCCAGACTACACATCCTTCCAAAACTTAATCTCCGACCATCTCCTTTCTCGGAACCTAAAACGTGGTACAACCAAGTTGGCAGTTGCCATGATACCCTTCCAAAACCCAGCCAGTGAGAACTATTAACCTCCCACAGAATCTAACACGAAGATTCCCCATATTTGGCTACTATCACAGATCGCCAAAAATTGTGTCTCTTCGCTCCGAATCTCCAAACCAATTTTCCAAACAAAGCTTTGTTTACTTGGATGAGCGACCTAAGGTTCAAACCACCATCCTCCTTAGGGTGACAAATTTGGTTCCAGGCTACTAAGTGATATTTGACTTTATCTCCTCTCTCGTTACGAAGGAACACCCTCTACATTTTCTCTATAAAAACGGTTACTGAGTGTGGAATGGTGAGAGTAGACATTAAGAAAGTGGGGATGCTACTCAAGGTGCTCTGAATAAGTGTCAATTTCTCCCTTTTTGGTAAATGGGATGATTTCCCTCTGATAAAGCACTGGATTCCACACTGATTTTGCTTTAAAGCTCACTCCCCCAGAGGCATGTCTAGGTAGACTGATGGAAGGAAACCCACTCTACAGCCTAGACATATAGCGAGTTGATCTATGGTAGGGACCTGAGCTCTGATTTAGCTAGGTTGACTCGTAATCCGGACACTGCCTCGAAACATCTAAGGAGACATCTAAGAAAGAGGACTGGTTGAACCAATTGAGGACACTTCATCCGCAAATTGAAGGTGGGAGATCCTGAGCCTGGTTAAACCAATTGAGAATCTGCAAATTAGAGCCTTAGTCATGAAAGAAATGAAGCTATGAATACATTTCAATCTATGTTAATTACAAAAAATCATCCCTCCAATATACAATCTATGTTATTTAAACGTTGATAGACGTTGGTGATAGATTTCAACAACTGTGGAAATAGAGAAAAACGAAAGGAAGGATACATGGGGGAGGAAGTAGATGTACGGGTTTTAAAGATGCACTAAAGAGTGTAACGGAAAAGGCACGTCCATTGGATGAAATTTGGGATAGGGACGTGTAGAGTTGGGGAGGAATTGTGGTAGTAATGATTGGAAATGAAGAGACTCAAGATGGAATCGAGGTTTTGGCGGGGATGACAAAGGAACTTGTCTGGGTCGAGATTTTAAACCTTGGACCAGTATAGATTTCAACAAAAGCTTTGGTCCTTAGACTAGCTAATGAGTTAAAAGAACATTTTTGGGATTGCTATTAAGTCTCTTATGTCAGAGTGGTTCTTAGATGCCTTAAAGTTTGTACCTGGTCTTTTCGCACTGGCTAGGATTCTCACTAACAAATACGACTTCTTTAATGATTATGCTACAATCTTGGGGTTGGTGTATAAACTGCATTCCAGTTACATACTTCGTGCATCAATGGGTTCTAGATAATTTCTAAGGGTATTTGGGATCTTGTGATGGTGAGAATGGAGAACATGTTAGGGAGGTGGTAAAAATATTTTCTCTCACTTGTGGTAAAATCACTTAAAAGCACCCATGCCAATCCTATGAGGAAAATATTTGGACGAGACTGACCCGATCTCACTGAAAATTGATCCTTGTTGCCTCTAAATCAAAGTCTACAGTGTCTGCCCTAAGACTCTGGGGGAGACGAATCCAGATGCACTAAAAGCCTGCCGAAGACATCAAGTTCCCTATTGTTTAAACCTTGCATTAAATTAGGACCCCACACCACCCCATCATTTCTATCAAGGTAATCCTTAACGGATGCATCTCTATCGATGGCTAAACGGATGATGACGTTAAAATCATCAGTAGAAAATTAGGAATAGTAAACTAGGGTTTATGGAAGAGAGAAAGAAGAAGATTAGGGGAAAAACTAGATTAGAGAGTGTCTCTCTCTAATCTATTTGTATTTATAATAACCCTAATAGAAAAGTTACAAGTATACCCCTGAGGGGTGATTCAGTGTAACACACCTACATAATAGATCACATCTCAACACTTCCCCTCAAGCTGAGCATAGATATTCAACATGCCTAGCTTGTTAAGAACACCGTCTAAGCTAGCCTTAGTAATCCCCTTTGTGAGTACATCAGCTAGTTGATTTTCCGTTGTAACAAACAAGCAACAAAGATTTTTTGAAGCAACTTTTTCTCTAATAAAGTGTCTGTTAATTTCAACATGTTTAGTCCGATCATGCTAAATGGAAATTTGGGTAATATTGATGGCCGCTTTGTTATCATAAAACAATTTCATAGGAACATCCACTTCCATCCGCAGATCTTGTAGTTTAGCCATAATAATTCTGCTACCCCATGAGCCATTGCCCCATATTCAGCTTCAACACTTGACTTAGCCACTGCACTTTGCTTCGTGCTTCTCCAAGTCTGAGTCCTCTGACCAAAGTGAACAAGGCTCTGCTAGGTAAGTTGCTGTGGAGATTCGGGGAGGAGAGAGAGAGCCTATGACGGTCAGTTATAATTGCAAAGTATGGAGAGGTATCTTGCTGGGTTCCGCGGGGAATAGGAGGCCTTACGGGGTAGGATTGTGGAAGGGTATTATGGCGATGGATTATCTAGTTGTGCCTAAGTTTAGATACAAGGTGGGTAGAGGGTCGGAGGTGCAGTTCCAGAAAGATATTTGTTGGGGCCATGAGCCTTGAAAAACCCATTTCGTAATATCTTTCTCCTCTAGATCAGGATGTGCTAGTGGGGGCTTGTTTTGAGATGAGGGATGGGCGAGGTGTCTGGTGTCCAGTTGGGAAGCGATCTCAATGATCGGGAAATCGAAGAGCTGAGGCTCTTATTATCAAACCTTAGTCCTGCTCATGTGAGTCCTGATCATGATCCAGACTGTAGAATTTGGTCCGAAAGCAACAATGGTCGGTTTTCAGTAAATCATTCTTACTTTCATTTGAGTTAGCATCTTCCGCACCCTTTCCTCATCGACAAGTGTGGAATCCAGGCATTCCATCCAAGGTCTCCTTCATTTGGAATGCATCTTTGTATAAAATCCTTACTTGTGATCACTTAAAGAATAGAGGGTGGAGTTTGGCCAATCTCTGTTTCTTATGCCTACAAGCGGAGGAAACAGTGGATCACTTGATGTTGCACTGTCATATTGTGGGTGTCATTTGGGGGTATTTTCTCTCCCGATTAGGAGTGAACTGAGTCTTCCCTTCCTTTCAGTACTTATCTTGCTAGTCATTGACTAGTGTGGACGGTCCCAAGAAGGTAATTTGGTTGGTATTACCTGGAGCCATTTCATTGTCCATTTGGAATGAGAGAAATATGAGAGTTTTTGAGAACTCCCCATCTCCTATCTCTCATATTTGAGCGCGTATCCGTGAAAAACCCTTATAGAACTCGATCAGATTGTGAGATTAACACAATAGACCTGTTAACATGAAGCTAATAAGCACTATCCAACCTGAATTGGGTAGGCAACATATGTAGGAGGCTTTCTCTATAGATAAGAGCTTATCCTTCCTCAAGAGCTAACTGAGACTTATCACAATTCTTGACACACTACATGGGACTCTTATATAGCCCATTGATTCAACTTCTCTTTCCTTAATAGTAGGGGACCATGAACGGTCCATAAAAGAGATGTTGACATGTGTCACTAATTCTTGCCATACCCCTTCAGGTTGAGATATGTGTCTCCACAGGTAGGATTAGGTCCTTATAATTCTCAATTACTTGCCTGGGCTTACCCATGCTAAGCGGTTCCAACGCTGACGTGGCAAAGACCAAGTCAATCACACTAAACATTGGCTGTCCTGTGTAACGGTTAAACACACGATTTTCTTTTAAAAAAATAAATAGTAACCAATAATAATCTTAATACATAAAAACATAAAACTAGTGTAGGTGTGCGATATGGTGTATACACAGGACATGCTTCTCCATCGATGTGCGGCTTATCACATGGCCGTTGGATTATCCTACACGTCAAGGATTTTATCGAGAGCTCATGGCCACTCGATCCTACAATCCGACTATTGATCATGGCATGGGTCTCGAGCTGGGACAGAGGGGTGGATCTATACTGGGATGACAGTTATCACACTTCACGATCCGTTGCACTAATTTTTTGTTTTCAGTTTACGCCATTGTAAACTCATGTATTACATTACTACTTTCTTGTACTTCTTTCCATTCTATGAATATTTTCTACTGTTTATCTATAAAAAAAAAAAAGTAATGAGGTTACCACCAAAAGAACGTACAATACCCTGTGGTAGACCTCCTATCATCTATACCTTTAACCTAATCAACATCAGTGTAAGCTTCCAGTCGGAAATGACTATGGTTAGCAAATAGAAGGCCCTTCCTTGTAGTAGCCTTCAAATATCTCAAATTCTCTCCACTGTCTCATAATGAGCAATCCGAGGTTCATGCATGAATTGACTGATTGCGTATGTGATGTCAGGTCTAGTGAGAGAGATAAATGAGACGACCAACCAATCTCTGGTGCATCTCTTTATCTTCTTGTAATGGGCCCTCACTCGAGCTCAACTTATGATTTTACTCAATAGGAGTGTCTTCTGGCCGAGAACCTAACTTCCCCATATCCTTAAGTAAGTCTATGGTATACTTCTGCTGCGATAGGAAGATGCCCTTATTTGTTCGAGCTACCTCAATACCTAGAAAATAATTCAAATTGCTCAAAACCTTGATCTCATATTCCATTGCTAGAAATTTCTGCAGGTTTTGGATCTCTGAAGAGTCATTTCCAGTCACCATAATATCGTCGTCGTAGACAATCAATGCTGTAAGTAACCCATCCTAACAAAGAGAGTGTGATCAGCATGGTTCTGTGAGTAACCCATCCTTTTCATGGCTTGATTGAACCTCTTAAACCAAGCTCGGGGAGACTGTTTCAGTCCATAGATAGATTTATTTAGCCCGCAGAACCTTCCCTCACTATTAGGTAGCTTGAATCTTGGAAAATGAGACATATACACTTCTTCTCGTAGATCTCCATGGAGGAACACATTTTTTTTACATCTAACTGATGTAGGGGCCACGAGTGATTCAGAACTAAAGACAAGAGCACTTGTATGGAGTTCGTTTTTGCAACTGATGCAAATGTCTCCTTATAGTCTATCAGTATGTCTGTATATATCCCTTAGCTACCAGTCTTGCCTTGTACTTCTCAATCGATCCATCTGGCTTATGTTTCACAATGAACACCCATTTGCAACCTACTGTTCTTTTTTCCTTGGGTAACTTAACCATTTCCCATCTACTATTTTTGACCAGATTCTCATTTCTTCCATCATAGCATCGCGCCACTTAGGATTAGAGACAACCTCCTAAAACCTGGAAGGTAAAGACCTAGAAGAAATAGAGGACAAGAAAGCCGAATAGGAGGGTGACAAAGATGCATATGACATAAAGTTAGAGATATGATGAATCGTACATTGACGCTTCCCTTTACGTATGACAATGAGAACAATATCATTATCAATATCAGGAACAAAATTAGGAATCACAAAAGACAATGAAACAATGTTACCTGGTTCAAAAGAGTCAGAATTGGGAGACGACTGTAGCATAGTGGTCCCCTCCTTTTCGTGTCTAGTATATACTTGTAGGTCCTTTTTAGCAGTAGTCTCAGTAGGAACAACAAAATGGATACCATCAGGGACCAACGCCGGAAATGGAACTGAAGGAAAAATCTCTTCCAACAATTTACTATGCTCCCCCTGAAGACAGGTAGAGGAACGAGGAAGAAATGGAACTCTCAAAAAAGGTGACGTCCATGGTAACAAACCATTTTTCCTACATGGGATCAAAACACCTATATCCCTTTTGTGTAGAGGAATACCCCAAGAGGACACCACAAATGAATTTTGGATCTAATTTGGTTCGATGAGGACCCAAAATATTATTGAAGCAAACACAACCAAAGACTCGAGGGAGGGGGGAGATAGTAAATAGAGGCTAGTTTGGATAGAGTAGTTGATAAGGAGACTTCAACTGCAGGACCTGAGATGACATGCGATTAATCAAATATGCGGATGCATGCACTGCTTCGGTCGAAAACTTCTTTGAGGTATTCATTCTGGTCAATAATCGTCGAGTTACTTCCAAAAGGTAATGGTTCTTATGCTCAACAATTCCTTCAGACACACTCATTGACTATTTTTTCAGTGCTTCTTTGTTCCCAATCAACTCAGATCAGAAGGAAAAATTGCTGATTTGCAAAAAGTAGCCCCAACAAATGATGCTGAAGGTCACCTAACCCCTCAAACTCAAAAAAAGAAACCTTCTTCACACTAGAACTTGTTAAAAATTTTTAGGAAGATTATCACGAATCCCCAAAAAAATACAGATCTTTTAAGAATTGTTTTTTTTTTTTTTTCCCAAAAACACTATTTACGGCACTGTTCACGACACTGCTCATGACATTGTTCACGCACTATTCATGCCCTTACTCTATTCCTTGACAAGAATAGCGGGCCAGGGAAGAGAGAAAGCTACATTAGCGACAGACTCTTTCTACTCTAGCTCTTTGTTACATTTATTTCTCTCTGACAAGAACAAGTTTCAGGGGGAGGCCCCCCGAACATGAAAACTTCATAAAAAAACACGCAAGCTTATCTTCCCGCTTTGATACCAAGTAGAAAATTAGGAATAGTAAACTAGGGTTTATGAAAGAGAGAAAGAAGAAGATTAGGAGAAAAACTATAATTAGAGAGTCTCCTTCTAATCTCTTTGTATTTATAATAACCCTAATAGAAAGTTACAAGTATACCTTTGAGGGAAGATTCGTTGTAACACACCTACATAATAGATCATTTCTTAACATCATCCATCAACTTCGAGGGACCACACCATGCATCCTTCCAAAACCTAACCCCTGGCCCTTCACCCACCCTAAACTCACAATGTGGCATTACTAAACTAGTGACAAACATGATCCCCTTCCACATCCCCACACCGTGGAAACCCTTGACCTCCTTCGGAACCCAGCAGGACTGTTCCCCAAATCTGGCCACAATTACAACACTCCATAAACTATCCCTCTCTTCCCCAAACCTCCAGACCCATTTCCATAATAATGCTTTATTCATCAGAGATAAAGGCTTCAAGCTGAGACCTCCCATCTTTCTTAGGGTGACAAATTCTGTCCCTCGGCATTCCCTCATCTTTCTTTGGCCTGCGTTCTTGAATAAGATTCTCATTTGTGACCACTTGAAAAATAGATGGTGGACATCACCAATCATTGTTTTATGTGCCTTAAAGCAGAAGAGTCGGTAGATCACTTACTCTTACATTGCCCTATAACATGTGAGATTTGGTGTTTTTTTCTCTCTTGAGTAGACGTGGATCAAGTCTTTCCTTCTTCCTTTCACAACTTCTTATCCTGTTGGTATCTGGTGAGTGGGGATAGTTCAACAGTGGCTATCTAGTCAGTTCTGCCCGGTGCCATATCGGGATCAATTTGGAGAGAGAGGAACAAGAGAGTTTTTGATGACTCCCATTCCATCCCTTCATGCCTTTGATCTTGGATCCGGTTGCTTGTTTTGGATTGGTGCTCCATCAAGTATTAAGGGGTGGACTTGGGAGAAGTTAGCATTATTGGTCTGTCTAGCTTGGCTTGAGCCTTTACCTATGGGTGGTCATGCTTTTTTGTATTTTCCTTCTCCCCCTTTCTCTTGGGTTCACGAGCACGTGAACTTTATTGCTATTCTATTATTGTAGTTCCCTTCTTATTTTAATATACATGCTTGATTACCGATAAAAAAAGTCTCTTTTCAAAATGTCTGCTGCAGTGTCAAATCAGCTTGAACGGATCCAAAGGGATTTCCAATGAATGGGAGACGGATAGAAGGGGCTTCCACGTATTAGATGGTTTCTGTCCAAAATAGTTTTGGGGTTCTAGGGTTCAGGAAGTTGAGTATGGATAAGGCTCTTCTTGGTAAATGCCTATGCCTTTAGAGATTCAACCGAGACTCCGAGAGTAGTCAGCCTTATAGAGGAGTGGTTAGTACAAATTTTGGTGTCACAAACATAAACTGGAATCCTTGTCCAATATACTCTTATATGGTGTGAGTGTATGAAAGAAGTTTCTTCGGCAACTGGTGTGGTGTTAGAAAGCCATCTGAGGTATGCCTGTCAGCCTGTATGACTGGTCTATAGGCTTATTCCCTTGACAGAGCTATTTGTTTGCCATTATTTTGATAGGACGCAAGGGGAGGTTGTTTGAAATCTGAACCTTTGCAATAATATAACAGGCATGGACATTGGAGAATGCTTGCTCTTCTCAAGGGATTGGAAGAAAGCCAGAGGAACACTAACACAGAGCCAAATTTGGGATGGAGACCCTAAAGGGCTGTTCCCAGTCAGATTGTTCTTTGAGTCTCTGCTTGCATACCAAGTAGCAAAGCTGGAGAGGAGCATGCATTTCGTGAAGATTTGGAAATCTCCAATTTCCCTGAGGATCAAAGCCTTTATCTGTACCACTTTTCTTGATAAATTCCTCATAATGATCATTCAACAGTCATGGCTAACCATTTCAAACAGGCATTCTTTGTGCAAAAGAGGGGAAGATTACACGAACAATGTTTTTATTCACTGTTCTGTCGCTTGGACAGTTTGGAATTTCTCCTATTGCCTCCTCAGAGAGATGCTAGGGAAATATTTTCGTGCTGGTCAGGAAGTTGGTTTGAAAATAAGGGCGAATTTCTTGAAGATGCTTCCTTTCGCCATCTGTTGGGGTCTGTGTAAGGAAGGTAACAGTAGAATTTTTGAAAGGGTAGGTCATGCTCTTCCACATCAGTAAAGATATAGGGTGGTATCTATTTAGATGGGCACCTATTTAGTATTTAGAAAGATTTCAATGATCATAAAAGTGTAGAATTCAAAAACAGACTCATTGTATTGTACTAACGAACTGTAATTTGTGGCTTTCTCTTTAGCAATCTCCAACTCTTTATTAATACATTTTATCCCTCTTTTATATAGAATTACTAGCTGCTTATAAAAAACAGAACCTATCACGAAAACAATGGTATGCTCATATAATGCTTTTGGTTCTTTATCTAACTGAAATCCTCGTTAATGCATATTAGGGGTTGAAAAAATATTTTTTACAATTTTCCCAAACATCTACCGGGTTTTGTGACATGAATAAAATCAAATCCATAACAGGACCTTTTGATATTGCTGGTATATTTATTTTGTGCTGCAATATTTTCTTCAGAGTCTGCTTCCTTTTGTTCACTTTCTATTTTTGTGCTTACATTGCCACATCACATGTGATGGCAGGTTCATGCGGACGAGACAAAAAGTAGTCTTCAATTTGCAAGTAGAGCGTTACGTGTTACAAACTGTGCACACGTGAATGAGGTTTTGATTTGTTGAATTGTGTTTCTAGCATCATGCCTTTTTTGTTGGTCTTCTCCTGCTGTTATTTTTTCAAAGTCTCTGGATGTTACCTTACTATCAGTGCGTATGTTTGTTTGCCTACGTGTGGGTAAAACTTGCTTCTATTTTTGTAATTTCACGTATTAGTTTGACATGCACTGATACATTTCATTTCATACTGGCAGATTTTGACAGATGCGGCTTTGTTAAAGCGTCAAAAGAAGGAAATCGAGGAGCTTCGAGCAAAATTGCAGGTTGGTTTGCTTGTTGTGATACATCTCATCTTTGCCTAAGGCTCGGTTGGTTAGCAAGAATAGAGAGTGGGAAAATGCACTTTCCCGATAAAATCCACTTTCCATGCCTTGGTATGTCAGGAAGTGCATTTTCTTAAGAAAGTCATTTCCCCACATGCTTCAACTTTCTGGAATTTTTTTATTATTTCAGTTAAAAAATTCTGTCCTTTGAATACCTGTGGACGTCTTTTCTTGCACATAAAACACCAGTGGGAATGCTTTCTTTATTTTCTTTCCCTTTCATTTCCTTTTCTTTTCTTGCTCCCATATTCTTGTTAATCAAACAAAGCTTAAAATATAGCTCCCCAAACATCATCATTGGAAGTATCAGCCTGTTAATTTCTCATTATATGTGCCTTAGGGTTCTCACTCAGAACATTTTGAGGAGGAGATTCTAAACCTGCGGAACACATTACTACAGGTCCGACTGCTCTTTCTATTATCTTTTCAGTAGAATGCTGCCAGTATAGCTTGAATGTTTCAAGTCCTTGCGTTTGCAGAGTGAATTAGAGAGGGAGCGTATAGCTTTGGAGTTGCAAGAGGAAAAGAAGGCTCAAGAACAACGTGAGAGGAGGTTGCAAGAGCAAGCTAAGAAAATAGCAAACTTGAGCTCAATGGTGTTGTATTCTAACAGGGATGAGAAACACAATCATTATAAGAAGGTTTCTTCACTATCATGTATATAATGTCCATCACTTTGTTTCAATGTGCAGTCATTAGTGTTGTTACTATTGTTAATAGTTGTACTTCTGCTCCATTGGTAAACTGTTTACATCTATTCTACTTATAGTATCTGTATCTTTTTTGTGTCTGATGACTATGAACCAAGTGTCAGTCTGAATAGTTGAAAAATTATGAGCCCACTTAGTCTTTTCAATTAAATGAGGGAACTCTTAGTTCAGTTACCACAATGAGCAACTTGAAAGAGAACAGTCACTTGTAATCCTTGTAGAATAATGTATTCGCACTGAATGGCTGGACTAGTTGATGAGCTGAACATTCAAATTCCATTTTATGTTGCATCTGTTCACTTGTTCAAGAAAATAAAAAGCTTGATTAAGGATTCTGTCACTGCTCAAATCAAGAGCTGACCGAGCTGATTCAATTCACCGTACTGGAATCATTCTACACCTATGAGCGTACTGAATTGATTATGGCATGTAAATATGAATGCCAAGTAAAGTGTTTCTGTGTGACTTTTACACAATTTTTTGCGGGTCCTAACCTTATTTATTCCTTGTTCGATGAAATTGTTTTTCTCCTAGTCCCATTATATTTGGTACCAGTGACGACTGCACATTAACTAAAAATTTCACCTCTTTTTCATCATTTGATTTCATTGCCCTATCATGTATGACCTACTAATTTTGTTGAGTTTCCGTTTTTTTTCCCTATAAAATTCCTTCATAGAGTTCACCGTTTTTCATCGTCGCAGGATAAGAGGCGGGATACATGGTGTCCAGGTAATCTTTCACGGGAGACTCTTAGAGAAGTAAGTGCTTTAAGTTTGCGACAAGTTCATTTGTTTGTTTTACCACATGCACCATTCATTTTCTTTTGAGGTAATCATGCACAGTTCATAAGATAAAGATTTCTTTCTGATGTACATCAACAATCGTTCGAGTGCTTATTTTATTGTCTAATTTTTCCTTTCCTGTCATTATCTGACTTTGGTACTAGGGCCACCACATCCGAAAGGTTGGATTTTTTCCATTTCTCTATGAATTCTAATCTGCCATGGATGATGCCACCGAGCATCTCAAGAGCCTGTTATCCTCATCAATAGAGTTGTTTCAAAATGAAAAAAGGAAGACGTTTGATTGTGATTGAGTTCAAGACATTTGACCTCTCAAAGATTTGTAGTGAGAAGTTAAAGATCATTGGGAAGCCCATGGTTATTATGCAGTGATAGAAATCGAAGAGTCCCTCATCCCATGGGTTCTGGACAGAACAAAGGTGATGGACCCATTTTTTTGGTTCAAAGTTTCTAAATGGGTGAAGCGTGGTTGTATCTAAAAAGAGCAATCACAAGGGAACCCAGTCGACTAGTGTCTTGCAGGTGATCGCCTTTCGTGAAAACAGTTTGCTCTGATGTTCAAATTAGGACCGTAAGGCTGAAAATCCATGGGTTCCGCTCCATTTGTGGTTGGGGTCGCTATTCGAATCAATTGGAATAATATGTGGGGGAATTGAGGCGACTAATCCTAATACCCTCAACCAAATAGTCCTCTTGGTGGCTAGGATCAAAGTAGTGAAGGGTAACCTTGGAGTTTTTTTTGCGATCTATATCTATTATATATATCTATTATATAGGGGATGCTCTTATACAACACTATTGAGGTACAAGAAGAATTGTTTGGAGTTGCTACGTCAGAGTTGTTTATTTCATCTCTGATCTCTCCCTGGAATCCCTCTACATGGACGATGACGTGGCACACAAAGTAGGACATAATGGGTCAAGTAAATCAATAGTTCCCAATCACGATGGAGGTTGCGAATCTAAGCTGGTGATCTAGATGTCAAATACCCAATAAAATAGTTTAAATAGGACTGGACGTCCGGAGAAGGGGAAACAAACATGTGTGCCTTCAGACAATGTGAACAACATGCATAAGAGATGATTTACATCTGATCTGTTTGATGTCACCTGGACCAATCTGGCTCTTTTTTGGCTATCAAAATTTTTAAAAATTCAAAATGAAGACTAATGGTTCTCAGTTCGGTCTTGCCATACCCAATCGAATATGGTTGGCATTAAGTTCTAGGATCCTTTCGTAATTCAGTTGAAAGTCAAGTGTAGCCAAAGGAAAATAATGAAAATGAAGAACATAAAATTTCAGTTGTCTTCATTCTTGAGGTAGTTATTCTTCCTTTATAAAATTTTAAGAGGGTGGTAGACCATTGTTTGAGGACTGTCGTCAGGGTTGGATGATGAGGCTTATTTGAGTCTTGTTGCCCATTTGCAAAGTCCCATATGAGGCTAACCTGAGGGCTTGTTTCCCATTTGATGGTGCACAGGCCCATTTATTAATTAAATAGAGGGTGTTCATGCCCATCAATCTATTATCTGAGCTACTTCAGGGCCTCCAAGGCATAATAACACAGTCGTCAAATCTTTTAAAAAATGTTGAATAATTTGTTACTTTTTTTTATTGAATGAGAGAGAGAGAGAGAGAGAGAGAGAGAGAGAGAGAGAGAGAGAGAGAGAGAGGTTACTGGCTTTCTTCTTCCTTTTCCTTTCTTCTTCTTCAGCTGTAAGGGTTTGGGATTGGGTTTGTATTTTGTAAAGTAAATAAAAGATGGTTTTAAAGGTTATGAAATAGGATTTTAATAGATGGTTTTAAAATAGGGTTTAAAATAAGGTTTAAAAAAGAGGGTTTGAAAATAGAGTTGAGAAGGGGGTTTCGTATGGACTTCCTAGGCGTCTGCGCAGCGCCCAGATGGCTAGGCATCACCTAGGTAGTCACCCAGTGACTTTCGCCTGCCTTGAGAGGGGCCTAGGCTATTATGTCACAAAAATGCCCAAGCGACACCTTGACTATAATGATATGTGGGCTCATTTTATAATGTAATTTTTAATAAAGAACCGTGCTTCTACTTTATGTAAAGTAGATGTCTTTTTCGGTTGATGGATGGATGCCAAATGCCAATTGATGATATACCAAAGATTGCATGTTAAGATTAGCAAGATTAGACGTCATGGTTATCCTTCTAAGCTAGGCCAGAGTTTTAATATTTGTTTTTGAATTTTGTTTGTAATATTAAGTCTACTTGTAATCTATTAAACCTAGTTTGGGTTATGGTAATTGTTGAGATATGTTATTACTATGGGTGTAGATACACCGTATCATGTCATAAAGGATATTAATGGAATCTTCTTTCATTAGTGAAACTAATAGAAAGAGGGGAATCAGCCTTCAACACTTTTCCCCTAATCCTCTTTTCCTCTCTTCTTCCCAATTCTTATAGGGTTTCTACTTTGTATCAGAACAATTTTCTTATTTCGTCGATTGACATCAGTAAAGGGGTAAACAAAACACAAAAAATGGAGGGAAGAAGAACTGGCGTCAGTAGCCATACAGACGTAGTCCCCCTAGAAGCCATACAGACGTAGTCCCCCTAGAAAAAAAGGGTCAGAGGTAATGTGAATCTAATTCTCTGTGTATTTTTATGGAATTTGGATGATGTTTATAGGGTTTTCTTCTCACTCGGAGAAAAAAATTTAATATTTGGAAATCTAATTGGTATGGTTTGCTAAGCCTTCTTTTTCAGGAGAAATTGATATTCTTTGATGAGTTTGAATACTTTAGAAATAATGAAACTTGTTTGGAGCAGTTTTGTGGAGAATTGAAGTCGGGGTGATTATTTTTTCACTTTGTTCGTATAATTTTTGGCTATTTTTGGTGTGCTAGATTTCATAATTCATATGATGAGATTTAGTTAATCTGTTAAGATTTGGAAGAATATTTAAAAGATATTTGTGGATATTATCATCCCTGTGAGTCGAAGGTGAGCCAGAAGCGATTTTCAGGGTGTTCGGGAATACCAAGTTGATGCCCATCACAAGTAGCTATAGTGGTAACCCTAGTTTGGAGATCATAACTACAAAGTTGGATTGCACTAAATTCTTGGAATGTATCAATCCGTTAAAATGTATATTGGTGGAAGAAGGAAGTTAGGGTACTTTAATGGTAGGGTGAAGAAAGGAACCCACTACTGATGATATGTTGTATGACAAACGAGAACAAGAGAACCTTATGGTGGTGACGTCATGACTACTTAATTCCATGCAATATCGCGATGGTAGTGTTTCTTGTTATTTCAGGCATCAAAGGAGATTTGGGATAAAGTTACCATAATTTATTCCCATTGCTAGGACATTGTCTTGGGTTATCAGTTGAGGTGCGGTCCTCATTGGTCAACACCCCCTTTTTGACACCCACTAACTGTGGTCAATGTATTAAGCTTCGGTATAAACTTCGATCGCTAAGGAAGTTGACACTTTTCAAGGAAGTGAAGTTATGTAAAAATTAAAGAAGTTTAGGAAACTTGAATGAAACATTGGAAATCTAAGATGAAATATTAGAGATTCAATACTTAAGCATAAATATACATCTATAATTCATTATATTGCTGGATGCAAGCATATAGAGTATCAAATGTGAGAATCATGTTAAGTGAGATACATTGTTTACTTGTCTGAACTGTAATTTCTTATTGATATTTCTTTGTAGTGTCAAAATTTTTTAACTACATTTTATTCTCTTTGTCAAGTGAAGGGATATGTAAGGCCATTTTTTTAACTACATGTGGTAGATGTTATTATGTAAATTTATTTAGACTCATTAGCTATTAATAATAATAGTAATGAACATTATTAAAATTCATAACTAAATAACATATCCATGAATTTCAAGTATAATCCTTAAAATAAAAAGGCCTTGTCTTAAATTTTATTGATTTTTTGTTATGTGTATAATATAAATTCTTATTAATTTTGCATTATTTTTTTGTCATATAATATATTTTTTGACATAACATATCAACTTTAGAATTTTTTGTACTGAAAATATTATGATTTATGTTAACTTATAAATTATAGCTGATTGATTAGTCAAAATGTTAGAATTTCAAATAAGCCCTTTTAGACATAACCTTATTACCTATATAACGTGCAAAAAACGAGAAATTATAATGGTAGTTAAATAATATTAAATTTATGAAATACTATTAGCAAATTTATTTAATTATTCAATGTTATTAAAAAAACCCTCATGGGTTTAATAACATTACATTAGATAACAAGTGAAAGGAAAAAGACATATAGGGATATTATTCGAATAATAAAATTATATTTATAATAAGGTTGCCCCAAAATCCCACCTAGGACAAAGTGAGGCCTTGGCACGTGACTTATTTATCATAATGTCCTTTTAGAAGCATGTAAGGCATACTAAAATATGAGAGTTCAAAATTTCTTTCCTCAATAACATAATAGAATCATCAACTTCAATTAATCATAATTAAAATTGCAATAACTATAATTTGGATCACTCATTGTGATCTCAAACTCTAAAATTTAAACCTAAACAATCATCCATAATGAAATCTGATTACAAATCCATTTAACAATTATAATAAAGGTTCTAACAATTGAAATCAGTAATAGAGACATTGATCCAAATCTCTCTCCTCTTCACCTTCCGGTTCCTCGATATACTCTTCCTTCATCCAAGGCTCGGCTACGCAAATGTCGAATTCTGAACCTGCCGACAATAACAGTTTTGCTGAGCAATGAAAACGCTAAGCGAATATGAACTCCTAGCTAACAATATCATAGATATTAATATAAAACATACATCATGGTTTAAAGAGACATTCATCATGGTTTAGCAAACTTGTATACATACATAAATTGGAGTGCGAAAACATTTTTTTCTTTTCAATTCTTACATGTGCTCACAAATAATACCTTTTTCTTTTCTTTTCTAACTTATCTCCACTTGTCTTACTTTTCTGACTTGTCTTTCTTCTCCTGTGAGTGAAATCAACACATATGCATTGTGCATAACTTAAAGTAACTCACACCATATATGGATAGAGATTAACATATATTCTACTTACCGAGGTAACTCACACCATATATGGATAGAGATTAACATATACTCACTTACCGAGGTACCAATCCTTAGCACTTTAGCCGGTGCGCACGACTTACTTGTGATTTAGTTGCTGGGCATACATTCCCAAGGTGTCAAAAATCGACTCAATTCGGTCAACTTCGATCGAATTAAGTCGACTTCGGTGGTGACTGAAGCGAAACACTCATGTATTTTTAAAAATATAGGATTTCCTGACACACTTTTGTGAACTTCGATAAACTTTTGCCGAAACATAAAAGAATGGTTGAAAAAATGTTGAACTTCGACGAAAGTTCACCGAAGTGTACAAAAAGGTTTATAAAACTGAAACAACAGATTATTTGTTGCCTGATTGCCTCTTTAAATCTCAAGATTCCCATTGAGACAAGGCGTAACTAAAATCTGAAGATTCCTGTGATAATTGAGAAGTAAAAAAGGGGAAAGAAAAAAACAAAGAAAAAGAAAAGATTTCGGCAGAGAATGGAGGAATAGTCGAATAGGTTTAAGGTACATACCTGGAGGAAGTAGGTGAGCTTGCCGTCGCTGACGCCCCTAGAGTATGTTTTCCTTCTCGTTCTCCATCTCCCTCTTTCCTTTCGTCCTTGGCTCGTTTGTGATCGTGAAACCCAAATGAGAAATGAGTTACCTTTAAACCAAAAATAACTCAGGGTAATGCTATTACCACTCCACTTAAACTCATTTGCTTAAGGAAAGACATGTTTTAGTGTATTCCATTAAACGAGAGTGTTGCTAGTATTAACTCTTTTTTTAAAATTACTTTGCTAGTATTAAGTATTAACTGTATTAATCAAAAAAAATATCCATGTAATAATACTTTATTACATGGATAATTTTATTATAAATCCTAATTTTATAATTCATGTTAAAAAAAAATTATATCATTTATTATAAATCATAATTTTATTATTCTAATAATATTTCTACATGTCTTTTTCCTTTCACTTAATATCCATGTAATATGATTATGCTCATAAAGGTTTTTTTAAGTAATACTAAAAAATAAATAATTTGTGAATAGTATTTTATAAATAAATATTATTTAAACACCGTGATAATTTTTTTTTGCATGAATATGTCAAAAGGGCTTATTTGAAATACTAACATTTTGGCTAATCAATTAGCTATAATTTATAAGTTAACATAATATTTTTAGTACAAAAAATTCTACATATGATATGTTATGTAAAAAAATATATTACATGACAAAAATATTAACATGTTAAAATTAATATTGATTTATATCATGCGCACAATAAAAAAAATCATTAAAATATTAATATAAGTCCCTTTTATTTTAAAGATTATACTTAAAATTTATGAATATTTGATTCAGCTATGAATTTTGATAATGTTCTATTACTATTATTAATAGCTAATACTTCTAAATAATGTACATAATAACGTGTACCAAATAATAAAACTTAAGTTACTAAAAACTTATATATAAAATTTACTAAATATTACTTACATATATGATTTAATCACATAAAATATACATCATGATATTGTTTTTTTTTTTGGATGGATATAATTAATTCAATGTATCAAGAAGCACATGCAAAATCATCTGGATTTGGCAACATGGGTTATGGTTACCCTGGAGCTAGTATGAGATCATATGACTATGGCTATAGGTCTCAAAATTATATCTCTATAATTTGTAAAAAAAACAATTTTATTTTCAAACCTGTTAAAATAATTGTAGACAGGAAAAAAATATCCTCTTTAATTTGTATTTTGGCATAGAGGTCTTACTTGATTACATTAAGCTTGTAAACTTGTAATCATATAAACAACACTCAATAGATATAGAGGTCCTATTTTTTTTTGGAGAGGTCCTACTCAATAGATATAGAGGTCCTACTTGCTTACATAAAAAAAAAAAAAAAAAAACTTAAACAGGGGTCTTGGACATTTAAATAAAATTACATCCACTTCTTTTTACATATTTACATCCACTTCACATTCAAATAAAATTACAGTCCTCTTTTGCTCTCAATGCAGGGTCTCCGATAATTCAACCATCTCCTCCTCTTCCTTTATTGATTCAGTCCTGTAAAAACATTAAACTCATCAATTGCAGGTGGAGATAAGTTTAGAAACTAAATTGAATTTCAATTATTTATCAATTTTAATGTGCATTCATAAGTTTTTCAGGTTTCTAAAAAAATTAACATGGATAATCATTAAAAAATAAAAAGAATAAAATTGGCTTACATACCCCCTTCAATTGATTTAGAGAATAAAATGTAGTTAAATTTTTTTTTTGACAATTAAAAGAAATTACAGCATAGACAACCAGACAACTCATGTCACTTAACATGATTCTCATTTTTGATACTCTACATGTTTGCATCCAGTAATATAATAAATTCTAGATGTGTATTTATGCATAAGTATTGAATATCTAAAGTTTCATAATAAAATTTCAATGTTTTCTTAAAGTTTCCTAGACTTTTTTAATTTTTACATAACTTCCTTGGATTTCATTAAACTTTCTCGAATTGAGTCAACTTCCTTAGCGACCGAAGTTTATATCGAAACTGAAGCTTAATACCTTGTTAACATGCCTTGAATTTGAGTTTGATGGTACTCGGATAGTGCAAAACTTAATCATGCATTCACACATGTGCAATCACTTATTCGGGTACTTGTGCTTATGCTTTTTATCATGCTTGTGCATACATCTTTATCATGAGTGAAAGTGAGTAAACAATGATACACCATAGATTATTAGTTAAGGGCCATTGGAGATCCATCATAACGACCCATGCCGCAGCCATGATAACACTCCTAAGCAACACAACCACAATTCAAGGCTTGTTTAACCAAACATATACCACACATGTAGATTGGACATCATACATCAAAATCATGGCATATCATTCATCTCATGGTTGGTAAATTAAAACATGTATAACAGGATTCTTGCTACTTTACCGTCTTATTCTCTGTTTCTTCTGTGTCTTTACCGTCTAGAATTTAGGAGGCGATAAATGATCCTAAATGGTGTGAGGCTATGTTGGAAGAATTGAGTCCTTTCATCAAGAAGGGTACTAGAAATGGTTGAGTTACCTAAAGGAAAGGAGTCAGTTGGTTGCAAATGGTCGTTCGAAGTGAAACAAAAAGCCGATGGGTCAATTGAAAGGTATAAGGCGATAGTGGTTGATAAGAGATACACATTGACATATAGGATAGATTACAGGGAGACGTATGCTCCAGTTGCAAAGATAAACTCTATACGAGTCCTGTTATCTTTGGCAGCAAGTTGTTCTTGGTCTTTACATGAGCTGGATGTGAAGAATGCTTTCCTCTATGGAGATTTGCGGGGAGGAAAGCTTGGTTTGAGAGGTTCAATTAGACACTGATGAGGATGAGCTATTCACAAAGTCATACTGATCACTCTCTTTGTGAGACGACACGGACAAACCCATTTTAGGGAATTTAGCTCTTGGTGCATTCCTTGATGAATAGTGAAATATCCACCTTTGGGTTGATCTCCATGGAAGCCAAACAAGTTTTTTCAATGATTTTTCGAAATGGGTAGGTCTTTTTACTACTAGAACACAAGGTTTGGAGGGGAGGAACAAAGGAGGAAGGAAAAAAATAAGGTTTTGGAAGCTCAAAAGGGCGTGTTTTTACTCTCGGTTTCAATATGAAGAGAAACGTATCGTAACTTATCTGTATCAATTCGATTGAAAGGGTATGACTTGTATTTTGAAAACTTCAAAAAAGGTTACGTATCGATACAATGGAAAATTTGTACCATGATTGAAATACTGATATGTATCGCACGATAGGGTATGACATGCACCAATATCTCCGGCCATGATTATATAGATGCTTCCTCGGTACTGTCACTTCTATATTTTTTAATGGTTGCTTGTTTGCCCCTTCTGACTTAAATCCCCTCTTGCTCTTCCTCTTTGTTTGACTGCTTCTCAGCCAGGTTTTCCTGCTGATATTTTGATTAGGGAAAAGGAAAATATGAAAACTCTATGCTGACCAACACTGGTATAACCACTGAGCAAGAAACCTAATTTTAGGTTGGCATGTTGCTGAACCATGGAAATGATAACGTTTGATTTAAAAGAATCTGGTTATGACGCACATCTTAAAAATTATTTATGGAGTTATTTTATTTGCTTTACTGAATTTTGTTTGAGGTTACTTTATTTCCACATTTGGTAGGAAGAATTACATTGATTCCATGCATATTTCTAGAGTTTCCTGAACAACTTGATTTCTTATAAATCTTTCACGTTAAGATTAGGCAATAGGATGAATTTAAATATTGCAGTGTGTCCAAATCCAATTTATAATCGTGTGCACATTCTTCTCTCTGTCTCACATTAATATGATTATTCTACTATAATATAATATTTTTTGAGGAGTTGTTTCTTTTAGTAAGCATTTAACATTTAGGGGCATCTAGACTTATATTAATGTGTTGGGAACTTGGTATTACTAACATTAGCTTTTGTAAGAATTTTGAAGTTTTCGTAAAGCATGTCAGATTTAATGGTCAATAACTACACTAATCTATTCCATTGGCTCTTTAGGTTTCCTCAGCCCAATTGAAGGCTTCCGCCGGAAAGCCCACGAGACCTGAGAGAGATACGGGGTTGCCACTTCCATTTGAAAAACTAGTGAATGAAAATGAAGTTGGCGTGGATGATCTCACCTGCATAACGGATAACATTGGGAATAATGCCTCATTAGACTGTACTCTTCCTGATGCACATGCATTGTTGCATGTAACTAATAGGAGAAAAGGGCAACTCAAGAAGAAAAGTTCACTTGTGGTGTGTTATATTCTTCTACCATTTCCTTCCTTTGTAATAAACTTCGACACCTTAATGAATTTTTTGTGACAGGTAAACAATGAACTAGTAGAACAGGCAGAAAATGAGGATTTGCTACTGAAGTTTGAAACCCAGGTTCCTGTTCTTCCTTCCTTCTCGCTTTTGTTTCTTTAAGACTTCCACATACTAATGTCTTTTTATGATTTATTTCCAGACAGCAAATGACATAGAGATTCAGTGCATAACGAATACGTTAGCAGAGACAGAGCTTCTTTCAGATGTGAAATACATTGGTTCTTCCACATGTCAGCTAAGCGGAAATACATTTCATGGGGATAGAAACTTAAGTTTGAGGGAGTCAGAGGCTATTCTTGTGATCAAACAACTCCAGGAACAGGTCTTATTCATAGAGCTGTTAATTCGGTTTTTTTTTTGTCTCTATTAGGTTTACATTAATTCCTGTATTGCTCCTCTTCGTTGTAGATTAAGATGTTAGAGATGGAGAAGTCTTCAATCCAGCAAAATTTGGATAGTGTCGTTGAGTTGGCAACAGAACAAAACATATCTTCCAAAGAGAAGTATGAAGAGGTGATCATGATCTCAATTACTCATGTGACTTTTGTTCTGCTGCTAAGCCTATGAATGCATGTTTAAAATGTGTGTAGTTTCTTAAATTACTTTATTTTTCTTATAGATTTGCTTTATGTGGTTTAATCCTATTCTTTGGACCAATGTCAATTGTTTTTTTTTGACAATTTGGCTTTATTGGACATGTGCCTTGTAACCTGTGTCCATGATTTATAATATCTGTATCGATGTATGTATTGGTAAGTCTTAATAGGGAAATGTGTTGTGGATACACACAAAAATGATTTAAACTTCAAGAAAACTTGAAAATGCAATGAAACTTAAAACCAAACTTATTTTAATGCAAAGATAAGCTAAAACAAAGTAAATAAAGTCTTACAATTAACATTACAACAATTCACATGACATATAAGAGCAATAGATGTCATAAAAAATCTAGTATGCTGTTATATGACTAAAAACTACAAAATCATAATCAGTTCTAGGACACTACCAGCATATATTACTAATAATAACAATTTTTGAGCATCAAATAAATTTTATCATTATAATTAGGGCCCTCAACTTTCTCAGTCTTCTATTCTCTATATGCATGTTAATGCTGATTGATATGTTTTCTCATTGTGTTCCTAACTTCTGAAGACCCAATAGGCAAGTACACACATTGGTTAGGCATCGACTAAATGTTGCTGTAATCGGGTTAATCCACCACTGCTTAACTTGACCCCACAATATCTACATTTTGTCACAGAGCTGCTCCCTTCAATAGGGTCGCCATGCTGCCATCCAATAACATTTGATTTTCTAAGTTTTATTTGAGGGATGAGTTATTACAACCTCTGGCATGAATAAAATTTCCATAAAACTACAACTTGATAAACATGTTTTTTTGAATTTTTTTTTAATATGTTAATATTAAAAAAATATTTTTTTTGTTGACAATTAGGGTTAGTGTGAGATGTGATAGTCATAGACCACTCTTAGAACATTGACATGTGTTTATAAGATCCCTAGTATAAAGGCTATTAAGTGTAAGTTCTTTTTAAAAAGAACATTGACAGTTCTTTTATGTTCTTTTTACCAATATAAAAAAAGGACAAAATATAACATTAAATCATCTTGTTGAAGGTCATTAACTATAGATTTGACCAAAAAGTCCATTGATATATATTCTACAAACCCTTTTCAAACCATTTCACAACATTTAAAACTCTAAAAATGAAAACGGAGGATATACATACCTTTAGAATGTGACATTCCCTTTCAGTTTTATCTAGATTTGAATCAAACTAGTATTTCAATTGATTTGAATTTTTTTACGTTTAGAATCTAAGATGAGGGATAGACCAAAAGTGAAGGGAAAATGGGCTTTAGATGCTTCAAAGGAAGCTTAAAAGCTCTAGCTTCATTCATAATTTGGTTATACTGCTATTCAGAGACTTTGTTAAGCTACTAATTGAGAGAAGGTTAGTTGAAAAGTATGGAATGAGAAATACAGATGGAAGAGGTAATGAAGAATAAAGAGTAACAGAGCCCTTTCTCCACACTGGAACAGAGGTTCCATGAGTGATTTTAAGTTTTTAACACTTTAGAACAAGGAAAGCAAGATTTAGAACTTGGACTTCTTTACCCCTCGTGTATTCAAAGACACTTGAATCTATGATCCATGTGGAGGGAGTGGATGAAGATGTCACATGATGGGCATATGCGAGATACCCAAGGGAGGAAAATATTGGGTCTTGGAGTAGAAGGCTTCTCAGATTGAACAGGATGTAGTTGGAAGTAAGGAACCATATATACCTTGGCACAGTAACCAAGTCTTCTAAAGTTGATTCCTCTAACCAAGTGATACTTTTGGCTCGACCCGGGATTGGTCCAAAAATAGCCCAATTTTTCATCCCTAAGAAAAATTATATATGCTGGTTAATTTTTGCTGGAAAATTGAACTATCTGCTGAAAAATTATTAATTACTTGAACCATCTGCTGGTTATTTATTGCTGGAAATTGTTGTTTGCTTCAAATTTGAGTAGCACATGCTTTCAGATTTGTCTTGATTTAATTCCTAACCTATGAACAACATAAGGAAGGAGGGTTGCTCCGAGTCCTTCTTTAGAACACCAGCATCTGCCGAACTTAGATCTAGGGTCGCCAAGACTCCAATTGATACTTTTGTTGTTTCCAGCAGAAATTAGGGACTCATCAGAGTTTCCAGTGATATAGATTGCTGTTTATTGCCAAAATATGTAACCACCCATTGTTTTCTAGCTATATTCAACAGAGCTTATTCTCTATGGGCTTCTTACTAGGGTTTTGAGTTTTTGGATCTGATTTCATTGCTCTATATGTAACATCCCGAATATTTTTAGAAATAAAAATATTATATATTCAGTATATGATTGAATATTTGGTAATTCCTGGTATTACCTAAGTATTTAAGTCATTATGTTACTTAATTAGATGATATTGGAGTATATTAAGCTTAATGCATAAAGCTCAGTGTTAAAATAAGTAAAGTGAATTGGATCATGACAAGTGGCGAAATCCTAGGGGAATGATCAATTATATAATGGTAGAATTGATCATAAACTAAGAAGATGACATATGTCAAGTGCCACATGGCAACATCCTAGGGGGGCATCCAAGATTAACTATGGTTAGAGTCAATTAACTATATAGAATTAATCAAAAGATTAATAGAATCATGATGGATGTAATGGACGATCAAGATTAACTCATGAGAATAAAGTGCCACATGGAACCTTCATTTATGAGGTTCATGAACCAAATTAGGGAAGAAGACCAAAGGTCTCTTAACATGGATTGTACTCCACACTCAACCAAGTTAACCTTAGGTTAGTAATTTACTATGATTAGGTTAGTCCATGAACAAGCTCACACCCACTTTGGTTAACCTAAGGTATAAACCCAAGCTAAGGTATGGTTAATCGTAGAGAATGAATCATGAGCTTAGGAACTTAACCCTTGATTAAATAAAGAAGTTACCTTAGGTTAAGAAATTAACCTTTAGTGTAATTAAGGTTAGAAACATGAACCTTATTAATGGTGGTTCATGTATGGTAACTCAAGGTAATGAACCTAGTCACTAGAGTAAATACAAGTTGAGACATATTCTTGGAATGGGGAGGTGTACATGCCCAACTATGCTTGACCATGGGTTAACAAGTTACCTTGGCTAAGTTAACCATGAGCTTATTTATTATATAAAAAGAGATACATGTATTATAGCTATGAAAAATAATTAACTATGAATCTAAATTAAATGGGTACATGAACTATAGTGAAGAGAGTGAGTTAACCATGAGTTAAATGGAAAACTATGGTTAGGTTAATACATGTGTCAAGTAATTCATGTATCTTAGGATAATGAATTTAATTAAGGGGATGTACCCCAAATTAAAGAGATGCATGGATTTGATAAATTCATGAACTAAGAATAATGACAAGGGGATGAACCGAAATTAATTAAAGGCCAAACCCTTGGCCTATATAAAGACCACATGCCCACCCCTATTGCTCACTTCATTTTGTGGCCAAGCCATGAGAAAATAGAGAGAGAGAGAAAGAAAGAAAGGAGAAAGGAGAAAGAAAGAAAGAAAGGAGAAAGAAGAAAGAAGAAAGAAGAAGAAAGAAAGAAAGAAAGAAAGTAAGAAAGGAGAAAGAAGAAGAAAGAAAAAAAGAAAGAAAAAGAAAAAGTGCAGGTCAACCCTACGTGGAATTCGACAAAAAGAGTAAGTACGTTTCGGTAATATTATTCTAAATGACGATTTAGAATGGAGGCTAGTAATGATGAATATTTTCGAATTGAAGGATAATAGAAAGTATTTTCGGTAATATTATTCTAAAATGACGATTTAGAATGAAAAATAAGAGTAAGTAACGATAAAGTATATTTTCACTCTTGGTTGAAAAATAGTGTGATGATGCTATATTGATATGTTTATACTTCATACGTATAATATCTTCTAATATTGTATTAGAAAATGGATGTTATTAAGGGAAATCTTTTAGTAATGTTTACAAAAATTATAATTATGGAAATTAAGAAATAACAATATTTTTAAAGAATGAGAAAATGTATATTCGTAATGAGACGATTTTGATGCATGTGTTAATATTTCCTAATAAAAGGAAAGGAATGAGATAATTTATCTTATAATGTCTTAATGAGGAAAAGACAAGGAAAAATATAAGTACGCTTATCTTATAAAGGGTCTCAAGACAGATGGGCGAGCCCCAAAAGGGAAGACCGTCCGGCAATCATCTTGAGGGGTTAAGGAAAATCACAAGACAGATGGGTGAGCCCCGAAAGGGAATACCGTTCGACGATCATCTTGAGAGACATGATTAAGATAAGTCGGAAATAAAGGAAAAAGATAAAAGAAAATGAATGTTTATCTTATAAAGGGTCTCAAGACAGATAGGCGAGCCCCAAAAGGAAAGACCGTTCAGCAATCATCTTGAGGGGTTAAGGAAAATCCTAAGACAGATGGGTGAGCCCCAAAAGGGGATACTGTTCGGTGATCATCTTGAGAGACATGATTAAGATAAGTTGGAAATAAGGAAAAAGATCAAAGAAAAGGAATGTTTATCTTATAAAGGGTCTCAAGACAGATGGGCGAGCCCCAAAAGGGAAGACCGTTCGACAATCATCTTGAGGGGTTAAGGAAAATCCCAAGACAGATGGGTGAGTCCCAAAAGGGAATACCGTTCGGCGATCATCTTGAGAGACAGGAGTAAGATAAGTCTGGAAAATAAATGAAAGATAAAGAATGTTTATCTTAAAAAGGTCTTAAGATAGTGGCGAGGTAAAGGAAGACCGTTCGAGTTAATGAGAACTCCAAGAGGGGGTGAGTATAAAGAGGTGTACCTTTCGGCGATCATCTTAAGAGACATGATTAAGATAAACCGGATCTAAGTAAAAGATGTTTAAAAGAAATGTCGAAAGTAATATTAAATGATTTAATATTATATTCTTGTGATAAAGTTATTATCTAAATGTTATATTATGCTTACTCTAAGTTGTTATTTAGCATAATGTTATTGAAACTTCTTATTGGGCTTCATAGCTCACTGACATTTTACGTCACCAGATGAACAGTGAAGGAACGATTTAGAAGTGATGTTCGAGGAAGGACGGAGTTGCTTCTGATATGCTTTTCTATTTTGTTTCAATTTGATGCAATTGAATTGGTTATGTAAACTTTAAGTTTCATATGGACATGATATGATGACAATTGCTAATGGATAAGGAAGGGATTAAAAGTTTAAATTCCCTTGGTATTTTATGCTTCCACAATATATGAGAAGAAATGTTAAGTTTAAGTCGGGTCGTGACACTATAGGTCTTCACTTTGTGACCTTGCTTCAAGTAATGAGAACAATAAGATTAGTCTTTATCACAAGATATATTTTTCTAATGACCTGCCCCCGATATCTAACCAGATACGATTACGGTTTATGTATGGAGATTAATCTCAATTCAAACTCGATTACGGTTGTCTATATTGAGATTCATCTCAATACAAACTCTAGTCGAGCTAGGGCGAGGATAGGGTTTAGTTGGTCCATCTATTTTGGGAAACCTACCAATAGTACTAGCAATAACCCAAAGGGCTTGTTCGTGGAAGAGATGATTGGGGAGATGAGGGAATGTTACCCAGACTGGAAGTATGGCAGGTTGAAGGCCAGATCTTAAGCTTGGAGTCCATTTAATGAATCTGATAAGAAAGCTATTAATATAATAGATCACTTAAGTCAATACGGTTCAAAAATCTTCTCCAATGAGAAACAAATAAGGTGTCTTAGATCAAGACCCCAGCACTCCCATTTTCGTATGAAAGGATCCTCTGATAAACTCCCTAATCTCTTGAATAGATGGTCTTACATAAGAACATTTGGCAACGAGGGATAAACGAAAAGGCTGGACATTACTATCAGATTCATCCCTAGAGGTTATGAAAAAAATCCAGTTATCCAAGGTGTGTGAAAGGTTTCTTTTGATGAACGGGAAGACAAGGACAAATCTGTCAGAAGGATTAGAATAAGAATGGCAGCAAAAGAGCACTGAGAATTCAGTGGCTTAGAGGAAGAGTCACTGCGAACAGGGGACTGAAGCTGGAGGAGAATTATCGATGGAGAAAGAACAGGGAAGAGGAGGGTTTAGTGAAACCCTACGAACTGTCCTTGGTAGCTTCTCTCTCTGTTTATAATTTTTTTTCACTTAATAAAGAGAAGGAAAATAAAGTCAAATACTAGCGTATCAGATGTTGAATTTATCCGAACTTAGATGGAAGTATTTACAGATATTTGTAGCCTGGTGAAGGATTTGAAGTGGATTTTCAAACAACAATTTGGCAGACTTGCTGAAGCTATAACCAAATTTAGTGACTTTTTGGGGTGGTCATAATGTCTCCAATTGTCATAAGAGGAAAGCTGCCATAGTATAATACATGTATAGGAAAGGAAACTTGCTGGAGAGTAATTAAGAAAATTGTGTAGTTTAGGATTGTATAGTGTTGGCTTTTAGGGTGTCCTTGGTGTATTATGTGGAATTGATCTTGTTGTTCTATCTTCTAATAATGTTGATTGAATTTTGTCGTAATTGAAAAAATTACCTTTACACTTGATCTTCTCTACTATTATAATGCAAATGACAAAATTACCCTTCCACTTATATCTTATCTCTCTACTATTATACACTATTGAAAAAATTACCCATAGAGATTAGGGCCCTTAAGGGGGTTGATTGAAATTTGTCACCATTGACAAAATTACCCTTACACTAACTTCTTTACTATTATAATGAGAATGAAAAAATTACCCTTCCACTTATATCTTCTCTATCTCTACTATAATAATCACTATTGACAAAATTACCCTTAGAGAATAGAGCCCTTAAAAATGTTGATTGAATTTTGTCACTATTGACAAAATTACCCTTACACACGAAAAATTACCCTTAGAGAATAGGGGCCAAAAAAACATTGATTGAATTTTGTCACTATTGATAAAATTACCCTTACACTAACTTATCTACTATTGTAATGAGAATGACTAGATTACCCTTCCAGGCTTCCACTTATATTTTCCCTTTCTCTACTATTTATTCACTATTGATGAAATTACCCTATAATTATATCTTCTTTAATATTATAATGAGAATGAAAAAGTTACCCTTACACTTATATCTTCTTTATCTGTACTATTATAATGAGAATGAGGCACTTATAAATGTTGTTTGATCAAAATTGCCGTTACACTTGTATCTTTACTATCATAGATTCATAACTAAATGACTTATAATGATGATTCTCATGTTAGATGGATAATTTAAAATGACTAAATTTCCCTTTAACTTAAAAATGTTTATATTACAGATTTATGGGTAATTTTGTCTTTGTACAAAACCCTCTTTCCACCCTATGACTCTCTCCTTCCATACTTTCCCACGTCTCTATCCGTCTCACATATGTGCATCATGTGGGTTTCACTAGGGTCCTCTTCCCACTCTCTCCCCTCCTTCTCTCTTACTTGCATTGCACGTGCGGCTCACTAGTTTCCTTTACCATACTTTTCACCATTTGTAAAAAGAGATTAGGTTGCAGCACAGAAGAATTTACTGTTTTCTGCACTACTTAATAGTTAGGACTATATGAACAACATTGGATTTCACAAAAGTAAGATAAAAGGTTGTGGTGGATTTTGAGTTTTTACCAGATGATCCCTCAACTGATATTGGGGGTATCTTAGTAGAAAATTTTCTTATTTATTGGTTTTCTGTATGCTAGAGGCTGAAGTGATGCAGTCATAAAATAATGTAGCAAGATCTTACATTGGTCTGATAACACCATTCAGTACCTCTGTGTGTCATTACTCATAGTATTTAACACTTGCATTTTCTGTCCTGGTTTTGCCCATCATTCTTCTTTGATGTTTACTTGAATGACATTGTATTGTTTTATATTACGATATAATTGTTGATCAAGTTCTATAAATTTCTGGACATATTTGTGAAAGTGAACTACATAACGAAAAGTTAAAACGTATTATGGGGTTTGCAGTATTCAAAATCCGAGCCATGAAAGTGAACAGTAGCATATGGTATTATCATGTTTCTTTATTTGATAATACCAGAAATTCAATATTGTATCTGACTTTTGATTTAGTAGTATTACCTAGGCATGGGTGCCAAGTGTGCAGGTGTCTAAAGATGTTCGGCACTGCAATCCACTGGAAATCCCAATACGGCAGCACAGGCGTATAGATTTTTGTAAATGATTATATATATATATATGCATATATTATAACTCAAAAATATAAAGAAATTAATAAGAATAAACAGGGGGGGACCACTTGTCCCCAATTAAAAAAAAAAGTATATATCAAAGTTCTAAGAAAATACTCATATAGAGAATAGAGAGGAGAAAAATAGAGAGAGAGACGTACGTGTGCCGTTGCTCTCCTAGTAAGTTTTCCTCTATGTTGCCAAAAAGGCTACACAACTTCACAGAAAATTCCAAGCAATCTAATATATATATATATATGTTGTATTTTTTAAATGGCATGACATACTTGAAGCGCTAGCCTCTACGTGCCTAACCATAATACTGACATCGCCATGACACTATATAAGCACATACCAAGGAGGAGTGCCTTGTCGTGTCAAGGTGTCGGGACGACAAAATTTGGGATAACTGAAGTGCCTATGTAACACTGGTTATGCACTATTTTGATTTCTAATGTGTAAAGAGGGTTTGGTAAAATACGTATGAAATCTAAAGTTAAACTTAGTTAACCCCCATTTTTGTCTTTTTTCTTTATCTGTAGCATCTATCACTTTTTATTTGGAAGATTCACAAGAGTCTCGTTGTTTTTGTAAACTGTTGGATAAGCATTCTGTTTTTTCTATTTTCTTATATTAAAATGGTTTTCTTTCCTAGCTCTATCAAGAACTTCTAGATGCACGCAAGGAGGCCAAAGTGGCTTGTGAACAGCTTGCTTCAGAAGCTTCGGTCAGAACAATTGGGGTATATATCTTCTACTTTCTTATTCTCCGTCATATGTTTGGGAAGCCATAGTCCTCTCCTTATTTTTCTCCAGAGGTAGTTTGCAAATACTCTAGTTCACGAAGGAGTAAGCATGCCTATAGTTCTATCATATACAATGTCTTTTTGTCAGCCTATGAAACTGATGATTCACTTACTTCACTTAGGAGGAGAATGTTGACTCTTTGATCGAGCTGTCATTGGAAATCCAAGAAATAGTGTTGGAAGTTCAAAGCTCAAGAAACCATAGTGAGAGTATATCTTCTGTTGTGGACGAGTTATTTCAATGTTTTTCACCTGTATCGCAGTTGTTCCTTGTGAGTACCCCAAAATCATCCATGATTGACTATACTTGAGTCTTACACACGCGCGCGCACACACACACACACACACACATATATATTACTATTGTTATTTGGGAAAAAAATATTATTGTTCTCTTTTAATCTGTAGCGTTCTTTCTCTAAATTATGTTAAATTGACATCCTTCTGCACTGTGTATTTAATTTCTGTGTTCATATTTGCAGGAACTTAAGTCATTTATGTGCCAAAATTCTGTGCAACTACAAGCAATCATTAGTAACCATGAAAAGATACACAGTTGCATGAGGAAGAAAGTTCTTGAAGTTGAGAGTGATAAGGTGTGGTTGGTATTATATCTTTGCCTATATGAGTTATGATCATTATCTAATCTGTTTTAAGTAATTTTCCTTTTGCAATATTTGTTGTGTTGCAGTCTGATTTACACAATCAGTCGGTTGATCTCCGTAAGCAGATAGATGAATTTAGAGTTGGTGTACAAAAATCTGAAAAGGCATTAATGGTGAGCCACTGTTATGTCTTCAATCCTCACTGTATTGGGAGGTATTTGGCCTGTTCTGACATGCTTGTTTTGTGGTAGGAACTCTCCCAACAACAAGACTTTGAAAAAGCTGAATTCCTTTCTAAAATTCGAAATCTCGAAAAGGAATTATCATCCTTATCATCTTGTTCTTTGGCGAGGGAAAAGGAAAATTTGAGAAAAGATCTTGAAAAAACAAAAATAAAGTTGAAAGAGACTGAGTTCAAGCTTAAGAATACTATCCAGGATAAAACCAAACTTGAGGTTTCACACTCTATACATTGCTTTCCTTGTTTGGCATCTTAGAAAATTTTTTTTGAGATTTTTTTTAGACTAATAGTTTGCATGTGTCTAGGGAGAGAGAGCTTATGCTGAAAGAGAGATAAAACAATTGCATGGCCAGAAGACCCTTCTTCAACGTGATATCAGTAAGCGTGACTCACTTGCTGGTAGGAGGCGTGATTCAGTTGCTGACCGAAGGCGTGAATCAAAGGCATTTGATACTAACAAGGGAAAAGGTCATATTGGTTCCGTTGAACAGACACTGCAGGTGAAGGAAATGGGCTTGGAAGGGCCTTGACTTTATATATGGTCTATCTCATTCCCATGAATATCATCGATATTATCTTCTAGTGATGTTTATCTGCTAAGGTTGGATGAGCAATAGATAATATTCATGAAGTCTTTTGAGTTCTTGCTAGAAAAACAAGTTCTTCAAGTGTGATTAATTATCATCGTTTACTTTTTGTAGTTGGTTACTTTGTACCTCTGTTTAATAGTATTTTCGGGAGTCTTTGAATTTATATGATTTCTTATGAATATTTGTTTATCTTTGACTGGGTTTAGACAGTTTGCCTGCTTTTGTACAGAAGCTTTTATGTAAGCTTTAAGATTATCTCTTTCTTGCACCTTAATATTGTTACACAAAAGTTGATATTTGCTGAATTTTGTTCGCACACTTTTGGTCTGTAGTAGAAAAATGTTCTCTTTGTTTTCATAAATTCCATGATGAATGACATGAACAAAGAACGTGTTGTCTTAAATATGACAGGTCAAGATGGGAAGACCTCAAGAGAGAGCTTTTGTCACCCACTTATAGAGATGGACTAAGCTGGAAGAGTAAAAAATCCACTGGCCCAAAGCATGTGATGAGTACTTAAAATTATTCCTCGCCCATGTTGATGCTAAAAGAAATTTTGTAAGTGTATGAGAGTAGGGGGCCTATTGGTGGAGAAGGATACCAAAATCAGGCACGAACCTGTATCATACATCATAAACCTATATACATCGATGGTTTTCACATGGCCATTTTTAGACTTTAGAGTCATTAGACTAACTGTACCTTAGGAGTACACTTACTTGACTCTGAAGAAGATAGACAGTGTAGAGAATCAACAGGAGCTGACTCCTTCAAACATCTCTGGTAGACCATCTCCTTTCTCCCGAAGACACATCTGAGGCATCAGGAAAAGGGGGAAAAGGTTCTAGAGATATAGGAATGGGAACTTTAGCAACACAACTCTCTTCTTTACCATTCTCCCTTTGAAGATAGGTAGGATTAAGAGCAGAGAGAAGAGTATGGATCCTTCAAAAGTAACATCTATAGACACAAATAGCTTCCCAGAGACAATATCAAAGGTTTTCTACTCTTCTTGAGCTGAGGGGTATCTGAGAAAGACAACGGACAAATTTGGATCAAATTTTGTTCTGTTCAGAGTTCAGACCGATAATTTGAACAAAATAGAAGAGACTAAACACAGGAGTGGTGGGATATAGCTGTTGATAGACCTCCAAGATCGCATTCTCAGTAAGTGGGGTATCCTTGTACAAATTTTTGAGCCAAAACTTTATAGTGTCACCACATCCCACTAATCATAATAATTGTAGAAAGAGTCGTATATACAGATCTTCAAAGTCTCAGGTTCTTTTTACCATAGAGACCATCCATGATAACCATCTTGAATATACTTACATTTAAAAAAGGGAGACTGTAAGCTATTATAGACTAGCAAATTCTATCCTATTTTATATAAGAAATTACATAGACTACTATGTCCAAACTCAGAAACATTGTAGGCTTGTCCTTTTTTTCGATATGAGAATATAATGGTAGAGTTAACATCCCTAGGAACTGTACCTTCTAAGAAGAAATGGAGCACATCAGCATAATAAAATGGTTGGATTTGAGAGATGAGAATCATAAACTTGTGGTAAATGATGAGACCAGCTGGTAGTAGAAATCTAGAATTAGATAGCTTAGTAAAAAAACAGCTTTCTTCCCCTTGTCTGTCTGCAGCCTCCACCATTACTACCACTTGCATCCTACCCTTCACCATTCTCACTCACTTGCACCACACCCGACTTATTTTTTCTCCCAAATCCTCGTTCCACAGTTTAAAGAAGGAAAAAAGGGAGTGAGAATGTGAAATAGAACATGTTTGGAAAAGATAGTCACATACCTTCATCTTCATTGTAGAGCCCTAAAGCAAAGGGGCATCTTGTCTTCATTGCAGAGCCCTAAGGCGAAGGGGCATCTTTTCTTCGTTGCAGATCCCTAATTCGAATGGGCGTGAATCAGTATGGGTCGATCGTTTAAAAGGGGTTATACAAATTTTAAAATTGCATGTGTCCCATTCATGACTCGGGCGAGTCGAGTCACAAAACCAAGTCAACTCTTACTTGTCCTAGTTTTGGTAGTTTAATAAAAATCGAGTTTTTTTTTTTCACAAGTTGGATCGAAATACGGTCAAGTCGAGTTGACTCGGTTGAGTTTCGAGTCAACTCGCTGAGTTTTTGTTCTATGGTTGTGCTTATACTCCACAACAAAATGGAGTCACTAAACGAAAAAATACACACTTCTTGAAGTAGCAAGAGTCTTCTACTAGCTATGAAAGTTGAGAAGAGATACTGGACTGATGTGATGCTCACTGTGGCGTACCTTATTTTTTGATATCAGTTATCAACGATTGTATCAATTTATTAACCATAACAGAGAACAAAGTAGTACAATAGAAAAAAGATTTTACAAGTATGTAAATTCAAGAAAGTAAGAAACAAAAAGCAGATAGAGAACCCCCTAGGGTGAAAATGAAGACTTCATAATTGCTCAACTAAACTCATCTAAACATTTCTCCCAAATCCTCCCAATCACGTCGAATGGAACACCATTCTAGGACAACCAAACAGATACGTGAACGTATGCCATGAGGATCTTTAAAAACTCTCTTGTTTGTCTCTTTCCATATCGTCCATGATATGGCTCCATAAAAAACCGACCAGATTGTCATACGCACACTATTCCCACTTATCAGAGACCAACAAGATATGAACTTGTGAAAAGAAGAAGGGAAGAAATAATCCACTCCTACTCGGGAGAGGGAAAACCCAAAGTCGCACACGCAATAAGACAATTCAAAAGCAAATGGTTTATTGCCTCTTCCGTATGAAAGCACAAGAAACAACGATTAGCCATCCTCCACCCTTTACTTTTCAAGTGATCATAAGTGAGGATCTTATTTAAAGTCGCATTCCATAAAAAGAAAGATACCTGGGAAGGAATTCTTGGATTTGACACCAACCTATGAGGAAAAGGTTTAGAAGGTACTAACTCACGAGACTGTAGCAAGGATCTTACTGAGAATCGACAATTGTTGCCTCTTGTCTAATTCTAACGTCTCTGCCCTGAGGACACAGAGAGGAGAAACGAGATGCTCCAGAAGGCTACCTATATCCTGAATTTCCCAATCATTCGAATACCGCCTCAACTTTTGACCCCACACCACCCCAATATCACTCATCTCAAAATAATCCCCTACTAATGCGTCCCTATCCTCGGCTTAAAGGAAGATGTTGTCGAAATCGACTTATATTTTCACAAAACCAGACCACGTATCCTTCTAAAATCTAATATCTAAACCTCAACCCACCTTAAACTTGAAATTGGGCTTGACCAGACTCCCTATAGATGGCCACTATGATGGATCGTTATAGACTCATAAACTCTCTATCCCCGTTGAATCTTTATCCATTTTGAACAAAAGGCTTCAGGTTTAGACACCCACCTCTCTTTGGACGACCAATTCCATCCCAAGCCAAATGTTATTTAAATCAGAGAAACTCTGTTTGCAAATTTTCAAGAGAAACGACTATCGATTGGGGATGATAAGGGTGGACATAATGTATGTGGGGAGGTTGTTGATGGTGCTTTTGATGAGCGTCAATTTCTCTCCTTTTGAGACAAAGACGATTTCCAACATAATCGATTGGCAAACCTCTCCAGTATTGGGGTCCACACCATGTTAGCTTTAAAACCTACCCAAAAAAGCATACCAAGGTACACTAAAGGTAGGGACTCCACTCTGCAACCTAAATAGACAGCTAATTGCTCAATATCCAGAACTTCTCCTATATTCATGATCTTGGATTTAGCTAGCTTGACTCTTAGTCTTAAAAGGGCTTCAAAGCATCTAAATAAATACCTAAGGTGGACCAAATTTTGATATGATGGTCCATAGAAAATTAGAGTGTCATCTATAAATTGGAGATGAGAAATACGCAAATGGTCCTTGCTTATAGAGAAGCCTTCAAATATAGGTTCATCAACTTTGGACAACATCTGACTTAAAAGTTTTCGAGACAGATGTTGTCATCTGCACTAAACCTGTTGGCCCTGCTATCCTGTAGGATATTATTGTCAAGTTAGGCATGATTAATGTTTATGCTCCAGTTGATGGGGAGTGTTGATATATGTAATATCGAGGGTATATTTGTAAATGGGTATATATATATATATATATATATATATATATAATTTTCTCTTAATTTAAGATGCTAGTAGAGCTTTTTTTCCCTCACTAAGCAATTTATCATAATCTCTCTTCTTCCCTCTCTTCTCTAAACCCTAAATCCTCCAAACCTCTCTCCAACTGTTTCCACCTGGGTTCAATTCCATCTGCCAAACATAAGGTGTGAGTTGGAGAAAGCTCTTAGTGGATTAAAACAATCTCCAAGAGCTTGGTTCAAGAGTTCTAGGGGGTAATGGTAAAAGGTGGATATAAGTGGAGTTAAGAAGATCATACTCTCTTTGTTAAGCATGGAAGAGGAAAGCCAATTGCTCTTATTGTATATGTGGATTATATAGTGTTGGCTGGAAATGACCTAGGGGAGATTCATTAGCTGAAGGTGTGTCTATGAAAAGACTTCGAGATCAATGACCTTGGACCGTTGAAGTATTTCCTTGTTATTGAGGTTGCTAGATCCAAAAGGGGTGTCTTCATATTACAAAGGAAGTATGTTTGTTTTTGACCTATTGCAAGACCTCGGACACTTGATGTTATTTTCTTACAGAAAAGCTTTGTGTACTTGGGTAATGTGATCTCGTAAGAGGGGATTAGGGTGTACCAAAGCAAGGTTAACGTGATTGTCTTGGCCTACAGCATATAATGTTTACGATAGGTGTAGTTTCCTTAGATTGGTTTTGTTTTACAGGCTGTTTGTTCTAAATTTCAGCATGTTCATTCCTCTGATATGGACTGCATAAAGATTGGTACCTATCAATAGAAAAAAGAAGCATTATAGAAGCCTGAAAGAGCTTTCTTTCCTTGGAGAATTTTGATTTTGTTAAACCTTTAGTTAAAGAGGTAGTCTTAAACACTTTACTGTTTTTTTAATACATAATCTGGAAATATTTGATGGTTTCACCATGTCACCTTGCATCATGAGACAACTGAAATTTTGTTGAAGATGAAACAAGCTTCCGTTTCTAAGTCTTTCATTGTTTACTGACTATTGGTAAAGGGTGACTACAAGAAGCTTGAAGTTCTTGCATTCGAGTTGGAGACAACAGTTGCTTCTTTGGAAGAAGATTTGATAGCTGCAAACATTGAAAAGGAAGAGGCACTTTGTAGAAATGAAATTTTAGCCTCAGAATTGGAAGCTATGTCCAACAAGTTGAATATGTCAACCTCAGAACTGGAAATATTGCAGGAAGAGGTTTCAAGCTTGGTAAGCTGTTTTGGTTTTGCCTGACATTCTATTTGTTCACTGGCATCACAAATTTGTTGATTCAAAAGAAGTCTGATGTGCTGAGCTCTTAATAACTGGTATGCTTTCTCTGCATTCTTTTGTTTATCAATCAGACATCTTACACGTAACAGTTTTTGGCAGAAATTAAGGTTGGCTGAATATGAATCCTTCGATCAGAACATGGAAAAATCTATCAGTTTGTTGTTAGAAGAAAAAGAAGAGTTGGCAATGGTAGTCGATAACACTTCTCCAAAAAAAATTTGTTTAATCTCTTACAATTTATAGGTGTATATGAACTGTTAGATTGTATCTTCTGATTCTACAGAATCTTACTGACGCCATTCTGGAATTGGAGGAGGAAAAGGCAATATGGTCAGCTAAGGAGAAAGCTTCCGTTGAAGCCATTGCAGAGAAAACAAAGTTATCCAGTGCTGAGATTATGCTGTTATCAAAGGAGATGTCGGAGGTACTCTTCAAATTTAACTTTGCAGGAAAATTTGCACACGTCTCTGAAAAAAATTACGTCTTGCCTAAACCATAGGATTGCTGCAAGAAAACATATTAGATATGAAACAAGTCATATTATGGTAGTTAGTCATCCTGAGTTCTTGGGAAATATTCTGGGGAGGATAGATACCTTGGTCTTATGCTCTCATTTGTGCATTCAAATATTAGTATATCATTGTTGCAATGACCTAAATGGTAAGGGAAACATTGTTCTTCCAAATTTTTAATACTGTTTATAACTTTAATTGATTATTGAAGAAACTTCTCTTTGAAAAAACTCGGGTGTTACATAGAAGGTATACATTATTTGTCCAATCTTCATAATTGATTATGTATTGAAAAAAAAAATTCATAATTGATTTACTTAATGTTATTACTAATCACATAAAAAACCATCTTGGGAACTGATAGGAAAATGGGAGCATCTTTAATATGAGGTTATGATGCAGACTGATTCAAGTAGAGATAATGTCACTTTCCTTGTTTCTTGTTTATTCATTATTGTAGAAACTTTGCATCCAGAAATTTGGGAAATTTTATCCTTAAAACTTCTAGTCCTCTTTAATCAGATGATATCCTAGATACTTCAACCTGCTTAGCATACCCCTATTGACACAGTACGGTACTAATACTGGTCGAATTCTGTGTAGTGTACTTCTGCATACAAGTTTATCATTTCCACTTTGTATAGTTGATTATTTTCTTATCTCCAAGTAATTGTTTTATTTTTTATCTCAAGAATCTTACTATTGAACTTCGAAAATACTAGATGTTCCATCAATTTGGCATGAAGTAAAGAACAAACAATGATACTTTGCTTAAAAGAGCTAGAATTATGAGCATGATGTCAATATTATGAATATGATACCTGTTTCTATGTCTTGAATTTTAGAGAAATGAAGTGTCGGAACCTCGTCTCTGTATCAGTATCTGCATTCACCAGTATTTAGGCATGATAGTTTATGTGCCTTCTACAGTCCCAATGAATTCCAGTAACTTCCATGGCAATTTATCCTATGCTTCTCACATTTGTGGTTTTTCAATTATACCTCCATAACATTCAAAATATATATTTGATCTTCTGTCAATCATAGTTTTACTTAAATGTTTAGACATTCTTGAAAACAATTCTCCATGAAATTGAAAAGGCAGAAAAAGTTTCCTTTACGGACACGATGATATAAAAGTCTTGCATTAAGGTACACCAACAAGAGGAAAGAGTCAGATACCATAAAATTCACCTTTGCGACTCATAAATCAAAATATTCCTCTTCAAAATTAGTTTATATTTCCTTCTCTAAAATGATATATTTTTGGAGTCCTTTCCTAGACCAGTCTTTTATTGTCACATGACATATTTGATTTTGTCTATTGTTCTTTGGCTTCTTTTTTGAAAGATGTTTCTCATTCTTTGTGCACTTAAATATTGGCGTCTAGGCAATTTTAGCTACTCAGCATGGATGTTTGCTACTGGAAAAAACTGATGTAGATATATGGTTTCCATTTATCTCCGTTTGTTCTTCTTTCTCTGTACATAATTTGATAAATCTATTTTAAATTTAAGGTCTGTACATAATTTGATGAAATCTATCTTAAATATAAGGTGAGGCATGACCTCGAGTCCTGTAGACAAGAATGCGAGGTCCTAAGGGAAAGGTTGGCTCTCTCTGAGGAAAATGCAGAATGGAAGAACAAATGCAGGTTTGCCTCACTCTTCCTGTCTTTTCTTTTAATAGTTAATATGAAGTTTGTATGATGGAAAATAATGTACAAGTGATTGAAAGAGATGAAAAGCTCTAACAATAACAAATGAGCAGCTACTGATTCCAACTAGCAACATTACATAATAAGAGAACCTCATGAGAGATTGTTGGCCTCCTCGAATAACAAAATAATGGCCACACTAGAGCCTTGGGATTCCTTCAAAAGAGAACACCAGAAAATGAGCAGTTTTATAGTGTTCAACCACACCTTTGTCTTTTTGATAAGCTCGATTATCAAAAACCCGTCTCTCCATTTCTCTCCAAATGTTTCAACAAACAACTTTCGGGATCAATTTCCCTGCCATATTGCTTTTGGGACTTCAAATCCTATAAATCCTAACAATGAAAGAGGACTGAGCCGTTACACAAAAGGCACGAGCAAGGGAAAGAGCTTGATCCAAATCCAATGAGCTTTGCTATAGTGAAGTAAAAGATGACCCATCGACTCTTTCGCAGAAAAAGATAACATCTATTTCCCATTCTCCATCTTCTGCCCATTAAATGGCCAATCTTGAGGATTATATTCATGTAGCCATCCAAAGGAAGAATGAGACCTTATGTGTGTATTCCAGGTTTCCACTCTGAACTAAGGTAACAAGGATCTAGGGTTGCCTAGTAGGGTTAAGAGAACTTACAGGTGAAAACACACATTTGTTGTCTTTTTGTTCATATACTTATTGAAGATGATGTTCAATTATCAATTCATGCGATCGATTTAAAATTTTAAATAAATTACGAATAAGTCATGAACTACTTTGTAGGCCAGTGGTTCCAAATTTTTGCAATGTCTACTAGGGAAATAGTGTGAATTAGACTCAAAGGGTTTTAAAAGCCCAAAAACGTTAAAACAAAATATACTAAATTAAGTGTTAGTTGAAACCATAGTTCAAAAACCCGAAAACTCGACTCGACTCGAAAGTTAGCCGGGTTAAGTAATTCAGAAAACTCGAAAAAAAATCGACTCGGTCCAACTCGGAATATATATGTAATAACTTGAAAAACATGGATTAAAAGAACTCAAAGTACGCTGATTTTACAGTCTCAAACCTAAAATCTAAGTTTAACAGAACCAATAGTAGGTTGTCTTTGTAATCTCAAAACAAATAAACAATATGATGCAAAAATAGTGTGACATTCGAGTTTAGACTTAAAAAAATGAAAAGCAATACTCTTCTATGACTCGACCTAGTCTGGCGAATCGAAAAACTCGGCTCGACTCGATCGAGTCACCCAAGTAACTCGACAAATAGTGTCTCATTCGAGTTTTGAGATAACTCGACTCGAAATTCAATCGAGTCGAGTAACTCGGTCGAGTTACTCAGGTGACTCGCCGAGTTTTCAAACTATGGTTGAAACAATATCACCATTTCCATTTTTAATGTCTTACCTGAAATAAAAAAAGTGTTATTTGATATTAGTTGAACCAAATAACAATTTTTCTTAAAAAATGACATTATGTCTCAGTTGTGACTAAAACCCTAATTTAAATTAGTGTATGAGGCGTATGCCATAAACATAAAGCGAGCTTCAAGGTGTGAGGCGCGTGTCTCATGTACCAAACCTCAAGGCATAAGCCTGACATGCCTTTTAAAACACTGGGTATAGGCTAGGTATCTTGTTCACTTACCATCCTAGAGGTGAGACGATGGGGACATGCAAAATGTTCTTCAGTTGCACTTCTTCAGTCTTCATCTTTACAATCATGACAAATTGGACAGCCATGACTCAAGACACATAACTTGACTCAGTTTTGATTACGGAATTAGCCAATTACAAATATGGACCTTACACAAACTTTATTAGCCACGTTCTCATGAATCTTTTATCTCTTGGTGTCCCATACCATTCTCTTTATTCAACACTAGACATCTAAAATGTCAGACTATATGTTTTTTTTTAAATTGTTTTTGCTGTAGTATGGAAAAGGCTTTGGAGATTGATCAGCTAAGAAATGAGCTCAAAACATCTCAAGTGAAGAGTAAAAAATGTCAAGATGTAAGTCCTCTTACACTATCTTCTCTTTATTAATTTTACTATTATGGCTCTGCTTATAATGATAACATGCTTGGGACACCTTGTTAACTACTTCCTTCAGATTATCCAGTCAAAATTTGAGATGGTGTCACAAGAACACCATCGTGCATGTGACGAAATGGAGAAACTTCAGAAGGAGTTGAGTGTTCTCAACAAAGAAAGGGAAGAATTGTCAGTTAAGATCAGAGAGATGAATAAAGGATCAGATTTTTCAAATGAATTCCAGGTTTTATCTGTACTACATATCTATTCCATATTTGAGGAAAAATAATAATTCTACATGTGTGAATAACTTAGCTAATGTGATCAACTTTCATCTTTTTTTTTGTATTATTGTAAGGTGAATCACATATCATATTCTCTCTTGACAGGATTTGAAGAACCAACTTCTCGTAATGACAAAGGAAAGGGATAGATTGCTGTCTGAGAATGAAGAGCAGGAGAGGCATATGATCAAATTGGAATCTCTAAATAAAAATTACAACGACATGGTTAGTTGATTAAAATTTAGTTCCATTTTGGGACCCGACATATTGGTTGGTGAGAGATTTGAGATGCCCTTTTACTTACAGTTATTGAAGGCCAAAGTTGATGTGGAGGAATTGAATAGGAGCTTTTCCAGTATGGAAAGCAAGATGCTCAATGTGAGTGTCTGTAGTCTTTACTCGGGTTCATCAAATTCTTTTTTGGAGTTGCATCTCTTACTGATGGATTTAGATGTTGTGAATTTCAAAATCTCGCTGCAATCATTTCTAATAGAGGCTTGAAAGTTGATGTTGCAGTATGAAAATATTAAAGGAGTACCTAAAATAATTGAAGAAATTGATAAGTAGAATAGATTAAGTATGAAGTACTAAATTTGTTACAGTCCAGTCGTGATAGCCCCAGGGCTAAGTTAATATAATACAAGCCATTAGCTATGGGAATATGATACCTCTACACCACCTTCTGACATATTAGTCCCATATCTAATGAATTTCCTTGAGTGGTATTGTACTAACTACTATGGGATATTGGCCTTATCATATCACCATCTAAACCTTATCTCAGTTATTTAGGGTTGCCTATGCAAATCCCGTTGAGCCATTAGGCCCATTACAATTTCTGTTGAGATTTACAATACTAAGATGAAATATATTTCAAGACAGTTTCCATAATAACAACTGCTGGCCATATTGAAAATCTTAAAGCTGTCCATTAAATTTCTAAAATCCTCATTATGAACTCAATCCTCTTGAAGCTGCCACCAAACATTTAGGGATTTTTTTTAAATACTTTATGGCTTTACGCAACACATACTAGCTATAATAATTGAGTGTAAGGAGGCAAACCTAAGGATAGCACACAGAAGAAAAAAACTAGAAGCTACACGAAATATACCAGAATGGAAAAGGACCAGATGGCCCCAGAAAATGATCGTGACTCAGATCAGGAATTGCACTCCCAACTCGTCAAATTCTCTCCTGATAGAGCACCATGAAATGAGGAGATGACAACACCTCAAATGGACCTGCTCCAAAGTGAATATCTCGTCGTCAAACACATGCATGTTTCTCCTCCAGATTGACCATTCCTACCACCCTGGGAAATAAGGCCCCATACAATCGATAACGAAGCCTCCAACTTTTCCGAAATCCAACACGATAAGAAGCCTTGGAAGGAATAAGGGAAAGTCCAAGTGACCCCTAGGCGAGGGGAAATAACTCCAAATGTTTAAAGCAAAGGGAGAATGTAAAAGCAGGTGATCCACAGTCCACAGATTCCTCATTCTTGAGATACAAATAACAGCGATCCACTAACCTGTATTTTGCAAATGATGGTGAGGATCTTATACAAAGATGTTGACCAAAGAAAGAAGGATATTTTGATGAAACATCCAGCTTCCATATAGACCAATATGGAAAAGGTAGATTTGGGCTGACACACAATGCTTGTGCAAAAGATCTCACTGAAAATTTCCCCTTTGTCCCTGGACCACACATGAACATCCTTATGATCAGTGATGAGGCTAACAATCTACTGACGGTTAGGAATCGTAGAAAACTATCGATCTCCCATTCTTAAGGTCACTTTTCAATCTAGGAAGCCACACTGGTGCATCGGCCAACCACTCCAAGCAAGATGCAGCCAAAGATTTCCGGTCGAAGACAATAGAAAACAAATTCCTAAAGTCTTGAGGGAAGACTCCCCGCACCATAGTTCCTCCCAAAAGTTCACATCTAACCTATCTCCCACTTTAATTTGGTTTGTTTTGAGAAATTCGCCAGAACGTTCATGATAGCCACTCACAACCCAAAATCACAAATTCCCTTGGTTTCTATGGATTCCCACACAGATTTCTCCCTGTACCTGGACATTATGATTTTACCGAGTAAAGCCTTATTGACTTCCCTCAAGGAACTTACATTCCGCTCCCCACTCCCAATCATGTGACAAACTTATGCCAATCGACCAAGCGATATTTTTTGGATTCATCTGTCATTCCATTAGATGTTATTGGTCGATATTTTTTGGATTCATCTCTGTCATTCCATTAGATGTTACATTGTAGATGCTCAAGCTTGTCCACTATGGACACTGGAATTGTGAGGAGCGATAGAAAGTAAATGGGAAGGTTGCTTAAATCTCTTGTAAGTAGAGTTAGTCTATCCCCTTTTAAGAGGTGTAATTCCATGCTTCTAGCCTCTTAGAAACTCAATCCACCATAGAGGTCCAAGCCGACTTTACTTTGCAGCAGTGTAGTCAAGGTGTTGCTTGGGCGACATGTAGGCGGTTTTGGACTGTGACCGCCTAGGCGACTCTCTAGGTGGGCGGAAATTTTTTGGACCCTTTGACAGTTATCCTATTTTACAGTTTACAACTTACATATAAATATTGAATTTAATAAAATTTATCCTAAATCCAAATTCCTGAAGAATAAAAAGTCAATTTTCCAGTTGAAGAAGAAAATCCATTTTTAGCGCCTTTGTCAAATTTTAACTTACAAATGCAAAGCTATTTCTCATTGTAGTCAAGGCCTCGCCTAGGCGTTTTTGAGCCTAGGCGCCTCTCTAAGCAAGTGAAAGTCACTGGGCGACCGCCTAGACGATGACTAGGCATCTAAGCGTTGGGTGGTCGCCTAGGCGGTCCATTCAAAACCTCTTCTAAAAACCTATTTAAAAAACCTCTTTTAAACCCTCTTTAAAGCTTCTCTTATTTTAAAAATATCTTTAAATTTTAATACTCTATTTAAAAAGGGAAGTGATTAACCCATGCATTTGACTATGTAGTCATATGTCATGTTCATGTGTCCCTTTTAATAGCCCTTTAACTATAAGCTTAAGAAAATTAAGGTTAATATTTTTGTTATTTTTTTCTTTTTAAAAACAAAGGTTAGATTGCTTATCCTTAAGGGTGAGTGAATCTTAACCACAATTGATGGGTGTTAGAAAGGGGGACATGGACCAATGAGGACAGCACATCCCACTACATAGTGGAATGCAGCGGAGTTAAACATTTCCATTTTAAAACCCTCTTTTAAACCTTATTTTAAAACCATCATTTAACTCTTAAACCCTATTTTAAAACCCTCTTTTAAAGTCTAAAAGCACCATCTTAGGATATAGTTGGTGCATTTAAATTTTAAAAGCACCATCCAAAGTCAAGACTCAAAATCACCTTCAAAGATCGAAAAATTCAAACTAATTAAATATCTATTATTTATGTAATATGCGCATATATTAACATTACATGTACATATATTTAATAAATATATAATTTAATTGTTTTTTGCCTCGCCTAACCAAGCCTAATCGCCTGGGCATTGCCTAGACGTTTTGACTACATTGGTATTTCTCAAAATATAAATTCTACTATTACAAAACATTACTAAAACCCAAAAGTTCGGTAAAAAAAATCTCATATTTTAGTCTTCAAAAATATTTTAATCTACATGGTCAAAAAGTCAACTAACAATTTAGCAGAAAAATACTTACATTCAAGTTTTACAACATTAAATGTTAACTTGCCTAGATTATTGTCAATCGTAGGAGGTTTGAATTGTTATGTATATATATTAATATTATATATTTAATATATATAAAATTTAATTATTTTTATTGCCTAGGCATTGCTTGGGCGTCGCCTCGCCTAGCCAGGCTAATCGCCCAGACATCACCTAGATGCCTTGACTACATTGCTTTGTAGCTAGACCTAGAAATAGGTCTAAATAAGAGGTAGGCAAGGACCCTGTTTGCGACCTAGGTAGGCTACTAAGTGCAGCAGATTGGGGACATCTATCTTAAAATTATTCCTCAGAATAACGAAGATGGACACGTTGTCGACTAGAGGCTTTGTAGATAATCACCGTGTCATCCACAAACTGAATATGGGTGATGGAATGTCCATGTCCTTCCTCCTAACGTGAAGCCCTTAAGGAAATACTCGGCCACTCTACTAATCATACTATTTAGAGATTCGGGACCATGATTGACAAAAAATGGAGAGAGTGGATCACCTTAAAGACCACGAGAACTGCAAAAGCAATCGATTGGGGTATCCATTGATGAGAATCGAGAATGATGGAGTTGATATGCAGGAACAAATCCACATCCCCCCAGACTTTCATAGGAAAATCTTACATAGTTGAAATCTCCCCTAGACATCATGGAGCCCCCCATTTGGCGCTCACATCTTCCAGTTCTTGCCAAAAGTCACAGGGAATCCCTTGAATGTTCTTGATTTTGGTTTCTAGAATCATAACGGGGCTTTCTCCCAAGTGCAGGACAACGAGGTCTTGTGTGACCATTCACTCCACAAAGATAACATGTAGGAGTGAACTGAATAGAATGATCCTTTCTACCTTTCTACCAACAAGAGATTGCTGATGAGACAGGCTTAATGCTAGAGGTGGTAGGCTTAGTGCCTAAAGAAAGAGGAGCTTCCATTCCATTAGGACACCCGAGACCTCCTCTGTTCCCCATATCTAGAACCTCATCTGGGATTTGGGTATTGTTGCAAAGCCTTAGCTCTCTTTCAAGCTCAGTTACCTTGAGACTTGAGTACACGAGTTGTCTTGTCTTCAAGGCATATGTGGAACTCTTTCTCAAGGAATCCCACCTTGTCAATGAAGGAAGCCTTTTCAGACTCAAGCTGATTAACTAGAACTTTCAACTCTGCTTCTACTTCAACGGAATCTCTTTCCTTTTAGGACAGGTTTGATACATGCCAACCAATAGTGTTTTTGAAAGGTTTGATAAGCCCTAGAGGGATTTCAACACAATAAGAAATCTCAGCAAGCAAATATAAGATCAATGGAATTACTCGTGTCTCTTGAGAAGGGAGAGGAGAAACAATGGTGTCTCAGCCAAGAGGTGTCGAAAACCCTAGAGCACACTCAATTCTCAACTCTCACAAATGAAAACTTAATTCCTTCTGGAGAACAATTTGGATATGTAGGAACTAAAAAACAGAAGTTCAGTAGTTTCTAAAAATATATTGTGGCATTCGCTCGAGTCAAACATATCTCGCTTGAGCGAGATGGTTACTAGAATTGCTCTACAATTGCACAGACAGAACCCGAGAGCACTTCACTCGAGCCAGCATTTTCTCGCTTGAGCAAGATCTTGCTTGAGCCGAACAGTCTGCAAAATAAACCAGCATACTGCATTAACTGGAATTCCCAGAACATGTTCAAGCCCCTAATCACCTATGGTAAAAACAATTATCTAGGTCAATCCACCTAAGGTATAGACTAGGTTTCTAGGTCACTTACCATCCTAAGTAGTGAGAACAAAGCGTCAGGGGAAATGTTCTTTAGTTGAACAATACTAAGATGGACGGACATGACTCAAGATTTACAACTTTACTCAATTTTGGCAATGGAATTCGCCAATTACAAATTTGGACTTTACACCCTGCTCAAGGCAACAACCCCCAGGCCCCCCACAACCAAAACATTCTCCTCTTGAAAAAGTTCTACTTGGTTACTACTATCAGTTCTCAAAACCCATGGACCAGTTAAACCTCTTCCGACCCTCCTTATCCCTGCAGAAGCAATGGGAAGGAGATATTGAACGAGGAAGAGGTAGAGGCACACCTGGCCAAGGAGAGTCCAGCAGATTGATCTGGTCTTACATGTCCTCCCCCGTAGAACATGGCTACATCTGATTAAGGATGACTGCCTTATCCAGCATAGGAAAAAGTGGCATCCTATACCATTCCGCAGTTTCTTCACTTTTTAGCTTGATCAACCGCATGCAAGAGCTAGAATTCTTCTCGGAACCCTATACTAGACGGGTCCACCTACTATGAGAATTGTCTGACTTTGAAGCTTGACAAAAACCACCTGCTGCTTGGTAAAGGCATTGTCCAGCTCACTGCTGCCCAATGAGACTGCACCTTTGGATTATTCAACACATTGGCGGTAAAATTTGGGCCAATGATGCTAGATAAGACTTCGTAGTTGATTTAGGTGTTCTTGTGTAGAGAACAATGCGAATGAGTAAGATTAGAGGAAGGCGAAGATTTGGTTAGTTAGATAATTAGTTATTAAATTCATGTTATCACTCAGGGTTAAGACGAGCAATCTTGTCCTCACTAGCGCCTTTAAAAGGTTTTTATTAGCCTGAGTTGGTACCCATTAGAATTACAGGTAATTGTGGGCAATTCTTTCAATAATTTCCCTCTTCTCTTGTTCACTTTGATTTGGTGCATATACCCTTAAGCAATGTCGCGTTTGATGCATACTTCTCCTCTATGTGCCATGTGCTAATGATAAAATCCTCAGGCACGTTTGGCCCTTTATGTTTAATTGGCGATGAGAGTATGCGGAGAAGTGCCCAAATGCCCAAATGTGCATGCCCAGAAAAACTGAAAGAGGGACAGTTCTGTCAGAATCATCTGGCACATACTTCTGCGCTGAGTTTTGATGTTCTCAAAACATGGATCTTGTACTCTATTATTTTGCATGATAAATGTAAATAATATCTGTAACCAATGAGGGAGAGTTAGCTATGAATAATTTTTATCTCTTTGTTTCCTGTCCTAAATTGTTTTACTATGGAAAAATGGGCAAAAATAAAAGAAAACGGAGTATATCTTCACTTCTGTCTTGCCGATCCAGTAATCAAATGGAGATACCATAGATTAACTTAGTATTATAATATATGTATATATATTTATATTTTTTTCACGTGTAATATTCTCTCACCATGTTCATGCAAGATTCCTATCATTATTGTTACTTGACAGGACAAAGTGAACAACAGTAAGGAGAATGCAAAGGTCAGGATGAGGCTCCGGATGACACAAGCAAAGCTAGATTCCTTTCGTGGTAGATACAAGGAGGCAATTGAAGAGATGGGTTTCATGAACAGGAAGTTTGAGGAGGCCTCAACAAAACTAAAGGAACAGTTAGTTTCACGTGGTATCGAGGTCCTCCACCTCACGAAGCTGCTTGCTGAAGCAAAGTAACAATGACTGGGCTCTAACATAGAGAAAATCAACACAAAATCATTGACACCTTTGTACACCAGAACAGTTCCTGGGATCGAGCAGGACAAACGTAAGAGTAACATCACTGCATCATTTTTTGAAATCTGGTGTTCCCATTTTGTATTTTAGAAATATGTTTGCAAAAAAGCAATATGATATCCATTTTTTTAATTAATTTTTTTTTTGAATGTCATTCTCTTATTATTCTTAATTGGTGTATTATTGTCATTTTGGTTTAGGCTTACAAAAAAAGCAATATATCATTTACCAAAAAAAAAAAAAGGTTTAGGCTTACAAAGGACCAAATCCGCCTAACCAACATTCTAAATAACAAAATTAATGTGTTTATTTGTCAAAGAATTAGGCTGTTTTTTTCTTGGTTAAATCATAGAACCAGGCTGTCGTAACTGTTTTTATAACATAGTGAATTTTTTTGTATTTTTCAACATGCTATTAGTAAATAACTGTATCCTGTTAGAACGGTTAATAATGGCTGCAATGTATTGGAGAGGATCAGAATATGTTGGAATGCTGGTTATTTAGTCTTCAACAGGCTTGAACCAGTGGCTTGCTTTTGTATGGAATGCTTATAAATCGCTTTGAAATCAAATTGTTATTTTTTTTCTTTTCAATAATCATTTTCAAAACAAATCGCTTGCAGAAGGTAACACCTGGAGTTGCTTTTATTGGTTAAAGCAACATGGTCCTTGTTTTGGAAGTAGTTGCTCTAATGGGTTGCACAAGTAATTGAGTACAGGCAACACCAGGTGTTCTGTTCTTAAGATAGGTGTTCTGTTCTTAAGATACAGGCGGGCAGAACTGGGGCCAGGCTAATCTTGGGCTGGAACAGAGGCCCATCGGGTGAAGCCCTGATGAGATTTTCAAGCCTTATTTTTGTTTGCCTGGTCTTGGGCTTATCTATGTATGACGCATTTGAGTAACATGAGGTTCTATGAGGTTCTTCTAGAATGACTATCTTAAGTCTTTAAGCAACATAATGCAGGATTCCTTGTCGTGTCATCTATACAGAGTGACTACATTTTGCATTGCATCTATATTCTTTTCCTGCGTATTTGCCCATGTTCTTTTACCTAGAGTCTTGAGATTTAAAAAAACTCTTAGGACTTTATAAATTCACCAAAATGGTGTTTGAAAACCCAACCAGCACATTGGAACACAAGACCTTTAATAATGGAAACCCTGATAAAAATGAGAACTCACCCCATTTTATTTTATTATTTTATTTATATTTACTCTATTTTATTTATTTATTTACATAGTCGGGGGTACAAAAGAACACAGCATTAGATGCTCAAGCTTGTAAAAAATCCCGGATTTTGAATGTCCCAAAACTTGTAGAGTCAAGCTTATGAAAAGCCCGGATCTTGAATGCCCTGAAAGAAAACGTGACAAAAGAACACAAGTTATGTTGGGACCAGCACGACCGAGGGTTGTGTGGGGTTGATCATCGAAGCCAGGGCAATAACAATGAAGCATGGAAGCATGCAATATGGTGATGAATTGCGATTGGTCCAAACTTTCGACCAGCGACCTATTCCTACTTTCCCAAAATGCCCCTTGACCCTCAAAGAAAATAACTTCGACTGGAACCGAACTGAACTGAGTACGGGCTGGTTGGGTTGAACTAACCTCAGCCCAGCCTGAGCTTTAGGTGATATTTTTGACTTAGGGTGACTAAACAGTACTTATCCTTTAAACTATTTTTTATTTCTTCTCTTTTGGCCTAGGTTCCTGAGTGGATATGGAGCTGAGCTTTGCTTTTATCAAGCCGTGTGTTTTTGAAGGTGGTTCAAGCTTAGCTTGGCTTGGCTCGGCTCGTTTATAAATGAAGGACTCGAGCTTTTAACGAGCTCAATTAAATATGATTAATTTAGAGAGAAAAACTTATTGGAGAAAATACATTTACACCCCAACGAAAATACACATAGACTCCCTCAGGTTTTAGAAAATACATTACGTACCCCTACTTTTCAAAATAATGACACTTGCAACCCCCCTTCCATTAGTTGATTGTTAGTCAACTAACAGAATTAGTGATGTCATGTGATAAAGTGGTATAAACTATCAAAAATGCCCTCTACTAAAATTGTCATTTTTCCCTTTTCTCATATACAAAATTGCCCTCTTATTTTTTATTGTAATTTTTCCCTTTTCTCATATACGAAATTGCCCTCTTATTTTTTAATTTTAAAAAAAAAATTAATATGGTAGAAAAAGGACATGTGGATGAGTGAGTGAACCCTAGGGGTGGGTGAATTTTAACCACAGTTAAGGGGTGTCAAAAGGGACTCATGGCTACTTCAAGGGGTGATAACCGGATTTGTCAAATCTGGTTATCATTTTAGAGGATATGGTTTCATTTAAAATTGATCTGGTTTCATTTAAAAATGAGAGGGCAATTTCGTATATGAGAAAATGGGAAAATGATAATTAGTAAAGAGGGTATTTTTGATAGTTTATACAACTTTATCACATGACATCACCAATTCTGTCAGTTGACTAACGGTCAACTGATGGAAGGGTTGTAAGTGTCATTATTTTGAAAAGTAGGGGTACCTAATGTATTTTTTGAAACCTAAGGGGGTCTATGTGTATTTTCGTCAAACCTGAGGGGGTGTAAATGTATTCTCTCCTAACTTATTTAATTGAAGTGTTCAACCTTTTAATTGAAGTATGTAGATTATATATATATATACTAGTAAAGGTGCACGTGCTTTGCACGTATATTTTTTCGATTTTTAAAGAAAACATTTTAATTTTTTTTTTTTTAAATCTAATTTTTAATAAACATTAATCTCTTTATATTAATTAATTTTAAAATATATTAGTGTATTTTATAGAATATATTTTAGTATAAATTTAAACTTTTTTATTTGAATTTAAATTAGGTTAAAAAAGAGTTACCAATAACTGATTATTTATGGGTCGCACTTAGAAATGGATAAAAACAAGGACTCTAATAGAGTCCTTATTGATAGTGAGTACAATAAGTACTTATACTCACTTTAAAAGAGTTTATTAGAAAATAGTTACTAATAATTCTTTCTGCATATAAGGAAACTAAAGGGTCCTTATTAAGAGCTAGTTTAGGATTGGATCCCACCAGCTAAAGTATTAATTAAAAGTCTAAATTTACTTTAATACACTTGCACATATAATTTTTTTTTATTTATAAAAAAAATATTTTTTTCAAGATTTTGTAAAAAATATATAATTTTTATTAGACAGAAATCTCTATATATTAATTAAATTCAGTATATTTTAGTAATTAAATTTAAATTTTCGTATATGAATTTAAATTTAATAAGAGTTACTAATAACTGATTGTATATCTATACTATAATATAAAGAATTAAGCCCTCCAATCCTATTAGTTCTATTTTAGAGTTGACATGTGGCTTTTCTCTTTAATCTCCACCGTTCAAGTTTAGAGACTATTATAAAGTCCTCTCTTATCTCCAACTGTTGCAGGTTTGAGACCCACTATCTTATCTTAGAGCTCTCTCTATCTCCACCATTTTAGAATCCTCTCTTATCTTCAACTCTTGCAGGTTTGGGACCCACTATCTTATCCTAGAGCTCTTTCTATCTCGACTATAGTAGAGTCCTCCCTTATCTCCAACTCTTGGTGTATTAATTTTAGTTTTTTTTTTTTGGGTTAATGTAACAACACCACAAGGCGAAGCTACAGTCATGAGAGTATTAATTTAAGTTTAATACTAAGAAACTTATGATTTTCTGTTAAATGTTATCAAAATAATAATACATTATTATTATAAAGTTAAATTACTTAATACAAATAATACTCTCTATTAAAGAATATATATATATAAGTAAAATAACACATGTAAACTTCAAAACTGACCTATTTTGATTCGAACTCCCGCTGCAGTCCCAGAAATCTTGACTCATTTCATCACAATAATGACCTACCTATTAACCTATTCTCTCAGAAATAATTTCCGCTTACTGAGATTGTAAGAGGAAGTAGCAGCATCAACTCAATACGCAATTAATGGAAATAAATTGCATAAATGGTCTAAAATTATATTACATAATAATCAAGAATTAACAACTTTAGGTACCAAAAATATAGCCCTTAGCAAATATTGTGAACACTTTAAATCAGGAGAACAACTATGAGTGTTTTACCGGCTCCTGTTTCAAGAAAAGCTATTTTTAACTGCAGTAGTTGTAGTAATACGAGAATTCATTTCATCATTATCAAAAAAAGGCAGTCATCATAGATAGAGGAATGGCTTAACAATCCTCTCACAAGTCTCATCCAGAATAAATAAAAATAAAGGAACAAAAAAAAGGAGAGGATCACTACAACTCCCAAGAACTTGTATCATTAAAGTTAAAACAAATATTATGACAAAGAATCAATAGGCCTTAAACATCCAAAACTGAACCCAACCAGCTAGCATATAGTATGATTGTAACAATTAATTGATCTTCAATGATGAATAGACGAGCCTCGTGAATCAGAAGCAAGTGTAGAAATCAATGGTACCGGTCAGTACAAAAGGTGCATAAGGAGCTCGACTCACCAGCTTTGTGAAGAAATAGAAAGTTGCATATAGGAATAGGTATAGTGCCGATGAACCCAAACTCAGGTAGGACCTCCACCGCCACAGGTAGTCCTCACTGCAGAACTGGAAATGGTAGAGCACGATTGTGATATCGGCACAAAGTGACAAAGGATGAGGAAGCCAAATATGAAGTAGAACTGATGCAACCAGATTGATGTAAAAGAATGAAGAAGATGTTGGGAATGTAGACAACCTTTAGCAGATTTCGACTCACGAAGTGCGTCCTACAATCTGGCCGAATGACCCAAATTGCGATGAAAATCGATATTTAACATTTCTGCAGGGGTATTTTCGGCTTTACAGTTTAACCCTAAGCATATAATTGTATGCGTATTTTTTAGATTAACTTGTTGTGAGAAGTGGCCTTAATTTTTCTGAGAGAGGAAAAACTCTGTAATATAGTGAATTGGTGTAGCTCTCGAGGACGTAGGCACGTTGCCGAACCTCGTATATCTTTGTATTTTGTCTTTATTTTCTTTTCTGTAATTTTTCTATTTGTTGTGTGATTTCTGTGATTCATAGTCTCTCAAAATCCGAAGGGTTTAGGGATTAAACGTGGGGTTTAAATCCCAACAGAAGAATTCCATGAAGACAGCTCCAAATTAAATGGGAATATGCCTCCAATTAGGATTGAGAAGACTGGATTCATGTCACACGCCTGCTCAGGGATCTGGCTTGGGATCTTATTTGTCTTCATTCTGTCTCTACCGTCCAAATTCCGAGACTGCTATAACATCTCGTAATGATGCATTTGCAAACTTGAAAATTTTGAATTGTGATTGGGGTTACAAAGGTTGCTATCACATAAGAGGCGTTGCAGATGATGGTGATTATAAGTTAGTTTGTGGAGGAGTACTTATCTTCTCTCGCTATGGCCGTGGTGAGTCCCTCTTCGGGTACAGGAATGTTGATAAAGAGTAATCGACAAACAGGCCCATGAAGACTCAGAGTAAGAGCATTGCCATCATCAATCCACCCCGGTTTGAGGGAGAGAGAAATCCTAGAACCGCTATAGATGTATTAAATAGAGAAGAGTTTGAGGAGAACATAGAGATAGATTTAAATTAGAATTCTACTAATAGACTAATAGTACTAAGATATGTACAAACTATCCTAATGATAAGAAAGTTGCACCATTGATCTAGTTTACGTAAACATGTATATTAGAGTCCTTTTATAATAATAATAAATACCATAGGTTAACAAGTTAGTATTTTTAATTAAAGGGTATTTACATCTAACTAAAGTTTAGTATACTCATTGTACTTTTATCATTCTACGTAAACATGTATATTAGAGTCCTTTTATAATAATAATAAATACCATAGGTTAACAAGTTAGTATTTTTAATTAAAGGGTATTTACATCTAACTAAAGTTTAGTATACTCCTTGTACTTTTATTAGTAAAATGATATATATATATATATATACTAGTAAAAGTGCACGTGCTTTTGCACGTACTAATTTGTAACTAATAAAAAATATTTTTTTTATTAAGCTATATGTGAGGTGTCTATGGGCCAGGCCGGTTGAAATAATAATAATTATTGATCCAGTTTGTTAAAGATTATTATTTTATATAATTTTCCAATTATTTTTGGAACCTTTTTTTAGATTTAAAAATATAAGTAGTTAAAAAAAAAGGGGGATAAAAATGCCGGTAGATTACCCATATTTTAGGCCCTAGTGTCAATCTCATTTTTTTAGGCCCATATATGGGCAGGGTCAGGTCTTGGCTACTTAAAGTCAGACCCAACTTTGTGTATATATCTGCATGAGAATAATGTATTTTATGTTCGAAGGTAAGACCTTGAAAATGCCAACCCATATGTTAGCATATGATAATGAATAGAAGAGTTAATGTATGGAACAGGAGTATATATAAATTGAATTAATTGTTAAATCAAGCTTGTTACCTCAATTATAGGTAGTATGAGCATCGTCCTTGTGAGTTCAGATGGCTGACCCCGAAGCATGACAGCCTTTGCAATTATTATATGTTGTGGCTTAATCATCAAAGGGCAATCTCCTCAGGTAGAGTTAGCTTAGCTGTATCCTTGATTTTTATTAGGTTTTCCTATAACAGTAGGGTTTCATTTGGATTTGTGGAATTGAAATTGATCCAAATAATTGAATTCCATGAAATTAAAAACGATAAATTTAAATTCTATAGAATTTAAAATTTTGATATTTGAATACACTACTGGATATATGGAGTTGGATTGCAAAAATTTCAATTACACTGTTAGGATAAATAAAAATTATTGAAAATATACTTAGTCTCTTCCCCAATCTTTGACTCTTCTCTGCGGACCTTGTCATTTTTTTTTAAGAACCCTTCTATTTAATCGTAAAAGCATGACAATAAGACTAAACTTAGAAAACAAAAGAAAGTGAAAAAGGAGTCAAATCCTCTACGGTGATAACCAGATTTTGCAAATCTAGTTATCACCCTTTGAGGTGGCCACGTGTCCCCCTTTGACACCCCTTAACTGTGGTTCAGATTCACCTACCTCTAGGGTTCACCCACCCATCATTGGTTTTTATTTTTTAAAATTAAAAAAACTGTTTTTAGGATTTTTTAGGGTTTTTTTAATATTAGAATATTAAAAAAATAGAATTAATATTTTTTTCTAAAAACAAAGGATGGGTGGGTGAACCCTAGGGGTTGGTGAATCTGAACCACAGTTAAGGGGTGTCAAAGGGGAAACGTGGCCACCTCAAAGGATGATAACTGGATTTGCCAAATCCGGTCATCATCGTAGAGGATTTGACTCCAGTGAAAAAACTGGATTAACCAGAGTCACAGACTGACAAAGAAGACAAGGTGCTTTTGGCCTTTGTTATTAAGTTGGGTTAGAAGCTTGTAAGGATACCAACATGTCATCTTTTTTTCAACCAGGAATTCAAATTTTACACACGTCTTTTCCTATTACCGATTCACCGTCCATAATACGCTTCCACCTTTAAACACTCCTTTGGTCCCTCTCCTCTAAGAACAGTGAAAGTATACTTGTTGATTTTCCATTGTTTACAACAGCATCTACCATATACGCCCATACATTTGTGTAGTTTTGGGCACAAAAGATCACCTATGACCTATGCATGCGATCGCATCTGCCATTATAATTATAATTATAATTTTTTTTTTTTTTACCATGGGTTGAGAATCAAGAACAGATGAAACACATTAATGGAAGAAGAAACAAACTAAACGAGGGATCAAAAAGATAAAGAAGACAAGAGGTTCAGAGAAAGAGGAGCATGTCAGAGAAAGGGAAGAGAAACAAGTACACATTACCTTATCCAGTATCTAGTGGGCTGTCTGCCATCCCATTCACAGCACCATCTCTTTGGCATAGGAGAACGACGAGACGGGGGAGAAGAGTTTTTATCCGATTTACGTAAGCCTAATAGGTACTCACCCACTAACCTTAACAAATAGAAATAGAGAAGATGGAGTCCAATTGTAATCCACTTCAGAATTATAAACGAACTCTAATTGTTATCCACTTCAACATATGAATTGAAATCAAACTAAACTTCTATTAAATTTTTTAATGAAATACCCTAAGTTAATAAATTAATATGTTTAATTAAAGGTTAATTACGTCCAAGTAAAGTTTAGGTTACTCCTTGTACTTTTATTAGTAGAATGATATATATATATATATATATATATATATAATTAGTAGTAATTTATATAATACAGAGATCATATCGAACCATGGTAGGAATTTTAAATAGATGGTTTTATGTAGATGCATTTACTAAATAATCATAATTTTTAAATAGGTAATTGATATCTTCAATTTATTTATTAAATTAAATAGTGTTTTACTATGAATACGGTTGGAATTGCTTTAGGTCTTGGAGTGTGTTGTTTCTATTATGAGCAATAGTTTGCTCCACTGGTGAGGAGCGAACTATTGCTCCTCGCTCTCACATAGCCGACCCTTTAACTCTTACTAACTCCGGTTAGTGTTTTTTAACCCTTCATTTATTTTTATTTATTTTTTCTAAAAAGCAATGGTAAATGGGTGAACCCTAAGAATGGATGAATCTTAACCACAATTGAAGCCATAGAGCCATACCAAAAAAAGAAGAAGCCATAGAGATACACTGAAAAGAGAAAACTCTTTACCACAGAATAAAGAGATATGGACCCTTTACAATAGAATAGGAAAGTAACCAATAGTCCTTGAGAGATAGATCTCTAGGATTTATCGGTATGAGATCTGTTAGCCATAGAGATACACTGAAAAGAGAAAACTCTTTACCACAGAATAAAGATATATGGACTCTTTACAATACAATAGGAAAGTAACCAAAAGAGACCTTGAGAGATAGATCTCTAGGATTTATCGGTATGGGATCTGTTAATACTTACGCAAGTTTCATATTAATATCTTCAACATATGTATTATATGTATTATAAAGAAACTAAACTTCTATTAATATTTTTAATAGATACTATAGGTTAATAAGTTAATATTTTTTATTAAAGGGTATATATGTCAAAGTAAAGTTTTGCATACTCCTTGTACTTTTATTAGTAGAATGATATAAACAAGCCGGGCTTTAAAGAGCCAAGTCCTTTACTAGACGAGCTTAAAAAAATGTGTTCAAAATTGTTTGATAAGTACCCCTAGCTCGGTCAACTTGCGCCCACCCCTACTTTTGGATGTATAAGGAGTTTGCTAAGGTGGTGTTTGGATAGACTTTTCAAAGAAGAAAAATGCTTCATCGGGAGTTACTTCACATGAAGTAATTTTTGAGGATATCTGACAAAGTTATTTGAGGGATAAAATAATGTTTGGTTTGCACATCTTAAAAATGACTTTAAAAAATCCAAAAGTTAAATTTGTGTTTGGTTTGCACTTAAAAAAAGTAACTTTTGAAAATTTAATATATTGTATATATATATATATATATATATATTGTTATGAATATAGTATCAAATTGATATGTGATTTTCACAAAAAAAAAATAAAAAAATAACAATAAAAAAATAATTGATATATGATTATTTTCATATATAACCTTTTATAGAATTTGTGATGTCCATGGATAAAAGAGGACATAAAAAACATATTTTACGTATGTGCATGTATTAGCAAGTAATATAGAAATTACTACACACCATGGGCCTACCTAGCCCAATGGTAGTTTATTCCCCCACTGGAAGTGAGGTTCAAGGATTGGTCATGAGAGATGAAAAGATCGTTGTTGATCTTTGTTGCGGAGTTTCATTCAATAGTTCCTAACCCCTGGACTCCTTAACACCTAAAACAAGTGCACCTCTCCATCTAACCATGAATTGAAAGTGCAAATCTAGATACTACCAAAATCAAATGATTTATAACCTTTTGTAATCTTCTATGGTCATTATGGGATTTGGGGAGTCCAATTACATCCCTGAGGTCGTCATTGTGGTTAGGATTTACCCACTCCTGAGGTTCACCCACCTATCATTGGTTTTTAGAAAAAAATATTAATTTTTTCACCCCTAGGGGTCACCCACCTATCCTTGGTTTTTAGGAAAAAATATTATTTTTTAACCCTAGTTAAAATTCACTAACTCTTAAGGTTAATTTTTTATAAGGATAGGTGGATGAATCTTAACCACAGTTAAGGAGTGTCAAAAGGGACACATGGCGGCCCTAGAAGCATAACTGGACTCCCTCGAATCGGGTTATAACGGTAGAGGGAATGAGAGGTACCACCCTATGCTAGACAATCCCTTAACATGGTGGGTCACCTTTTGCAAGGGACATTTCAACATAATCAGACTGGTTACAGGATCCGCCTGCTATAGGGGTGGGCCTGATCTGCCCCAGCTCGAGCTTGGCTCGCTAAAAGCTCAGTTCAGCTCGTGTTGCTTATCAAACAATCTTGAACATATTTTTCTTAAAAACTTCATTTATTAAATGAGCAGAGCACGAACATACATGCCTGGTTAAAGCTCTTTTATCTTCTCTATTATTATAAAGAGAGAAGCGGGGTTAAAAACTTGGTTGATGTTTTTTCTAATATTCTTAATGAGTCTCAATTTTATAATATCTTACTTAGTAAGGTGAATTTTTTTTATATTTTTTTATATTTTGTACTTAACTCTATATAAAAAAAAAAATTAAGATATTATGTTATCTTATTTTACATGAGAAAAGTTAGTAAGGGTATTGAAGTAATATCAATTACAACTAATAATAATCCCTCTATATCTTCTCGATTCCTTCAAATCTTTATCCTTATCTTCTCTCATATTCCCTCCTTAGTCTCTATCAAGGAAGGCGCACCTTCTCTACTCGGGTAACTACCTTTTAAGAGAAAAAATATGACTTATTTGTTCTCAAAAGGTCTCATTCTATACTGAGGTGTCCCTCACAATTTTTTTTAATATAAAAAGTTCCTCAATTTTTTATACCTAAAATATTGATTTTTTTTTTCAAAATGCCCCTCACTAGGATCCTTCTTCCCGGTCCATCTCCCGTGCATCGCACGTGCCGCCTACTAGTATATATAATACAAAAAAGTAATAATATATGTATATGTTAATAATATATATTATTTAATAACATATGTAATATGGATTATTTTAAAAAATTAATCATATATATATATATATTTAAAATTAATTATATTTAATTGAACTCATTAAAAGCTTGAGTTCGATTTCTTCATTTATAAACGAGCCAAGCTGAGCTTGAACACTTTGAAAAAACACTCGGTTCAATAAAAGCTTGGCTCGGCTTGGCTGGCTTGAACACTTTCAAAAAACACTCTGTTCAATAAAAGCTCGGCTCGGCTCGGCTCGATACCCACCCCTGGGCCCTTCTGTATGCAAGGAATCGTGTTTGGCCGACCCAAATGATCAGCACAGGTTGGTGAGATGCTGTACCACATGTTTAGGGTAGCATCAGTAACCAGTGCCAACCTCCATGGTTGATCCGTAAATGAAGGTGAAGTATATTACTTTCTCCTAGATGGTGGGACCTGAAAGTAGTCCAAACACCCTCCATGCATGTGTGCCACGTGTCTATAAAACATGCTTTTATAGACCTCCAAATATGGGGATGGCAATGGAATGGGTTGGGCCGGGTCAAGAGCGGCCGACCGGCAAACAGTCTCAAGTCTCAACGTGAAGGTCACCCATTTATTAATTTATGAACTGAGGAAGACATGAACCAATCAAGTAAAGGAACTCCTTGACCTTAATCCACATACTAATCTATTTAAAACAAATAAATAAATTCATTAATTTTCTTTTTAAATTTGGGGCTTGCTAGCATTTTACTGTCTTGCTGAAATTGGTACCGTCCATCAGTTTTTTAACTATGAAATTAAGGGATAGAATAGTCATAAGTTCTGAGGCTCTGTTCGTTTGAACCAGAGGTGAGAAATCACCAGCGTTGTTAGAACCGGACCCGGGCATGGAACTGGTAGAGTGGCTGGTTCCCGGTTCGACCGTGTACTTTTTGTCAAAAAACCAATTTTTTTTTTCCTCCTAATTTTTCTCTATCCTGACCGGTTCCCAACCGGTTCTACCGATTTTGACCGGTTTTGACCAGTTCTGGCTGGTTCTGAAAGAATCCCGATTTTGAGGATTTTAGGAATCGGCGAGAGGGCTGGTTCCTGGTTCCACCGGTTCGACCGGCTGGTCCGATCCGCTTCTGACAACACTGGAAATCACTATTTCTAGGAATTATTAATGTTTATTTGCTTCTTATTTTTTGGTATTGTAATTTTCATGAGACTTTTTTTTTTGGTTTGGATTGGAAACTAATCATGAAACACACACACAAGAGGCCAACACACACGGACTCATGAGATTTAGCCCAACACATCTCTACAATAAGGCCTATTTTAAGTAGAGAGGAATGAGCCTTATAAGTTACGAGAGGTCTACATGGCTTAGCGAAGTGAGACTACATTGGTTATAACCTAAACCGTCCAAATGGGTAAGTATAACACTTAACTTTGAAAGTTGTAAACCGAGAGATTTTAAGTCTCACAAAAAATGAAGGTACTTAAAGTCTCGGTAGGAATTTTGATTTATTCTAATCTTACAGTCAAAAGAACAAAAGAGAATTGTAAAATCAAGTACTTAAAGTCTCTAAACTTATAAAATACCAACCTTTGCAAGTCTGGGCAGAAGAACCCTAAAAGAATCCCAAAACCATTCTACCAAATCTTCCCACAGTTTTGACGTGAAAGTTGACATAAAGATATCATCACGTCTCTTTTTTTCATTTTTCTCTAATGAGATTTTAAACATTAATTCTAAAAATTAATACTGACTAATTAAGTTTTGAAACTCTTTTCCTTATACAGTAGACTCTCTTGTAATTAATAATCTTAGTGGAAAGAAATTATATTAATTATAAGAGAATAATATATATAAGAATCATTATATTGGTTCATAAAAAAATTTCTTTACATATATATTTTTTTGAATGTATTGTATTTTCCATATAAACTTCTTGTATTCTAGTAAATACAAATGCATAAGGCTAATAATTTACAAAAAATAAAATATAAATAAAAGATTTTATGCTAGCTCATTGAACACTTTTAAAAAAAATTATTAAATAGCAAGTATAAGAGATTATTAATTATGCACTATAGAACTAAGTTGGTTCCATACAAATTTATTAATTATTAGAGATTATTAAGTTATAGAATATTAATTATAAGAGGGCCTACTATACAGTAAGGTTTACGACTGGAATAGAAATGAAGGACGAAAAGATGGGCAGCATTGCACCTTTCTTATTTTTTTTTAATGCTCAGGATTCTCTCGAGTTCAACTTGAGAGAATCTCTCCGGTTTGAACCATAAAGGTCGCCACGTGTCTCCTTTGACACCCCTTAACCATGGGTAAGGTTCACCCACCCCTAGGGTTCACCCATCCATCCTTGGTTTTTTTGAAAAAATATTAATTCTTTTTTAAAAATAAAAAAGTTTTTTTAATATTAAAAAAACTCTAAAAAAAGTTTTTTTAATTTAAAATATAATAATTAATATATATAAAAAAAAAAAACCAAGGATGGGTGGGTGAACCCTAGGGGTGGGTGAACCTTACCCATGGTTAAGGGGTGTCAAAGGAGACATGTGGCGACCTCTAGGGGTTCAAACCGGAGATATTCTCTTGAGTTGAACTCGAGATAATCCTGCGCCTTTTTTTAAATAGTCTGATTTTATCCTTATGTCTAATGTCTTTATTAGGGGAAAAGGATATCAATTTCACCAATAGTGGATGGTAGTATATGCCTATAAATTAGCATTGTTTGTAGATTAGTGGGCCACACCAGCTATGCACATGAAAGAAGGAAGGGGGAGAGAAAGTGAGAAGAGGAACCCTTGTAAGATTCACGTTATGCACATGTATGAGAGGAAGAGAAATGTGGGAAAGAATGGAATTGGAGAGAGAGGTGTAGAGTGGAGAGAGAATTTCAAAAAAAAGAAAAGAAAAATACCTATAAATTTGTAATATAAATATTTTAAGTTAAAAGTTAATTTTGTCATTTTAAAATATTTAATCTACGTTTTTAACATGAGAATCCTCATTATAATAATCATTTTCGTTATAATAGTAAATATATAAGTGTAAGTGCAATTTTGTTCAATCAATATTTATAAGTGCCCCATTCTGAATATAATAATACAGATATAAAAAATATAAGTGTAAGGATAAATTTATCATTCTCATTATAATAGTAAAGAAGTAATTTTTTCAATAGCGTATGATAATAGAGATAGAAAATATGTAAGGATAATTTTGTCATTCTCATTAGAATAACATAGAAGATAAGCATAAGAATAATTTTGTTAATAGTGACAAAATTCAATCAAAGTTTTCAATAGTCCTATTTTCTAATAAGAATAATTTTTTCAATAGTGCATAATAGTAGAGATATAGAAGATATAAGGGTAATTTTGTCGATCTCATTATAATAGTATAGAAGATAAGCATCATAGTAATTTTGTTATTTTGTCAAATTTCAATCATATTTTTAACCGGCTCATTCTCTTAGTAAAGATAGAAAATAAGCATAAGGGTAATTTTTTTATTATGAGAAAATTCAATCAACTTTTTTTATCGGCTCACTCTCTTTATAATAGTAACGAAGATAGGATACTATAAGCATAAAAGTAATTTTGTTATTATCAGAAAATTCAATCAACTTTTTTAATCAACACATTCTCTTTACAATAGCAAAAAAGAGAAGAGAAGTGTAAGGGTAATTTTGTCAATAGTGACAATTCGAACAACATTTTTTATAGCCTTACTCTCTAAGGGTAATTTTATCAATTGTATATAATAGCAGAGATGGAAAAGATTTAAAGTTAATTTTGTCATTATCATTATAATAACATAGAAGATAAGCATAACAGTAATTTTGTTAATACAGACAAAATTCAATAATCTTGTCATTCTCACAATCAAATTTTTTAACTGTCCCATTTTTAGGGACAAAACCAAGATTCTTTTGCAGGGGGGCTAACAATGGGGGTTCGGGGCATAGCCCCCCAACTTTTTTTTGAGGGCCAAGTTCATGGGCCATCGTGTTTTTTTGTGTTTGTTTTTATAGAAGTTGGGATGGGATGGGATGGGATGGGATGGGAAGGGGGGGGGGGGGGGGGGGGGGGGTCTGTTCTCGGGCTCCGCCCCTCTCACAGGCTATTAATAGTATAGTAAATAATCTCAAAATTTCAAGAGGGCCTATGTGGCTCCTCCCCTACTCACCATTCTTCTTAGTAAAAAAGGAAGATACCATAAGTATAAAAATAAGTTTGTCAATAGTGACAATTCAATCAATGTTTTTAATGAACCTATTCTATAAGGGTAATTTTATCAATAGTGTATAATAGTAGAGATAGAGAAGATAATATAAGGATAATTTTGTCATTCCCACAGTCAACTTTTTAACCGGCCATCTTTTTATATCAGTAAAGCTAGAAGAGAGAAGTGTAGGAGTAATTTTCTTAATAGTGAGGATTCGATCAACGTATTTAATGACCTTATTCTCTAAGAATAATTATTTTGACAAGAGAGTATAATAGTAGAGATAGAGAAGATATAAGGGTAATTTTATCATTTTCATTATAATAGCATAAAAGATAAGCATAAAGGTCATTTTGTCAATATTGACAAAATTCAATAAACATTTTTAATGGCTTTTCTTTAAGTGTAATTTTTTCAATATTGTATAATAGGAGAGATAGAGAAGACATAAAGACAATTTTGTTATTTGCATTACAATAACATAAAAGATAAATATACGGGTAATTTTGTCATTTTATCAAAATTCAATCAACCTTTTTATGCAGCCCATTCTCTTTATAATAGTAAGAAGAGTGCTAGCCCAAACACACTAAGTCAAATTTTTTTCCAAAGACGTAGAGTGGGTGCAACATGCGGTGTTGCTACCCTATAGCAAGGAGTTGGTTTGACACTTATTGCTACCACCTTGTGTATTTGGAAGACTTGGACTGACGATAACAATTTTATAATAGTAAAGATCGGTGATAAGCATAAAGGTACTTTTGCCATTATGGAAAAAAAAATCAATAAATGTTTTAACGAGCCTATTCTTTTATAAGACTTGGAATCCTCTACAATTATAACCCGACTCCAAGGAGTCCTGTTATGCAGTTCGATTACAGCACAAAAGCCTTTTTAAGTATTCTTTTTAACTCTAGTTAACAATTTTAATCTTTAGTGTTAATATTTTTCTATAAACCAAGATGGATGAACTCTAAGAGTTAGAAAATCTTAATCATAGTTTATAAGGGGTATTAAATCGACACATGTTGACCTTTGTGCTATAGCTGGACTCATTGCGGACGAGTCCCGTTATAACCATAGAGAATTTTAAGTCAATTTTAAATCATCTTTATTATTAAAGAGACTTAGGGTTATCACTGGACTCCTTACAACTCAAAATAGCTTTATAAGTGCTCTTTTAATTTTAGTTAGCAACTTTAACTTTTAGAGTTAATATATTTTCTAAAAATCAAGGTGAGATGGTTGAACCCTAACCCTATGTATGGTTGTCGAGAAAATGGGTAAGAACATGGAAAAGAAAGAAAAATTTAGATTTTTAATACATTTTTTAGTTATGTTTTATCCAATTTTCTTTTCTTTTCCATATTTTTACTTATTTTCTTGACAACCAAACATAGGATAAGGGTTAGTGAATATTAATCATAGTTAAAGGATATTAAAAGGGACACGTGTTGACTTGTGGAGCGTAACCAGACTAGCTCCAAAGAGTCCGGTTATAACCGTATGGAATTCTAAGTCTTTAAAATTAAGAATCAGCCATCTAGCTAGGGTGGTGAGGGGAAGACGAGTATCTTTCTATTTTTTTTTTGGGTGGACCCCACCACAAGGCCAAATATCATTTACCTATGTTAGTGGAGTCAGCCGGTCAGAAGTTAGCTTTGCAACTCTTACCCCCGAAGGGATTAGATTCCTAGACCTGGAGCCCTTGGGAGGCCACACCCCCTCCCACTCACGCAACAGGCGGGGGTGTAAGACGAGTATCTTTCAAACAGTAGAATAGATAGATAAAATGTCCTATGCAATAAAAATTAAAAAGACAAAGCAAATCAAATGATAGCTTCGCGGGGTAAGAACACTGTAATATTCCAATGAGTAATTCGTCTTCACTAAGCCTCTTTAACTGTGGTTAATAAGTTTTAACTCTTTATTAAAAAAAAAAAATTTCCCTAAAAATAGCATCATTATATGTTAATCAATCACTTCTGTCATTGACAAATGACTCCCTGCCCTCCGGGCTCCAACCCAAATGACCTCCCTTATCTCTCAGATCTTGAGAGAAGGTCAAACTATAGAGCGAGAGAGAGAGAGAGAGAGAGAGAGAGAGAGAGCAGGCGGCACGTTGAGACTGAATGACGCGGGGTTTTTCATTGTTTTTGAAAAGAAAAGTTAGTGGAAATGGTGTTATACACATAAATTTAACTAGAATTTGAGCATTGTTCTATTGAATAATATTGAATATACACTAAAAATAGCTAACACATCACCTTCATTTCTCTCATCCCTCCAAATGTTAGGCTTCTTAGTGCTTTCAGGAATATCAACCCCGGAAATCTTTGTAGAACAACCTGTCTGTTGAATCATCTTTCAAACCCCCCCATCAAAAGAAAAAGTAAAAGACAAAAAAAATACCCAGAAACAACACATCCAAAGAAAAAGCCATTCCTTGCTTCCATTACACCTTTTGCTTTCCCATTAACCAAAAGATTCAAAACTAACACAGAGAGAGAGAGAGAGAGAAGCTGGTCTATATGGGGTGGTGGTGATGGGGGAGAGATTTAGGTGAAGGAAATGAGGAAGTAAGGAGGATTTGAAAGAGAGGAGAGAAAATGAGCAAAGAAGAACATGGCAGCAGCGTAGTAAAAGCCTGGGAAGCTACTGTTCGAAAAACACAAGCTGCAGCAAAAAAGAGAGCCAACAGCATTTTTGCTACAATGTCAGTAGCCCATGTAGATGACGACGATCCCAAGTCTAGCATTGGTGACATTTACCACGAAGAACGAATGCTCTCCAATGGAGATTTCTATACCGGAAACTGGTCCAACAATCTCCCCCATGGCCATGGAAAGTACCTCTGGACCGACGGCTGTATGTATGTAGGTGAATGGTTCAGAGGGAAGACAATGGGCAAAGGTAAATTCAGTTGGCCTTCTGGGGATACCTATGAAGGTGAATTCAAAAGTGGTTATATGGATGGTCAGGGCACATATACGGGCTCTAATGGCGATACTTATCGCGGCTTCTGGGTCATGAACCTTAAGCATGGTCAAGGTACTAAGCATTATGCCAATGGTGATTACTATGAAGGCGAGTGGCGTCGCGGGGTGCAAGATGGGCATGGTAGGTATCAATGGAAGAATGGGAACCATTATACTGGGCAATGGAAGAATGGGGTTATTAGTGGAAATGGGAATTTGATTTGGGGGAATGGAAATAAGTATGATGGGTACTGGGAAGATGGATTGCCGAAGGGAAATGGGACTTTCTGGTGGGCTGATCGGAGTTTCTATGTCGGTACATGGAGTAAGGATCCGAAAGAGCAGAATGGAACTTATTACCCGTCGGCCGCTTCCCCGGCCAGTAATATTGATTGGAATCAGAAGGAGGTATTTTCTGTTGATTTGAGTGATTGTATTATATGTCCTGGTGAGAGAGTTTCGATTTTGCCGTCACAGAAAACGCTTAATTGGTCTGGGATTGAAACAGATTTCTTGAAGAAGCAGGCGGTGTGGAGATCCTCCATTGTTGCGAATTCGAGTGGGAAGTCGAGTAGGAAGTCGGTGGATGGGAGGTTTAGTAATTGTGCAGATAAGGGGTTTGATAGAATTTGTAATTGGGAGGCTGATGGGGACATTACTTCTGATATAGTTGATGGGAATTTGATGGTGGGCCGAGATGGGGATGGTGGTTTGGGGAGCCTAAAGCTTGAAGATGTAGATTTGAGGGGGACCCGATTGCAGCAAATTAGAATGCAGCCGGGGGAGATGAAGAGACAGGGCGTGACAATCTCGAAAGGGCATAAGAACTATGAGCTTATGCTCAATTTGCAGCTTGGAATCAGGTATTACTGATCTGATGAGTCTTCTGGTCTTTTTTTTCTTTCCTTGTTCTGTTTGGTTCAACTGTTTTAATTTCGGTGGATTGCTTTTCATGATTTTTGGTTCAAAAACCTCGTTTGATTTGGTCGACTGGGGATATCAATTTGTCGATGCTCCCTGTCTGGTTCCTACTTGGGCTTGTTTGAAGTGTAAATAGGATTTTTTGATTGCATTGGGTTGAGTGATTAGCTTATACCCACCTGATATGCGGAATCCTTTGAAACTTGAATTTCTTAAGCTGGTTCAAATCTAGATAAGTCAAACAGGTTTATGAATCTTGTAGACATTAGCAGCTTGAAAAATCGCAGAGTTCCTCATCATGTGTAGAGGAAAATTTATTTGATTATCTTGCACTGGTGAATGGTTATGGAAGAGAGCGAAAAAATGGAAATATTATACTGTTATTGATAATTGGTATTGCATTAAGTAATAAGACTAGACAAATGGGAATAATTTTAATCTGTTTATTGTTGAAAGGAACATCTCGATAATCTTCCTCCTCATCAATTCAGAAAAGGGGATGACAAAAAGAAACAATGACTTTGGGTCTCCAATTGGGAAATGTTAGCTGCATGACCTTGTTATACTATGATCTTTCATTTTCCTCTTTTTGGGGCGTTGAGTAAAAACCTGAAATGCAAGATGCATGACCTTTCGGTGTCAGCGATTTCTTCTTGCTCACATTATAATTCAGCAATCTATTTAACTTCGATTTGAAAATTTAACTATAACAATACTGCATTTTTATATATGCTACCACTGGACCTCCTCACTCTCCCTGGTTCTTCTTTGTAATAAGATTTGAGGTTCAACATAATAGCAGATTTGTACTTCACTTGGTTATCAAGCCTTACAAAATTCGAAAAGAGTGGTACCCATAATTTTTCGAGCTGAGGTTTGAGAATAGCAGATTGGTTTGTACTTTGTACCAGCCCCATTCAATCCAAGTTCTGCCGAAATTGTCATTCGTTTCAGTCACAATAGCCTCTTGCAGCACTTTTGTCCAAACAAAACAATCGGATTCAGGACTACTCTGTAGTTTGTTAACCGAATAGCAGTATGAAGTTTAGGACAAAAGCTTCAAAGCCTTGAAATGATGTTATTAATGTGTCTGCTCACTGTGTTCTTTGTTACTCATTATCAATATTTGGTGATTGCATAGGCATTCTGTAGGGAAACCTGCTCCGGCTACATCCCTTGACCTGAAGGCTTCAGCTTTTGACCCCAAGGAAAAAGTATGGACAAAATTTCCTCCAGAAGGAAGCAAATATACTCCTCCACACCAGTCCTGTGAGTTTAGATGGAAGGATTACTGCCCATTGGTTTTCAGGTTAGGGCTTGAGATATATTTCTTGTGGCAATGAGCTAATTTTTCCATACAAATGCAATGCCAGTCTTATTATTATGGTGATTAACTATTTATCGGAATCTGTTTGCAGGACTCTCCGGAAATTGCTCAAGGTGGATGCAGCTGATTACATGATATCTATATGTGGCAATGATGCGCTTCGGGAGCTCTCATCTCCTGGGAAAAGTGGAAGCTTCTTTTACCTGACTAATGATGACCGCTACATGATTAAGACAATAAAGAAGTCAGAAGTAAAAGTGAGTTCCCTGTTTTCAGCTTGCGTCTTTTTTTGAGATCAAACTGGTTTTCACCGATCCGAATCAGTCTCTTTTGGTGTTCCGGAGCAGGTGCTTTTAAGGATGCTCCCAGCCTACTATAATCATGTCCGAGCTTTTGAGAACACTCTAGTGACTAAATTTTTCGGTTTGCACTGTGTGAAGTCAACAGGGGCTACCCAGAAGAAGGTAATAAAAAGATAAATGAGCCCTGCTTTGAATTCAGAGATCTGTGTCAAACCTGAACTAAGGGAGATTTCCTGTTTTGTAAGAATTTGTGTGGTTGATGAACCAGGTACGCTTCGTCATTATGGGGAATCTCTTCTGTTCTGAGTATGCTATTCATAGGCGTTTCGACTTGAAAGGGTCTTCCCACGGCCGCACAACAGATAAGCCTGTGACAGAGATTGATGAAACCACAACTCTTAAGGACCTTGATCTTAACTTTATATTTCGACTGCAGAGGGCATGGTTCCAAGAGCTTCATAGGTGAAATTCAGTTTACCTCAGCTTTACATTACCATAGTAAATATATGTTTCATTGTTTCTTTTCTGTTTTATTTTTTTGACTTGTGAATTCCACATTCCTTCTTGCAGGCAAGTGGATAAGGACTGTGAGTTTCTTGAACAAGAGAGAATTATGGATTACAGTCTTTTGGTGGGTCTTCATTTCCGAGAAACATCATATAGTAGTGATCCACTCATGACTGAGAGCCCTCTCTCCGGAGTTCGCACTCCTATCAGTTAATTCTTTTCCTTCTTAAGCTAACTCTTCCTGTTCATAATCTCAGCTTGATTCTTTACTCAACAGGCAAGAATCACATGACATTTTCTTGCAGGTAATGGAGATCCTGAGACTGAAGCAACAACTCGTCTTTCTAGAGTAGACATGGATCAGCTTCATTTCGACCCTACCAGGTAAAGTTAATTTATGTGAAAGCATCAGTCTTCCTAGTATGAGTATATGCTGTCAATATAAAGCTTATATACTGTTCATGACGAGTTGACTTGAAACTCAAGTCACCTCAAAACTCAAAGGAGACACTATTCGACGACTTACTTGGGTGACTCGGTTGAGTCGAGTTTTAGATTCGCCAAACTCGGTCGATTCACAAAAGGGTATTTTTATCATTTTCATTTTTTTTTCAAAAAACCTAACTCAAACGCCACACTATTTTTACATCAGATTTTTTTCAGACTACAAAACGAGCCTACTATGAGTTCTATTAAATCTGGTTTTTAGGTTGTTTGAGGCTGCAAAACCAACCTATTTCGGTTCTTTTAACCAAGGTTTTTCAAGTTATTTGTGGTTCGATCTTGGATAAGGTGCCAAGAAATTAATAATTACCTAATTGGTATACATATATATATTCCAAGTTAGACCGAGTCAAGTTTTTTCGAGTTACTCGACCTGGCTAACTTTCGAGTCAAGTTGACTTTGTGGTTTTTTGAACCATGTTGTTCATGTTATTGCTCAAACATTCTTTTATATTGAGAACTGCAGGTGGGCAACTATCAAATTGGGTGTGAACATGCCAGCACGGGTTGAACAAACAGTGAGAAGTGATTGCGATTCTCAGCTAATTGGAGAACCAACAGGGGAGTTCTACAATGTTGTTCTGTTCTTTGGTATCATAGACATACTCCAAGACTATGATATCAGCAAGAAGCTCGAACATGCCTACAAGTCCTTTCAATACGATCCAACTTCAATATCAGCAGTTGATCCAAGGCAATACTCAAAACGATTCCGTGATTTTATATACCAAGTATTTGCAGAAGACACTTGAAGTCCCAGATTAAAACTGCCGCCACCGCTGCATCTGGATTGGTCAGAATTCGGAGCCTCTCTTTGCCAGCTGGGTGGGCCAAAATCTTGCACTTGCAGCTAGTGGGCATCCATGTATAGTCAATCTTAGTGGATATTCTCACCATCGAAAGGCCACCAATGTGGCCATTCGACATGGCCTTTGGAGGATCAGCTGCGACTGCCGGAGTTGCAGGCTGCATTGGTCTTCTCCTGTTTCTTCCTCTTTCATTATATAATTATAGATATATAATAGGTTTTTAGTGAAAGTATAGATAAATGTTGTAACCAGGAGCCTTGTAAGTCCATTCCAATTGTAAATGAATTTACCTAAGGGTAAACCTGTATCAGATTTTATTCTTTTTGTACCCAATTTTTTGTCCCAGTAGACAAGAGGAGTCTCTGGGATCTTGGTATTTGATTTGAATAAAATTGTACAGATGGAATTCAAAATTAGTCATTTTTTGTTGTTATTTATAGTATTATCTTAAATGAAATGCTTTGCAAATTTAAAAATTACATTTACTTGCTTTTTTATGGCATGCTTTGCTTTGTTACAAAGTTAATGTTTGAAGAGAAAAAAAGGGGAGGGGGTAATCACACAGGAATTCAGTGGCAGCGTGTCGATGTACTAAAATGACTAATGCACATGACTGGTGGGGTGTTTCATGTAGGGAGTGTTGAATATATCCGGGACTTTACAGTGTGGATCAAAAATGGATTGCAGATCTGCAAATGTAATATGTGTTGGGAAAAAATCTGTTTTTTGGAAAATCTGGGTGTTTTTGGGAAAACAGTTTTTATAAACTTTGACCCAAAATATAAGTGGGACCCACAAAGATTTTGAGGCGGGTCCAAGTGGAATCGTGTTCTCCTCCATGAGGAGATTAACGTGGTATATTTATTTGTCCAAAACAGTGAAGTGGTGAATGAAAAATTCATCTCAAAGTAGGCCACTTGAACATGTATTGTAAGTTGAAGAATGGTAGAGAAAATAGTCCCACATCGGAAAACTATTGAAACCATAGTGTGGTTTATATACCATTACCTTGGAATAAAGGGTGGGCCCTTGGGGCACCCAAATTTTGCGAAGGAGTGAGCCCATGCTCCAAGGTGGAACCAACCTCTCACACGCGCGCGCCGCCGCCCCGCCCCGTGTCCGGGTCCGGCTGGCTGGCTTGGTTTGGTTAGTAGCCTTGGCTCTTGTGGGCCTTTAGCCCAAGCCCCTATATTTATTTTTTGCTGGGCTGGGCCAAAGCTCATTCAACTTACACTACACAGCAGTTTAATTATCCAACAGTCATGTCTGTTGGATTTAAACTGAAACCCCAACAGACATGACCCTTCTGAACAGTCTCCTCCTTTCAAGATTATTTAAGGAATTCTATTACAATTTTCTGAAGTACGAATTTTAAGATCTTCTACTCCCCAGTTTGAATCTTCTTCTGCATTCAGTCATTTTCATCTTCTGAAAGAGAGTACAAAACATCCTACGTTCGCTGTGTCCTTGGGTTTCTAGTGGTAGTACCCAGGACGTGACTGTTGTATCTTGGGAGACAACTTGCCGTTGGCCGTCACCACCTGTGCGGGGCAATATTGTCTTAAGGACATTGAATTCAATTCAAGCCTCAGTCCATTCAACCAGTAAAGTGCACTGTTCTTTATTTCTATTCTATTTTAGATTGTGTTTTCTGTCTTAGATTGTGTTTTGTGTTTATATTTGGCATTCTGTAATCAGCATGTTTTTTACTATAACATACAGTAATATCTAATCAAATTAATCAACAATCTTAAGACAATATTTCTTGTGTTATATGTTACATGCTAATTGAAAAATCTGCATTGCTGGAATGTCTACAAGGTGTGAATCTGAGATTTCAAACACTGTAATTTTGGATCTAATTTCTGCAATTTAGAAACCTGAATTTCATTATTCTGAAATCTGAACTTTAATTTCTAAAATCTGGATTTCGAATTTTGCTTTCTGTAATTGCAGATTCTGAACTATGATTCTGTGTTTCTGCACACTTTAAATTCTACAATTTCATAAACTAAAACTACATTCTGATCTTTAAATACTGCAATAGTAATATTCTGCACATGTAAAAATCTGCAATACAATATTTAAATTCTACAGTCCAATAATTCCGATCTTTAATTGGATTCTAAAATCTGCATGTCTGAATCTTAAAATCTGTAATTGTAAATTCTGCTATTTCAATTCCTGAAATTCAAAATCTGAATTATTGCAATTGTACAATCTGTAATTCAAAACTCAGAAATCTGCATTTTCAATTCTTAAATTAGAACTTTCAAATTCTGAAATCTGTATTTGAATTCTGCAACACTGTATTTAAAATTCTGCATTCCATAATTCTAACTTTCGAATTCTGAAATATGCTATATTAAAATCTGCACTTTACAATTCTGAAAACTTTGAACTCTGCATGTTAAAATCCGTATTGTGTAGTTAAATTACTGAAGAAGTAATCTGTATTTCTGTGATTCGTTAAAAAGTCTAGAATCTTACTTCATATTATTATTGTTTACAGTTCAAAACATACATGACTACCGAAAAGACCATTGTTCCTACCCCAATTGTGGCACAAGTGCCAAATATCCCCACTGCAGGCCCCATTGCTCATGGTGAAAAACCTGAGAAATTTAATGGGACGGATTTCAAGAGATGGCAGCAGAAGATGCTGTTCTATCTGACCACCTTGAATCTAGCAAGATTCTTGCAAGAGGATGCTCCTACCCTGAAAGAGGGTGAATCAGACCGGATGGCAGTTGCTGCTATTGAAACATGGAAACATGCTGATTTCTTGTGCAAGAACTACATCTTAAACGGTCTGGACAATGCATTATATAATGTATATAGTCCAATTAAGACCGCCAAAGAGTTATGGGAGTCCTTGGACAAGAAATATAAGACTGAGGATGCCGGGATGAAGAAATTCGTGGTCGGAAGGTTTCTTGATTTCAAAATGATTGATTCAAGAACTGTTATAAGTCAGGTACAAGACCTCCAATTGATCCTTCACGAGATCCATGCAGAAGGAATGATGATAAGTGAATCATTCCAAGTTGCTGCAGTAATTGAGAAGTTACCTCCATCTTGGAAGGACTTCAAAAATTACCTAAAGCATAAGAGGAAGGAAATGGGGGTAGATGACTTGATTGTCCGACTCAGAATTGAGGAAGACAATCGAGTATCTGAAAGGAAGACTGGAAAACAAGTCCTTGAGTCAAAGGCAAATGTGGTGGAACACAAGTCTAAGAAAAGGAACCATTCTGAAGCTGGTCCAAGTCAGAAGCAAAAAGGCAAGGAACATAAAAGGTTCAAGGGCCTTTGCTACATCTGTAACAGGCCAGGACATGTGGCTAAGAACTGCAGGAACCGGAACTTCCAAGGAAAATATAAGAAGGGATCCACTCAAGCTCATGTTACTGAAGTTGAGAACATCACTGATGATGTTAATGACATGCATCTGTCTGCAGTTGTATCTGAAGTAAATATGGTGATGAATCCCAAGCAATGGTGGGTAGATACTGGAGCTACTCGACATATCTGTTCAGATAGAAGTGCATTCAGTAACTATCATAGAGTTACTGCAATAGAAAAGCTTTACATGGGAAACTCCTCTACTTCAACAGTTCAAGGATCTGGGAAGGTGGTTCTGAAGATGACTTCAGGAAAAGAGCTTACATTGAATGATGTGTTGCATGTACCAGACATCAGAAAGAATCTTGTTTCCGGAGCACTTCTAAGCAAGAATGGTTTTAAGTTGGTTTTTGAGTCAGACAAATTTGTTCTGACTAAAAATGGAATGTATGTTGGCAGAGGTTATCTCTGTGATGGTTTATTTAAAATGAATGTAATGACTGTAATGCCTTCGGGCAATAACAATAATAAAGCTAGTTCTTCTGTTTATATGCTTGAGTCATTTGATTTATGGCATGCTAGATTAGGACATGTTAATTCTGATTCAATTCGTAGACTTGCTAATTCAGAATTAATTCCTAAAATTAAATTTGATTCAAATAATAAATGTGATATCTGTGTAGAATCTAAATTATCCAGAATTTCTTTTCACTCAACTGAAAGAAGTACTGAACCTTTAGGGTTGATTCACAGTGATATCTGTGATTTAAAATTTGTGCAAACAAGAGGTGGGAAAAAATATTTTATCACCTTCATTGATGATTGCACAAGGTATTGTCAAATCTATTTGCTAAGTAGCAAAGATGAGGCTTTGGACATGTTCAAACTTTATAAAAGTGAAGTTGAAAATCAACTTAACCAAAAGATAAAGAAGTTAAGAAGCGATAGAGGAGGTGAATATGTGTCACCATTTGATGAATTTTGTAAAGAACATGGCATAATTCATCAAACAACCGCTCCTTACTCACCTGAACAGAACGGTATTGCTGAACGCAAAAACCGAACTCTAAAAGAAATGATGAATGCATTATTGATTAGTTCAGGTTTGCCTCAAAACTTGTGGGGGGAAGCAGTCTTATCTGCTAATTATATTCTTAACAAACTACCCCACAAAAGGATAGACAAGACACCCTATGAGTTGTGGAATGGTCGAAGACCTTCCTACAAATACTTAAAAGTGTGGGGGTGTCTAGCAAAGGTAGCAGTTCCTGCTCCTAAGAAGGTTAAGATAGGACCAAAGACGGTAGATTGCATCTTCATTGGATATGCTCACAATAGCAGTGCATATCGGTTTCTTGTACACAAGTCAGATATTCCTGACATACATGTCAATACGATCATGGAATCAAGGAATGCATCTTTCTTTGAAACTACATTTCCTTGCAAGGTTGTTCAAGAACATAATCCTATTAAAAGAATACATGACACTATTAATAGTGATCATCGAGAAAATATAGACCAGGAGTCTATAGATAAGGAAAATGAAAATGAACCAAGGCGTAGTAAAAGAGCAAAAACTACTACATCTTTCGGTCCTGATTTTCTAACTTATTTGTTGGAAAATGAGCCTCAAAGCTTTAAAGAAGCCATGTCTTCTCCAGAAGCACCATCTTGGAAAGAGGCTATAAATAGTGAAATTGAATCCATCATGCAAAATCATACTTGGGAACTGGTGGATCTTCCTCCAGGGAATAAACCATTAGGATGTAAATGGATATTCAAGAAGAAGATAAAAACTGATGGAACGATTGACAAATACAAAGCAAGACTTGTAGTAAAGGGCTACAAGCAAAAGGAAGGTATCGATTATTTCGATACTTATTCACCAGTTACCAGGATAACATCCATCCGTATGTTAATAGCTATTGCTGCTATTAACAACTTAGAGATACATCAAATGGATGTGAAAACTGCTTTCTTAAATGGTGATTTGAATGAAGAGCTCTATATGGAACAACCTGAAGGTTTCATGGTAAATAACCAAGAAAAGAAAGTATGTAAACTTGTTAAATCCCTTTATGGGTTAAAACAAGCTCCTAAACAATGGCATGAGAAATTTGACAATGTTATGATGTCAAATGGTTTCAGGATAAATGAGTGCGATAAATGTGTTTATGTGAAAAACACTGAAATAACATATGTCATTGTATGTCTCTATGTGGATGATATGTTAATCATGGGTAGCAGTAATGAAATCATTCAATCTACCAAAATGATGTTAAATAAAAGATTTGACATGAAAGATCTAGGTGTTGCAGATATAATTTTAGGAATTAAAATTACTAGAACATCTGAAGGACTCATCTTATCTCAATTTCATTACATTGAGAAGATCCTTGAAAGATTTATCAAGGATGATAAAAGTCTTGCAAAAACACCTGTAGATGTAAATTTACATCTAAGTAAAAATACTGGACAGGGAATTTCCCAGTTAGAGTATTCTCGAATTATTGGTAGTTTAATGTATCTCATGAACTGCACAAGACCTGATATAGCTTACTCAGTTAGCAAACTGAGTAGATATACAAGTAATCCAGGGGAAGACCACTGGAAGGCGATAGTTAGGGTTCTCAAATATTTGAGATATACCCAAAACTATGGATTGCACTATACAAGATATCCAGCTGTACTTGAAGGGTATAGTGATGCAAATTGGATATCTGATACTAAAGACTCAAAATCCACTAGTGGATTTGTCTTTAAACTTGGAGGTGCATCGGTATCTTGGAAATCTTCTAAACAGACATGTATAGCCAGATCCACAATGGAATCTGAATTTATAGCTTTAGATAAAGCTGGTGAAGAAGCAGAATGGCTTCGTCACTTTTTAGAAGATATTCCAAGTTGGCCAAAACCTGTGCCAGCTATCTGCATACATTGCGATAGTCAATCTGCGATTGGAAGGGCACAAAATAGCATGTATAACGGTAAGTCTCGACATATACGTCGAAGACACAATACCGTGAAACAGTTGCTCTCAAATGGAATCATTTCCATTGATTATGTAAAGTCAAAGAATAACATAGCGGATCCGTTAACCAAAGGTTTGAATTTAGAGCAAGTGTATAAATCATCGAGGGGAATGGGACTAAAGCCTATATCTAAAGAGTCGACATAATGGAAACCCAACCTAGCTGACTGGAGATCCCAAGATCTAGGTTCAAAGGGACAACCTAATTATGTGTAACTCAATAATGTCACTGTGAAGAATAAATTTCTTCATCCCATTTCTATGATGAAACAGTGAAAGAATCTAGGGTAAGCATAACTTTTAATGATTCTTATATCTTGGAAATCCAAGAGGGGTATGATGAGATACTCTTGATAAGAGATCACCTATATAAGTGTGAAGAAGGGCCGCTTCTATAAGAATTTTAAAAGGCAAAATTCTTTAAGAGCACTTATGAAATAACCAGGAGTTGTTCAAGGCCAAAATGAACACAACCATGAGAACCAAAGATGTTTGAAAATGAACTGTGTGAGTTCTATTGTCTTGGTTTACATTACGGCTGAACAGTTCAAGACATCATGTTCACTGGATAGCCAGTAAATCCGATAGAACTTCACTAAGGAAGGTTCAAGGCCAAAAGCTACCTTTCCCGATGCAGTATCTTTTCAATTGTACTCTCTTTAGTGTCTGCATATATTCTGTATTCTTTAGTGTCTCCAGGAATTGTCATTCATGTGGGGGATTGTTGGGAAAAAATCTGTTTTTGGAAAATCTGGGTGTTTTTGGGAAAACAGTTTTTATAAACTTTGACCCAAAATATAAGTGGGACCCACAAAGATTTTGAGGCGGGTCCAAGTGGAATCGTGTTCTCCTCCATGAGGAGATTAACGTGGTATATTTATTTGTCCAAAACAGTGAAGTGGTGAATGAAAAATTCATCTCAAAGTAGGCCACTTGAACATGTATTGTAAGTTGAAGAATGGTAGAGAAAATAGTCCCACATCGGAAAACTATTGAAACCATAGTGTGGTTTATATACCATTACCTTGGAATAAAGGGTGGGCCCTTGGGGCACCCAAATTTTGCGAAGGAGTGAGCCCATGCTCCAAGGTGGAACCAACCTCTCACACGCGCGCGCCGCCGCCGCCCCGCCCCGGCCCGAGTCCGGTCCGGCCGGCTGGCTGGTTTGGTTTGGTTTGGTTAGTAGCCTTGGCTCTTGTGGGCCTTTAGCCCAAGCCCCTATATTTATTTTTTGCTGGGCTGGGCCAAAGCTCATTCAACTTACACTACACAGCAGTTTAATTATCCAACAGTCATGTCTGTTGGATTTAAACTGAAACCCCAACAGACATGACCCTTCTGAACAGTCTCCTCCTTTCAAGATTATTTAAGGAATTCTATTACAATTTTCTGAAGTACGAATTTTAAGATCTTCTACTCCCCAGTTTGAATCTTCTTCTGCATTCAGTCATTTTCATCTTCTGAAAGAGAGTACAAAACATCCTACGTTCGCTGTGTCCTTGGGTTTCTAGTGGTAGTACCCAGGACGTGACTGTTGTATCTTGGGAGACAACTTGCCGTTGGCCGTCACCACCTGTGCGGGGCAATATTGTCTTAAGGACATTGAATTCAATTCAAGCCTCAGTCCATTCAACCAGTAAAGTGCATTGTTCTTTATTTCTATTCTATTTTAGATTGTGTTTTCTGTCTTAGATTGTGTTTTGTGTTTATATTTGGCATTCTGTAATCAGCATGTTTTTTACTATAACATACAGTAATATCTAATCAAATTAATCAACAATATGTAGTCAAAATCTACTGGAACTTTGAAAAGTGGGGGAAAAGAACATAAATACTTGTACAGGACCTCAGAAATACAGTATAGGATGAATATTGAATTGTTTAGTCATGTACGCTCGCAAAGTGAAGGAGTTGTGTATTAATTAGCGTTCATCATGAAAAAATCTGAGCACTGAATTTAATTTCGTGAGAAACTTAGGAAATGTCCAAGCCTCACATGGAGGAATGATCTGCATACTGCTTCAAGAAGTTGAGCAGAGGGAATTCACAATTGGATCAATTTGTTTTTAATTTTTTTTGTTATTTAGAGTAAAAAAAGGCAGAAGGCCTCAATTAGACTCTTCGAATTGTACAATGATTGAGATGATCTCAAAGATGGATCAGGCATAACTCTTTGTCTAACATGCAGCAAGTGTTGCCACCACGCAACACCGTGTCATGTAAGATCCAAATTCATCCAAAGATGAATGGTTCGCTAATTTACTATGTGCTTCATGTAAACCAATGTATTACTGTTGAGAAAATTCTCTCTTCCTCAATTGTTTTACGTGAGGAGAGGAGTGTTTATATATTGAAAATACACTTTACAGAATTTCAGGAGTTACAGGGAAGTTTCCTATATTGTAGGATGAGATTACAATGAATCATTTTCCAATTGAAAGATTCCATTCACGTAATGTCATCTATTTGTGGAGTTGCTATAAGTGGTTGAGACTGAATCTTGGAGGAGGTATCCAGTGATACGTTAACACGCCCCTGCAAGCAAAGTGCCACCTCGGTGACTCGAAGCTTGGATTGCAACATCTTAAACTGAGCAGTGGTGAATCCTCAAGTAAAGATATCGTTGGTTTGATCAACCGAACATTAATGTCACCACGAACCACATTTTCACGGATGAAATGATAGTTGATCTCCACATGTTTAGTGCAAGAATGATAAACTAGATTGGAGGCAAGAGACAGCACTAATATTGTCACAGTAAATGGTTGGAGGAGCGGGAAGAAAAAATTTCACAACACGAAGAAGCATCCAAATCCAAGCTAGTTCAGCTGCTGTATGAGCTAAAGAGCAATATTCGATTCGGTACTTGAGTGAGCAATGGTGTGTTGTTTCTTGGCACTCCAAGAGTTAAGGCTCGATCTAAGAAAAATACTATAACCCGAAGTAGACCGACGATCAACAGGGTCAACAGCCCAATCAACATCTAAAAATGCTGTTAAAAGAGAAGCATCCTTCTGAAAGTGAATAGTACTCTTTAAAAAATGTAGAATACATTTAACTTCAGCCCAATGAGGAGTAGAGCGTGGGGAATGCATGAATTGGCAAACTTAGTTAACAACAAAAGCGATGTCAGGGCGAGTGAGATGACATACTGAAGAGCTCCTACTATAATTTTGTATTAAGTTGGATCCAAAAAAAGATCACCATCCAACCGTGAGAGTTTGAACCCTGAGGCAACTAGAGAGCTAATTAATAGTTTTGGCCCCATGCATCCATCTTGTCACGAGTGAGCAGATCAAGAATATACTTGGACTGTGATAGATATAGGGCTTGAGGCTGGCAATGGACTTCAATGCCAAGGAAAAAGTAGAGAGGCCCAAGATCCTTCATGGCACAAAGGCGATTAAGATCCGTTAAGAGTGAATGGATGGATGATGCCTAATTGCCTGTAAACATAAGAGGACCGACCGGAGTCAACAAACATCGAGGTTGTGCCATATATACTTCCTTAGAGAGCAGGCCATGAAGAAAAGCATTGTGAACATCCATTTGGCGAAGGGGCCAATAATTTTGAATTGCAAGAGTTAAAGCGATATGAATTGTCACATGTTTAATCACATGACTAAAGGTGTTAATATAATCAAATAGGGTTGTAAACCGAGCGGATACTTGTATATCCGAATTCGTATCCGATTATATATTCGAATATCCGAATTCGAATAAATATCCGGCGGATCGTGAAATATGATATTCGTATCCGACGCTGATTAAAATATTTGAATTCAGATAGTATCCGAATTATCCGATTACTTTTAAAAAATGTAAATTAATATTTAACAAATGTAAAAATATAAATTTTTATTTTAAAAATAGTAAATTAATATTTTATCTCTATTCATATTAAAAATAAAAATTCAATGTATTAAATTATATATAAAAAAATATATTTCAAAGGTTATATTAGATTATAAATTTAAAATTATATATATATATATATATATATATATATATTATATAATCAACTAGATATTTATCAGATCGGATATACCTGTATCCGAATTCGTATCCTATTATAAACGGATAGTAAAATTACTATCCGAATTCGTTTTGCCGGATACCTATTCGGATAATTATCCGACTAAACGGATTCAGATACGCATCGGATACGGATAATATCTGCATCCATTTACAGCCCTATAATCAAGTCCCGGTTGTTGATGAAACCCCTGGCCACTAAACGGGACTTGTAGCGCTCAATGGACCCATCTGACTTTTGCTTGATCTTATACAACCAACGGACAACCAACAATTTTTTTATCAGGTGGAGTTGGAGCAGGAGTCTAAGGCCTTTGTTTTTTCAAGGCATCTAATTCATGTGCCATAGCAATGCACCTTTTAGTTTGTTTGACAACTTAAGTATATGAACTATGTTCTGCTAAAGTAATAGAAGTGAGTAAAGAAGTCGGTAATGGGTAGAAGTTAAAGCCTTAGGTTTAAAAATTCCATATTTGAAACGGGTCCCATAAGGATGGATGTGGGGAGGCGAAGTCGCACCATGTGGGCCTACAACAGAGGGTGATGGTGGCTCAGGTAAGAAAACATGGTCCAAAGGAGGAAAAACCAAAGGAGCGGTTATGGGTGGCGAAGGTGGAACGGGTATGGCATGAGGAGGGTGGTCAGGTGAGTGTTTAGGTGGAGGAGATGAAGACACAACCTCAGTAGGGGGTGGCAGGGGGTGCAGGTGTGAGTGATGCCACAGTTGGTGTGAGAGGTGAGGATGTTACTTGGAGGGGCCAAACCGAGTGGAATAGTAGAGGTATCCTATGTCATTCGTCTAGATGAGTGAGCTACCTCCATTTCTACAAACAAGAAGTGAGATTCTACAGAAACAACATGACTAGGAAAGATAAACTCGACCACTACGGATGTCCATGCATTTACACCCACGGTGATTAAGGTTGTAACCAAGAAACATGCATTCAGTAGTACGATGAGTAAGTTTGTTGTGCATGTAGGGGTGAAGCGTTGGAAAACTGGCACAACCAAAACTACGGAAGATTCCATAATTTGGTGTCTTACGAAATAATTTTCATGAGGTGAAATATTATCAAGAACTTGAGTAAGAAGACGGTTGATAAAAAATACAACAGCGACAAAGGCATCAAACCAAAACCGAGTAGGGATATGAGCATGAGTGAGGAGTGCTAGCTCGATTTCAACAACATGGTGGTGCTTTCACTCCGCAATCCCATTTTGTTGAGGAGTGTGAGGATAGGAAATGCGATGGGAGATTCCATGGAGAGAGAAAACTTTTAAAACGAAAACTAGTATATTCCCCACCCCCATCAGATTGAAGAGATTTAATCTTGCGATCAAACATATTTTCAACAAATACGAAGAAGTGCACAAATATTTCATAAACTTCAGCTTTAAATTAAAGAGGAAATATCTAACAATAACAACTAAAGTCATCAATAAAACTCACATATAATTTATAACCAGTTATTAAAAGTTCGGAAGTAGCTCCCCTTACATCGGTGTGAACAAGTTCAAGAGGAAAGTAGTAAAAGACTCAGACGAGGTAATTGGGAACTCTTTCCCATTTGACTTGACAGACAGACAAAAGACAACTTAGAAGACCCATAACTTGGGAGATGCTTAGAGAGAACAACCCTAGTCTGTGCAAAAGGATGACTGAGTCGATGATGCCAGACCATGTGAGCTTGTTGAAAACAGGTGAAGGCGGTAGGAGAAATTGATGATGAACGAGAAGCACTTAGGGGAAGTGAAAGCTAGGGTTTTTCCTTCGTTTTGAATCACCCTAGTTCAACACATTTTTCATTAGATCCAGTTATTTAAATCCTGCAAAAATACAAAGGTTTGCACAGTGGTAGGTTGGATGTCAATTCCGCACTCAAAGTTAATTAGGTTAGCACAATAAAGAACATTAAACATTGGAATACTTAGAGAAAGATGGAGAGGTGAGAAGAATGGAGTCCATTTTTAAATAAAGTTTGTTTGAGAAATGATTAAGACCTACTAATAATCATAAAATAAATAACATGAAATGTAATAATGAAAGATATTGAAACATGAAATAAAAATTTATTTATTAAACTAAAAGTGACTTAAAAAGTTTGAACTAAAGTAAATGCAAGAAAATTCAAGAATAAAGCTATAAAAAAGAGAGATAGAGAGAGGTGAGATGAGAGAGATGTTGTTGCCACCGCTGTGGGCTTGCAAGGAAATTCTTGCTACCACCGAACCAGAGAACTAAAGAGGGGGTATGAGAAGAGAGGGTTGAGGAGAGATAGGCGTGAGAAGAGAGGGTTGAGGTGGGAGAGGCGTGAGAGATGAGGGTGCGGTGAGAGAGGTCTTTGAGAAAAGAAGAAGATGAGAAGTTTGAGGTTAGTGTAGGAAATATAGAATGGGGGAGAAGATGAGGTCACGACCACCAAAGTGGGATTAAGGTTTTCTTCCTTTGGTTACAAGGTTATATAAGGGGCGGCTAGGGTTTTGAAAGAGAGGTGTGACTAGGGTTTTGAGTAAGTGAGATGTTGCTAGGGTTAGGGTTCTGAATGAGTGAGAGACAAAGGTGGGAGATTAGGAGAGATGGGTGGCTAGGGTATTAGTTAGAGAAATGTGACTATTAGGGTTTTGATTAGGAGAGGTGGCAGCTAGGGTTAGGGTTTTGAATGAGTGAGAGACAAGGTAAGCCGGTTGGAGAGATGGGCGGCTAGGTTTTTAGTTAGAGAAGTGTGACTATTAGGGTTTTGATTAGGAGAGGTAGCGGCTAGGGTTAGGAGAAAGTGAGAGGTGGTAGCTAGGGTTTCTAGGTGAGTGAGAGCTAGAGAGAAAGAGAGGGGTGGCTAGGGTGTTGAATAATAGAAGTGGGCAGCTAGGGTTTGATGTAAGTGAAATGGATGGCTAGATTAGGGTTTGGAAAGATAAAGATGGGCGGCTAGGGGTTTGAAAGATAGAGATGGGCGGTAGGATTTTGAGAGAGGAGAGATGGGCGGCTAGGGTTAGAGTTTTGTATAAGAAAATAAGTGGGGGCAGCTACGGTTTTTAGAAGGAGAGATAGGCGGCTAGATTAGGGTTTTGAGTAAAGGAATAAGGTGGTGGCTAGGGTTTGCGTGAGATTAAGGTTTTTGAAAAAGAGAAATAAAAAGGTGGGCAGTAGGTCTTGAACTCTGGTCTCTAATATGGTCTTCTATGAGCTTCACCAATTGAGCAAGTTGACACCTGGTGTCTTGTATGGTGATCTTTAACATTTTGGCCCACGAGTTTGGAAATTGATTCTTTAGCTCCCTTGATCTTGTTATGTCATTGTGATCTTCAGGCTCAGTCCACACTTGGTCTGTATTTAGATACTATAACATGTTGGCTCTTTAGTCTTTGATAATTGGTTTTGGTGGTTGATAGTGGCCCCCTGGTTTTTGATAATCGTCTGATCAGAGTTTTTGAGACAATACAAACGCGTAATGAGAATTCATCAAGACGACTCTGTATCTAGATTTTCAAAAATGTGTTTAATTCATGCAAATATACCAATTGACCAGAAAAGTGTGTTATATGCAATGGAGGAAACTCTTACATAGGAAAATTTATAAAAATGAAAGTTTTACGTAGGAGAGTTCGATAATGCTTTAAAGGATAATAGTGAAAATAAACACTTTTAACAGAATATCAGGAAGCTGAAGTGGGTATAGGCCATCATATATCCATATTTGGGAAAGGGTCCTTCTTGTAAGGTTGTTCTTCACAAAAAAATGGAGTAAGTAAATATGAAGTGACAATCATTGTCTTTGGTAAATTGAGAGACAAAATAAGGCTAGTTTTCATGTTAGGAACATGAAGAACATGATCTAGATGAAATAATTTGTCAAAATAAGAAAGGTGAGAGGTGCTAGTGTGAGAGATAGCAAGAGTGTTACCATTACCAACAGCTAGACTGTCATTATCCTCATATTTTGAATGAATTGAAAGACTATTAAGATCAACAGTGATGTGATTTGAGGCCCTGGTATCAGTATACTAGTAAACTAGATAGGGGCATCTTGTTTGGAAGCAATCATAGCTTGAAGATTTTGAGGAGGTTGACGGCCTTGATAGGAAAGATCAATGCAATGAAAATAGTCAAGGGCATAGTGCCCAACTTGGTTGCAGATCTGACATACATACATTTGGAATTGGTTGCTTGGCCAATTGATTAGTTGATGGAAAAATATCTGTGTGAGAACTACCACCACAGCCACCATTATTACGGCCTCGACCTCGACCTCGACCTCGACCTCGACCTCGACCTCGACCTCGATAATGAAATAGGCGGGCACGTGAACCACCATGACCTTGAGTTGAAGGTTGAGAGGCTCGATTTGTAAAGAGAGTTGTAGAATACTACTCAAAAGTATGGTTGAAGGTGTGATATTCAAGATGAAGCTCAAATGTGAATGGTTTTCCGAATAGATCATCAAAAAAAAATTGGAGAATCCTTATTGAGGACTGAAGTATGAATGAGATCCTATTCCTGACCTTATTGAGGACTGAAGTATGAATGAGATCCTATTCCTGACCTAGGCCGTTGAGAACTTGATTACAGAGATCAGAGTCAGAAGCTGGTTGACCAACGACTTCAAGAGTATTAGAAAGACCTTTCATTTTTTCCAAGTAATTTGTGATGGACGTACTTCCTTTCTTAAGGGACTGAAACTGTTGTTTGAGTTGAAGGATTCGAGAGAGATTGTATTAGATGAAGACGTTTGAGGCGTTGCCAACCTCACGCGAGGTTTGAAGGCCAATCACATGTTAGAGAACTGAGGCATGGAGAGAAACACTAATCTAAAGAAAAACCAAGGAATTATGTTCGTGCTAGGTCTCATAGGCTGGATTAATAGTTTCTATAGGTTTGTTCTCAGAAATTGAGGTAGACAGGGCACAAATATCCATCAATGAAACCCATGAGTTTGCTTGCTCCTAGGATGGGGAGAAATTGACTATTCAACAAGAGGAAATTTTCATGATCTAGTTTAATGGAAACTAGATTCATGATATTGGGGAAGATAAGTGAAGAAGAAGAAGCCATGGTTGAGGATCGAAAAAGTGAAGTTACCTAACTTCTGGCTGACACCATGTAAATCAATGTATTACTGTTAAGGCTTTGTTTGTTTGCATGGAAAATAAGATGGAAAAGAAAACTTTTCCGGTGGAATTATTTTCTAGGAAATTTTTTCCAAGTCTTCTATTTTCTACCGTTTGGCTAGAAGGAAAAAACATAAGAAAATTTTATTTTATTTTATTTTTGAATGACTAATTTTTTTTTTTAATTTAAATTTTCACCGACAGCTTTAAATGTCATATACCGGGCTTTCCAAAATTGGTCAATCAAGTTTAACGACGCATTTGGGATTTTTAACGGCGGAGTTATATGATGCCGGAAATACTAAGTAGCGGCGAATATGTCTCACTACTGGTAATTATGTAAATTATGCCGGAAATACAAATGTTTTTTTTAATGCAAAATGTTTGGTAATTAAGTATATTTAATTTAGTGGCAGTTATACAAAAACTGCTGCTACAAATGTTTTTTTTAAATGCAAAACGTTTTTTGATTTATTAAAATTTCCTCTTGTATCTTTCACCTGTAATACCTGTATTTCTCGCATATAATCAACAAATAATAAATACAAATCCAAACTATAAAATCTACCATTTTAATATTTATAGATAATAACATTGAATGCCAAGTTAAAATGTACAAAACATCTCGTAAACAAATAAAAAAGAGAGAACATCTAGTTCTTAAAAATTTACAAAATATCTGTCTCCAAATACATCTTATTCTCAGTGCACAATACATACCGAGTTAAAAGTTTACAAATACATCATTCTCCAACTAAAATAAAACAATATATATAGTCCCACTATGCCACTAAAGTAAAACAGTATATATATAGTCCCACTATGCCCGGGGGTCGTGATCCATGTTTGAGAGGTGAGTGCTGACGACTCTCTCCTGCAAGAACAAATGGAAACATTTGTCATTTTTGGTCAAACTATAACCAATAATTATAAACAAAGTACAACAATTTTATATAAAAACTCCATCCGTCCGTGACTCCAACATGGATTTCAGCAACGCAAAACAACTGCATGCTCATGCAGTGCAAATCAAGACTTGGAAGTTGCAAGCTAAGACTCATTTTTTATGTGACTCATTTATATGATTAGGTAGACAAAAAATGAACCCCTTCCTCTAAAAAAAAAAAAAAAGAGCTGAGTTAAATGATGCTAAGCACGTAACCAACTGTATTCAACAGTGGCAATCAAGCTACGGTTAATTCGACCTCTGCCCAAAATTCAATACCCCAGCCCAAGCCCAGTTACATCTATTTGTATCATTTTCAATCTTATGGCATACAAACTAAAAAATTGGTTTACCATCAAATGGTTATATATATTGCTAATAATATTTTCTCCTTCATGGAAGAGCTGACCACTTTATGCTTATTTAAGTTTCATCTCTTAGTTTTCGATTCTATCACATTAGGAGAAGGGCTCTTCAAAATCAGGCAGACGAGCTTTACAATTCTTACAACTATCAAGATCAAGGAAATTTGTGTCTACAAGCCTTTGTACTTTTCATAAACATAGACAATTTCTGTAAAAGGAAAAGAAAAAATTTAATTAAATTCAAGGGTGAAAGGCATATAATTTGTATATGAACATTCAAACATGCAGTGCAAATCAAAGCTTTATCGAATGAGTTGATAAAAATATAGGCCTTTTTGTGTAATATGGACTAGTTAAGTACATACATGGAGATTCTATTTTTATAATGAACATTCTTTCATACCTTACCAAACAGTTGAAGCAAGGAACATTCAACTAAGTACTTATTCTGTTATAGTATGACAGAACCGAAGCTTATCAACCTTCCTTTGATTGTTGCCAGTATTAAACATTCAACTGAGTACTTATTCTGCAAAACCAAGGACTTCAATATTCTATTTGTTTCAGTTCTTGAATGTGGGATTTGGGGATCTAAGTAAAGCTTTAGAACATGGTGGTTGTGTGCCTAGTGCAATTCTAGATCATGTGCATTTGGAGTTCTTATTCTCTGTTGGTATTGTCTTTGCTCAAGAAAATAAGAACAACTAATACTCAATTTAAAGAGGATTCTCTAGCTAAGTCTAGGGTGTAGTCCTCTTTTAGATTATATATTCTTACTCCCATTTCTATTGTACAGTCGCAACTACTCCTTCCCAATGGAGACGGGGATGTCTAGGCCTTGATAGATCTCTTCTTTGAAGTTTAGATTAACTCAATTTCTGACATCTGTCCACGACCATCTCGCTTGCTTCAACAGCTCTCAAAGCAGACGAATTAGTATACAATCACAAGTAATGGGAGCCGAGAAATGGTATCCATCTAGCCAAGTAATGGTAGACTAGAGAGCCCGGTGGTTGTTAGTCTAAGACAATACTCAGACCCCTGTTATCAGGAGCCAAAAATTGAAGAAAGTTCCCTTTCTACATTCTTCATATGTAGCCCTACCTAAGCTTCTCTACCAGAATCCCTTTTGGTGCATCAAATCAAACCAAGTCTAACATGTTTCTGGCATACAAAATTAGTAGCAGAAAAAAAGGGGAAACTGGAAAAATATCATCCTAATGTAAACCTTATCCAACCAGTCACTTATCATGAATTAATAGACATTGCTAAGATGCTTTAAACTATTCAATATCTCCACACTTGGAATATACAGAGATGAGGGTGTTAATTACATAAATATCTAAATCGCATCCCATCGGATACCATGAGCATCGATCAACTTACCTTTTATTAGCACTTCTGGATGCACAGATGATGAAATCAAGCTAAGAATGGTGCTAATATCGGGCCTAACTCCACTACGACACATTAATTGGTAGAAACTAATAGCCTTAACGAATTTCTCAAGGTAAGCATACCCTCCAATCATAGAATTCCATGAGACAACAGTCCTCCAATCTGTAGGAATCCCATGAAACACCTTCTCTGCCAATCCTAAATTGTTACACTTAGCATAAGCAGCAATCCAAGTGTTAATGACAGAAACATCCTCCCCTATTCCAATTTGATTTCCAAAGCAATTGATGACTTTTACCATGTTCAAATTCTTCTCATAGGAGCTCAACTGAGTCAATCCTTTGACTGTGATTGAGTCAGGCTTTAAACCCATGAACCTCATCTCATAGAAAAGAATCAAAACTCGATCGAGAAAACCCAATTGATCAAAGCCCATGATCATCGCGTTCCAGGAAGCAACATCTTTCTCAGACATTCTCTAAAACAAGTCATGTGCAAAATTTAAGTTACCACATTTTATATACATATCTATAATTGCTGTTTGCATGAATTTATCGAACCAAAATGGAGATTTCACCCTCAATCCTATCAATCTGTTGAGATTCTAAGAATTTGCATTCAAGTTTTTTTGATCGTCAATAAACTAAGAAAAGATAAATAAACTACAAATCAAAGCAACAGATCGTCAATAAACCGACCCCCTAGTACAACCCCGAAGAGCAACCATGAATGGAGATCCTTCAAAAATAAACCCATATGTGATAGGATCCTTGTATACCACGTGGAGTTATCCATGAAGCAGTTAGTTACATGTTTATAAGTAGTGGAGTTTATTACTTGGGATAGTAGTAGTTATGTTTAGTTATGAAGTGGTTATTGTAAGTTATTGTGTGTTGTTCATGTTATGTAGTGGGGTAATGGGTTGGGTAGTTATCTTATAAATAGTTGTGTAGGGAGGTGTTCAGATCGGTAGAATTTTAATGAGAAAATCTTATTCATTGGAGCTTTGGAGAACTAACCCCCTCAAAGTGGTTCTTTTCCCTTGTTATTCTTGTTTTCAACTTTTTATTTAACTGTTGATATTTTGGATCATATCATTTGGTATCAGAGTCATTGATCCATCATGGCTGCACGACATCAAGAGACAATTACTCGTTTAGAAGGCGAGTTGGCTGTGCAACGAGACCAACAAGCTCGGATTGATCAAACTATTTCGGCATTGAATGAGCACCAATCTAGAATTGATCGCACAATTTTTGAGATGATAGCGAAGCACGAACAAGACATGGGTGATGTAAAAGGAATGTTGCAACACTTACTTGCGCATGATGTCGTTAAGGCACATGCATCTTCAAATTCTGCTCAACCAAAATTTTCTACATCTGATCAAGGTGCACAGGTTTCCTCTACCTTTCAAACTAAGTATATATGGGTTGACTTTCCGCGTTTCTATGGGATTGACCCAATCAGTTGGGTTTATCAAGCCCAATTGTCTTTTAATTAATTATAACAAGACTGCGGATTCCGACAAGATTTCATTAGATTCTTTCCATCTCAAGGGTCAAGCTGTGCAATGGAACCATTGGATGGGAAAAACTATTGAATCTTGGCCATAGAATGATTTCACAAGGGCTATTTGCACACGATTCGGTGCTACAGAGTTTGAGAAACCCGGTGAAGTCCTATCAAAATTGCACCAAAAAGGGCTAGTCCAGGATTTTCAAAACGAGTTTGAAAGACTCGCTAACCTTATGGTTGGATTGCCAGAATCATACATGATTGATTGTTTTGTCAGTGGGCTTAAGGATGAAATACGCTTTGAAGTGAAGTTACTCCGTCCCGAATCCTTAATCCAAGCTACAAGTTTAGCAGGGATGGTTGAAGACAAAGTGGTGTCTTCACAAAATGCAGGCCGATCTAACATGGGATATTTGTTACTAGAAAATCAAGCCCTATCTCTTCCTACTAATTTTCAAAATCCAGGGACTACATCCAAGCCTACCTATGTCTGATACTGTGACTATTAAGCGTCTCTCTCCGCTTGAAATGGCAGAAAGACGAAGAAAGGGCCTATGTTTCAACTGCAATGAGCCTTTTTTTCGGGGTCACCAATGCAAAATGAAACAACTATTTCTCATGGAGGGCGAATGGCCAACGGAGAATGACGAAAATATTGGCGATACTCCAAGAGATGGCTTCATGGTCGAACATGGCAGTCTGGTTCCATAACATTCAACCTTTAGGGCAATGTTGTTTTTAAGGAGCGTGGAATGATAGGATCCTTGTATACCACGTGGAGTTATCCATGAAGTAGTTAGTTACATGTTTATAAGTAGTGGAGTTTATTACTTGGGATAGTAGTAGTTACTTGTAGTAATGAAGTGGTTATTGTAAGTTACTGTGTGTTGTTCATGTTATGTAGTGGATAAGTTGTAGTGGGGTAATGGGTTGGGTAGTTATCTTATATATAGTTGTGTAGGGAGGTGTTCAGATCGGTAGAATTTTAATGAGAAAATATTATTTGTTGGAGCTTTGGAGAACTAATCCCCTCAAAGTGGTTCTTTTTCCTTGTTATTATTGTTTTCAACTTTTTATTTAAGTGTTGATATTTTGGATCATATCATATGGTTTGATTCGAAAATCAAAACCCTAGATTTCAGATCTAGGTTAGGTGGGAGATTGAATTTTAGGGTAGAGATTTTACTTGCAAATCGATCTTGATGGGTGGATTTGGAGTTGGCGGTGGAGAAGAAAGAACCAGTTTGAGCGTCGAGTTGAGAACAAGTGACGTGGAAACAACTTCTCTCATTTTTTAGGAGAAACGTTTTCCTTGTATACAATGGAAAATATTTGCATGAGAGAAAACTTTTCTGGGAGAAAACCTATTTTCCAGGATGCCAAACACAAGAACATATTATTTTCCCTTGGAAATGATTTACTTGATTTGTTTTCCTTGCAAACAAACAGAGCCTTAGGGTTCAACTATATAACCTTGGTTTTTAGAAAACAATTATTTAAAAAAAATTAACTATAGGAGTTAAAATTTCACAACTTTTGTTAGAATTTCATAACATGGTATTGGGCTTGTGGTCGAGGCCCAAGACCACGCCTTAAGAAGCAAAGGTCTTGAGTTTGAGTTCCTTTCCCTTGTTGGCCACCATCTAGGCTTTCCTGGTTGTGTAGTATAAGGTTAGCACGGCTTGAGGGACTTAGTCGTGTGCTCTAAGAAAACCCGATAACCTCGTTTCAAAAGAAAAAAAAAGGTTTTTGTGAGTGGGGCCAGATGGTTTTAGTCCGGTGAGGGACAAACCAAATCCGATCTCCGAGACCTCCAAGACCTCGCACACATGCGCGGGATTTTAGGTAGGGCCCACCATGTGATGATGGGCTCCACATGAAATCTGAAATCTCGCGCACATGCGCGAGGTCTCGGCCCTAATGCAGTCTCAGTAGCAAAGTCCCTTAGTAAATGATGTAATGAGACTTCTGGGCTTTGAGCAGACTATAAAACCAAAAAAAAAAAAATATGACACAGCTACTTACGTATGGGAAGAAGAGGCAGGGAGAACACTTTGTTGAGAGATAGAAAGGCATTAGAGGTTTGGAGTTTGGACAGTGATGGAGAGATGTGGAAACTTATAATGACAGAGATGGGGCCAACTGGGTCTTCTGTCGAACAGACAACTCCCAGGAAACTGCAATGTCAAGCAAAGCTAAAAATCTTCCGTTCAACCACTCAAAAGAAGAAAATAAAGAAAAAGTAGCACAAAAGTACAAAACCTAAAGCGGAAGCAAACAAACATAACATCATTGCTACTCCAAGTGCCAGCTCTCCAGATTGCAGTAGTGCCTCCATTTCTCAACAGTAAGTCTCTCTCTCTTTCTGCAACTCTTCTTCTGTTTCCCCTATTTTTCTTTATTTCTCGTATCCATATCCATATCCATCGCTCTTTAGCAACCCCACAAATCAAAGAACGAAGAAAAACAGGGCCTATCCATCTCAAGAAAAGATTTTTTTTCTTTTTCATTTGTAGAAGCCTGCTTATCCATCTCAAGAAAAATGGGGGAAAATATAAGTTGCAGAGAACCCAGAAGAAAATATATTGCAATATTGCTTTGATTGGGCTGGATTCCTTCAATGAAACTACTGGGTCTCTGGAAATTTATGTAGTGTATCTCATTCACTTTATTACTATAAAATTCTCTAATATGTTCATCATGCCAGTAACATTCACAACATTTGTATCTATGATAACCAAGACGTGTATGCCAACTTCTCCCTCAACTATAATCCAAATAGGACCCTCTCAACTAGAACTGTAAATTGTGGTGGCAAGAACCCTGAATTCAATGAGAACCTTGGAATGAAAATAACCCACTTCGATGCAGTCCTCAAATGTGAGATTTGGAGGTTTAGCAGGGCTAGAAATCTCATGGAAGATCAGCTCTTAGGATTTACATTGGTCCCGGTATCATTGGTGGTGAGAAAAGGCAAGGTGACTCAAGATTTCACCCTTTCGTCCACTTATCTCTTCCATATTCCGGCTGGAACTGTCCAATTGACATTGTTTCTTAACACGGCGATGCCGGTTAATCCGTCGGCAAAGTCCCCTAATTCAGCTACCAGTTCATCCATAAGTTCTGAAGTCGTGTTGTGGTTTACAATGCTGCCCAAGCAATTGGCCCTAGAGGAGGGTGAATAAGGTCTTGGCAAAATAAAAAATTCTTCTTAATCCCTTAAGAATATTTTAAGCAACTAATAATTATGACAATGGAAGTATAGCATTGCAATAACCAATAAAACAGTAATTTAAAGAGAAGGGATAAGAGAATGCAAACACAACGATATGTTATCGAAGTTCGGCCTCCCGCCTACGTACTCAAGCAACCCACTTGAGGATTCAACACGATTCACTATCGTACAACCTTCTTCACGGGTGAAGACCAAACCTTTAGAATGCAAGAGAAACCTTCTATTTGTCTTCCTACAATGAAGCTTCCCGCTCCAAGGATAAGAGTCACACCAACTCTTGATTTCAAATACAATAAGTATGAGAGTGATTACAATCTGAAATTGCTCCTTAAATGAGCTAAAAGATTACTTGAACATTCGCTAAAAGTCTCTCAAATATTGGAGTTGAATAGCTCAATTTGACTCTTGAAATCTAGGATTTTTTCTCAATGAATATAACAATCAATGCTTGGGAGTAGATGATAGCAATGAATATGATGATTAAGTGTTGTTAATTTGCTCATAAATAACTTCTATTTATAGTCCAAGAGGAAATATGGCCGTTGGAGGTGCATTTAGAGCCGTTTTAAAACTAGCCCTTAGAAGCATTTAAAGCTTTGACTCGATGAAATCAATTGACTGATTTTTGTCCTCACGAGAAATCAGTCGATTGGTTTTTAGTAACCAGCCAATTTCCTTTACTGACTTAAAGCTCTATTTTCTGAGAAAAAGAATCAATCTACTGGATTTTATCCTCACGAGAAATCAATCGACTAGTTTTATGTTAAAACCATTTTCTCAAAAAGATAGTAGCTAAACTAAATTTTAAAAACCAAATCAGTCGACTAGGTTTGTAACCAGATGAAATCAGTCAACTGATTTCCTATTTTTCATAGAAAAAAACCTTTAATACATGTCTAGTTGATATGGATGATACAATTGGTCAACTAGCTTATCTTTATTAAGAATATGCCTATTCAAATTGATGTCCTAGGACCTTATAATGATATACAAGGATGCTCTTAAGGTTCTTAAGGTCATTCTAGGTCATTGAGCTTTCAATCTTCCAACTTTTGAGGACTTTTTAACAAAAGTCCTAAGATCTTTCGAACAATGAATTTAAAACCTTTAATCTTCTTAGTGAGAGAGTCTTCAATACCCTTCAAGCTTGATCTTGATTTATCTTCTTTGGTTTCATCTGCATGACCTTCTTTATTGACCAAGATTGCTTCCAAGTGACACTTCATCTTCATGTCAAGAAGTATAGCTCTTTTGCAAGGATTGGTATGAACTTCAACTTGTTCAGATGGATTGCTTTATGGCTTGATTGTGGATCATTTCTATGCTTGATGTCAATTTCATGCTTTGTGCCTTGGATAGTGTGCTAATGCTCTTTGTAAACTGAATTTCACATTGACTTAATAGAGACATTAGTAACACAATGATTATTTCATTATTGTGTTATCATCAAAATTATTAAGGGTCCCTATGGTTGAACCTATATGGCTAACATACAAGGCACAGAAGATTATCTTGGACCTTGTTGAATTTGAGAGGATTGAATTCCCCGACCTCAATGTAGCTAGGGAGAATCAACAGATGGTCTCTGAGAATTTCGACATGGCAGAACACAACTCTGCTAGGAAGCCCAGTTTGGTAGGATCAGCTTCTTTCCTTCATCTCAGTGCTTCTTCTCTGTCCATGGATGACTGTAAATTCTTCAGAGGAGAACTGCTGTGGAACCATTTCTCCAAATGGGAGCATCCAGAATTTTGGGTTATTCAGTTCTACTACCACTTGCTTAAGTGATTATAGGAACTCAATTGACTCTATAGAGAAAATGAGTCGTTTGGCTGGTGATTTTTCTGATTCCCATGCTGCCTCGATCTCTGCAGATGCAAATCAGAGCTCCAGAGAATCTCTGGATACACCAACTTCAAAGAAAGAGAGTAATGGCGGCGGCAAGAAAGATACCAATTTCTCAAGCAATGGAGAAGGGAATGTGAAAGAAGAAAATCTGGGTTCTGTTAAATTTGATCCAGTATTTACAGCTCCGCTTGGGAATATCAATCTTGAGGCTGAGCAAACAGCCATGCAGCAGCAGATAGTTGAAATGTATATGAGAAGCATGCAACAGCTTACAAAGTCATTAGCTAAGATGAATCTTCCGATAGATCTTGACAAACCAGAATTGGAAGATAGTGGTGATGTGATTCAAAACCATGATAATAAATTAGAACTCTAAAAAAAGAAAAAGGATGGGTCGAGAGTATTCTATGGTAGCAGGGTCTTATTCTGAGTGACTGGTTCTGCATAGTTAACCTAAAACTGGTTTAATCTAGTCCTCTGTTATGATGCTCATGCTGCAGCATTTCAATTAATTGTCATTGTGTACTGCTTTGCAATTAGAAAGTTGTTTGGATGGTTAATTATCTTTGCTAGTGCAACAATAACAGCATTCATGTGGAACATAACTATGCAAAATTATCTATTAATCATCTAGTCTGGTTAATCATGATAGCCTTTGGATTCCTTCTAATGTGGTGGTTTACTTTTTAACTTCCAATTGGCTTTCTGCACACGCCTGCTTCTTAATGTGATGCATCGGTATATTTAATCTATGAATCTCAGATACTTTTATCTGTTTGATTAATTATAGGATCAAAGAAATTTCAACTTATGACTTACTTGATTCTGCATTTGCAGACTCTTGGTAGCATATGTATTTCAGTTGGAGTTCATGGCTGGTCATGCCAGTTTCAAGGTCAACTCAATTTGGTTTCTTTCAATTGCATCAAAATTCAGAGGTATTGAGCAGAGTGTTTTGGGCTATTATACGGTTCATCTCTGAAATTGGAGGGTTTCACTCATACATTTCAACACATCATTCAAAGCTGTGGAAAACATGATATACTGTGCAGTAATTGAATTTTCCGATGATTTAGTTTCTATACTAATTTACCTAACATAAGAAAATATAAAATAAAACAAAATAAATAAGGGTGCTGCTATGAGCACACCAATATTTCTTGATTATACATCAAACTTAAAACTACTGACTACACACCATTAATTAAAACACCATTTTCTTCTCACCTCTCCCAAAAGATTCAGCAAGGCAGCAACCCCGCTCGATCATCGATAAAACCCACTAAAATCCAAGCATGGACAGTAACCCAACCCATCCAGCTGCTTCCAGAACTCATTCTCCTCACAGCCTCCCCCGTTTCCTCAACATTTGAACCAATATCAAACTGTATAACCGAATCCCCTGAGATTGATGACAGTGGTTCATTAATGGAACATGGGTTTGGCGAAAATAGAAGCAAAGGGTTATGATCTAAACCCATGAGTGAACTCAGGGCAGAGATGTTAGAGTTTGGTCTAGACGCAACAATGAGCGATTCTTAGTTCGATCTCTGTTATAGTCTTTTGAGTTAGTTCCTCCTGGTTCTTTTCCTCATAGTGTGGTATGGAATCTTAGTATCCTATCTAAGGTTTCTTTTTTCCTTTGGAATGCGACCTTGAATAAAATTCTGACTTGTGATCATTTAAAAAATAGAGGGTAGATGATGGCTAACCGTTGTTACATGTGTCTTCTTGCAAAAAAATCAGTGGACTATTTGCTTTTGCATTGCCCTATCGCGAGTCAAGCATGAAGTTTTTCCTTCTCCCGAATAAGCGTAGATTGGGCCTTTCCTTCCTTTCCAAACTTCTTATCGTGCTGGTTTGGGGTTTGTGCAGATGAGGTGGGAAACACTATTTGGTCGGTACTTCCGGGTGCCATAGCTTGGTCTTTGAAGAAAGAGATGAACAAGAGAGATTTTGACGAATCTCCTTCTTCTTCCCTCTGATTATATTATCGTATCTGCCTTCTCGTTCTGGAATGGTGTTCCATTAGGCTCGAGGGGGAGGGTGTGGGTAAGATCTTGGGCTGAAGTGGGAGCTCTTCCTTCTCGTTTCATTGCCTCTCTCTTTTCTTTTTAGTTTTCTCTTGAGTTTACTTTCTTGTAATCTCCCTGTTTTACTTTATCTGATTTGTATATTTTGATTACCAATAAAAAAAATTCCAGTCAAACTAAAGAGAAGTGTAAAGAAAAACCAAAATCTTGTGTTTTTCCAAGAGGTATAGAACTTGTTCGCATTCTTAGAAAATTTCTTAGGTGAGGGAAGCAGGGATTTAAGGGATGAAGACGAGAGAGTGGATAATCTGAAATGAGAATAAATTGCAGATAATTTTGCAATTTTGAACATTTTACTCGTTATATGAATGGATGATGTAGATATCATATGCTTAATGATTTATAACGGTTTGCACATTTCTCGATCGAGTTAAATATGATTTATATGTTGCAGAAGTTTTTTAACATGCTACAGCACTAGGACCATGCACTCGCACGAATTTGTGATTGTTTCCATGAGTAAAACTAAACAACTCACTGTGATTTATATCTTGTGGATAGCGTAGTGGATATCATTATCATTTACTAAGTGTTCCACTGGTAGTCGCCATCAGCGGCGGGGAGGGGCCATCTCCCCCACCCCGCTCCCAAAAAAAAGACTTTTTTAATATTATGTAGTGTAATTAAAAAAATCTAATTTTGAATATAGTGGCCCTCTAAATTAGGATGTAATTATTGATTATGTGGGAAGTTTGCCCCCTAGAAATTTTGTAATTTTTTTACATGTATAATATAGAAAATATAGTTAATTTTATTTATATAATGGCTCTCCCAAAAGGAGGGCCCTTGTTTTTCATGTGCATTTAGCTTTTATTGGAATGCAACATTAACGAATTTTATGACCACGTTAGACCCATTACTCGAAAAAACAAAATCGTGATCATTCTCCACAAAATCAATTAAATTTTTTTGATACATGTACGTCCCCCCTGGTCGGCATCCTACGCAGTCCAGCTATTCTACTATGGAGCTTCATCTCAAATTTATACTGTACTGATGGAACAATTCTCATCAATCTCCTTTAGAAATATCATGTATTTGCAAATCTTTCTTTCTGTTGGGCTGGAATTCTTATAGTCTGAAATTTTGATGGATGACCATCAATATATGGTTGAGCATGTAGCTCAATTAGAGGATGCTTATATCAAAACCATGAAGTTTAGGTTAAATTCCATCTAGCCTACTAAAAGAACACGCCATCACATAATGTGCATCTTTGCATGCTTAGCACTATAAATGTGTGATTTTCCTGTCAGGGAAATTGAATAAGAGTACTTTAGGAGTTACAGACAAATATATTGATGTGAATTTATGCTATCCATTTAAATTTCTGGAAATTTCTCATTAGCAATCAAGCTGCTTTGAGTAGGCAATGATGGAGGGTGGTGGGATAGTCGTAGTTCGATTCCCTTCATTGAACAAAATTTTCTGAAGAATTCAACCTTCAAATATGATTTCTCAACACTGGAATCAGCTAAATTTTGATATGACCACAAGAACATGCATACCAGCAGTCATTAACAAATGCGTTTGATGCTCTTTAAGCATATAGTTCTCAGCAGAAATCTCTTCAAGAAGATCTACAAGGAATGCAAAATCTTCTTACCATAACTTATTTCGCTGTTAGCTTTGTATGATAATAGCTTCCTATTTACATCTATCTATATTACAATGGAATAGCTTCCCTCATTGACCATTCCCATGTTCCTGTCATTTTCTGTGAAGAAGACATGAGCCCTCCCATTTCCCTCAACCAACAGAGACTTGCATTTTTCCATACTCTTTGATCTTTCATCTGACTTCCTAATCTTCTTTACATCTTCCAATTTTCAGGCTGCAGCGTAGATGTTCGAGAGGGCAACATAAGTCCCATGATTCTTTGGAATCAATTGCAAAAGATGTTTAGATGAATGCTCAGCCATGGATACCGCTGGCTGCAAGCAGTGATGGCTATATACGACTTCATTTGGGTTGAAGGGTGTCAGTGGGCGAAATTTGGGCCTCACAAAACCTATTGTAAATGGGCCATGCTCGGGCTGGGCCTATTAAAAAATTCTCAAAACTCGAGACCCATTGACACCTCTAGTTAAAAGGTGTTATGATTATGCCTTGTATTCTGGTTGATTGTTAGTTTGGAGTATGGTTCAAAAACTCGAAAACTCGACTCGGCTTCAAAGTTAGCTAGGTTGAGTAACTCGGAAAACTCGAAGAAAACTCGACTCGGTCCAACTCGGAATCTATATGTAATAACTTGAAAATTATGGGTTAAAAGAACTCAAAGTACACTGGTTTTACAACCTCAAACCTATAAACTAGGTTTTACATAACCCATAGTAGGTTGTTTTTGTAGACCTAAAAAAATATGATGCAAAAATAGTTTGATGTTCAAATTTTGGTTTAAAAAATAATAAAAATATCCTTTTGTGACTCGACTTAGCCCGGTGAATCGAAAAACTCGGTTCAACTCGACCGAGTCACTTGAGTAACTCGGCCTTCGAGTTTTGAGACGACTCGACTCAAAATTCAATCGATTCGAATAACTTGGCCGAGTTACTCGGGTGACTCGTTGAGTTTTCGAATTATGGTTTGGACTGGTCACAGGTTCAACCCTAAAAATTTTAGAAGGTTAAGTAATGACAATTTATTTTGGTTGGTTGTTAGTTTGATTGTACACCAGGTTCAACCCTGAAAATTTTGGAGGGTTACATAATGGCAATTTTATAATTTTATGCCATTGTACAGGATATATAAATGCATTATGATTAGATTATATTCATTATGCAGTAATTGAAAAAAAAAAAAAGAGTAGAGGGAATTGTAACATGTTTTTCACATTAAATTAGTGAAAGGATCTCTACTAGGGTTGTCAAAGGGCAGGGCCAGGGCAGGGCAGGGGTCAACCCTAGCACTACCCTTCCCTATAAGAGTAGGGCCCTAGCCCAGCCCTAGCCCTAGCCCTTCAAGGGCCGGGATTGATTGGGCCCTAGCCCTGCCCTCAAGGGTCAGGGCAGGGCCAGAAGAAAGAGATTTTTTTACTGATTTGAGATGACGAGAATTTTTTTCTACACCGACTGTCAACCTGACATGGAAATGAATACTCTCTTCTTTTATCCGGGCTTGGGACTGACATTGCAACAAAAAGAGTAATGACAAAGTTATTTTTTTTTTCCTTATCAGTGACAAGCATACTTGATAAAATAAAATAAAGTAAAACTATATAGAACAAAATTTATATATCAAAATTCTCTAAGCAGGAGGAGGCGATTTCGCATACGAGATTAGGGTTAGGGTTCATAACGAGTGTTGAGGCCTCAAGGGGTTTTATAATGATGGTCATGTGAAATTACTTATATCCTAATATTAAACCATTTGAAATGGTGAAATGAGTAATTCATAAATATAATATATATATATACTTTTATGGTTTATAGACCTTAGCTATCGTGTAGCAACTAAGGAGAAGGGCAGGGCTTTAAAGGGCAAGGCTGGGGTGAGCCCTGACCCGGCCCTGTAGAAGCAGGGCTTCCAGATTTTGAACCCTCCCCGGTCCAAGGGCTGAGAAGGGCAGGGCTTCAGAGGGCTTTGGAGGGCAAGGCAGGCCGGGTACCCTTTTCCGTGGGCTTTTTTGACAGCCCTAATCTCTACGTAGGCACCTTACTCAACCAAGTAATTTTGTGTGTGAATCTTTGCTGAATTTGTTATTGCTTTTTAAAACCTTTTTACAAAAGGCATGTAAGAGAATTAATCCCACATAGAGAAATAGTTGTGGCCTTATATACATGTAAGGCCTCTCCACTCATTGCCAATTGGTTTTGAGTTGGACGCTTTCACAAGGCATTTCTTGTACAAGATGTCTTGCTTCTTCTAGATGCCTTGCTCGGGCAAGGAGATCAATCATACAGGCATAGTGATCAATAGTGGGCTCCCTGATCGACTGGAAATATCGACACCCCTCTTCAACAGGCGGCAGTGGCTGCAGGTGGAGAGGACTCCTACAAATGTGATATGGTTGGGCTCTATATTTCGCATATTCAGTAATTCTTGGATAGCTTCTGTTTCACTGTATCTGTGCTGTTTTAGGCCAGTGATCATTTCATGCCACGAGGATAAGCCCCACACAGGCATCTTATCAAGGAGTGTTCAAGCTACGGTCATGTAACCGCACTTCACATACATATGTACCAAGCCATTGGCAATGAAAAGGTCGACACCAGTAAGGTAATTTGAGCATGAATCCGTTTTCCTTCAGCTGCACCAAGGTTTAGGCACGAGCACTGGCTCTGTTCTTTAGGTGGAACTTTAAAAGTCCGGAACATTAATGTTTTTAAACAAAAGGCAAGAATCTGGAAAGAGGGGGAAGAGCGTTTCTAATAGGGTTGTCACAAAAGCCCACGTAAAAGGGTACCCGGCCTTGCCTTGCCCTCCAAAGCCCTCTGAAGCCCTGCCCTTCCTAGCCCTTGGGCCGGGGAGGGTTCAAAATCCGGAAGCCCTGCTTCTATAGGATCGGGGCAGGGCTCACCTCGCCCCTGCCCTTTAAAGCCCTGCCCTTCTCCTTTAGTTGCTACACGGTAGCTAAGGTCTATAAACCATAAAAGTATATATATATATATATATATTTATGAAATTACTCATTTCACCCTTTCAACGGTTTAATAGTAGGGTATGAGTAATTTCACATGACTATCTATAAAACCCCTCGAGGCCTCGACACTCGTTACGAACCCTAATCTTAATCTCGTATGCGAAATCGTCTCCTCACCTCCTCCTGCTTAGAGGATTTTGATATATAAATTTTGTTTTATATAGTTTTACTTTGTTTTATTCTATCAAGTATGCTTGTCATTGACAAGGAAAAAAATTAACTTTGTCATTGCTCTTTTTGTTGCAATGTCGGTCCCAAGCCTGGATAAAAGGGGAGGGTATCAATTTCCATGTCAGGTTGACAGTTGGTGTAGAAATTTTTTTTTGTTATTTCAAATCACAAAAAAAATCCCGCTCTTTCTTCCAGGCTTTCCGGCCCTTCAGCCCTGTCCTGACCCTTGAGGGCAGGGCTAGGACCCAATCAATCCTGGCCCTTGAAGGGCTAGGGCTGAGCTAGGGCCCTACTCTTATAGGGAAGGGTAGGGCTAGGGTTGACCCTAGCCCAGCCCTGACCTTACCCTTTGACAACCCTAGTTTCTAACCCTATTATTCAATGGTATCTTAGATTTATTGAATTCAATTTAATTAGAAGTTCGACATTTATGGAACTTAAAACATCCAAAATTTTTGGTGGAACTTGAAAGTTATATATTTGTAAAACTTTTGCACTATGTGGAATAATATAGTTTGAGACATCAAGTAAAATTAGGCATGAAAGAATGAAAGCTCTTAACTTTAAAAGTTCCATAAAAAAAATGGAGCCTTAAGGATGTAGGGTTCTAGAGGCTCGGAGATCCCAGAGTTCATAATAGTCCATGAAAACCAGGGGAAAACGAAAAAATGGAAAGAAAATAGCAAAGATTAAGACAGATTTATGTGGTATGGCAAGGTACCTACATCGACCACTGATGGGTCATTTCACCGATTTCCTGTGAAAAAATAGTTAAAATTATTTTTGTTCTCATTTTCTCTCGTTTTCTATGTATTGAATAAAACTTAATCATACGCATTTAATTATCATGTAGGACAACGTAATTTATTCACGTAATTGACAGGCAGAGTTGAGCCTCCAAACTATCCAAACTGACGTTTAACCAAAATACAAGATCATAAGAGCAATAGTCCCCGTCAGCCAAGGACGGGACTATTCCTCCTTGCTCTCACATAGCCGACCCTTCAACTCTCATTAACTAGGGTTAGTTTTTTTAACCCTTTAGTTAAGTTTTTTTTTTTAAAAAAAGATATTATTTTACTAAAATCAAGGGTAAATGGGTGAACCCTAAGGATGGATGAATCTTAACCACAGTTAAATGGGGTTAGAGGAGGACACATGGCTAGAAAATGGGAGCCGAGATGCCCCTCCTCATGTCACCGTCACCGACCGAGGAGGTGATTATTTTCCCAATCATAATACATCTAAACAATGGAACTCTGTGATGACAAATGAGCTAACAATGGAAGCACCACCACCGCTGGGGGCATTCATAGTCTTTAAATTTTAGATTTCATGAATTTGAATATTATTATATTTTTTTCTCTTGTATTTATATAGTACATTTCTACGTAATAATATAATTTATATTATTATAAGTATATGTATTTAACGAATCGAACGTTTAATGAGCAGAGTAAATGTATAATGAATATATACCGGTCCGGATCTAAACTATTTGATATGTATATCTTATGTCTTTCAGCTCAGCGGTATCTAGAGAAAGACAGACCTACCTACTAGTTCTAAGCGGCAAAGTCCTAATTTTGTAGCAAAATTTGGATGACATCCCACCGAATTCATTTTTTTGCAACTGTACTGTGACAACAATATCAGTGCCACCCACATGCTTTTTCTCCTATACTTCGCTTTGGAGCGTACTTTTTTTCCCTGGTGGAGCGGCTCCAGGTTTGAATCTATTTTCGAAATCTTCATTAAGGATCCTGCCCACTGCCTGGGTATCGTACGTGTAGGCGACAAGGGCAGGAGGTCAATCAAGGAGGTTTCGGGAAACAAGTCAAGCGCTCTGACCCAATGTTTGGTTGCTGAGAAAATAAGTAAAAACATGGAAAAGAAAAGAAAATGGGACAAAACTCAACTAAAAATTATATTAGAAATTCAAAATTTTCTTTTCTTTTCCATATTTTCACCTATTTTCTCGACAACCAAACATAGCATAAAGGTAAGGGTAAGCGGAAGTGGAAGACATGGAAGGATTAATTTCTATTTCTCGTTATCAAGATGAATTGCCCTTACACGGTCAACAAACTCATACATGTAGCTGGCACAAAGACAATGAGCTCATGTTGGAAGATGAAGATCCAAGAGGATTCGCACCACGCCACATAACGAGATAGTTACTTGAATGTCAAGTGAACTTAGAAACGGAGAACTCTGAAGACAAAGAAGAAAACTCTCGAGGAGACTAAGAACAGATTTTTCTATTATTTTTCAAGAATCAGTCTTTTGGAAACAGAAATCAAGGCCATTACCTTAAAAGAGGCATCTAGTACTGGGCAACCTATTCCTTTTCATGCAAAGGCAGCCCTCCCCTTGTACTAATTTTGTCAACCGTTATTACCACCCTGACGGTGTGGTCTTTCTTGCTCTTGCTTGTGGGGGTTGTCGAAAGAAGAACATTGAATAGATTCTCACACCACTAATAGCACTTCTCATATCAGGTTAGGCCTCTCCAGTTGAGTTGAGTGCATTGTTGTAGAAAAAGCTTTAAATAAAAGAAGCTCGAGATGTATGCGAGCAGCTAATTTTTAGATAGTGGTGGCTAGGGGCGGAACCATCTTCCAACATGAGCTCGTTCCGGTTATGAAAACGTTGGTATCTAGTCTCTGATAAGACGGTAGAAATGGAGGGGATGATCTAAAATTGCTTGTAAGCAATTGTTTGCCGTATCCTTTCACTTTGTTTTTAGAGATAAAACCGTAGTCTTTCTTATATCCTATCAAGGTTTTTAAATCTTTACATTTGAAATATTCGTTAGGTCTGGTTTGAAATTGAATGTCCTATGTGCTTCTAAAATCTAATTAGTGTCACTTCTTTTGTTGAGACTCAAGAATTTTCGGAGAGTCTAAGTGTCTTTTTTAACCGAAAAAAAGTATTGGGTTTCACGAGTCTCATCATTTGGTAATATTTTTGTTCGACTTGAGTGGACCGACCATGAGTTTGTATTTTTTTTTTTTTGGGTTTTTGCATATCAGTTACTAGGTCTATTCTTAGTATACAAATACCTTGTTATGTATAAAAGGTTTGCAAATTAACTTGTCATTTTTCAAAAGTTATATAAAGAACCTCCACACTTAGTTTTGTTAGACTTCTGTTTATAAATGTTAAATGCTAGTAAGATGATTATTATGTCCTTAAAATATTTATAAAATATTTCATAATCTCACAAATCTTCTTTAACTGTCCTTGAACTATGGTTAACAAGTTTTAACACTTGTAGTTATTTTCTCCTTGAAAATTAAGGTTAGATGTATTAACCTTAATGCTATGTTTGGTTGCCGAGAAAATAGGTGAAAATATGGAAAAGAAAAGAAAATATTAGATTTCTAATACAATTTTTAGTTGTATTTTATATAATTTTCTTTTCTTTTCCATGTTTTCCCTTATTTTCTCAGCAATCAAACATAGGGTAAGGGTTAGTGAAGCGGGTTAAAAGGAGACACTCATTTAACTGTCCTTGAACAATGTTAACAGGTTTAATCCTTGTGGTTAATTTTTTAATAAAAATATTTTCTAAAAAACAAGGTTTGATGCTTTAACCTTAAGTGTTAGTAAATCTTAACCACATTTAAAGGGAGTTAGAAAGGGACACCGCTTTAACTGTCATAGTTAAAGGGAGTTAAAAGGGAGCACCCCTTTAACTGCCCTTGAACTATGGTTACCAACTTTTAACCTCTGTGTTTAATATTTATCTTTTTTCCTAAAATCCAAGGTTAGATACTTTAACCCTAAGGGTTAGTGAATCTTAACGACAGTCAAAGGGAGTTAAAAGGGGTTATCCCTTTAACTGTCCTTAAACCATGGTTAACAAGTTTTAACCCTTGTGGTTAATTTTTTTTCTAAAAATATATATTAGATGCTTTAACCTTATGGGTTAGTGAATCTTAATCACAGTTAAAAATAATTAAGAGTCAAGATTAGAGAGGCCAGTGTTAGGGTGTGGCCTCTTTGTTGAGGGAGGTCATGATGGGATCCAATCCCCCCGAGTATGAGTTGCAAGAGCTCCAATGTCTAAGCTAACCACTAACCCTACTAACGTAGGTAAATGATATCTAAAGCAAAAAAAAAAAAAAAAATCAATTGGCATGCAAACTTTAAAAATTAACAAGATAAGCGAAGTCAAATATATTCTTAAATTCTTGACCTTTAATTATTTGAATTAAAAAATTATGATTAAAGAGTATATTTAGGAGTACATTTGAGAGTATCCATAGACTCATAAGATCCATATATGCGTTATGTTAAAATTAAATATATAAAAATAAAAAACATATAAATAAATACATAGTAAGAATATGTTGGACATTATGCCCTGAAAAGTCATTTAGATTGAAAGATTTTTATTGATTAGATTAATAAAGACATCTTCTTTATTTATTGTAAATTCATTATGAGTAATTGACCAAGATTATGAGATGATCTATACGATATGAGATATCGAACAAAGTCCCTAAGATATATTGTAGGAGGCTATGTGATTGGTTATGGACTATCACAGACAGATATAGCTTTCTAGTTTCTTGTACCTTATAGAGTCACAACTATGGGTGAAGCAGGATACTTCACTTATATGACTGCCACAATACTAAAATGTTCTCAATGGTTGAGATGTAGTTTTATCTCAAACTATTGTAGTGAAGATTACATATCGGTATATGGGTGCTTAAATGTACATTGACTGATTGTATACAATGAGAGATCTCTTGCATAAACATACTATCAGATAGTTGGTCTCTCATTCATATTGAACAGTTTTGATGATCCTTAAATCTGATGAGTTCATTTATAACTGAATAGTGATTTGACTGTTTTGATTGTACCTAAGTATTCTCTACTTGAGGGATTACGATACGGTGACAGTTGGATAATCAAAAAGCTGTTCGAGTCATGATGAATTTCAAACAAAAAATTCATGTCCATTAAAGTAAGAGATTATCCAAGTTCTGGGGTAAGATAGTTCATTAAGCTTAAAGTCTGCGCAGGTGATTTTGAAATCAAATATGTTTGAAATATATTTTTAATAAAATATATTATACTTAATAAAAGATTTTTTCAAAATTTTTAACATGAGAAATAGTTTTTCATGGTTTAATCAGATGTCTTGAAAACCCGGATGATGTACAATAGTGGTGGCTAAGGGCGGAGTCATCTTCTAACATGAGCTCGTTCCGGTTATGAAAAAGTTGGTATCTAGTCTATGATAAGATGGTAGAAATGGAGGGGATGATCAAAGTGTAGAAGTTGGCGGTGCTCTAAAATTGCTCGTAAGCAATTGTTTGCCGGATCCTTTCACTTTGCTTTTAGAGATAAAACTATAGTCTTTCTTATATCCTTTCAAGGTTTTTAAATCTTTACATTTTTCAAATTCGTTAGTTCTGGTTTGAAATTGAATGTCCTAAGTGCTTCAAAAATCTATTTAGTGTCAGTTCTTTCGTTGAGAGTTAAGAATTTTCCGAGAGTCTAAGTGTCTGTTTTAACCGAAAAAACGTATTGGGTTTCACGAGTCTTATCATTTGGCAATATTTTCACTATTACTAGGTCTATTTTAGTATACAAATACCATGTTATGTATAAAAGGATTGCACATTAAGTCATCATCTTTCAAAAGTTGGATAAACAACCTCAACACTTAGTTCCGTTAGACTTCTGTTTATAAATGTTAGTAAAATGATTATTATGTCCTTATTAAAATATTTGGTAACCTCACAAAGCTTTTTTAACTGTCCTTGAACTATGGTTAACAAGTTTTAACACTTGTAGTTATTTTCTCATTGAAAACTAAGATTAGATGTTTTAACCTCAAGGCTTAAGGGTTAGTGAAGTGAGTTAAAAGGAGACACTCATTTAACTGTCCTCGAACAATGGTTAATAAGTTTAATCTTTGTGGCTAATTTTTTTTTAAAAATATTTTCTAAAAAACAAGGTTTGATGCTTTAACCTTAAGTGTTAGTAAATCTTAACCACATTTAAAGGGAGTTAGAAAGGGACACCACTTTAACTGTCATAGTTAAAGGGAGTTAAAAGGGAACACCCTTTTAACTGCCCTTGAACTATGGTTACCAACTTTTAACCTCTGTGTTTAATATTTAATTTTTTTTTCTAAAATCCAAGGTTAGATGCTTTAACCCTAAGGGTTAGTGGATCTTAACGACAGTCAAAGGGAGTTAAAAGAGGTCATCCCTTTAATTGTCCTTAAACCATGGTTAACAAGTTTTAACCCTTGTGGTTAATTTTTTTTCTAAAAATAAAGGTTAGATGCTTTAACCCTATGGGTTAGTGAATCTTAATCACAGTTAAAAATAATTAAGAGTCAAGATTAGAGAGGTCAGTGGTAGGATGTGGCCTCTTTGTTGATGAAGATCTAATCCTCCTGAGTATGAGTTGCAAGAGCTCCAATGCCTAAGCTAACCACTAACCCTACTAACGTAGGTAAATGATATCCAAAGCAAAACAAAAAAAAAAAAGAATAGAGTTGGCGTGACTTTAAAAAATAACAAGATAAGCAAAGTCAAATATAATCTTAAATTCTTACACCATTAATTATTTGAATTAAAAAATTATGATTAAAGAGTATATTTAGGAGTACTTTTGGGAGTATCCATAGACTCATAAGATCCATATATGCGTTATGTTAAAATTAAATATATAAAAAGAAAAAACATATAATTAAAATACATAGCAAGAATATAGAGTATATAGTACATAATTTCTTTACAAAAGAATAATAAATACATAATAATTCATAATATATTATACTATTTTAACTTAAAAAATATATTTTATTCTGCCACCAAATAAAAAATATAAAAAAATACTTTCCTCGTGTTACTATTGATTTTAAAAAAGCACATAGAGGTGGTGAATGAGTTCTTTTTTACTATTTTATTTAGGGAAATAGATGGCAAACTGCTCATTCGGTCCTCATTCTCATTGGTCCACACTTTCCTTATTAACCACCCACTAACTATGGTTAAGATTCACTCACCCTTAGGATTCATCTATTTAACCTGACTTAAGAAATTATTATTTTTAATTAAATTATAATTAAAAAGGTTGTAAAAAGGGACACATGGATGGGCATTTGGCTACGAATTAATACACATTATTTAAGCCCAGGCCAGGCTCTTGAGGGTAGGGCCTGGGCCTGGGCCTTGGCCTGGCTTTTGTGATGAAGGCGTCCTGGCTTAAATCTTTGAAGCCCTCAACTTGTCATATTTAATTTATTTTAAAATGTTTAGGATGCTTCAAGTCCATTGGCGAGTTGCAGTCCAAGGCTGCAAAAACAATTGCTGCCAAGTTTCACTCGAGAGAAGAGAGTTTTACAGTCGGGTGCAGAGACGTGACCCAAGCAAGAGACTAGTGGGACCCACTTTAAGTAGTAGACGTCGATCTTCCGGGTGGCCGAAAGCCACAGCCCCACAGGCCTCTCTGCTCTTCTGGTATCCGACAGCTCAAAAGAAAATTTTATAAAGCCACTCCTCATTTTTAGAAATCCCCCCCCAAACAGATCCTCAAGAACCAACCAAACCAAACCAGTAGCTTCAGAAGAACAAAAATGGCGGAATACGCCGGACCCCCCATCTCTCTCTCTCAAGCCCGAGACTGTTCTCACACCTCCGACGACGAAGACGACGACCACAGCTCCCCTACCGGAGCTCCTCTGCTCACAGCTGGCACTGCCGAAGTTTCGAAGATCTTCGGAAACAAAAATGGCGAAATGGGATTGACGGTCGTAGTTCCTCGGAAGCCCAGAGGTCGACCACCTGGTTCCAAGAACAAGCCCAAACCACCCATTGTGATTACCAGAGACAGCGAATCCGCCATGCGACCTGTGGTCCTCGAGCTCTCCGCCGGGTCGGATCTTATCGAAATGGTTACCCAGTTCGCTCGCCGGCGTCACCTTTGTCTCAGCGTCATTAGCGGTTCTGGAACTGTTGCTAACGTTACTCTCCGGCACCCCGTCTCTCCTGCCTCTACTCTCACTCTCCATGGCCCTTTCCATATTCTCTCTCTCTCAGGCACTTTTCTTGCTTCTTCTAAGCCATCTTCTTCTTCTCCTTTTGCTATCTCTCTTGCAGGAGCTCAAGGTCAGGTGTTTGGAGGGACTGTTGCAGGGAAAATCATTGCTGCGAGTACTGTAGTTTTAGTTGTGGCTACGTTCATGAACCCTAATTTCTACAGACTTCCAGCTGGTGAAGATGAAGAAGCTGAGGAGGAGGTTAAACCTGGTAGAGTTATTGCTGGAAGCGAGTCTACGTCAGTATATAGCGTTGGAGCTCCAAGTCCTTTGAATTGCCATGTCCCTCCTGAGATTTTGCCTTGGGTTCCCGCTTCTCGTCCTTACTAAACTGAATCAAGAAGAAAACGGGTTTGATTTAATTTCCCTGAGTTCCATCTAATCTAACTCTTTGATCAGAATCTATACTGGTTTGATTTTTCTAGTACTATTTCATCGTTATTTCTTGTGGGTTTCAAGAGCTATAGTCTAGGAAGATTTCACGGCTTTCTTCAGCTTTGGCGGTGGAATAATTCCATGTCAGGGTTTTGGTCCTCGGGAAGGGCCGATTCTCCATCGATCACCACAGCAAAAGCAGAGAGAAAGAGATTAATGGAACCATGGAGGACTGTTCCAGTGTTCAACAGTACTGAGAGCTCTCTTTTCTATCTTGTCCATGTAAGAAAGATACTCTCAACCACACCTCGACTGAAGAGATAGATAAAGATTAGACATAGAACTGAATGTTTGGTATGAGATTTTTAATGTTCTGAAGAATTTCATTAGCTTAGTTTTTCTGCCTTTTTTTTACTTATGTCTTTGCATATGATATCGTAGAATATATATATAAATTGATATATGATATCATATTGGGTAAAGCTTCAGCTGGGACCGAGACCACTAACAATAATAAATTCAGTTGCAATCTTCTTCCATGGTGGGGGTGGGGTTTGGGTCCTTGTTGGTTTGCTGGGTGTTACTCAGACAAAGTTAACTACCACCTTGGAAGATGTAAAGAACTATAGATAGATCTTGGCTTAGGTATATAATCCATTGTGGTGGGACTCATTTAATTTAATAGGGTGATGAGATACACTTAATTTATTATTATTTTTAGTTAGAGAGGTAATCTAGAAGCGCACACTTCCGACATAAGATAACCCATAGTGTGCCATAAGGGTAAACCCAAACAAGCACTCCAAAAGATCGACTCAAGGAGGAAAGTCAATATTTAAGTAAATCTCACTCATCTTATTACAATACTTAACATATAATAAATCTCACTCACCTTATTACAATACTTAACATATACTAAATCTCACTCACCTTATTACTCACCTTATTACAGTAGAAGGAAAGTCAGGTCAACATTTAAGTAAATCTCACTCACCTTATTACAATATTCAACATTTAAGTAAATCTCACTCACCTTATTATAATACTCCTATGAAGGAAAGTCAACATTTTTAAGTGTATCTCACTCACCTTACTACAATACTTTGAATTCTGTAATAGGGATGGAGAGTCAACCAGCATTGAGACTTCTTTGCATGTTTATGGACACATGTTGTGTTGGTGGATTCCCTGCTTCAGGAGGAAATCCCATGTCTTTTAAATAATTAAAAATTAAAAAAATTATTAAAAATTTAAATTCTATTTTTAAAAATGACAAATTAATAATATATATTTAATTATATTGATAAAAATAAGTTAATATCCTAAATTATATAAAAGATGTATATATTTATAAGTTTATTTTACTTTTGTAAATTAATAATTTATTATATAATTGGTTGGATACTTATCGAATTGGATATACTAATATATGTATTGTATCCAATTAATTATAAATGGACAGTAAAATTATTATTTAAATTCGTTTCGTTGTGTACCTATATGAATGATTATTCGAATAATATGAATCGAATATTGATAATTTCTATATTCGTTGACACCATAGAGTGAATGGGACCGGAAACACCTCACACGCAGTAAAATACGCATTACTATTAGTACAAGCTATAATTTAATGTCCAGTCAAAGAAAATCATCTCAACTTAGTGGCTATACTTTCTTTTCCTATTTTTCTTTCCGGTTAGTTGGTGAGGTAGTCTATCATTTTTTTTTTTTTTTTTTTTTTGGTATGGAGATATACGTTTAGGCCGCAACGCCGGGTTAGGTGTTAGTATCTGTTCGAATTAGTGGGCGGGTGGAGAGTATAAACGACTCTCACCCTTGCGGGAGTTGAACCCCGGACCTCCCCATAAAGCAGGGGATACACAACCAGTGGGCTAAAGCCCTGGTAGTCTATCATTTGAAGGGCTGTTGGGCCAAACGGCAAGCATACTAATCCTCACACCATAATTTGTTGGACTTTATCTTAAAAGTCAAACCATCCATAAGGGATACAAGCTGCCTCTAGCACAAGCAGCCAAGTGTAGCTTTCCTCCCATTCAAAGAAGACTTGGAAACCTCTGCGTTTAGGAATAGTGAAACCAAATTAGCAAAGAACTTTGACATATCATAAATTCATAATTGAAGTATTTTGAGTAAATACCATATCAATCAAATTGTTGTGTTTGAAGAACTATGACCAAGATAAATGTATTATAATAATTTTCTCATTGTGAGGTTTCAAATAGAAACTTTCTAAAAACTCTCTCCTAATAAATAACAAAAATACCATCAACAAAAACCCAATTTTACAAGATTTTATCTCGTTTAATAATCAAAATTAAGAAAATAGAACCAAATGATTTGCAATTAATTCACATAAACTACCAACGAAACCAAACGATTTACATTTAGTTAATCTAAATTACCAAAATCGATTAGAACCCCCAGTTTTTCTGAAAGATTGTTAAAAAATTTGTTGTGCAGAAATCCCTTAGGATAGAATAAACAACAATGGAAAATAAATATAACAAAAAGGAAAAACACAGCACAAAGCAAGATTTACGTGGTTCGGCCTAAATGCCTACATCCACGGTCACAATACACCAAAATCTTCACTAATCCAAGGAAAGAATATAAAAGAGAAGAACCCACAACGAATATTAAAACCCCAAGTAAAGTCCACAATGTTTTCTCTCACAAAAGTCTTCTTGTTCTATCAACCCAAACCCTAACTATGACAATCTTATTTTTCTTCTTACAAACCCTAATCCCAAGCCTCTTTTTTATAGCCTAAAAGAGACCACAAACACAAGAGGAAACAAACACTACTAAAATAGAAGTTTCCCAAAGCTAAAAAACTCTCTAAACTGATATTTAGGAATTTTCAGGAAACCATTAGCGTCCACCGATCGATCGGCCGTCAGTGGCCGATTGATCGCCCAAAGCTATTAATCGATCGGCCACTGTTTGGCCGATCAATCGCCCACTGCAATTTGAGCCAAAAAACTCACAAATCTCTACCTTGGCGAAAAATCCCGTGAACGCCCTATGATGTGTCATTTCACTTTCACCAACATAATCCAAACTGAATACAAGGCTCCACCTCGTCGAACTTAGAGTAAGTCTAAACAACTTTTTAGACTTCTCCATCCAAATTCTTTCTCCCTATTGCGAAAGATGTAGAGTCCTTGACTCCACCTCCAAATCATCATCAAAGCTGAATGTCATATATTCAGCAACCTTCATCTTCAAATGCAAACCCACATTGTTTGTCAAAACTCGCACCTCCTTTGCCGGACTAGAATTAGGAACAGCAGGAGCTTTCTTTGCTTTAGATGCTCTACTAAAAACTGTGTTTCCTTGCAACATATACAAGTTCCTGTTTCTTATACCTATCATTACAATTGAGACTTCATTTCGAATTTTTAGCACTCCACCTTGTGCATAGAATCTGTACCCCCGAGAGTCTAAAGAGCTCAAAGAGATCAGAATTTTTTATAGATCTGGAACATGCCTCACTCCCGTCAATGTCCTCACTACACCATTGTGCATTCTTATTTTGATTGTCCCTATCCCAAGAATCTTGCAGGGTGTATTATTACCTATTAAGACAGTGCCGTCTTCCACCTTGTTATAAGTAGTAAACCAGTTCATATTTAGACATACATGATGTGAACAACCAGAATCAAGAATCCATTTGTACTTTGACCAACCATTAGTTGTAGTAACCGAAAGGACCATGAGATCATCATCCAGATCCTTAGAATCTTTATTAGCCACATTGGTTGTACTAGAGGATTTTGTTTCCTTCTCATCCTCCTCACTTTTCTTTAACCGACAATATCTAGCTATATGCCATTTTTTATGGCAGTAATAACATTTAATATTCTTATATGATCTGGACCTATTTCTAGACTCGTTACTCCTCTTCTTCTCCTCTATTAGTAAAGTCTGTTTATGACTTTCACTATTTTGTGCATTCTTTCTTAACTCATTAGAAAGAAAAGCAGTAATAACATCTTCCAAATTGATATCCTCTTTTGTATAGATCAACGTCGTATGAAGATGCTCATACGAGGGAGGTAGGGAAGTAACAAGAAGTAGGGTTTTGTCCTCTCATCGAGTTTTACACCAATACTTGTTAATTCAGCAACAATCTTATTAAATTCATTAAAATGATCGAAAATTTTCGTATATTCTACCATCTTGAGTGTAAACAACTTTTGTTTCAAGTATAACCGGTTAGTGAGTGATTTCGTCATGTAGAGGTTCTCTAAATTCAACCAAAGTCCTAAAGTCATCTCCTCTTTGAGAATGTTGTATAGTACCTCATCTGCTAAGCATAGACGAATCACACTCATCCCCTTCAAATCGAAGTCCTCCCAATCTTCTTCATTCAGATTTTCAAGCCTCTTATCATTCCCCTTCAAAGCATTGTGCAAGCCTTGTTGGATCAACAAGTCACGAACCTTCATTTGCCATAACTCGAAGTTTTTACTTCCATCGAATTTCTCCACTTCAAATCTGGAATTTGAAGCTTTTGTTGTCATTCTAAACCAATAGTTCTGATACCAGTTTGTTATGCGGAAACCCCTTATGATAGAATAAACGACAATGAAAAAATAAATAAAGCAAAAAGGAAAAACACACCACAAAGCAAGATTTATGTGGTTCGGCCTAAATGCCTACGTCCATGGTCACAGTACACCAAAATCTTCACTAATCCAAGAGAAGAATACAAAAGAGGAGAACCCACAACGAAGATCAAAACCCCAAGTAAAGCTCATAATGCTTTCCCTCACAAAAGTCTTCTTGTTCTCTCAACCAAAACCCTAGCTATGACAATCTTATTTTTTTCTTACAAACTCTAACCCCAAGCCTCTCTTTTATAGCCCAAAAGAGACTCCAAATACAAGAGAAAACAAACTCTACCTAAATAGAAGTTTCTCAAAACTAAAAAACTCTCTAAACTGATATTTAGGAATTTCCTAGAAACCGTCAGCGTCCACCGATCGATCGGTCGTCAGTGGCCGATTGATCGCCCAAAGCCACTGATCAATCGGCCACTGTTTGGCCGATCGATTGTTCATGCAATTTGAGCTAAAAAACTCACAAAATCAACCTTTTGCTGCATAGTGCAAGTGAATATTGAACAAAAAAAAAAAAAGAAATTTTAAGAAGCATCAGTTTGCAGGAGTTAGCGTGAATGGGGTGTTGAGCCAGATTCACGATCGGCATTGTCTCCAAGTTAGTGGCGGTGTGGCGTGTAATGAGCAAGACGGGTGGAGGCATATAATGGCAAGAGACTCAACATTTCCTTCGTCTCATTCATTTATACCAAATTTTATCCTTTATAATGTTGTTTATACCTACATAGGTTTAAGAAAAATCCTTCAAAAACGCAAAAGGTATAACGAAGGACTTGTGAGGAATTTAATCAAAAGAGTTTGCATGAAAAAATTTGAAAGAGCGGTAAACTCCTTCTTTCATAATAGGGTAATAAATAACTAAAAGAGTTTGGTTACAATACAAAAACCTTTTAAAGTACTCTTTTAATTTTAGTTAATAACTTTAATCTTTAAAATTAATATATTTCTTTAAAAAATTGTAAGGTTAGATAGTTGAGCACTTGAACCCTCATAGGTAAGTAAATCTAAATCCCTCTTAAAGAATATTATAAAAGACATTGTTGACCTGTGTGACATAATGGGACTCAAAAGGAGTTTGTTTTATAATTATAGAATTCAAGTATTCAAAGAGAACCCGTATATAGTTACTTTTTACAGTTTAAATATAACGAGGAGTTTTGCATCATCAGTCATCACATTGTGCGGAGCTCTACTTTTTACATTATAAGGTGGTAAATATGTAATTATGGTATGTTACAAAAATACCCCAGTTTCTATCAATAATTACACATTTACCACCCGATAGTCTAAAAGAGTAGCTCCGCGTATGCATGATGCGAGCTCCGGCTCAAAACTATTCTCAACTTTTTATTACAGAAATTTCTTTTGAATAAAAACAGAACTTGAGATGAACCCGGGGAGACCATCAGTCAACATTACCCGGAGGTTAAAGTCTCCCTTACACTAACACACTAACCCCCTAAAATAAAGTGGAGACCGAATCAAAGCCAATTGTGATTGGATTGAGAGAGAGTTCAATCACACCCATAAGTTAACACGTGTCCCTAAACCTTAAACCCTTTTATTGACGGTTGTTAAGATTCACCGACTCTTAGGATTAGGATTCACTAATCTCTTTATTAATTCTAATGATTAAAAATTCTTAACTAGAGTTCAAAGTGTTTTAAATATATTTTTCTAAAAACCAAAGCCCCTCCCTTACAAGTTGCAAGCTACAGCGTTATCTTTTTGGACTTTGCTACTAACACCCCTTTAGGGCCGAGACCATGGAGACCGTGCTCTAAGAGCACGAGATTTAGGTGGGGCCCATTTCACATGGTAGGCCCTGCCTGAAATCCCGTGTTCTTAGTGCACAGTCTCGGTGGTCTCGGCCCTAAAGGGGTCTCAGTAGTTTTTTTTTTTTTTTTTTGTGGGGGAATGCATAAGCAGGTGGCGGCTCCCTACTATTATACTGGCGGGCTTTCCTCCAGTTAACACCAGAGGTGATCTCGGGTAAAAAAAAAAAGAAAGAATTGACTGCAGAAACTGAGGGTTGGTGCAAGTGGGCGCACGCGTGGTCTGGTGTTACAGAGTAAGTCCACGTGTCAACATATTACTGGGTAGAAATTTCACGAGAGAAAAATTAAAGGAGAGGAAAGCTGCTTGATTTACCCTGTGACCAGACCCGTACTCTCCTCTCGCATCCATCTCTCAAACCCATAAAAGAATTCAAACTTAAAAACAAACAAGACTACTGGGAATAACACTTATTTGTGATTCTGAACCGTTGTTTCCCAAACGTACGGTGTGTGATCTTCAGTTCGTAACATTCCCCAATGCATTCCAGTTGTACTTGATATTACGATGGATTAGATAGAGAGGAATTAATTGGTACGAAAGAGCATTTATGTCACTTTGGTCCCCCGTTCAACGGTTCAAAGCCCGTCCTTTTCTTTCTTTTTCACATTAAAATCACAATTTATCCTTTCTTTGCTCAGCACTATACTTCTCTCTCGAATTTTCGAATTTTACGCCAATTAGAACATTACTAACAGCCTCACCAAAATGATTTTTTTTTTTGATAATTTTGATGAGCCAAATAGCTAAAAAGTTTTAAATAACACCTCTAATTACAACCTCATTAATTTGATGTTTTCGGTTTGGTAAGTGTATAGTATTCACCAATTTTAGTAGGTCATTGTATATTCACTAAAGTTAAAAATTTATCTTTCCCTCTTTTGTGAGCCCCATACAAATAAAATAAATGTTTCTCTCTCCCTTTTTGTTATTGTGAAAGTTACACAAATGATAAAATAATGAGAGTTTTGGTTATTTTGGTGAGACTGTTAGGAGTGTTTTAAAAAAGTGGCTCACCGACATGACTTTTTGTGAGTTTTGACTATTTTGGTGAGTAAAAGTTGGTAAGGTTGTTAGCAATGCTCTTAACTAATAACTAATACTAAGCCAGAATGTTTCATTCTTTTTCAAATTATTTTTTTTAAGAGCCTCTTAGAGGGTTCCCCCTATTCTCCTTAGAGCATTCCTAGCAACCTCACCAAATTTTACTCACCAAAATAGCCAAAACTCACAAAAAGTCATGTTGGTGAGCCACTTTTTTAAAACACTCCCAGCAGCCTCACCAAAATAGCCAAAACTCTCATTATTTTATCAGTTGTGTCACTTCCGCAATAAAAAAAAGGGAGAGAGAAACCTTTATTTCATTTGTGTGGGTCCACAAAGGAGGAAAAAAGAGATATTTAACTTTGGTGAGTGTATAGTGACTCACCAAAGTTGGTGAGTACTGTACACTCACCAAACTGAAAATGTTAAATTGGTGAGGTTGCTGGGGGCATTATTTAGCACTTTTTAACTATCTGGCTCACTAAAATGACCAAGGAATGCTCTTATCATTAAATGCTACGTTTGTTTCAAATTTTTTTTCTTCCAAAACAAAATTTCTTAAAGGAGAATGAGAGGTTGTGTGTAGGGTTGGGAATGCTTCATCAGATGTTGCAACTCTTGAAAGATCACGTTCTTCTAAACCAAAAGATGCATGCATCCCTTTCTCTAATCTCTAAAATTTCATCCCTTATAAACCTCCCTCTCCAATTAAAGTTTTGCATACCATTTCCTTTTTTTAGAAACAAAAAATTAAACAGTCAACTGAATTTCGACAATGGCCAATGTTCGACAAAGCTTTTATCGAGACTTGACATACTCGATTAGAAATGCACGAATGCCTTCTTTGGATATGGGCATGAGGATTTCCCCTTTGTTGTTGAACTCACTCAGAGTATTCCTAGCAACCTCACCAAATTTTACTTACCAAAATAACCAAAACTCACTTTTTTCTATTTTGGCTATCTACTTTTTTAAAACATTCCCAGTAGCCTCACCAATTTAACAAAAAAAGAAGGGAGAAAGAAACATTATTTTATTATTTCTGTGGGACCATAATAAAGGAAGGGAAAGAAACATTATTTTATTTATTTGTGTAGGACCACAGTAAAAGAAGGGAGAGAGAAACATTATTTTATTATTTGTGTGGGACCACAAAAAGGAAGGGAGAGATGAAGATTTGGTTTGGTGAGTGTAGAGTAACTCACCAAACCGAAATGGTTATTTTGAAGAGTATTGAAGAGGCTACTGGAGAACCGTTTTTGCCATTTTTAGTGTTTTGGCTCTTCAAAATAATTTTTGAGGAGTTTTGAAGAGGCTGCTAGGAATGCTCTTACAGTAAACCATCTGATTAATCATTAACCCAGTCATTTCTTCTAAAAACCTGGATTTTTTTATGGCACTTTTACAAAATGTTAAAAAATGTGAACTATATTTAATATTTGTTTTTGATCACTTTGAGAATTCTTTTTGTGCGAGTGTGCGTGATTTTGTTCAGGATGTGGATGCCTAGGTTTTCCAGTAGAGCTTTCGTTGCATAGAAGAAGGAACAAGATTGGGTTCTGTGTTTTTGATCTGCGAGATTTTTTTGCATTTAAATTGGAAGAGACAAAAGGGATGAAAAATTAGGGACCATCCATTCAATATCATGTGACTATAACAGGAATCTGACAATCATGGCGGGTACTTATCAATTTGTCATTGGTTTTTTTTTACCCCAATAATTCCCAATATCTCAACTAACTCGATTTGTGACTTTGTTAATGTGTTTGTTACAAAAACTATTGTGACGTAGGAGCATTTGATTTTCTATTAATGGAAAAGATCAAAGAATGACCCAAGTTCATGAGGAGGGGCCCAAGCCTATAAAAGAGAGTTTTTCCTCTAGAAGAGCCTAAGTCCACATGGCCATTTTGGAGTAATGAGCTATCTTGGAAGTTGATCCTAGGAATTTCCACCATCCTAGTTACTTGTAGTTGCATTTAATGATTGTCTAGAAACTTGTAGAAGTCAAGACCTAATTACTTGTTGAAGTTTTTATTTCTTTCCTAGTAAATAGTAGTATTACCTAAGCTTCTTGAATGTAAGTCTCTTGTTGCCTATTTAAACCAAGGGGGTTGTACTTGGAGAATCAATTTTTAAGCACTATCAATATAGAAGACCTTGAGTCTGAAATTTTCCTTCAATCTTTATGGATGTTTGATTGATTGTTGCAGTTTTTTTCCTTTGCACTATATCATTTGGTATCAGAGCGGGTTCGTGTAACTTGTTTAACACATTTCTTTCTAAATACGCTGCTATACATGCAATGATTGCTCTAGGAAGAGGTCGTGGTGCCCGTGGTGGTCGAGGAAGAGGACATCGCGCCAACAACAATCTCAAAATTGGAAAAATTCGATTGAGACTTGCTCAATTAGAAAACTATCATCGTAGGAATGAAAATGATGAATCCGTTGAAGAAGATGTAATTCAAGTTATTGATAATGGTAATGACGATGAATTACCATTACCTGAAAGAATTATTCGAGCCTTGGAAAGAAGTCAAAGAAAAATTCGAGTAGATATTCCAGAATTTTTGGGACATTTACAACCCGATGACTTTATTGATTGGCTAGAAAATGTGGAGTCTTTCTTTGAATGGAAGAATATGTTGGACCTTCAAAAAATCGGATTTGTGCAAACCCGATTGAGGGGTCATGCCTTGACATGGTGGAAAACCTTGCAAGAGAATCGTGAGATTGAAGGAAAGCAATGACTTTCTATATGGAGGCGCATAAAGGCTGCTTTTGAAGTTAAGTTTCTACTCACCAATTATGCTCAAACTTTGTACCAACGACTTCATCACTTAAAACAAGGTATGGGGTTCGTTTTTGATTATGCAGATACTTTTTATGCTTTAGTAAGTTGAAATAAATTATAGGTGCCAGCTAGTTTAGTTAGTAAAGTCCATTGGCGTCGTACTGGTAGGGGTCTGCCTAACCCCAGCTTACCTTTTTTTTAAAAAAAAGTTGAAATAAATTAAGAGAGACCAAGCAACAGTTGGTGTCTCGATTTATTCCCGGGTTGAGAATATCAATCAAAGATGAGATCATGATGTTGGAACCAAAGACATTTGACAAAGCTGTCCAATATGCACTAAAAGTGGAAATTAAGTTGAGTAGAATTATGGGAAGAGGAAGCACCATTAGTACCACCAATGGAGCTACAATTGCAACCTCTTCAAAAGTTCCAAGTGCTTCAAATGGAAAGCAATCATTGCCAAATACCCCAAACCGACCAGCCCAAAATTTTGGAAAATCGATTCGTCCAAATGTGCGTTTTACTAGTACAGGCCGATCCATCCAAAATCCAATCATTTATAAATGTTTTCAGTGAGGTGAAAGTGGACATACATCATTTGAATGTCCTATGAAAGAAAATAATTTGATGGACCCAACTAGAGATGAATTTGAAGAAAACAATGAGGAAGAAGTCTTGTTGGGTGAATCAGAACTTGCCGATAATGTGCCGGGACATGTGGAAGATGTGGAACCTGATGATGGTGACTTTTTAGTAATGCAAAGAATGTTAGGAGTTGAAAAATCAGATCTGGAACCATGGCTTAGATCTAACATTTTTCGAACTCGTTGCACTTCTAAAGGAAAGATATGTACCATTATCATCGATTCCGGAAGTTGTGGCAACATGATATCTGAAAATATGGTGCAAAAGCTCAACCTTCCATGCGAGAATCATCACCAACCTTATCACATTTCTTGGTTCAAGAAAGGTACTGAAACTCCAGTGGAAAAGAGGTGCTTGGTTAATTTTTCTATTGAAAAAAATTACAAGGATGCGATATGGTGTGATGTGTTGCCAATAGATGCATGTCATTTATTACTTGGACGACCTTAGCAATATGATCGAAAAGCCATGTATAATGGATTTAAGAATTGTTATTCCTTTGTCAAAGAAGGAATTCATATTACTTTATGGCTCTTGAAACCTTCACCTAAGGTTGAACATGATAAAAATGTTGAGACAATTCTTTCTTTAAGGCAATTTGAGAAAGAAACGACAGAAAAATCATCCAACATGTATGCACTAATTTCCAAAGGCATTTCATCATTCACTGATGTGGACTCAAAGACCATCATACCTAAAGAAATCCAGCCCATTTTAGATGAATTTTCTAATGTGATTCTTGATAATTTGCCACATGGTTTGCCTCCCATGCGACAAATTCAGCATTGTATTGATTTAATTCCGGGTGCTAGTTTGCCAAACTTGCCTCATTACAGGATGAGCCCAAAATAGCATGAATAACTCCATAGACAAGTTTTTGATTTGTTGCAAAAGGGGTTCATAAGGGATATCTTGAGTCCTTGTGCTGTTCCCGCCCTTCTTACTCCAAAGAAGGATGACATTTGACGAATGTGTGTGGATAGTCGAGCCATCAACAAGATCATTGTCAAGTATCACTTCCCAATACCTCGGCTTGATGATATGTTGGATGCTTTGACTGGTGCTAATGTATTTTCTAAACTTGATTTAAGGAGTAGGTATTACAAAATATGTATCCGATCAGGTGATGAATGGAAGACCACTTTCAAGACAAAGGATGGATTGTATGAATGACTTGTAATGCCTTTTGGTTTGTCTAATGCCCCAAGTACCTTCATGAGGATTATGACACACACATGAAAGTAATTTTTGGGAAATTTTATAGTGGTGTACTTTGATGATATCTTAATTTATAGTGTCACCCCTAACGAACATGTTTTTCATGTTCGTCAAATTTTTAAAGTTTTGCAGGAAAACAAGTTGTACGTGAACTTGACGAAGTGTTGCTTCATGACTACAAGCCTAATCTTTCTGGGCTTTGTGATTTCCTCCGATGGCTTTCATGTTGATAAATCAAAGGTTAAAACAATTGTAGTGTCGCGACCCGAAACCCACCCTAGGAGTTAGAGTGAATCTTGGACGACTTAATCATGACTTACATGACTTGCTTGACGAACCAACCTGCAAAACCCACAGAGCATATACAATAGAGGATAACAGCGGAAGCATAACTATAAAACACAGTGGAAGTCTAACAAACCTCTAAGTATATACACATGGTCCAAGTTTAATACAAAAGAAAACAAAACAAGGAAAGTGCGGACATGCCTGCCAAAATACATGGATATAATCACTCATACTCACCCACAGCTAATCCACTCAGAATCTAACACCACCTACTGATAACCCTCTAAGGGAGGTTCCTCCAAAGGTTCCTCGACGTACTCCTCCTCCACCCAGGGGCTAGGAGCACAGAAATTAAATGGAGCAGCAGCTCCCTCAGAACCTGCCGACATAAGAAGTACGGCTGAGCATGGAATACTCAGCGGGTACTAAATACTAACCAATAGTTATAGCATGAGATAGCAATGCACACACATATATATATACATATAAAACAGGAACAGTTCATATCATACAAGGAAGTAAAGCAGTTTGTAATCATGCTTGCATTCAGAAAAGCCGATAAAACCCTTGAAAACCTTGTGCACTTGACTTGACTGGAAATACCATATCCGTGCTTGAAAACTTGTCATGTTTGTCTTATCTTGTCATATCATGCATGTCAAGCCATGTCATGCTTGCTTGGAAAAGTAAACTACTTGTAAAGGAAGGGAGACCCTTCTTCCTAGAATGCTTATGCTTGTCATGCCATGTCTTGTCATGCTTGCTTGGAAAAGTAAACTACTTGTGAGGGAAGGGAGACCCTTCTTCCTAGAATGCTTATGCTTGTCATGCCATGTCTTGTCATGCTTGCTTGGAAAAGTAAACTACTTGTGAGGGAAGGGAGACCCTTCTTCCTAGAATGCTTATGCTTGTCATGTCATGTCTTGTCATGCTTGCTTGGAAAAGTAAACTACTTGTGAGGGAAGGGAGACCCTTCTTCATAAAATGCTCATGCTTGACTTGTCCTTGACAAAAGCGAGGTAAAACATATCGTAGGATATGCCCCACCTCTCAATTCCATTCTTGAAAAACCTCGGTAAATCATGTCATGCATGCGTGCTCGTGAGATCGTGTGCATACTTGCATTTGGAATTAAATATGGCATTTGAGTAATTCATAACACATAACATCAATGATTTGAGCAATTTAATATTTATATCATTTAGGGAAAGCGAATAATCACACTATCATGAACCTAGCAATTTCCATAAACCTTAAACATGCATTCTCTTAATTTATTATTCATTTTATTCACCTTGGCATTTTATCAAACATGGTGCATTCATTATTTATTAACCCTACCACATGCTTTTCTAGGTGGGTTTTACTCACATCACACTTGTATGTTTATTATTGGAACAATGCCCTCCCCATTTTAATCATCACAACACAACGGTTGGCATCCAATCGCCCATTCCATCTCCATTCACCATTCACAACCATCCATCTCATGACATGTGTGTAAATGAAGGAAAGCATAGAGAAGTAAAGGAAAAGAAGGAACTATAACTAGGAGGGTAGTAAGAAGTACCGACCTTGTTCAAGTGAGGAAGAAATCCCCTTTCCAAAACGACCGTGTAGCTGCTGCCCTAGCTTGGAGAACGCTCTCCACGAGTGCTTGAGCCAAGATCTTGGAGAAGAGCCGAGCTTGAAGTGATCTAGGGTCTCAAACCCCTTTGATTTCTCTTCCAAAGACAAGCCCTAGGTTGGAATCGCCTTCTCCCCTTTCTCCTATTCTCTCAAACTCTCTAAGTATTGAATGATGCCCTTAAGGCTCGGGCAAGACTCTTAAGGTAAGAGTGAACCGACCAAAAGACCATAATACCCTTACTGAAATTTCTGCAAAAACGCGAGTACCGAGCGATCGGTGTTAATGACCGATCGATCGGTTGCCTACCGAGCGATCGGTGTCTTGACCGAGCTCTTGGTCAAAATTTAACTCCCTGGAAAATTTCCCCATACAAAATTTTCCACAAGTCGATAGCCTCCGATCGATCGGTTTTGGACCGATCGATCGCTCCATTGACCGAGCGATCGGTTGCCTACATGTCCAAACTGTTTTGGCCATATCTTTTTACTCGCTCGTCCGATTTTGACGATTCAACTTGCGTTGGGTTCGCACTTCGAAAACGAACATTTCCAACGTTTCGGAATTTTCAATTTCTTCCTTATTTATTAATTATACCACTTTAAAGGCAAAATGGCTACGAAAGTGTCATGCATAAATGTCAAAAGTTCGGGGCTCTACATGTAGAATGGCCGGTCCCGCAATCCATTAGAGATGTTCGAAGTTTCCATGGGCTTGCTACCCTCTATAGGCGGTTTATCAAGAATTTAAGTCATCATTGCACATGTGACTGATTGCATGAAGAAGGGAGAGTTCAAATGGACTCTCGAGGCCGAGAAAAGTTCCAACTTGTGAAGGAAAAGTTGAGAAATGCGCCAAAAAAAAATTTCTTAAATGAGAATGAGAGGTTGTGTGTAGGGTTGGGGATGCTTCATCAAATGTTACAACTCTTGAAAGATCACGTTGTTCTAAACCAAAAGATGCATGCATCTCCCTCTCTAATCTCTAAAATTTCATCCCTTATAAACCTCCCTCTCCAATTAAAGTTTTGCATACCATTTCTTTTTTTTAGAAACAAAAAATTAAATAGTCAACTGAATTTCAGCAATGGCCAATGGGTTTGTGTGATTCTGTTAATTCGACAAAGCTTTTATCGAGAGGTGACATACTCAATTAGAAATGCATGAATGCCTTCTTTGGATTTGGGCATGAGGATTTCCCCTTTGTTGTTGAACTCACTTAGAGCATTCCTAGCATCCTCACCAAATTTTACTCACCAAAATAACCAAAACTCACTTTTTTCTATTTTTGCTATCAACTTTTTTCAAACATTCCCAGTAGCCTCACCAATTTAACAAAGAAAGAAGGGAGAGAGAAACATTATTTTATTATTTGTGTGGGACCATAATAAAGGAAGGGAGAAAGAAACATTATTTTATTTATTTGTTTAGGACCACAATAAAAGAAGGGAGAGAGAAACATTATTTTATTATTTGTGTGGGACCATAAAGAGGAAGGGAGAGATGAAGATTTGGTTTGGTGGGTGTTGAGTAACTCACCAAACTTGGTGAATACTGTACACTCACCAAACCGAAATGGTTATTTTGAAGAGTTTTGAAGAGGCTGCTGGAGACCTCTTTTTGCCATTTTTAGTGTTTTGGCTCTTCAAAATAATTTTTGAGGAGTTTTGAAGAGGCTGCTAGGAATGCTCTTACAGTAAGCCATCTAAATAATCATTAACCCAATCATTTCTTCTAAAAACCTGGATTTTTGTATGACACTTTTACAAAATGTTAAAAAATGTGAACTATATTTAATATTTGTTTTTGATCACTTTGAGAATTCGTTTTGTGCGAGTGTGCGTGATTTTGTGCAGGATGTGGATGCCTAGGTTTCCTAATAGAGCTTTTATTGCATAGAAGAAGGAACAAGATCGGGTTCTGTGTTTCTGATCTGCGAGATTTTTTTGGATTCAAATTGGATGAGACAAAAGTGATGAAAAATTAGGGACCATCCATTCAATATCATGTGATTGTAACAGGAATCCGACAATCATGGTGGGTACTTATCAATTTGTCATTGGTTTTTTTTACCCCAATAATTCCCATTCTCTCAACTAACTCGATTTGCAACTCTGTTAATGTGTTTGTTACAAAAACTATTGTTAGCATATTTTGTTTAATTTATTTATCTTTAATTATTTTTCAGGAACAATTTTGTCCAAATTATTCCACTCAGTTTATTAATATTGAAATACACTTTTATATTTTTCTCATTCCCGTGCAATGTACAGGCTTCTTACTAGTAATATACGAATTAAATATAAATATTATAAATATATCTTTTTAAATATAAAATCACATAATTTTTTTTATTACAAGCAAATAATAACTATCATTCTACAAATAAAATACAACAAAGAGCATATTAAACTTTTATGTGAATGTAATTACTATTAACCTTACTTTATTATATTATCTAATTAGAGTTCTATTTAATATTTACAAAATTAGAATTACAATTTTACATAACATCCATCTCTAATAGATTAACATTTTAAGTTTCTTATCCATGCAAGTATTTTTCTACATGGACACCACAAATGGATGACTTCTTCTTTAAGCAAGTAATTTTCATGGCTAAGCTTCCCCTTTCAAATTATTGGCAACGGTAATCTAGGATTACTGCCATGTAGATTCCATATTCATGATTGAATTTCGTTGTTTAATAGTTCATTATCAGTTAAAAAAGTTAAAATTTTGAATGTTGAATACTTTGCATGGGTTCTATGTTTCTTTCAGAGGATGTAAAGGTAATTGTAGAACCCTAAAATTTTTTAATTTTACAAAAAGGTCCCTACACACCTGTAAAATTGTACAAAGAGCTTAAAATCATTAAAAATCCCTCCATATTTAAATTGGGCTTAATCACAAGGCATGAGCTTCCTACAGCTCGGGTTTGGGCACGAAGTAGAAAGCCCATGAACCCAAAACTCAAGTCTAAATCAAAATGGGTCACACACACAATAAATGGATCAATCCGTCAACATAAGAAACTTGAGTATGGACTCAATACCCAAAAATAAGTGGGACTCTTGAGATCTTTATCTCAAAAAGTCTCTGAAGTCCTTTAAACCACTAAATGGAGTGGGACTCATGAGATCTTTATCTAAAAAAGTTTATAAATAAGACCCAAAGCTAGAGATTTGAGGAGGATTCAAAAATACAAAAAGGAGATTCAAAAGAAGCCAAAGAAGAGGATTCAGAAAGAAGACTCAGAAAGAAGCATTCAGAAGAATCATCAAATTACACTAATCAAGCATTCTTCTTAAAGAAGTTGTCGCGCCCCAAAATCCCACCTAGGAGTTAGGTGTGACTTTGTGCGTGACTAATCTTTCTTGACAAACTATCCTGTATAAAACATACAAGGCAATAATATAGCGGAAGTGACAAACAGAGCGGAAGCGTAAACTGAAATTTTCTTTTATATATTGACAATATTCCAATTTTTTACAACATAAAACCGAAGTAAGAGTGAACATGCCTACTCATCAAAATACAAAATATAATCTCTCACTCACCCTCTCTCAATAGTACCAAGGATAGGCCACCTATCCAGGTTCCTATCCTCCTCTGGTTGAGCCTCTGTCGTCTCCTCTTCACCGTAGTGCTCCTCGATTTAAGGATCGGGAGCACAAATGTTAAATGGATATGCCGACATAAAATGTACGGCTAAGCATGTAATACTCAGCCTATACATTCTACTAGCTAACAATAATATAATCAATAATATTATATGAAACTTTAAGCAACAAATCATAATACATGCTTTAAACCAAACATACAAATCATACTTCAAAAACTTAACTCAACCATGCACATCTTTTCAAAATCGTTATCTTGTGAACTTTCATAAAATCAAAACATATCTTATGAGATTTCTTTTCTTATGAGTTTTTTATGAGCTTATGAGTTACTTATGAGCTTATGAGTCTTGTAACTGATCTTAGACTTGATCCTTGAAGAATTGTAACCGATTTTAGATATGATCCTTAGAGATTTGTAAAACGATTTTAGACTGGATCCTTATGAGCCTTATGAGAACTTGTGAGCCTTATGAGTACTTATGAGCCTTAAGAGCATTTGTTAGCCTTATAAAAGCCTTATGAGCTTATGATCCTTAGAGACTTGTAAACGATCTTAGAAATACCAACCCAAAGTTTGGCTTTGTCAATTCTTGTAAGTTATGCTTTCCTTTATGAGATTTTTCCTTAAAAACTCTTTCCGATGAATCTTTTCTTAAAAAATCATTTTTCTTATGAACATTGAAATACCATGGTTATAAGAAAACAATTATGCAAGTTATGGAGTGCATAGAGTGCTTGTGAGCATCTTACATTACTTGGAAAACTTAAAACATTCTAAGCATACTTATAAAATCATAGAACATCAATATGCACTTAAAAACCCTTGAACATAATCATATAAAGCTTATGGACATCATAGTAAGCATAGAACAACCATATATATTCAAGCATAATCATGGAGTACTATTCATGACAATGGCATAACATCAATCATGGCTACTAAGCCTATTTCATCATTTCTTGTTTAGAATTTTAGTTTCTTTGAGGAAAATCACTACCAAATCCAAGTATAGAACACATTTATCATTTTTTTGAAAAACCAACTTTAAAACCCTCATTTCTAGGTTGAATCATAGCAAGTTAGAGAATACGTGTATTTACTTGTAAAATTATAACAAAACTAACTAGTAGAAGGTATTTGCTCTTATTCTTGAGAAACCCCTATTTAGAGCCCACATTCCAATACTTGGATTATAACAAAGCTAGATAGGAGAGTGTATTTACATAGGATATCACAATAAAGCCAACTAATATAAGCATTTACTTTGTTTGAGATCAAATCTCTGCGACTTGATGCTTGAGAAATTCTCGGAGGAGAGATCCAAGCTTGAGAAATGGAGTTCCAAGCTCCAAATCTTGATCCCACAAGAACCCCTTTCCAAACCCTAGATTTCTCTCATTTATTTCTCTCTAAAATCTCCCAAATGTGTCTTAAAGGGTTTATGAAACCCTAGCCCACGAAATGTGCTTGTATTTATAGCCCAAGGGTGATTAAAAACCCTAATCCTTACTTAAAATTCGTGCACAAGGGGAAAAAACCCAATTACTAAGGGGTGGTCGATCAGCCATGGAAGAAAACCCTGTTGCTCCTTATTTTAGCCATTTTGGAGACAGTCAGTCGACCGGCTTGAGGGCGGTCGACCGGTCTTTGAAACATTGTATACTGTGGCCCATTTTTGCCATGATGGAGACAGTCGGTCGATCGGCCTTCACTAGAATTGACTATTTTCTTCTATTTTCCCCATTTTTTCCACTCTTAAGAGTGTTTCCACTCCTCCCTTAACTCCCTTATAGTGTTTCCACTGTTTTTTCATTGGCTTTAACAGCCACATGACACATCTAGTTTGATTTCAAACCTTTTCATTCATTCATCACACACCAAATTACATTGAAGGCCCTTTTGGCCCAAAAGTCATTATTCACAGACACTATTCACCAACTAGGAACTTGAGTTCTGGGGTTCTACAGAAGTAGATTCTTCCTTCAGAGAAAATAAATCAAAGCAGTCTATCTAAGACAAGGCTACAGAGAAGTCATTTCTCCTCTTGAATTACTTTGTAGCCGATCAAGTGTGAAATCCAGAAGAAAGGAAAAACTATATCAACACCTTCAAAGAAGATCGAGATCATGCTTTGATTCAGAAATCCAGAAAATCAAAAGGTCAAGGAACTAGAAAATCAGAAAGTCAATAAGGAAATGAAATTAAAAGACTCAAAGCTCTTTAACAAGGGAAAAAACTAAAGCAATAAGCAAGCCTTCTAAGGAGCAAGAAAAGGCATATTCCTAGTTGATAAAGCACGAAGAACGGAAGGAGAAAGCTACTACAACCTTCAAAGGAAATAATGCCAAAGAAAAAGCCCGATCTTTGTCGAAGTGAAAAGAGTCACCGAAAGTTAAAGAGGAGCGAAGAACACGCCTTTCGGCCCTTTGTTCTTTTTATTAAAATTTTTTATTCTTCAAATACTCTAACTGTTAATCAGGGGATTTATTGAGAGTACTCTCTTTAAATTATAAATTGTTATTTTGATCCTCATTATTTTGCTATTTTGCCCTTGCGAAATTTTGTGTCAACAAATTTTTGGCAAACCCGGTGGGACCTTCTCAACTTCTCATCCTTCAGTCAACAAACAATCCAACAGTATCAATGACCTCAACCGAAACTATTGTTACAACAACTACTATCCATGGAAAGAGGAACACAACACTCCTTTGGACATGAATCTACCCCACCTATTAGTGATACTAGCAAGCTATACGTCATATAACACAGTCTGACGCCTCTCACTTGGTTGAGGCCATCTCCCAGCATTGCAAGCCACACGTCTCCAAAATGGTGCAAATATCTAACGCTACGCAGGCCAGGATGCCTGAGGTTATGTCCTCTAGTCATCCTTTTGATGCACAGTCTAGCACAGGGTCGATGTCTTCCGTGACCTCCCTTTCTGAAGGTCGAGTCTTCAAAGAACTCCTGAATAAGAGTTATTCAAATTCTGAGATAAATACCTCCATCGGATCTATTATGATGATAGAAGCAGCGACGTTTAAAGAGCAAATTGCACAAATGTCTAATGTTATCGCAAAATTAACAAAAGCAGTTGAAGATAAAGATGCCCAGGTTGCCGACCGGGTAAGCAACTTGGAGCAAAATAACCAAGTAGAAGAATCCGGTCAAGGGCCAACAAACCCTCTGGATTCAGTTGTGAGCAAGGGAATTTACCGCCTTTCCTTTTGGGCCGAGCCCTATGGAGGAATGATGCTAAACGTCTAAAATAAGAGTCGCCACCTATTTAATTAAGGGAGAAGAGGATCCCAAATATACAATGGATAAGGCCTAAGGTCCAAAATGAGATTCTAGGTAAGTAATTCTTTTAAGCCCCGGGCAAGAATTGGCTTAGATAATAAAACTTAAGTATGTTGTTTAATTATACTAATTAAGCAAGATTAAGGGGAAAAGGAAAACTAATCCTAGGTGAGCTGGACCATGTTAGGGCTGCCTACTTACCCGACTAAGCGGGATTAAGCCATAATAGTTCTTATAAGCAAGCATGCTAAGTTGATTGATGTTTTTTCTATTTTGGTTATATTTGAATGTTTTTGGTATTTTGAGATTTTATCATGTTTTTTTCAATTTTTATATAGATAATGTTTTGGCAAACTTGACTAAAGTCAAATTTAACCCAAGAGAAGGTTAAGGATATGTTAGGCTAAACGATCGTATTTAGGACATAAAGAGGTATTGTTGCATTATGAATAGTAGATGATCTATTGTCAACACCTATTTTGTGGATTGACATTGACAATAAATCAAATACCATTAACTTTGGTATGAGACATTTTGAAATATCTTCTTTAAGTCCTTAAACCATCATTTACCAATTCAAAATAGAACATGAAGGAAAAAGAAAGAAAGAAAAAGTAATAAGTAGAAAAAATAAAAACTCATCTTCTCGCCCCTAATGTAGTCCCTTTACACCACTGTGAATGATGTAATGGGGCTCTAAATATAAAATTGGAGTGAGGATGAGCTTTCGTAAAGAATTCTAGAGGACGACTAGAATCTAAATGAAGAAACAAAATAAAAAGATAGGTGTAGCTTTAGCTTCCACTCTCTATGGGCCTACCCATAACGACACTAGTGGGTACATAAAAAAAGAAAGAAATATTTACATGAAAGGAAAAAAAAGAGGGCTTCTCCTTTCTTTTGAGGTGGGGTCCCTCTACACCATTAGATTGGTGTAGAGAGGCCTAACTAAACTTGAGAAGAGAAAGACCTTCCCAAATGGTTCTAGGAAAAGACTAGAAACTAAGAAAAAAGATAAATAAATATAAAATAAAGAAGAAAATGAAGAATAAAGGGAGGAGTGCCTACTCTTCTAAGACTTCTTTTCCAATGTTCCGAGGGTAAGGGCTTTTTAGAGTCCACAAAGAAAGAGGGTAAGTGAAGAACTCTAGACTTTTAGTCCTAGAATTCTCTACACACTCTAAACCTTAGCTTCTTCTAACTTTTCTTTAAAGCTCCAAAGAAAGATTAAGGATGAGAGTCCTCTAAGGGGTTATGGAGCCTAAGGGTTTGTTGATAGAGATGAGGAAGAGTTAGGGTTTCCACTTGGAATTTTGGAGATGAAAGAAATGGCTTGTGAGGGTCTTGTATTTATAGAGTTTTCAAGGAGTTGTGGTAATTTAGTAATTAATAGAGGATTTGGTGAGAAGAAGGGAGGTGATTAGTTGGTCAAAAGGGGTGTAATTGGTGATTGAGTAGTCAAAAAGGTGTGCACTTGGTGAGAGATGATTGGGGGTCAAAAAGACTGTAAGAGAATTAATTGTTTTGTCACGCCCCAAAATACCCTCTAGGAGTTTGGATATGTTGGCGACGTGACTTAACCTTAAATCAAACCTGCAAATTATATACAAGGCATGCAAAATAGTGAATTAAAAATTTCTTTAATGACTTAACTATATTTCAAGTGCAATTAATTACAATAATTGAATAGAATTTACAACATGAACATGAACTCCTTAACTTGAGTCCCAACTCAAGTGAGACAAACATCCCCAGACATAAGATCCAAAATACATGTCTCTCTCTCACTCATCCCAACCATTGGCCATATGCCAAGACTCTTAATATCTAGGTGACAACCAGAGCAATCTCTTGCTCTACATGAGCCACCTCTATCCAAGTAACCTGGAGTCCATATATCGCATAACATGCCGACACAAACGTACGGCTGAGTATAGAATACTCAGTGAGTACAAGCTACTAGCTAACAATAGTAATAACAATAACATAATATGCGTAATACAGTTAATCATCACATATATATAATCAGAGTGCGAAAGCTAGAATGAAATAACAAAATAAAATCTTGAAACATCTTATATTTAATCATGCTTTGAATTCATGCTTTTACCCGTTGTGGTTTCCGTTACATCGTGAGTTCCTTATACATATCATGCATCTTATGGTTACCTTACACATCTTATGATATTATTCTTATCTTGTGAGAGTCATGTATGTTTTCTTGTTTACTTGCTTGTGAGTTTCTTGCTTGCATGAGAACAGATGATAATGCACATACCTGGTCTTAGTACATTATCACCCTTCCATATTTCTTTAATTCTTGCTTGAAGATAGATACTAGTACCCGTACCTGGTCTTAGTATACTAGTATCCTCTCATACTTGTTGGAAACAGATGTTAATGCCCGTATTTGGTCTTAGTACATTAACACCCTTTCATGCTTGTCTTGGAAACATACACTAGTGTCCATACCTGGTCTTAGTACATTAGCATAATTTCATATTATTCATGTCTTGGAAACAAATACTAGTGCCCGTACCTGGTCTTAGTACACTAGTATCCTTTCATGCTTGTCCTTTTACTTGGAGACAGATGCTAGTACCCGTACCTGGTCTTAGTATACTAGCATCTTCTCATACTTGTTGGGGAACAGATGTTAGTACCCGTACCTGGTCTTAGTACACTAACATCCTTCCATGTTTCTTGATTCTTGCTTGTCATATTTTCTTGTGAGCCAGATATGACATATCCTAGGGATATGCCCTACCCTTGACATTCATGCTTGTTTCACAAATTCACATTTCTTGTTCTTGTTGTTTTCTTATGTACATACTTAAAAAGCCGATTCATGCATGCATGTGTGCTTGTGGGTGTAACTTGTGAACATAATAATAGTATGGAACAATTGAGGATAATATATAACATTTGAACAATTATAGCCACATGAGTGATTTAAGGAATTTATAAAACATATCATCATTTTTACAATTCTTGTGGAAATAACCCTATCTCATATCTCATAGAGTAGGTTTCACATTTTACACATGCATTTAATCAAACACCTTGCATGCCACATTTTTCTTCATTTTCATTCATTTGTTCTTAGCCTTAGGTTTTTATTTCATTCATATATTTTGTCATACACATAGTGTTCAAGGTTCTTGTAAGCCTTTATTTCATATTTTATTATTCCCACATTTCATCAACACATGGGTATATTCATTATGAGTACAATGCCCTTCCACCATTTTCCAACATACATCCATCACAATCATACGGCATCCAATCGCCACAACCACCATTAACACATCCACAATATCTTTTTTATCTTGTTTAATTTAAGGATTTAGTAAAGAAATCAAGACAAGAAGGAACTAAAGGAATCTACAAGCATGCTTTTAAAATAAACTTAGGTTATTACTAAAGTAGTTAGTAGGGTGTACAAACCTTGAGATCAAAGCTTGATCTTGGAAGAAAACCCTTGCTTGATTTGAACAATCCAAGCTTGAGGATGAAGATCTAAGCCCCAATGGCGTGTGGGAGTGAGATCTAAGTCTTGAGGAAGCTTTTGGAAGCAAGACTTGAGCTCCACCTTGATCCCAATTGAAAATGCCCTTTTGAAACCCTAACTCTCACTCTTTTCTCCTCAAAATGTCCCCCCCATTTGTTAGAACCCTTAGTCCCATGAAATGTGGGTTTATATACGAGTTTGGGGTTTCCAAAACCCCAAAATACCCTTAAAACACCACTGGAAGTCGAAAATTGCGCAAATGAATAGTAGACCGGTCACAAATCCGGTCGACCGGATTGGTCCTCACTTCTCCAGTTTTTCTCGCCTTAGTATTTCGGCTATAACTTTTGACTCGTTTATTGGATTTTGACGATTCAACTTGTGCTGGATTTGTATTTCAAAGGGAAACAAATTTAATGTTTTGTACAAATCCTAAATATGAGTTCTTGATTGTCTAAATGGGCCCACAAGTGGACTGGTTCAAAATGACTGCTGAATCAAGAGCAGACCACCTTTCGGAAACCTCACTTTTGACTTAACTTACACTCAAAATATGAAATGTGTAAAGCATGAACCTAGAAGAGGACTTCAATATCTTTCTAAAACTTCAAGAATCACTCAATTCCAATAAGCAACAACAAAACTAGAGCTCCTTGAAGTTGAGGGAATGCTTAGACATCCCTCAATTTGACACTTAGAACTCTTTTCCACTTCCTCAAATCTCTCCAATATATGCTTGAGGGTTTATGAAACCCTCAAACCATAAAATTGGGTTTATATAGGAAAAGGAGAGGTCAAATGACCATGCTACCCTTGATGAATGGCTTAAAAAGGCCAAACTGGGCAAAAGTTTGCTTGGCCGGTCGACCTGGAGTGACCTGCGATCGACTGGTCAAAAATGACCTCTCTGGAATAAAATCCCATACATTTAGTATGATATTCGGTTGACCGGTAGTGGGCATCGGTCGATTGGTTGCCTATCGGTCGATCAATAGTGAAATCGGTCGATCGGTTTTGCGTTGATTTTTGCCATTTTAACACTTAGCACTTTTCCCAAATTCTTTCATTTATCCCTATTGAACCTTGGAACCATTCTTAAGGGTTTACCATATTTTGAAACCTATTATTCCTCAAAATAGTAACACAACATCTCGTCATCATTGAGAAATGTCTGATCATTTACATATGGCCTCAAGCCTTCACCGACACTATTCTCCATGCATGCCCCTCGAGAACCGGGGTTCTACATGTTTTGTAAGAGGTGTAAGAGAGTAAGGGAGGTGATTGGTTAGTCAAAAAGGTGTGTACTTGGTGAGAGGTGATTGGATGGTCAAAAAGGTGTGTAAACACAAAAATGAGACTATTTGAGATTTGAGGAAAAAATAAAAGGTCTTTTGTAAGAAAGTAGAAAGTGAGCATGGGTTTGTGGGTTTTGGATATGGCTTGAATGGATTTGGGTATGTAGACTAGATTTTATGGATCATGAGTTGTTAGTGGATGGGTCATAGGTTATGGTTTTTGGACTTCAGTTATGGCAATTGGGCTTGGGCTATAGAATTAAGTAATTGAGCTTGATTGAGTTGTTTGGGTATAAGTTTGGTCAAATGGGCTTGGGCCTTGGGTGAACCTTGAAGCATTTGAAGAAGCAGGAAGAGGGATAGGGGGTTCAAAAATAGGGTGCTTATAGCTGCCCCTCTTTGTCGGAGGGTGCGGGCAAGCGAACAACAAAGACTTAAATCATCACCATTTGTGCACCTGAAAACCTTTGAAACTTGGGAAAATACAAGAAATGAGAATGAGCTAATCTGAAACTAAGTTAAGTTTGCCAAGATAAAATTGTGGAGTGCTGAAGATGAGGGTGAATGCATGATGAATGAGAGTGAGTGAATGCAAGACACAAGTATGGAGCGAAGGTCGAACACACAACTGCTTCGCTAGGAATGGTGAAGGTCAAACACACAATCACTTCACTGAGATGAGATGCAATATAGTGATGGGTGCAAGACTAGCTTCACAAGAGGTCGTAACTGAAAGTCGGTCACACAACCGTGTTAGTATACTCCTTGAATAGTGAGCGAGTAGTGCAGTGTAGTGCGTGAAGAATGTAAGACTGGCTTCACAAGAGACCGTAACGGAAAGCCGGTGACACAACTGTTTCAGTATACTCCTTGAAGAGTGAGCGTGTAGTGCAATGCAGTGCGGGTTAAATGAAGAATGTAAGTGAGGTGAAGGTTGGTCACACAACTGCTTCACAAGATGCTGCAACTGAAAGTTGGTGACACGATCGTTTTAGTATACTCCTTGAAGAGTGAAGGTAAAATGCAATGGTGTAAACAACTGCCTGATTGTCTGACTGGGTAGCAAACCAAAAAAAAGGGGAATGGTGAAAATACAACCGATTGACTACTTCACCTGGTAGCAAGATAAGAAGAGGTTAAAGAGGGTAAAGACAGCCGTCCGACTGCTTCACCCGATAGCAAGCCAAGATGAGGATAAAGAGGATAAAGACAGCAGAGCTTCACCTGGTAGCAAGTCAAAAAGAGAGAAAAAGGGTAAAGTCAGCCACCCGACTGCTTCACTTGGTAGCAAGCCAAGAAAAGGATAAGGAAGGTAAAGACAGTCGCCCGACTGTTTCGCCTGGTACCAAGCCAGATAGAGCAGAGAACCGCTCGATTGCCTCACTGGGATAAGATGCAAGATAGTGCAGACAACCGCTTGATTGTTTCACTGGGGTAGGATGCAAGATAATGCAGACAACCGCCCGATTGCCTTACTAGGTAAGATGCAGGATAGTACAGACAACCGCTCGACTGTCTCACTAGGGTATTTTGAAGAGATCACAAGATCCGCTTCAGCACAAGAAGAGAGATGGTGAGCAGAGACAGCCACACGACTGCTTCACTCAAAGAAATCTGAAGAGATCACACATACGATCCGCTTCAGCATAAGCAAGAGTGATGATGAGCAAAGACAGTCACCCGACTGTTTCACTCGAAGAAATTTGAAGAGATAACATGATTCACTTCAGTATAAGCAATGAAAAATTAGCCGATAAGAGCGAGGAAAAGCCCTATGGGGGAGTTTTGATTATCTTGAAATTGGGAGATTATAAAATGTGATCTTGGATGACTTGAATAGGTCAATAATTGATTGATGATGTGATGAAATATGGTAAAAGAGAGCATTGAGCGTGACCTTGAGTCATTGCATGAATCTTGCCATTGTCTAAGTATAGTTGTCCTGCTATGATCAAACTTGAATTGGACCCACCTAGGACGATCTGATTAATTGCACTTGCCTCTGAATTTACTGATTTTCTGACATTTATCCCATCATGGATGATTTATTTGATTTCGCTTGCCATGGTTTTGCCGCTATTAAGGATCATTCGACTTTGAGCTGACTCTACTGAGGAGTGGACTCTGATGGACTAGAGGACTGAAAAATAGACTTATGGATTGACTGACAGATGCATTGACTGATAGACTGACGATTAACCAATGTACTGTTTATAATGAAATTGACTGTCTGTATTTTGAAAATATATTTGAGATTGCTTGCAGTGGGAGACCTAGGTAGGTTCTTTTGAGAAATTGATTAAGCTTGGGTTGATCATTTTTGAGATAGATCTGCAACTGCTCGTGATTGATTTTGCCATGTGCTCGATACCCAAGATAGTGTTCGCCTAAAAATGTCTGATTGCTGCTAGTGATGATGCTGGATCGCATATTATTAATAATACAAAGCTTGAATTTGTTTATTTTTCCCTCTTTTGCCCCTGGGCCTTAAAAGGTTTTCAGCAGGACTGGGTTGCATTGATTTTGTTCATCAATGAGTTAATGATTCCCATAGAGACTACACATTTTTTGTCTTTGGCCCTTTTTCCCCTGGGCCCTTTTAGATTTTCACTAGGATTGGGTTCACGTAATTTTTTTGCGCAGTAGTAGGATTGCTAATTCCTTACTATGCCCGTGAAATTTAAACTTTAATTTTGGTCCCTTTTTTGCCCCTAGGCCCTTGCGGGTTTTCACCAAGACTGGGTATACAAGCTTTGTATTTTCTCATTCTTTGTTCTTGAACTTTCTTTGATGATTCTTCATTCTTCTCCCATCATTGCCTGTTGGGCAGTGAGGACGAATGCTTCCGACCATTGATGCTCATGTCCTTTCAAAGATTAAGGAGGGCTTAACTTCTAAGACAAAACGTGGTTTGGATAGAAACGATATAAGGTTTAAATTTTCTGCTTTGTGAAGGGCAGAGACACCTTATGATGTTTACTTGGTGTCGGAATGGAACCAGTTTCTTTGTTCCTCTTGTCTTTTGATGAAGCTTTGCTTCGCCTTTGACCATTTTTTTCCATTTTTTTTCTTCTTTTTTTTGTACATGGTCGCTTTGTATTGTGGACATTTGCTGTGATGTGACTGAACCTTATTTCAGGCTACCAACGTACCCAATTTGGAATCATCAGTTCATGACGTAGTTTAGATAAGCGCTATTTTTTTGTTGTTGGCCTTTGCTGGTTATTCCTTGTTCGGATCTGGCTTTTGCACTATTATTTAAACATTCATGGGGTGACCTAATGTGGGTTTTGAAAGAAAGACTATTAGGCTCAAAGGCCTAACTAGCGGATATATTTAAAATGGGTATTAGAGGGATTATGAGGGTTGGCCAAAGATGGCCTCCTATCCTTTCTTCGATTGGTCGAGAGCATGTATGGTCATTGTATTGTCCTTTCTTCGGTATGATTGACATTTTGTGGCTCGAGGAGGTCTTCACTGATCCTTTATGGGATAGTTTTCTTCTGATGACCTTGACTTGGTTGTTCAGTCTTGGGAGTGAAGGAGGATCTGGATAAAAATTTATGTGTAAACTGGATCCCCTTAGATCTTAACACCATAGAAAGCATCAAAATTATCTAAGAGTTTTAGTCATATCACCTCAATGAATGATGTTCACTGGTGAAGCTTAATCCACTCGAACCGTCAGAACTCTTTGTAAAGATTTCTTCGAAAAAATACTAGAAACTCGATCCTTGTTCTTCGCTATCCCCATGAAGCTTTAGAATTTCCTTTGGAATTATAGAAGAGGAAGAAGATGGAGTAATGATGTAGACCTTCTATCACCAAAAGTACTAAGGTTCAAAACCCTAGAATAAACAAAACCCAACTTGCACCACCAATGAAGCTCACGAAAATCCTCAGGGGTATCCCCTAGGGCTCACGGTTTGGAGAGAGAGAGGAGATGAGAGAAAAAATTCTGGAGAAAAGTGCTTAATGGTCTAGGGTGTTGGGGTATATATAGACTAGGATCCTATCCTAATCCTACTCTAACTTGATCTTATCTCTTAAGGAATTATTTAACAATAATAAATCTTATTATTTAATAAATAATTTCTTAGTTTATTTATAACTACTCTAGTTATAGAAGACCTTCTAATTAAGGAGTCCTTCTAATAAGAGGGTTCCTTAATTAAAGAGATAAGTCAAACAACCAAAACTTGGAGGAATCCTAGTCAAACTAGGAAACCTAAACAACCAGGGGGGGGGGGGGCGTGAGCTATAGTGGGGCGTGAGATTTGGGGAGTTTAAAACTCCAAGTTGTAATCCAATTACAACTTATCCTCATCCTTATTGCAATCAAACAATTGGATTTTAATTCCATAATTAAAAGAGATATAATTCAGCAATGAAGCTAATCTTTTAGGTGCATGTTAGCAAGTCCTGTAGCAAGTTTTGCCTAGGGTTTCATGGAAAACCCTAGGGCAGCCGACAGCAATGAGGGAGATCCCTCTGGCTGGTAGCCCAACTCCTCCTTCTCCTATGCGGAAATAGTAGGAAAACATTCACACACCCCTTTCTCTTCTTCTATCCCTCTCAAATCCCCTTCTTCATATAAGGGAGAGCCGGCTATCTTCTTCACGGAAGAAGAAAACGCTGTTTTAGCTAAACCCCATGCCCTTTCCCTTGTGGCTAAATGTGCTTATGGTCGGCCTTCCCTCGATGATATCAAGGCTCATATGATGAAATCCGAAGGGCTTCGAATGGGTTTTACAGTGGGGATTCTAGATTCGAGACACTTATTGTTTCGGTTTTCTTCGGAGGAAGACTATTTAATGATATGGATCAAAGAGGTGATATATATCAAAGGATTCTTGTTCCGGTTCTTCAAATGGACGACATCCTTCATCTCAAGGGCAGAAGCTTCCATAGTACCGATCTGGGTTTGCTTCCCCAATCTTCCTCTACACCTATTCAATGATTCAGCACTTCAATCTATCGGAAGCATTTTTGGGAAAGTATTGAAAATCGATGGCGCCACAAAATCAATCTCAAGATCGAGTGCAGCAAGGATTTGTATCGAGATTGATCTACTAAAACAAAACCCGGACAGATTCTGGTTGGGATTGGGGACTCATGGTCGGTGGCAAATGGTGGAATATGAAAAAAATTTCTGTTTTGCACTAAGTGTAAGAAGCTTGGTCATGCCGAAAATTTGTATGGAAAGGGAATCAAAAATAGATCAAAGTATAGATCTAACATTTTAGAAAGCAAAGAGAAGGCTGTGGAACAAAAGGAAACTGAAGAGGGATTGCAAAAGATCACCACCAAACAATGGGTGGTGAAACAGTTTGCTGGAAAAAAAAATTCTGAAGATGTTTCGGATCCCCTATTATTGATTCAGACTCAAGATCTTAACTCAAAAGATAACTCAGATCTCAATACTCATCTTCAAATTCAAAAAAATATCCTTTTGGATGTGGATACAGGTAACGGAAACACTAATGGTATTCCCCTTCAAACTATAGTTATCGGTGAAGCTGGTACAGACTATTCTGGGGGAACTGAGCAGTGCTTCGAAGAACCTATCCAGTCCCCTACCTCAGTTGCTGATCCTTTAAATAATAATCATTATTAGAAAACAAATCCACTGGATGCCGCAACAGGTAAAGATAATAGATTTGATTCTCAAATCCATATCTCAAATCTCCATGAGTCTGTTAAAGTCATTGCAAGGGGCACCGAACAGTGTTTTGTAGAAGATACTTCGGCTCATTCATCAGGTAAGTTACTATTTACCCATCCTCAAGATATTATTTTTTTGGAAACAGCACCTACACAATATAATGCAGATATCCATAAACTTAAAGATGCTATACCCGAACCTAACAGTGATCTTATTAACGTTCAAGTTACTGATCCTTTCATTAGCTTGGATGCTTATAATTATGATTCAGATGAAACTCTTATAAATAGAACTTTGCTCACTCATAAAATCAATTTTTCTAATTCGAATATGAGAATTCTTAGCAATAATACTATAAGACAGTGACATGCTAATGCTATTCCTTTGCATTATCGTATGTGGGAGCAAACGTTTAAATCTGTAGAAGAATATCCAGAAACAACGAAAAATTTGAAATCAGATTATATTTTGTGGGAAAATTCCCAATCCTTTGAACATCACTCCAAAAAATCCCCTTGTTTATTAAAAGATATTGAAATTTACAAGGCTGCAGGAAAAAACTTCTCTCAACGATTGCTAAAGTCTAAACTTTTTTCTTCTTATCAGGAGAAATCAGATAAGAGCAAAGCAAAAGGTGACAATATTATGAATGCATCCGGTAGAATAACTCGCTCTAGATCAGCGATCCTTTCTTTGGTTACCAACTCTCTCAATGTTATTAATGAATAAGTTTCTTCTTTGGAATATTCGTGGTATAGGCAATCTTGCTTCTAAAGCTCGCCTAAAACAATTGATATCTTCTAATCAAATTGATTTATCGGCCATTATTGAACCTAAAAAGAATAAGGATATTCTTCAAGAAGTCTGTTCCTTTATTAATATGGATTCTCACTTAGATGCCCATCTTACTCATGCAAAAATTTGGTTATTTTGGAATAAAAATCTTCAAGTTCAATATGTTTCAAATTCTGATCAAATGCTTGTAGTGGATGTTTCTTCTTTAGAATTTAACACTATTAGATGTGCTTTCATCTATGCTAAATGCTCTAGAAGGGAGCGACTTTTGCTCTGGGAGGATCTTTGTGTGGCCTTTTCTGCCTTTTCAGGTCCATTCTTTATAGGTGGCGACTTCAATGCTATCTCTTCTTCTGAGGAAAAGTTGGGTGGCAGAGACGTTAACAGGGAATCCATGGAAGATTTTAACAATATGATAAATGATTTGGGTTTGATGGATATGGGCTTCTCAGGTAATAGATTCACATGGTGCAATAACCAGGTAGGTATGCATCGTATATATGCTCGTTTAGATCGCATTTTGTTTAACCCTATCTGGACTAATACTTTCAATCTTACTTCGGTTAATCACTTAGCTAGAATTGCTTCGGATCATGCTCCGATTTTACTAGAGTTTGGGAATAAGCTTAATAGAAAGCCCTCTTCTTTTAAATTTCAGCAAATGTGGATTAATCACCCGGATTTTTCCAGACTTGTTTCTGATTCTTGGGGGCCTCCAATATTAGCTAATCCCCTCATATCCTTTTTTCTTAAGCTTAAAAGACTCAAAATCTCTTTAAAAATTTGGAATAGAGATGTGTTTGGTAACATTTTTCTTAAGATAAAATCTCTTGAGAGTAAAATTGCTGCATTGGAAGATGATATTCAAAGATCTTGGGATGATGATAAAAATACCTCTTTATCTAATCTCAAAGTTGATCTTTAGACTGTTCTTCTTTATGAAGAAATTTTCTGGAGACAAAAATCTAGAGTCCAATGGTTAAAGGAAGGTGATAACAATACAAAATTCTTTCATTTGACTACTAAATCTAGAAGGGGCCGTAATTGCATTCCTAGAATTAAAGATGCTCAAGGTAATTGGCTTGAATCTCAAGAAGACATTGGAAATGAAGTGGTTAATTTTTTTACAAATTTGCTCTCTTCTGATAACTCTACTCTTGATAATAATATCTTGAAACATATTCCCTACATCATTTATGAGGAAATTAACAATTCCATATCTTCTCTCCCTTCTCCAGAAGAAATTAAAAAAGTTGTTTTTAGCATGTTTGCAGATAGTGCTCCTGGTCCAGATGGATTTTCGGGTTATTTTTTTCATTCTTGCTGGAATATTATTAAGGAGGACTTATTTCATGCTATTCATTATTTTTTCTTGTCTGCTGAAATTCCTAGAGCTATAAATGCTACAGCCATTGCTTTAATTCCTAAATGCACCTCCCCAATGACCTTTTCGGATTTCAGACATATCAGCCTTTGCAACTTTCTCTACAAGATTATATCTTGAATTTTGGCTGATCGTATTGGTTTAATTCTTCCCAACATTATCTCGGATGAGCAAAGTGCATTTGTTAAAGGTAGAAATATTTTAGATAATGTTAGTATAGCGCAGGAGATGGTACAAGATATTGATAGAAAAATTCCTGGAGGTAATATTATTTTCAAGCTTGATATGTCTAAAGCTTATGATAGAATGGAATGAAACTTCATTTTTTCTGTTCTTAAAAAAATCGGATTTAAAGAGGACTCCATTAGATTGATCCGTGGTTGCCTTATCAATCAATCTCTCTCTATTCTTATTAATTGTTGTCTTCAAGGATTTTTTCAAAGCTCGCGGGGTCTCCGTCAAGGTGATCCTTTATCTCCAACGCTTCTTATCATTGCAGAAGAAGTCCTCAGTAGGGGTCTTAAATCCATCTCTGAACATCTCTCTTCAAATTATAAACTGGGAAGGTACAAAACTCCTGTTTCTCATTTGCTTTTTGCTGATGATACTCTTATTTTTTGTAATGGTAGGAAAAAGAACATTAAGAAAATCTTTGAATTCATAACCAATTATGAGAAATCTTCAGGCCAATTGATTAATAGATATAAAAGTTCATTTTATTGTTCTGACAAAATGAACAGAACAAGAGTGGATATTATTTCTAACTGGGTGGGTATTCCAAAGAAAAACTTCCCTTTTATTTATCTAAGAGTCCCTCTTTATAAAGGCCGCCTTTAAAATAGCTGTTTTAATACTCTATTGATAAAATCTCATATAAGGTAGAAGGCTAGAAAGCTAAATTTCTCTCAACTGGTGGTCGCCTTACTTTGATTAAAAATGTCATTTCCTCTATTCCCACTTATCTCCTTGCGGGAATCCACGTGCCCAAAGGAATTACTTCTCAGATTGATAGGATCATGGCTAAATTTTTTTGGAACAATACTAGTGATGGTAGAAAACGTCATTGGATTAATTGGAATACTTGCTCTCTCCCCCAGCTGAAAGGGGATTAGGTATTCGTAACATGAATGACTTTTCTAATGCCCTTAGAATGAAACAAATTTGGAACCTTTATCAATCGAATAACCTCTGGTCTAAATTTTTTATGGAAAAGTTACAGTTTAAGCATATCTGGCAGGTTTCTTATTCTCCTGGTGCCTCAAAAACATGGATTAAAATCAGTCAACTTTGTAAAGATGTGATTTATAAATCTACTGCCTTAATTGGAACAGGCACTAAAATAAATTTCTGGATGGATTGTTGGTTTGGTGATGTTCCTCTTATAGATTTTGCTTTATCCCCGCCTCAATATTTTCCTTCTATTTCAGATATGCTTGATTCAAATGGTATTTGGGATTTCTATCTTGTTAATGACCATATTTCTAACTAATTAAAGAGAGACATAAGCTCTGCAGGTTATTTTACTTCTGATTCTGATGATATTTTCATTTGGAATCCCAGTCCCAATGGTAAGTTTACAGTTAAATCTGCTTGGAATTCTATCTGCTCTTTTAATGATCGAAAGGATTGGAGTCCGAATATTTAGAAATCTAATATTCCAAAAAAAATTCAAATTTTTGGTTGGAAGGTAATGTATGGTGCTATTCTGACTGATACAATGATTCAATCTACAGGAATCCCTTTTGTTAGTTGTTGTTCTTGTTGTAACTCTGGAAATATTGAATCGATGTCTCATCTTCTTTTTCGAAGTGATATTGCGACTAACATTTGGAATTTTTTTGCTAGAAGATGTTCCATTGTTTTGCAGCCCAGTGATTCAATTCAATGCCTTCTTAAACGATGGTTCAGAGCTTATGAGCGGAATCACAATGTTCTTTTTAATATGCTCCCTCTGATTATCATATGGGAAATTTGGAAGAAGAGATGCTCGAGAAGATTCAAGAACGTCCGCAAGCCTCCAGCCATTATAATTGCCAGAATAAAAGATTGGATTATGGAGTTGGGCAAATTACCTTCTAAACAAAGACTAGATCTCTCTCTTTTCAGCAACGATCCTCCTCCATTTCTAGTCAGAAATTCTATTTCTATTATTAAATGGATTAGGCCTCTTCAAGGGATTATAAAGCTAAACGTGGATGGAGCTTCTAGAGGTAATCCTCGGTTAGCTAGCAGAGGAGGTATCATTCGAAATCATCAAGGTGATATGATGGCTTGTTTCTTCTCTTTTTATGATCATTGCACAAGTTATGTTGCTGAATCTAGAGCTCTCTTGGATGGCATCTCACTTTGTCATTCCATGGGTTATAATCAGATTGAGATAGAATCTGATTCTAAAACTCTGATGGAAGCTTGGAATGGTAACTGTCACCATCCTTGGACAGTTTGGTACTGGAACCAAAAAATTAGGAAAATCAATCAAATTTGCTCATCTTTTACTCATATCTTCAGAGAAGCAAACCAAGTTGCTGACTTTTTAGCTAATTATAGTTGTGATACTCAGAGCTCAGGGTTGATCCACTCTATCCAGGATGGCCTTCCTCGCCTTAGGGCCCTTATTTTTCTGGATAAAGTGGGTATTGGCAATATAAGATTATCTTGAGGTCCTTTTTGTTTTGTTCTTGTACTCAAGTATGGATTTTAGGGGTAAGGATTTATGTACCCCCCGATTTCTTTGAGTCTTGTCAGGGGTAAGGTTTTATGTCTCCCCCTTTTTTGTCCTTGTAGGGGTAAGGTTTTATGTCCCCCCCCCCCCAATTTTTTTCCTATCTAATAAACAGGTAGGGGTCTGCCAAACCCCCCACTCCCTCTGAGTGGCTTTATTAAAAAAAAAAAAAAATTCAACAATTATTCAAATAACATAATCCTAATCCAATTAGGATTCCTCAAGTGGGCACCCCACCCTAGGGTTTAAACCTATGGGCTGGGTTTATCGATATGGGTCAAACCCATTTACCCTTTAATTATGTTAATTAAATAATTAGTAAAATGATCCCTAGATTTAAATTAACAATTAATTTAAACCATAGATTAACTTTTAATCTATTTAATTAAATGATTAACTTTTAATCACTTAAATAATTGATTAACTTTTAATCAATTATTGAGCTTGTATTTCTTATGTGAGCACCTCCATAGATTCCTTTGAGACATTCTTACCGTGGCTTACCCAATGTTATCCCATTGACCCTAAACAGAATTACAAGTGACGTGAGATATCCATGTTGCAATTGAATCCCAGTGTATGAACATTAACCATTACGGATCTCGTCACATGAACTTTTAAATTCGATTTATCCTTCCAAATACATTATCCCTAATGGGCCTTCGAGATTGACATACTATCTAACCCATAACCCATTGTAAATCATCCGGGTTTCCAAGACTTATGATTAAGCCATGAGAAATAATTTCTCATGAAAAACATTTTCAGAAAATCATTTTATAAGTATAATACCTTTTAATAAAAGTATATTTCAAAAATTATTTTGTTTTCAAAATCACCTCCGCAGGTTTTGAACTTCATCAACTGTGTTACCCAGAACTTGGATAATCTCTCAAATTAATGAGCATGAATTTCTTGTTTGAAATTTATCTTGACTCGAACAGCTTTCTGACAATCCAACTGTCACTGTATTGTATTCCCTAAGTTAGAAAATACGTTGGTGGAATCAAAACAGTCAGATCACTGCTCAGTCATAGATGAACTCATTAGATCTAAGGATCATCGAAACTGTTCAATGTGAATGAGAGACCAACTATCTGATAGTATGTTTATGCAAGAGGTCTCTCATTGAATGCAATCAGTTAGTGTACATTTAAGCACCCATATGCTGATGTGTAGTCTCCACTACAATAGTTCGAGATAGAACTACATCTCAACTATTGAGAACATCTTAACATTCTGGTAGCCATATAAGTGAAGTGCCCAGCTTCATCCACAACTATGACTATATATGGTATAAAGAACTGGAAAGTTATATCTGCATGTGATAATCCAATCACATAACTTTCCTACAATATATCCTATTGACCTTTATCGATATCTCATATCGTATAGATCATCTCATGATCATGGTCAATTACTCATAATGAATACACAATAGATTAAGAAGAGGTCTTTATCAATCAAATTAATAAGAGTTTAACAATTTAAATGACTTTTTTGGGCATCATGTATAACAATCTCCCACTTGCCCTAAAAGTCACTGTGCCATAGATTTCAATCCCATACTATACCTAGACAATATCTTGTCTACGTAGGAAGTTTGGCCTAATCCCAATATTCGGCATTTCCTATCTCTTAGAATCTTTATTCCGAGAATATAGGATGCTTCTTCCAAGTCTTTCATTGAGAAATGCTGAGAAAGCCATATCTTGACCGATGACAACATCCCTACATCATTCCCAATGAGTAGGATGTCATCCATATAAAGAATTAGGTATACTACCGCTCTTCCACTGTCCTTCTTGTATATACAAGATTCCTCTAAATTCTTTTGGAATCCAAATTATTTGATGGAAAGATAAAATCGTTGGTTACAGCTTCTTGAAGCTTGTTTCAAACCATATATCGACTTGTTGAGCTTGCATACCATGTTCTTCTGATTAGGAGCAATGAAGCCCTCTGGTTGCTTCATATAGATGTCTTCATCTAACATTCTGTTAAGAAAAGCAGTTTTGACATCCATTTGCCATATCTCATAGTCATGGTGTGCAACTATAGCTAGCAATATCCTGATGGATTTAAGCATAGCTACAGGTGAAAAAGTATCCTCATAATCAACTCTTTGAATTTGAGTATAATCTTTTGCAACAAGTCTAGCTTTATAGGTCTCCACATTATCATCTACACCCTTCTTCCTTTTGTAAATCCATTTGCATCCAATTGGCCTTATACCATCTGGTGGATCTACTAAAGTCCAGACGCCGTAGTGATACATGGAATCTATTTCAGCATTCATAGCTTTATTCCATTGAGATGCATCTACATCCAATGTAGACTCCTGATAAGTATTAGGATCTATATCCTCATTATCAGGGATAACTAGATAAACGTCATTATTGTAATACTGAAGTCTATCCGGTGGTCTAGAAACTCTTTCTGACCTTCTCAGTGGAACAAAATTAGGAGAAATTAAAGTGGAAGGATTAGGTTCAGGTTGGATACTTGCTGTGTCGTCTTTCATCTTATGAAATTCAACCTTCTTAAGGAGATCCATTTCTTCTTCCAAGAAAGTGGCATGAAGCCTAACAACTATTGTTTGGTCTGCCTTGGAGTAGAAATAAAAACCCTTAGTTTCTTTTGGATATTGTACAAAATTCCATTTCTCTGTCCTAGATTCCAACTTAGTGGGTTCGAGTTTACGAACATGCGCAGGATAACCCCATACCCTTAGATATTGTAAACTAGGTTTTCGCCCAGTCCACAATTCATAGGGTGTAACCGGAATAGACTTAGATGGAACTAGGTTCAGAATATAAATGACAGTTTGTATAGCATATCCCCAAGGATATGAAGGAATGTCGGAATGGCTCATCATAGAGCGAACCATATCTAATAAGGTCCGGTTTCTTCTTTCAGAAACTCCATTTTGTTGAGGAGAGGCAGGACTTGTCCCTTGCGAGATAATCCCATTATCCCTTAAGTAATCCATAAACTCGTTGGTGAGGTTTTCACCACCTCGATTTGATCGAAGTGTCTTTATGGATTTGTCAGTTTGATTTTCAACTTCTAATCTGAATTCTTTGAACTTTTAAAAGGTGTCAGATTTGTGTTGCATCAAATAGACATATCTATATCTGGAATAGTGCTCGGTAAATGTGACAAAATACCGGTATTGCCTTCGTGCAACAATGTTAAATGGACCACATACATCATTATGCATTAGTCTTAACTTTTCTTCGGCTCTGCCTACCTTTTTAGGGTAAGACTTCTTCTTCATCTTCCCTTCGAGACAAGACTTGCAAGTAAGGAGTGGTTCTATCTTGAGGAAGTCAAGTGGACCATCTTTTAGCAGCCTCTTGATCATATGAAGAATAATGTGACCAAGTTTCTTATGCCAAAGATAAGTAGACTTAGTGCAATGTCTCTTCATTCCAGACATTCTAGATGATGAGACATTGTCACTTTGCAGACATTCATTATTTATCAATGAAAATATTAAATAAAGACCATTAATGAGATTGCCAGTTATCAAGACCATTCCATCTTTCTTAATTTCAACAATTGAATTAAAAATGATAGAGAATCCATAAAATAAGAGTCTAGATACTGAAATCAAATTATGAAGTGTAGAAGACACATAAAAGCAGTCTTCTAAAATTAATGTCTTTCCATTAGGTAAATAAAGAGTAAACAAGCCGATTGACTTCACTGCAACATTTGCACCGGAGCCAACTTTAAGCTTCTGCTCCTGTTTGGTCGGCTTTCTGGTTTCGTTGAACCCCTGCAAAGAATTGTAAAGGTGTACAATGGATCCAGAATCCACGCACCATGAGTTAGGATGACTGTCTCGAAATTTAGACTCAACAGTAATAAGTACTTCAAAGTATATCATATCTTGAGTACTTCCGCCACCCTTCTTAAGAGTTGTGAGGTAAGTCCTGCAATTCCTCTTCCAGTGGCCTATTTTACCACAGTGGAAACACTTTCCATTGCCTTTGTTTTCCTTGCTAGCTTTTCCTGAAGAAATTTTGGCAACTCTTGCCTTACCCTTATTGTCTTTAAACTTTCCTTTGCTTTTATTCCCTTTTCTAAACTTTTTAGATTTCTTGGAGGTATCTGGTTTATCGACGATTAAAGTTTCACCTTTAGTTGACTTTTTGATCAAATCTTCTGCAGGCACAAGTGAGTTCATTAGCTCACTAAGTGACATTTCCCTCTTGTTCATGTTATAATTTAACATGAACGAATTGAAGGACGAAGGAAGTGAGTGCAGAACAGTGTCAACTTCAGTGATGACATCCATCTCTCCACCAAGAATTTCCAGTTCATTCAATAGCTCATCATCTTTATGATGTGCTCCCTGACTGGAGTTCCCTCAGCCATCTTGGTGTTAACAAGAGATTTCAATTTTACTTGTCAAGCTGACCTATTTTGCTCACCAAACATCTCATGAAGGTTTTGCAAAATGTCAGAAGCGTTATCCATGTGTTCATGTTGGCTTTGCAAAATGTTAGACATCGAAGCTAGTATGTAACACTTGGTCATCTGATTGGACCTCTCCCATTGCTCTAACTCAGCCTTTTGGGCCCGTGAAGCATCAAGAGGAATTTCATGCTTAGGTGTCTTAAGATATAGGTCAAGGTTATCCACGACAAATACAATTCCAATTTTTCTTTTTCAGTCTACATAGTTCCAACTAACTTTTCATCACGAAGAATTTCAGTCAATGAGTGTAAGCCTGTAATGATCTAATCAATTGAAAAAATAGATAGTATTAGGGATCTATTGTATTCATTAATACCTATTAGATTATGGGATTGCCAATTTGGGAAGAATCAATTGGCATCGAAAACCTAGACACTGGCTTATGTAATCCTGTCTTTGGGCACATCATTACATCTCCTTGAATAGGCAGATAAAAACTATCTTCTCCAATTTCACAGATCTCATCTTGTGAATTCTGGAGTATTCGATCTACTGTCTGACCTATAAGGGATGCTATACTCACGCTTTGGCGTTATTGTATAATATCTCTTATTTATGTGCCCACCTACCATGAACCTAATAAACATTTAGTGAAAGCTCACGCTTTGGCATTATTGCTCCAACTATTTGCTTATTCAGTTTTACCATGTTCACACATAGGTAAGAGGGATTGGGCCCGACTTTGGCCTGTCAGCTTACTCACACTCCCTACTATAGGATCACATAGTATTTGATAGAAGATCATAATACATAGAGACTTATCCCCAGTCTTATATACACATGATATATCAAGGGCAATTATTTCAACAGAATAATTAAACATATAAATAGATATCATCTCATGATAAAATAAACAACAGTTATCATCTCATGATAGTAAAAACAATAATATACGAGATTAATCGCTATGAGTCAATAAATTAAAATGCATGGATGCAAGAGAATGAGATAAGAATAAAGTCAGCTTGCAAACTCTTTCGCGATCCCTTCCTTTATCATCTTATCGAGATCACATCGCAGCATCCTCCTTTGCAGCATCTCCACCAATGCATTAAACAAAATTTAAATGACATTGGGGAAACCAGTATTCCATTCGCCATTTTTAGGGAAACCGAATGAATCTGCCCTTTACAGATTGCCAAATCCTACTACATATTAACCTCTAATATGAATGCATGAATGATAAACAATTTATCATAAAATATGACCCATAACTATAATCTCATATAAAATAGATGCAACATGGTGATGGAGTACTTTTTCTTATTTTAAAAGGATTTAAAATCTGATAACAATTATCAAATCACTCGATAAAATCTATATCTTATATAGATCAAACCCCGGAAAAATAAAATAATTATATTTTCCTTAAAAATATTCTTATAAAATTATTTTTAAAATATAAAATAGAATTTTCTTAAAATCTCTACAAAATTTTATTTCTTTCCCGAATGCAAGATCCTTTCATATAGATTGGTTCTACTTTTATCTAGGATTAAAATAAAAAATAAGAGAATCGAAAATCCTAAATATGATCACATCATAAATTAGGGTTTTATAATTTTTCGAATAAAATCTATTTATGGGAAAAATCATTTTTTGATTATTTTAAACAATTAATAAATATATATTAAATGATCAAATCATTTAATAGGAATTTCAAAATAAACTCTTTATTTCGAATTTAATTATATCACATATAATACTAGTTTTTAACATTTATTTAATTATCAAATCTCATTCAATAATATAATAAATATTTATTTATTCATCTAATGAACAAATAACATAATAAAAACTATGAGCAATATTAAATAGATCTAAATTAAAATCATCTCACGAGTAAAATTATCTATTTAATTACCTTATCATAATAAACAAAAAATACTCCTAACCATGAGCTCTGATACCACTTGATTATCTAAGAGTTTTAGTCATATCACCTCGGTGAATGATGTTCACCGGTGAAGCTTAATCCACTCGAACCGTCAGAACTCTTTTTAGATATTTCTCCGAAAAAATACTAGAAGCTCGATCCTTGTTCTTCGGTATCCCCATGAAGCTTTAGAATTTTCTTTGGAATTATAGGAGCAAGAGGAAGAATATGGAGTAATGGTGTAGACCTTCTATCACCAAAAGTACTAAGGTTCAAAACCCTAAAGTAAACAAAACCCAACTTGCACCACCAATGAAGCTCACAAAAATCCCTAGGGGTATCCCCTAGGGCTCACGGTTTAGAGAGAGAGAGGAGAGGAGAGAAAAAATTCTGGAGAAAAGTGCTTAATGGTCTAGGGTGTTAGGGTATATATAGACTAGGATCCTATCCTAATCCTACTCTAACTTGATCTTATCTCTTAAGGAATTATTTAACAATAATAGCTCTTATTATTTAACAAATAATTTCCTAGTTTATTTATAACTACTCTAGTTATAGAAGACCTTTTAATTAAGGAATCCTTCTAATAAGAGGGTTCCTTAATTAAAGGGATAAGTCAAACAACAACCACTTGTAGGAATCCTAGTCAAACTAGGAAACCTAAACAACCAAGGGGTGGGGGGTGGGGGGGGGGGGTGAGCTATAGTGGGGTGTGAGATTTGGGGAGTTTAAAACTCGAAGTTGCAATCCAATTACAACTTATCCTCATCTTTATTGCAATCCAACAATTGAATTTTAATTCCATAATTAAAAGAGATATAATTCAACAATTATTCAAATAACATAATCCTAATCCAATTAGGATTCCTCAAGTGGGCGCCCCACCCTAGGGTTTAAACCCATGGGCTTGGGCCCATATTAAAGGTCCATATTAATAGGTTTATGGATATGGGTCAAACCCATTTCCCCTTTAATTATGTTAATTAAATAATTAGTAAATAATCCCTAGATTTAAATTAACAATTAATTTAAACCATAGATTAACTTTTAATCACTTAAATAATTGATTAACTTTTAATCAATTATTGAGCTTGTATTTCTTATGTGAGCACCTCCACAGATTGCTCTGGGACATTCTTACCCTGGTTTACCCAATGTTATCCCATTGACCCTAAACAAGAATTACATCGAAATTGCAAGTGACGTGAGATATCCATGTTGCAATTGAATCCCAGTGAATGAACATTAACAATTACGGATCCCGCCACATGAACTCTCAAATTCGATTTATCATTCCAAATACATTATCTCTAATGGACCTTCGAGATTGATATACTATCTAACCCATAGCCCATTGCAAGTCATCTGGGTTTTCAAGACTTATGATTAAGCCATGAGAAACAATTTCTCATGAAAAACATTTTGAGAAAATCCTTTTATAAGTATAATACGTTTTAATAAAAGTATATTTCAAAGCTTATTTTGTTTTCAAAATCACCTGCGCAGGATTTGAACTTAATCAACTCTCTTACCCGGAACTTGGATAATCTCTCAAATTAATGAGCATGGATTTCTTGTTTAAAATTCATAATGACTCGAACAACTTTTTGACTATCCAACTGTCACTGTATTGTATTCCCTAAGTTAGAAAATACGTTGGTAGAATCAAAGCAGTCAGATCACTGCTCAGTCATAGATGAACTCATCAAATCTAAGGATTATCGAAACTGTTCAATGTGAATGAGAGACCAACTATCTGATATTATGTTTATGCAAGAGGTCTCTTATTGAATGCAATCAGTCAGTGTACATTTAAGCACCCATATGCTGATGTAGTCTCCACTATAATAGTTCGAGATAGAACTACATCTCAACTATTGAGAACATCTTAACATTCTGGCAGCCATATAAGTGAAGTGCCCAGCTTCACCCACAACTGTGACTATATAAGGTATAAGGAACTGGAAAGTTATATCTGCTTGTGATAATCCAATCACTTAACTTTCCTACAATATATCTTATGGACCTTTATCGATATCTCATATCGTATAGATCATCTCATATCTTGTTGGGAGGATGTTCGTGAGGTTTCTCCCAAGTTAAGTTGGGCACAGTGTATCTGGAAAGAAGCTATTCCATTAAAAATCTCAGTGCTGATTTGGAAAATTTTCCATAATTCTATTCCAGTGGACTTAAGTGTGCAAACCAAAGGTATTTTCCTATCAAGTAAATGTGAATGTTGTTTATCCTCTAAAAGGGAATCGTTATCCCATTTGTTTTGTCAAGGAGAAATTGCTTCTACCATTTGGAAAAGAGTGGGAATTGCTCTAAACATTCAAATTAGTGAGGAAGATTCTATTCACACTAGAATCATGAGATTTTTCAAGGATGGCAAGGTTGGTTCGGTAAGAGGGTTTCTATGCAATGCTATCCCTATGGTTGTGTGCTGGGAAATTTGGATGTTACGGAACTTATCGAGATTTGAAAATTTCAAAAGATCTATGAAGGAGTGTTTGAGAAGAATAAATGATTGGATTCAAAGAATGGCTGTCAACTACAAGCTTACAAAGTCACTCAGCTATAGGGACAGAGATTTATGTGAGTATTTCAAGATTCAATTGGTGCATCCAAAGATCAAGAGGCCCATAGTAACGAAATGGATGAATCCATCTCCAGGATGGTTCAAACTCAATACAGATGGCGCTTCTAAAGATAATCCAGGGATTAGTGGCGGCGGTGGTATTTTACATGATCCTAATGGAAACATGATTTTCGCTTTTTATGCCCACTATGGTTTGGAATCAAATACTATTGCTGAATTCAGGGTGGTTTATGACGGGTGTATCTTATGTGATCAATATGGTTATTCGAAGATAGTGGTTGAAAGTGATTCCAAAGTTATCATAGATGTAATTAATGGCAACAAGGATCCCCCATGGAAAATATGGTATTGGTGGAAATTAATTCTCAGATTGAAGGAAAAGTGTAACTTGATTTTTCAGCATACGTTCAGAGAAAACAATCAAGTAGCTGATTATCTTTCGAAAGAAGCATGCAATAACTTGGACAAAATTTTTTTCAGAAATCTTAGTGAGTGTCCTGTGCCTATGAAAGGAATTATTCGCATGGACAAGTCTCCCATTTTTAATGTTAGATTCTAAAGAGTCAGGTCTTACTGGGGTAAGGTTTTATGTCCCCCCCGTTGTTTTTTCTTTTTTATTTTTAATAAACAGGTAGGGGTCTGCCTAACCCCCGCCCCCACTGGGTGTTTTGATTAAAAAAAAAAAAAAGAAGATTAAGAAGAGGTCTTTATCAATCAAATTAATAAGAGTCTAACAATCTAAATGACTTTTCTGGGCATCATGTCTAATAGGGAGAGCATCTGTTGAATTGATATTAGATTATAGCACCTTCCATCTTGTTGAATGCTCAATTTGTTTTAATCAATTTGCCCCTTGTGGGCATTAGAGTCTAGTTCAGTTCTCAAGATAACTATCTCAAACCAAGATTGATTTAAAAGGAGACATTTCATTTAACTGACCAAAAATGTGAACATACTCGATGTAGAGAAGAGTAAGAAGAGGGGCCATTGGCCGATTAACTGAATGGACTGAAGCTAGGGACTAACATGGTCTGTCATGGCCAAACACAGGGATAAATAAGAAGATAAGGATTAAAACCAAAAATATTGACACATAAGACAGATATTGCTCAAAATTCAACTGTAGGGGAGGTTAGGTTGACAAGCCTTAGTTTCTTGGTGCAGCATGAGTGGGAGAGGAACCTGGGTGATGTCGGTGTTCGTTGATGTGAAACAGATTTTACCCATCTCCAACATGTCTTGGACATTGTGCTTCAGATCGTAGCATCTGTCTGTAGGATGCCCCGGTGTTTGATGATACATGCAATGCTGATCTTCCTTGTACCCCTTCGGAAGGTTGGCCAGTGCAGGTTGCGGATCGTTCAGTGTAATTAGTTGTTTATCCAGTAGAAATGGGAGGAGCTGAGTCATGGTGTATGGGATGGGCATAAAATCTCTAGCCTTTCTCTGTTCAAATGTCATCTGATGAGAGAGCAACTTTTCCTGAGTCTGCTGAGCTTGCTGGGGTTGTCGAGTACGTTTGGGCATATGGGGAATTTGAACAGGCATTGTTGCCACCATCTGCACTTCATCCTCCCTTCTCCTTATATCTCTCATCTGCTACGGTGGAGCACAATTGGATGATGAAGCACCTTTAGTGAATACATCGACTGCCCCTGGTTCTTCTGTAGTGGCCTTAATCCTAGCCCCACACTTGGTCGTGGTGCTGAAATTGGAAATGGGCCGAGCTGCCAACAAAGTCTTGAATGGGTGCTTAAGAGTATGGATGAATGTTGTCACCAACTCATCCTCGGGCAGAGGGTGCTCATTTTTCCTCCACGAACAGAGTATTCGATGAAGGGCTCATTGTTCCTCTGCGACATTTTTTCGTGGTTTGTCCTTTGTGGGACCAAGTCAATGTTGTAAGAGTATTGGTTAACAAATTTCTCACAGAGGCCCTCCTATGTACGGATTTTGTCGGGGTCAACCTTAGTAAACCACTGCAGGGTTGGACTCTTCAAGAATTTCTGAAAGAGCTGTACTAGAAGCTTATCACCATGCTCCAGTTGGGAGAGTTCTCCACGATATACCCTCAGGTGTGTCTCTAGACATCCCTTCCCATTGTATTTCTAAAAGTCGGGCATTCTGAAGTCTCGAGGTAATTGGATTCCTGGGTGCATACACATGTCATTGAAATCAACGGATGCGGCGTTGTGGGATCCCTGGGCCTTCTTCACCAACTCCTCTAATTTCTCTATTCTCTCATTGTAAACATCTGAGATTTGTGCTACGTTTAAAGAGATGTAAGCTGACCTAACCTGGTGCTCCAAGCCTTGAGCAATCCTGGCCTCCTCCTCCTCAAATTGATCGATGATTGGCGAAGGGATATGGTGAGCAGTTTGTGGTTGGATGAGAGGTGGTGTAATGTTGGGAATAATATGTGGTTGTGATTGAGTGGATGATGGTAGAATAGGGATCGTAGTTTGTGATGGGTTTAAGGTGATGGGTTCAGTGCATAGGTTGGTTGAGGATTAGAGGAGGAGAAAGCATGTGTCATGGCTCGCAGGAGATCCTGCATGATGTTCTTTAACTCTTCAACACTTTGGACATTTTCAGCCACTCTTGTCTCAAGATCTGGAGCTTGTTGCTGTGATTTCCAGGTATCAGACTCAGTTTCATGGCCATCTTGACATTCCATGTTGCAGTTGGTTAGTTTGGTACCCGATATGTTATTCAGTTTGACTCAGGGTTTGCTCTGAAAAGATGGAAATGTAGGGAGTGACGGTTGCAGCAAATAAGAATGAGAGAAAATTTTTAGAAGGCATGCATATGACCTAACATAGTCTAGTTGACATTGGGAAAATGCTCCTTGTTTGGACATTTATGATGACATGCATAAGAGAGAGTGTTTTTGACTTTTGATTTTTTATTTTTAAAATTTTTTTTAATAGCATGCTTGAACAGGGTGTGACAAGACATATGTGGTCTAGTGGGGTAGGCAGACAGAAATCCGTTCTACTAACATGGGTTGTTGGTAACCAGGGCCTACTGGATCAAAGTTGAGATGAGTTAATAGGTTAACCAATTGTAACCTACGATTTGAACCTCACTTATGTGTCTTGGAGAAGAAGGGTTTGGTGTTTTATTAGATAATAACAATCATGGCCCAAACATGCCCCCAAATGGATGGTCATCTGGGTAAGGATGCCTTGATGCTTAGCAATTAATGAGGCAGTTTAGAATTCAAGCAGGATAGGGCTATGAATGTCCCTCCTGATAAGTTGCTTGAAGGTTATACCTCTGCCTAGCTATATACCAAATGTTGGGGCATGCAGGTATTCCTAAATAGAATAGGGTCACTTAACACCATATATGCGGCTCCCCGGTATAGAACATACCAGAAAAGGGATGATTGGTGTAAGCGGGAGCATTCCAAGTCCTTTCATGAGGATAATCATCCAACAGGTGTGACGAGGCAGGCCTCCAAGACTGTTAAACTTCTGTCACTTAGGATAATCATCCAACAGCTGTAAGCATATTAGGCCTGACTATGAGAATTTATGGGTCATTAATGCAAATAAAAATTCAAACTTCAAAAGCATTCAAAGACATAAAGGAATTTATCTTTTAATTAGCATAAAGAAATAACAAGTTAATTTTCTTTTGAATTTTTAACTTATTTGGCTTAGACTTAGGTTTTGGGCTGAATCTGGGTTTTGTCTCCCCAGTAGAGTCGCCAAGCTGTGAGCAAGAGAATTTACCTCATTTCCTTTCGGGCCAAGCCCTATGGAGGAATGACGCTAAACGCCTAAAATAAGAGTCGTCACCTATTTAATTAAGGGAAAATAGGATCTCAAATATACAATGGATAAGGCCTAAGGTCCAAAATGAGATTCTAGGAAAGTGATTCTTTTAAGCCCCAGGGAAGGTGTTAGGCAACTTAGGGCCCCCATCTGGAGATGGTAACCTACTCCTTATATTTAAGCCAATTAAAGAAGAAATTCAAATAGAACTTAAGTATGTTGTTTAATTATACTAATTAAGCAAGATTAAGGGGAAAATGAAAACTAATCCTAAGTGAGCTGGACTGGTTAGGGTTGCCTACTTATCCGACTTGGCAGGATCAGGCTATAATAGTTCTTACAAGCAAGCATTCTAAGTTGATTGATGTTTTTGATATTTTGGTTATATTTGAATGTTTTTGGTATTTTGAGATTTTATCATGTTTTTTTTTTGGGATTTTGAGATTTTATCATGTTTTTTTGGATTTTCATATAGGTAAGGTTTTGGCAAACTTAACTAAAGTCAAATTTAACCTAAGAGAAGGTTAAGGATATGTTAGGCTAAACGATCGTATTTAGGACATAAAGAGGTATTGTTGCATTATGAATAGTAGATGATTTATTGTCAACACCTATTTTATTGGATTGGTGTTGACAATACTCAAATACCATTAACTTTGGTATGAGTCATTTTGGAATATCTTCTTTAAGTCCTTAAACCATCATTTACCAATTCAAAATAGAACATGAAGGAAAAAAGAAAGAAAAGAAAAAGTAACAAGTAGAGAAAATGAAAACTCTTCATCTCTCCTCTAATGTAATCCCTTTACACCATTATGAATGATGTAATGGGGCTCTAAATATAAAATGGGAGTCAGGAGGAGCTTTCCCAAAGAATTCTAGAGGAAGACTAGAATGTAAATGAAGAAACAAAATAAAAAGAGAGGTGTAACTTTAACTTCCACTCTCTATGGGTCTACCCATATCCACACTAGTGGGTACATAAAAAAAGAAAGAAATATTTACATGAAAGGAAAGAAAAGAGGACTTCTCCTTTCTTTTGAGGTGGGGTCCCTCTACACCATTAGATTGGTGTAGAGAGGCCCAACTAAACTTGAGAAGAGAAAGGCCTTCCCAAATGGTTCTAGGAAAAGAATAGAAACCAAGAGAAAAGATAAATAAATATAAAATACAGAAAAAGATGAAGAATAAAGGGAGGAGTGCCTACTCTTTTAACACTTTTTTTCCAATGCTCCAATAGGTGAATGGTTTTTAGAGTCCACAAAGGAAGAGAGTAAGTGAAGAACTCTAGACTTTTAGTCCTAGAATTCTCTACACACTCTAAACCTTAGCTTCTTCTAACTTTTCTTTAAAGCTCTAAAGAAAGATTAAGGGTGAGAGTCCTCTAAGGGGTTATGGAGCCTAAGGGTTTGTGGATAGAGATAAGGAAGAGTTAGGGTTTCCACTTGGACTTTTGGAGATGAAAGAAATGGCTTGTGAGGGTCTTGTATTTATAGAGTTTTCAAGGGGTTATGGTAATTTAATAATTAATAGAGAGTTTGGTGAGAAGAATGGAGGTGATTGGTTGGTTAAAAGGGGTATAATTGGTAATTGGGTAGTAAAAAAGGTGTGTACTTGGTGAGAGGTGATTGAGTTGTCAAAAAGTGTGTAAGAGAATTAATTTTTTTGTAAGAGGTATAAGAATGAGTTGTAAGATGCGTAAGAGAGTAAGTGAGGTGATTGGTTAGTAAAAAATGTGTGTACTTGGTGAGAGGTGATTGAGCAGTCAAAAAGGCGTGTAAACACAAAAATGGGGCTATTTAGGGTTTGAAGAAAAGATAAAAGGTCTTTTGTAGGAAAATGGAAAGTGAGCATGAGTTTGTGGGTTTTGGATATGGGTTGAATGGATGTGGGTTTATGGACTAGATCTTATGGATCATGAGTTGTTAGTAGATGGGTCTTGGGTTATGGTTATTGGACTTTAGTTATGACAATTGGGCTTGGGCTATGGAATTAAGTAATTGGGCTTGATTGAGTTATTTGGATATAAGTTTGGCCAAATGGGCTTGGGCATTGGGTGAGCCTTGAAGCATTTGAAGAAGCAGGAAGAGGGATGGGGGTGCAAAAATAGGGTGCTTACAGCTGCCCCTCTTTGTCTGAGGGTGCGGGAAAGCGAATGACAAAAGACTGAAATCACCACCGTTTTTGCACCTGAAAACCTGTGAAACTTGGGAAAATACAAGAAATGAGAATGAGCTAATCTGAAACTAAGTTAAGTTTGCCAAGATAAAAATGTGGAGTGCTGGAGATGAGGGTGAATGCATGATAATGAGAGTGAGTGAATGCAAGACACAAGTATGGAGCGAAGGTCAAACACACAACTGCTTCGCAAGGAATGGTGAAGGTCAAACACACAATCACTTCACCAAGAGATGAGATGCTATATAGTGATGGGTGCAAGAGTAGCATAAAAAGAGGTCATAACTGAAAGTCGGTAACACAACCGTGTCTGTATACTCCTTGAATAGTGAGCGAGTAGTGCAGTGTAGTGCGTGAATAATGTAAGACTGGCTTCACAAGATGCCATAACTGAAAGTCGGTCATACAACCGTTTCAGTATACTCCTTGAAGAGTGAGCAATTAGTGCAATGCAGTGCGGGTAAAATGAAGAATGCAAGTGGGGTGAAGGTTGATCACACAACTGCTTCACAAGAGGCCGCAACTGGAAGCCGGTCACACAACCGTTTCAGTATACTCCTTGAAGAGTGAAGGTAAAATACAATGGTGTAAACAACTGCCCGATTGTCTGACTGGGTAGCAAGCCAAGAAAGAGGGGAAGGGGGAAAATACAGCAGACTGGCTGCTTCACCTAGGAGCAAGACAAGAAGAGGTTAAACAGGGTAAAGACAACCGCTCGACTGCTTCATCCGGTAGCAAGCCAAGATGAGGATAAAGAGGGTAAAGACAGCTGCCCGACTGCTTCACCTAGTAGCAAGCCAAGAAAAGGATAAGGAAGTTAAAGACAGTCACCCGATTGTTTCACCTGTAACAAGCCGGATAGAGCAGACCACCGCTCGCGAGATCCTGCTCGAGACAGTCACCAAACATCAATTGCTTCGCTCTTCATCCAACTACTACAGGCAATTATCACTGATACCATTCACACTCAGTACGGGGATGCATCACATTCTTCCTTGGTCTATGCAAGCCATACTCTCAACGCATTGAACAAATGTGCTTTCTACTAGAATACCAATAGCCAAAGTTCCAACTGTTCGATGGAAAAGACAATCCAAAGCAACACGTTGCCTACTTTATCGAGACTTGTAACAATACCGGCATGTACAGAGACTTCATGGTGAAGCTGTTCGTACGCTCTCTCAAAGGAAATGCGTTCGATGGGTATACTGATGTAGAATCGGATTCCATTAATAGTAGGGATCAACTGGAGCGTGAGTTTCTCAACTGCTTCTATAACACCAGAAGGATAGTGAGCATGGTGGAGCTTGTCGCTATACAACAAGTGAAAGATGAACTTGTCATTGACTACATTGACAGGTGGATGAATCTTGCTCTCAATTGTAAGGATCGCCTTTCTGAACCATCTGCAATTGAGATGTGCATTCAAGAGATGTACTAGGGGCTTCTTTACATACTCAAAGGGATTAAACCTCGTTCTTTTGAAGAACTGGCTACACGGGCTCATGACATGGAGCTCAGTTTAGTCACACATGAGGATTTACAACCAAGTGAGTTTTTACAAGACGAAAAAGAAGAAGTGGTGCACATCCAGACCCTCCAATACCAAGGAGGCTATGATCACAACTACTACCACCATGCCGGTCAAAATCTCTGGCCAAAAAAAGCAGGAAGAGTCTGGCCGACACATCCCAAGAAAGAGGGCAAGGCAGGATGACACTCAAGGAGCTCGAGGCAAAAGAATATCCCTTTCCAGACTATAAGGTGTCTGACATAGTCGATCAACTTCTAATTCTAAAGTTAATTGACTTGCCACTTCTAAACATCCAGAGGAAGCAAATCGCGATGATGACCCGAGATACAGCAGATACCACCAATTGATTAGCCATCCAGTTGAAAAATACTTCATCTTCATAGAGAAAATAATGGACTTAGCTCACCAAGGAAAGATTGATCTTGATTTGGTCAATGATGTGGCCGCCTCGAATATTGTAACGCCCCAAAATGCCCAATAGGAGTTAGAAGAGATTTTAGACGTGACTATCCTAACCTGGCAAACCATCCTGAAAAATATAGAAAGCATAAACATAGCGAAAGCATAAATCAAAGTGCGGAAGAGTGAACCCAAAATTTTCTTTTCTATACATGAACAATATTCCAAGTTTTTATACATCACGTGGTTAAATGTAAGAGTAGACATACCCACCCATCAAAAATACAAAACAATAAAACTCTATCTCTCTCTCTCTCTCAGTAGTCACCCTGATAAGGCCAACTATCTAAATCTCTTGCCTCCACCTGAGGCTCTACTGCAGGCTCTACACGTGGCTCCTCCTCATCATATTCCTCGACCGAAGGATCAGGAGCACAGATATCAAACAGTGCACCTACCGACATCAAAATGTATGGCTGTGTATTGAAACACTCAGCGAGTACAAGCTACTAGCAAACATTGATATAATACAATCCATAGCATACTGAAAATTTAAACAATGTATTCATGAGCATGTATGAAAACCCAAGTGCAAAACCTCATGTAAATCATGTGTACAAAATTCATAGCTTGTACTTGAAATTATCTTTTCGTATTTTCAAAACTTTTTTATCGTGCTTAAAAATGTTATTCGTAGCTTGTTCTTGTCTTGTGAGAATCATGCTTGTCTTATCTTGTTCTTGTTTGAATCATACTTGTATAGTTATACTTGTCTTCTCATGCTTGCCTTGCGAGCCAGATGTTAGTGCCCTTGTAGTGACTTGTGAGCTGGGTATGTAAATACCCTTCATCGAAATTCTTGAAAGTAACTTGTGAGTCGGGTATGTAAATATCATTCAACGAAATAGAAAAGGCACACCAACATCCTTGATTTCTTGTCTTATTTCCTTGAAGCCAGATATGGCATACCCTTGGATATGCCCTATCCTTGACCGACCTAAAGTTCGGCTTTATCATTTATTTAATAAATTACTCGTCTTGTTCTTTGGTAGTTTTTCATATACTTATACGTAGAAAACTCGGTCATGCATACATGCTTGTGCATAATACTTGGTGGACATCATATTAGCATGAAGATACTTAAAGGAATAACATATGGCATTTCAAGCATTTCTATAGATACAAGAGATCTTTAAAGGGAACATATATAGACATCATAGCAATGTGCCATTTGTGGAAGAACCTTAAAGGCATCTTAATACTCATGAAGAACTTAAATCATGAAATTATGACAATGGGCATTACACATTTGATATACATCGCATAGATCGTGGTTACTTAGCTCATTACATTCATATTATACTTTATATTCTATACATTTTTGTGAATCATGGTAGATTTAGGAAATTGAAAACATATGTACCTAACTAGACATTTCAAGCTTAAAAACTTAGGTTAGGGATCTAGGTTATCATGAAGTTAGCTAGAAGGGTGTACTTACCTTTTTCAAGATTAATCCTAGCTTAGAGGAACCCTTGAGCAAGAAATCTAAGCTTGATGGAGAAGATTCAACTTTGAGAAGGGAGATCCTTGCTTGTAGAAGATGATCAAAGCCTTGGAAGCCAAGATTTGAACTTCACTTGATCTCCAAAAAAAACCCCTCTTTGCGCCCTACTCTTCTCTCTTTTTCTCCTAAAATCTCTCTTAGGGTTTGTGTTAGTTGAAAACACCCCGAAAATCTCCTCTATTTATAGCCCAAGAGGATAAAACCCTAAAAATCCCGCATTTAGGGCTGTTTCGCGACTTTACTGTGCATAACCGTTTGAATGGTCTTTTGATTGTTCGAACGGTGGTGAGATCGTTCGAATGGTCATGCCTACTGTTTTTGGTTTCCGAAATTCTGATTTAATATTTACTGGGATCGTTCGAATGGTCATGAACCGTTCGAATGGTTGAGGTTACTGTCTTCAATTTCTTGGTTTTTATTCATCATTCACTGGCATTTTTTGAACGGTAAGGGAATTGTTCGAACGATTGTTTCAGTTTCCTCCTATTTTTCTCATTTTCTTTCTTATTGAATTAAGCCTCAATACTTTTTAAACATTACCACGGGTCCTTGGGACCTTAGAACACATGTCAACAACATATATATTTTGATTTCAACTATCCATTCATTTTTCACACATCAAAATACATAGAAGGCATTGAAGCCTTAAATCAGTATTCACAAGCTATGGACTAGATTTTGGGTTTCTCCAAATATGACAAGTGTTGCCTTCGGGTCCTTCAATCCCATTTTGGTTCTAGCTTCATCTTCTGTACCGATGCTTCCTCCTCAAGTAGCAAAGGCACCATTGTCACCACAAAATCCGAAACAAGTCATAGCTAGATCTCTTGGCTCTGGCATCCTCCATTCAACATCGGTGGTATTATTGAGCCAAGGGAAAATTTTCATTGTCTTAGCTACAACAACAACAACGATGTCTCCCTAGCAAACTTGAACTGGAGTCAGTCGAGGAATCTTCTCTCATTGATGATGATGGTTGGACATTGGTTACATCACGATGATGACGCATGCAAAATCCACCGCCTCCTCTTTATAAAAAATCAAAGTGGACCAAAAGAAAGACTCGTTCGGGCATTAAGTCAAAGAAGAAGAAGAAAGCATTGAAGAAAAAAGTATTCAAAGTGCCTCTAACTGACCCTAAAGAGATTTTTTAGTAGTTCTCTCATTTGTCAATCACATTTGGCGGCTTCATACCGAAGTGGTTTCTCCAAAGACAACAAGGAGAGCTGAAGATGAGCATTCCAAAGGTCACTTCATGAAGAGGAGCATTCCAAAGGAGAAGATGATGCCTCTGACATCGAAGAGACATCAATACACTTGAGTCTCTTTGAGGCGCTACAACTACCAGAGAAGACTTGGTTCAACATAGCTCACGTATTAACCAATCCCGACAAGTACAAGGAAAAGGATTGGGCACAAAGAAAGCCGAGGGCATGTGTCTCTTGCATGGCCACCATCATATTCGACGTTGAAGACCTACAACTTGGTTCCTGTCCTCACAACAGGTTGTTGTAAGTCACAAGATCCATAAAAGATAACAAAGTTCAATGCATTTTTCTTGATTGCGGGTTTGTTGTCAATATTATGCCCATCCACACGATGAGGCAAGTCGGCATCTCTCTAGATCAATTGAGTCGAAGCAGACTAGCGATCCAATGCTTCAACCAAAGGGGGCAGAGAGCCATCAGAAGGATCCGCTTAAAGCTCACAATTGAAGACTTGGAGTTCAAAGTACTCTTTCATGTCATTGATTTGAAGACATTATACTACTTGCTTCTTGGTCGTCACTAGTTACACAAAACGGGTGTGGTTCCATCTACATGACATCAATGCTTCAAGTTTGACAAAGATGGTGTACAGAGAAAGATTGTTGTTGAAAGTCAACCTTTTAAAAAAATTGAAACACACTTTCTCCATGGTCTCACACAGGCAGAGGCCAAACTCGTTCTAACAGGATAAAAGTTCTTTATTAGGCATGAAGGAGTCGGCTCTACATCTCAAACACATGTTAAAATCTCAGTAAAGGATAAAGCCTCTACTCAGCATATTACAGTGCAAGTAGCCGACGATCATAAAGATGAAGTCACCTCAACTCAGGTATCTGTCTTTGATCGACTTGTCCTACCAATACAAGGTACTTCGGTATTCGAGCATTTAGGAACACAAAGTGATACATCCTCCACACTCACCTGCTTGAGAACACAAGATAAAGAAGATAACTTTGAAGTTGGTGATCCACAAAGTGCAATTCCATCGCAGATGAAACGACGAGTAGACTTAAAAGTATCGACAAAAAATACATTGATAGTGAAGCAACACACTATCATCTCCACTAACCAAGGAAGAAAGTCCTGAAAAAATTAAGTTGAGATGGGCGAAACCAAAGATATTGCCACTGTCAATCATAGTACCATTCAAGAGCCTTCAGAAAATGAGTCGTGCTCTTCAGATGATGAACTAAAAAGTGTTCCACCTGTCTTCAAAGAAGGAGAGCAAGCCACCATCGACGAACTCAAATAGTTGAACCTCGACACAAAGGAAGAACCATTGCACTCTATGACATGATCCTAAACCGTCCACTACGCTCCTTGACACGAGCATAAACTGTCAACTACATTGCAAGCATAAATCGTACATCACTCATGCTCGCTAGACTGAAAACCTGGAAAGGCGGTCTAGGTAAAACCTAGACCAAAAACAAAATCGAACTGCCTTAGGGCTTGATTCCACATTGGGTATGTAGGCAGCTTGTAACCATTTCAAAAAGGAAAAAAAAATATCCAATAAAGTTATAAAAGAACTTGGGAAACTATACCTTTCATGGACATGGAGTCGAATCCCTGAGGGGTGCTACAAGATGTCGTTCTTCGAATGATGTACACGTTTGTGTATTTGCTCAACCTCTAAAGGTCGTCCGTCAGGTTCCCCAATGACAGCAACAATGTGAAAGCAATTACCTTTCACAGCAATATCCTCAATGTTCACATGACCCATGAAAGGGATTGTGTACTGGAAATTGCACAGGTTCTTCGTTGGAATGACACTCGACTGCCAATTAATAAAGCAAAAATAGCTCTCTTCCTCAGCAGTTTTCCAGAACACTGCATTGGGATTGTGATTTTACTTGCAAAAACAAATCAAAATCCCACTTTGATTTGGATCCTTGGCATCTAGACAAACTTTTCAAATGATGTCCACGAGTGAGAGCATTCCTTCATGGGTTGATAGTTCGGCATGTCCAAGATTTCCTTGAATGTCACATCTTGAGCCTTCCACGGGCCAGCCGCCATCTGGTGTTAGATAAATTGCAACTTTCCAGCATGCTACCTCAGGACTATGATTTTACTTGCGAAAACAAATCAAAATCCCGCTTTGATCTAGATCCTTGACATCAATGCAAACTTTTCAAATGATGTCCACGAGTGAGAGTATTCGTTCACGGGTTGATAGCTTGACATGTCTAAAATTTCCTCGAATGCCACGCCATGAGCCTTCCACGAACCGCTGCCATCTAGTATTCAATAAATTGCAACTTTCTAGCACGCTGCCTCGGGACTATGATTTTGCTCGAAAAAAAAAAAAAAACGAATCAAAGTTCTGCTTTGGTCTGAATCCTTAGTATTAGCTATCCACTTCTCTTGGGAAAGGCGTCTGTCAACAAGCTTATGGGTAGTATCTTTGGAGGCGGCAATAGAAGACATCTCTCCGCAAAACATGCACAAGAAATAGGGAAGTTTATCAAAAGCTCCAATTTTCTACAAGCTTCACACTAAAACAAATGGGAGACCTTTCAAAAAATGTACAAACAAAAAGTTGAACACAAAACACACCAAAAAAAAAGAAAAAAGTAGAACACAAACACAAAAAAAAAAACTAAACAGACAAATACGAGATTTAAAAAAAAAAACACACAACACCAACAAAAACACAAAAACACCAAAAAAATAAAAAATAAATCTCACAAGCCATAACAAAAAACAGCTAGGTTGTACTACACTAATGTCCTCCATTCAAAACAAGAAAAAAAAACAAACACAAAAAAAAGTAAAAATAACAAATAAGAACAAAAAATAATAAAATAAAATAACAAAAAAAAATCAAAACAAGAAGAAAAAAAAGCGTACAAAAAAGTGGCACAAACAAGAACAAAAAAAGAACACAACAAAAAACACACAGAAAATGCACAAAAACACACCCCCACAAAAAAGAAGACACTCACAAAAGAAAAAAAAAACCACGTGTACACACAAGAAAGAGCAAAAAAAAAAAAACTAAAAGGAAAAAAGATAAAAACACAAAAATACACACACAAAAAAAAAAAACTCACGCACACAAAAAAAAGGACATTAACAAAAAAAAAATTTAAAGAATAAAGAACAAGAGCAAAACAAAACAGAAAAAGGGCAAAACAAAAACTGGGTGGTTGGTCTTAAGGCCACACCCCTAACACAAAACAAAAGGGAAACATAACTTAAAAAAAATGAGAGAATAAAAAGGCACCAGGCCGTACGCTGGATGAGTTCTCACTTCCATTAAAAAAACAAAAAAAAAACAACAATAACAAACTTTGTAGAGAAAACAAATCATGAAACAAATTTCATCCCCCAAAAAAAAAAGTCAAGAAACAAACAAACAAAAAAAGAAAGGAAAAAAAAACAAGAAAGAGAAAGGAAAAACAAGAAAGAGAAAAGAGAAACTTCAGTCCCGACGGGCGGCGGCATCACCGCCTGCTGGAAAAACAAGATTGAAAGAAAAATAAAATCAAGAAAGGATCAGATCAACATGCTCTGATACCATAAAGAGAAATTGATTTATTGATAAAATAATCTTGAATGAATTACAAGAACCCTAAGAGAGTTTAAATAATATCCAAGACTCCTAATATAGAAAGAACTCTAAAAGATAATCCTAATCTAATCATATCTAATCAAATCCTAAATTCAAACTTAATTGATATTATCTAATTGTGAAAAGAAACACTGATAATGATACAATGTATCTCATTTACTTTATTACAATAAGATATTCTCTAACAGTAACAACACAAAGAAAACAAACAAAACGATGGGGAAGCCTAGTTGCATGTAGGCTGATGGCATGACTGGCCCCATTACAATCTTGATGTTCTTTTTTTTTTTTTGCAGTTATCATTTAACTACATTAGTAGGTTAGAATGGTTAGAAGTTAGATTGGGCAGTGGAGCTCTTGCAACTTGTATCGGGCGATTAGGTCCCCAGATCCTTCACCATTGAAGGCCGCACTCCTATTCATGTAAGAAGCGGGGGTGTTACAATCTTGATGTTTGAGAAAAAAAAAAGAAAAAGCAAACAAGTAATACAAAGAAAAACCAAAAGAGTAAAAAAAAAAGTGTGAAATTGTGTAAGCCAAGCCGTATCTAGGTTGATGGCCCGACTTGCCAAAAGAAAACCAAACAAAACAATCAATCCAAAATGGGGTGGGATGGGGCTGCCGCACCATCTAATCGGCCACGCCCTGTCATTATTTTGATGTAAAATTTAAAAAAAAAAAAAACTTACTTGACTTGTAGAGCATACGTGGGTTGTCCAAAATCACTATCCAAATGTCTCTATGTTTAAACCTGCGTTGAGTAAGAAAAAAAAATGTTTAAACCTGCACAAAAAAAAAAGAAAAAAAAAAGTAGACATTGGTTTGAGTTCTCTTATTATATGTATGGGAGTTCTCTTACTATTTGTAAGTGAAGTAAATTTGAATTCTTGTCTTGTTAGGAATGTGTCTAAACCCAAATCAAGTCAAACTCCAAAGAATTCAAAACTAAGTCAAACATTAAATCGGCAAACACTAAATCAAGGGTTACACTAATGTCACTCATTAGTTCCATCACTATACCCTTGAGGGGTAATTTGTAGAATCCTAAAATTTTCCAATTTTACAAAAAGGTCTCTACACACCCATAAAATTGTACAAAGAGCCTAAAATCATTAATAAAAAAAAAAAAAAACCCTACATGTTTAAATTGGGCCTAATGACAAGACATAGGTCTCCTATGGCTCGGGTTCGGGTACGAAGTAGAAAACTTATAAATCCAAAACTCAAGTCCAAATCTAAATGGGTCACACACTCAATAAATGAGTCGATCCGTCAACACAAAAAACTTGAGTATAAACTCAACACCCAAAAATAGTTGGGGCTACCAAAGTCTCCTAAGTCCCTTATACTACTAAATGAGTGGGACTCTTGGGATCCTTATCTCAAAAAGTCTCTCAAGTCCCTTAAACTACTAAATGGAGTGAGACTCTTAAGATCATTATTTCAAAAAGTCTCCCAAGTTCCTTAAACCACTAAATGGAGTGAGACTCTTAGGATCTTTATCTCAAAAAGTCTATAAATAAGACTCAAATCTAGAGATTTGGAAAAGATTCAAAAATCCAAGAAAAGAGATTCAGAAGAATCCAAAGAAGAGAATTCAGAAAGAAGACTCAGAAAAAAGCATTCAGAAGAATCATCAAACAATACCAATCAAACATTCTCCAGAAAGAAACAGTCTTCCTTCAGAGAAACTAAATCAAAACATTCTAAAGAAGACAAAGCTATAAAGAAGTCAGTCATCCTCCATAATTACTTTCTACTCGATTAAGCGTGAAGCCCGGAAGAAAGGAAAAACTACATCAACACCTTCAAAGAAGATCGAAATCATGCTTTGATTCAGAAATCCAGAAAATCAAAAGGTCAAAGAATCAGAAAAATAGAAAGTTAAGAAGGAAAGGAAATCAAATGACTCAAAACTCTTCAACAAGGTATAAGTTAAAGAAAAAAAGAAAACCTTCCAATGAGCAAGAAAAGACATATTCCTAGCCGATAAAGCGCGAAGCACGAAATGAGAAAACTATTACAATCTTCAAGGAAGATAAAACCAACGTAAAAGCCCGATCTTTGTTGACGTGAAAAGAGTCATCGAAAGCTTAAAGGGGAGCGAAGAACCCGCCTTTCGGCCCCTTGTTCTCTTTATTAAATTTTATTATTCTTCAAATACTCTGACTCTTAATAAAGAGATTTATTGAAAGTATTCCGTTTAAATTATAAATTGTTATTTTGTTCCTCATTATTTCATCCTCGCGAAATTTTGTGTCGATAGTAATATACTGAACAAGAGAGCTAGAGGAGCAAGAGGTTAAAAGGTCAGTTTATTCTGCCACTTGTATGATTGGATCCTATTTGTTGAATTTTGAAGCTCAGGCTCTGTTTGTTTCGATGTAAAATAAGGAAAAATAAATGAATTTCATAGAAAATGTTAATTGTCGTAAAAAAACCATATACATGAAAATGATATTTTTCGTGAAATTCATTTATTTTTCCTTATTTCACATAAAAACAAACAGACTATAAACTGATTTTTGTTTTTGTTTCAAAGTCCTTTCCACAAGCACTAAGTTGGCATTAGCAATGTAGTGTTGATAATTTTGTAGGATGGGCTTCTGCTCTATAATGACATTTTGTTTTTAAATGGATTACTAAGTCAAGTGATGTAAAACAGTTAATTTACTATACAAAATTTATGTGTGACCCAAAACGGAAGAGCACAATAGATCCTATCAACACTTTCTTGTGTCCTCATAGGGACCAAGCCAGTAGTCTTGTAAGCACCCCATTTTTACACCCCCTCAACCATGGTTAATAAACTTAACCATGGTTAGCTCAACCACCTAACCCTAAGTCAACCCCGGCTAAACCTTAGGTCCAAACCCTAGGTAAATCTAAGCAAGTCCAATTATAAAATTTCATTACCCCAAGCCCAAGTAGTCAAGCCCAATTACCCAATTGCCTAAGCCAAAACCTATTTACTATAGCTCAAGCCCAAATGTCATAGTCAAAGCCCAATAACCATAACCCATGACCCATCTACTAATAACTCATGATCCATAAAAATCTAGTCCACATATCCATATCCACCTAATCTATATCCTACAACCCATGCCCATATAACTCATAGTTCACTATTTACACCTCTTACAACACTCAACCCATCAACTCTCTTACACCCCTTACAACACTCAACCCATCAACCCCCTTATACTCCTTACAACACTCAACTATCAACTCACCTTACAATACTCAAATCTTTATCCACTAACTCATTTTATCTACCATGTAAAAGACACAACCCAACCTCTTAGTTTTCCTATAAATACCAATCCCGTAGCCCCTTAGATCCATCCTTCAAGACTCCTAGAAGGTTCTCAATCACTTGTGTTTCTCTTGAGTTTGAAGAAGGGAGAAGAAACTAAGTTTAGAGTTTGGAAAGAATTCTAAGACTAAAAGCTTAGAGTTATTCACTAACTCTCCTCATTTGTGGACTCTAAACAAAACCCTACCTCTTGGAGCATTGAAGAAGAATCCTTGAAGGAGTAGGCACTCATTCTTTCATCATCTTCTCTTATTTTTTATCTTATTTTTATTTAGTTCTCTCTTCTTTGTCTCTCATTTCTCAAGTATAGTTAGGTCTCTCTACATTAATCTAATGGTGTAGAGGGACCCCATATCAAAAGCAAGAAGATGTTCTTTTTTCTCTTCGTTTTTATGTACATATTTCTTTTTTTTTTATGTACCCACTAGTGTGGATATGGGTAGGCCCATAGAGAGTGGAAGCTAAAGCTATACATCTCTTTTAATTTTGTTTCTTTTTTGGGATTCTAGTCCTCTTTCTAGTATTCTTTGTGAAAGCTCATCCTCTCTCTAACATTCATTAGAACAATATTACATTATTTATAATGGTGTAAATGAACCACTTTAAAAGGGAGATATGAGTTTTCAATTTCTCTACTAGTCTTTTTTTTTCTTATTCTCCATGTTTATGTTGAATAGGTAAATGATGGTTTAAGGACTTAAAGATGACATTATTCAAAATGCCTCATACCAAAGATAATGGTATTTGATCTATTATCAACACCAATCCAACAAAATAGGTGTTGGCAATAGACCATTTACTATTCATAATGCATATCCCTCTTTATGTCCTAAATATAATCTTTTAGCCTAACTTTTCCTTAATCTTTTTATTGGATTAAATTTGACTTTAGTTAAGTTTGCCAAAACCCTACCTATATGAAAATCCAAAAAAAACATGATAAAATCTTAAAATATCAAAAACATTCAAATATAACCAAAATACCAAAACACATTCAAATATAACCAAAATACCAAAAACATTCAAATATCCCTAAAATCCCAAAAAAATATAAAAATACAAAAAGACCAAAAAGAGACTTGCAGGACCTCTTTAGCTTTGGTTAGCTCACCTAATCATAGTTAAATCTCCTCTAACCACGGTTAGACTTAACACTTGTGTACTTGACCTCCCCGGTCAATCAACCCTAGCCTCCGGGTTAGACCCTTGGCTACCTTATGCACACACACACATACCCTTAGCCTTGGCACTGGCTCATGTGCGAGAACTACGCTCGGTCTGATCTCACCATGTGAGTACGTAGGCAACCCAACTCGGGTTCGACCCTAGTCATCTAGCTTTCTATATTTATTGGATTAGCATTCTTTTAAACACTTAGACATTATAATTAATTTTGAAATTAAAATTGACTTAAGTTTAGGGAGTAGGTAACCATTGTAAAATGGGGGTTCTGGGGTGCCTAACACCTTCCCCAGGGCTTAATCAAACCACTTACCCTAACTCTGATAGACCATTTGCCTTATCCAAATAAACAACTACCCGGGACCTATCCCTTAGAATGAATAGGTGGCGACTCTCAGTCAAAACAAACCATTATGTGAAATTGGGTAAAAATCCATGCTCACAAGTCTTAGAATAGCTATTAAAGAGTCCGGCCTTGTGCCAAGATCAATTGTCAGGAAATAAACAAGTGGGACTAGGGGAGACCGGAGGGTTATTCATTAGAAGAGGAACAGTCTCCCCCACACACCAGGGCTATGTCCCAGTGGTAGGGTATCCCCTACTTTGGGGGAAGTACCAGGTTCCATTTCCCGAGAGGGTGGGAGTTTGTATATACTCTCCACCCACCCACTAACTGAACAGATACTAACACCTAACTGGCATTGCGGCCTAAATGTATATCTCGAACCAAATAATAATAATAATAATAATAATAATAATGGACTTTAGCAACTAAGCTAGCTGCTTACCCCCTTGGATGAGATTTGATCTATCCTCCCTCCTTATACTGGATTTATGTACTTTCCTAATATAGAGAGGAATCACCGATACTGATGTGGTGGGGTGGATTATCTAATGATTGAGTCGATATGGTTGCTATTATGCTGTGGCCTTATTCCCCACCTTGACTTTGTGTCAGGATGTAGAGTTAAAAGGGTAGTTTAAGGGGCTTGGATATATGATTTCTTTGGGGAAGGGAATGTTGAATCCTATATAGTCTTTTAATGTTATATGTTTCTATCTTTTAGTAATCATGTGTACGCGTCTTGGGTGCATGCAATCTGATTTATTACTCATATATTGAGTTATTCTACCTTCTTTTTTCATGTAAGCTTAAATAAAATGTTAAAAACAGGCTAATGATTTATATGTTGAATTTATTATCATTTTTCATCTTTTTTTTCTTATATTAAGTTGATGAATGACTGTAATGGATACAATTCATAAAAATGATTAAGTGTTGGAAGACGAACTCATCTTCGTTGTTGTGTTAACCGATGGGAGACACGTATTCAAATAGAGAACGAATTCGTTTTCTTTAGGACAATGGACCCATTGTCTTGAGGACAACGTATTCGTTATCCATAACACGAACGTAACCGCCCTCTTTGAACAACGATTATTCTATCTATGTTCTCATACACAAAAGACCCGAGCTTTACTCAACAACGAGATCAACTCGCAGGACCAAATAATTAGGAGGCGATCACTATACTCTGTTGTTAGGTGAAAATCACTGTCTTAGCATTTAATGCATTTAATGCTAGTCACCTCAAGCTGTCTTTTGACCCCAGACCGACCTTACTAATAGTAGGCTCACACGTGTGACACGTAAGACTCAAGATCTGTTTGACATATTTGGTAATAATCATAAAGTAAGTGGCATGGTCATCCATGACCATCTATGGGCATACAGAGCTAAACCTATAAATACCCCTAAGAGCTTCAGTGCTTAAGGATGGGCAATTTTGACCAACATTGCTACTGTTTCAATCCTCTTTACTGTACCTCATCTTCTACCTATTCTAACTTTATCATCGGAGTGTATTACAGGGTGTACACCCTCCACCTTCATCTTCTACCAGCTTCTGGATGTTCCAGAAAATTCCCACACAAATGACCATTCTGCGTTTTATGCTATTCGATCTTTGATAGATTTTAGTTTTACCATGGTTCATTGTGATTTTAGTTTTGTTAAATATTTTATTAAGATAAATTCACTTTGAATTACTAAGTATTAACTATGGAATTGTAATTTTTACAATGGTATTTTAAAAAGGTGTATTAAATTATATTATTAGAACAACAATTAAAAAATAATAACAATTATAATAAAGAATGATAATATTTTAAATTGAATAGTTATAGAGTTTATTTGTATTTTGATTAAAATAATTTCTCTTTCATTTGTTTTGATTAGTATTAGTTGCTTAGTTTAATACTCTTGTTTAATTATTTTTTCATATTAAATATCAGTTCAGATAATTGCAATGATCTTGATATCCATTCTATTATTAGAATACTTTTAAGATTTAAGTAAAGATGAAATACCTAAAAAAAATATACTTTCCATGAATGTGCATCATATCTTCAAAAAACTTAGTAACTTATTATTTGTTGTTCATGAATTACTTTCTAATTTTTTTACAAAATAACTACTTGTAAATTTACTTTTTTCAGTAAACTTATATAGAATTTCTGAAATGTAAATTATTTTGTTTGTTTCGAAGTAAAATAGAGGAAATCAAATGAATGTCACGGAAAATGACATTTTCCATGGAATTCATTTGTTTTCCCCTATTTTACCTCAAAACAAACGGAACAGTAATGCACGTCCATTTTTACTAGTATTATATACATATTCAAATTATACGCCTTAGAAAAACACTTTTATAATATTTTAGTCATGCCTTTTCTTTATCCTAATTTTTCAATTTTTCATCCATAATTAGGTGTGAGTCTCCATTCTCATCATCTCCTTTTTATATTTTCCAATTGTTGCTAGAGTGATTATGGTTGTTAGATGCTATTTCACGTTTTTCACAAGAAGCCTTATCTCCATCTTCTTTAAAGGCTCAATTTTATCTCGATGCCATCTTCTAGGTTTTACTTCTTTTTCACCGCTATGCTATTTTTTATGAAAAGAAAAAAAGATGATTCATTCTCGCGGCTGTGTGTAAAAATCTTCTAAGTTGTCCTACAACCAAAAATTTTTCCCTCAAGACTCTTCGAGAAATAATTGCTATACTCCTGACACCCGTTCTTATCTTTTCAAATAGTCTTAAGAAAAGCTATATGTAAACATGTTCTCATATTCTCATCTCTACTTCTATTTATTATTTTAGGGTGTGCTGCTACAAGCACACCAACATTTACTAGTATAAACCAAACCAAACAAATTTCTAGTTAGACACCAAAAAAATATTATCTTCTCCACTTGTTTACCTTACCCTCTCTTGGTCTCTTCCTTTCTCCTTCTCTACCAGATTCAAAAATGGATTGAATGATTGTATTCCATCTCTAATCTCCTTCAAATAATCTAAAACTCTACTTCTCTCTCCCAAAGACCCCCCAAAAACACACTTTTCCTTGCTCTGATTCAGGAGTATTTGAGGAGATTGGAGGTGAATTTCATCAAAATTTTAAAATTCTAGTTTTGGTAGTGGAGTTTAGGTGATGGTCTACAATCATTACGACCCAAATGATCGCAAATAGGGGTAGCGAATTCTGACCCAAGCTCACATCCACACGCCTGAATTGACCCGGCTTATATATAATTGGGTTTACTGTCCTTACGATTAGTGGTGATATCGAGCCAAGCTGAGTCGAGTAGTGGTGGGTTCAAGTTTGTTCGTTTATTAAATGAGCTCAAAAACCATGTTCAAGCTTGACTCGCTTATTAAATAAATGAGATTGAGCTTTATTAGCCGAACTCGAGTAGTTAATGAACAACTTGGTTTATTGGATATAGATATTTATATTAGGTAAAAAAATTCACTTTATTATCCTAGGTAATGAAATCAGGGTGTTAACTAAAATTTTAGTATAAGATCATAATTATATAAAAGGTATTATTATCATATAAAATACAATATATACTATTAATCTTTACTAATATATAATACATATACTTAATTTTAATATTTAAATGAAATAATTATATTTTAAATATTTTTGTAGGTTAATATGTATATATAATCAAGCCAAGTTTTAACGAGCTGAGTAGGGGTGTGTTCAATCATGTTCAGGCTTGATTTATTTACTAAATAAACGAACGAGCTTGAGCTTTTAACGAGCCGAGCTCGAGTAGTTCATGAGCACTGTGGTTCGTTAACCACCCTTACGTATGATCCAAATGATTGCAATTAGGGCTGATGGATTCCAACTGCAGCCCATGCCTGAATTAACCCAACATATATATAACCGGTCGGCAATCCAAATGATTCCAAGTCAAGTTTCAATTTAAAATGACTAACATGTTGTAAATATAATAATAGGAAAATAATCATCTCCTTGGTCGATGAGAGGGGCATCTCGACTCCCCTTTTCTTGCCACGTGTCCCCTCCTTTAATTGTGGTTAAGATTCACGCTCCCTAACCCTTGGTTGCCGTGAAAATAAGTAAAAACATGGAAAAGAAAAGAAAATTGGTCAAAACACAACTAAAAATTATATTAGAAATCCAAATTTTCATTTATTTTCCATGTTTCCACCTATTTTCTCGACAACCAATCATAGCATTAGGGTTCACCCATCTACCTTTGGTTTTTAGGAAAAAAAAATTAACTACAACCAGAGTTCATGACAGTTGAAGGAGCTTTGTGAGATAGAGGAGCATTAGTCGCTCCTTGCACGTGGAATGACATTGCTTATAATAAGGGGATCTGTCCCCTTCCTATCCTTGCACGTGGAATGACATTGCTTATAATAAGGGGATCTGTCCCCTTCCTAGCCAATCGTAGTGTTTCCGTGTCCCTTTTAACCTCTTTTTTAACCATGGTTAGGCTTAATTAGTTATTATAAATATTTATTTTTATTTTTAAAAACCAAGGTTGGATGGATGAACCCTATGGTTAAGTGAATCTTAACCATAGTTAGTGAGTGGTATAAAGGTGGGTGTGGACCAATGAGATCGCATGGTTAGCTTGGAACTAGCGGCACAATTCGTTTCTCATTTCCCTAATAATAATAATAATAATAACAAAAAGTAATCCAATAACCTATCTGCATCCCTGATTTGCTCCAATGGTAAGACATATATCTTCTTTAGGGGAGAACTTGGATTCAAATCTGACAGTGTGGTGGTTGAGAGGCCCACAATTTATAGACTAACTTATGTAAATGATTTACCCTAAAATATAAATAAAAATAAAAATAAAAACTATTTACATATTATTCTTTCACTTTGGGCTGGTACTAGCTACTATATATCTCTTAAGATAATTATAAAAGTGTCATTATGCGTAACTTGATTGTACCTATAAATGCCCACACCTATCCTTTCATTTTGGGTAACCAAGATAGATAATTTCAATCCATTACTCTGTCCGTTTTATCCCTCGAAAACAGCCTTTCTAAAAAATAGTCAGATTTCTCTTGAGATAGCAAAATCCAAATTAGGCGTAAAGTAAAGTCATATTTCTGTTTGGTTGGATGGTCCATTCAACGAGGGGTTGGGCTAGTGGCCAAGACCACGCCTCAAGAAGTGAAGGTCTTGAGTTCGAGTCCCTTCCCCTTATTGGCCAATCTTTGGGATTTATCCCGACTTAATCGGTTTATGGTATAATTGCACGGCTTGAGGACTTAGTTGCATGGCTCGAGGACTTAGTCGGGTACTCTAAGAGGCCCAGATAACTTCATTCAAATATATATACATATATATATATATATGAAAAGAAAAAAAACACTGGTTTTCAAAATAGAATAATAGGATAGAAAACTATGTAGCTTCTTGAAGTAGTTTGGACTCTATTTGAGGAGAAAAAATTGGTAACAATGATGTTTGTAACACATGACTAAAATGTAAGAAACGAATAGTGACACATTAAAAAAAAAATAGTGTTAATGTTTTAAAATAGTAAAAATAAACTTAGCATTTTTTATAAGTATGCATTTATGACATCTCATGATGGATCTTTTGTGGAACCGGGCTCTCATGTAGACGTGTTTTGCCTAAATGGAGGCTCCTTATGAACAAGGGAGAGGGAGACACTAGAGATCTAAAAATTAGTTATTTCTAATCTATACAAAATTTTGACTCAGAAATTACGCTTTCAGTAAATTCATTACTATCTTGCTCATTTCCATATAATCCTTTCCTTTTATGTATCGCTTCACTAAATTCAAAACATAGGGCCATTAAGGCTTGCTCCTACACACTTTTCTTCTATTTTATTGGCTACACAGTGAGAGAGGAAGCTGTTTTCACTCTCTTCGGCCCTCGTGAAGCCCATATCTTAGCAACAAGGTCTTCTCATTTGGACCTTCCTTCTATCTAAAGTTTAACTAAACATAATTTTCAAATAAGCTCTTCCTATTTAGATTAGTGTTACCGAAATCCACATTAGGGTATGGAAATAAAATGGATGTAGTGTTGCTTATGCATCATGTGTTTAGGACATGCCACCTGTTTAGGCTGGCCCGTAAAAAAAAAAAAAACAATGCATAAGATCTCTCATTCGTATCACATTGGCAATAGCTTTTTTAGGCCCACCGACAAGACTGATTTGTTGTTGGGGGCCCATTACCTTGGGGATGTAGGCCTTATGCATTATAATGTTTTTTTTTGGTATCGCTATGCATTATGATGTGTCTCATGCTAAAATATCAATTGGATGGGACTATTCAGTCTGCCCATCCAAATGACTTTTTGCCATATAGTACACATAGCTACATGGCACCCAAACTAGGCATAAGCAATACTATCTATATTGGGCAATTAATCTTCTTCTGATAGAGAAAAAGAATCCAACACTGGCGCACCAAACAAATAAATTAATTCTTCTTTTATTAGGTAAATTAGTGGAGGTTTTTTTTTTTGATAAACTCAATCATACCACAAGGCAATGACTGAAGGCAAAGACAGGGGAATACTCACACCACCCAAGCAAACACACACACACACACCCCACATGCAAACTCACACACACACAACACACACCGCATGCAGCCCATGTAAGCTTCACCCTAGAGCTCCTCAAAACGGGTACCAACCGTTTGAGACGCCAAAAAACTTATATGGGACAACATGCTCGGGTAGGTACCTGATGTGGGACTAAACACTCACCCTAAAGGGTTCTGGTTTTTTTGGTAAACTCAATCATACCACAAGGCAATGACTGAAGGCAAAGACAAGGGAATACTCACACCACCCAAGCAAACACACACACACACACACACCCCCCACATGCAAACTCACACACACACAACACACACCACATGCAGCCCATGTAAGCTTCACATAGATCTTTTCTATCTTTATAGGAAAATGCTTAGCTTAAATTGCATTTTCACTATGTAACGAAATAAGGATTCTCATTGGTCTTTACCTCCTTTTTTAACACTCATTTGTTGTGGTTAAGATTCAATCTCCCCTAAGGTTCATCCATTCAGTCTTAATTTTTTAGACAATAAATTTTTTATAAAAAAATTAATTTTAAGTTGATTAAGCTTAACCACAATTAAAGAGGATGAAATGGAAAGACATTTAACTAAGTAGTCAAATGTGGGGTAGACTACTCGTCGCTCATCTTTATATCTTTTTTTTTCTTTGTTCTAATCATTTATCTACCTAGGTTAGGGGTTAGGGGGTTAGCACGGTTAGCACTTATGATAGGCGCTCAACAACCACATCAAGACTCGAACACGAGTCACACCTCCCCGAAGGGAGATACACAACCACTAGGACATGCCCATAGTGCTAGGCATAGGAACATTGCATTCCATGTCATGTGACCCATAATTGAATGGGTCTTAAGCATCTAATTAAGTATGAAACCCTGCAATGCGCAGAAAGGGTGAAAATGATAATTTTATTTTTACAAAAACAGGTAATGTAAAATAAATTATACGGATAAATATAATGATATTAATACAATTGATTATATATTTATTCTACTAATTTAAAAATTATTTTATTAATAGTATATGTTTATTATTTTATTTATCATAGATAAAATATATATATTCCTATTTGTGAATTATATAAGATACCAAGTTATTATGTATTGTAAACTTCTATAAGATCCCTCATAAACTTTGGATTTAGTGATTATTGTAAATGAACATGAATGTAATACAAATGGTAAATGATTACAAAAAAATAAACTCAAAATCTAATTTCCTAACATTTATTCTCACTAATTTATTACTACATAAAGCATTTGATTAATCCAGATTAACTAATTATTGTGTTGCGGAAAAGCTCTATACTTTATTCTAAAGCTCTGATGGAAGAGTTATCAATCTCTATCAGATTCTCCTATTCAAATTGTAATACTGAAGAATCCTTACCATCCAATGGTATGCCAATCAATCCCTTGTTGCCTTCTTCGTCCTACCTAAAACATATCTTTTCGAACTACTCTACTCTTCAATCCCCAAAAATTGTGGTCCTATGAGCTTTCTTCCTTTGTTTCGTTATATGGAAAGGGTGAGATTAGAAATTACGATTATATGCTTAGCCTTCCTCATCAAAATTAAAGAAAATATAATTAAAAGTAAAAAAGAAATAAAGAATATGAGAAAAAAAGGAGAGGAGAGGAGAGAAAACGGTGAAATGGTTCCCTATCTCTAAAAAAGCTCGCTAACTTCTTACAGAGGAAGAGACAGAGAATAGGAGCATGGTCTTGGGTTTTGAATTTATACGGATGAAACATTAATCTCTACCATCACTCTTTCTACTTGTTATAAAATTAATTAATCATAAAATAAACTATTACAGGATATAAGCTGAGTCCATAAAAAAAAAAAAAGAGCTAAGATATCTCCTGCTTATCACATACTCTATAAATGAGCTTGAACGAGCTTTTTTAGGCCCACCGACAAGACTGATTTATTGTGGGGGCACATTACCATGGGGAAGTTAGGACCTGATGAATTATGATTATGATTACGATGTGTCTCATGATAAAATGTCAATTGGATGGGACTATTCAGGCCGCCCAACCAGAAATGACTTTTTGCCATATAGTACGCATAGCCACATGGCACCCAAACTAGGCATAAGCAATACTATCTATACCGGGCCATTAATCTTCTTCTTATAAAGAAAATAGTCAAATACTGGCCCACCAAAAAATAAATTAACTCTTCTTTTATTTCATTTATTAGATAAATTAGTGATTAAGAAGATTGAGGCTAGCATCAATCTTTTCTATCTTTATAGGAAAATGCTTAGCTTAGCTCCCATTTTCACTAAGGAACGAAATGCCGGTTCTCATTGGTCCTTACCTCCCTTTTTAACATTCTTTAAATGAGGTTATCATTTACTCACCCTTAAGGTTCATGCATTTAATCTTAATTTTTGAGCCAATAAAAAGTGAAAAAATGAAAAAAATTTAAGTTTAAGTTAGTTAAACTTAACCAAAATTAAAGATGAAATGGGAAGACATTTGATTATGTAGTCAAATGCGGGTAGGCTAATCACCACTCATCTTTATATCTTTCATAATGATTGACACACATGATGCATTTTATAGTGACAGACATAGGAACAATATTTTTTTTTGGGTTGAAATAGACATAGGAACATTGCATTCCGTGTCATGTGACACATAATTGAATCGGTCTTAATCATCTAAGTATGAAACCGTGTTTTGCTAAATAAAAAAAAAAGTATGAAACCCCGCAATGCAGAGAAAGGGTTAAAATGAAAAAAAAAATATTTTACTAAAATAAGTAATGTAAAATAAATTATATGAATAAATTTAATGATATTAATACAATTGATTATATATTTATTTGACTAATTAAAAATTATTTTATTAATAATAGATATTTATTATTTTATTTATCATAGATAAAATATATATATTCGTATTTGTGAATTATAAAAGATACCAAGTTATTATGTATATTGTAAACTTCAATAAGACCCATCATAAACTTTGGATTTAGTGATTATTGTAAATGAATATGAATGTAATACAAATGGTAAATTATTACAAAATCTAATTCCCTAATCTTTATTCTCACTAATTTCTAACTATAAAAAGCATCTTATTAATCCAGATTAACCAAATATTGTGTAGCTGAAAAGTTCTATACTTTATTCTGAAGCTTTGAACAAAGAGTTATTAATCTCTATCAGATTCTCCAATTCAACTTGTAATACCGAAAAATCCTTGTCATCTAATGTTATGTCAATCAATCCCTTGTTGACCTCTTCGTCTCACCTAAAGCATATCTTTTCGAACGATTCGACTCTTCAATCCCAAAAATCGTGATCCGGTGAGTTTTCTTCCTTTGTTTCGTTAAATGGAAAGAGTAAGAAAAGGGATTGCGATCATATGCATAGCCTTCCTCAACAAAATTAAATGAAATATCATAAGCAAATATAAATAAAAGCTAAAAAAAAGAAAAGAAAGAGGAGTGGAGACAAGAAAAACGTTGAAATGAATCCCTCTCACTAAAAAAGCTCACTACCTTCTTATAGAAGAAGAGACAAAAAGTAAGGGTGCGTCTCGAGTTTCGAATTAATGAGGGTGAAACATTAATCTCTACCGACACTCTTTTTAACTGTTATAAAATTAATTAATTATAAAAATCAACTATTTAAGGTTATTGGCGAGCCCATTGAAACAAATAATGTGTTAAGATCTCTCATTCGTATCACATTCGCCATAAAGGAGCTCGAACAGAGCCATTTTTAGGCCCATTGATAAGACTGATTTGTTGCGAGGGCACATTACCACCCCGGAAGTTGGAGTATTATGAATTGTGATGTGTCTCATGATAAAATATCAATTGGATGGGATTATTTAGGTTGGCTTTCCAACCAGAAATGACTTTTTGGCATGTAGTACGCAATACGCAAAGCCACATGGCACCCAAATTAGGCATAAGCAATAATATCTCTATTGGGCTATTAATCTTCTTCTTATAAATAAAAAAAGTTAAGCACAATAATCGTGGCCCCTATACATCTCCACACCCCTCCCTTTTTTGAGAGGGTGTGTGGGGGGGTGCACGTGGGGTTGGGTGTGTGCGAGTGTGGTATGGGTATAGTGGGAGTTAATTTGTGATTTAAAAAAAAAACACTATAATCGTGGCCTACCAATAAAATAAATTCTCTCTTATTTTATTGGGCAAATTAGTTAAGATAATTGAGGCTAGCATCTCTTTCATCTTTATAGAAAAACAATTGCTTAACTCGCATTTTCACTATTTAAATAAATGCGGGTTCTTTTTGGTCCTTACCTCCATTTTTAACATTCATTAAATGTGGCTCACCCCTAAGGTTCATGCATTAATCTTAATTTTTAGACAATAAAAAGTAATATATATATATATTAACTTTAAATAGGTTAAGCTTAAACGCAATTAAAGGCATTTTATTATGTAGTCAAAAGCAGAGTTGGTTGATCATCACTCAACTTTATATCATTCATAATGGTTGACATACATGATGCATTTTATAATGTTAGGCATAGGAACATTGCATTGATATGTGACCCATAAGTGAAACATCATCTAATTGAGCTGATTTTTGCCAAAATGGCGAACATTGGAGACTGCTTCATGAGTATTTATTGTGAGCCCAAACACAGTTTATATATATATACACTAACAAATGCCCCATGCCATGCAGGGAAGTAAAATTATAATAACAAATTAAAAGAGAAAAAAAATAAAATAATAATTAATAGATGTCAAATTATAATCACATGAAACTCTTAATTTAAAATATAGAGAGAAAATCTAAGGGACTACTTAGGATTAAAATTACTATCCTATATCACAAAAACTAATAGACATGTGTTTAGGATTGAAAATGGCAATAAACGTCCCATGTTTATCTCTTCCAATTTTTTTCCTTTTACTGCATGTTTGATTTTGTGCATTAGCAAATGATATTTATTTCTGCTTGATCGTCAATTTACTAAAGCTCGCAGTAGCACAAATTTTGTAGAATAGTGACTTGATTGAAGGTATCAAATCACGAAGATTGCGTTGGTTAAATTGCTTATTTCTTAAGATTAATTGTGACTTTATTGATGAAAAAATGATTTTTGGATTGTGATTACCAGAAGTAAAGTTATTTTAATGATTTTAATTATAAAAAACAAATAAAGACTATTTGTATTAAATCAAGGAAGAGAGATCTAGAGCATTTGAATCTACCACTAACCTCCTAACTATGGTCAATTGTATTTATTCAAGGGATTATTCTTTGCAAATGACCACGATTAATTGTGACTATAAGTCTCAATTGAAATCATCAAAAAAGTCAAGTAATCTAATCCTAGGCATGACCAATCTTTGGTTGGTGCGAATCATCCACACTAAATTCATTAACCTAAGGTTGTGTCACGATTTGTCTTCCCTAGGTATAGGTGTAGTGACCATAATTTTAATTATTTCACTCAAGAGTTAGATTGGTAATTTTATACCTTAGTCCAGTAATTAGTATTGGTGTTTGGTCATAGTGGCTAACCTAGGTGGGTTAGGGTTAACCAAATGTTTGAGTTTAAATGTGTTTGCTAATTCTTATTGCAAGGGGTAAAATTTGTAAAAATGATTAAGTGTTGGAGAACGAGCAAATTTTCGTTGTTATGCTCACAGATGGATGGCACGTGGTCAAACAGAGGAAGTGTTAGTATCAGGGTTACAACCATGGGTACCCCTAATAATTTTGATAATAACATAATAATGAAATGAAAATTTTGGTACTAATAATCCTATTTAAGTGCTTGATCATTTCAGAATATAAAGTTGATAGCACTCCAATCATGAAAAATGATGAAAGTTACCTAAGAGGAAGTTCAACTCAATGTATTCAAGTTGAAGATTCAAGATAAGACCATAGTACAAGTCGGGTCCATTAAAGACAAAGGCAAGTCACAAGACCCAAGTCAAGCCAAGATCAACTCTCAAATAGCTTTAAATGTAATTTTTATTTGTTTGAGAGTACCTAGGACTTATGTAAGAAGTCCTCAAAAGTTTGGTAAGTTGAAAAGCTCAAAGATCATAGATTGACCATAGGAGCCTAGGGCACTTTTTGGAAATCATTCTAAGGCCCTAAGGGATCATAAAATCATGATAAAACATAGTTAATTGACCTAGGAAATCAATCTCATCTCTTTGGTCTGATCCTAGATAGAATTCAGAGTTTTGTTCTGAATTCGTCGACGAATTCTCTGGATAGGTTGAATTCGGCGACGAAGTCATGACAGTATTTTTTGAAATTGGATTCTATCTTCTGTATCCGGCGACGAATTCAAGTGGGAACCCCACTTCGTCGATGAAATCAAGTCTGGAACTAAAAACTCGTTATAACGACTAGTTTTCAACAGACTAAAACGCATTAAATGCCTCTCCAACGACATTATTGGATCAAGTGCTATAAAAGGAGTTCATTTATGAACTGATAATAACTCTTGATCACAGTAATAACTTCTATTGATCATTCATTCATTGCTTTTGATTCCTCACTCACTCACATACATAGAAAATTCTCAAATCTCTCTTGAGCTCATTCAACTCTAACTTATTTTGAGAGATTTTATTAGAGTTTGCATTTCACTCTTATCCAGCTCATTTAAGGAGTATTTATTTCGGATTTCCAAATCCAAACTCATTCATTGAGATTAGTCAAGAATTTAGGATTCTTGCACTGAAGCTGTTGCTTTAGTTTTATCAAGAGAGGGTAGTGCTCTTGAGAGGTTTTAGCTCAGCTTAAAGGAGAGTTTGTAAAGGTAATATCTCGACCTGTAAGAGAGATTGTAACGGTTTGGACTCCACTAGTGAAGGAGTCTATATAATTAAGGAATCGTGGTGAATCCTCTAGCTGGAAGCTTGAGGCGGGGAGTAGGTTGGTTTGCTGAACCTCGTGAACAAATCTGAGTTTGCACTCTCTTTATCTCTCTTCTCTTTTTCTTTCAATATTTCTATTGTCTTTACTTGCTGCATATTTAATTTATTCTGCATCTTGAACTTATAGTTTATAAAAAATTTTAAATCTACCATAGACCCTATTCACCCCCCCCCTTTAGGGTCATTACCTAGCCAATAATTGGTATCAGAGCCTAATACTTTAGATAAATCTATAAATCTAAGTAATCGATTTCAAATGACAAACAACATTTTTGCAACAAGCTTAGAAGAAAGACAGTCCACCACTAGACCCCTATTGTTTAATGGAGAAAATTATAATTATTGGAAAACCAGAATGATGTATTACATCCAAGCTCTAGATTATGAGTATTGGAGAGTAATAGTCAATGGCCCCCATTTTCTCACAAAACTTGTGGATGATGTTAGAATCCCCAAGGTAGAAGAAGAGTGGAATGATGCTGACATTAAGCTCATTCAAATTAATGCCAAGGCCATTAGCAACCTCTAATGTGCCTTAAGTCCTTAGGAATTTAATAGAGTTTCTGGATGTGACTCTGCTAAAGAAATCTGAGATAAACTGAAAGTCACCTATGAAGGGACTGATCAGATTAAAGAAGAAAAAATTAGCGTGCTTGTTCACAAGTACGAAATATTTAAAATAGAAAAAGAAGAATTTATTGGTGATATGTTCACCAGATTTACTAACATTTTAAATGGTCTAAAATCTTTGGGTAAAGTGTATTCAAATACAGAAAATGTGCGAAAGATTTTAAGATCACTGCCCAAGGAATAGACTCCAAAAGTTACAGCAATTCAAGAAGCTAAGGATCTCACCAGGCTACCTATGGATGAGCTGTTGGGATCTCTCATGGCTCATGAAATCATAATGAAGGATCAACTGCCTAATGAATCAAGAGCCAAGAAAGGGCTGGCCCTCAAGACTACTCAAATTGAAGATAGTGATGAGGAATCCAGCAGTGATGATGAAGACATAACCTTGATGGCAAGAAGGTTCAAGAGGTTTCTCAAGCATAAGAAGAACTTTAAAAAGAGATCATACAAGGAGTTCTCAAAAGAGGTGAATAAGGCTGAATCAAGCAAGAAGGAACCCCTCACTTGCTATGAATACAAGAAACCAGGCCACATAAGGACTGACTGCCCTCAACTCAAGAAGAGCCAAAAATTCAAGAAAAAGGCTATGATGACTACTTGGGATGACTCAGAAGGAAGCAAGTCAGAAGAGTCCAGTGATGAAGAGGTGACTAATCTTTGCCTCATGACAAATGAGGATGAGGTAACTTCTTCCTCAAATGATTCTCTTTTATATAATGAAATAAGAGAGACATTTGATGAGTTCTACATTGAATTTGGTAGAATAGCTAAATTAAATAAATCTTTTAAAAAGGAAATTCACACTCTCAGACATTCATGTGAAATTCTACAAAAAGAAAAGAGTGTGTTAGTAAATGAGAATGAGGAATTGAGTAAGAAACTAAATGAAATTCAAGATTCACCTCATGACTCATCTTGTGAATGTGATGAGTTGAAAGCAAAAGTCAAAGACTTGACTAATACTATCATCACATTCACAAATGGTCAAAAGAACCTAGAAAGACTCTTAGGACAACAGAGATGTGTTTTCAACAAAGTTGGACTTGGTTAGAACATCTTTTCAAAATAAAAAGATTATCAAAAATTCTTTACAAAATTAAGTAGTAACCAAACTGCACCTTCTACTTCATTCTATAATGATAAAATAGTTAGAAAAGTTTGGGTTCCAAAAGGAACATCTTCCTTTTCAAAAACTGACCACAAAGGACCAAGAATGATATGAGTTTCCAAGAGAACTAATCCTCCCAAATCAAAACCCAAATCAATTTGGGTTCCATCCAAAACAGTTTGGGTATCGGGGGAAAATATCTTGGAGTTACTTGAATTAGTTGTGTAGGTATGCTTCAAATCAAGAACATTCAAGACAAAATGGTTCTTGGATAGTGGATGCTCAAGACATATAACCGAACAAGAAGCTGTTTGCATCACTCACTCCAAAGGATAATGGACATGTCACTTTTGGGGACAATGCTAAAGGGAAGATCATTGGAATATGTAATATTGATAAGAATAAATCTGTTTTTATTGAGAATGTATTGCTTGTTGATGGTCTTAAACATAATCTCATTAGCATTAGTGAACTTTGTGATAAGGGATTAAATGTCTAATTCAAATCAAATATTTGCATAATTAAGGACAAAGATAATCTAAACACTTTGTTTGTAGCACATAGAAATGAAAATGTTTACACCTTAGATTTTGATGAACTTAAATCTCAAAATATGATATGTTTTTCTGCTATAGATGAAGCTAGTTGGTTATTGCATAGAAGACTAGGACATGTTAGCATGGATCTTTTGTCTAAACTTTCAAAAAATGAATTAGTTAAAGGCTTACCTAAAACTAAATTTATAAAAGACAAAATCTGTGATGCTTACCAATTTTGAAAACAAATAAAATCTTCATTCAAAACTAAGAAAATCATTTCTACCACTAGGCCTTTAGAACTCTTGCATATGGATCTTTTTTGTCCAAATGAAGTAGCTAGCCTAGCTGGAAAAACTTATGCTTTTGTAATTGTGGATGATTTTTCTAGGTACTCTTTGGTACTATTTATTTCTCATAAAAATGAAACACCTTCTCTATTTAAAAAGTTTTGCAAAAGAGTCCAAAATGAAAAAGATTATTCTATTAACAACATTAGAAGTGATAGAGGAGGAGAGTTCAAAAATAAAGAGCTATAGTCCTTTTGTGATGAAAATGGTTTTAATCATAGCTTTTCCGCTCCTAGAACTCCACAACAAAATGGTGTAGTAGAAAGAAAAAATAGATATCTACAAGAAATGGCTAGAACTATGTTAAATGAAAATAAGCTACCTAACTACTTTTGAGCTGAAGCCATTAATACTTCATGTTATGTAATTAACAAAGTTGTTATAAGAAATAAGTTAAATAAAACTCCCTACGAGCTTTGGAATGGTAGAATCTTTAACATAAGTTATTTTAAGGTGTTTGGTTGTAAATGATTTATACTCAATGATAAACAACATCTTAAGAAATTTGATGCAAAATCTGTAGAAGGAATCTTTTTAGGGTATTCTACAAATAGCAAAGCTTATAGAGTGTTTAATAAGAAATCTTTAGTTGTTGAAGAATCAATCCATGTAGTATTTGATTAATCAAATCTATTAAACAAATCTTCTAATAATAATGATTTTGATGATGAAATTGAAAATCTTCGAAAAGAAATATTCAACTTAGAAACTAATAAAGAAAATAAAGATGATCAAGAGAAAAGAAAATCAAATGATAAATCCATTGAAATATAAAATGAGGAAGAAAATGAAGATGAAGAATCTTATTAACTTTTCAAAGCTCGGAAACTAATAAAAGATCATCCTAAAGACTTAATTCTTGGTAATATGGAACAAGGAGTTAGAACAAGAAGAAATCTAATGAACCTTGCATTCCTAAGTCAAATTGAACCTAAAAATGTCTTAGAAGCTATTGAAGATGAATCTTGAGGCATTACTATGCAAGAAGAACTAAATCAATTTGATAGAAACCAAGTTTGAGATCTAATACCTAGAACAAATGGCAAATCTATATTTGGTACAAAATGAATCTTTAGAAATAAAAATGATGAAAATGAAAATGTAATTAAAAACAAAGCAAGACTAGTAGCTCAAGGTTACAATCAAGAAGAAGGCATAGATTATGATGAAACTTTTTGCCCCGATTGTAAATCGACCCCTTTTGATGCATACACAACATACCTGAACTTGAGTTAACAACAAGACCGACTTGCAGGAGGAAGTGGTTAGGAGGCGATCATTCTACTCTGACAGTAGGTGAAAAGCACTGTCTTGGCATTTAATGCTGGTCACTTCTGCGTGCTGTTAAACCAAACTGACTCAACAAATTGTAGGCTCACACGTGTGAAATGTAAGAGTCAAGATCTGTCTGACATATTTGGTAATGAGTGTAAAGCAGGTGGCATGGTCATCCATGACCATCTATGGGCACGCAGAACTAAACCTATAAATACCCTAGAGCCTCAATGATTGAGGATGAAAAATTTCATATCTTTCACTCTCATTGTTCTTACTATTCATCATCTTCTCTACATACTTACTTTGGCATCGAAGTACAGGTCAGGGTGCAAACCCTCCACCTTCAACCTTCTACCAGTAAACCAGAGCATCTGGAGTAGTTGCTGACACGTGGCTTTCCCAGAAATGTTTCGCACAAAAATTGGCGCCATCTGTGGAAAATTATAAACGAACCTCCCTTTGCTCACCATTACCCATCTTCTTCATCATGACTGATCATACCCCTGTGCCTGCGGTTGAGAATCAAACCCCTCAAACCATTCCTTTTGTGCCTACTATTATGCAGACTTCTATCCTAGGAGTTGGACCATCTTCTGGGCAGCTTGAAAGAGTTGTGTCTCCATCAGACCCAGTTTTGCTATTGTTGTAGCAGTAACATGCCACTCTAGATTGTATAGCCAACCAGCGACAGTTGTTGTAGGAGAGGTTCGATGCTTTTGAGCATAGCAGGCTTGAGGTGGACGCTGAACCACCTCAAAGGCCCTCGGTGAGGCGACAACTTATCTTCTTTTCTTATCCTCTAAGAGCAGCAGCTCCACCTGTGTAAGAGAATCATGAGAGAAGATTTGTACTTGTCCCAGCTGTTAGAGAAATTGTTTGTCCCCGTTCTCCATCTGTTCATGCAGGACAATAGGGTCAAGCTCATGCTGAACTATGGGACATATAGTATGTTCGTGGTGATCAGTGGGATTCTTATGCCCGAGCTGAGCTACGAGAGCAACAAGGTCATAGTAATCCAAGAGATGCCTATCACCCTTGTGAGGAGCCACGGGTTCACGATGCCCAGGAACCGGTTAGTCAAGTGCAGGGTGGTGACCAGAGGACGAGATTGATGCTTAAGGACGTGGAGGCCCTTATCAATGCTCGTGTTAAGAACTCAGTGGGTGGGACTACTTCTGATCAATTTGCTTAGAAGTATAAAGATGACATAGACACCTCTCCCTTCTCCAAAGAAATCACTAAGTCATATACTCACTCGTGGTTTGTGGTGCCTAACTTCATCATGTTTGATGGAAAGAAAGATCCCATTGATCACCTCTTCGATTTCAAGAACGCTATGGCCATTCGCAACCCTGATGATAATCTGCTATGCAAGACTTTCCCGAGCAGCGGCGAGGTGGTTCCGTAACCTACCCTCGGGCTCAATCAAGAGTATGACCGAGCTCAGGTCTGTTTTTATTGACTAATATATTATGAATAAAAAGAAAAAAGCAGGTGCAGATTCTCTCTTTGCTTTGAAGTTGAAGATAGCAAAACCTTTGAGAGACTTTATTCAGCGATTCACTGATGAAGATTCCTGTATCGACAAGGTTACGGATGATAGCTGTATACCCATTTTCAAGAATGCTTTACTAAAGCACTCAGAGCTATACAAATCTTTAACTCTAGAATACCCCACCAAGCTGGAAGAGTTGATAGTTCGTGTTGCCAAGTATGGGAGATACGAAGATGACACCACAGTCATATCGCGGCCAAGAGAGAAGGGAGTGGAATCTATGTGGAGAGAATCATCATTAGAGAAGGGGAAGAGAACGAGGTATGAGTCTTCCAGTAGTGAGGAGCCACCCCGGAGAGCACCACGAGAGAGGGTGGTATACGTGGAGCAATGGGATCAGCCGGATCGGCGCCTGTATGAAGTGTATCAAAATCATAACCAACAGCAAAGCAGAATGGACAGACGTCCTGTTCAAGCAAATCAACAGTGAGAGAGGCGTCCTTATCAGCCTAACCAGGAGTAGCCCAGATATGATCCAGGCTCAAGGGAGCGGGGCAATCAGACAACAGAAGGACATCATTTTCCAGCCCGGACCGATCAAATTAATTTTATTGTCAGTCCGACGACTATTATGAGGTAAATGGAGGATAAACCTTTCTTTGAGTGGCCTGCACGAGCTATTCGTGACATCACCTCGGGACCATGGGCACATGAGTATTATCACTATTACAAATGTTGCGGTCATCTCACCAACCGTTGTCGGATCCTAAGGGAATATTTGGAGAGGTTAGTCCAAAAGGACTACCTGGGGGAGTATGTGGATTCCAGTAATGGTGGTGCAGTGCATGCCAGGGAACCACCACCTCTGCCCTGTGTTGAAGAGCCTTCGAATAATGTTGGGAGGAGGAGGAGCACTAATGGGAACCATCAATGTCATCCACCGTACTCGGACGCTGGTGGTGGACTTAAAGCAAGAGTTCAGAGCGAAGTCAAGAAAGCTGTCTCATATGACTAAAGTGTGCCGGGTGCAATCAGCAACAAGGGGCATCGAACAAGCTCTTACTTTCTCTGATTAGGATATGTCAACCGTGGTCAGACCTCACTATGATGCCCTCGTTCTCACTATGCTAATCGGCGATTTCGATATCAAGAGAGTGCTTGTTGATTCTGGGAGTAGAGTAGACATTCTTTATCTCTATGCTTTCACCCAGATGAAGCTAGATCCTTCTACGCTTGTGGTAGCTCAGACCCCGTTGTGTGGGTTTGATGGCAGTTCGATGCAACCCGTGGGAGAGATCGTTCTATCCATTGTGGTAGGACCAATAATTTTGCCAACACGATTCTCCGTTCTTGACGCACCGACTCCATACAATGCTAATCTGGGGCAATGGTAAACCCATGAGATGAGAGCTGTTCCTTCTTTTTATTATCAAGTGCTAAAGTATCCCACCCAGGAGGGGCCCAAGGAGATAAGAAGAGACTAGTTGGTGACTCAGAAGTGTGACTACACTGCACCCGTTGTGCCTAAATAGCAATTATAGGTCAGGGCCATAGTGGAGGAGAGCTCGGATGAGGCGTTGTGCAGACTGTCGGTTGAGCCCACGAAAGCTGTCAACTTGGGGACGAACGAGGAGCCAAGGATGCTGTAGATCGGGATGAGCTTGACAACGGAGGAGGAGGTCGAGTTGTTGGACTTCCTGAAGAAGAACCTTGATGTCTTTGCCTGGTCTCACAAACACATAACGGGGATCAGCTCGGAGATCATTTTGTCATTACCGGAACGTTAATCCAACACAGGTTTATTCGTGAAGTGCAATATCTTGAATGTATAGCAAATGTAGTAGCTGTACCAAAGAAGAATAGGAAAGTGAGAGTCTGTATTGACTTCACCAGTGTCAATAAAGCTTGCCCCAAAGACTTTTTCTCTATGCCTAGAATTGATAGACTTATCAATGCTATTGTTGGCCATGAGATGCTGTCATTCATGGATGGTTATTCAGGTTATAATCAGATTCTTCTAGCAGAAGATGATCAAGAGAAAACTGCCTTCATAACGGAGTGTGGATTGTTCTGTTACTGGGTCATGCCCTTCGGTCTCAAGAATGCTGGAGCCACTTATCAACGCCTGATGAACCTCATGTTTAGTCCAGTGCTTGGAAAAACAGTAGGGTATATATTGATGATATTGTGGTAAATAGTCGAGCACGAGCTACTCTTGTGGCAGATTTGGCAAAGCCTTTCTCTATTCTCCGAACTTGTAATTTAAAGTTGAATCCAAAGAAGTGTGTATTTAGTGTTACTTCGGAAAAGTTCTTGGGCTATCTTGTTAATCAATGTGACATTGAAGCTAATCCAGTCCAAATCTGTGCTCTGTTGGATATGCCAGAGCCTAAGACGAAGAAGAAGATTCAATAGTTGACAGGACGTATTGCTGCTCTCAACCGTTTTATCTCAAAATCATCTGATCGTTATAAGCCTCTCTTCATATTGCTGAGAAAGGACTCGATCTTCAAGTGGACTACTGAGTGCTCTCAACCCTTTACTGCCTTGAAGGTGAATTTGGGCTCTGCTCCCATTCTCTTTGTACCTAAACCTGGTGAAGTGCTGTATCTCTATCTCTCTGTCTCGGAGTAGGCTATTGGCTCCGTCCTATTGAGGAGTTGTGATAGCGTGGAGAAACCTATCTATTTTATTAGTAAAACCTTTTTTAAGGTGGAGTCAAATTACAGTAAACTCAAGAAAGTATGTCTTGCTCTTGTCTTTTCTGTTGAAAAGCTTCGTCCTTATTTTCAAGCTCATATTATTGTGGTCATCACAATGTATCCCTTGAAAATCGTGTTGGGCTGACCCGAGTTGGCGGGGAGGATGTCAAAATGGGCTGTGACACTTAGTGAATTTGACATTTAGTATCGAGCAAGGATCTCCGAGAAGGGACAGGCCATGGCGAGTTTTCTCTCTGATTTCCCCATTGATGAAGCTGGGGCAGAAGTAGATCCTGATTTTTGTGAGCTCCCAGATGATGTGGACAACAGGAACATTGAGCAGGACGGAGCACATGTGCGAGACAAGTCAGCAGGATGGAGGTATTGGGTCTTATATATGGATGGATCATCCAATGCCAGTGGTTCAGGACATGGTGTTGTGCTCATTTATCCGGATAATGTAAAAATCCAGAAGATGGCGCGTCTAGGCTTTGTTGTCTCTAACAATAAAGCTGAGTATGAAGCAGTATTGCTCGGGTTGCAAAGTACACATGACTTGAGAATCACTAAGTTGAGGGTGTTATGTGATTCTCAGCTTGTAGTGAATCATATGAATGACGTCTATAAATGTAAAGATGATCGGATGAGACGTTATGTTGCACTTCTTTGTGATCAGTGTGAGGCCTTTGCCGTTATTGAGATCAAACATATTTGAAGAGATGAAAACAGACATGCTGATGCGTTGGCCTACTTGGCTTCCTTGTTACAAACTGATGAGCCTAAGGCATTCCTTATGGAGTATAAGGAATATCCTTCTATTGAGATAAAGCCACAGAGAGAAGTATTCTTTGTTAATCAGGTTCCGAGCTGGATAACGGGCTTGATAGCTTATTTGAAGGACGGAGTCCTCCCTATTGATATGAAAGAGTCAAGGCATATCCAGTAAAAGGCACCTCGTTATGTCTTACTGCATGGTGAACTGTATAGAAAGTCATTCTGGGGTCTATTTCTGAAGTGTGTTCATCTTGTAGATGTTGAGAGGATTCTTGCCGAGCTTCATGAAGGGATCTGTGACATTCATTCTGGTGGGAGGATAATGTCCCACCGAGCTCTGGGACAAGGTTATTTTTGGCCTTATATGCAAGCTGATGCTAAAAAATATATGAAGAAGTGCAGTCAATGTCAGCGTTATGCTCGATTGATTCATGCTCCAACTCAAGAGCTGAACACCGTGACTTAGCTCTGGCCATTTGCTCGTTGGGGGCTTGATATTGTGGGACCCTTTCCCAAAGCTCTAGGCAATATAATCTTTCTCTTAGTGGCTACTGAGTATTTATCTTGTTGGACAGAAGCTATCCCCCTTGCCCATATCAGAGAGCAGGAAGTAAAGAAGTTTATATGGGAGCACATCATCTGCAGATTTGGTATTCCTCAGTCTATAATTTCTAACAACGGGAAGCAATTTAGAGGGAGAGTCATTGTTGAATTTTGCATGGAGCTTAAGATTAATCACATCTTCTCATCACCTTATTATCCTCAAGGAAATGGATTGGCTGAGGCAGCCAACAAGAGTATTCTGAATGCACTCAAGAGAAGATTGGAAGATTCGAATGGGAAATGGACCAGTGAGTTGCATAACGTGTTGTAGGGGTATAGGACAACGCCAAGGAGTCCTACAAATGAAACTCCGTTCTCTTTGGCCTATGAAATGGAAGCTGTTATTCCTATGAAAATCAGTCTACCCACAATACGCTCTTGAAATAGCAGGAAGGCAGGAGAGAAGGACAAGAATGTAGAGCTCATGGTTATTCATCTGGATTTATTAGAAGAGAAGCGAGAAGATGCCAGCATCCAGATGAGAAGATATCAGCAGCAATTGAGGAAAGCCTACAACAAGAAAGTACAATAGAGAGTTCTTCAAGTCGGGGATCTCGTCCTTCACAAGGTGTTCCAGAATACTAGAGAGCTTAACAGTGGAAAGCTAGGACCGAATTGAGAATGACCTTACATTGTAGATCGACTTGGCAGTCCTGGTATATGCTACCTTAAAGATTTACAAGGTAATGTGATCCAAATATCCTGGAACATCATGAACTTGAAATAATTTTTAATAAAATTATGAACTTCACATCGGAGCTATTTACATCTATTTGTCCTTGCGTTTATTCATACAATTGTGCAAATGAGTTGTCCAAGTGTGTAACGCCCCAAAATACCCCCTAGGAGTTGGGATACTTTGGCGATGTGACTTAACCTTAATCAACCTGCAAGAGTATACAAGGCATGCAAAATAGAGAACTAAAAATTTCTTTAATGACTTAACTATATTCTAAGTGCAAATGATTACAATAATTAAATAGGATTTACAATATGAACATGAACTCTTCAACTTGAGTCCCAACTCAAGTGAGACATCTCCAAACACAAGAACCCCAATTACATGCCTCTCTCTCACTCATCCCAACCATTGTCCATATGCCAAGCCTCCTAATATCTAGGTAAGCATCCGAATAACCTCCTGCTCACCCTGAGCTACCTCGATCCAAGGGACAAAAGTCCACATATCGCATAATGTACCTGCCGACATAAAAGTACGGTTGAGCATGGAATACTCAGCGAGTACAAGCTACTAACTAATAATAGCAATAACAATAAAATAACATATATCATACAGTTCATCATCACATTTCAAAAATCAGAGTACGGAAGCAATAACAAATAACAAATATAATCTTGAGCATCATATTTAAACTCATACTTAGGGTTCATACTTTGACTAAAACCTTTTTCACCTTCCTTGTGATTCTTGTAATTTACGCTTTACATTTTATGCTTCTTGTGGGTTCCTTACATGTCTTATGAGGTTATTCTCGTTGGCTAGTACCCGAACTATGAAATAGACGGACATACTAGGTTCTTATCTGGTTCTTGTCTCGTGAGTATCATGCGTGTTTTCTTGTCAGCTTGCTTGTGAATTTTCTTGTTTGCCTGAGAACAGATGATAATGCCCGTACCTGGTTTTAGTACATTATCGTCCTTCTATATTTCTTGATTCTTGCTTGGAGACAGATACTAGTACTTGTACCTGGTCTTAGTATATTAGTATCCTCTCATACTTGTTGGAAACAGGTGTTAATGCTCGTACCTGGTCTGAGTAAATTAACACGCTTTCATGCTTGCTTTGGAAACATATGCTAGTGCCCATACCTGGTCTTAGTACACTAGCATACTTTCATATTAGTCTTGTCATGGAAACAGATACTAGTGCCCGTACCTGGTCTTAGTACACTAGTATCCTTTCATGCGTGTTGGGGAACATATGTTAGTGCCCGTACCAGGTCTTAGTACACTAACATCCTTCCATGTTTCTTGATTCTTGCTTGTTGTGTTTTCTTGTGAGCCAGGTATGACATATCCTAGGGATATGCCCTACCCTTGACATTCATGTTCGTTTAACTTGTGAGTCAGAAGCTAGTAACCACACATCCCTGGGCTACCAACCTCCTTGATGTTTTATTTTCTCGTTCTTGTGGTTTCATATACTCATATAGGGAAAACCTTGGTTTATGCATGCGTGCTTGGTGTGTGTGACATTTGTGATGATCATATTATCATAGATGAATCAAGGGACACATATTGCATTTCAATTCTCTTTTTAATCATCATGTTAACATGAAACAATAAAGCATAATATGACATTTCTTGCAATTGCATAGGCATGGGGAATTTAATGAAAACATATAGAGCATTTGTTTTAAAATCACCCTTTAAGGAAAACTACACAAGTCATATTTCCCAAATCCTTCATTTTATTCTTGGCATTCTCATTCATGCATTTTGTCAAACACCTAATGTGCAACACATTCATAACCACATTGTTTCAAGTTCTTTAAGTTCATATGTTTCATCATACACATGGCGTGCGTTTATTATGTGTACAATGCCCATCCACCATTTTCCATCACACACATCACACAATACGACATCCAATCGCCTCCACATCCAACAATCCACATCCCATTCACCACTTAATTATCTTGTATAAATTAGGGCATTATTATTTTAATGTAAACATTTGGGTTTACACAAGTTCAAACCATTCTCAATTCAAGAAAACTAGTTTATTACTAAGTGAGCTAGTGAGGGTGTACTAACCTTTGAGATCAAAGCTTGATCTTGAAGAAACCCTTGTTTTGGAATCTCCTTGCTTGAGGAAGAACACCACTTGAAGATGGAGGAATCCTTGCTAGGAGAGGAAAACCCACCTTGATTTGGGATCCACTTGATCTTCACAAAACCCCTCTTGGAAACCCCCAATCTTTCTTCCCTTTCTCCCTCTCAATCCCTCTCTAGGTTTAGAAATCCCCAAATGGGGTTCCCTAACAATCCAAGGGTTTGAAACCCTCAATTTCGGCACCGGCTACCGCATGCGATCGATCACACACTAGCCTGCGATCGATCGCGGGACAGTGCAATCGATCGCACATTGATGCGATCTATTGCACATGAACCTGAACACTTTTGGTATGCTATTCCCTATATGCAATCGATCGCACTTACTTGCGATCGATCGCAGATCCCTGCGATCTGTTGCACCTGGGGACCCATCCATCGCACATGGTCTTGAAGCTTTAGGACCCATTTCGCCTACATGCGATTGATCATACATAACCTGTGATCGATCGCACTCCCCAGATTTTGCTGTTTTCTTCCATTTTTCTCCACTTTGGTATTTCGGCAATAACTTTTGACTCGATTGTCCGATTTTGACGATTCAACTTGAGTTGGATCCGTCTTTCGAATGGGAACATTGCTAACATTTTAGAATTTCCAATTTATTCTTTATTTATTGAAAAATTGCCCCTAAAGCTGACTGATCTGCAAATGGGTTTCCGTAACTGGGGTTTTCAACATATCCTACTTAGGAATCCCACTTCTCAACACTAAAAGTTCTTTTAAAATTTTTCCTTTCATAGAAATGGAAGATTATAAAGGCTTAATGCCATGGCACGGGTTCCAACACTTGGACAAATAGTTCTGGGGCTCTACAAAGTTAAAATTTTTCCTTTCATAGAAATGGAAGATTATAAAGGCTTAATGCCATGGCACGGGTTCCAACACTTGGACAAATAGTTCTGGGGCTCTACAAAGTGTTGAGTGAGATGTCTTGAATGTCTTACAAAATCAAATGATTTTTCATTTGAATGTGGTACTCGTCTTGAGACACATGTCGCTTATCCTAAGGATGTCATCTAAGCAAACCAGTAGCTTATGACATCCTCTTAACAAAATGTCCCATTAAGCGTTACCATAAATTCATCCTGTGAAATGTCATTTGTCAGATTACATTCACGATGTACTACACTGTGTTACATCTTAATGATCCTTCCATCCATGAGTGTTTACATCCTGTCATCAAATGAGATTGCCAAATGCTAGTGCTTTTTTTTCCCTTAAAATGTGTTCATCTCTTATTACTGTATCCTACAAGTGTTTGTTTAAAGAGGCAACTATGTTCCTTCAATTATATATGCGCTCTGTGCCTTAACAAATTTGAGAGAAATTAATTTATTCTCTGTATTATGTAATATGTACGAGCTACTGTCTTTAAGCCTTGAAAATAAGTCTAAGTGAGATATTCAAAAATAGACAAAGAGACTAGCATTCATAAACCCTGAACGGGTACTAGTACAACGGAGAAGACAACAGAACTGACAAAAAAAAAATACCACGGGAACAAAACAAAAGAAAAATACAACAGAGATAAAGCAAAGACAAAGACAACGGACTTGAGGTAGCAGGGTCCTCAGCAGCAATGGCGTCGTCGATCTGGAAAACGGAGTTTGGTTCAGCAGCAGGCGCATCAGAAGCAGGAGCAGTAGGAGGATCAGAAGGTATTTCAGGAGGAGCAGCAGAACCAGGACCTTCATATAGAAGAGGATTCTCAGCCCCTTCTACTTCGGGTGCCTCATCGGACTGAGCAATGAAGGAGCTTTGAAGGTCGGACTGTTCAAGATCTTCCACTAGTCGCCCTTGAGCTCGAAGCTGCTTCAGTAACTCCTCTTCAGTCTCCACCTGGTCTTCATTAATTAATCCATCTATCTCCTTCTAATAATGGTTTCAGAGATCTTCTGTTAGTGTTTGGGCTGCAACCTTCGCTTCCTCGAGCTCCTTTGCAAGAGCTGCCTTTGCTGCTTTTGATTGCTCGAGCTGACTCTCCAGAGTCTGGGAGACTACCTCTAGCTCACTGATCCTGAAGATAGTAGCATCAGCCTTTTTCTTAGCCTTCATCTCTCTCTCCGTTGCCCATCTTGCCTCTTCCTCGGCTGAGTTTAGCTTACCTTCAGCCTGTTGTTTGTCTGATTGAGCTTGTAATAGCTCGAGTTGCAATGTATTTCTTTGCTCTTCCATTGTGGTAGCCTTGTCTTTCCAGTACGTAACTGCGTCCTTAAGATTGGTGTAGTGTCTGGTGCTGCGGTCATACATCTCGGTGAACAAAGTGTTCATCTTTGAAAAAGAATGAAAGGTTAGTACAACGTGGAGGACAACGAAGAAAGGAAAAGTGCAAGAAATGGAAAGGCTTTACCGTTGCGAGAGCCTGATTTGCAACGTGGTACATCTCTGCCATGTGCATTTGTTTTGTTGTATCGATATCAGCAGGAAGCCTCATGGCGTAATTTGTGGCTAAGGCCACAAAGTGGTTGGCCATTGCTGAGTCCACTATGTTCGGTCTACCGAACTTAGAAAAATCAGGAACCTAGGGAATGGCTTCTCCCGATGTGCCTGCCTCTCGTTGTGCAGGAGTAGTAGTTGTTGTGGTAGCAGCAGGAGTGACGTCAGAAGTAGTAGCGTCAAGAGCAGTGCCGACTACTATGGGACCAATAGTAGTAGCTGGCTCCCTGATCGTCAGAGGAGTTGAAGACGGAGTTTCAATGGCCTTACCTTTCTCAAGGCGTTTCTCTTCCTTTCTTTGCTTTTTGTCCTGCGGGTTGGCCAGAGCATCAATTCTTCTCTTTGCTGGCTCAGCGGCAGCAGCATCCTTTATGGTGTGAGTCTTCTTGGGAGGAAGTGACAGAGTTGGTGTTTACTGTGCAGGTCAGGATTTCTTGACGAGAGGAGGGGCGTTGGATTTGGATTTGCATTTGCAGAGCAGGACGTGAATAAGATAGGTCTTCTTATCCTTGATTAGCGGAAGAGGTTGGATTTGGCTCGCTGTCTATCCCCCAAATGAATTTCTTCAGTGGCTTCCACTTAACGTATTCTGCTCCCCTCTCTCTACTGATGCTCGTCAGTACTCGTTCTTCAGCTAGGGAGAGATTCATGAAGTGTATTCTCTTCGGATTTGCAAGAGACAAAGAGTGTCAGCACAACCAATGAAAGATAACAAGATTATAACAACTGGTGGGGACAACGAAAGAGTAAAGACAATGGACAACAGAATTATTTACCTGGTTTCTTTTGGAAGACATTAGGGATGGAGGAAGTCTTCGATCTCCAGGCCCCAAAGATAATGAAAGGTGTTGCCTTCCAGTTCCTTTCTATATCCATCAAACCCGAGATGAAGTCGGGGACCCTGGGTTTTTGATTCTAAGAGTAGTAGTTCTCAACATCATCCTTACTTCCTCGGCACTTGACAGCGTGACGAAAGTAAAAGAGATGTCTGGCATTGATTTGGTATCCATCCTTGATGAACTTAATCACCAAGGACATGTACTTATGAAAGTTAGGGTGCATTTGACTCGGAGCGAGCTGCAAGATGGAGAGAATAGTTTCCAGAACGGGGTGTAAGGGGAACCGAAGTCCAGCCTCGAGTTGAGCAAGGTAGACAATGGTGCATGCGAAAGAGCGCTTATCAATAAAAGCATTTTCTCACTTGAAATGGAGATGGACCTAAGGGGGGAAATCAAAGCGAGTTCGGTAAAGGTCTTGGTAGTCTTTTTGGCATTTGCGGAGATGGGATGTTTCGACTATATAGGCACCATACGGTGCACTACCAGAGCAACTAGCCTCATCATCGCTAGGGGCCCTAACTTCTTCTTCATCTGCCCTAACAATTTCTAAGGAAGCGGACATGGTGACAAGAGAAGGAGTAATACTAGAACAACACAAAAAGGGAGAAACAGAGCCGAGAAACATAGAAAAACTGCAAAAGAGAAGAGCAAAAGGGCAAAACAGAAACTAGAAGCAAGGGAAAAACGTACCAAATGTCAAGGAAGAGCTTGAAGATCTTGAAGTCTTTAGCTGAGGCACAAATCCGGCAGAGTAACAGTGCTTCGAAGATATGGTGAAAGAGAAAGGCAGTGATCCGACATATTTATAAGCAACTCAACAATCTTACAGGACGAAAGAGACCTCCATCGATGTCATACATGTACATAAGAGCAAGGTCAGGATGGTCATTTCCTTCAATTTAAAATAGCGTGTCAGAAATAACTTTGCATATGATGGAATTATCCTTCATCTTCATTGTACACGTAAGAAAAGGCAGGGGCATGATTGTCTTTTAAAACAGATAGAGTAACCGTCACAGAAGATAATGCGCTTTTAGCTCCACGAAAAGTAATGACGATAGCCCGCCAAACATTAATGAGGCAATGACAGTTTCGTATGCGTGGGACAACTGGCACGATGATTCACATTCGATCTTACCACTCATGCAATGTTTCACTCACCGAGAAATGATAGGTATTCTTTGTGCATTGAGCTATTGATGACACTTCGAATGTACATTCAAAGTATCATCAAGGGGCAATTTTTAAGGGATAAAATTCGTAAAAATGATTAAGTGTTGGAGAACGAGCTAGTTTTTGTTGTTATGCTCACAGATGGATGACGCGAGGTCAAACAGAGGAAGGACCCGTTGTCTTATTCACAACGTACTCATTGTCTTATTCACAACATTCCTGTTGTCTTGTCTATAAAGTTCCTGTTGTATTCACGACAACGTACCCGTTATCTTATGCATAGCGTATTCATTGTCTTCAGGATAAACGTGTTCGACCTCTTTTGACGCATGCACAACGTACCTGAGCTTGAGTCAACAACGAGACCGACTTGAAGGAGGCCATGGTCAGGAGTTGATTATTCTACTCTGACAGTAGGTGAAAAGCACTGTCTTGGCATTTAATAAATGTCACTTCTGCGTGCTGTCAAACCAAACCGATTCAACGAATTGTAAGCTCACACGTGTGACATGTAAGACTCAAGATCTGTCTGACATATTTAGTAATGAGTGTAAAGCAGGTGGCATTGTCATCCATGGCCATCTATGGGCATGCAGAGCTAAACCTATAAAAACCCCCAGAGCCTCAGTGATTGAGGATGAAGAAATTTCGTATCTTTCACTCTCATTGTTCTTATTATTCATCATCTTCTCCACATACTTACTTTGGCATCGGAGTACAGGTCAAGGTAAAAACCCTCCACCTTCAACCTTCTACCAGTAAACCAGAGCTTTTGGAGCAGTTGCTGATGCGTGGCTTCCCCAGAAATTTCCCGCACACTTATAACCAAATGGACCTTAGTGAGGATAACTTAGTAATTCTTTAAATAGGGATTAGTATAAATAGAACATATTAAAACCTAATTAGTCTCTCTTTTTGCAAAAACCTAAATTAGGAGAAGTGAGATACGCTTGTTTGGGAGAAATAGAAGAAAACGGCTGTAGAGTGGATCTTGTGGAGAACTTGGTGATTAGAGTTTTGGATCATCCAAGTTAGATCAAATCTGCCCTGAGCGAACATCCTCATGCCTTTCTTCTCGAAATCTAGATCTAGAGGCAAGTGAATATTGCTATAGTTTAGATTTAGTGTGTGCTGTGATCTTACAATATTGTTAACTATGTTATAATGAAATATTCATGTTATTGTTCTATGATTAGGGTTGATAGTTTGAGTAATTGATATAAATTATGTTCGAAAATCGTGATTAATGTTATATATGTTTTATGATTTTACATATGATAGAAAATAACATATTAGGTTTTATGGATGAAAACATGGAGAGAATTCTGGGAGATTATTGTTGTTTCGTTTTGTGGGTTTACGAAATTAAATTTACCCAATTTCAGTATATAGGTCATCTCTTTGTGACCATAAGTCCGATTTTGGTCTAATTGCACATCGTTTCTAAGAGCTCAAAAAGATATACAACTTTCGGGAAGAAATTTTTCTTAAAATTAATAGTTTTGTGGGTCAAAATCTCAGTCGAAAATTAAAAATGGGAAAATGAGTTTTTTTCACATTAATTTTTATAAGATGTTTTAATTGAATGTATATATGATTTGAGTGAGAAAATTGTTTTACTAAGATTCTTTTATATTTCATTAGTTAATTTGTTAGATGGTTGAAAGATACTTTTAACAAACTTAACTAATTAGTTACTGAATAGTTGGTTAGTAACTTAGCCTATATCTTATTAGTTAATTGAAGAAAATACATTTACACCCCCTGAGGTTTGGCGAAAATGCACATAGACCCCCTCAGTTTTCAAAAAATACATTAAGTACCCTTGCTTTTCAAAATAATGGCACTTACACCCCTTATGTGTGTTGACCATCAGTCAACTAACAGTTAGGCTTCCTTAGGTGGCCACGTGTCCCTTTTTAAACCCTTTAATTGTGGTTAAGATTCACCCACCTCCTTGGTTTTTAGAAAAAATTATTAACCTTGGTTACAATTTTCTAACTCCTACGATTAAATTTTTTTAAATATTTTTTTCTAAAACTAAAGATATTTGAATGAACCCTAGGGGTGGATGACCTTAACCATAGTTAAAGAGTGTAAATAGGCACATGTGGCCACCTCAGGGGGCCTAAAAGGTTTTTTTACACGTGGCCACCTCAGTGGACACGTGTCCCTTTTTACACTCCTTAACTTGTTTAAGGCCACCCACCCCTAGGGTTCACTCAAATATCTTTAGTTTTTTTAAAAACATATTTTAAAAAATTTAACCCTAAGAGTTAGAAAATTTAACCAAGGGTAAGAATTTCTTATTATGTTTTTCTAAAAACCAAGGAAGTGGGTGAATCTTAACCACAGTTAAAGGGTTTAAAAAGGGACACGTGGCCACCTAAGGGGGCCTAACCGTTAGTTGACTGACGGTCATCAAACAGAAGGGGTGTAAATGTCATTATTTTGAAAAGCAAGGGTACCTAATGTATTTTCTGAAAACTAATAGAGTCTGTGTATTTTTGCCAAACCTTAGGGGGTTTAAATGTATTTTATCCTAATTAATTTGTTAGATGGTTGAAAGATACCACTAACAAACTTAATTAATTAGTTACTAACTAATTGGTTAATAACTTTGCTCCTTTATGCTAGAATAAGGATTTTACAAAACTCATTAGCATAAAAAAAAAAAAAAAAGGTTTTTCAAGCCTTAGGGTTTTGTGAAACCCTGAACCCCATTATCTTAGAAGAGTTTGAGAATTTGTAGGGTTATAAATATTTGAAATTTATAACTAAGGTTTCAGTTGTAGGAACACAGCTGAGACCCCTTTTGTAATAAAGTATGCGATGCCTCCTAGATTTAAATTGTGAATTATTATCTCACCTATTATAACTTTGAATGTTTGCATTTAATGCTTTGCTATTTTTACATGATGATAAGGAATTCATCTTTAAATATTATGGTGTTGTGATAATTGAAATGGTGGATCATGTGTAAGGATCATTCGTGGAGTGAGTTGTGTAAGACTTCCATGAATGGTGTACCACATGTAGGGATCATTCGTGTAGTGAGTTTTGTAAGACTTTCATGAATGGATCCTAGGGTGAAGTTGTGTGTTACCCACTAATGATTTTACGTTAGTGTAGAGTACCAACCCAAAAACAGAGAATTGAGTGGAGTTGTGTAAGAAACTCATTTTCTTATGGGTGAACTATGTGAGACCTAAAGGATAGGGTAAGCTATGTAAAACCCCAAGGATTCCCGTGGTTAATAGGATGAATTGTGTAGGACCCCAATTGGCAGGACAAAAATATAAGTAAAGACTTACTCGAATGATATGCATAAATTGTTAGTCATTTAATCATATAAATTGTTCATGCATCTAAGCTATGGTTGTATTCCCTTGTTGAGTTGTGAGTTCACCCTTGTTGATATCATTCTTTTGAGGTAGTGATTGAAGAGGTAATGATTCTTCTCTTTTTAGACAACGGGACATGATCAACATTTTCCTTGAGATCAAACTGCAGTGAGTTAACTTTATTTTGAACCTAGTGGTGGTTTAGCTTTTGGGTGAACTCATTTCATTAAGTCATTAGAGATGCTTGATAGTTACATCTCTTTAAATCATTTTTAATTATTTTAATTTCTATTATATCTTGGGATTTTTTACCAGTTCACACTTCGATATTTGTGCAAATATGAGTATTATTGTGTATGGATTTTGGGGTGTGACAGATTGGTAGCAGAGCACTAGGTTTAGAAACCCAGGTGTAGCAAGTGACACTTAGATTAGTTCTTAGAGTCTTTGTGGTGCTTAGGGTAACATTAGAGTAGTATGTTTTGATTAGGATCATGATAGAACTCTAGTGTTTGTTATTTGATGAGATTAACTATTTATCAGGTCAGAGCTAGACTAGAAGTATCTAGTTAGTCATTAGAAATTAACTTGATGGCTGGGTCGATTAAGGTGTTTAAGAGGTGGAATTCCTCCGCATTGGGCGGGACTGTAGGTCCTATGGGGGTAGACGAGTGGATTCTCACATTTGAGAAGATCTTGAAGTTATAAATTTTGATGATCTGGGAAGGTGAGGTGCACTATTTGTGAGATTTAACAATGAGGATCGAGGATACGATTAAGATGATCTGGGAAGAATTCAAACTGAAATTCTATGAAAAATCTTTTTCATGAGTCAATCAGAGAGTAGAATTCATTGGGCTTAGTGCCGAAAACCTTAGATGTAGCTTTGTCGGTAGTGACACCATTAGGAGAGTCAGTTACTCTTGATTTTATTTGTAAAAAGTGTCCAATTAAGGTTGGAGAGAGTGTTGTCAGCTGACTTAGTGGTACTCGAAATGTGAGAATTCGATGTTATCTTAGGTATGAATTAGTTAGACGGCTTTTATGCTAAGTTAGCCTATTTTTAGAAAACAGTGGTCTATTCAATTCTTGGTGAGTTACCATTTCTTTTCTGGAGTAGTTACTTAGAGGAGGTGTTGACTAGAAAAATTTATCTCACCTCGAGAGTGTGGATTAGGGTATGGTGTTGGAGCAAATACCTGTTGTCTCCGATTTTGTAGATGTGTTTCAAGAGATACCGGGGTTGCTTCCAAGGAGGGTACTAGATTTAAGTATTGATGTAGTGCCGGGTACTTCACTAATATCAAAAACACCTTATAGGATGACACTAGTGGAATTGAAATGGCAGATCCAGGGATTGTTGGATCAGAGTTTTGTTCGGCCTAGCACTTCGCCGTGGGTTTGTTGTACAAAAAAAGGACAAAATAATGAGATTATGTATCGATTATTAGTAGTTGAATAAAGTGACTATCAAGAACAAGTACCTGTTGACCAGGATTAATGACTTGTTTGATCATCTTAAGGGAGCACAGTTATTCTCCAAGATAGATTTGAGGTCGGGTTATCACCAGTTGAGGTTGAAAGATGAGGGTACTTCTAAGATCGCTTTTTGGACTCGGTATGGGCACTATAAGTTCTTGGTTATGCCCTTTGGGCTATCTAATACATCGGCTACATTCATGGATTTGATGAATCGAGTGTTCAAACCATTTGTAAATCAATTTGTCGTAATGTTTGTCGATGACTTCTTGATTTAATCCAATATTGGAGAAGAGCATGAGCAGCATCTTCGCATCGCACTTCAGACCTTGCGACAACATCAATTGTATGCTAAGTTTTTGAAGCGTAAGTTTTGGTAGGAGGAGGTCAAATTTTTGGGCCATGTGATTTCAAAGGATGGAGTGTCAGTTGATCTAACTAAAGTTGAAGCAATAATGAATTAGGGACCCACTTTAGTTTCAAATATTCGTAGCTTCTTGGGATTAATAGGGTATTATCGGCATTTCATAGAGGTGTTTTTGAAGACTTCCTTACTGTTTACTCATTTAACGAAGGAAGATGTGAAGTTTGTCTAGGATGACAAATGTGAGCAGACCTTCAATGAGTTGAAGACTAACTTGACATCAACACCAGTCTTGACCATTTTGGAGGGAAATTGAGGACTTATTATCTATAGTGATGTATCCCACCAGTGATTGGGGTTGTATGTTGATGCAAGATGGCAAGTTGGTCGCCTATGCCTCTCGTCAGCTAAAGGTGCATGAGAGGAACTATCCAACTCATGACCTGGAGTTAGCGTCAATGGTTTTTGCTTTGAAAATTTGGAGGCATTACATATATGGTGAGAAGTTTGAGCTCTTTTTAGATCACAAGAGTTTGAGATATCTGTTCTCTCAAAAGGAGTTGAACATGAAGTAGCAGAGTTGGATGAAACATCTGAATGATTATGACTTTACTCTCCAGCTTCATCCTGGAAAGGCTAATGTTGTGGCAGATGTATTGAGCCGCAAATCAAGAGGATTAGTTACACTTATAATGGTTCAAGAGTGGAGTACTATGCTAGAGGTGATTCAGAATTTGATATTTATCCAGTTCAATAGAATGCCAAGGCTTGTCTCTTCAGTCTAAGTATCCAACCAACATCGGTCAGTAAGTTTATTCAAGCTCAATTGCAAGATGAAAATTTGTAATATAGTGTTGAAGGTGCAGTTGTTGGTAACACTGCAGATTGGGCTGTTGGGATAGATGACAATGTGAGATTTCGTAGTAGATTGTGTGTCCCAAATTTATCTGATCTAAAGAGAGATTCTTGAGGAAGTGCATCATTCTAAGTATACGATTCATTTGGGTGGTACAAAGATATATCGTGATCTTTGTAGGCACTTTTAGTGAGATGGTATGAAGAGCAATGTTGCAGAGTTTGTAGCTAGATGTTTTACTTGTCAAGATGTGAAGGTTAAGCATTAGAGGCCATCTGAGCTTTGCAGTCATTTTTCATTGCAGACTGGAAGTGGGAGAAGATATCAATGGATTTTGTAGTAGGAATACTGATGTCGAGGCAAGGGCATGATGCAGTATGGGTAATAGTGGATCGGTTAACCAAATCAGCTCACTTTCTTTTGGTTCATACTACTTACTCCATGGCCGAGTTGAGTAATTTGTATGTTAAAGAGATAATCAAGCTGCATGGAGTTCTTATATCGATAGTCTTAGATCAAGATTTGAGGTTTACATTTCAATTCTGGAAGAGTTTTCAAAGGGCTTTGGGGACATCATTAGATTTCAATACGAATTTTCATCCCCAGACCGATGGTCAAACTGAGCTTGTTAACCAAGTGATGAAAGATATGCTTCGGGCTTGCATTTTGGATTTCAAGGGTGGTTGGTAAGATTACCTGTCATTGGTGGAGTTTGCTTTTAATAACAACTACTATGATAGTATTGGTATGACACCTTATGGTAAACTGATGGTAGGCATTGTCGATCGCCTATTTGTTAGGCAATGGTGGGGGATGGTGGTTTGCTTGGACTTAAATTAGTTCATGAGACTACCGAAAAGGTAGCTATGATCAGAGAGCGGTTGCGTATGGCTCAAAGTCGACAAAAGGGTTACGTAGACCGACGAAGAAGTTTAGAATTTGTAGTTGGTCATCATGTACTTCTGAAGGTTCACCTACGAGGGGTGTAATGAGATTTGGGAAGAAAAAAGGGAAGTTGTCACCCAAATTTATTGGGTCATTCGAGATCTTGGACCGGATTAGGGTAGTGGCTTACAAGCTTGCTTTGCCACCCAGTTTGTCTAGCGTGCATAATGTGTTTCATGTATCTATGTTGACGAAGTATGTGAGAGATGAGTCTCACACCATCGATTTTAGTGCTTTGGAACTTAGGCAAGATGCTTCGTATGTAGAGAAGCCAGTTAATATCTTGAATCGAATGATGAAGCAGCTTTATGTGAAGTTCATTTCATTAGTGAAAGTTCAATGGAACAATCATGATGAAGATGAAGTTTCATGGGAGCTAGAGTCAGAAATGAGGAAGAAGTATCATCATCTTTTCTTGACTGAGGTATGTTAATTTCGATGATGAAATTTCTTTTAAGGAGGGTAGAATTGAGTGACCTAATTTTAATTATTGCACTCAAGTGGAAGATTGGTAATTTTATAACTTAAGGTTAGTCCAGTAATTAGTATTGGTGTTTGGTCATGGTGGCTAACCTAGGTCGGTTAAGGTTAACTTAATATTGAGCTTATATGTGTTTGATAATTCTTATAACCAAACGAACCTTAGTGAGGATAACTTAATAATTCTCTAAATATGGATTAATATAAACATAACAGGTTAAAACTTAATTGGTCTCTCTTTTTATTTTTTGCAAAAACCTAAATTAAGAGAAGTGAGATACGCTCGTTCGGGAGAAAGAGGAGAAAACGATTATAGATTGGATCTTGTAGAGAACTTCGTGATTAGAGTTTTGGATTATCCGAGTTAGAGTCAAGCTATTTATGTAGTTTAAATTTAGTGTGTGCTGTGATCTTACAATACTATTAACTATGTTATAATGGAAGACTTATATTATTATTCTATGATTATGATTAATAGTTTGGGTAACTGATATAAATTATGTTGGAAAATCATGATTAATGTTATATATGTTTTATGATTTTACTTATGATAGAAAATAACATATTAGGTTTTATGGATAAAAACATGGTGAGAATTTTGGGAGATTATTGTTTAATTTTGTGGATTTTCATAATTGAGTTTAATTGAGTGAATTTGCCTAGTTTCGGGTACGGGTCATAACTTTGTGACCATAAGTCCGATTTTGGTCCAATAGTACACCGTTTCAAGGTACTAAAAAAAATATACAACTTTCGATAAAGAAAGTTTTCCCAAAATCAATAGTTTTGCGGGTTACCTCAGTCGAAAATCAAATACTGGAAAATGAGTTTTCTTCACATTAATTTTTCTATGATGCTTTAATTGAATGTATATATGATTTGAGTGTGAAAAAATTGTTTTGTTGAGAATCTTTTATATCTCATTAGTTAATTTGTTAGATGGTTGAAAGATACCTCTGACAAACTTAACTAATTGGTTACTAAATAATTTATTAGTAACTTGGCCTATATCTTATTAGTTAATTTGCTACATAGTTAAAAGATACTCCTAACAAGCTTAACTAATTGGTTAGTAACTTGGCTCATTTGTGCTAGTATAAAGGTTTTACAAAACTCGTTAGCATAGAAAGGGTTTTTTAATTCCTTAAGGGTTTGTGAAACCTTGAACCCCATTATCTTAGAAGAGTTTGAAAATTTATAGGATTATAAATATTGATATTTATAACTAAAGTTTTAGTTGTAGGAACACAGCTGAAACCCCTTTTATAATAAATTATACCATGTCTGCCTAGATTTAAATTGTGAATTATTATCTCGCCTATTATAACTTTGAATATATGTCATTTAATGCTTTGCTAGTTTTACATGATGATAAAGAATTCATCGTCTAATATTATGGTGTTATGATAATAGATATGGTGTATCATGAGTAAGGATCATTCGTGGAGTGAGTTGCATAAGACCTCCATGAATGGTGGACCATGTCTAAGAATCATTCGTAGAGTGAGTTGTGTAGCACCTCCATGAATGGATCCTAGGGTGAAATTGCGTGTAACCCATTAATGGTTTCAGGGTGGTGTAGAGTACCAACTCAGAAACAGAGAATTGAGTGGAGTTGTATGTGTAAGGACTCATTCTCTTACGGGTGAACTGTGGAGACCCAAGGAATAGGGTAAGGCTGTATAAGACCCCAATGATTCTCGTGGTCAATAGGGTGAGTTGTGTAAGACCTCTATTAGCACGATAAAAATATAAGTAGACTTACTCGAATGATATGCATAAATTGTTTATCACATAAATTGTTAATGCATCTAAGCTATGATCGTATTCTATTTTTAAGCTGCAAGCTCACCCTTGTTGATATCATTCTTTTCAGGTAGTGATTGAAGAGGATAATGATTCTTCACATTTGAGCCAATAGGACAGGCTTAGTATTTTCTTTTCTGTTAGAGAGTAAGAGATTTGTAGTGAGGTAACTATATGTTGAACCTAGTGGTGGTTTAGCTTTTTGGTTAACTCGTTTTTATTGAGTCATTAGAAATGCTTGATAGTTACATCTATTTAAAGGATTAGTAATTTTTTTAATCTATATTATAGCTTGGAATTTGTTTTCCGGTTCACGCCTCGATATATGTGCAAATATGAGTATTATTGTGTATAGATTTTGGGGCGTGACAATAGGTCATCCTAATAGTCAATTACTTGTACAATATATTCCATTGCATAACATTCATACAAAGAAATTAAATTTGAATAGAATCGAATCTCAATCAAAAATAACATAATTCCTAAAACATGGGATAACTTTATTAAGATTGAATATAAACTATAGAATTGAGTGTTGAAGCAATACTCAAGTCATGCAATCATCGTTTACAAATGATAAAACCCTAAATAAAATACAATGAACCACAATTACTTGGCAAGGGTTTCATCGAAACCCTAGATGAGAGATTAGTTGATCATGAAGAACGACGAAGAAACCACCATCGAAGAAGAATCCATCATGCTCCAAACCTTAACAGATGTCTTCTAAGCCTCCTTTTCTTCCTTTGTGTCAAAACCCCCCGGGAACAGCCCAAGGCTTTCGTATTTATAGGGACTTCTAATTAGGGTTCCTCTTTCAATTTTCGAGTACAAAAACGCCAAATTCCACTCGATCGGAGCTTACCGCCGATCAAATGGTTTAAGTGTTTACTCTATCGTAACCTATCTATGGAGATCTACTTGATTGGAGCGTACATGACTGATCGAACGGATGAAAGCAGTTTTATCAATGATTTCTTTGTTGGTATCCACTCGATTGGAGCTTACATGGTCAATCGAACGGTTCTTGCCAAAAAGTTTTATTTTTTCTTTAATTAGTATCTATTTTCTCTAGTTCTAGCATGGCTGGAATTCTTCTAAGCCTTCCAAGTATGCAAGGCTTTAGACTTATGGTCTTTTCTGTGCTTGGTTCTGAAAATATCAAACTATAAATAAAAACTATCAAAATTAAACTCTAAGGAATTAACAAGTGTATTTTTGGGTGCCTAAATGTGCAACATTCAACACTGATCAATGCTCCCCCATCTTTCACCATACCTCCATCTCTCTCTAACTTACAAACTAACAAAAATGATAAGTTCATTCAATTATCTTAAGAGAAAAGAATAGAAGATGATTTTTTCCCTTTTTGTCTACAATTGGAGGAGAAAGAAAAACCTAGGAACTAAAATTCAAGCAACACCAACTGTTACCTGATCAAGAAACTCTAGCCAATTTTGATCCTTGAAACTCATTAGAAGCCTAGGATTTGAAAATAGATTTGAAAATAGAACCTGCTCTGAAATCTCTACCTCTCCATCATCCATGTTTTCTACGATTCATTCAATAGGTCATCATGTGAAATCATTAAAACAATAGAGCAAATTTCTGAACTTGATTCCCATTTTTTTGAATTAACCAGTTCTACCACCCCAACAACCTAATAATTCTTTAGAAAGTTCAATCTAATTTATACAAATTCAACCAAAACTCCATTACAGAAATCTCATGCTCAAGTAGAAATGCATAACTACAGTGGATGTGGGTTCAGGAATAATTGCAAATAAGCACTATCTCTAGAATAGAATCCAATAAATGCCAACAACACAGATTCACATAATTAACAACAATGAGAAAATTCTAAACTCAACCAAAACAGTGGGTTTAAGATATGAAAATAAGTCATAAGATTTTTTGTAGCAATTAAACGAATACCTAGATGGAGATTTGTCCTCAAACGATAAAATCAATATCTTGACATCGAAATCATGCAAGTGCAGAAGAAAATCCAAGCTTCAAGTGGGGGAAAAACATTAGACTATATTGGAGAAAGATCTGAAATCAAGGGACTGGAAGCTCACCCCATTTCCAAGACTTGATTTCAAAATCGAAGACGTTCTCGAATGCTTATACCATCATTGGCAAAGGCTTGGTTCAAGAGCTTGATGTCCTTCATTGCAATTAATGAATCATAGTCATCGCTTAGAAACCTAACCCATCGTCTAAATTAGACGCAATTTATGCTCCCACTTCATTGGCACCACCATTGGAACAAAGAAGAAAATCAATGGGGGAGGGGGGGAGAGAGAGAGAGAGAGAGAGAGTGAAGTGGGATACAAAGGACCTTTTGTAGAAGAGTTTAGATAGAATATCAAGGGTTGCAGTACCTTGAGGGGGTGATGGATGGTGATGAAATGGAGTACAAAGGCTGGTCTGTATAATGTTTTGCATAGAAAATCAAGGGTTGCAATGCATTGAAGGAATGATAGGTGGAGACTAAAGAAAGAGAGATGAAGAGATCAGTCTTGTAACTGTAAAATCTGCATTTAGTCTTTTTCCTCAATGGATGGTGCTTTGGAGAGAGGAAGAGACAAGATGAACAACCTTGAAGGAGGAGTCCTATGTGGTATCTTGAAAGCAATTCAGTATGTTGTGGTCTATACTAATACTATATGTTGGTTAGTTCCATGTGGCATCTCTCAACATCATTCTTTCTTCATGTTAACGCCATGTGTTTGCTGACATGGCACACTCTCTTAATTAATCATTCACTTAATAAGATTTTTTTAATTACAATAATTAGTTTTTCTAAATTAAATTATAATACATTCACGTAAATGATAAGACCATCCATCTCCCCTTATTAATTGATCATCATCCACTTAATAAGAACCATAAAATCATTATTGTTTTGGACTCTCTATCTCTCTTATTAATTGATTATCCACTTCATTTCATTATCATATTTCTCTCCCTTGGCAACATAAAAAAAACACAAAATTAACAAGCATAGCAATTCAAACATTTCGAACATGATATCAATTCATATTTTCTCTCCTTTGGCAATCATCATAAAATTATCACATAAGCACATTATATCAATATACACCATCACATTCAAAACATTCATAATCACAAGATTCATCATGTATACAAATATCAATACAAGTTTATATAGGCATATAACATATATGTATACAAGCATATATCATATTAAAATACCAATCATTCATCATGCATCAAATTCAAACATTTCATAACATTTTTCAAACATGTCAACCATCAATCATTAGAATATACTTTTAAATACTATCAATCAATTAATCATAATCACATATGATTTTATCAATTTATCATTGAAATCATCTTCAATAGATATTAATGAATAAATAAATATCAATTATCAAAATTATAATTAATACACATTAAACATAATATAATCAAGCTTGATCACATAAGAAAATCATTCAAATTTTGATCATTAATTAAGCACACTTCCTTCTTTTATGGTTAAGTCTACATGAACAAATTCAAGTAGCTCCCTTTGGTACCCAAACTAATTTGGGTCCAAATAGGTTAGCGTTGGGGAGACATGTTCCCTTAGGCACACAAACTTGTTTTGCCATCTTCTTTCCAATATATGAATAAGTAGTACTAGAAGAGCTAGAGGTAAAAAAGTTTTGATAAGTTTTTTGCTTGATTTTTAGATTATAGTCAATTCCGGCTTTATCAAACATGCATTTTTTATTTCCTAACATTGCATCTAGAGTATTTTTACCATTAGTAAATTTTTTTATATATAATACAATTCAAATTATTAACTTTAGTTTTCAATTTCTTGCATTCAATGAATAAGATTTGAGGCCTAGAATCAATTTCTTCTTTTTCATTTTTAAAATTTTATTTTTTTTCAACAATTTATCATTTTCACTTTGCAAAAAGTCATTTTCACTTTGAAGAGAAGAGTTTTCGTTTTTGAGCATTTTTTTCTTAGAAGTCATTTTTCGAAATTCACCATAAAGTTTATCAAATGCTTTTCTCTTAATTCTTCAAAAGAAGGAGATTCATCAAGTGTGAAATTTACCTCATCCTCATGTGTCATGTCTCATGAGGCATGGATTGACCATTTCCTCATCACTTGAGCTCACATCCGATCCACTTTCATCGAAGTCATCCCAAGTAGCTTTCATTGTCCTCTTCTTGCATATTTGACTTTTCTTGAGTAGATGATACTCCGGTTTGATATGTCCGGGATTTTTGCAGTTGTAACACACTTTCTGTTCTTCTTTGTTTGATTTGTTCTTGATGTACTCCTTGGGAAATTCTTTCTTGAATGCTCTTTTCTTGAGGTTCTTCTTATGTTTCAAGAATTTTTTGAACTTTCTTGTCATTTTCTCAATCTCATCTTCTTCTTCATTTACTTCCTCATCACTTTCACTCATTTGTGAGGATTTCAAGGCATGTCCCCTCTTTGGTGTAGGCTCTTCATCTTTTTGTTCCTTTATGATGCTTCATGTGTCATTAATGATCGAAGTAACTCATCTATGAGTAGATTTGTGAGATCTTTACCTTCTTGGATGACCGTCACTTTTGGAGTCATTTCCTTTGGTAGAGATCGGAGAATCTTTCTTAAATTTTTTGCATTAGAGTAGATCTTACCATGAGATTTCAACTCATTAATAATATTAATGAATTTATTAAACATAAATAAAATATGTTCATTTTGTTCCATTTTAAATAATTCATATATATGAACTAACATGCTAATTTTTTATTCTTTAACTTGGTTGGTTCTCTCATAGATAATTTGGAGTTTATCACAAATTTCCTTGATGGATTTACATATCGAAATCCTATTGAATTCTTGTGGACTTAATACACAATATAGGTTGCTAATAGCTTAGGACATTAAGTTGCACAAGCCTTGTATCGGCTTCCATCCATTCATCCTAATTCTTTAGTACTTGAATATCATTGACAATTTTAGCGGGATGTGGGGACCATTTACAATGATTTATCAACATTTATAGTCCAAAGCTTGAATGAAATACATCATCCGAACTTTCTAATAATTATAATTTTCACCATTGAATAAGGGATGTCTAGTAGTTGATTGGCCTATTCTAAGGCTAGATGCATATATATTATCTATTTTTGTCAAATTAGAATTTTTCTCTAAGATAGTTAAATCTTTTAAAAGCAGAGACCCTTATGATACCACTTGTTGCCCAAGGATTCGACCCTAGAGAGGGGTAAATAGGGTCTATGACAATTTAAATTTTATCCGATTCACTTAAGCGGAATTTCAATTTTACTAATTAAAAGAGAATGAAAATATGCAATTTTACAAAATCAGTCAAAAGCAATAAAGTCTTTAGGGAGAGAGAATGCAAACACAAGATATTTTTCACGAGATTCAGCAATCCTGCCTACGTCCCCGCCTCAAGTTATATCCGCTAGAAGATTCACCATGATTTTCACTCAATCGCCAATCTTCTTACGGGTGAAGATCAAACCTTTACAAAGCAAGAGAATCCCCTCTCTTGATTCAGTCTACTTTATGGGTAGAGACCAAACCTTTACAAAACTCCATCCTTTAAGGACAAGAATCAACCGATTCTTGATTTTCACACACACTTGTTGAGAAGTGTTTTATAATCACAATTTGCTCATTCACATAAGTTGGATGATTACTTTAATGCTCTCTAATAATCTCTCAAAGAATAGGAGTTGAATAGCTCAATTTCAGACTCTTTTGGGTTTCTAGGTTTTCTACTCAGAGGATTTATCAATGGAAGATATAGTGAGAAATAAAGTGATTAGATTGATTGAAGTTCTTCTTTTAGTTCATAAATCATCTCTATTTATAGCCCAAGAGATTTTATGATCGTTGGAGAAACATTGAGAACAAAACTAGCAATTATAGAGTTTTTAGCTTCCTGCAAGAATTTGCCGACAAGTATGGGTTGACTCTTTGAATTCATCGACGAGATGAATGCCAGAACAGAAATAGTAGCCTCTGCGACTGAATTCGTCGACGAGTCTTCAATGTCTCCATGAATTCGTCGACGAGTTCTCTGTTATTTTACAGAAATCTCAACTTTACATTTGTCTAAATGATGTGAATGATTTGTAAGATCTTTTGGCTCATCTTTATCATGTTTTTTTATCTTTCTAAATGATGTCACAAGGTCTTAGAATATTAATCAATTTAGTCTTTAGGCTCCTATGGTCATTCTAGGCTTACACTCTCTCACTAAAATATAAAACAATAAACCTTCCTTGAGAGTCTTTATTCTTCATGACTTGATCTTGAGTCATCTTCTTGGATTTCATTTTTAAGCTTCATTTTCATGACTTGGACTTGGTTATTGATCTTCAATTTGCTTCAATATGATCCAACTTGACTTGATGTTGAATTTTCTTCAAGTATGGTGTCATTTTCATGTTTTTTTATTGAATGACTTGCTAATACTCTTTATATACTGAATTATATTTAAACTCAATAAAAGCATTAATAACACAAATAACATTACATTATTGTGTTATCATCAAAATTAATGATATTACCTTAGGTTGAAAACCTAAAGGCTAACAACATGTTAATGCTATGTTGTGTTATGCATGTCCATGTTGATGATCCATTTCAAATTACTTTCTTTATCTTATTTTACTTTCAATTTTTTCATTTTCCTTTCTACTGGGATGCATGTCTAGAGATTATGATTAGATATAACACAAAGTAGTCATGCTACAAGAAATCACATTTAACAAACCTTAAGATTTTTTTTAGAGTGTCGTATTATTTCAAAAAGAGCAAAGTTAGTTGTGGTATTTGATTATTTTAGGATGAGTAAATATTTAAGACTTTTGGTAAGAATCGAAACTCTGGCTTCTATTTACTTTTCGAATTAACTGAAATTCATAGGTTCTCAAAATCTAGAAAAATTAAATATTTTAAAAAAAATTTGGCTCTCTTAAGTTTGTCGTAGATTATTCACTTAGTTTAATAAATTGTTTGCATATATCTCTTCTCTATGCTTTTTCATGTTTGAATTATAAAATGATTGAGTATAATTTATAAAGTTCTTTAATATTTTTTTTAAAATTTTCAGGTCTTTCTTCATCATGTGCATCGAATGAGATATTTGCTAATATTAAGTAATAGATGTTGGGCGAGATTAACAGGGGTGGATGGAAATTAACGTAAATCAGTTGAGAAGATTAACGGGGCGGGTGGTAATTAATGCGAGTGTGGAGGTAAATGATAGGAGAGGGAGTGCTTTAATTAGGGGAGATTAATGAGGGTGGGAGTTAGGGGAGATTAATGGGGTGCATGGGTGGTGGGTAATTAACGTGGGTGGGGATATAGAGAGATTAATGGGATGAGAGATAATTAATGTTGGTAGATAGAGAGACCAATTAGAGAGAGAGATTGAATTAATGCCTTAATAAAGAGAGACTTAAGAGGAGAGAGAATAAGTGACACATGATACTAACATGAGGCTCACCTAGAAGCTCGTGAGGGGTGCCACGTGGATACCATTTGGTATATAGTAATAGTATAGATAGAAAATTAGGCTACAATCTTGATTAGTTGTTAGTGTCTATCATGTATAAGTGGATTAGAGAGCATAGCATTTAAAGTTGAGTCAAATAGTAGACATATCAACACTCACACTAAAATTCATGCGAATAGATCGTAGACCACCTACATGAAAAATTGACACATTGCCAACACTGGTACTAGCAGCCATGTGTCCCATGAGTTATATATAAACAACAACCGTCCATTGGTTATATATATATATATACACACACACACACACATATTTATATGGAAAAAGTTAACCTTCCCCAAGACTAATGAATTTGATAACCTTCATTAAGTCTTTTTTACATGTTTATTCAATATCATTTTATGAAATAGATAGTTTGGTATTTTTAAAAGAATAATAACTCATAAATGAAGGAGACAATAAATATAAAAAAAGTTAAATTATACTTTTCTCTTTTATATTTAATAATTAGTCTTTTATGAAAAAATTAAAGTACTCTTAACTTTAATTTGTTCCATAATTAATATAATATTATCTTTACTATTATAATGGGAGAGGGAGGCGTAGCCTGATTTTTTCAAAATTTCTAAAATACCCTTATATAAAACAAAACTTTGATTCAATGTTTTACTTTAATTGTTTTACTGTAATTCCCAAACTACCCTTTATCTATTTAAATAATAGAATCACAGCCAATTGTGATTGAACTTGGGGAGAGTTCAATCGCACCCGTGGGTTAATACGCGTCACTTTTAACTCCTATTAACTGAGGTTAACTCCTTCCCCTCGCTCTGATGTACATCGCACGTGCCACCCGCTAGTATATATAAAGAGAGTGCGATAATCCTCTCCTCAGGTGAGGAGCAAGCTATTGCTCCCCAGTCCACTCCTCACTCTCACAAAGCCCTTTAACGGCATGTCCTTGAATTATAGTAATTAAAAAGTTTTAACCCATGTAGTTAGTTTCCTTTTTCTAAAAAAAACTTAGGTTAGGTGTTTTAACCTTATGAAATAGTGAAATTTAACCACAATTAAACGGAGTTACAAATGAAAGATGTGGCGAGAAAAGGAAGGACGAGATGACTTCCTTCGCTCCACCAGCTAGAGTTGATTATTATATATATACATACATATATATATATACATACATATATATATAAGAGAGAAAGAATTCTACCTCCTCAGCCTATGGCACGAGGAGGACATCGTCTTGACTCCCTTTTCCTTGCCATGTGTCACTTTTTTAATTATCTTTAAACGTGGTTAAGATTCATTCACCCTAAGATTCACACAAAAACTAAGGTTAGGTATTTTAACCTTATGAGTTAGTGAAATTTAACCACAATTAAACGGAGTTACAAATGAAACATGTGGCGAGAAAAGGAAGGACGAGATGACTTCCTTGGCTCCACCAACTAGAGTTGATTATTTTATTTATATATATATATATATATATAAATAAAAGAGAGAAAGAATTCTACCTCCTCAGCCGGTGACACCAGGAGTACATCGGCTTGACTCCCTTTTCCTTGCCATGTGTCACTCTTTTTAACTATCTTTGAACATATGGTAAAGATTCATTCACCCCTAAAATGCACACGTCTACCTTTAGTTTGTAGAATTTTTTTTACCAAAGTTTATGACAATTGAAAGGAGGTTTGTGAGAGCGAGGAGCTCCTCGCCGTGGATGTGAACCATTTATCTTTTCTTTATTCATGCCTTCAAATTTGTTTTAGCAAGAAAACAATAAAATATAACAATTTTTCTAAGGGCCAATCAAATTTTAAATATATATATATATATATATATATATAAAACACGTGTGGCGCATCTAAAAGGGGCAGAATCTATTAGGATCCTTATCCACAAATCGTGAGACAAATAACATTATCTTCAAGCTTTTTCCATATCCAAAAGAAATTAGGTTACCTGAGGCGACATAGGAAGTCACTTGTTCCTAATACCATCATTTTCAAAGAAGATGACAACCTGAATGGAACAGGACTCAGCATCACAGCGTTCACATACAAGATCACCCGTTTCCCATACCATTACTCACATGAGTCCCTTCCCTTAAACAACTTCACTTCACTTCACTTCACTTCAAATGACTTTTCTGACAGAGAAGAAGAACATGAAAGAAAGCAAAACCAAACACCCACGAAAAGCTAGTAATTAAACCACTACTTTTACGACCTACATGACCACTCAACAGAAACACAGACACAAACAGCAACAGAAGTTACGGAACCACCGATCGAGATGTCGCTACATCGACCGGATCATCAGCGCCCAACCGATTCATCAGCCGACGGCTTCTTCCCAGATGGTGCAATCTTTGAAACACATGCAGTTTGATCTTTGGAAGGTGGATTAGCCAGTTTCACAGTAACTCCAACACTAGCACCAGCAACTCCAGCAGGACCATGACTGGGAAGACCCAAACCGGTTAGACCGGCCTGAGACGCCGTCGAGGGTTCCTCCACGGCATTGAATCCCGGCGGCAGCGACTGCGAGGCTTGACGTCGGTGACGAGACATGATTTGTGCTAGTGTTTTAGAGAGAGATGATTGTAGGTAAGAAAATATGCAAAAGATGATATGTATATATGGAACTATTAGGTGAGGGTTGAGGCTTAATTTGAACGCAATAAAGCGTGATTGGAAGAGGAGACAAAGATCTTGATGACACGTGGTGAGCTATGAGCCTCATGTTTGTGATCTCGTGGATAGACGGTCACGCGTACGGAACCGTCCCTTCTTTTGGGAGCATGATTCAATATGGTCTGTCGCGATGCAGCGTACAGTCAGGACGAGTAAATTACACGTTATTTTGAACTACCTCCTTCCCGAGCTCTCCATCATAAAAAAGTTGGCAGATCTTTTTGTTTGTGTCTTCAATAAAGATTGTGAAAATTGAATCTTTCATTTATCTCTTATTTTTGTGCAAAATAATATAACTATAAGTTACTCAGTAATTTTTTTATTTTTTATATTTGGATAAGAGGTTATAACACCTAACACACATCCAAAAAGGCTTGATTAACGGAGGGTCGATCGCCCTTATATATATACCCCCCATATATCCCTTACGAAGTTAATTCTTGTCGATGTGGAAGTAAGGAGGGATAGTAATAATACCCAGCTGCAAACACGGATAATAATAACAGTTTAAATATCAAGCAAAGGTGAGCTCCTTTCATACACTATATGGGGGGTAAAAATATAATTATCAATAATTACATTTTTACCCGTGTAGTGTAAAAAGGGAGCTCCGCATGATGCAAAGCTCCCCATGAAAATTAATCTCTAATGATAAATGCTTTAGTTGAAGTCTTTCATAAGGGATAGTTGAAGTCTCTTATCGTGTAAATAAAAATGGATATATTTGTGATTCAACATAGCTTAAATTTATTCTGTTCTAACCATACAAGCTATCAAAGTTCGGCAGGAGACGACTGAATCTAATTAATCTCCTTTATTCTATAAGATGCCTAAAACAGTATTTGAAAAAAAAAAATATCTTGCCAAAGTTCAGTTAACTTTGACTGTTCTTACGGAGACTTCTGAACCCAAACTAGGGTTATTTAAACCCGATTCTCCAAGAGAGTCAAAACACTCCATTTCAATTCAATTGCTTGTTTTTGGATATAAGTTATCCTTGTCTCTTCTTAGGCTTACATGCAGTCTAATCAAATATCAACTTAGCATGTTTGGTGGTAATTAGTCTTCAACCTTCATGACTGTACTATATTATTGACTTAGGAAGGAGGTTCCGGTTCCATTCCCGAGAGGGTGAGAGTAAGTTACACTCTCTACCTGCCTTTAACTTAGAACAGATACTGACTTGAACCAGGGTTGCGGCCTAACCATGTGTCTCATACCAAAAAAAACTCCTTGTTCTAGATTGTTTGGATACACTCAAAACAACTATTTTATCTTATGCCTAAATTGTTTGGTGACAGTTGAACTAGTTCCTCTTTGTAGACTATTTAGCTACAATTTGTTTTTATAAGAGTAACCATAGTCCTCTCTAGATTGAGTGTATCCCTATCCCACTTTAATTCAATTTAGACTGTTCAGTAACAAATTGTTTCTATTCCACATATTAGGACTATTATGATTCCAATTTGGCTACAAAGATATTGTACTCGATTAAGGGTCTATCATTAGGATTTACCATGCCGAGTGGCATTTGTATCACAAGTTCTTATTATAAGCTCATGATATTTCTATCTAGCTTATCTTCTAGTCTCGCATATACTGTGATAACTAGCTTGGTATTTACTGGGGCATTTGCCAATAGGACCACATCTGTCTAGTACACTATTATTGCACTTATTAAGTACCACCTCTCTCATTCGTACCGTACCCCAAGGCATGTTAAGATAAGATAGAATTATTCATCCTTATTTTGTCTTTTTTCACAGTATAGTTAGTGTTGGATTAATTTCATAAATCCCTACACAAGTTGGATAAATAAATAATTGAATAATAAATATATATGAATATATATATAACTGAATCCCACAAGTTGAGAGGCGCTCGAAAGAGAGTTTTTCTTGAAGATAGTCGAAGCCGATACAATTCAACTCGGATTCATCCAATCAATCCCTACGAGTTTACACGACTCGGTGGATTGTGGTGAACGAAACCTCTTTTAGAGTATGTCCGAATAATTACTAAAATCTTACAATAGATTAATTGAGTTTATGAAAAAATTCATTTCAATAAAATAATTAATCTAAAACATTGGAACATGATTTTTAGTCTAAAAATCATTTTAGAAATTAATCCAATTAATTAAACACTTTGTTTAGTTAAAAAAATAATTTAATTGAAAAAACAATTAAATCATAAGTTAAATACATTTATTTAACTTAACAAAACCGATTAAATCATTCACCTGTTTTAAACCAGAGTCTAAGCCAACCATACAGTTTCTGCCATAATTTTGGTAGTATAACGGTATATGGACTCAAATAGTCCAATTGGCTGAGTCTGTTAGAACCATCTCAATTTGATCAGTCAAGTTGGTTTAGTCCGTAGACCAACCGATTAAACTATCTGTTGGAGGGGTCCATTAGGACAACATTAGGTGGTTTGATTTAGTCATCTCATGTCGATCTGTCAAATTAGTTCAGTTTGAAGACTAACCGGTTAGACTGATCTGTTCGAATGGGTCAATCTTATAGACTACCAAAGAGGCTAACCCTTTCGGGCTTGCCACCATGATTGGGCTACATGTAGTACCAATCTGTGATTAACTATTTCTGAAATCACACACTGCTCTGTTCAATTAGATCTAGTCCAATCAGAATAACGAACGGGCCTATGGTTCAACCTTCTTTGATAGACTAGAAATGGAGGTGTTCTTCTCCTTTGGACTGGTTCTGGGCTCTGTCTGTAATATGGTAGAGTTTCTAGGCTCTCTATTTCGTCTGGTGGGTTTGAGCGTTCTTGACCCCTCCTTATATAGAGCCTCAAGTGGTATGACACATTTTCGTTGGGTTATAACCACTCGAATTACCCACGATCCAGATTCATTGAATCTAACCGCTAACCAATGGGTTGCATGGATAACTCAGGTCCACCAACCCACATGGGTCGGCCAAACTCACCCAGATCCGTGTGGGTCACACCCACACAACCCGCCATGTGTCTCTCAAGGAGAACACAATCTCGGTTCATCTAACCGATGGCTCCGATATAATCAGACAAAAGAAGCGACCAATCGCGACTAGCGACGATCCGCATGTGCAAAGTACAAAGTGCAAAGTGTGCCTCATAGCACCCAAAGCCCATTGCACGCTCATTGCACGAGCGCAACTCGCGCGTCGAAGATATATATGGTCTAAAGACTAGGAAAATAAGAGTCTCCTACACTTTAAGGAGTCTCCTAGACCACAAGATTACATTCTAGTAGAGTTTTAAAACACTTATAAAGAAGGAAACTTTCTTCTATTTTTACAATGTGAGACTATGTTTTCAAAGAGAAAGCACACAAGTGACATGAACTTGTCTCACAAGGAGATCAAGCTTAAGTCACCCCAAATACAAAACCAAGTATTTGAAGATTTAAATAGAGATCTATTTGAAATAAAATCAAATAGTTTTAGGGACTAAAACATAATATTAAATACTAAAAGAACCTATTTTTAAATCAAATTAAAATTAGATTCAACAATTAGTGGGTTAGTATTTGCTCTAGCAAAATATGGGAAAATCACAACGCCCACCTGCACGGGACTAGAGCCTAGAACATCCCTCCTAATGAGTAGTGGGGTTACTAATGATTTTACTTAAAAAAAACTTTTCGTCACACTAGGCAAGGTTTTGCGTCCTTAAGCCTGTCATGTTTAGCTAAGCTTAGCCACACTACTACCTAGCCTACGTAAGCATATGTTGGAATCACGGGATATTGGGACCTAAGTACAGCCCTATATATTTTGGAAATCTTATTGATTTAGATGATTCACTCAAAAGCTCTCTATCATTAAAGGACTAATGATTCCCAATCTTAGTTGGTTTGTCCCTTATTCGTCACGGGAGACATGAACCTAGTCTATCGATTTATATATGTCAACCAAAACAGGCGGGTCTAACCATAGTCCATTTATGAATTCCCATATAGTTGTAAATTTTGTCACAACTGATCTGATAGTCGTTCGCCTAAAACATTTGCTTGTTCCACTCATGCCATTATATCAATTTAGTTTCAGTCCATAGAGGAGATACAGTACCTTACTGACTTTTGCCCTTGTTCGTCAAAAGCCGCTTTCTTCCGGATTCTTCAGCTTGATCCAGTTAGATCTCCTATAAGGTTTCCATCAAGAAGTCAATATTAACCCTCATTTGATGAATTCTTAAATTCTTAATCTGTTAGGCTATCAACAAGGTTGATGGGGAGGATGCCTTCTTCTAGAGAACGGGTCTTCAAACGACCACTGAATCATAAATTTATGTTATTCATCCCTGATGAGCGACAACTACCACTATTCTTAAAATTTTACTTAGTGGGGACACAAGTTGAGAAACTTGTTTTGTCCTTTTTTTAATAAGTTGAATACAAATTTTTAGTGATCTTAATTTTGTGGTGGATCTCTGCTTTACTAAATAGAGCTTAGTGATCTTCTACTTGATGCTTTGCTTGCATTGTTGTTCATGAAAATTTGATTACTTTCTTGCTAGTTTTATAATCATTTCTGATTATCCCTAGTTAGCCCAGTCCATGATTGCACTTATGTATTGTAAAGGAAAATTTATGGGTTTATGGTATCAGTCATGAGCAACATGGTTCAGGTCTTGTACATTCATTTGCAGGTATGCGTCATCCGTACTCTTATTGTATGGCATGCTCTTCGAAGGAGTTGATGTTCCACTTGGAATCGTCCAATGTACAGCTCGGGTTCGTCCTTGGTTCAACTCGGGTTTGTCCTCATAAGGTGGCCCGTCATCAGACTTGTCAAGACATTCTGATAGGCAAGTTAGCATATAGGCATATGAGTTAGAGTATAGAGATACTTACCATGTAACCGTTGATCAGTTGACAGAAGGTAGTCAGATGTTAGAGGTCTTTCTAGTCGGGAATAACTGGTAGATGGTCAGGGCAGGTCGAGCAGGACCACAGGACGAAGATCGAGCATGACCACAGAGCAAAGGTCGAGCATGACCACAAGGCGAAGGTCAAGCATGCCTATAGGGAAAAGATCGAACATGACCTGTCCGGACAAACTATGCAAGTATACAGGTGAAAGCATTGTGCATGTGTACAGGTCAAGTACATCTTGTGAGTGTCAGTTCAAGAGTGTTGAAACTCTGATTTATTGAGAATAACTTAGATGAATTACAATGACCCATAGAAGGTTTAAATAGATAACCCAAAACTCTTAATTTAGAAAGACATATTAAAAATAATCCTAATATACTAAAGATATTAATCTAAGATTATCTATGAGATCCTATGTATCTCATAGATATTACATCATTATTTTCCTAACATAGTATTTCTTTAATAAGGAGTACATTCATTCAGGAGTATATTCGGGTAGACCAGACATCCAGGAATGTACTCGTACAATAGTATACTCGGGTAGGCAGGGAGTGAGTCTATTCGTACAAGAGTGTACTCGATCAAGTCGGGAATGAGTGTACTCATATAAGAGTATACGCAGGCAAGTCACGAGTGAGTGTACTCGTACATGAGTGTACTCGGACAAGTGATCAAATACATGCAATTGACTGTGCAGGTGGTTGTGTGATATTGACATATCATTAAACAGACAAACATAAACCATTGGCATTGATAGGGTGTAGGGATACCTGTCGAGCAATGTGACATATCGTGTTATGGCCAGACGATCGGATGGTGGAGATCCACTGGGGTGACGTCGATCATTGAAGGTTCGGATGGAGCGATCGTTACGGCATCCCTTCAAGGTCAGGGTTCGCGGATCGAACTACAAAGCCTTCTTCTTCTTCTTCTTTCTCTTCTTTCCTCTTCTTTTCTGGTTCAGGCATCCTCATTTTTGGGTTTACATTTGCCTCTTTATAGGCAAAAAATAAGGGGAAGCTTCCATGTAAGTATCTCACAACATATCTAAACATCTTTTGTGAGTCGGTGGTCTTGGGTTGCAAAATCCCAATTTTACCCCTTACGTGTATCTTCTTGAAGATTATGTAAACTGATCAGTTAGCAATTTGAGAAATTTTAAAGTCCTCTTTAAATTATGATCGATCACAACCTGATTTTATAGTATGCAAGTCCAATGCGAACTCCATCCTTGGTCAGCTCTTCTCTATCAAACTCAAACACCATCTTGAACCTATGGTTGTAGAGTACGAAACTTGAGATGAATCCTACCTTATCGATGTTAGGGGCATGTAGATATCTTTGAGAAGTAGTGCCTTCTCAGTGAGAATTCGAGTTCTGCAGAACTTGTTGCTTTAATCTTCGACCATCTCCATCTCGATGCTTAGCAATCTAGGAACCTTCATGGGTCTTGTCTCTCCAAAGATGAAGATAGTCAGTATAGCCAACGAGGGGTTGGGCTACCGGCCAAGACCACACCTCAAGAAGCGGAGGTCTTGAGTTCAAGTCCCTTCCCCTTGTTGGCCACCCTTCGGGATTTATCTTGGCATTCCTGGTTGTGAAGTATAAGGGAATCTGCACAGGCCGAGGGACTTAGTTGGATACTCTAAAAGGCCCGAATACCCTCGTTCCCAACAAGAAAAAGCAGAAGACAGTCTCTTAAGCTTCCAATAAGCCATATACATGCATCATTATCTTATAGAATTTACAGAACAACTGATTACTCGAGGCATCAAAATTCATGTGATAGCATGTGATCACCCAGTTTTGTGCTTCTGCCTTCTCTTCAACTTATGCGTCTGTACAACACAAAATATTACGGCATTCTTGTTCAGGACATAAGCGACATAGATGTGGTTTAGGCAAACCCCATTTGAGGTACTTGCATCATCAAGTAGTAAAAAACTTGTACCATCTCATATAGTGCAACAAAGTAACTCCATTATAAGTTGGAATTGGAAGAAGCAGTAAGTTTTTAACAAATAAGTGGTCCGCGCAAATAATACCCAAATTAAATTAAAGTAGAATAAGGATACAGTCAATCAAGTGAGGACCATGGTTACTTTAACTGGAACATTGTAGACAAACAGTATGCAAAAGGAATCAATTGTACTATTACCAAACTATTTAGACAAGAATAAGAGCAGCCTGGTAGTCAAAGAGGTCATTAGATAACAGAGTTGTTATTAAGGTGTCCAAACAATCAATAACAAGGAATGAACTAAGTTGATGTCCAATTAGACGTCAAGTAAGCCTAAGAGGAGACAAGGCTAACCTATATCCAACAAGGAATTATGTTGAAAGGGAGTGTTTGGTTCACTTTGAGAACTGGATTTAAGTAACTCTAGTTCAGGTTCAAAACTTTTCTTAAGAAGAACAATTAAGGTTAATTAAAGGCCGTGGCAGTGCGGAACTAACACTACTTGAAGTATGCTTATTCATCATGGTTACATTTTCAGGAAAATGACAGTGTTCAATCGAACCGTGATAGAATCTCTTATAAATCACAGGAGAGATCTAAAAAAAAAACAATTGACTTGAGTTTACATCACAGTTAATAATTTTTTTGTTTTTTTAATGCCACTCAATGGCAGTGGGGGGTTTGGCAGACCCCTACCTATTCATTAAAAAAAAGCAATGAGGGGATATAAAACCCTACCCCTACAAAATCACAAGAACACAAATACATAAGACTTTACTAAAACAATTTTTACTTTACCAAAGAGTAAAACTACTCCTTAAATCGAGTTGGTTTCCTAACCTCCTTCTTTGGTCTTCCTTGAGAAGAATCAATTGTTAATGTTTTCTTCTTCTTTTTATTTCTCCTTGATGTCACTAGTTGAAAATGGTCTTCTTCTTTGAATTCTTAATAAGAATATCATCACGAACTTGCTCTTGACTACCAAGTCTACTAGGAAACTCAACCTCCCATTGACCTTCAGAAATTTGACTCCTAGAGACATCTACACAAGTTTCTGCCCCATTTTTTCCCTCTAAATATTTGGCTGGTCCAGATTTAGAGAGACAATTTGAATCGCCTTGAATAATCTCCTTAGGTTAGGCAAACTCCTTCTGTTTAAATACCCATCTAGGTTTTGTTGTTAGTAGGTTAATAAAAAAATTGTCATAAATATTTGTCATGGGAAATATAAGATCACGATTATTACCATATTTTTAAGCATTACTGTTATTAATATGATTCGTGATCTTATATTGACAATAAAATTTAAGTAGACTTTATTTGGATTCCGATCACGGTTATTTAACGACTGTGATTGTATCTATTGTTTATAAATATTACATATGCATATAGTTACTAAATAAGCAACTTCTGAAGTGTTCTTCTCCCTTCATGTTTCCTAATTTTCTTGTCATATTATTAATGGAGTTACTAAACCATCTTTTTTTTTGTCTTGTGAAATTTTAAGTCAAGAGATCCTTATTATAAAGTGAAAGAAAACTTTCTAAGATAAAGAGAAGCGTGTTTTGCTCAAAACTTCCATAAGAAAAAGAAAAGTGTCTTCAGAGTGTTGTTCAGACCTCATCCTCACTGTTATTAAGAACCAATCTTTGCGTTTAGATGAGGAAGAAGAAGAAGAAACATAAGAATGAGATTTCTCTTTTACTAAAAACAAAACATCTTCATTTTCTTCTATTTCGTTTGATTTTCATTTTTCCTAAAACAGCTAGCCCTCAAAAATCAGCATGTCTTCTAGTGTCATTGTCGTTTCTCACCAAGGAAGAATGGATATTCTGTTGCATCATGAACCTCAAAGCACGAGTTAGGAAATTGTTGCAACATGTGGCCTGGACTAAATGGGGTGGGGGGGGTATTGTGTGTGTGAGCCTTAGTAGTTACCAAAAGAAACAATAATTAGTTCCACATTGGTGGGGAACCCTTGTTTTTGTGAGCCCCGATAGCCCCATCTCCCTCTCTTTTTGAAAGGGTTGTGTGGGTGCATTGGCCTTGTGGCCTAGGCTGTGTGTGTATTGGGGGGTATATAGTGTGTGCTTGTGTCTTATTTGAGTTACCAAAAATAAATAAAGGAGTTCTAGCCCAGATTTCAAAAAAAAAAATAGAGCAAAAATAACACATATATAGCATGTTCTCTATAAATTAATAGACTGTTATTAAGAGGGCAGAATAACAGAAAATTGGTGTTGTGAATGACAGGATAAAAGAGACTTGTTTTGAATAGACTAGGGATAACTATTGTAATTTTTAACTTATGCTAATTTTAAAATATCTAGTAAAGTCAATGCTATTTTATAATTTTTTGAGATTCTTGGGAATACTCTAGTAGGTCACAGGAAGTTCGATAGGTTCTATAGGGGTGTAAAATCAGGAAATTACAATTTTGTAAATGATTTTCTCAACTTAACTTCTCAACTTGTCTTTGCGTCTCATTTTTGCTTCTTGCTCTGACACGTTGATTAATGAATTGGGTTTAGTTTTGATCATTTCAACCCTAATCGGGTTGGGGTCGATGTTGAGGTCATAAGTTTCAATTTAATTTTTACCCGACCCACAAATCCATCACTTCTTTACACCTTACAAATGTATGATTTATAGCTTAATTAGCAGCCCAAATAGGATCCAAGGGCCTTATATCGATTTGCCCAAAAGTAGGGGTATATTAAGGGGGGCATGGAAAATATAGTTGGAAATCAATCAGAGAATTCGACCACAATGACTGAATTGATTATCTTCATCCACAAGGATAATAATCATTAGGGAATCCAAGCACACAAAATAAGCACAGATTTGCAAAAGTAATTAAAAGGTAGAATACATCCAATCCCAAGTGTGTATAATATTTAAAAGTGGTTCCCTAGTGATCGTTATATATAACTAAATATTATTTGTTATTAGTGACTGTCTTTTTTTTTAATATAATAATATTAGGAAGTGCATTATATGAATATGATTTTGAATTTATTTAAGTGTTTCATCACTTTATAAAGTTTGTCTTTGTCGTCTCATTTTCTTTTTCTATCACGAAGCATCTATTAGGACAAAATATATTTTCTTGGTACTTATACTAATCCCATTTAACCCATGCATCGCACAGGTTTTCACTATTATATATAGAAAGTAAATCAGCTTTTGGAAGCTTGACTTTTGCAAAATGATATGCACGATCGAGTCATGTGATTCTTCTCGAATGGATGAATGGTCAGCGATAGTAAGGTTTTTTTAGTGCAAATCCTACTAATGCCGGGCTGGACCAATGTTTACGCAGGCTGGGAAGGCCGGGCTGGACTAGTGTTTAAACGGGCTGGGCTGTGTTCAAGTTCAATTCTTAGCCCAATGTTGAGTTTGGGAGGGGTTCATACCAATCTGTCTGCTCTGAGGGCCGAGCCGGGCCTAAACTCATAGTTTTTATTATTATTATTATTATTATATAAGTTTGTATTAAAACCAAGAGTCGTGAGGCTGCACTCAAGTCAAGCTAATTCGTCGGCTCGACTCAAGCTCATTTGATCCAAGCTCAAGCTAGCATTTCAGGCTTGAACAAACCAAGCCAAGCTTTTATTTGTTTGAGCTCGAATGATTAAACAAGCAAGCTCAAGCCAACCCTGTTTGATTCAGCTTGGCTTAAAGCTCAGCTTGCTTAAGACTCGATTTGGCTTGAGATGAACTCAGTTCGAAATATTATATATATAAAATATTATGTTATTTATATTAATATAAACAATATTTTTTACTTTCTTTATCATAGTTTGTAATAATTTTTAATAACTAAGTTTAAGAGATAATTTTTAAAAAAAAGTTAAAGTGTTATAATCAAAAAACTATGATCTAACTTTCTACTCTTTGGACTACAGTATTACCCCCAAATCTTACTTTCATCTATGAATGTATTAATTTTATGTAGTTTTATTGTATTATAATTCATTAATAAATATTTAATAAAATAGTGTCAAATTAAATTAAATAATTACATGAATCAAGCTTAAGTCAACCCGAGCTCGGCTCAGCTTGAATAAAGTTTGAGCTCAAGCTCAAGCTCGAACCAAGTTCAAGACAAGCTCAAGCAGAGCTCGAGCATGTTCAAGCTAATCTCAAACTTGGCTTGGCCAAGCTCGGCTCAAATACACCGAGCCGGATCACCTCCGTGCTGCCACCTGTCCCTTTATATTTTCCACAAGAATGGAGTGTAAAAGAGACTTGGCTTACGACAACTGCAAAGGGGTAGGGGTACATGTTGGATCCATCTAAGTGTTGATGAAGCTACATATCAGTTAACACTAGAGGAGATCCGAAGTCTTAAATCAAATAGCATTTCAAACGAGAAGAATGCTAAGCATACTCACAATCCATGCTCTTCCTCTTTTTTAGATTATATTTACTAGTGGGCCGCACGTGTGATGCATGTGAGAGAGAGGGAAAGAGGAGAGAGGCTGGGAAGAGGGACCTTAGTGAGGGCATTTTGAAAATAAAAATTAAGGAATATTTTGGGTGTAGAAACTTGAGGGATATTTTGGATTAAAAAAAATTGTGAGGGACACGTTGGTTATAGAAATATAATGTAAGACCATTTTTAGAATCAAAAAGCCTTAGGGACATTTTGGGTATAACAAAGAAAGGGGGTAGGCGGGGCCTTGGCGAGTCGTTCTTCTTTCGGAGCATTTCGTCAAGAGAGCGAGGTTGGTTATGCCACTGAGGCCGTCTTGTGTCCCTTTTAACACTACTTAACTATGATTAAGACTCACCCACTTATCATTGGTTTTTAGAAAAAAAAAAATTTAACCCTATGAGTTAGTGAATTTTAATTAAGGTTTAAAAAAATTAATTATTTTTTCTAGCAACCAAGAATAAATGGGTGAACCTTAGTGGTCGGTGAATCTTAACCACAGTCGGAGTCCCGTTACGCCCTTGGGGTTGCCATGTGTCTCTTTTGACACCCCTTAATTGTGGTAAGATTCATCTATCCCTAAAGTTCACCCACCTATCCTTTGTTTTTAGAAAAAAAATATTAACTTTTTAAAATACTAGTTAAATTTACTATTTCCTAGGGTTAAATTTTTTTCATAGTATTTTTTCTTCTAAAATCCAATAATAAGTGAGTGAACCTTTGGGTTGAGTGAATCTTAACCACGGTTAAAGAGTGTTAAAAGGGACACATGGCGGCCTCAGTGGTGTAACCGGACTCCAAGAAGTCCGGTTTTAACTGTAGAGAATTTCAAGCGTAATAGATAGATGAGTGAGGGGTGATATGGGAACCAAGCAAATATTTAATTAAGTGTTTGTCTTATATAATGATTATGATAAGGGTAGTTTAGGAATTTTACAAAATTTCATCTACGTTTTTAAGGGCTCGTTATGCAAAGGGTAGTTTTGAAATTTTACAAAGTTGTATCTACCTTTTCAAGGGCTCATGATGCAAAGGGTGGTATTGGAATTACAAAAGATTCAATCAACATTTTGAATATGGGCCATCCTCTTTATTTTGGTACTAGTGGGAAGCACGTGAGATGCACGTGAGAGAAAGGAATGAGAGAGAGACTAGGAAGAGGGACCCTAGTGAGGGCTTTTGAAAAAAAAAAGTAATGAAATATTTTTGGTATACAAACTTAAGGAAGATTTTAGTTTAAAAAAAATTGTGAGAGACACATTGCTTATTGAAATATGATGTTGAGAAATTTTAGGTATAACAAAGAAAGGGACGGGCGGGGCCTTGGCGAAACGTTCTTCTTTCAGAGCATTTTGCCCAATAGAGTGAGGAGTCCTTTATGCCACTGAGGTCACCATGTGTTCCTTTTAACACTATTTAACTGTGATTAAAGATTCACCCACCCCTAGGGTTCATCCACTTATCCTTGGGTTTATAAAAAAAATATGAATTTTTTTTTTTAATCCTAAGTGGTAGTGAATTTTAATCAAGGTTGAAAAGAAATTAATATATATTTAAAAAAAAACTAAGAATAAGTGATGAACCCTAGCGGTCGGCGAATCTTAACCACAGTTGGAGTCCCGTTACACCCTTGAGGTTGCCATGAGTCTCTTTTGACACCCCTTAACTGTGGTTAAGATTCATCTACCCCTAGAGTTCACCCACTTATCCTTTTTTTTTTTAACAAAAAAAATTAATTTTTTTTAACAAAAAAAATTAATTTTTTTGAACCCTAGTTAAAATTCACTAATTCCTAGGTTAAAATTTTTTTTTTCATATTTTTTTTCTAAAAACCAATGATAAGTGGGTGAACCTTAGGGGTGAATGAATCTTATCCACAGTTAAAGAGTGTTAAAAGAGACACATGGCGAGCTCAATGGTGTAACTGGACTTCAAGAAGTTCGGTTTTAACCGTAGAGAATTTAAAACCTAATAGATAGATGAGTGAGGGGTATATAATATGGGAACTAAGCAAACATTTAATTAAGTGTTTGTCTTATATAATGATTATGATAACGGTAGTTTGAGAATTTTATAAAATTTCATCTACGTTTTCAAAGGCCCATTATGCAAATGATAGTTTTGGAATTTTGCAAAACTTCATATATGTTTTCAAGAGTTCATTATGCAAAGGGTAGTTTTGAAATTACAAAACATGCCATCAAAGTTTAGAACATGGGGCATCCTCTTTATAATAGTAAAGATGTCAACTTATTTGTGTGCCCCACATAAAATTATTTCTTTGATTATTACTCTCACCTTTTAGATAATAAATCAACCTCTTGATAATAAAAGAAATGCCTTTATGTGAGCCTCCAAGTAGACTGACACAAAGTCATTTTTTTTATGAAAAATAATCAATATCTTGGCTGGTGGAGCTAGCATAAGAAGGGGTCTGGTCCCCCTTTTTCTTGCCATGTCCTTTTCTGTGATGAAGATTCACTAATTACCCTTAGGGTTTAAGCATTTAATCTTAATTTTAAAAAAATTAACCATAGATATTAAAACTTGTTAACCATAGTTCAAAGCAGTTAAAGGGGCTTTATGAGGACGAAGAACAATAGTCTAATCCTTGCCCAAGGAGAGGACTATTGTTCTTATTTTATTATAATAAGGGGGAGAGTAGCAATTGTGAGATTATGCTTACCATTCCATCATGGACAATCTAGAGTCCGGATCTTGTCCAATTGTGATTGAATTCGGGAGGGTTTAATCGCGCCTACAAAGCCCTTCAATTGTCCTGTTTTTTTTTACTCTGATTAACAATTTTTAACCTTTAAGTTTGTATTTTGTAATATTTTTTTAAAAAAAATCAAGATTAGATTGTTGAACCCTAAAGGTTTGTAAATCTTAACAGCAAGTAATGGGATTAAATAGGATTATTGGACACTTGTTAATCTGTGGCCGCATTTGGAGAGTTCAATCGTAATTGACTATGATCCCAACTCGACAATCTAACCCATCCACTTCCAGTCTTCAAAAGGAATAAAACAAATCCTTAAAATGCTATGTTTGGTTGTTGAGAAAATAGGTGAAACCAAAGAAAATAAAAGAAAATTCTGAATTTCTAATCAGATTTTAGTTTTGTTTTGTCCAATACTTTTTTCTTTTCCATGTTTCACTGATTTTCTCGGCAACCAAACATAAGGTAAAGCAGTAAATTTTCAACAAGAGAACCTTCCAGCAATAAATGGGGACCATTTAGATTGTTAAAAGGGCAATCTTCAAAGCCTTCCAACAACCTCCGGTACTGTTGCTCCCTCTTCAAGGCCATGAATGTCCATTAGATTGTTAAAAGCTATTGACAATTACCCTTCAACAACCATATGATTGATTCCCGGTAGCCTGTCTCAAGGGATGAGCCACAACCGAACTTTCTGGTGCTTCCTTTTCCACATCCGAACCTTTCATTACTTTACGTTCGGGGCTGAGACTCGTCTCTTAACCATACACCATAACTTCCACATCATCTTGTTCTTCCACATTGCGTTGAACATTCTTCTCATAACGCCGTTGATTGCTCACTAACTCTATGTAACCTGTGCTATGGCAGGATTTGCTCCCAAACCAAGAATCTTCACCTTCAAACAACTGACTAAGGAAATGATGCAAAAAAAAACAAAAAATTTGAAAAGCGAAAAATGAGATATAGACACCTCACTCTCATTAGTTATGTGTAGTTTACCATACTTTTGATCATGAGATGGTGTGATCATTAAAATATACATTTGTTTCACTAATAGATACTAATCATACTAACCGGGGTTGCAGCCTAACTGTGGAATCTAATTTGAAAATGATTGAAAAGTTATTTCATAATGTTTGTAATATTATGTTTTGATCCCTAAAATATTTTTAGTTTATTTTAAAAGAATCCCTATTTAAATCAAATAAATGTTTTATTTTGTTGGTGGCCAGGGTGACTTGAAGCTTGGTCTCTTTAGTGAGACGAGCTCATTTTAGTTGTGGGTTTTTCCTTTGTAAGTTCAGTCCCACATTGGAGGTGTACAAGAAGTTTTTCATGTTTATAAATGTTTTACAACTTTAGTAGAATGTAATCTTATGGTATAAGAAGCTCCTATGTTGTATAGTCTTCCATTTTCCTATCTTTATACACCATATCCTCAACATAGCAAGCAATGGGCTTTGGTCGCGAATGAGGTGCACTTTGTCTTCTTATGTTCGATCAAATTTAGGTCGTCGGTTAGTTAGATTGTGATCGTGTACTCTCGAAGTGACACGTGTGGGTGGGTTACCCACACAGATTTGGGTTCTCCATGTGACCAATCGGTTAGGCAGTTGGGGCAATTTAGGTTCCCTGAACTTGGACCGTGGACAGTTAGGGTAGTTGACCCCAGTGAATGGGTGTCATACCACTTGGGTCTCTATATAAGAATGGATTAAGAAGACTCAAACCCACCTAACGAGTTAGATAACCCAGAGACTCTACCGGATTGCAAACAGTGCCTAGAAACAAAGATTCAGTCCGTTCAATGGAAAAAAAACATATCCAGTCCATCTAGAGGAAGAGGACAAACCAGGCCAAGGAGGAAGAAGACCTCTACACCCAGTCCAACCAGAGAAGGTTGAACCATATGCCCGTTTGTGGTTCAGATTAGACCTGATCCAAGATCAAAACAACATGTGATTCCAAAGATTTGGGACCGATGCTATCCCAATCATGGTGGCATGCCTGAAAGGGCTAGCCTATGGTAGTCAATACAATTGACTCACTCAAACGATCAGTCTAACCGGTTTGTCCTCGTACTAAACCAATATGACAGATCGACATAAGATGACTAAATCAAACCGCCTAAATTGTCCTAATGGACTCCTCTAACAGATAGTCTAACCGATTGGTAGGGGTGTCAATGGGCCTGGCTTGGGCTTGTATTTTGGTGATTTTTGAATAGGCCCAGCCTAAGCCCGACACATTTTCAAGAGGCTTTGAAGCCCGAATTCGGCCCGATTGACATCCCTACCGATTGGTCACGAACTAAACCAACTTGACTGATCAATCGAATTGAGATGCTCTAAATGAACTCAATATATTGGACTATTCTGGGTTCATTTACTGTTATGCTACCAAAATAATGGTAGAAACTATGGTTGACCTAATCTTTGGATTAAAACAGATTAATGAATTAATCGGTTTTTGTTAAGTTAAACAAAAGGGGTTTAATTGATTTTCAATTAAATGATTTTTTTAATTAAACAAAGTGTTTAATTTGGACTGAATTGCAAAATGATCATTTGGACTAAATTCATGATTAAGAGTTTTAGATTAATAAATTTAAATGAAATGGACTTTTCATAAATTAAATTTTTGTTGTAGGACTATATTACTTTAATAATCTTTAAATTAATTATTCGGGCATACTCTAAACAGAGGCTTGGTACACCAACATTTTTCCCTTGCACATGGGAGGCTTCGACTATCTTCAATAAAGACTTTCTATCTCTTTCAAGTTGCATGATTCAATTATATATATTATTGTTGTTCAATTTTTTATTTATCTAACTTGTGAAGTGATTTAGTAAGTAAATCCAACATTAACCGTATATCTCGATAAAAAAAAATGTCGTCTTATATGAAATATATGTAGAGAATTAGGTGTCCTAGGTTCAATCGAATGATATTTACTTATGATCGACAATTTGAATTGTAAACTCATTATAAATAGCTCTCTTTGACCAGTGATGAAAGCAAACTTCTTGAAAAAAAGATCAATTTATCCCAGTACATAGCTTTCCATGAACCAGGCACTCCTCTTTTTACTACAAGAAATCAGGGTTTTAACGACGGTTTTAAAGCGTCGGTATAATGCGGTTATCCGTCGGCATAAATCATTCAACGTGATGCTAATGTTTTTCGGGAGGCATCTGTGTACTGCTAGTGGAGCTAATTGTTGCATTCGAATGTGGCAGTTGTGACTCTTCAAACCAGATATTTTTCACTCCTTCATATTTACATACCGTGATATATATATATTTACTGCATAACCATCTGACACTTTATCATTGGACAGTACCTTACAGGAAATATTTTCTCTTCCGAAGACAATGAAATGCACGCGAGAGGTAAAAATGTTTTCTGTCCAACTGTGTAAGGATGAAACGCCAATCTAATACCTATATGTTTGAGATCAAGACGTTCATTTAAGTTGTCTTTTGTTTTTTCTTCAATATTCAATAATGTATCGACAAGGCTATCACAGACATTCTTTTAAATGTGCATGACATCTAGGTTGTGTCAGATTAGAAGGTACTCCCAGTATGGTAAATTGAAGAAAACACTCTTCTTGTTCCACCTAATGTCTTTCTAAAGGAGACGTTGAGACCTGACAATTATTCTAACTGCTTAGTCCCAGAAATGGGATAGGAGCGGGACATAATTTTGCTTCTTCATCAAATGATTTTCTCTTGCAACAAAATTTGTGGTTGGCTTCCAAAAAGCGATGATGACCCAAGTAGCAAAACTTTCGGCTATGTTTCAAATACCTACTACAAGTACTATAAATATTGCAATGCAGACAAGCATAACGACCCTTGGTGTTCCATCCTCAGAGGTTTACATACATAGGAAAGTCATTTATTGTCCATAATAACACCGCACACATCTGAAAATTCATACTACTTAAAGCATCATAATTGTATAAGTCATCCACCCACAAGTCATTCAACTCATCTATCAACAGTTACAAATATACATCAATGTCAATCCCAGACACACGAGGACTTGGAGTTAGTAGCGACATCAAGAAATAAGGTACTTCATGTACATCCAAGGTGGAAAGTTATATGACATCAAGACAACATATCATGTGCTATAGGCAATATTCAATGTACCAAATGGATTGAAATCATCGCTAGCAAGCCCAAGTCTGACGTTGCGTGGCTCCGCAGCAAAGTCCGAATATTTTTTGTCGAGACGTTTCTAGGTTGGGGTGTTGGCGGGATGCCTTAACACCCCACCTTTGGTGCAACTCTCTGCATGCCATCATATGAATGAAGTTGTCTTTTCAAACATTAACAACCTCTGAAGTCTGGGCTTCAAGGGAAAATGACGCAATATCTTGACAGATACTTTACAATCCTTAGAAGAATAGGGCTCTGTCATTTCTCCGCTATTCTTCCACCTTAAAGTCCCATATACCGAACATACACTATCGTTGACAGATTGCTTCCGATACAACATGCAAGCATTAGAGCATGCATCAATCTTGTTATACTTAAGCCCTAGTTCCCCAATTATTTTTTTAGTGTGATAGAAAGAGTTAAGCAAAGTTTCAACATCGGATAGTGCCTCCTTCATGTGTTCCTAATTTGAATAAATTGGATTTTTTCTGGTAAAACTAGGACTTGTTACTCTAGTTTGACCATATTTGGGAGCTATGTAAGCCCTGGACTACAGAATTTTGTTGTATCTTATACAGTGATTAGCTCTTTTATCATCTTCATATGTTAGTCTTATTTTTTTCTCTTTCTTTGCATTGCCATTGATCTTATTGATCTTGTTTTACATAGCAAACATCTACCGAAATATAGAAATAGTAAGAGTCAACATCAATACATTTAATCTCTTATGAACGGTGTCATAAAAGGTTATATAAGATGAACTTCTATTTTAATTAGATATCTTTAAAAAGCAGCTACAAGATTTAGCAGTTAACCACGTGAAGAAGAATATTAAGAACAAGGAAGAAGAATGTTCTGTAGGGCTTTATTTTGTTATATTTACATGATTTCCAACAGACACAAAAAAATATTTCAGAATAAAGAACAAGGAAGAAGAATATTTAGAACATAAACCTTACAATTTTCATAACAAATCTGCTTCTGAGAGAGAGAGAGAGTGATGAACCCTTCACTACCACCTGCAAAATCTCCAATTTTCAAATCAATTCCCCACAATAAAGATCATAAACCTTACAATTATCAAGAAGTTCTCTTCGATCTACCCCATTGATCGAAAGCTTATTTTCCCAGATGCCAAAGAAGAAGAAGCAAACGACTAAATGTGCTGAAATTCAAACAAGGCTTCGAACAAATCTAAAGCTTCAGCGATTTATTCAATAAAATGCAAAAGAGAAGAATCATTTTAAAAAAATTAAAAAGTTAAAGATCAAAGCTCGAGCTCTGTCATCGAAAACAAAAACAAAAGAAAATTTGACAAAATCTAAGCTCGAGCTCTGTTAAAACAAACCCCCGGATATGACTCGCCTAAGCTTCAAACTTCAAGACACAACCCTAGATTCAGAAAATGATTCACAACAGAGATAGAAAACTAAAATCTCTCTCTAAATTCCAAGCTTCTTCCCAAGAAATGTGAAACCTACGAAGCTTGCTACTGTGTGAGAGAGAGAGAGAGAGAGAGAGCAACAAGGACAGCATCGAAACCGGAAGGCGACGGTGACGGCAAGGCGGTGACGACGGAAAGGTGATGATAAGGCAGAGGGAAAAAGGGGCGGGAGATTTCAAGATTAGGACGGGATGAAGTGATCACGTAGAGGCTCGGGGAAATTTCATCAAACAATTTTTAGTGACGGGATTATTTCTATCGCTATATATGCGGTAAATATTAATGATGGTAATAATATCCTGGCTAACCAAATAACCTGTGAAAATTAGTAGGGACAATAATATAACCGTGGCTACATTTTTAGACCATCCAGTTAAATTAGTAAAATAATTTTTTATTAATACAGTATTGTAATGATTAATAGCGATAGATATATAGTGATGAAAAGAAACCGTCAGAAAAGGTGGGTTTTATTGACGGAATATTGAACCATCGCTAATTTTCCGTCCTTAATATGCACTTTTCTTATAGTGAAATTTCATCATAACTAATGGGGCTATGTACCAGGGCCGGCCCAAGCCATTTAGAGGCCTAGAGTGAAAATTCTAAATGAGGCTTATTTTTAGTATTATTAAAAAAAAAAATTTACTACAAATAAGGCTTTCTAACATTCAAAATGAGCATTTTATTATTTTTAATATTCTAAATGGGGTCTTTTTAATTTTATTTTTTTATTTTTTTTAATAGGGACCTAAAGGAAAAGCTTTGATGGCCTAATGGATGGGCCGGCCCGGCTATGTACATGCAAGGCTTCTTTTATTCTATTATTTTTATTACTATTATAAACATAAAATTTCATATTGATACTTAAAAATTATATATATTCTGCTACTCACTTTCACCCTTAAGACAAAGATTTTGTATATCCCAACAAATGTCTAACACAAAATTCTTATCTTCTTACACGTCTCTAAAAGGGGTGTAATAAGGGCAGTGGGCAGCTAGCACTCCCCAAATTATATTGGAGGTTGAATTTACCCGTTATTATATCTCCTTGTACAACCCGTTTTGATTGTTATCTCCTGGTACAACCCGTTTTGATTGTTAGTGGGTGACCCATCTTAACAATGTCAGCGTGTGCCTTCTACTATTTACTATTTGGTAAAAAGAAGAAATCATCTTGGAGTGTCTACGCCTATCTCATTTTTGACTATATGCCTCATGCAATTTGACTATTAAATTTGAAGAAGAGTGCTAGCCCTACTTTGAGGACATTCCTACTTCAGCCTGAACCAATCATTTGTCCATTTTTTTTTATTTTTAAAATTTATTTTATAAATCACCCAGAAGAGGCAAGGGTTTGGCAGACCCCTACCTGTTTATTAATATAAATAAAAAACGGATACAAAGCAGGGGAGGACATAAAACCGAAACCCCAGCCAAGAACACCAACTTACACTCTAACATTAAATAATGGAGATCAATCTATGCGCATCATACCTTTAATAGTCTTCGGGCAATCACTAATATTTCTGAAAATCTTATTGTCCTGATTCCTGCAAGTTTCTTTGGAAAGATAGTCAGCTACCTGGTTATTTTCACGGTAAGTATGCTGAAAAATTAAATTACATTTATTCTTCAGACTGATAATTTTCTTCCACCAGCACCAAGATTTTCATGGAGGATCAACTATCTCATTAATAACATCAATAATAATCTTAGAGTCACTTTCCACTATGATATTAGAGATTCCCAATTTATCTCACAACAAAACACCATCCCAGACGGCCCTGATTTCAATAATTGTGTTAGATTTCAAGATTTCCATTTTCGCTGTTAAAGTACTTAGTTTAAATTTTTAATGATTGTAAGGCTTTAAAATTGAAAATGACCAGATGGTTTGCTCTGGCTGAAACTAGGAATGCCTTGAGAGTAGGGCTAGCACTCCTCTTCGAAGAATGCTACACATTTCCATTAGTCTCAAGTGTCCTCGTTTTTGGGTGGATTTGAATTGGTTTTCTAAATTAGTATGGCAGTCAAAAAGCCCACTATTTGATCAGTTAATATATATTAACTTTTCTTTTATTAACTTAGATAAATGCCTACACTAAAAAAAATTGAGAATGTTAAATGTATTCTCAAATTTTCTACTCCCAATTTTTTAAACCATAAAAGAAATGATTGCATGGATTTTTAGGTGTAATATGGACTTTTACTTTTTAAACTGTTAAAATAATAAAACTTGTCAACGTGTTAGCCCTATCTTGGGTCTATGAAAAAACTTAATGCAGCTGGGCTAGCACTCCTCTTTTTGCTTCCAATATGTTTTTACTTGTATCTAGTGTCGGAGAATCCTCAGTGGGACCTTAACCCCATAAATTTAATCGATGGGCCTCCTTTATGGTAGAATATCACTCCATAATTTAAACCAAAAGGAAGATCTCAATTCTCAACTCATTCCAAAGCTAAATTTTAGATGGTTGATGCCCTATCCAAGGGCGAGACAGGGGTAAGGGGGCACATGGAAGAACAATATATAATTTAATAAGGCATAGCCATGCGGCCTAGTTTGAAAAAAATTATAATTTATAGGGCATAGTAATGAGACTGGGCATAGTAATGAGATAAAGAGACATTTGCTTCCCCAAACTTTTGAAGAAGAAAAATCTATTATCTTATTTAATTATTTAATAGGGCAGTCATGGGACAAGGGGGCAACTGCCCCTGAATTTGAAAACAATATATATATTTTATGCTATGTATTTAATTATTTAACAAAGCATAGTCATAGAACAAGGGGATAGTTGCCCCCTGTAAACAGGAGAAACAATTATGCATGTAGGATACAAAACGTATGGACGAGATGGTTCCACAAACTTAATAGTCAAAAAACACTACAAGAACTGTACCAATTAGCAACGGATTATTTCTGTCTCTAATAATCGTTTTCCGTTACTAAGAGTATTAGAGACGGAAATATTGTTCGTCTCTATTCTGTGGCAGATGCTCCCGTGACTAATGGTGTAGAGTATTAGACATGGATTATTTCCGTCTCTAATGTCTTTTACTATTAGAGACGGAAATATTTCCGTTTCTAAAACTAATTATTTAAAAAAAAAAAAAAAATTAGCCCTCTCTTTCTTCCCTCTAGTGAGAGAAAGGGTCTAAGAGAGAGAGAAAACGGGTCCCCTACCACTGTCGATGGAGATGGTAATACCGGAAGAGATGATCGGAGTTAAAGATCATCGGAATGATCACAAAGTGACGAGATGGGGAGAAATCAAACTCTCTGCTACTGCATATCAGATCTAGGAGAGTGGATACCAGATCTGGGTGATAGGAGCAGGCTGGCCAGAGCTTGTACTGGTCAAGACAGTGGTGGAACTAATGGGAAGCTAGTCGGGGGGAGAGCTGTTGCCGTAGCTCGCCTGAGATGGCCGGAGGTGTGGCCGTCGTGGGTTTTGCGTTTCCTTTGCTTAGAAGATGAAAGCCCTAAAATCCCATGAAAGCATCCGTAAGCGATCACAAATAAAAGAAGCAAAAAAAAAAAAAAAAAAGCTAAATCTAAGACCTGACTGAACTCGAGGGAGTGTTGATCACCGGCGAGTTGGAGATTGCCATTGACGAAGAAGACCATGCCACCGGTGGAGACAGAGGGCTGGCAATCAACGGTAGTGATGTTGTGTTGGCACTGCTGGAAGGGAAGGCTAGTCAGCTTAGCCAAGATGTTCTGAGAACTCCAAGGAAGATGAGAACTCCAAGCAAATTGACAAAAAGGAGAGAGAGAGAGAGAAAGAGCGGGAAAAAAGAACGTAAGGGGGGGAAACTTTCCGCACAAATGTCAACAATAATTAGAGACGGAAATATTCCGTTTCTAAAGGTCTTTTACTATTAGACATGGAAATATTTCCGTTTCTAAAGGTAAATTTAAGTTTTAAAAAAAATTAAATGTCAAAATAACCATTAGACATGAAAATATTCCGTCTCTAATGATCTTTTACTATTAGAGACAGAAATATTTCCGTGTCTAAAGGTGAATTTTTTTTTTTTTTTTTAAATAAATGTCAAAATAAGCTTTAGACATGGAAATAATCCGTCTCTAATGGTGAATAATATCGAAATAGTAATTAGAGACGGAACATTAGTGACGGTGCTATTTCCGTCTCTAAGAGTATGCATTAGAGACGGAAATATTTTCCGTGTCCATTATTCCGTTGCTAATCGGTACATTTCTTGTAGTGAAATAAAATCAGAGACTACGCCTCGACCCCCCCATCCCCTTAGATCTAGAATATTTCATACCCGCTTAATCATTCTTCATAAATTCATCAATATTTACTAATATTTTCAATCAACCATCACTTGGCTCCTACAAAAACAATATATATTAGCCCTGCCCTTGGCTGTATCAATCTAAAAAAAGTTCATACTTTACTTTGTTTTTCTACATGAAAGAATGAGTTATAAGTATGCAAATTTTTTTTTTTTTTTTTTTTTTTTGGGGGGGGGGGGGGGGGGGGGGGGGGGGGGAGTGTTTAGACGTGGGAATTGCCTATTTTGATGTTCTTTTGTTTAAGATTCTTGAAATTTTAATTCTCGTGTCATGTAAGAACCCATGAAATCCGGGTGGGGGTGTTTAGACGTGGGAATTGCCTATTTTGATGTTCTCCTGTTAAGATTCTTGAAATTTTAGTTCTCGTGTCATGTAAATTCCCACCCAAAAGGGAATGACTATAATCCTCATGCATGTGAAGGACAATTTTTAAAACGAAATCTTAATTGAAAGCGACTCCTCCAGCTTCATTTCTTCATCTTCATCGATATTCTCCTCTACTCCACTAACATCATGTCCGATGACATCATACATTGCACAGACACGATTCAAACTATCAGAGAGTAGACACTATTTTCCCTATCGTTGATAATACTCTAGTGATTGTTTATTGTATCTTTCTTGTAAGTTAATCTCTCTCTAAATATTTGTATATATCACATGAAATTTTAATAACAAAACCTAGCACTTGAAGTAAATGCGTGCAAAATTATTCATAGTTTACTCAATGTAAAAGAATATATAAAGATTTGCAAAGCTTAGCACTTAAAATTGTGACTTCTTTTTTTAATAAATGTGGATATCTTGAGCCTTAAAGACTTGGACTAACACAGGAAATACCTCCACCCCTACAACTGATATTGAGGGGAGCCCATGAATCAATCTCGAGACCTCCAGGTTTACGGTTCATCCGGGCTACTACACCCCCGTGGGTTGTAAGTTTCATCAAAAGAATTGTGACATTTTGCAAGTCTCATCAAACATCAAAAGAACGAGCCCTTATAATGTACAAATTTTACCTGGGATCCGTAAAAGGTTGTTCTGTCGGCTGGTGTTTGGAGTGAAAATAAAAGGCATGGAGATGATGGATGGGAGGAGGGGGAGAGAATCAAAGAGTTCTTCTTTATTCTTTATATACATTTGAAGTAAGAATCTCTATAGATGTACGACACGTGGGATAACTTTCTATAGATGTGCATTAGGTTGTTTTGTAATAATATAATAAAGTGAGGGACATTTTGGAAATCGAATGGGGAGAGTCCTTCTATTGCTGCTTTATTCCCACCAACAAAACAAACAGCTAGCTATTGGCGGGAACCTCTTGGGGGTGTAGCCCAGGGCAAAAGGATGAACCGTAAACCTAGAGATCTTGAGGTCAATAGGTTCAATATTGGTTGTCTGGGGTGGGGGTATTCCCTATTTAACACATGGGCCTAGACTGAGTCTTCAATGTTCAGGATATCGACGTTTATAAAAATAAAATAAAATAACTATTGGCAAGGATATAAGGGTAATAAAACAAAAATATTTGATAATAAGCACATGTATTTTGTAAGGGATATAGGGGTAATAAAACGAAAAGAGTTAGAAGCGAAAAATATTGGAAGACCTAAACTCTCTTTTATAATAGGAGCTAGGGGTGTCAATGGATATGAATATTATTCGTACTGATTCGTATCTGAAGTTGTTTACTCGGATAATTATCTGAATATGTATTTGATGGAACGAATTAAGATAGTAATTTTACCATCTGATATGAATTCAGATATTGATATATTTGCTTGGATAAATATTTGACCAATTATATAGTATGTTATTATATATAAAAAAATATATTATAAGTTTACAATACTAAAATAACTTTTTAAATATACTTTTTAAATTTAAGACATTAAATTGTATTTTTTAAATATAAATAAAGATAAAATTAATTTACTAAATTCTAAATATTTTGAACAATCCTTTCTTTTAATTTTTTGAAGAAATCTGATAATTTGGATGTTATCCGAATTTTAATATTTTGATCATAGTTGGACACAAATACCATAATTCACTATCCACGGGATATTTATACAAATTCGGATAGTCAAATATATAATCAGATACAAACTCAGATATAGAACTTAGATATACTAACAACTCTAATAGAGCTACATGTGTATAGATAATAGATGACATGTTTTGGACCGATTATGGGCTGAACTTGAATTGAGTTCGGGTGGAACTAACTTAGAAAATTTGAACTGAGATGTGTTTGGGCCAAAGGTTTTGGATCGAGTATGGGCTTGGGCTGGGTTCAGACTCTGGATAAGTAGGCCAGGCTAGGGCCAAACTAGCTTTGGTCGAATCCATCCCAACCAATATATAGAGCTAGTAATGTTTCTTAGTGATGTGGCAAGCAAAAAGCCCACACATCATTTACAAACCCTAACTAACTACAGTCGAACTCCTTATAATTAATGATCATGGTAAAAAGTACATATTATTAAGTATAAGATGTAAGTCCTACTTTGTCTTGACAAATTGCGTGATCAAAACATGTGTCTATAGGTGTCTAGTGTCCTGCTGTTCATCATGTCAAGCTTGGTGAAGACGAAGATTGAAGTTTTATCTACCAAGCTTCACTTACGCATTTAGGATGGTAAGTGACTTAGAAACCATCATTCCTAGGTGATAATTGTCTTGGAAAACTTTACAAAGACCTTAGGTTATTTGACTAAGGTATATGTCAAGTTCAAAATACAAAAAATTGTTTTTTGAGCAAATCTGGTTCCACCGGTTGACCGCCAGTAATATTAGTTGACCACCCATGAAATATTTGTATAAGGATTTTTTCCAGTGGGGTCGAAAGTGACCGGTCAACCGTTGTAGCCCACCGATCGACCGTTGGCCCATCGGTCAACCACTATGCGTATTTTGAAGAGTTGTGATCCGATTAGAACTCTAATTGGCCTATAACTATACCTCTTTAAACCTAATTCATTAGGAATTGAATGGTGTGTGACAGTTGTGAGCACGGATTTTTATTCACGGGTATTTGAGAGTCGCCACTTATTAATTTAGAAGGGATAAGTCCTCGGGTTATGGATAAAGTCTTATGGTCTACATGAAATTCTAGGTAAGAGATTCGATTGAGTCCCGGGGAAGGTGTTAGGTACCTGGGACCCCCATTTTGCAATGGTTACCTACTTCCTAGGTATAAGTCAAATTAAGATCAAGTTGTATTCAAATGCCTAAGTGTTTAGAGTATACAAACTCAAGAAAGAAAAGCTAATTAACTAGGGTCGAACCCGGGTTGGGTTGCCCACGTACTCACAAGGGGTGAGATAAGACCAAACGTAGTTCTGCCACATGAGCCCATGCCAAGTGTCACGGTCCAATCTTTTTGTAAGCGAAGCGACCATGCGACACTCGGCTACACCTGCGAGTCAGCCAACCACAAGATACTCACCCGAGAAATGTTCCCAAGTGGTAAGATGCACACCAAGTCAGTAAGGGACAAAGTAAGCAGCACATAGCAACACGCAACACCGATTGAAAGCAACTTTAAGCTTTATTGTCCTTCCAAGCAACTCTTTACAGACTACAATTAGTGAGGAGATTGAGCTTGCTACAAACTCAAAGGGACATGGGCTAAGGACTCACCTTGCTCACCTTTCATCAAGGTAGGAAAATAAACATTTCACCATTTTACAGAAGGAAACATCCTCCTTGCTAGTGGAGTCATACTGGGGTATTTACAACTCTGCCATTACAAATTACCTTACTAAACTACCCTTGACTACAAAAGGAATTTACAATAAACCCCAGGACACTTTACATGACTCATATGTACAAGGCTTACAAAACACGGGTCATGGCTATGTGCCGAGCACTGGACAAATTGACCATGACAGACTCCCCCACTTAAATAGTCGATGCCCTCGTAGACTCTAAAGCTTGATACTCGGCAACCTTGTTTTCGAATTGGCGTAGGTCTTCGGCTAGCTCCCAGCTTGTATCTTCATCACCTCGACCCCTCCACTTCACCAGGTATTCTCGCTGCGGATGCTTGAGTGTTGGTGCTGCACGATCTGCCAAGATGCGCTTTACTTCACGAACACTCGAACTTGTCGCCTTTGGTGCAGTTCTGACAGAGATGTTGCGAGCTGAATCTTTCATGTCAGGATAGTACGTCTTGATGTTGCTGGCATGGAATACTGGGTGGACCTTCAACCATGACGGAAGCATAAATTTGTAGGAGGTCTTGCCCACACGAGCAACAACAGGAACTGGACCTTCATACTTTCGAACAAGCTTGTTGTGGACTTTCCAAAAGAATTTCAGTTGTTCTGGAAGAAGCTTGACAAGGACTAGATCTCCCACTTGGAATTCTCCTGGTCTTTTATCATGGTTAGGCCAAGAGGTAAGCTCGGAGGTTAAGGTTTAGTCCGGTAGACTAAAGGTTGGGCCCGGTAGGCCATGGTTAGACCTAGAGGTCAAGAGTAAGCCCGATAGGCTTTGGGTTGGGCCCGGTAGGCCAAGGGTGAGCCCGGTAGGGTTTGAGTTGGGCTTGGTAGGCCAAGATTGGGCCCGGTAGGCCCAAAGGATTTAACTGGAGTTAAACGGGTCTAACCGTAGTTAGGTATGTTAATCAGGATTGGATAAGGTTTAAAGTATAATTATGCTCCTTAAGAGTTGATTAATGATTTTTGGGGGCTTTTCCCAAATATCCCAAAATTAAATAGGGCTAACCATGGTTAAGACATAGGTTTAACCATGGTTAGTCCAATTATCCTTACTTAAGTAGTCTACAAAGTTGGATTTGGGATTAGACTACCATTTCTGATTTTTCAAGATTTTTTGGAATTTTTTCATGGCTTAAATGGGCTTAACCATGGTTAAGTTCATCTAATCGTGGTTAGGCATGCTTGCACAGTCCAAAGTTGATATTTTTTGGAGTTTCAGAATATTTTTGGATTTTCTGAGATTTTTTAAAATTTTTCCATGTGGTTAGGCTAACTAATCATGGTTAATTTTTAACCAGGGTTAGGTTAACTCGTGGTTAAGCCAAGGAGGGTTTAGAATGGGCCCAAGGGGCCAAGTCAGGTCTGGTATGGGTCCCCCATGTGGGCTGGGCTCCTATAATGCCCAAAAAATCAATATTGGCGGTAATTGGTTTACCGCCAATCTGACATATTTTAACCAGGGTTTGAGGCCTTGTGACTCGGGTTAGGAATAATCCAGGGAGGTCTACAGGCATAGGGTTGAAGAGGGGATTCTGGGGAAGAGATTGAGACTGGGGTGGGCCCCAGGGGTGGACTGGAGTGGGCCCCACAATGGGCCAAAGGTGGCTAGTTTACCATTTACATAAAATGATAAATGGCGGTAGATAATTTACTGCCATTTAGCACAATCTTGGTTGGAGTTAATTTTAACCACGGTTAAGTTAAAGGGTTGAACTTAAAAAGCCCAGGATGGACTCAGTAAGGTTTGGTGGATCGAATCCATGCCCTAGAGTGGACTAGGGCTAGCTCAGTTGGGGGCCACAGGGGCTCAAACAGAAAGCTCCAGGAATGGCGGTACTGAGTTTACCGTAATTCCTGGGTTTAGCCCAGAAAGTGATTTTGCCCTACAGGGCTGCTATGGGGACGAACCTAGGGGTTCCCTCATGGCACGAGGGACCCCTAGAGGCTTCTGAAGCTGCTTGGAGTAGGTTGTGTACCCGTGACGGGTTCCCCACACCTATGATGAAGGTGGGGGAGCACCTTGCAATGGGTTTGAACAGCAAAATCAAAAGACAACTCCCCTAAATGGATCAAGGGCTCAAAATAGTACAAAATAGAAGATAAGTGGGGTAGGGGGAAGCTCTACCCTGCTGCTGGTATGGTGGAGCTGGTGGTGGCCTTCGAAAGGGACGGTGGTGCTGTGGGGGTTCATGGTAGAGCACAGTGGCACTGCACAGAGGGTTGGGTGCTCTAGATATGCTCCTGGGAACTTCGTGGGGGAGCTGGAAGGGTACTAAGTTGCTCAGGGGTTCGGTCCTTAGGTTTTGGTCTATGAGTTTTGGCTGTGGAGGGTGCTACCCTTTATAGGCCAGGGGTTAGGGACACCCCTGGCATTAGGACGAGGGTGGATGGACCTACAAGAGGTGGAGTGGGGTAGTCTGCAGGCGGAGAGGGGGCTGCAAGCATGCCTGATCCCTACAAGGGGTTGGTGTGCTATAGGAAACAAAAACAGGGAATGTCAGTAATGTATTTACCGACATTCCCAAACTTGTGCAAACTTGGGTTATCGGTAAACAATTCAGTGACAAAAAGAGTTTTTGCCCAGAAGGCCCTTGGCCCATGCAGGCATGCGGTACTTGGCTTGGAATTCTAATTTTGGGTCTGGGCTTGGGCCCAGGCCGAGAACTTTAGACTCTTAGGGGATTTTTGGACTTTGGGTTTAAGCCCTAAGGATCTAGGGCTTAGCTAGAGCTTGGGTTTACCTAGGTTTTTGATCAGGGTTTACCTAGGTTTTGACTAGGGTTAGGCTAGGGTTTACTTAGGGTTAAGGTTCTAGGGTTAGGCTAGGGCTTACCTAGTGTTAGGGTTTAACTAGGGTTAAGACCTAGGGTTTGAATGGGATTTTGCCTAGGGTTTGCTAGGGCTTTTACTAGGGCTTGCTAGGGGACTCGGCTGAGGTAACCATGGCTAAGAATCTTTACCCATGGTTTGGATAGGGGTGTGAAAATTGGGTGCTTACAGCAGCCCTTCTTTATCGGAGAGTGTCGAGATAGACAATTGAACGACAAAGACTGGAATCATCCGATTTTTATACCAAAATTAGATTTTGGAAATGTAGTATGATACGTGCCGTGCAAGTGGTGAATGCTTATACAGAGATTAGGGCTACTATTGGGGAGTAGCGAGTGGCCGTGGAAGAAAATGAATGCAAAGATGAGTGGGCCAAAGGCGTTTAGCTGAGAGAGGGTGTCACTCAGAAGCAATAGGGGGTTTTGATCGAAATGGTGTTTTCTGAGGGATATTAACTGAAACGATCGGAGGACACACGTGGTGTCAGGAACACACGGGGTGTTAAAAGGAGGAGATACAGAGTGTCAGGGGACACATAGGATGTCAGAAAACATGGGGTGTTTGGAAATACACGACGTGTTGGACATGCGAGGTGTCGGCATATTGACTTATTGTTAATAGAGACCTGGGATGTCGAGGATACACGGGGTGTCGAAAGAGATGACATGCTGTGAGTATCAATGTATTGACAAGGTGTGTTTTTGTCATGGAGACTCGTATGTCGAGATCACATAGGGGTGTCTCTAGGGGTACATGCGGTGAGTGTCGGCGTGTTGACAAGATATGTTTTTGTCAATGAAGACTCGTATGTGGGGGACATGCAAGGTGTTGGCATATTGACTCGGTGTCAATGGAGACCTGGGATGTCGAGAACGCGCGGGCACATCTCTAAGGGGACATGCGGTAAGTAATGTTGTTTTTGTGACGAGGCTGGCACGGAGCACACAAGTTGTCGAGGACACACAGGGTTATCACAAAAGGGGGACATACGGTAGGTAATGTTGTTTTTGTGACGAGGTTGTCACGAATCACACAGGATGTCGAGGACACATGGGGGTGTCACAAAATTTTTGAGGCGTGATGTTGGATTGATATTGGAATTGCCCAAGAGGGACTGGATTTTGATCTTGCAGGATATGATGCTATGCTGTTATGTAGGGATAAAGACGAGGGTGCTTTCTCATGACTCTGTGGTGATTCGCGATTGGAGGGGATGTGCGTTGTCGGCTTCCTCTTCTTGCTGGCTAGGGCTACTTGGTGCAGGTTGGTACACACGGGTTTTGATATGAAAAGTTTGTTTTTAAAAATCTCTTTTCAGAAAAGTGTAGAAGATTTTGCAAAGATTTTAGTTTCGATGACAAAAATGCTTAGTTAGCTTTCAAATGTGCCAGTAAATCACCTATGCTAGGGCTTAAGGGAATTAATGAACTGTCTTTCACTCTTGAAGAGAAGAGTATGATTCAAAGCAGGATGTTGCCGGGGGTAGACAAGCTTGTAAAATGCTGTTGCAGGCCGAGGGCCCTGGATGAGGGGAACCTTTCTGATGGGGCTTATAAGCTTTTGGACTCTTGCTGGGGAAGAGTATTGTTGTGAGCCATCGGAGGCTTCCACTGGGGATCTACCGGGGATTGGAGATTGTTCGCCATCGGGGATCTGCTAGGGAGTGGGCTCTTGCTGTGGACCACTACCGGGGAATTTGAGGAGATGTTTTCTGTACGATTCTCTACTGGGGAATGCTCGGGAGTTAAATATTTGCTGGGGATATTCCCTGCGGGAATCTCTGCTAGGGATATTGGTCTACTGAGAGATGCTGATTGCTGGGGATAATTGGGGGATCTGGTGAGCCTGATTCCTGCTGGACGTTGTTGCCAAATTGATTTTCAACTTTTTCTTCATTTTTTACCATTTGAATGACCAAGTCATGGTGTTCGCATAATTTTTGCACGATGAGGTCGTTGCCAGTTTTCCTCATGCCTACTAAACTGATTGATTTTTGTCCATTTTTTACCCCTAGTCGCAAGACTAGGTTTGCGAATCACAGAACTTTTACACAATGAGGTCGTTACCAGTTTTCATTCATGCATGCGACTTACTGGGGAAGCTCATGATTTGCTGGAGAAAATAGGTCTTCTCCCGTTATTGCCCTGAATGGTGCTCCTTTGGGGATTAGAGATGATTTTTCCGCTGGGAGATATGATGTGATATTATGCTTGTACTCGCAGTTTGTAGAGGATCTAGGAGGACTTAGAGTGGAACGAAATGGAGGCTAGGGTACCAAAGTTTGGGACACCCTGAGTTGTAGTTGATTTGCACTCGATTGAGGGTTTTTTTGTCTCCACTGGGGATTGTTCTCTTTGGTAGAGGTTGACTGGTGATTTTCTCCATTTGAGGGGAGAAGTTGACTCTTCTGGGGAGAGTTTTGTTTCCACTGGGGAAAAAGTAATTCCACTGGGGAAATGAATTAGGAGAAGCTGATTCTACTAAGGGGAAAGTCCGAGGAGTGAGTCCTTGACTTTTGAGAATGTTTCAACTTCTATTTTGGGATTTCCCTTGATGAAAATTTTGTATACGTTGGTATCGATTCCATCGAGGGAAGTTGGGAGAGTTAGAATCTGCTTGGGGAGAAAATCTGGAGAGGTTGTCTCTGTGGGAGGTCTCTGATTTTGAGAATGTTTCTTCTTCTATTTTGCATTTTCCTTTGATGGAAACTTTGTATCCTTGATAGTCGACTCGTCTGGGAAAGTCGAGAGGATTTTTTCTTGGGTAGTGACTCTGTGGGGAGAGTCAGTAAGGTTGGACTCTTTTTAGGGAAAAGGGCACCTGGAGGTTGACACAGGGACTGTATTTCTCTTGTTAGTGACCGCACCCGATTTTTTAGGTTGCCTACGTACCCTTTGGAGGATCAGGTCATGATGTAGTTGAGGCAAATGCCACAGGTTGGCGAGAGAGGATGTCCCTGAAAAGGTTTTATGAAAGAAAGGTTGTTAGGCTCAAAGGGCTAACTAGGGGATTTCATTGATTTTTGTAAAAAAGTTTACAATATTGGGAATAAGGAGTGTGCTAAAGATAGCCTCCTGTCATTTCCCGGAGAAGCTAAGAGTGCAAAACGCCTATCAGATCTAGACCCTAAGCGTAGTGTCTCTTGACTTTGTCCATATTGATAGGCTCTGGGAGGTCTTCGTCATCCATATGTTCGAGTCGAAGGACGCCTCCTGAGAATTTGTCTCAGATGATGTATGGGCCTTCATAGTTAGGTGTGAACTTACCCCTCGGGTCAGGGTGGTTCGGCATTATTTTTTGGAGAACCAGGTCACTGACTTCGACGTTGCGAGGCTTGACCTTCTTGTCGAATGCCTTAGCCATACGCCTCTGATAGGTCTGAGAGTGATTAATGGCTTTTAGTTTCTGCTCTTCGATTAGATTCAGCTATTCATATCGGGTCTGCGCCAATTCTACTTCTGATATTTCTGCTTCTATTAGCACTCGGAGTGATTGAATTTGTACTTCGAATGGGAAGACTGCTTCCATACCATAAGCTAGAGAAAATGGTGTTGCCCCAGTTGAGGTTATGATGGACGTTTTATAGGCCATGAGTGCGTATGGGAGCATCTCATACCAGACAGAGTAGTTGGTTGCCATCTTCTCAATGATTTTCTTTATGTTTTTGTTGGCGGCTTCAACTACACCATTAGCCTGAGGCCTGTATGGTGTAGAATTGTGATGCTATATTTTAAATTTCTGGCAGAGATCCGTCATCCCCTTGTTGCAGAAGTTGAGAGCATTGCCAGTTACAATCTCGAATAGGACACCGTACCGATAGGTGATATCCTTTTTCAGAAAACACTGAACCACCGAGGCTGTGACATTGGCATAAAGAGGCTGCCTCGACCCATTTGATAAAGTAATCGATTGCAAGCAGGATGAATTAATGTCCGTCTGATGCATTTGGAGCTATGGGTCCAATGACGTCGATGCCCCAAGCTGAGAATGGCGAAAGAACAGTCAAGTTGTGAAGCCTTGTCGGTGGTGTGTTGATTTTGTCGGCGTAGATTTGGCACTGGTGGCACTTCTAGTATATGCTTACAATAATTATCTTCCATTGTAGACCAGTAGTAGCCCAGCCTGAGTATCTTCTTGGAGAGCATTAACTCATTCATGTGTGGGCCACAAGTTCCTCCGTGAACTTCTTCAACTACCTGTGCTACTTCACTGGTGTTGAGGCATCTAAGCCAGACCAAGCTCGGTGATCTCTTGTACAAGATGCCCCCTGAGAGGACAAACTGAATAGCCAGTCTCTTGATTGCCGCCGGTCTGTTTTGGTGGCATCGAGTGGGAAGGTCTCGTCCTCGAGGTATTGCTTGATGTCCGTATACCAAGGCTTGTTGTCTGATACTTCTTCGATCTGAAGGCAGTAGGCAGGCTGATCCTATTACTGAATCTCAATTGACCAGAGCATGATGCCCTTGGGGATCTGAATCATGGAGGTGAGGGTAGCCAATGCATCTGCAAACTTATTGTGGTTCTTAGACTTGTGGCTGAAGGTGATTCTTTTGAACTGAGTGATCAGCATGTTGAGGTAGGTTAGGTACGAGACTAGTCGGGCTTCTCGGATGGCCCGAGATTTGTTTGCCTAGCAGATGAATCACCATAAACATCGATCTCTTCAATCCCGATTCCCAAGGCTTCTTTCAGTCCGGCTATGCACACCTTATATTCTGCTTCATTGTTGGAGTATCTGAATCTTAGCTTGACTGAGATACGGAGGTGTGCTCCCCTGGGTGAGATCAGGACTACTCCTGCCCCATGCCCATAATTGTTGACAGCTCCGTCAAAGTATAACTCTCAGCTGGAGTACTCTTGCTTTTCCACTTTTGTGTATAAGATGGCTTCGTCTGGAAAATGATCATATACTGAGACGTAGTCCTCTGTTGGACTGTGGGCCAAGTGATCTGCTATCGTCTGCCCCTTGATTGACTTCTGTGTCATGTATGTGATGTCAAATTCAGACAATATCATAAGCCATCAGGCAGTCCTTCCAGTAATGGCTGGCTTTTCCAAGAGGTACTTGAGTGGGTCCATCCGGGAGATCAAGATTTTCGGATAAGAAAGTAGATAATGCCGCAGACACTAAGTAGCCCAGACCAGTGCTAGACATGTTTTCGCAAGCGAGCTGTACCTCTCTTCGTACTCTAGTAGGCGTTTACTTATATAGTAGATGGCTTGCTCTGTTTTGCCTGTCTTGTCATGTTGTGCTAGGATGCACCCCATAGAGGTTTCTTGCACTGAGATGTAGAGTAGTAGGGGCCGTCTTGGCGTAGGAGGCACAAATACTGGAGGATTGAGCAGGTATTTCTTTATTCTATCAAAGGCTTCTTGACACTCGTCTGTCCAGACTGTCGGTGTGTTCTTCTAGAGAAGTTTGAAGATCGGCTCGCATATCGGAGTGAGCTGTGAGATGAATCTGCTGATGTACTAAATCCTACCTAGGAAACTGCGGATTTCCTTTTCAGTTTGGCGCGTCGGCATTTTGATGATAGCCTTGGCTTTGGCTGGATCAATCTCAATGCCTCTTTTGCTTACTATGAAGCCGAAGAGCTTTCCAGATGAGGCTCCAAATACACATTTGACCGGATTCAGTCCCAGACGGTACTCTCTGAGTCTGTCACATAGTCTTTTTAGGTCTTCTGGGTGTTGCCTGGCAGTAGGCGATTTGACGATCATGTCATCCACGTAGACTTCAGTTGACTTATGGATCATGTCATGAAATAGTATCGTCATGGCCCTCTAATAGGTTGCCCCTTCATTCTTGAATCCGAGGGGTATGAACTTGTAGCAGAATGTGTCCCAAGGTGTGATGAATGAAGTTTTCGACATGTCTTCTTCTGCCATTCTGATTTGGTTGTATCTGGAGAAACCATCCATGAATGAGAGAGTTTCGTGCCCTGCAGTATTGTCGAACAGAATGTCAATATGCGGGAGAGGAAAATTATCTTTAGGGCTTGCCCTATTCAGGTTCCGGTAGTCGATGCACATCCGGACTTTGTCATCCTTCTTAGGTACAGGCACGATGTTGGCTAACCATTCAGGATAGGTAGCAACTGCCAGGAAGCCTGCTTTGATATGCTTTTCAACCTCCTATTTGACCTTCGACGATCATTCAGGTCTCATCCGTCTCAGTTTCTACTTAACTGGTCTGACGTCAGGGTTTAGGGGTAGTCTGTGCACCACTAATGCTGGGTCCAGGTCGAGCATGTCTGTGTATGACCAGGCGAAAACATCATTGTAGCTCTTCAGAAAACTGATCATATCTGTTCTCTGTTGCAGGCTCACGCTTGTGCCGATTTTGACTAGCTGTGGGTTGTCCTCGATTCCAAGGTTCACTGTCTCGGTATCCCCAATGTTTGACTGTAATAACTCTTCACTGCGTTCTAGGAGGTCCAGAATCTCCTAAGGCAGTTCATCTTCCTACTTTGAATCATATTCCACTTCCGTCTGTTACAGAAGGGTTTCAGGGGTAGCCTTGTTAGAGGTGATTTCCTGGAAAATCAATTAGCTTAGTTTAGCATGCTTATGATTTTTTGTTTTTGGTAGCTTCAAGGCACTAGGCCTTCCAGGGGAAGAGTCCGTGTGATTTTGTCATCAGCCAAAATATTTGATGCAAAACATGTTTTTGAGTCAAAATGCTAGATTTCATTTATAAAAACAAGTATGATTGTTGTTACAAAAGTTAACTCAGACAAAAGAGGCCGACAGTCACTTGACATTTGGATTTTACAAACAGGAGCAAAGAGAGATAAAAGGAGGAGAAGGGTGATGCTTGTTCACTACCTGGTCTGACCGACCTTTCCTGCACTGCTGCTGCCTTGGCCCTGGATGGCCTTAGCACAGTCTTTGTTGGAGTTAATTTTCACCATGGTTAGGTTAAAGGGGAAAACTTAAAATGCCCAGGATGGACTCAGTAAGGTCTAGTGGATTGAATCCATGCCCTAGAGTGGACCAGGGCTAGCTCAGTTGAGGCCACAGGGCCTCAAATAGAAAGCTCCAGGAATAGCGGTACTGAGTTTACTGTCATTCCTAGATTTAGCCCAGAAAGTGATTTTTCCCTACAGGGCTACAATGGGGATGAACCCAGGGGTTCCTTCATGGCATGAGGGACCTCCAGAGGCTTCTAAAGCTGCCTGAAGTGGGTTGTGTACCCGTGAGGGTTCTTCACACTTATGATGAAGGTGGGGGAGCTCCCTACAATGGGTTTGAATAGCAAAATCAAAAGACAACTCCCTTGGATGGACTAGGGGTTCACAATAGTACAAAATAGAATATAAGTGGGGTAAGGGGAAGCCCTACCCTGCTACTGGTATGGTGGAACTGGTGGTGGCCTTCGAAAGGGATGGTGGTGCTGTGGTGGTTCACAGTGGAGCACGATGGTGCTGCACAGAGGGTTGAGCGCTCTAGATATGCTGTTGGGAGCTTTGTGGGGGAGCTGGAAGGGTACTAAGTTGCTCAAGGGTTCGGTCCTCAGGTTTTTGTCGATGAGTTTTGGCTGTGGAGGGTGCTGTCCTTTATAGGCCAGGGGTTGGGGACACCCCTGGCATTAGGACGAGGGTGCATGGACCTACAGGAGGTGGAGTGGGGTGGTCTACAGGCGGAGAGGGGGCTACAAGCGTGCTTGAGCCCTGCAGGTGGTTGGTGGGCTGCAGGAAACAAAAGCAGGGAATGTTGGTAATGTATTTACTGGCATTCCCAAACTTGTGCAAACTTGGGTTATCAGTAAACAATTCAGCAACAAAAATTGTTTTTTCCCAGAAAGCCCTTGGCCCATGCAGGCACGCGGTACTTGGCTTGGAATTCAAATTTTGGGTCTGCGCTTGGGCCCAGGTCGAGAGGTTTGGACTCTTAGAGGATTTTTGGACTTGGGGTTTAAGCCCTAAGGGTCTAGGGCTTAGCTAGGGCTTGGGTTTACCTAGGTTTTTTTACTAGGGTTTACCTAGGTTTTGATTAGGCTTGGGTCCTAGGGTTAGACTAGGGTTTACCTAGGGTTATGGTTCTAGGGTTAGGCTAGGGCTTACCTAGGGTTAGGGTTTAACTTGGGTTAAGACCTAGGGTTTGAATGAGATTTTGCCTAAGGTTTGCTAGGGCTTTTCCTAGGGCTTGCTAGGGGACTCGACTAGGGTAACCATGGTTAAGAATCTTAACCCATGGTTAGGATAGGGGTGTGAAAATTGGGTGCTTACAATCACATATGCTTATTTAACCTATAAACATCCATTGCCGAGAAAAATTATCTCAAAATTCAAAAAGTTACATTACACTGACACTATTCACCGCACTATGAAGGTGAGATCCGGGGTTCTACAAAGAATGTTGATGCTCTTAAGATTGAGGAAGTTGTTGGATCCCTCCAAAACTACGAACTCAATCTCTGTCCATACAAAAGGAATAAATCTGTAGCCTTGAAACCAATCAAGAAATCTTTGGATGAAGATGACCGTGATTTTGAAATGTGTGAGGAAACATGGCTCTCTTCGTTAAGAAATTTTGAAAAATTTTAAAATGAATAAGAGGTTCAATCATAAACAAAGAAGAAAACCTATTGAGAGACCAAAGTCTAAGCTTGGGAAAATAAGAAAACTCCCAAAGTGCTGACAAGAAATCGCAAGGTTTGCAATGCTATGAATGTCATGGCTATGGTCATATCTCACCAAATTTCCCTAACAATAAGAAAAGAAAGGGCAAGGTGATGAATGCCTCATAGGATGATAGTGAATCTGAAGATGAAGAATCGGATAACTCTTCCTCAAGTGAGGAAACTATAAATCATATGGCTTTTGGACTACCACCTTATATAAGATTATTGAGTCTTCCTCCACGGTTGAAGAGAAGGATAAAAGTGATGATGGTCAAGAGACCAAAACTAGTGAAGACACTCAAAAGAGTCATAATGACTCTAGAGCTGAAGAAGGCAAAGATCTCCTTGAACAAAAAAATCAAAATATTTTAACATGAAAGATATCCTTGTAAGCTAGAACAGAAGGGAAGATTGCTCTAGTTACTCAACTTGAATTTGAGAAGGCTGCTCTTGTGGTCAAGGTAAAATGCCTTGAGGAGGAAAATGTCTCAATGACCAAATTGGTCAAAATAATAGAGAATTAAAGAGACACTTCCTTGAATTAAATTAAAGAGTCAAAGACTCTTGTTTCAGAGATGGAATCTAAAAGAGATTCTCTTGTTGATACTGTTGCATTTCTGGAAAAAGAATTCCATAGAACCCTTACAAACAAGACAGATATTATTAATAAGGTGACTGAGAGAAGCAAGACTTCTTAGAAACTCTCAAATCTTAAGTGAATGGGTGATTAAGCATGGTTTAATTGAAAATATGACTGGCATTGAACATAAAGATAGACCCCTTCCAAGATAGGATGACCCTTCTCCCTCAGGCACTAAGACTACTATAGCTGGTAATAGGCCTATAAATGCAACTCCAAGAGAGAATTTACAGAGGAATCAAATTCCTGCAAGAAGGTTTCCTCATCCTCCTAGATTCATTCCAACATGTTTTTAATGTGGAGTGAAGGGTCAGATCCGACCCAATTGCACTGCTTTAAGAGAAATCCCCGTAATGGTTCATGGAACCAAAATCGAAGTCAAGGGAATCTTCAAAGGCAGATTCAAGTTCAAACCCAAAATTCTAGGAGTTTGAGTGAAGAAATAATGAAAATTGCTAAACTCTCTATGATAAGAAATGGTTCGGATACTCCTTATGCTTATCATGAAGGAGGTAACATGATGTACCAGAATGCTAGGACTCAACAAAGGGGAAAGAAAAATAGGAGATTCAACAAGAAGAAAGTTACTCCTGCACCTTCTGATGTAATGGATAAAGACCAAACGGTCAATCAAAAGTTGAAATCCATTTATGTGAGAAAGGAGGACCTAAAATGCTTAATCATTTATATTGCCTTGAGAGGCTAAAATACTGACATGTGGTACTTGATAGTGGCTGTTCTCGGCATATGATGGTAACAAGTCCCTATTCACTTATTTTTAGGAATTCTCAGATGGGATTGTTACTTTTTGTGATGGAAGCTAATCAAGTGTGAAAGTAAAAGGTATCATCCAAACCCCAAGCATTCCAAAACTCAAGAATGTCCTATTTGTAGAAGGGTTGCAGGTTAATCTGATTAGCATTAGCCAGCTGTGTGATGATAACCATGTTGTGCACTTTACCTGGAAAAAGTGTTCTGTGATTAATGGCAAAGATAAGTGTGTTCTAGGAGGGTTGAGAACCACTGATAATTGCTATAGATTAATCTCAAACATGTGTGCCTCAAAAGTCTTCAATAGGGCTAAAATTGAGGATGTCGATATGTGGCACCGAAGGCTAGGTCATATGAATTTCAAGGATCTAAGCAAACTTTCGAAGCATGAGCTTGTGAGATGTGTGCCCAAACTAGGGAAGTCCTCTACTGTTGTGCGTGGGCCATGTTAAGTTGGCAAACAAATTAGAAGCCCGCACAAGAAGACTTCAAATATTGCTACTTCTCATCCACTAGAATTAATTCATATGGATTTTGTCGCGACCCAAAATACTCCTTATAAGTTATGGGACTTTAGCTTGTGACTTATACTTCAAACCATCCTGCAAGAGCATCTAAAACAAAGCTAAAAGCGGAAGCTAAAAATTTATTTATACATGACTATATTCTAAGAACATAAACAAGACTGAATATAATAAGAGGACATGCCCACTTAACAAAAGAAAAGAGTGAACACCTTCATTCAAAAAAATGCATATATACATCTCTCCCTCTCGTCTCTCTATAATAAGCCTCGTAAAGCCACCTGTCAAGACCCCTATCCTCTACTAGATGATCGCCCGTTGGATCCTCCTAAACATACTCCTCGACACATTGTCCTAGAGCACATGTATCGAATGAACCTGTCGTGACCCAAAATCCTCATTAGAAGTTTCGAAGACTTTGGCTCGTGACTTGACTTGCCATATCAACCATCCTGCACAATAAACAAGGCATGCTACAGCGGAAGCTAACAAGATTTTCTTTTTATATAACATGATTGTATTCCAAGATTTTATATAGAATAACAAAGTAAAGAGCAAACAACCTCGCTTAACAAAAATTATATACATGTCACTCGCTCTCATCACTCAATAATATGCCTCGTAAGGCCACCTGTCCAAATTCTTTCCCTTTTCGGGTGATCGCCTACTGGCTCCTCAACATACTCATCTTCGACCCATGGCTCCGGTGCGCAAATGTTAAAAGGAGTACCTGCCAACATCAATATGTATGGCTGAGTATTGAAACACTCAGCGTATACAAGCCACTAGCTAACAATATTGTAATATACATCATGACACACTTGCAATTTAAACTGTACAACTCACATGCATGTATAAATTCAAGTGCGAAAATAATCTTAAAATCACATTTGCATGCTTGCTAATCATAATTTAAATCTTACTTTTCATGTTTTCAAAACATTTTTTTCGTTCTTAAAACATAGTTCTTGTCTTGTTCTTGTCGTATGAGAATCATGTTTGTCATGTTTGAATCATACTTGTCCTGTCTAGTATTGCGTGAATCATGCTTATCTTATAACACAAGCTTGAAGCCAGATGTTAGTGCCCTTGAAACGAATTGAAGCCGGGTATGTAAATTGATATTCGCTTAAAAGTGTTTGTTTTTCACGATTATCCTTTTAGCATTATCGCACTCTTTTACGTAAAACTTGCATTTTTACAAACTTTTCTACGTAAGAGTTCCCTCCATTTCATAACACACACATTTCTGGTAAAAATGGTATATTTGCATAGTTTAAACACATTTCTGAAAGTCTAGATACTGAGCCATTTCAATAAACTCTCATTACGTGTTTTAACTGTCTCAGGAACCCTAACTGGACGATTTTCAAGGACCGGAGGCCGTAGTTAAGCATCAAAGTCCATTACTGAAGACTAAAGAGCCAACAGGCTATACCAAGTAGATGCAGACCAAGTATGGGCTAAGCCAAGAGATCACAATTACATAATGAGGCCTAGAAAGCTGAAGAGTCGATTTCCAAGAAAGAGGACTTGAGTAATAAAGATCACTATACAAGACAAAGGAGAAAAGCTTACTTAGTTGGTGAAATCTATGGGAGTCTTGTTAGAGACCAGGGTTCAAAACCCTCCCTGCCATCATTTTCTCTTCTTTTTCTCTTTTATTTCTCAAAACCCTAATCTCTCTCTCCTAATCCTATTCGTCAACCTTAATCATCTTAGCCGTCCATCCTTACTTTTCAAAACCCTAGTTAGTTCAAAAAACCCTAATCCCATCTCTTTTTCCTAAACCTAGCCACCACCTTCTAGTAAATCTTAGCCACCCATACCACCAAACTCTAATCCTAGCCACCCATCTCATTTTCTTTCAAAACCCTAATCCCCTTCCATTTCTTACTTTCTTTCCTAATTTCTCTCCCATCCTAACAACTCACTTTTCAAAAGTGAAACCCTAATTTCTCTTTTTCTCTACGAAATCCTAACCGTCCATCTCATCACACCCTCTTTCTCTCCAAACCCTAACTATGATCCTATATAACCTACACCATCTCTTCCTCTAAAAAATGGTTCCTTCCCCCCTAACTTCTCTTCTCATCTCTCTCTCATTTCTCAATCCCTTTTTTTTTCTCTCTCTCTCTCTCACCCCACTCTCTATCATCTAACCTCTTCTCTCTCACCTACATTTCACCGCTTTCATCTCACCCCACTACCTCTCACACCTCTCTCATCTCTCAAGTCCCCTCTCATCTCACGGCTTCTCAACTCATCAAGGCGGACACATCTCCGGCAATCACCTACACCGGTGGGAGCAATACATTGTCACATTTGGCATTTTTTTTTTAAGGTTGTTCTTGCATTAATTTTAATTAAAGGTTTGTAGTGACTTGTGGTTTAATTAATAAAATTCTTTAATGTTGGTTAGTTTGTGCTTACATATCATGCCTTTTAATTTATGTTATTTATTTCATTAGTAGATCTTGATAATCTCTTTTAAAAAAAAATTGTTTTAAAAATCAATCCACCCTTCTCATCTCTCCACCATTCTAATCTTTTCTTTATTTTATTTTATTTTATTTTCTTTATTGCACTAACCTAACTAACTCCGAGTGAGGATTCGACATCCGACACAAGCCCTATACCATTCTCATATGTTTGCAGGTCTCGGATTAATTTAAGTGTTGAAATAGGGTGATTCGTTTCAACGATCGAAAAACCCCACTTTCATAAATACCCCTCATTGAAAGTACTTGAAACAACTTGAAACCGGGTATGTAAATACCCTTCATTCAACATGCTTGAAATTGGCACACTAACATCCTTGACCAACCCAAAGTTTGGCATTATCATTCTTGCTTGTCTTTTCTTGAAGCCGGATAGGACATATCCTTGGATATGCCTTATCTTTGACCAACCCAAAATTTGGCTTTATCATGCATGCTTGTGTAAATCATAACTTGTCTCAATTTTTTATGTTGTGAACTTGGAAAATGATAGCTTGACTCACTTAAAATTCTTGGAACTTAAAACTTAAAGAAAACTCTGGTCATGCAATGTCTACATGTGCATGGTGCTTGTGAACATCATGATATAGCTCCAACATGTTCATATAAACTCAATTTACACCTTAGTACTTGCATACATAGGCTACACAATCCATTTACATCAAGGCATACTCATATCTTGCTTTTCAAATTAAAAATATAACAAAACATGACAACCATAATCACTCTTGCATTAATAACATCCACCATTCAAGAATTCATGCTTTCAATGTTACTCTTTAGCTTAAAAACCCTAACGAAGCCAACTAGTAGGAAGTACCTACCTTACAAAAATCAAATAGGCCAAGGGGTGGTTAAAGACCTTGAGGTAGCTTGTGGAAGCAAGATTGGACTCCTTCCTTGGTCTTGGAACAACCCTAGTCAAAAGCCCTAACTCTCCTCTTATTTCTCTCGCAAAATCCCCCAAAATATGTCTTAGAGGGTTTGTGAAACCCTAACCCACGAAATTGGGGTTATATAGGCCAAGGGGTGGTTAAAGACCGAAATACCCTTAATGAAATGGTTTAAAAAGATCAAATAGGACAAAAATGTGATCTTCGGTCGACCGACCAAAAATCACCTCTCTAGAAAAATTCCCCATACAAATTTTTTCGACATTCGATCGACCGAATATTGCACTTGGTCGACTAATAGTGGTTCGATCGACCAGATGTGGTGGTCGGTCGACTAGTTTTGCCTGTTTTCCTTTATTTTGCTATTTTTCTCAATTTTCTCACTTAGACCACTTCCCCACTTTATTTTCTTTATGTTTTTTAACATCCCTAAGGTCCTTAGGACCCATACACATATCACAACACCTATAACACTTACTCAACCAAATTCTCATCTATTTCATTGATGACTGTCCATGATAATGCATAAGCTTCAAGCATTTAAATACTATTCATTGGCACTATTCACAATGCCATGCTATAAGTTCTGGGATTCAACGTCCTCCCCCCTGCAGAAATTTTGTCCTCAAATTTGGACGATACAACATACAAACAAGAACAAAATTTCATTAAAATGACCAAAAGAAACTATTCGAACAAATAAGGGTATTTTTTTTTGCACATCGGCCTTGCGCTCCCATGTGCTTCTTCCTTAGCATAATGGTGCCATTGTACAAGAACCAAGGGGATAGTCTTATTGCGCCAAACCTGATCCCGCCTATCCAGGATCTGAGCCGGTTGTTCCACTAACGTGAGATCCTCCCAAATCTCCAATGGATCAAGGTCGATAACATGTGACGGATCCGGGATATATTTCCGAAGTATGGAAACGTAAAACATATTGTGGACTGCTGCCATGTGAGTAGGTAGGGCAACCTAGTAGGTAACCTCACTGACTCTAGTAATGATCTCAAATAGCCCCACATACCTAGGGCTGAGCTTGACCCTTTTTTCAAACCTCATAATACCCTTTGTCGGCAATATCTTTATGAACACATAATCGCCAACATAGAACTCAAGATCTCTCCTACGGGTATTGGCATAGCTCTTCTGCTGACTCTCGATAGTCTTCAAGCTCTCCCTGATGATCTTGACCCTGTCTATGATCTACTCAATCAACTCGGGACCCAACACTTTCCTTTCACCAACCTCATCCTAGTATAAAGGAGACCTGTAACTTCTCTCCTACAAGGCTTTGAAAGGTGTCATCTAGATGCTCACCTGGTAACTGTTGTTATAGGCGAACTCAACCAATGGCAAGTGATCCTCCCAATTGCCCTGAAAATCTAACATACAAGCTCAGAATATGTCCTCTATAATCTAGCTCACTCTCTTGGTCTACCAATCAATCTAAGGATGAAAGGCACTACTAAAGTCTAGACGAGAACCCATAGCACTCTGAAAAGTCTTCCAGAACCTGGAAGTAAACCTCGGATCCCTGTCTGACACAATATTCATTGGCACCCCATGCAAATGAACCACTTGCTTGATGCACGAGGCCACAAGCTGAGTCAAATTACACGTAGTCTGATAGGGAAGGAAATGCGCAGACTTCGTCAAACAGTCCACTAAATAACATCGGAGTTCTTTGCCATCCGTGGCAAACCAACTATAAAGTTCATGAATATATTCTCTCATTCCACTCAGGAATAGGAAGGGGTTGCAAAATGTCTGTTGGTCTCATATGCTCGGCCTTGACCTGCTGGTATACCAAGCATCTCGACACATATTCTGTGACTTCCCTCTTCATGTTCCTCCACCAATAGTGACTTTTGAGGTTCCGGTACATCTTCGTACCCCCAGGATGCACAGTATACTTGGACCTGTGAGCTTTATCTAAAATCTCACTCCTCAAATATACATTGGCGGGAACACATAACATTCCTTTGAATATGATGGATCCATCACCGTTTAAGGAGAATTCATCACTTCCATTGCTAACTGACTTATTTCGGTAAGCAAGTAACTCTGTATCCGAACCTTGCAACTCTCGGATCCAGACTAGGATATAAGGCCTGACTATAATGTTAGCTATGACTGGCCCAAAAGTAGGAATGCTGAAACTAGTATCGAGGTTCACCATGAGCTCCAACATCTTCCACTCATGAACCATCATGTGGGCCACAAGTCCAGGAAGCTTCTGGCTCAGAGCGTCTGCTATGACGTTCGCCTTACCCAGGTGGTACTAGATGGAACACTCGAAATCCTTCAAGAACTCTACCCATTGATGCTACCTCAGATTTAGCTCATTCTGGGAAAACAGATACTTTAAGCTCTGGTGATTCTTGAACACATCAAACTGCTCCCCATAAAGGTAGTGCCGTCAAATCTTTAATGCAAACACAATTGCGGCAAGCTCTAAGTTGTGTGTAGGATACTTCTTTTCATGTTCTTTTAGCTGTCGGGAAGCATAGGCGATGACCTTCCTGTGTTGCATCAAAACACATATTAGCCCAATGTGTGAGGCATCACTGTAAACCATGAACCTGCCACTCCCAGATGGCACTGTGAGAACGAGAGCCGTAGTAAGCCACTTCTTCAACTCCATGAAGCTGGCTTCGCACCTGTCACTCTAAAAGAACTTAGCATTTTTCCACGACAAGTACGTGAGCGGTGCCACTAAGCTGGACAACTCCTCTACGAATCTCTAGTAGTGTCCTGCTAAATTGAAGAAACTGCGAATCTCGGTAACACTCCTGGGTCTCTCCTAGCTCATCAATGCCTCTATCTTCGTCGGATCCATTAAGATGCCCTCGACCTATACTACGTAGCCAAGGAACACCATATTTTCCTATCAGAATTCGCATTTATTCAACTTGGCATACAGGCTATGCTCTCGAAGAGTCTCAAATGTAAGGCAAAGTCTTGATCATGATCCTCCCGTGTCCGAGAATACACCAAGATGTCGTCGACGAATACAATGACGCACTGATCGAGAAAAGGTCTGAACACCCTATTCATCAAATCCATAAAATCAGTTGGCGCGTTTATCAAACCAAAAGACATGACTAAAAACTCGTAGTGCCCATACCGAGTTCTAAAGGTAGTCTTGGGAACATCTTCAGCCTTGATCTTCAACTGATGATAACCCGATAGAAGATCAATCTTGGAGAAAAATCTCGCTCCCTTTAATTGGTTGATCAAGTCATCTATCCGGGTAATAGATAACAATTCTTGATTGTGACCTTATTCAGCTGCCTGTAGTCAATGCACATCCTCATCGACCCATCCTTCTTTTTCACAAAGATCACTGGAGCTCCCCTATGGTGAAACTAAGGTTCTACAACTCCTCTATCTGCTCCTTCAACTACTTAATCTCTACTAGAGTCCTGTATGGAGCCCTAGAAATCGGAGCAGTGCCTGGAGGAAGCTCTATAGCAAACTCTATCTCCCTATCTAGAGTATTTTTTTCATAATAAAATTACCTCTACTTATTTAATTCATCAAGCCAACATGCTTATTATATCATTTCTAATTAAGGAATAGCACGATTGAATGGTAGAACATGAACTACATCTAATCATCTAATAACATGTTTTTCATCTAAATTCAAACTAAAATTGATAACAAGATATATGGTACCAAGTATTTACTCATTTTCATCAACACATGCTTTTGAATCTCATTCCTAATCAAAGAATCATAGTAAATTAAAGTTGAAAGGTAAAGTATCATCTACTTAGATCATCTAACCTCATGCTTTTCATCTAATTTCTATCCAAAGAATTCTAACAAATCCATCTAGTAGAGTGTATCGACCTCACAAGACTGAATCCCTACATCCTAGAGCTTGAGAAAGGTTGAAGAAGGCTTGAGAAGATCAATCCAAGCTTGTTCTTGCTTCTACCAAGGATTTTCGTTAGTGAAAAATCCGGTGAACCTCAAATCTAATGTTTGAGTTGAGAACTTACAAACCCAAGGGGTGGCTAGGTCTCCCTACAAGTCTATCTACTCTTTTTAAGATTATGCAATCAAATTATTAATTAAGAGATGATGAACATAAAGTGAAGAATAAGGGAAACAAGCAAAACACAACACAAGTAATTTTTTTATGTGGAAACCCTTCCGGGAAAAACCACGGGACCTAGTCCAGCAAAGCAAATCCACTAAAACAAAGTATCAGACACTTACAGACTCGATCCTCACCCAAACATGACTCGACTTCCTCGATCCACGGCTAGTCCTCCATACCTCAATAAGTAATCATGATCTCGCAAGACTCGTAATCTACCGCACTAGCCTGTTCTTCTTTTGTGTCTTCGCCACAACCACGATCTCCACGATCGATCTCTATCAACGACAGCTTCGGATTCCACCGATCAAATATCACATCCATGATCCTCCTTGGATCAATCTCCTTCGCAAAGGCTCCGGAACACTCTGGCCAATTGTTCTTAACATAAGGGGTTGATGGTTGTTTATCAAACAATCCCTAGTTAGATTCTAAACAATAGGAATACCCAAGCAAGCAAGAATGAAACAATTAATGGCTTGCAATCTCTAGGGTGGAAGAGGAGAGGAGAATGGGTTTGAGGAACCCTAATAATCCTTTTGAAACTCTCTCTTAATTCTCTAATCTTCTTAACAACCTCAGAACGAACTAAGTGATCCTCATAGAAATAGCCAAGGTAGTAGCACTTACCATAACAGAGTTTAGATGATTTTAGAAGCCAAAAATACAAGGTCTTGGAATTGGATGAAATCGGTTAAAAATGGGGGGCCAGACAAGCTATTGTTTCTGAGTATATATTGCCCGTTCGAACGGCCAGGCTGGACGTTCGAACGGCCTGTGCAAATTTCGAATATTTTGCACTGCCACCCCAGATTCAACATCCAATACCTTATAAAGACCATCCAAAGGCTATTAGGATTACATGGTCAATTTCTAATCACCTAGGGTATATGCTTAAGGTGTTCTAAGTCAATTCCACCTATGGTAACCACTAAGTATCTAGGTCACTTACCATCCTAAGAGTATGAGCAAAGCTTGAAACTTGAATGTACTTCTCTTGAGTCTTTGGAGCTTCATCTTCACCAATCTTCATCAACTTGAGGAACAACGACACTAAACTTACATTGACACCATTTTGACATCGGAATTAAGCCAATAAAAAATATGACCTTACAGTTACAAAACCTAAGTTTTTCTCCCTTTCTTTGCCAAATTGGGTAGAAAGAGTTAGAATACTCTAAAACCACGAAATAGGTTTTGTATTTATAGTCCTAGGATTAAAAACCTAAAAATTTGGACTTAACTCATTTTTTTTTTAAATCTGTCTGTGCGACTTCGTTCAAACGAAAATTATGCCTTTCGAACGGAAATGGATGTTGAATTTTCACTCAATTGAGATTTTATGGATTCGTTCGAACGATTCCATATTCATTTGAATGAATGATCCTGTTTTCTTCTATTTCTTCTACAACACACAGCACACAGCAACAACACACCAGTCAACAACTCACTTACTTTTCTTTAAAACATTTAAGTAAATGATTTCATTTACTTTAAGTTTTAAATTAAAATAAGGAAGTACCCCCTATTTTGATTCAATAAAAATACTTAGAAAATCAAATTCCTAGTAAATCAAAATCTCATTTCCAGTTTTAGGCTAAAAATGATAAATCATGTCTGTCATAAAATTTTCAATATTCAATTAAACCACTCTAAACGTAATAATAAAATCTCATAAAATCACATATGTTTATTTAACCTATAGACATCCATTTCTGGGAAAAATCATCTCAAAATTCGATAATTTATATTTTTGCTAAAACCACACCCTTCTTATAATTTCTAAAATTCCTGTACTTAGTCATTTTTAATTTAACTTAAGATCATTAAGTGACAAGACATTAAATGTATGACATGAATATCAAGATTATCATTCAATATGCACAAACATTAAGAAATAAAGTTTTGGGTATCTACATCCACCTCCCCTCACAGAAATTTCATCCCCGAAATTAGGCCGATACGTGAAAACGCTACTCAACAGTTGGAAATACTTTTCTTACAGAAAGATGTTGTCAACGTAAGAGAACCAACGGGAATGGTCTTGGTGTGCAAGACTTGATTTCCAACTTGGATGACAACAAGCTTGATATACTTGGTCACTGACAACTGACTTGACGATTGGAGTAGAGATGGATAACCCGCAATCTAACAGGCTCAACTCTGAAGGGAAATTATCGAAACTATGTGCGACAAAAGAATGAGTTGATCCTGTGTCGATTAATCCACGGGGTAGGCCGTAGCTATCAGTAAGGATGCTAGAGTGTTATAACTAACTAACTTCAATCAAGTGCAAGAAAATCCATATATTATAAGTAGCATGTTTATACAGACGTGGTGACACATACCGCATATCATCATAAAACATTACTTAAGTAGCTACTATTTAAGCATACCTTGCACTACATCATCAGATGTATGTGTATCCCGCTCTGACATGGCGAAGACTCTGCTGTGGTTCGCTTGGCGAGACGATTGTGTGGGCTGTTGGGGTCTAGAGGCAGTGGGCCCCTACTGAGTGGCCTGACTAACTAGGGGTTTGTTCCCCTGAAGTTGGGTAATCTCTAATCTGGTGTCCTTAGTCACCGCAATGGAAACATGCACCCGTGCATGCTCGACGATCCCCGACTCCATGTTTCCTTCCACAATAGCTACAAAAATCAAGCCGTGATACAGAAGATGTAGGCTGCATGACTCGGGTAGCCTCAGTCATAGTAGTGGGGTGAGGAGCTTGTGGTGCAAGAGGAGGCATCTGTGCCTGTGTAGGCCTGGAGGTAGGGTACGGGGCTGTCCTGGCCTGGCCTCTTCTCAGGTGGTGCTGAGCCACTAGACTGACCTCTAATCATGCCTCTCCCAAGGCCATTGTCTCTCCCCTTGAAGACCTCCTTGAAATTCCACTCAACGATCTTTTCATTGCCCATAATCTCTCTCCAGGTCTCCACTTGGAGTATGGAAATCCGATCCCGTATGAAAGCCTTCAACCCTATCTCAAACTTCCTAACCTGCAAGTTCTTCGATGCAATCAGATGAGGTGCAAAGCTTGAAAACTCAACAAACTAGGCCTTATACTCAGCCACACTCATCTCTCCCTGCTTTAAAGACATAAACTCCATCTCCTTTTACTCCTTGAAAAATCTAGGGAAGTATTGCCCGTAAAAGATGTCCAAGAACTCTCCCCATATCCATGGCTCTCCTGGCTTGGCGGCATCCCTCTGTCTCAATGTCGATCTCCACCAATGTTCAGCTTCACCTTCTCTTATGAGGGAAGTCCAGTCCACTTGCTGCTCATCAATGTAGCAAAGCTCCCAAAAGATCTTCTCCAACTGCATAATCCATGCCTTGGCAACCATGGGGTCTATAGCCCCATAGAAGGTGGGTGGATGGAGTTGGTAGAATGCCTCAAGTCCCGAAGTGGGGTGTGCAAGTGGAGGCATAGGTGTAGGAGTAGCAGCAAGCTACCTGGCTGGTTGCAAGAATGGCCATGATGTCGACCATAGTCTCCAAAAGCTGAGAGAAGTCGAACTATTCGTTGCCCAATGGAGTTTTCCCTCTATTTCCTCTAGTCTGGTATCCTCGACACCTTGTACCGCGTCTCATAATCCAATCCTGAGAACAACAATAATCCATGAGTCTAACTTGGAAACCAAGTTCAAACCAATAATTCACTAATCATAACGTACTTATAACGCAGATAGTAATATTCTATGGTATACACATAGTAATATAAGCATACGATTTAGATTCCTAGCGAAGCTAAGACACAAGTTTGGTTGAAGCCTAAACTAGTTTATGACTAAGACTAAGTGATTAATCTATACTTAGAATACGACTCCCTACACGGACCTAATGCCTTTTATCTGATAACAACTTTGTCGCGAACCAAAATTCTCCTTAGAAGTTATGGGACTTTGGCTCGTGACTTATACTTCAAACCATCCTAGAAGAGCATCTAAAACAATGCTAAAATTGGAAACTAATAATTTCTTTATACATGATTGTATTCCAAGAACATAAACAAGACTGAATGTAATAAGTGGACATGCCCACTTAACAAAAGTAAAGAGTGAACACCTTCACTCAACAAAGTACATATATACAATCTCTACCTCTCGTCTCTCAATAATAAACCTCGTAAGGCCGCCTGTCAAGACCCCTATCCTCTACCAAATGATCACCTGCAGGATCCTCCTCAACATACTCCTCTTTGATCCATGGTCCTGGAGCACATGTATCGAATGAACCTACCGAAGATAACAATTCGGCTGAGCATGGAATACTTAGCTTATACAAACCACTAGATGGAGATGTTATAAACATTAATAATAACATGCTTACTGGTCAAGTAAAATAAAGCAGTTCAAGATAGACAATTATACTTTAATCAGAGTGCAAAAACTATACTTCTTTGCAAGGATAACAAGTGCATACTTTTTAAATATCAAACTTTACGTCCATACTTTTCAAAATCATATTCTTCTCAAGCTCTACTTTAGAACTATACTTTTCAGCATCATATACTTCTCGAGCTTCACTTTTAAACCATACTTTTCAAAATCATATACCTTGTGCCCCATTTCCTTTCTTTCTTTACAAGAACCATATATCACATATACTTTACTAGTACCATATATCACATATCCTTTACTAGTACCCGAACTATGGAATGGACGGACATACTAGCATCATCACACATGCTTTACTAGAACCCGAACTATGATATGGATGGACATACTAGCATCATCACACATACTTTACTAGTACCCAAACTATGAAATGGATGGACATACTAGCATCGTCACACATACATTACTAGTACCCGAACTATGAAATGGACGGACATAGCATCATCACACATGCTTTACTAGTACCCAAATTATGAAATGGACGGAAAATCTAGCATTCCCCCAATACCATCACCTTTTTCTTTGTTCATCTTCTTTACCTTACCTTTCTGAATACCCATACAAATAAGGAAACCCGATCGTGCAATACAAGTGCTCATATTTCATTTATGAGTAACATGATAGACAATTGAAAACCCTCAATTAATCATGACCGTACTTTGCACCCTTCACAATTTCATAGCATGTATATACATGGGTCTAGTACTTAATTTTCATCCATTTAACATGCTTTGATCAATTTCATTTCAATATTCAATGGCATGCTAACACATGGTTGAATACCTAATTCTTATCAATTTTCTCATATACTTTACATTATGATCCATACCTCATTTTACTTTATTAATTTAGGAGATCAATATTAGGTCCATTAGTAGAGTCTAATTTCATTACATCATCACAATTATGCTCTTCGAAAATTCATAATTTAGGAATTGTGACAAGACTTATCAAGTAAACTATTTTTCTCAAATCGTCAAACAATATACTTTTAAATACTTATTCGTAGTATTTATTTCATAATAAAATTACCTAGTATAGAGAATACTTATTTAATTCATCAAGCCAACATGCTTATTATATCATTTCTAATTAAGAAATTATAGCAGGATTGAATGGTAGAGCATAAACTACATCTAATCATCTAATAACATGTTTTTCATCTAAATTCAAACTAAAATTGATAACAAGATATATAGTAGCGAGTATTTACCCATTTTCATCAACACATGCTTTTGAATCTCATTTCTAATCAAATAATCATAGTAAAGTTGAAAGGTAATGTATCATTTACTTAGATCATCTAACCTCATGATTTTCATCTAATTTCTAACCAAAGAATTATAACAAGTCCATCTAGTAGAGTGTATCGACCTGACAAGATTGAATCCCTGCAGCCTAGAGCTTAAGAAAGGTTGAAGATTGGCTTGAGAAGGTCAATCCAAGCTTGTTCTTGCTTCTACCAAGGATTTTTCTTAGAAAACCTAGGTTTTCCTCCTTTTTTTTGCCAAATTGGGTAGAAAGAGTTAGAATACTCTAAACCCACGAAATTGGGTAGAAAGAGTTAGAATACTCTAAACCCATGAAATAGGCTTTGTATTTATAGTCCTAGGGTTAAAAGCCCTAAAAATCCGGACTTAACCCATTTTTTTTAAAATTTGTTTGCGCGACTTCGTTCGAACGAAAATATTTTCGTTCGAACAAATGTTTTCGTTCGAACGAAAACTATGCCCTTTGAACGGAAATGGATGCCGAATTTTCACCCAATTGAGATTTTTTGGATTCGTTCGAACGAATGGCCCTATTTTCTTCTGTTTCTTCTACAACGCACAATACATAGCAACAACACTCTTTTCTCTTCAGCACTAATCAACAACACACTTATTTTTCTTTAAAATATTTAAGTAAATATTTTTTACTTTTAAAAACATTTACTTTAAGTTTTAAATTAAAATAAGGAAGTACCCCCCATTTAGATTCAATAAAAATACTTAGAAAATCAAATTCCTAGTAAATCAAAATCTCATTTTCCAGTTTCAGCCACAGAAATCAAGCCCTTATATAGAAGATGCAGCTGCATGACTCGGGTAACCTGAGCCGTAGTAGTGGGGTGAGGAGCCTGTGGTGCAAGAGGAGGCTTCTGTGCCTGTGTCAGCCTAGAGGTAGGGTACGGGACTATCCTAGCCCTCTTCTCAAGTGGTGTTGAGCCACTAGACTGACCTCTAATTATGCCTCTCCCAAGGCCATTGTCTTTCCTCTTGAAGAACTCATCGGAATTCCTCTCGGTGATCTTCGCATTGCCCACAACCTCTCTCCAGGTCTCCACTTGGAGGATGAAAATCCAAACCCGTATGGAAGCCTTCAACCCTCTATCAAACTTCCTAACCTGTATGTTCTCCAATGCAATTAGATGAGGTGCAAACCTTGACAACTCGACAAATTGGGCCTCATACTCGGCCACACTCATCCCTCCTTGCTCTAAAGACATAAACTTCATCTCCTTCTGCTCCTTGACAAAGCTAGGGAAGTACTACCCGTTGAAGACATCCAATAACTCTCCCCGTGTCCATGGCCCACCTTCCTTAGCGGCATCCCTCTGTCTCAATGCCGATCTCTACCAATGCTTGTCTTCACCTTTCATTACAAAGGAAGCCCAATCCACTTACTGCTCATCAGTGCAGCGAAGCACCCAGAAGATCTTCTCCAACTGCATAATCCATGCCCCAACAATCATAGGGTCTATAGGCCCATAGAAGGTGGGCGGATGGAGTCTCCGGAATGCCTTAAGTCCCGAAGTGGGGTATGCAGGTGGAGATATAGGTGTAGGAGTAGCAGCAGGCTACTTGGCTGCAAGAATGGCCATGGTGTCGACCATAGTTTCCAAAAGTTGAGAGAAGTCAGACTATTCATTGCCCAATGAAGTTTCCCTCCTCCATTTCCTCTAGTTTGGTATCCTCAACCCCTTATACTGCATCTCATGATTAAATCCTGAGAACAATAGTAATCTATGAGTCTAACTAGGAAACCAAGTTCAAAACAATAATTCACTAATCATAATGTACTTATAACGCATATAGTAATACACTAAGGTATTCACATAGTAATATAAGCATATGATTTAGATTCCTAGCGAAGCTAAGACACAAGTCCGGTTGAAGGCTCAACCGGTTTAAGATTAAGACTAAGACTAAGTGATTAGTCTATACTTGGAATATTACTCCCTACACGGACCTAATTTCTTTGCTCTGATATCAACTCACCCAAAATCCCCTAAGAATTTATGAGACTTTGGCTCGTGACTTATACTTCAAACCATCCTAGAAGAGCATCTAAAACAATGCTAAAATCGGAAGCTAAAAATATCTTTATACATGACTATATTCCAAGAACATAAACAAAAGTAAGTGTAATAAGTGGACATGCCCACTTAACAAAAGTAAATATTGAACACCTTCACTCAATAAAATGCATATATACAGTCTCTCCTTCTCCTCTCTCAATAATAAGCCTTGTAAGGCCACTTGTCAAGACCCCTATCCTCTAGCGAATGATCACCCGCTGGATTCTCCTCAACATACTCCTCCTCAACCCATGGTCTTGGAGCACATGTATCGAATGAACCTACTGAAGATAACAGTTCGGCTGAGCATGGATTACTCAACATATACAAACCACTAGATAGAGATGTTATAAACATTAATAATAACATGCTTACTGGTCAAGTAAAATAAAGCAGTTCAAGGCGAACAATCATACTTTAATTAGAGTGTGAAAACTATACTTCTTTGCAAGGCTAACAAGTGCATACTTTTTAAAGATCAGACTTTAAGTCCATACTTTTGAAAATCGTCTACTTTAATAAAACTATACTTTTCAGCATCATATACTTCTCAAGCTTCACTTTTAAACCATACTTTTCAAAATCATATACCCCTTTTCTTTTCTTTCTTTACAAGAACCATATATCACATATACTTTACTAGTACCATATACCACATATACTTTACTAGTACCATATATCACATATCCTTTACTAGTACCATATTCGTGGACTTCAAGGCAGAGAATCTGTACTGTAGAACATTGTGTCGTGTCCGGTTGGGTAAGATTCGAGTCTTGTACTTGATGACTATTCTCATAGTAGATTTTGTGCTAGACTAGGTCTCATGGTTTTTCCCGGATGGGTTTCCACATAAAAATCTCATGTATTCCATCTGTGATTGTTTATCTATTTTTGCTAAATCATCTTCCAAAATTAAAATTGGTAGAAATCGTTAGATAGACCTATTCACCCCCCTTTAGGTCTAAGGGATCATTGAACAAGAATATTTCATAAGAGAATATCATATATAAGTAATCACCATATTTGTTCATCAATAATAATCTTTTTCGTAACTTTCTTATAGAGACATTACATTTTCATATACAATCATTGTATAGGCAGAATAAATTAATAAGCCCTATACAACATATTTATTACAAGTTAGGATGGGTAACAACGCATGTTGTTGCTCGTTTGTGCGTTATAAGATGTGGGGTCCACCCTTGTTGAATGTGGGGCCCATCCTTATAAGGCACAAATGGGTAACAATGCAACAACCCATCCGAAATCATGTATGACTACATAAAATGTTGTTACTATTGACTCCCACCAATGTTTGCGTTGTTTCCCATCCAAACTCACGTATTACTACATAAAATGTTGTTACTATTGACTACCACCAATGTCATCAAATGCTATAAAATGCATTGTTGGTGTTTATTTAGAACATAACACTACCACCAATGCTATAAAATGCATAGTTAGTGTATATTTATAACATAACACTACCACCAATGTCATCAAATGCTATAAAATGGACAATTAGTGTTTATTTAGAAGACAACATGTCATGATGATGAAAAATAACTCTTAAAGTATTTCAAAACAAAATACACAAGACACAATAACCATGATCACTTTATCAAACAAAACCCTAGAGAATGAATTTCTTTTTCCTGAATTGATGAAAGTCACTTCTGAAGTGGGATAGGTTGGTGTCAAATAAGTTGACCTATTGCATACGAGCTTATTCATATTCTACTTTCAACCCATCTCGAAGATGAGAGAAACGACCAGAATTAGAAACATCGTTTGTACAATCCAAGCTGCTCTCTTATGCTTTTCAAGAGCTCGTTTTCACTGTAAATGTTGCATCAAAGCTTTTTGTTCGATGATTGATATACGATGTTCAAGGGCATGATGTTCAAAATCCTCACTTAAGGAAGAAAAAAGATGAAAAGTCCCTCGGTTCGAGAAAGAGAGGATTATATTCTATAACGTATTTTAGGCCAAAATAACTTTGAATTATCCTATATTGTGCTAAAGTGCCATTAATTTTCTCACACATTCACTTATTAAAAGAATGGGAAGAAGACAAATGAGACGTTCGTAAATGTGAATAGAGATTAACAATGAAAGGAGCTCTGGTTGAAGAGCAAATTGGAGCCGTAAAAAAATATGCCTTGACAGGGGTAGTTTTGGAAATATTAGAAAAAATTTTAGTTGATAGAAATACTCTTCCTTTATAATGTAATTTCTAAACTACCCCTGACTAAAGTTATATTTTTGGTTGCTCCGGTTTGCTTCGATTTTGCTCCTCAACCAGAGCTTTTGTTCATAATTAATGTCTTGTGATCATGTTTCTCAGATATTGACTCATAGAAATTGCTTAACATATTTTCCTTACTCTTTTCTAGAAATACAAGGGCACTTTCTTAATATTGACTCATAGAAACCACATAACATCTTTACCTTACTCTTTCCTAGAAATACAAGGGCACTTTGATCTAATAATATCTGAAAGGTCCATATTTGTAACTGGAAAATTCCATAGTCAAAACCTAGTAAAGATAGTATCTAGAGTTTGTGCATCTCGAAATGACTTGTTCATGATGAAAATGAAGTTCTGAATGATTGCTACGGAAGACATTATGTCGGTGTTGGGATCTCACAACTTAGAATAGTAAGTGACTTAGTGACCTAGACTATACCTAAGGTTGATTGAATTAGAAAAGTTTCATTAAACTTTATGTGATTAAAGACCCAACCCTATGCAGAAACATATTTAATTTCCAATTCTGAATTGTGTTAGGTTGCTTACAAATTCTAAGATCCCTAAACACACAAGAAGAGTTTTGAAAAGGGGTTTTGAGATAATAGAAAATATTTTAAAGCGGTGCTCTTGGGGTTCCCACTTCTTTGGATGAATATCCAATAGAGTTAACCTACACCCTTCTTCCTAGAGAATGCAAGCTTGACCTAATTTTCCTTATTGTTTCTTGTTGTGTTATTCCCTCATTGTGGAATCCCTCTAGTTTGTTAGTGGAGTAACTTGTACTAGAAATCCCTTCTCTTTGTTGAGACCTTCGATCGGATTAAAATCTGGAGCCACTATGGTGGAGATTGAATCTGCTGCGGATTTATGGTTGCTGAGTTGTGGCATTGTTGTGTGAAAGCTAGGCCAATGATGAGGACACGGAGCCATTGCGGTGGAGATCGAACCTGAGGGTTCATGGTGTTGCAAACTCGAAGAGTTAGTTACTGTGGAGCGAAGTTTTGTGTCTTGTTTGGGTAAGGTTCAAAATTTTTAATTTGCTTAATTCTTATATTGATTGCTATATGTTGGACGTGATCCTGTGGTTTTTCCCATGAGATATAAAATTTGTGTCTCATTTGTGATTATCTCCATATTTTTTTGCTAAATTTAAAATTGGGTAGATAGACCCTAGGAGACCTATTCACCTCCTCTAACTTCTTGGATTCATGACAAGGGCCTCATCCTTAGAGTCATCTTGGCTCTTTTCTTTTCTCCTTCTTTCTCATTGTTAGACAATCCTTGTTGGTCATTCTACTAAAAATTGAAGAAGGTTTTTCAATTCCCTTGGAAGTGGCAGTGAAAAAAGTGTAATTCTAAGCTTCTTTTTCTAAAGAGGAGCTTTCCGAATTTTCGGATTCAAATTCACTGTCACTTTAAGTTGGGTTTATCACCTTGCCCTTTGATTTGTTCTTGTTGGAGCAATCTGGTGAGATGTGTCCATAGCCTTGGCACTCATAGCATTCAACGTCTCGAGAATTCTTTTTAGGACCCTTGGGATTTTTCTTTTCTTCCCAATTCTTAGGCCTTAATTTTATGAAAGGTTTTCTTCCTTGATTAGGATTAAACCTCCTATTCGTATTCATGAATTCTTTGAATTTCTTTACAAACAAAGCCATATTTTTTTCACCGAACTCGGATTCACTATCCGACCCATCTTTAGATTCCTTAATAGATTTTAAGGCTATACTCTTTTTTTTCTTTTATGGTCGAAGGTTGAGTTTATAAGTTTAAAGTGTGCTCATCAACTCCTCAATTCTAAGAGCATCTACATCCTTGCTCTCTTCTAAAGTGGTGACTTTGGGCTGAAATCTCTCGGGTAGAGATTTTAGGATTTTTCTAACAATTTTGGACTCTGATAGTCTCTCACCTAAATTAAAACTTGAATTGACAATTTTGCTAAGTTTAACATAGAATTCAGCAAATGATTCATTGTCATCCATCCTCAAACACTCAAATTTGGAAGTGAGCATCTGGAGTTTTGAAATAATTGTGGTCCCTTCATCGATGATCTCAAGAATTTCCCATGCCTCTTTAGAGGTGTCACATTTAGATATTCTCTGCAATTCTTCGGGAGTAGGCATTGAATATGGCATTGAGAGACCTTTGGTGTTCCATCCATGACTCTCAAATTCATCTCGGTCTATTTCGAGGAAGGCTTTTCTGAGGTATTTCCTCAACAATTTTGGTGGGGACTTTCCACCCTTTCTCTACATCCATCCATACCTCATCCTGATATTTAAGGAATGCTCTCATCTGAGCTTTCTAATAAACATAATTTCTTCCATCAAACAATAGAGGACGAGTAATTGATCCATCCTCTATTATTGGATTCATAATTACAAAATATGACAAGATCGCACTTTAGGTAAATAGCCTATACAAGTGAACCTGCTCTTATACCAATTGAAACTGCTTTTCAGAAGTTGTATGATGAAAGCCATAAGTTGAAAATGGAAAACATCTCATTGACCAAATAGGTCAAAATTGATTGAAGATGAAAGAGGTGTTTCTCTTAAAGAAATGAAAGAGTTAAAGACTCTAGTTTCCAAGCTTGAATCTCAAAAGGATACTCTCTATGAAAAGATAGGATTTATTGAGAGTGAATTTCATAAGCTCCTTGAGGCCATGACTAGCCTGGTAAAGAAAGTGACCAATCTCTTAAAAGAGAGCTTAGGTTCATTGGATGCACTTAAATTTTAGATGAGCTTACTTTCCATGGGAAAAATTATGGGAATTGGTCCAGTATCAGACATTCTGATAAATTAGGTAACCTCATATCTCCTCGAATATTAAGGTTACTACCCTTGAGCCCTCATTTCAGCTGCATCCCCCAACTACAATAAGGGATCCTAGTCCTCTTGTCACAAAGAGGGTCCCTGCACCTCTTCCTGGACCCACCTCCTAAGTTTATACCCACATGTCATAGATGTGGTGTAAAGATTTTAGGAGAATGCCTCATCAAGGTGTTTGGAAGCTTAATCAAAATATCTCAGGGAATCTTCAAAGACAAATTGAGGTTCTAGCTAAGAGGTCCAGACGTCTGAGTAAAGAAGTGATGGAAATTACTCATCTTTCAAGAAATAGGCATGGTCCAGACACTCCTAGGTACACTGGATATGGAGGAGGTAATAGGGTGTACCAAGGTACCTACAGGAATCCTAGGACTCAATCTAGGAAAAAGGGCTATAGGCAAGAGGTCATGCCTGAATCCTCATCAGAAATGGTTAGGGGCCACAAGGTTATTTGAAACATTAGAACCATTTGGGTGAGAAAGGAAGACCTCAAGGGTTTCACTTAGCTCGAGCCTAACATAGCCTAGGATGTGCTTCATTGCTATATCTTTGTCTAGTGTTATGCTTTTAGGTGTACATTATTAGTCTAGATATCTTCTTTGTTATTTTTCCTTTCATTTAGGGTTAGGATAATCCAAAAAGAAGACTCATGTTCTAAAATTACCTATACATGACTTGCATGTTTTGCATTCCTTTCTTGTGCTAGAATGAATACTTGTCCAAGGTTGAACATGGTCAAGGTCTATGATTGAGGATAATGCACCTATCTAGATTCTTTGGGAGATTAAAATTAGATTTGTCTACTTTTTCATAGTTAAAGGTTTATTCACTTGTGTCATGCTTTGTCATATTCACATGGACTCTGACTATATCTAATAAGAGGTCTAAGTCCCAAATCAGTAGGTGTTTGACTTATCCCTATATGCCCCCAAGATGACCAAGACTAGATTGACCAACTGTTAGTCATCCCATATGCATGTATCCTCCATGAATAGAGGCCTTACAATGGAAAGGGCTACATGTGAGTTTGTGAGCAATTATTGCTGGATAAAAACAATAGAATTGGTTGTCTAACTCTCAAGTGTGAAAGCTATCATGAAAATGACCGGGACTACCTTGTGTGTGTGAAAGCATCCAACTCAAAACCAATTGACAATGAGTGGAGAGGCCTTACATGTATATAAGGCCACAACTATTTCTCTATTTAGTCGATGTGGGATTAATTCTCTTACACGCCCCCTCACGTGCAGCCCTAATTCTAGGTCTGCCACGTGCCCCCTTTTTTTTTTGGGTCGTCAATCATGCAGCCTTTCTGTTTGGGTCTGTCATCGTGAGTGAGCATAATTTGGCCGTTGGGCCTTTTGAGCTCTGATACCATGTGAAAGCATCCAACTCAAAACCAATTGACAATGAGTGGAGAGGCCTTACATGTATATAAGGCCACAACTATTTCTCTATTTAGTCGATGTGGGATTAATTCTCTTACAGTGTGTTAGTGGTGAAAGGACTATCTTGTGTGTTAGTGGTGAAAGCTCCTATTGCCCAATAGAGATGACTACCTGCTCATTTGTGTGAAAGTCATCATTGTAAAAAAAAAAAATTCTTACAAAGTTAGTGGTGTTTGACGAGAAAAGAAAAATGTTTAGTCAAACAAATGGAGAAAGATACACATCTTGAAAATTTTGAAAAATTGGATCTAACTAGGTTTGACTTCTAAAATATGAGATTTCAGGAGTTCTTTTAGTGGTATAATGCCAAACCTCAATTGATGATAGATATCTTGAGTTAGTATTCATTCAGCCTCACCATACACAAAGCTACATAGTTGAACTGCTCACTAAACATGCAACAGTGGTTAGGCCTATGCTTGAATGCCGTGTGATTAAGTTAGATGTCTTATTCTGATATTTAGAAATTGTATGAGGGGCAGACCACTTTTGATTTGCAGTATTGGTAATTCTGTAGATTCTATCAGTTTCACTTGAGTGGAACACTTAGTGGCTCGAAGTAAACTATCTCGCTCGAGTGACTTGTGGCAGACGCGTTTTATAAACAGGGCTCACATGTTCATTTGTCCCATTTGCTCGCGCAAAGAACCTAGGGCTACCTCTCGATCTATCCTCTTTCCAATACAAGGTAAAACCTCTTGACTCTTTAACTGATTTCTCTTGATTTTCAATGGCCTTGTCATTTTTGCTTCATGTTCTCATCATGTTAATGGTCTATGGTTCCGGTAAATGGAAACACCACAAGGTATCTGTTGAGGAAGTAGAATCACCTTCCTCCAATAGGCACCAATCAAGTGTTTTATGATCGGTGCATGTCAAAATGAGGGCAATTTTAGTACAGGAGTTAGTGAATACCCCTATCCCGCAAAATTTTCATTCTAGAGGTTAAGGAATTATACTCTAATGCCTTTAGATATGATTTCTAGAACTTTTCATTTTATACCTTTGTTCGGGGAAAAGATATTTGTTACTTCAAAAAAGATTGCTGAGTTCCTTTCCCTTCTGCATCATTTTGATGCATCCTCGGCCCTCAAGGGCACACCAGTGATATGAGTCTGGATAGAGCACAATTTCTTCACGCCATTGGACCCTTGAGTCGATCGACTTAGCTCCGTACATAGTTTGCTTAATGCTATATGTGGCTCGGTCACCTTCCTCTCGCAATGGCTTACCTTTTGGAGTGCTTATCACTTGCCACCTTGCTTCGTTGGACATTCTACCAGGCCTAGGGGAAGCTAAGCAAACTTCCAAGGCTCCGATTGGGAAGGCAACCTTGCAGACAAGCTTATCACATGCTGCTTCTCCTGGTGCTACCTCTACTTTTAGGGTAGTTTCAGAGTCAAGTATCCCAGTACAACTGGCGCATCCCAGTCATTATCCATGGAGTACCTCACCTTCTAGTTGTTGCAAATGTTCGCCTACCAGATGACTTTTGCGAAAGAGGTTTGCAGGCGCTTCACATCTGTTGATGACCAGCTCCAGGATATTCGCCATGAGGTCTCCAGTTTCATGTAGATCGAAGGAACACCGAAGAGGATGATGATTCCTCAGATGATGATGCCTCAGCCTAGCACATACTAGACTAGGATATTGACCCTTCCTTACATTTAGTCAGCCTGTATATTTGTTTTTGATTTATGGCTAGAGCGATGTATTTTATGATAATTTGATGTATTTTGGATAAATATATATATATATACCTTAGTATTGATGGATGGGTTGTTTCTTGTATGGAAACTCCGGTAATGGAATGATGTTTTACATTCTCTATGTGCTTTGACTATCCATTTCAGTACCCTTGCTACTTATATTACACCACCATTCATGTCCCTTGGGAAGGGGGAAGGGGGGGGGGGAAGTGTTACTTATCTCTCTCACTCTATGTACATGGTGTTTCTTATTTTTAGTTGATCTGCTTTATTAGTTTTATTCATCTCATACATGCTTCCTTGGTTTCTCTAGCATGTGCAGATTATAGGTTTTCAAAAAAGCTATCCATGACAAATTTCCTTCCATGTTTCATATGATGTCATGTAATTTGTACTCGGAGTCATGCAAATCTCGGTTGAGTCCTGTATTATTCTAAATCCCCATCTGGATTGCTTTGGGTGTGATTTAGCCATGAGTCATGAACTTCAGTATAAGTGTGTGAGAGTGGCCACGGAATTGCAAAAAGAAGAGATTTTAAAGGTCCATATTTGTTGACAAATTTTCGTAGTCAAAACTTGGTCAAGATAGTGTCTTGAGTCCGTCTATCCCCTAATGACTTGTTCATGATGAAGATGAAGCTCAGAAGGATTGGTACTTAAGACATTATGTTGGTGCTGTGATCGCATAAGTTAGTATGGTAAGTAACTTAGTGACCTAGACTATATACCTTAGGTTGATTGACTTAGAAAAACTTCATGAAACCTTTGGTGAATAAGGGGGAAAATTGGCTCGAGTGAGATGTTGCTTTATTTCCAAAAATGGATTTGGAAGGTACTATGCACAGCATGTTCACAAGGCTCGCTCGAGCAAGACTTAAGTTGACTCGAGCGAACCCTGCGGGTTTTGATTTCAATTCTGAATTGTGTTGGGTTGCTTATAAATTCTAAGATCCCTAAACACACATGAAGGGTTTTGAGCAAATAGAACATATTTTAAAGAATGCTCCCAGAGTTCCCACTTCCTTGGGTGAATATCCAATTGAACTTAACCTACACCCTTCTTCCTAGAGAATGCAAGCTTGAACTAATTTGTCTTATTGTTGCTTGTTGTATTATTCTCTCATTGTGGGATTCCTCTAGTTGATTAGTGGAGTAACTTGTACTCTAAATCTCTTTTCTTTGTTGAGACCTTCGGCCAGAATAAAATTCAGAGCCACTACGGTGGAGATCGAATTTGCAAATTCGTGTTGCTGAGTTGCGGCATTGTTGTGAGAAAGGTAGGCCGGTGAGGATTCGGAGCCACTACGGTGGAGATCAAACCTACAGATTCGTAGTGTTGCAAACGTGAAAAGCCTATTGCTGTGGAGCGAAGTGTCTTGTCTTGCTTAATTCTTATAATGATTGTTATTTGCTGAATAAGGTCCCGTGGTTTTTCCAGTATAGGTTTTTCACATAAAAAATTCCGTGTCTCTATTAATGATTGTCTCTATATTTTTCACTAAATTTAAAATTGGGTAGAGATCCTAGGAGACCTATTCACCATCTCTAGAATCTTAGATTCATGACAAGTGAAATTTCAGTATCTAATTAACATGTATTATGGGATTGTCGTAATTTTTTTGTACAAAATGAATATGATTCCCATGAAGTAAAATTTTTAAAGGACTGATTTACCCTCATCTTACTTCTTCATTACCCTATCATAATAGTATTTTGTTTGCACTAATATTAATGACAAGTGTTGTGAAATGTGAGTTTCATAAAAATAATCCCCTCCTCATACGAGGAGGGGAGGGACGCACCTCACCCCCTTCTAACTTGTCACATGTTCCTTTTTTAACTCTTTTATACTGGTTAAGATTCAATAACCGTTAGGGTTTAAAAATCTAACCTTAGTTTTTTATAAAAAAACAAATAAAAATTAACCACGATATTAAAACTTCTTAACGAGGGCTAAGCAGTTAAAGGGCTTTGTGAGGGGCAAGACACGTCCCTCCCTCCCCTCATCGTACTATTGCTCGAATTTGATTAGGGGTTCTCAAGATCCTAAATAAAGTACAGTTCTTTTTCTTTTTAAAAGAAGCTTCTTTAATCGACCCCACCCATCAACCCGCCGCTTGATTTTCACGGGTGTGGTCGGTGGTTTTGAACCGCATGTTATTTTCGTCATAAATCCTAGCTATTAGAGCAATGCTACCTCCACTGTCTACTTTCTGATCGTCTACTCTCAGGTTATCTTTATTAATTTAAAATAAAATTTTACAATAAAAGTGACAAAACTTACAAAAAAAGGGTCATGTTATTTTATTTTCTTGTAAAAAAGTGAGAGTGGATGACAGGAAAGTGGCCGTAGCACTAGGACTGGAAATGGATCTTATTTGAATCGGATTTGGTCTATTAAGAATCTGATAGATTCGGATCAGAACCGAGATCCGTCGGATTATGAATTATCCAATCCGAATCCAATTACTAATTCTTGATCCAAATTCGATTAGCATTAATATATCTAAAAAAAAATATTTAATAAAAAATTACGATTAGTTCGGTATTATATTTGTAAAATTATATAAATATTATTATAGATAATCTAATTGAATCGGATCACTATGGATCCAAATCCGATCTTATTATAATCAAATTCAATATATCGGATCCGTATCCGATCCAACGGATCTATAATATGATTAGGATCCCATCTAATCGGATCATATTCTGATAGGATCTGCATCAATATTTGATCCATTGACAACCCTAAGTAGCATTGCTCATTTTATTATAAGTGTATATCTATGGCTAGAAATTCTCTAAGTTGTAAGGTCGCCATGTGTCCCTATTGACAACCCTTAATTGTGGTTAAGATTCACCCACAGCTAGGGTTAGCCCACCTATTCTTGGTTTTTAGAAAAAAATATTAATTTTTTTTCTAACTTTGGTTAAAATTTACTAACTCTTAAGGTTAAAAAATTTCCAACTTTTTTTTTTTTTAAATCCAAGGATAGGTGGGTGAATCTTAACTAGGGTTAAGGGGTGTCAATAGAGACACATGACAACCTCAAGGGCATAACGAGACTCAACTTGAGAGAGTTTATGTCTATATCTATATAAGCTTAATATGTTTACTAATAATCATTTTTTTTGTTATTTTAATTAAATTATCATTTTAAGCATGTTAAATAGGCAAGTTTAGGGTTGAGGGTTCGGTTATATCATTTAAACCCGCTTATTAGCAAATTAGTGTACCAAAAATTAGGAAGGAAGCAAATCATTTGTGTTTTTTCCTGTGCTATGAGTGTTAGGGAAGCAAATCATCTGTGTTCATTCCTGGTTTTTTCCCTATGACCATGAGTGTTAGGGAAGCAAAAGCAAATCATCTGTGTTCTTCCTTGGGCTTTTCCATGTGATCATGAGTGTTGGAAGGCCAGAATTCATTTGTGTGTACAGATTTCACAGTTGTAACCTCCTGACAGAGAGATCCTGGCCTTCAATTCCTCTTGCCACAAAAGACTGGTTCCTAAAAGAGTAGTGCTCAACGGACCCATGGGTCCATTTCATATCTTACCTACCCGTGTCCCTTTTAACGCCCCTTTAATCCTAATTAAGCTTTAATAAATCAAAACTAAGATTTTATTTTTATTTTTATAAAAAAACCATAGTTGAATTGCTTAACCCTAGGGGTGAATGAATATTAACCACAATAGGTAAGTATTTAAATTAGGGCGTGGACCAAATGAGGACCGGCCATTCCGTTATAAAAATGGAACTCAGGGTACGTTTATTATTTTCCTTCCCAAAAATAGGGGTCGCCCAAATCACCTTTATTAATTTTTCGAAAAAATACATAATATAGAGAATCTTTTTAAAACATGATGCAGGGCTCCGAGAAAATGATATACGGAGCTCTCTCTTTTTTAGTCTAGACTAAAGTGGGGTTTCGTAATTACAGGAAACCTTTTAATAAAAACGTCACCCTACGTCCTAATAATTGCAAAAACACCACCATACTTACACCCAAGGTTAGTGCTACACCAATCGAGTCAACGCAAACGCCTCCATAAATGAACTTTAAATCACTTTTGGTGGGTCCCACATTAAACCAAGTTTGACGTTTCTTTTGTGAGGCTTTTAAGTCGCTGACACGATTGCCCTAGCATTTTCTTTACTCCGAAAATAAAAGCTCCGGATATCTTGTTTTCCGGATCTACACATCATATTAATTAATACACTAAAAGAATTCTAAAGACTAGGAAAATGCGCAGGCTCTTCTCTTTCCCACTATTCAAATCTGCGTTTTGGGATCCAAATAAGCGTTGAAATTTCTTCTTCTTCTCTCTCTAAAGCTCTCTGCATTTTTCAGGTCACTGCTTCTCTCTCTTGTCTTATCTCTGTTACTCATATCTCTGCTGTGTTTTTCTTTAATCTTGTTTGTTTTGCTCAGAGATACGGTACATGCAATTTATGTTATTTAATTTTATCTGATTTTTTTCATAATTAGTTCGAACTCTTTCTCTGATTTTTTTCTATATTGATTCTCTTTGTTTGTGTTCTTGGGTGCCCCTTTGGTTTCTTTCCAGATCTGGGTTTGTCAATTTCATTTTCATGTAATCTACAATTTTGGTTGATGAATGATATCTTATTTTTCTTTTTGGTTGTCTCTGAATTAATGGGATTGTTTCTATCTTCTAAATACAGTAAGTTTTTGAAAAATTAGTGTTTTGGGGGGGTTTGTTTCATTGGAAAAACAGCGATTTACTCAAATCATTGTTGTTTGAAGTTCTCTTTCACGTTATTCTCTGGAATTTGTAGGCCTTATTTGAACTGCATCACATTGGATTTCTTCTCATTTGGTCGTAATTTCTGTGCAGTTTTAGAGCTGGAATTTTTGTGGGTTTATGCTTAAATTGCTCGGAATTTGTTTAAAGTTGGAATTTTTTATGGCTGGATTGGTGAATTGAAGGAGTTTCGTGGTATTAATGAGTGTTTCTGGAATCTGTTTTAGATAGGAGAATTGGATTGGATTGGATTGGATTGGATTGGATTGGATTGACTTCAGAGGGTTTGCAATTGGCTTTATACATTAATATGATTGGGAGGAAAAACATGGGACAGGCTTCGCCTCTGTTTCTGGTTCTTCTGGCCCTAGGTTTTTCCTTTGCGACATACAACTTGATAACTATGATAATCCACCACAGAGCCACCGGTTCATGGAGGGCTGCTGATGGATTTGGTGGGGGGTCATCGCTTGATCCCATTATTCAGATGCCTGAGAATGTGAAGAGACCAGAGAATGCCAAGTTGCCATTCCATGTTGCCCTCACGGCCACTGATGCTCCTTACAGCAAATGGCAGTGTCGCATAATGTACTACTGGTATAAGAAGACGAAGGACATGCCCGGATCAGAGATGGGAGGATTCACTAGGGTTCTTCATTCGGGAAGTCCTGACAATCTTATGAATGAGATTCCAACTTTCGTAGTTGATCCCCTCCCTGCGGGTCTGGATCGGGTGAGAATTCTTCCATTTTTGACAGTATTATTGTTAGTTGGAAAGTCTTAATCCCTTGCAAAGTGGAATGTATTTTTGAAACAATTGCTTCTGTTTTGTGTGGTTATTTGAGCCATTATATTATTTCTTTCATAAGCTCATCCAAAAAGAAGAGAATAGTTGCAGTAATTACATTTTCTTCCACTCTTTCAATTTTGAGAGCTTGATTATGAGAAGCCTACCAATCTCCACCATTATATATTCAAATTTCAGAGCACTGTTTGGTCGGTAAAAGTATAGTTGAATAGTCTCTCTGTTTGTATTTCTTCTAATCGAATATTTTGAGAAATGATTGTCACTTAGCTTATGCTAATATTCATTATATTCATTTTTATATTGCATTGGCTTCAAATGTTGTATCCAGGGTTACATTGTCTTAAATAGACCATGGGCTTTTGTACAATGGCTGGAAAAAGCCACAATTGAGGAAGAGTGAGTTTCCTTATTTTTGATGACCTGGAATTTTCTTGCTTCTTCCTTCTATAAATCTGAAAGATTTTTTTTCCCATGACCAATGCAGATATATTCTGATGGCTGAGCCTGATCACATTTTTGTAAATCCTCTCCCTAACTTGGCACATGGAGGACATCCAGCAGGATTCCCATTTTTCTACATTAAGCCTACTCAAAATGAGAAAATTATAAGGAAGTTTTATCCGGAGGAGAAGGGCCCTGTGACAGATGTTGACCCAATAGGCAATTCTCCTGTAATTATCAAGAAGGTAGAATCTCGTTTCTAATGTAGCTCATGAGAACTGGTTTGATCTGGTTGTGAATTAAGGACCATTTATTTTCAGTAACTTATATATCTTTATGTTCCGGTTGGTTAGAAATTTTGGAAGGAATTTAAACACGTGGTCTCATTGAGGGTTCGAACCATATGAAGTTGCTAGTGTTTTCACACTGTTATTATTAGTATTATTATTATTGCTATTATTATCCTTTACCATCTAAAGGGCTCACCTTATTTTTTGTGGAGCATAACTGTCTAAGACACATTTCTGTTTCAGTCATTGATTGAAAAAATTGCGCCTACATGGATGAATGTGTCTTTGAGAATGAAAGATGACCCGGAGACTGATAAAGCTTTTGGATGGGTGCTAGAAATGTGAGTGGAACTTTTAGAAGATTTCATCTCTGTTCAGTTTACATTTCATTGGATACTATCAAGAATGGGTGTTACTGAGACCTTTTTGATATTTGTGTTATTTTCCTGCTGAACTAAGGTATGCATATGCTGTAGCATCTGCATTGCATGGGGTACAGCATATACTTCGCAAAGACTTTATGCTACAGGTTTGTGAGTTTGCCATGATACATGATTTTTCTTATTTCAGTAATTTCATATAATTTTCTTTCAATCATAGATAGATCATTAATTTATATATCCACTTAAAAGAGTCACTGAAATGTTTATTTTCAGCCTCCATGGGATCTGGAAGTAGGTAAACGTTTTATCATCCATTACACTTATGGATGTGACTACTCTTTGAAGGTAAAGGGTGTTTTGCATCCTCATTCTTTTATTTTGTTAAAAGTTGATATTTGAACTTTTATGTGCTGGTTTACTCCTTGCTCGACTTATTTACATATATTTATGAGTTCCATCACAAAAAAAATTTCCCATCAACACATATTTCACAATCTTAGATCCATTATTGCTTCTTTAGTCATGCATTTGAAGTTGGTTAATATTCAGGGTGAGCTAACATATGGGAAAATTGGAGAGTGGCGCTTCGACAAGAGATCATATCTTCGTGGTCCTCCACCAAAGAACCTCTCTTTGCCGCCTCCAAAAGTTCCTGAAAGTGTGGTATGTATGCCTATTTATCTTCCTATCCTTCACTTAAAACTAGTGCATGTTGCTACTTTAAAGGCGATTTCTACAAAACATGCACTTGTTAAAGTTTTCAGAAATTCCAGGCATTTATGTTTTAATGTGACTAAATTAATCCCACAGTGGATGTCAACTGACAATTGAAGTTGGATTTATGAACATTTTATTGGTCATATAATATTTAGTCAAATTAGGGGTGTATCCAAGTCAGGCTGGGTTGTCGGCTTTGCTTGATCAAGCCAAATTCAAGTTGGCATTTTTGGCTCGATCGAGCCAAGTTTTTTTCCCGAGCTTGAAACTGTGTTCAAGCCGAGCTCGAGCTAGGGTCCATTTGATTCGGCTTGGCTCAAAGATCGAGCCCGACTCAGCTTGAATATTATAATATATGTTAATAAAAAATAATTATAATAATAAATATTACCTATAATATTATTATTAATAAAATTAATTTTTTAAGGAATCAAAATGAGCTCGGCTCGAGCTTGAATCAATTCACTGGAGCCAAGCTTCAAGCCTAACTTTTCAAGCTTGAGTTGAGCTTGACTTGAATACACCCCTAGTTAAAATATGCTAATAAGATTGTGGTCTCATCTAACATTGTGGTCTCTTAATGATAGTTCTTGTATAATTGTTTTTAATTCGTGCATTTCCTTGTATTCTATTGTCGGGAGCCTCACTAGGGGTGTTAGATTGCTATCTTTATTTTTGGGGGGTTTGCTTATTTGTGCGAGAATCAATAAACTCTTGGTAATTCTTTTTGTTGTATTTTTTTTTGTAACTAAGAGTGTCCTAACTTGACAAGGAAGGACTAGTCCCTTCGAATGCATGCAATCACCCGCAACGGTTTGGAATTTTTACTTTATAGAACAAATAAACGAAAGTAGTAAGGACTAAGGAGCATAGCTACCAAGTACGGGTATAGGTATAATACGGCAATGATTCGTTCGGGAAGTACGGGTGTTATACGGAAAAAACACCCCAAAAGTACGGGAAAATTAAAAAATAATTAATAATTATAAATAAATTAAAATCATGATATTAACTAATAACAATCATTTAATGCGGAATATGCGTTTAGCACGGTAAAAGAATGGCAAAAATACGCATATTGTATGCGTTTAATACGTAATTCACGTATTAAACGGCAATATGGGTATAACACGTAACACAGCAAAAGTACGGAGTTTTAAATTGCGACCCCTCCTAAAAGTATAATACGAGTACTATACGGGTATAATACGGGTGTTTGGTAACTATGCTAAGGAGACAATTTAGACATGGTTCAAAATATCGGTATCGGTTGCTCTATCGGTAAGTCCAAAACAGGATACGTATCGACGTATCGGACCGTATCGGATGGATACGGCAGAAAAAATCAAGATACGCTAAGAAATGCTTGGATACGCAATGAAAAACTTGGATACTTTGCATAAAATTTCTTTTAATGCAAATATAAGCTATTAACAAACTAGATGAAGGTCTCCAATTATATTTATAACCATAAATATGAGAGTTGAGAATTTTTATGAGTTAAAAAAGGCGTGCATGTTGTGCCGATAAGAAGACATCAAAATACAAACCATAATCACTTAGCTAAGTATAAGAAAAACAATTTAAATATTAAAACCTTACATTCAATTAGTTAAATAAGAATGTATTAAATTACAAGCATAAATTTTAAGCTTAATCTAAGTCTTTTTATGTTGAATTGTTACACTGTTAGTTGACTTTTTGAATCTGTAGATGAAAATATATTTTAAGACTAAAGTATGAGATTGTTTTACCAAACTTTTGGATTTTGATAATTTGTTATATAATAAAGTTAATGAAATTTTGATATTTGAGAAATACCTTATCATTTGAAAGTTGAAATTTTGATCCAGTCTCTAAGTAGTCAAGCTTCAAAGGCCCTTGACTATAATAGTAGGGTTGCTTAGTAGAGTCTTATAGGAGTAGGTGCTTTCAAGCCTCCCTTGTATATAAGGTAGTAAGGGCGCTAGCGCGCCTTGTAATTTTTCAGCTTACTGCTCGCTTTCTCGCTTCAGAGAGGCGAAGGGAGCCTGACTTACGGCTTCCAAGCCTAGCATGAAGCGAAGGGATTTCACCTATGATCAGATCAGTGGGCAACCGTAGTGCTAAAAATAGGGTTTTGTTCTTGAACTGAAAGTTGTTTTTTTTATTCATGAATTTGAATCAGGATAATTTTTGTGAAATTCAAATGGGGGATAACCTTATTTGCATATTAATTTCTTAAGTAAATGAAAATAATATTAATTTAAAATCATTTACTTAAATAATATTTTATATAAATAGGTTGTGAGTATCAAGTCTGTGTTGTGGATTCTAGTGTAAATGGAAGGAAATAAAAAAATTATTAAAAAATCCCCTATATCAAGCCTGTATCAGTCTGATAGGGGGGAGTTTTTTTTCCAGCATACCAGTGTATCGGATAGCTCCAAAAGGAATACGTATTGGCCCGTATCGGTCGATACGTATCGATATTTTAAACCATGAATTTAGAAGAAAAAAGATGGAAGAAAAGAAAAGGGTGATAGATAAGAGTCTCACTACCTAGCCCTAGTTCATGATTGGAATCTCACCTTGAAGTAAGACGATGACGGAGTCTCAGCATCAGCATCAGCATCTAAGAGGAATCATAACCCCAAAAACTTAAAAGAAGAAAAAATAATAAAGGCTAAGGGGTAGAATCTCACTACCTAGTACCTAGCCCTAGTTCTTGATTGGAGTCTCATCAATCTTGAACAAGGGATTATGATGGAGCCACACCATCACCATATGAGAAGAATCACATCTTCTAGAACTCAAGGAGGTTCATGAAGATTCCCATATCATTAACAATCCCAAAGTATTTACAAAGAGTATTTATAGGGCTAGGGTTGTGCGTCCCTTCCTTTTTCCTTTTACTACTCAAAGTAGGAACTTTCCTAGCAATAAAAATTCTTGCATATGAACTCTCCGAATTGGTTTAAACATTTTTTAAAAAAAAGTCTCTTAATAGAAATAGGAAACTACCAAAGGAAATGAAAACTCTAGGTGATCAAATATTATGCCGATAGATAGAGTACCACTACCTAGCCCTGGTTCTGGATTGGAGTCTCACCCATAGTTGCACGGAAGCTTGTTTACATGGTGGGATGCTCAATTCCTAGGAAACTCATTTCCTAGTCTTGCCTCCCAAGAAGCTCGCTTCCATCAAGTCTCATTTAGTGGTCAAATAGAGCTGCATGTGTGGGACACTATGGGATAGACTCGAGTCTACAATTTAGGGTCTAAACTTTGAGCAAGTATCGTTGAATTGGAAACTAAGATGCCTAGTTCTCAACATTCATCACATGTGAGACAAAATCTAAGGTATGGATGCCCATACTAGTATAATGGGAGTGAGTTACTTGTATCGTATTTCTTGTTTCTCATTTCACAAGAATATTTTAAGCCCTGCTTCTTGTTTGACGCTTTCACTTTGCTTCTTGTTTTCGCTTCGTTTCTCAATTTGGTTACTTTGGTCTCGCCAACCTTAAACTAGGGATGATGATGGAGTCTCACCATCACCATAAGAGAGGAATCATAATTCTGAAAACTCAAAGAATGAGGAAAAAGTAAAGGCTAATAGGTAGAGTCTCACTACGTAGCCCTTGTTTTTGATTGGAGTCTCATCAACCTTGAAATAGGGATGATAATGGAGCCACACTATTACCATATGCATAGTGACAAAGTTGGGGTTCGGGAATAATTCAGCAAAAGTCAAGTTCAGAAAATTTTGGGAAAATTCAGGAAAAATCGGGAAAAATTCGGAACAAATAAAATATAAAAATATGCCAAAAATTTGATTTAAAAATATATAAAATAAGTAGTTTTTTGCCAAGTTTGAGAAAATAATTCGGGAATAATCCGGAAAATCCACAAATAATGCAGAAATCCAATAATTCGCGATTTTTTTAAATAAACGTAGTTTTTGTTACAGAGACCATATGAGATGAGGAATCACACCTTTAAGGAGTTGCATGAAGTTTCTCATATCATTACTAATCATAAAGTCTTTTCAAATAGTATTAATAGGGGTAGGGATGTGCATCCCTTCCTTTTTTCCAGTTACAACTCAAAGTAGGAACTTTCCTAGCAATAGGAACTTTCATAATTACTTTAGGCTTAGATAAAAAGTGTCCTAGAAGAAATAGGAAACTACTAAAAGAAATGAAAACTCTAGGCAATCAAATTGAGAGCTCGCTAGAATAGTAAAGGCTGTTATTGGGGTCCACAACAGCTTTATGGTCAACCTAACCGTTGACTTTGACATAAGACTGGACATGAGGGTTCATGGGCCTATGCATTTACAATATACACTTCCGGGCCTTATTGTAATGAATACGTCAAGTCACCTGGCTCAAGAAAACTTGTTCTCGACAAGTGAAAAGCCTGCTATTGCTCATAGAAGTCTGGATTGAGGTGCTGAAATCCTTTGCAGTTATCAATGTTGTGTAGATATCACTTGATCTTTAAGAACATCTTCAATATGTTTTGTTGGCTATCTTCTTACGTAGAAAGGTTCTAAATTTCGGTTTAATAGAAAGTGTTTTTCTTTGAAAATGGGAAATTCAGGAAATTATTTAAAATGGGAAATTTTTGATATTTTTTATGTGTTGTACTTTTTCACAGTTGGAGAGAAAATTTGGGAAAACTAGGTTACTTGTAGAATTTTGCAGTGGAACTTCAAGAAATAGTAGAAAGACTTGATCAAATAAACAGAGTACAAAAACCATTCATGTGAAATAAGTAAGACAGATTCAGGGGGAACAACTACTCTCTGATGGTGGCATATTGGCATATATGATACTCATACATCTAACATTGCATTCATTCATTGTTTATTGAAAATACAAATCATAGTCACTTAGCCAATTATAAGAAATACAATCTAGATATTAAGAATGTATTAAATTACAACTATAAATAATAAGCTTGAATGTAAGTCTTTTTATGCTGAACTATTACACCTGTGTTGAGGAGTGATTTGATTATCTAAGCAACATTATATTAGAATGTCGCGTAAAGGATGATATAGCATGTACTAATCCAAACTACAATAACATGTGTCTGAAACATAATCTTCAATCTCATCTACACAAAATCCATTTATTGTACTCATTAACAAGGAATAATTAAATGACCAAAATTAATTAATACATTTAAGTAGATTGTGGACCATCTCTCTTCATGTGCGGTCACAAGACTCACGACCAACATTATAACTTCTACAATTTATATATTTTATAGCAATAAGATTTTTGTGAAATGGATTGAGTTTCAATAATAAGAGTGTAAGTAAGTGTGATAGAGAATAACTTATTAGTTAGTGCATCAACTTAGGCATGATACTTAACTTCATGTGGGTAATGGCAGCCGTTCCCTAGGATTCAAGAGTAGCAATCTAATATAACTTGCACTCACAAATTAGACTCATAAGTGAATTTCTTATTTGGCACCTAACTCAAAAGCGAAAAGCTCAACTCAAGATATAAAATGAAGGTGGTGAGGATGCTACATGTTTTCTTTACTAAAAAGCCTTTGAGGAAGGTTACTTTAATTTTTTTAATGGGTCTTAGCAACAACCTGCCAACCCATAAACATATAACAACCCACTAAAGAAAAATCATCATCATCATCAATGGCCTATCCTCAATATTTGGGGTTGGCAATATGAACTCGATATGCCATTTTGTATTATTAAAAGCCATCTTTGGTTAAATTATATGTTATCATATCATTTTTTACTAATTCCATCCATGCCATTTTTGGCCTTCAATTTGTATAAATATACTTTTTCTTATTGAAGTTATTTTAGTTTTGCAATTCACCCTCTTTAGTATTTTTACAATTCTAGTTTTGCATTCACCCTCTTTAGTTTTATCTATTAATACCACATCATCTGCCCATACATACACTGAACAACCTCATCTTGAATATAAGTTGTTTATTCGTCCGTAACCAATGTAAAAAGATGTGGACTCATAGCTGATTGTCATAGGAAATTCATGTCTTGTCACCAATTATCACTCTACTTGACGCTTTATCATAATTGTTCTGAATGATATTAATATATTTTTTTGGAACTTCTTTCTTCCCCAACACCCACCAAATTACTTCTCTGGAGACTATAATATGTTTTCCTAATTCAATAAATACCATATAGAGGCCCTTCATCTTCGTCCTAAACTTTTTCAAGTAAGAAAATAGCCTCAATTGTTAACCTTGTCGAGCTTAAATCCAAATTGATTTTTTAAATCCTAGTTACTTGTCTTAATCTTGTTTCATCCCTCTCCCATTACTTCAGAGTATGACTCATATTTTTATCCCACGATAGTTAGTACAACTTTGGACATCTTTATTCTTATATAAGTCTTCAATAAGTGTCTCTGCCTACTTTGTGAAATCTTCATTCAGTAACTTTTAAAAATATGCGCTCAATCTCTCCTTTATTATCTCTTCATCCTTCACCAGCACTCTCAATCCCTCTTAATGCATCTAATATGATCTAGGTCTCTAGTTTTTCTCTCCCTATATCTTACAATTTTATATATTTCTCACCCTCTCTTGTGTGTCTTACTTATTTTATAAGTTATCATATGCTTTATATTGAGCTTGACTTATTACTTTCTTAGCTTATTTTTTAAGCAATTTTATATTTTTTTAGGTTTTTTTCATTTCAGTTTTTTGCCAAGTCTTGTAGGACCTGTTTTCTTTAACGGGCTTTGAACCTCATACTAAGTTTCTTTATGCTATTGAGTTTTCATTTTAGATTCCCCCCAAAAAAAAATCCCAATTTTTATTTTAGAAAATTAACAAAAAAATAGGAACAAAAATAGCAAAGATTCACACACAGATTTACATGGTTTGGCAAGGTGCTTACATCCACAACCACATAGAAATCCTTTAATAATGTCCTGTGAAAAACGAATTACAATTCACTCTGCTCTCATTTTCTTTTGATTTTTACGTGATGAATAAAACCTAGTCATAACAATTCTTTTAATACAATTTGCCATTTCACTTACATTTTTGTTGTTCTACTTCTATATTCAGTGTTCCTTCCTTTATTAATTTATCCCTAAAAGCAATTGCTTTATCTTCTTTTAGATTCCACCTCCTTATTTTTGGGTCCTTTTCTACTTCATTCATTCTCTTACAACTCTTAATACAAAATGCATGACCATGAACCTATGTCGTGTGGCTAGATTATGCTCTTAATACAAAGATGCATGACCACTAACCTATGTCGTGTGGCTAGATTATGCTCTTAATACAAAGATGCATGACCACTAACCTATGTCGTGTGGCTAGATTCTGCTGGAATAACCATACAATCTTTGCATGTATATAACTCATTCTTCCTGAGTAGAAGAAAGTTAATCCGACTCCAGTTTGTTCCATTTTTGAAAGTCATTAGATGCTCAACTCTCTTTTAAAACTATGTATTTGTTATCGCTATGCCATAATTCATATGCGATCTCAAACTCAAGAATTGCATTTCCTATCTCATTTCTATTACCATACCCTTGTTTTCCATGCTCCTTATCATATGGTCTACTTTCTTTTCCTACATGACCATTTAAATATCCTTTCACCTTTAGGGATCTCTTGAATTAATCCATCAATCTCCTCCTAAAATTTATCTTAATGTTATCTTCTACTCCTACTAGGGTGCATAAGTACTAATAATGTTGATTACAACCTCACCTAACACTAATTTAATTTACATCAACCTATCATTTACTCTCTTAATCCACACCATGTTATCAGACGTGTCTTTATCTACTAATATTCCTACCCCATTCTTATTATTTCATTTACCGGAGTACTAATTTTTGTACCCATCACCTATCTCCAAAACTTTATCCCATTTCCACTTAATCTCCTGCAAACAAATCATATTAGTTCCCATTCTTTCCATTGCATCCCTCAATTTCAACCTGTTATCTAGTCAAAGTCCCTAAATTCCAAGTGACAAGACGAATCTTACTTTCCTGGACTAGTTTTTTTAACTTGCACCCGTCTAGTTCGGAGCGAGAACCCTTGCCTACTTGTCACTGCAATTGGGTCTCACTGTAATGTGTCACTTCTAGGGAATGACCTAGCTTTAGCATGAGATAGTGATTTATGAATTATGTCATGGGCTTTCGCAAAAATGCAACCCTCCTTTATCCGGGCTTGGAACCGGCAATGCAGCACAAAGAGCAACAATGACGAAATTGACCCTTTAAATAAAAATAGGTAAAAAAGCCAAGCCCATTTTAAAGAGAAAATCAGTTACAATACAAAAAGAACAAAAGACACGTGCTTAAAATCAAGTCAAAGGTCAAAAAATTGAATCACAAATGTTTGAATCTTAATATTGGTAAAGAGCAAGAAAGGAGTACAACTATGGACCAGGTTTGTGACATCCTTCTTAATAGAAGACGATCATTGAACATACATGGAGGATGTCTTTTCCAAATAAAACATTCTGGAGAGAACCATTTAACAATGCTTAAAATTGATTATGGGTAATCAACACCTGAAGTTGATAGATCTCCCTCTTAGTACCATATAATATGGAAAAAGGAATTAAAACATGATGGGCTATAGATAAGTTCAAGGCTACATTAGTAGGCAAAGGGAATGGAAAAGAGGAAGAGATGGAGTATTTTTGTATATATCATTCTGTCACAAGGATATGATCTATTGGAGTCCTTATTACCTCTGTAACAAAAAATCTCCGTTTTTTTTTTCAAAAATTCGCTCATTTTTGGGTTGCTGAATTATTCACGAATTATTGGATTCCCGAATTATTCACGAAATTTTCGAATTATTCCCAAGTTTGGCAAAAAAACTACTTATTTTGTATTTTTTTTAAATCGATTATCGATTATTCCCATATTAGTAGGTTTCAATGAGCTCTAATTTTAGGTTTTCGGTAATGCTCGACTTATATAATTTTATTGTGCTAGAGGTTTTGGTTTTATGGCCCCCTTCCCCTGCTCTTTGCTTGATGACTGATTCCATCTACCCATATAGTAGACTAATTAGAGACAGAAAAAGAAGAGCTACACCTCTTATGACCGTTCATTAGTTCATGATGCACCTGTTATTGAAGAAGATAGATATTGATGTTAATTTCTCAAAACATATGATACTCCTACTGATCTTATTTGCAGGTCAGACTTGTAAAGATGGTGAACGAGGCTACTGCTAACATTCCCGGGTGGGACACGGAGTAAACACTGGTAAAAGTTGACCTAAGAGGATAAGCCCGTAATTTAGGAAGATTTTTTATCTAAGTGTTTCTTCTTAGAGAAATGGATTCATACAAACCACAGGGTGAATGTTTCACAGTGACAAAAGAAGGATATAAATGAAAATTAATGTTTTGAAATCGAAAGTATCTATAGATCACCAAATGCTTCTGCATAAATATCCGTCATTTCTTCCGAGTTTTGTAAGAACATGATCCCAGAAATCGCCCAATCTTATTTTGGGTTATAATAGAAATTCTATGTCTTTGAATGATTCATAACACCAAATTGGATCTTCTACTCTGTCAGGGTCTGGAGAGTACTATTTTCTGGACAGGAAATTGGTATTGATGAAGAAAATGGCCTGCAGGCATCTGTTTCAAGATAAAAATGGGTGATTTTTTTTGTTTTTAATATAAAAGGTTTTTCTTTTTACAAATGGCTTTAAACGCTTATTTGTTGCTGAGAAACGTTTTTAAGCCCAGACACGTATTTGGTCCATGACAAACATAACCCAGTTCATATGGTTTGGATCCTAGAACTTATGATCTGATCTGGTAAGACCCGGTCAAATCTTTCAAATATGATACAGATAAAATATCAGTATCAGAAGCCAACAGATGTGAATATGGGTCAAATCCCTTCAAATGTTGGGCCGGGTATGAATACGCAGTCCATCCGAGCAGCGAATCTAATTTAATCTCGTATTAAAAATTAATCAAATAAGAAAGACACAGTTATCATATGGGGCATCGCATCACACTTGTATTTTCATAATCTTCACCCTCAATCTCGTGCTAATTAAAGTGTTAAAAGTGTTCATGATTTAAACCAATAATGCATCGCCATTACTAGGTTCCATGATGTCCATTCCACGATCAATGTCGCTATGAGTAAATCAAATGTCTTTATGGGCAAACTGGACTCTCGCCATCTAGGGTGCAGTACTCCACCGTTTCGCCTAGCAGCAAGACGTTTGTATTGCTCTCCCACAACCCTTTTACACGGTTTAGGCTGCTCTAAGGCTATATAGGAATTGCTTTCCGCGATTGCATAATCCAAAATTTCAATTTCTAATTGTCCCTTGGATACAAATCGAGAGAAGAGGATGGGCCCCTATGAGCCTTAAGAAATGGGCCTGGAGAGTGGCTCTATACGCACCAAAAGAGTGGACCTCTCACGTCTCAGCATAAAAAGAAAATGCGTAGGCTATTGCAATTTTTAAGTCCACTAAACTATAAATGGACCAAAGGGAAGTGGGCCTAAGGGAAGAGGGCCGAAAAGAAGAGTGATTGAGGGTCACAAAAGTGTGATAGTTATTTTATAAAATATTTCATTTTCTTCTTCCTTACTAAACAATGAAAATGTGATTTATTTAAACCCTAAAACAATCAATGGTAAGAAGAAGAAAGATGTAGTCAGAGAGAAATCGAGTGGTGCTAGTGTTTCAAATCAAGGACACCGACTATGGATATTAACCAACATTCATAGCTCTGAACTAGAAGTGGTTGGAGGCTATGGGAGGGTTGAGGATGGTATTGAAGTCCATTTTGGCTCTACAAAATAGTTGGCCAGGCTTGGGCCAACTATTTAATTTAATAATATATAATTTTATTAAAATTATATAAATACCCCTAAAATTTGAATCAAGTACGAGCTCGAACTAAGCTAGAGCTCAATCAAACTTTGTCAGAGCCAAGCTCAAGCCTGAACATCAAGCTTGAGCATATTCAGTCAGCTCAGCTTCACTAGGATGAAGAAAGACGGGATCTTCTTCTTCACTAATAACAAGCAATGGTTGATATCTTTGGATAGAGGCTTGGTAGTGACCTCCTTCTTCGAGGAGGTTGCTTCATCTTTTGTGTGCACTTAGGTTCATAATTCTGAAGTATGTGTATGGCCATAATACGACAATGATCCGTTCAGGAAGTATGAGTATTATACGGTAAAAACACGGTAAAAGTATAAGAAACTTAAAAAAAAAAATTAATAATTATAAATAAACAAAAATTATGATATTAACTAATAACAATCATTTAATACGGAATATACATTTAACATGACAAAAATACGGTAAAAATATGTGTATTATACGTGTTTAATACGTAATTCATGTATTAAATGAGCACTATATGGCGTTACGTATATAATATGTTACACAACAAAAATACGTCATTTTAAACGGTGGCCCCCGTAAAAGTATAATACGGGTGTTTGGTAACTATGTCTAGGTATAGGCATGATCTAAACAATTGGGAGATAAATGATCTTCTTCACTTATTGAGTAGCCTGTTTTAGGTCACCCCTTGTCGGAGAATTTTGTTTTTCGTCTAGAGATTTTAAAGGTCGACTCTCATTAAGATTCTTTTTTCAATTCATTTCGTGTAAGATAGCTTTTTCTTTTGGTTGACATCGCTAGATATGATCCTCACATGTAATCATTTGAAAAACAAATAGTGGAGGATAGCAAATCGATACTTTATTCACCAAAGTTCGGAGGAGTCAAGTGAACCATCTATTGTTATATTATCCCTTTGCCTCTTCTATTTAGAGAAAGTTTCTCATCCCACTAGAATTGTTTGGATCTTTTCTTGGTCCCTTCGAAACTCCTTATTTGGTTGGTTATCAATTCGTTGAAGGTTCCTTCTTCAGTAGTATAGGCTATGTTGTCAGGTGCTATTAGGTGGGTTATTTGGACTGAAAGAAAGAAAAGAGTTTTTTAGGGTTTAGCCTTTTCTGAGAGGCATGTTTACATGATTGTGCATTAGCTTCCTAGTTTCCCTAATTACTCCTTAAGTTTGGGATTGTTCTCCAAATACCCAAGTTTTAAAAACTCTTCTCTTAATGCCTCCACGCACATGCAAAAATATTCGTACATACGAACGTTTTTCATTTTGGACCATTTTATCCAAACCATTTAACGAAAAGGCATTTTTGTCTCCTCAATTCCTTGTCAAACATGGAATCTCATTCGTTGATCAAGAAGAGCCCCAATATTTCATTACCTACTGTTTCAATTGAGATTTTCACAAGAGAGTTTCATTCTGATAAACAACTAACCACGATTGTGAAAAAAAAAAAAACCATTAATTGAAGAATAACACTCATTTTCATGTTTCTTGTGCTTTTTTAAAAATGAATTAGTTAAAATCATTATATGTATGATTAACCTAAAAAAAAATAGTTTATAATAATTGTATTTATGATTTTAAACATGAGATGTTTTACATGTGCTTTATTTTTATTTTTATTTTTATGGTTTACAGTGTGTGGTTGATACTCAAGAAATCGGGTTGATACTTCATAGCAATACTGATTGTGTTCTAAGGTTGAAACCAATGTTACCTAGTTTGTCGATTCGCTCGGTTCGAATTCGGGTTTGCAATTCGCCACTCTAGAGTGAACCCGGTTTGCTAGGGGTAGGATGAGATAGTTCGTTTCTCGGTTCGCTTACTTCTTTAGTTTGGTTCACTAGCTTGGTTCGCTTATATAATATTAATATACTATATAAATTGTGTAAATAAATATATTATAAATATTAATTTTAAAAAAAGTATTAAAAAATAGGTTATTTTAGAAAAAAAAACATAAAAAAATAGGTTTTATGGCTGGTTCGCGAACCCAGAGAACAAATTTGCTGAACTCGAAGTATAAGTTCGCTGAACTTAAAGAACAAATTCGCCGAACTCAAACAAAAAATTCGCCAAACCCGAACAAAAAGTTCGTCGAACCAAAGCTATTGGGTTTAGGTAGCGGGTTCGTTCAATTTCACGAATCGGAACGAACTGAACCGCGAACTGGTTTGCTCCAACCAGTTCGCGGTTCGCACTAGTAGGCAGTGACCTAGGTAACCCTGGTTGAAACGATATATTGATGCATATACAAACAATCAATAGATATCAATATGTATCGACCTAGTGTATTAGCTAGGTGTATCAACCACGTGTATCGATCGGTAACGATATGTATAGTGTATCAACCACATGTATTGACCAATATCAATATGTATCGACCTAGTGTATCAGGCATGTGTATCAACCATGTGTATCGTCTAGTATTGATATGTATCGACCTAGTGCATCGACCATGTGTATCAACCAATATCAATTCAGCGGACTAAAACTCTCATTAACACTCAACATTCTACAGACTTTTCATCTTTTTTTCCAAAAATACTCCTATTAAATTTGTCCTAAAATATCCATTAATGGAGAAAAGAATTAAGAGTTTCGTGAGATGGGAAGATGAGCGAAGTAGGGAGCTTCTCCCATCTCATGGACTAACACAAATCTCTTTTTTCATCTTCTTCTTCTTTTAAAACTAGAAGAAACTATTCTTTAACATATAGGTAACAGCAGAGGGGTATTTAGGAAAAGGTTTTTAAAACTTGGTTATTTGGGGAACAATCCCAAACTTGAGAGACAATCAAAACCCCTCTATATTTAGGTACAATGTGTTTGTCATGGCATCAAAAGGACCACACAGAGCTCATATAAAATCAACCTTCCATAGACAAGCCCTTTTGGAGTGGTTGCTTGGACTTACCCTTATGGCACCTTAGCGGCTACTTTAGGTATGGATGTGTGTGTTAAAAGTGTAAGCACCCCATTTTTGCACCTCCTATTCATCTTCCTGCTTCTTTAAAGGCTTCAAAGTTCACTCAAGACCCAAGCCCATTTAGCTAAACTTATACTCAAACAACCCATTCAAGTCCAATTACCTAGTTCCCTTACTCATGCCCAAGTAGCCAAGCCCAATTACCCAATTGCCCTAGTCATAGCTCAATTGCTTTAGCCAAAGCCTAATTACCATAGCCCAAGCCCAATTGTCATAGTCAAAATCCAATAACCATAACTCATGACCCATCTACGAATAACTCATGATCCGTAAGATCTAGTCCATATACTTATATCCATTCAACCCACAAACTCAAGCCCAGTTTTCAATTTCCTACAAAAGACCTTTTATTTTTTTATTCAAACCCCAAATAACCTCATTTTTGTATTTACATACCTTTTTGACCACTCAATCACTTCTCATTAAGTACACATCTTTTTGACCACTCAATCACCTTCCTTACTCTCTTACACCTCTTACAATTCATTCTTATACCTTTTACAAAACAATTAATTTTCTTACACCATTTTTTACCATCCAATCACCTCTTACAAAGTACACACCTTTTTGACTACCCAATCACCAACCACACCCATTTTGACCAACCAATCACCTCCATTCTTCTCACCAAATCCTTTATTAATTACTACATTGTCACAACCCCTTGAAAACTCTATAAATACAAGACCCTCATAGGTCATTTCTCTCATCTCCAAAATCTCAAGTGGAAACCCTAGCTCTCCATCTTCTCTATCCAAAAACTCTTTTAAAGATTCCCCAAATCTCAAAGCCAACATATCCCTTAGGCCTCATGATCACTTAGAAGACTCTCACCCCTTATATTTCTTTTTAGCCTTGAACAAAGTAAGAATAAGCTAAGGTTTAGAGTGTGTAGAGAATTTTAGGACTAAAATCCTAGAGTTCTTCACTAACTCTCTTCCTTTGTGGACTCTAAGAATCTCTCATCTCTTGGAGCATTAGAAAAGAAGTCTTAGAGGAATAGACATTCATTTTATCATTTTCTTTTCTTATTTGCTTAATATTTATCTTTTTCCCTTTTCTTGATTTCAAGTCTTATTCTAGAATCATTTAGAGTCTCTCATTTCTCAAGCATAGTTGGGTCTCTGTACACCAATCTAATGGTGTTGAGGGACCCCATCTCAAAAGCAAGGAGAGATCCCCATTATCTTTTTTATGTACCTACAAGTATGGATATGTGTAGGTGCATAGAGAGTAGAAGCTAAAGTTATACCTCTCTTTTCATTTTGTTTATTTATTGGGATTCTAGTCTTCCTTTAAGAATTTTTTGTGAAAGCTCATCCCCTCTCTAACCTTTATTAGGGCGACATTACATAATTTATAATGGTATAAATGAACCACCTTAAAAGGGAGGATGAGTTTTCAATTTCTCTATTTGTCTCTTCTTTTCTTCTTATTCTTTATGTTTTATTTTGAATGAGTAAAAGATAATTTAAGGACTTAAAAGAGGATGTTGTCCAAGATGCCTTATACTAAGATAATTGTATTTGGTTTATCATCAACACCAATCCAACAAAATAGGTGTTGACAATAAACCATTTACTATTCATTATGCAAATATCCATCTTTATGTCCTAAATACGATCGTTTAGCCTAACATCTCCTTAACCTTCTCTTTGGTTGAATTTGACTTTGGTTAAGTTTTCCAAAACCCTACTTATATGAAAATCCAAAAAAAACATAATAAAATCTCAAAATATAAAAAACATTCAAATATAACCAAAATACCAAAAATATCAACCAACTTAGCATGCTTGCTTGTAAGAATTACTATGACATGATCCCGCCAAGTCGGGTAAGTAGACAGCATAACGGGTCCAGCTCACCTAGGATTCGTTTCCCTTTCTCCCTTAATCTTGCTTTATTTATTTAATTAACATAATTAAATAACATGCTTAAGCTATATTTGAATTTCTTCTTTAATTGGCTTAGACATAGGGAGTAGGGTACCATCTCCGGATGAGGGCCCTAGGGTGCCTAACACCTTTCTTGGGGTTTAATCGAATCACTTACCTAGAATCCCATTTTTAACCTTATGCCTTATCCATTATATATTTAAGATCCTATTTTCTCCTTAATTAAATAGGTGACGACTCTTATTTTAGGTGTTTAGTGTCGTTCCTCCATAGGGCCTAGCCCGGAAGGAAAGACAGTAAATTCTCTTGCTTACAAAGAGTGTGTGTGTTAGTTACATGATATCATTTCAAAAAAAAAAAGGAGCTCATATAAAATCAGAATTGTATATTAATGAGCCTTATACTCCAAAAAAAAAAAAAAAAAATTTAAGAAAAATACCTATCCAGGTATTAACCATTGAAATAGAGCATGATAAAATAGCGAAAGCTAGTGTAGGAATAGATCAAAACAAATAAATCAATGAATGAGAAGCTAGTTTATGAGTGGGAGACCACTTACAATATGTTTCTCCAAGAATATCGAGAATATACTTAATAACCTTCAGCTGGAGTATCTCTGAGGTGAGGAATTAGGTCCCTCTTACACTTTGCAATGTGAATAAGAGGGAGAGAATAGAGAGAGAGGGGATTAGAGGCGCGAGTGAGAGATGAGAAGATCCAACCCTCTTCTAAGTTATCGGCCAGTGATCAGTGGTGGTTTAGGAAAGTTGGGAATTAGCAAAAAAATACTCCAATCATCTTAGTTATATCTTGAAGGGCTTCGGATTCCACAAATCATGGGGCACCTGGCAATAATTTGGGGAAAAGTCATTTCATTTTCTCTCCATGATTTTGACTTCTCCCTACTTGATATCTCTCCCTTTTAAATGCCACATGTCCCATGCTTTGTGGATGCCCGAGTACCCAGCTCGAGCATCCATCAGTGATATTCCGAAGCCATCTTGAAGATGACATCTGTCCATTTTCTCCTGTCAACCACTGTTAAGTTAGTGTTGACTTTAGCCCAAAAAAATACATGTCATCTCTAGGTTATAAAGACCATATTACCTAAGATGATCCCGAGATTTTTTTAGGGACAACTGTCCCTTGTTCTATTATTATGCCCAAATTATGTTATATATTATAGAAATATAGAAATTGAGTGCTTGTACATGGTGGTCTTTTCAAAAAAATTAATTTTTAAATAGTACTATATAAAGTTTAAGAATATATTTTTGCTTTTAACTATATATATATAGTGGCCCAAAATAATTTTAGTTAGTTAACTATGTGAGAATTTTGGCCCCTTAAATTTTTTAAAATTTTTTATATCTATAATATAACAAAAAAATTCAAAATATAATTAATTTTATTTAAAACAATAGTTAATTTTATTTAGAGCAGTAGCTGAATGTCGGTCCACGTGTCCTTTTTAACACTCCTTCTAACTATGGTCAAGTTTAACTAAATTAAGGTTAATAATTTTTTTTTAATAGTTGGATGGATAAACCCTAGGGGTGAGTAAATCTTGATGGTGTAGACCAATGAGGATCGGCATGTGCAGTCCATTATCTATTTCCCTTTTATTTATATTTAATGACTCTCTCAAAAAGGGTTTATTTATTGGAGTGTAACATTAACAAATTTATGACCTTGGTAGACCTGTTACTTAAAAATATAAATCTTGAGCGCCCCGAACCCTAAAGTCTCATGCCACAAAATCTATTAATTTTCTTGATACATGTATTTCAGTCCCAAGAAAAATTCCTACTTGAAATGATATCATGTAACTAACACATTCTCTAAACATAGACAAAGTTAGACGTAAGGTAGCCACTAAGGTGCCATATGATACATCCAAGCAACCACTCCAAAAGGGTCAGTCTTAAGGAAGGTTGATGACCCCTTATACACAACTCAAATTCCACTACCCAACCGATGTGGGACTAAACCCGGGATACACCCTAATGCACACGATTACAGTACATCTCTATCCACACCCTAAGGTGAGAGAACACCTCTATCTCTTTTTGTCAGCCAAACAGGACGCCAATATGATACCATCTCGTGACAAACGTAAGGGAGGACAAGCATAAAAAGCCTGCAACAATGTAGCATGCAATTGCATTATTAACTAGGAGTGCTTGTGCTTCTATTCTCTCTCAAGTCAGTCAGTCCACAACCAGCTCTTTGACCTGCATGCTACTGTTACTCCAAGATACTCTGGATCTGGGGCCCACCTTCTCTGTGAATTTCCTTTGGCCTTCCTTTATTATCTGACAAATAGGAATACCCCTCTATTTTCTGACATTAAAAATCAGCTCCTTTTTTTTTTTTTTTTTTTTGACTCTTCACTTCTAAACCATTGTATATAAAAAGTTTTTAATATAACTATTATACCCTTGTATAAATTTAAAACCACCAATGAGAGAATCTATTGTGTTCTAAGGAGCATAAAGATTGATGTTGGAGACCCTAATTTTATTTCAAAACCACTCAATTTCTTGAAAATTCTCTTTTATTATATTTTCACAGAAAATAATAAGTAATTAAGACAACCATGACTCTATCAAATAACTGATTCACACTCCTTAAATGTCCTTAAAAGAATGTATATTACAAATGAAGCCTTGGAAATGAGAGCTATATTACCTTTATCATGGATAAAAATAAAAAGCAAAAGGAAGCCGACCGCTTATAGATTGACATTGACAAAAAAAAAGTAGTTAATTGTATGACAAGATCCACATGGAGCATGAACTGTGACGTTTCCTTGAAACATATGTATCTTCCCGAGTCGTCTATGGGTACTCCCAAATATATTATCAAATCTTAACCGTTATGAATTAGGATTTGAGTTGGCTTACTTTATCTTTTCTAATGTCATATAGGCTCTAATCCTATTCGTTTAATAATTGAGTTAAACGATTAGGATTTGAGAATATATATGAGAGTACACTTGGGGAGTATCCCTAGACTAATTCATCTTTCCCTCCCTCTATGATCTTATAAACATACAAGAGTTTAAATATGCGTTCTGGAGGAACTCCCTTACAAGCCTAAATGTTGTGGCATGATTGTAATTAGTTAGAAAAGAGTAGGCAATTTCAAAATTATTTTTTTGTCTATAATTACAAGCTCGCCACCATGTTTAGGTTTAAATGAAATTGAAATTTCAAAAATTTCAGATATCGTGGCAAAATTTTGGAATTTTGATTTTTAATATTTTATTAAATTAAATATTTTCACAATATTTTACAAAATTTTGGAATATTTTGGCTGTAATAATATTTTATTAAAATTTTATATATTTTATTTTTTAATATAAAATTTAAAATTCTTCAAAATTTCACGAAACTTTGATAAAATGTTTAGAATATTTCAAAATATTTTGTTATTTTATTTTTAAAATAATTATAAATTATTTTAAAATATTCTAAAATTTCAGTCGAAATCAATAAAAAACGAAATAAAGAGGGATTTCCATTTGGTAGGGATTTCAAACCATACAGTGTATTACAAAGTGGGAGAAAATAAGAGGGGGGGTGATTTACTGATTCGTTAGAAAACAAGGGCTATTTCTAAATCTTAGACACAAAAATGGGTATTGATAAAAATATTTTCCGTTTACTCTAAGAAAGAAATTTTTTCTTTTTTCTTATTTTTAGACTTCTTACAGAAGACTATTTGGAGCATCATTTCCAGAGTCATGGCAAGTCCTAGTCGTACCCAGATTCTCTCTTCACTAAATGGCCTAAGGCACATGTCTACACCTAATCTCCCGGGACTGGGTACGAAAGTTCTATGTCGGCCATCATGTTTCTGGTCGGAATCATTTGTACAATTCAGCATTCGGCTTTGGTGTGCCCCAATCCACAATGCGACAGCGTATCCATATGCTGCCATGTTAAAAATATTCATTAAAAATGATAAATTCATATTAAGAAAATTAGAGTATTTAAGATATGCAAAATATGTTTGGTGGATATATCAATCACCATAATTAAATTATTTAAATAAAATTTACTCTTATTAGTAAGTAGGGCTGCCAATGGATCGGATCAGGATTTGGATCTGATCCGATTAGCCAGACTTTGGACCATATATGTGATCCGTCGGATCGGATTGGTGGAATCCGATTATAATCGGATTGGATCCAGATATAGGGTGATCTGATCCGTTCCAATTATAATAACTTTTTTTAAAATCATTTTAAATATATTATATAGATTTTTCATGTATAAAGTATTAATTTAAAAAAAAGTTAATGCTAATTAAAGTTAATTAATGTACTATTAGATTTTTATATTATTAATATATATATATATATTAAAAAAAATTAACCTTAATCGGATCGGATCGGATTCAGATTCTGATTGATTAATTCATGATCCAACATATCTAAGATCAGATTCGGATCTTTCAAATTCTTAATTGGATCGGATTCGAATCTAGGCAGATCAATCTGACCCGTTGACAGTCCTACTTATTAGTGTGATAAACATAGCAAATTTGAAGCAGATATTAGTATATTTTAATTCAAATTCGATTATATATCCAACTATCCAAAATTTATTAAATATTCAATCGATAATAAAATAAAGTATTTGTATCTAATTAAAATATTCAAAATGAGATAATATTTGAATTATTTGCTTATTTTAAATAGAACTAAAATAAATAAATAAAATAACAAATTAATACTTTATCCCTATATTAAAAATTACAACTTCATGTCTTAAAATTATATAAAAAGTATTTATTAATAAAGATATTTTTAATCTCATAAACTTATATTAATTATGTATATATAGAAATATATTATATAATGTGTCAGATATTTATCAAATCGGATATATCAATATCCGAATTCATATCTAATTATAAACAAATAGTAAAATTACTATTAGAATTCACTTCATCGAATACCTATTCAGAAAATTATTCAAGTAAATAATTGTATCAATTGATACCCTATTCTCATGGAGGATACACTCCTACCACTAGAGCAATCAGGAAGGTGGGGATGCACCTTTACTTTTCTTTTATAGTGGCGTTATCATTTACCTATTGTTAGTAACAATCATCAATTAGGCTTCGTTCTTTTGGTGGAACTTTTGAAAGTCTGGATCATTGATGTTTTGGAACAAGAGGCAAGAGTCTGAGAAGAGAGAAATAGAGGGTTTCTAACCTTTTTACTCATGGTATCTCTGATTTATCAAGTTCAATATAATTAGAAGTTCCACCCACATCTACAGAGCTTAAAAACTCCAAAAATTTTGGTTGAATTTGGAAGTTTCATATTTGTAAAAGTTGCACTCTATGGAATAATATAGGTTTATACATTAAATAAAATTAGGCATGAAATAATAAAAGTTCTAGACTTTAAAAGTTCCACCAAAAGAACGGAGCCTTAGTGGTTAGTAATGCGGAATGAAACTCTTACAAGTTACAAGACATCACCATTAAGAATGGATCCCACAACCTCTCTCATTAGATGAGGGTATTGCATCAACCTTTTTGTTAGTGTTTCTAGATTAGGTAAGCCCTCCAACCACATCCCATAAGGAGTTTATTTCTTTCCTCCTCGTACGTTACATGTAAGCATTTGTGGGATGCATTAAGGAAAACTTCATCCAATTTAATCCATTCCCTTGAGAGTTAGTGTGTGAAGGTGAGCACTCACTTGTTGTATGGGTACAAGAAATAACCTTGTTTTTTTTCTTAAGAACTTCAGCAAGTAACTTGAAAAGGACAAGGTTGTGCGGTGCCCCTCACGAGCACTATTTTCGAAGTGATTAGGTTTTTTTTCTTTTCTTTGGTGAGAAAAGTGATTAGTTAAGAAATTATTAAAAAAATTTATCAAACAGAAATATGATTATAAAAAATGGTAGGGTGTAGCATCTCTTATTAGAGAGATCTTGGGATCTATCCTCATAGGTGATGACTTGCAAGTAGGGGTGTCAATGGGAGGGTTCGGGCCAGCCTGGCCATGGCGACTAGGGCCCAGCTAGGCCCGATTAATAAATGGGCTGTGCTGGCCAGCCCACTCCCTAATCGGGCCGGGCAAGCCCATTTAAAAAATTATGTGGAATTTTTTGCTTATAAAATAAGTAGGCCTAATCAGGCCAGTTTAGTAGGGCTAAGCCTTGTTAGAAGCCTTCTGAAACAGGCCATGAGCTTTAGACTCCAAGCCCAAGCCCAACCGATTAATAATCAAGCTGGGCTGGTTCGGGCGGGCTAGCAGGCAGGCTCGGCCCATTGACACCCCTACTTGCAAGTGGTCCCTGTTGCTAACCACTAACTATTAATGCTATACTAATCGTAGGCAAATGATATCGTTAGCAAAAAAACAAAAAAAATTGAGAATGCATGGAGCAAAAGAATGGGCCTATTAAGTCTGGACTTTTGGATGAAATTAGGTTTGTTTTTTTTTTTGACAATAGCTTATTTATGGGAAGACTGGTGATCTCCACTTATAACCGGTTTGGGCAAAACCAATTACAACCCTGTGGTCACCACATGTTCCTTTTTACACCCCTTAACTATGGTTAAGATTTACCTACCCCTAGGGTTCACCCACCTCCCTTTGGTTTTTAGGAAAAATATTTTAAAAAAATTAACCCTAGGAGTTGGTAAATTTTAACCACTACTAATAATTTTTTTTTTTTCTAAAAACCAAGAATAAGTAGATGAACCTTAGGGGTGAGTGAATCTTAACCATAGTTAAGAGGTGTCAAAAGAGACATGTGGCCACCTCATGGGCTTAACCGGTTTTGGCAAAACCGGTTACAACTGGAGAAGAATAAGTCCCGGATGGGAATAGACACCGAGAGTTGAACTTGACGAAAGACATATAGGGCCTCTGAAGCCACTGAGTTGGCTTCTTTCCGGACATATTTCACTACAATCGAAAAAGGAAATAGTTAACGTACCTGAGAAATGTGGTGTGTGTTTAAGAGGGGGCATGGATCAATGAAGTTTAGCCTTGGATTTTAAAATCCATTTTCCGGTAGGCCTATCACTGCTCGAAAAGGTAAATAATATTGATCATCATTGTCCGGATATCGTTGACGATGGCTTGGACTTCAATCGGTGTTTGGGAGTCCGAAAGTTATAACGATGACGTGAGATTAATGAAATTTAATTCAATTATATGCTATTGCCATTGACACACTAAGCTGGATTGCATGAGCATCTGCAATTAATGCTTAGAATTGTCACAGCATAATCACGAGCGATGAATTGGATGGAGAATGAAAGGAATCAGCACAATTAAATTTTGTGAATAGACGTACTAGAGAAGGAATCCAACCAGAAGCTGTAAAGAGAAATTAATGTAACCAAACAGGTTTAAAGCGAATCTGCTTTTTCATGGGCTCTATTTCTTTTTTAATGTAATCAGATTAAGATCTTAGAACCATGATCGCATAAACAAACTAGACTGCTAAAATGCCCATCAATGTACTTTCCTCCATTATTTAAGCTAGACTGTCAGGTAAGACTATAGGTCTCCATCTTGCGAGAGAGAGAGAGAGAGAGAGAGAGAGAGGAATAAGTGAAAAATAAATATGACCCATGTCTGGTATACGCCAGCACATGTCACCTACTAAGCCTCAACATTAGCCAGACCATTGTTTGTTTTGTGCTTAGTAGAGCCCAAAGCAAGCTTAAAATATAGAAGTGTTTCCCTTCAAAAGGAACAAACTCTAGTGCGCTATATATGCCCATGATCCATGAGACCCTAGGGGTACAACGGATGCCGAAATTATCTGTATTAATTTCGTAATTAAATTTATTTGTTCGAATATATATTCAGCAAAACATATTTAAGCAGTATTTTTATTATTGATTTATAATTAATGAATTCAGAGATTGATATCCGATTCATATGTATTTGACTGATTATATAATAAATATAATACTATATATATACATAACATATAATAAATTTATAAGACTAAAATATTCTTATTAATATGCATTTTCTTATATAATCTTAAGATATATCAAATAGTTATTTTTATTATAAATGAAGATAAAATAATAAATTATTATTTTTAAAAATAAAATTTATATTTTTGACATTTTATTTTAATTATTTTAAAGTAATTTAATAATTTAAATTAATTAAAATATTTTTTTTTTTTGTTAAGGTTGAATATAAATACTCTATCTCGTTATCTTGCAAGCAAATAGTCATATAACAGTCATCTATTTTGAATTTGCTCTGGAAAAATGTTTCATTCCACACCTATACCTAGGGTTGTCAAAGAGCAAGGTCGAAACAAGGAGCCCTAACCCTGTCCTAACTTTTCAAGGGTTGGGATTGACTAGGCCCTAACCCTGCCCTCAAGGGCTAGGGCAGGGCATAAAAGAAAAGCGATAATTTTTTTCTCATTCGATATAACGAGATTTTTTTCTACACCAAATGCGAACTTAATTAAATTAATATTAAATATAATCGTTATAAAAATAAAATAAAACAAGTATAATAATAAAACGAAATAAAATAGAACTTATCTTGACAACAAACTAGTAGTCAAAGTGTTATGAACAAGCAGAGTGTTAGGATTAAGGAATTAGCCAAATAGAAGCTTAGTGTTAGGATTTCAAAGGGCAGGTCCAAGATTTTTCCTTGGGGGGAGTATATGTATTAAGAAAATTAGTGGGTTTTGGGGTATGGGGGTTGGGGGTTGCCCTGGAGGTTTTAATTTCTTTTATTGTAATGGTCCATCGTGGTAATAAAATTTGTTAATGTTATATTCTAATAAAGTTCTAGTATATAAGAAAAACAATAGTTCTCCCTTTTGAGTGAACCATTATATAAATAAATAAATATATTTTTAATTTTTTATAATATATTACAAAATTTTGGAAGGGGCCAAACAAATTACATAGGCAACAATTACATCTTAATTTGGGGGGCCACTATCTACAAAATTTCCAATTTTTCTTTTTTTGGGAGGAGGGAGTCGGTCCTGGCTCCATCCCTGCCTATAAGGGCGTGAATTGACTAGGCCCTAACCACCCTTCCCTCAAGGGCAGGGTACAATCTCGTGACAAACGCCAGGAGCAAGCTCAAAAAGCCTGCAACGATGAATTATTCACTTGGAGTGCTTCTATTCTCTCTCAAGTCTGCACATGGATCTCTCTCCACAACCAGATCTTTTGACTTGCCTGCTACTCTACTTCAATATACTCAACCTTCTCCGTGAATTTCTTTTGGTCCTACCTCCATTATCTGGTATCTAAGGACTACGCCTCTCTATTTTTTGACATTAGGAATCAGTCTTTTTGATTTTCTGACCCTTTAATAGTATACTATTGTAAATAAAAAGTTGGGGCTACCCCAGTTTCCATACTACTCACTTTCCTTGGGAATCTGACACGTCAAGTTATTTTTCCCCGACTGCTTTTGCCGCCGGTTAAAGCTTCTTTCATCATCTATATTTTAGAAAACTCCTCAATCACATTTAAGATGCATAGAATTCGGATTGAACATTTTTCCTATCTTTCGTACTGTCTCCTATTCTCTATCTCTCTCGTTCTCTCTCCTATTTTCTCTCACCCCCCCTAGCTAACTCTCACAGCAGAGACCGAATCACAGCCCTTGAAAAAAAAAATTAGTGTAAGATTAGTAAAGTGACTAAGTGTAGCCCTTGAAAAAAAAAATACCTTTTGGGCCATCTCCAAAGTTCTACCCATCCGTGCGTGCTCACCATGAAGCAAGATTATTGTACTTGACTTAACCCCAACCCCAAATGATGGACATGGGTTATGCAATCCGATCTTAGGTTTTAGAAAAAAAAAATCTTGACTTTAATTTAATTAAGTTTAATCAAGGTTAAATGAGTGACACGAGGAGACAATGGTTAAGTCACTGGAACCCAAGTTGGTTAAGCAATCCGAATTTGGGTTTTAGAAAAAAAAAAATCTTAACTTTAATTTAGTTAAGCTTAACTAGGGTTAAATGAGTGACACGAGGAGACAACGGTTAAGTCACCGGACCCCAAGTTGGTTAAGCAATCCGACCTTGGGTTTTAGAAGAAAAAAAAACAAAAATCTTAACTTTGATTTAGTGAAGTTTAACCAAGGTTAAATGAGTATTAAAAAGGCACACCGACATTACAGTGACTTAAGCAGCAGACTCCGGGTCCTATAATCACTGCTTTAGCAGAGGACCCAGTGGTGACTTAACCCCAACCCCATCCGCAACCCCAACTCCAAAATGAAAATATATATAGGGAAGTGGAACCAGTTGGCAGTGCCGTGGTGAGATCGAATCACAGCCAATCGCGATTGAACTCAGAGATAGTTCAATCACATCAATAAGTCAACACGTGTACTTTTTAATTTTTATTAACCATGGTTAAGTTTCACCAAGCCTTAAGGTTCAAAAATTTAACCTTGGTTTTTAGCATTGTGTTTTAAAAAAATCAAACTTAGGGTTAAATTTTCTTAACGCTAAGGTTAATTATTATAAAATATATTTTTTTAAAGCCAAGGTTAGATTGCTGAATCCTGAGTGTTAGAAGATCTTAACCATGGTTAATAAGGATAAAAAAAAAGGACACATGTTGAGCTATGGGTGAAATTGAACTCCCCTGCTATGGTAGTTCAATCCCGATTGGCTGTGGCTGTGATTCGATCTTTATCATGTTAGTTAGCAGGGGGAGAGAGAATGAGTAGGAGAAAATAGGAGAGTACAAAAGAGAGAGAGAGAAAATGCTTATTCTGTACTCTGTGCATCTTAAATGTAATTGAGAGTTTTTATAAAATACAAACTAATGAAGGAGTTTTCTAAAATATAGATGATAAAAGAAGCTTTAACCGGTTGAAAAAACAACCGGAAAAGCAACTTGACGTGTTGGATTCTCAAGGAAAATGATGAAGTATGGAAACTGGAGTAGCATTCCCCTAAAAAGTTTTCAATAATAATATTATTATTATTATTATTATCTAGGAAGCACGGATACGGGATACGGGTACGATATGGATACGGCGATACGGTAAAACCTAAAAAAATAGGATACGGGTACGGCTAGAATATGTCTGTAATTTTTTTTATAAATAATAATAATACTATATTTTGTATTATAATTACAAAATAATCATTAGTTTAATTCTGTTTATGTATAAAAAAAACCATGTCCATGCAAAAGCAAAAGAAATTAGGGTCATCTAATCATCCACTAAGCAAAAAAGAAAGTCATCCTATCATCCACTAAGCAAAATATAAAGAAGACCATGTCCATGCAAAAACAAAAAAGATAGGGTCACACCCACAGGTTTCCAAAAAAAAATTAAATAAAAATAAAAAACTTAAAAATATATATATAAACGGCCGTATCCTGACTGTATCCCGGACGTATCCTGATGTATCCTAGACGTATCCTGACGTATCTATGCCGTATCAGAGCCGTATCTAAAATAAAAAATTTATTTTTAATTAACAGGATACGTTTCAGTCGAATCCTGTACGTATCTCACCGTATCGGAGGTGTATCCATATCCGATACATATCGGATACGGATAAGAACCCCTATTTGAAGTATCCGTGCTTCCTAGATTATTATTATTTTTTTTTATTTTGAAAGACAAGCTGGCATTAATGGATCCCTACTTAGAGAATATTGCTCATGAGGTTACATTCTTGTATATGAGCGTCCAGAGCTATCGTCATAAGGATAATTTGAAGCTCGGGCAAGAAATCCCGCAAAAAAAACAAAACAGAAAAATGAATAACTATCAGGAAAATAAGTACAAAACCGTGGGAATTTATTAGGAAAATGAATAACCGACTGTACGGTCAGTTTGTTAGTGGACCTTTCAATAGAAAGGTGACACGTGTTCATTTAATTGTTGTAATGAAATTTAAACCTTTAGATTTTTTTTTCCTTTTTTTTCCTTTGAACTTTCATAGGTGGTTAGCTGGCAAGAGGACCTTTCGAATCATTACTCAATCTATTATATTCTAAGTATTAAAGAATGACATTGATTAAAAAATATTAGTTTTTTTTTTATTTTACTTCAATATAATTATAAACACTATACTCACACATACTCACATACACAGAGGACCAGCCACAAGGCCATTGCTCCCACACACCCTTATTGAAAAATATATATTAGCTAATTGTATGACAAGATAGACATGAAGCCAAATGCTATACATATGAACATATAGCGGGTTATCGGCCCTTTATACACCCATGCAAAGTCCACTTTCCAACAGATTGGGACTAAACCCAGGATACACCTAACGCACATGTTAAGACATGCCCTTTTGGAGTCGTTGCTTGGACTTACCCTCATGGGAGTGTCTGTTTTGACTTTAGAGAACAAATTACATGTATCATTTCAACCGAAAAAAAAGAGGGTATAATTGTCAAATTAATAACTTTTAATTAAAGCAAGGTGTATTTCAAAGTGTAGAAAATAGAGGGCTATTCGTAAATGTTCAAAAACAAGAGCCGTTGATAAAAGCATTTTCCCTTTTACTCCAAGAAAGCAACTTTTTCTATTTTCTTTGAGTTTTGGGATTTCTTACAGCCCACTATTTGCAGCATCATTTCCAGAGTCATGACTAGTCCTACTCTGTATAGTTAATTTACAAAGAATCTCTTTCCCAGGGTTTTGCCATACCAGATTCTCTTTTCACTCGCTTCTGTGTCCTAGATGGGCTATATAGGCCATCTGCTACCTGTTAACATCTCTATACACTTGTCTGCACCTGATCTCGGATATCTCTGTCACGATGGTTCTGATGTCGGCATCATGTATCTTGAGTCCGGATCATTTGTGCAATCCGGCACACAGGTTTGGTGTGTCCCTAATAAACAAATCAATGCACTAGCGTACCCATCATGTTTGGGCGTGTTAAAATGAGTGTTTTGTGTGTGCATGTCGACACAGAGATCTTGTGTGCCCCCACTAATATAATACATGTTAGTAAAAGCAGAAAAATTTATCTCACTATATAATGAGTGGTCACTCCTACCACTTACAACCAGGAAGGTGGGGATGCACCTTTACTTTGTCTTTTTGGTGGTGTTATCATTTACTTATTATTAGTAGCAATCATCAATTAATGGTTAGTTTCGATGTGTAACTCTTATAAGATATTCTGTGTGGAACAAGGACTTTTTCCTTTGGGAGGCCGAAATACATGTTATAGAAAAACTAATGGGTTTGAGGGAATAGAGCTTGGAGGTTTGGGGCGTAACCCTCGAGATTTTGTTTTTAGTAATAGGTATATCGTGATCATAAAATTCATTAATGTTACATTCTAAAATATGCCCCTCTTGAGGGAATCATTATATAAATAAAAGAGAAATAGATAGCGTACTACGCATTCAACTATATAGTTGAATGTCGGTACTTGTTGGTCCATTCCACCTTCTTAACAAATACCAGCTATGATTAAGATTCACTCACTCCTAAGGTTCCATACAACCTTGGTTTCTTTCTCATTCTTTAGCTTTTCTTTTGTACTTTCTTTTGTAAATGGTATAACACAATACACATACCCATGATTCAAAATATTGGTATCAGTCGTCGTATCTATATGTCTAAATATGATACGTATTGGCGTATTGGTACCGTATCGATTAGATACAACGGAAAAAAAATGATACGTTAAAAAAAAAACTTGGATACGCAAAAAAAACTTGGATACCTGACATAAAATCTCTTTTAATGCATATTTAAGTTAAAAACAAACTAAATGAAAGCCTCCAACTACATTTATAACCATAAAATTGAAAGTTAAATATTTTATAAGTTAAAAAGGCATTCCCGCTGATAAATATGTATAAAAATACAAACCATGGTCACTTAACCAAGTGTAAGAAATACAATCTATATATTAAAACCTTACATTTAATAAAATACACAAAAAAATATTGACTTGCGAATATAAATCAAATTACATACATGATAGAAGCTCAATACCACGTTGAGCTTCATATCGGCTCATAATCTGTCACTGTCACTTTGGCGTTAGGAATTGAGTAGAGTGATATATTATATATGCTCTAGACATGATGATACCACTGTAACCAACTCATCTACTCATTTTAGATTGATTATAACCTATTTTTATGAATTTAAAGAAGTAAAATGAAAAATATTAAGAGTTTTTACATACCTTTAAATTTTTGTGGAAGACTTTTTAAATCAAAAATCAAATGCCGAGATCTTCATTTTTCAACAATGAAGTAATTGTTTGTCGTAAAATTTGATTAAGAAAGATATTTGGGAGAGAGAGTAGGGTTTGGAGGTGTTTTGAAACACCTCAAAATGAAAAGACAGTTTTAAGATCCATATCGGCTAGTATCAATCCATCTCGGTTTGATACATGAACAGTATTGGTCAGTACCCAGAAAAAATTAACATTGTCCAAACTATTTGTATCGGCCCGTATCAGGATTGATACACCCGTTACGACCGATACACTCACGATATGCTAAATTTTTTATATTCCAGTGTTCCAATGTGTTGGTTAGTGCCAAAATCAGTACGTATCGGCCAATACAGACCGATATTTTATACCATGCACACACCAGGCTAACCACATACACAAGCCAACACAAACCCATGGCCAACTCCCCAAAAGGACCTGACCCAAGGAGAGAACCAAGGGAGCACATCATTAACCAATGTGGGACTAAGTTGGCTAGTAGCACCAATCGTCCAAGGCAGGGAAAGGATAACCCTCTTACTTTTTTAGTAAATTGTATAACACAACCCACACACACACACCAGACCAACCAAATTTAGTTGACTCGAAATTCTCTCAAGTTGTAACCGGACTCCTTGGAGTCTGGTTATGCCCCTGAAGTCGCCAAGTATCCCTATTGACATCCCTTAACTATGGTTAAGATTCACCCACCCCTAACTTTCACCCACCTATCTTGGTTTAAAAAAAAATATCAATTTTTTAAACCCTGATTAAAATTCACAAACTCCTAGGGATAAAGAAATTAATATTTTTTCTAAAAACCAAGGATAGATAGGTGAACCCTAGGAGTCGGTGAATTTTAACCATAGTTAAAGGGTATCAATAGAGACATATGGTGAAGTCAAGGGCATAACCATAGTCTGGTTATATCTTGAGATAATTTTAATGGACCGACACTAACAGATTCACAAGAATTGAGGGGCCCATTATATATGTAAGACAAAAAAATTGGGGGCCACTATATATATAAGACAAAAAAAAATTGAGGGGCAACTATACTAATAAGATAAAAAATTTGTGAGGAGCCACTAATAATTACCATCCCATGAAGAAATTTTAAAAATTTTGGCCTCCCTTGCCCCGGCTCATTAGATGAGGGTGTTGCATCATCCCTTTTGTTAGTGTTTGTAGAGATTGAATAGGCTCTCTGACCACATCTCATAAGGAGTCTATTTCTTTCCTCGCCCTCATCCATCATCATCATTACATGTAAGCATTTTTTGGGATGCATTAAGGAGAATTTTTGTCACGCCCCAAAATCTATACACAATAATACTAATATTTGTATAAATATCAAGGCGTGAACCGGAAACAAAATTCCAATATTAATGAAAATTAAAATAATTTAATACTTCATTAAGCAAATTTAAATAACCAGCATCACTAAAAGACTCAATAACATGAGTTCTCCCAAAAACTAAATCATCCAAAGATTTCATATAGTTTACCTCACTACAGTTCTCTCACACTCTAACAGAGAAGAAAACTTTAAGGTTGGTCTCACTTGTTCAAACGAGAGTAATTCCTATTCTTTTTAATCACCACCTGAAAAAGAAGAATCAACAAGGGTGAGCCCACAGCTCAACAAGATAATACACTATAATTTAAATGCATTAACAATTCATATGATAAGATGACTAACAAATTATGCATATTATTGAATTAAGTCTTTACTTATGGTTCAGTCCGGTCAATAGGGGTCTTACACAACTTACCATATTGATCAAGAGAATCCTTGAGGTCTCACACAGCTTACCCTATCCCTTGGGTCTCACACAATTCACCCATCTGAGAATTGAGTGTCTTACACAACTCAACTCAATCCTCTGTTTCTGGGTAGGTACTCTACACCACCCTGAAACAATCATTGGGTAGTACACAACATCACCATATGATCAATTTAAGGAGGTTTTACACAATTTACTCATTGAATAACCTTTACCAAGGTTAAAATAATGTTTATTAAATCACCATTATTTTAGAAAATGAATACCAACTATTATGAAAATATAGCAACACATTAAATGACAGTTATAATAGTCAACATCATAATTCATAATTAAAATTTACAATTAATATCTAGGCAGACATAACATACCTTATTTCAAAAGGGGTTTCAATTGTGTTTCTGCAACTGAAACTTTAGTTATAAATATCACATATTTATAATCCTACAAATTCTCAATTTCCGATGATAATGGGGTTCAGGGTTTCACAAACCTCTAAGGGCTTGGAAAAATCCTTTTTTTTTATGCTAGTAAATTTAGTAAAACCCTTATACTATAATAAAAGAATTCAGTTACTAACCAATTGGTTAGTAACTAATTAGTTAAGTTTATTAGGGGTATCTTTCAACCACCCAACAAATTAACTAAAAAAATATAAGTCACATTACTAACAAATTATTTAGTAACTAATTATTTAAATTTGTTAGAGGTATCTTTCAACCATCTAACAAACTAACTAATTAGTTATAAAGGAATCTCAATGAAACAATATTCCCATACTCAAATAATATATACATTTAATTAAAATATCTTAGGAAAATTAATGTGAAAAATATCCATTTTTCTTATTTTTGATTTTCAACTAAGATTTTAACCTACAAAAATACTGATTTTGGGAAAACTTTCTTCACGAAAGTTGTAGATCTTTTCGAGCTCTTCGAAACGATGTACTATCGGACCAAAATCAGACTTAATGTCATAAAGTTATGATCTAAATGCTGAAACTGGATAAATCTTATTTAAATTAATTCAATTCCAAAAATCATTAATTTTAATCTCCTAGATCTCTTATATTTTCTTCCCTAAAATCTAATATATTATTATATCATTTATTAAAATCACTCATAACATATTTAATAAATCAGAATAATACCTGCATAAAATATTTATCGATCTAGCATATTTTCATACACACAATCATTAACACAAGAAGAAAAACACATTAAAATATTGTGTGATCAAAACACACCTTACATCTAAATTATAGAAATATTCACTTGCCTCTAGATCTGATTTCGAGAAGAAGACAAGAGATTGATTGCTTATGAGAGATTTGCTGCTATCCTGGATGATCCAAAACTTCGAGATCCGGTTCTCTACGAGCATTCACCGATCTCCAAACCCTACGGCCGTTCTTCCTCTCCTCCAAAAGTACATATCTCAGCTTCCTAAATCAGGTTTAGTAAAAATATCACTATTAGGTTAAACAATTTTATTTATACTAAACTCTATTTAGAGAATTACTAATATACCCCCACTAAGGCCTGTTTGTTTATAACCTAGATTTAATTAATTTAACTTATTAAATTAAATCATTGGGTTAGCCCTACCCCACCAAGGTTAGCCATATGATCAAACACAAAAATCAATTACTAAATTACCCTCAAGATATCATTTACCAATTTACCCCTGGGTGTATTTAATTTAAATTAGGGTCACTACAATTTCATCCAATCCATTCCATTCCATTGAGAGTTAGTTTGTGAAGGCAAGGGCAGAGCCAGGAATTTTTCTTTTGGGGGGAGGGGTTGCGAACTACATATATCAAGAAAATTAATGTAGTGCCCCCGGGGGTTCAATGGCGTAGCCCCAAGGACTTTTTTGTTTTTGAGTAATGGGTCCGTCATAAATTTCGTGAATGATGCATTTCAAAAAGGAGAGGTCATGTAACAAGAAAAATTGAAAAACATGGGGCAATTTTCATTGTTTCATGCCCACCTTTTTAATACCCACTCACACGTAGGGTTCATCCAATTTAGAAAAAAATAAAAAATAATAATAACTAATTTGGTTAAGCTTAACCATGGTTAAAGGGAATGAGATAGGAAGACATTTAATTATGTAGTCAAATGCAGGGTTGGCCAATTACTATTTTTATATATTTTATTTTATATTATGGAGATTGTTTTTTCACACCTGCATTTCGTGTTCAATTAAACACCCGTGTCTCCCCTGCTTGATAGATGTCTCTTTTAACACTCATTAACCGTGGTTAAGATTCACTCACCCCTACGATTTATACATCTACCCTTAGTTTTTATAAAAAATAATTAACTTCTAAGATAATAAATCTTAATTAGGGTTAAAAGGGATACATAAAGAATCAATCACGCTATATTATAGCTATAAAAATTATTAGTTGAAAATATGATTATAATAAATGGTCGGATTTGACTTCTTTTACTTAGACATCGATCTAATCTACAAGTGGTCTCTACTACTAACTTATTAACTATTACTGTTATATTAATAGTAAGTAAAAGATTTGGAAAAAAAAACAAAAGAGAGAGAAAGAGACTCAGAATACATGGAAGCATAAGAATGAGCTTTAGCAATTAATGCAAAGGCATCAGGTATGTACTCTGCACAAAAAATTAGCAAAGTCCCCGAATGATCACGAGGATTATATTAACATCTGCTGTATTGGATGGAGAATGAAAGGCATCAGCCCAATTAATTTTTTGAAGAGAGGTACTGGAAAGGAATCCAACGAAAGCTTGACTGCACTGCACCAGAAGCTGTAAAGACAAATTAATGTAACCAAACATGCTATAAAGCGAATCTCCTTTTATTAATGTAATCAAAATAAGATCTTAGAATTATAATCACATAAGCAAAATAGACTTCTGAAATGCCCGTCAATGTACTTTCCTCTATTATTTAAGCGAGACTGTTAGGTCAGATTGTAGGCCTACATCTAGCAAGAGAGAGAGAATAAATGAAAAATATGGCCCTAGTCTAGTATATATACGCCAGCACACTAATAAGCCTTAACATTAGCCAACACATTGTTTGTTTTGTGTTTAGTAGAGCCCAAAGCAAGCTTAAAATATAGAAGTGCTTCCCTCTCAGGGACAAACACTAGTGCGCTATCTGTGCCCATGATCCATGAGACCATGACGCTCGCGGCATGCCTAGAGGTATAACAGATGCCGGTATAATCCGTATTTATTTGAGCAGTGATTAGTCAATCCTGTGGGAGCGGAAGTGCTGCTATCAAGGGGTATACTCAAGATAATATGACATACATACAAAACACAAGATATACGTGGTTCACTTATCTCTTAGGCTACGTACGTCCACACTAGAAACAGTCCAGAAAATCTTCACTACTAAATAGAAAGATTACAAGAGAACAAATAAACAAAGACTACACACTAAAAGACTCTATCACAGCCATTGAAAGACTTTCACAAAGCCCACATCTTTGTTTACTTTCTCCAATCCGAATATGACTGAAGCCCTACCCTTTTTAGGACAAAGGAGATACAAAACTCAAACTAACAATCTCACCACCCTTGAGAGCACACCGAACCAGTACTCTCCGCCATAAGAACACACCGAAATACAGCAGTGAGAACGCTCTTTTTCACCTAAAGCTTACAAAGGGTCTTCCATACGAGACGCCCACGCTTTCCATGGAAGCCCCACCACACCTCACATCTCCGTAGCTTTTCCTCTTCCTTTTAAAGTTATTGCATTCTAGGTTATCTATATAAACCTCCAACCTAGGCTTATTTATAGGCCAAAAATGAGTCCTAACCCTTTTAGAATTTCCCCAAGATAGGAATCTCAAAACAAGGCAACTTCCTAATGAAATAAGAGTTACCAAAACCAACTCAAAATTCCAGCTCGCTGAAAATCATTGACCACCGATCGATCGGACATACAGTGGCCGAAAGATCGCTACAACCACTGATCGATCCCTCATGACAGATTTACTCCAATTCGAGCCAAAAATCTCACAAATCTCCACCTTGACGAGAATCCCGCGAACATCCTTTGATGTGTCATCTCGATTTCACCAACATAAATTTTCTCTTTCAATCTTGTGCAAAACTCCACCGGATTCGCAGGAAAAAAACTCCACCTCGAACTGCAGCTTCAAACTTTTCATAAATCTCGCAACCCCGAACTCTTGTAAATCTCAAATCTACAATCTCAAACCTCGAACACAAGCTCTGATACCAATTTGTTGGGACAGAAGCTATGCTATCAAGGGGTATTCTTAAGATAATATTACAAACACACAATACAAAAGATATATGTACTTCACCCATCTCTTGGGCTACGTCCACACTAGAAATGGTCTAGAAAACCTTCACTACTAAATAGAAAGATTACAAGAGAACAAATAAACAAAGAATACACACTCAAAGACTCTACCACAGCCACTGAAAGGCTCTCACACAGCCCACATCTTTGTTCCCTTTCTCCAATCGAATCTGACTGAAGCCCTACCCCTTTTAGGACAAATGAGACACAAAACTGAAACTAACAATCTCTCCTCCCTTGAGAGCACACCGAACCAGTACTCTCCACCATGAGAGCTCACCGAGATACAACTGTGAGAATGCTCTTCTTCACCTAAGAGCTTACAAAGGGTCTTCCATGGGAGATGCCTTAGCTTTCCATGGAAGCCCTACCACACCTCACATCTCCGTAGCATTTTCTCTTCCTCTTAAGGCTCTTGCATTCTAGGTTTATCTCTATAATCCTCCAACCTAGGCTTATTTATAAACAAAGAATGAGTCCTAACCCTTTTAAAATTTCCCCAAGATAGGAATCTCAAAACAAGGCAACTTCCTAATGAAATAGGAGTTACCAAAACCGACTCAAAATTCCAGCCCGCTGAAAATCGTCGACTACCGATGGCCATACAGATCGCTACAACCATCGATTGATCAACCACTATGTAGCTGATCGATCCCTCACTACATATTTACTCCAATTCGAGCCAAAAATTCCACAGATCCATGGGTCCGCTATGTAATCAAAGTGTTAGGATTAGGGAATCAGCCAATTGGAAGCTAAGGGTTAAGATTTCAAGTGCTTTGGAATTTGATTTTAAGGGGTTGGAGTTAGAGTAGGGATGTCAAAGGTCAGCTTCAAAAAAATTTCCTTGGGGGGGAGGGGGGGAGTGAAGGAAATCCAGATAAAAAATATGCGGAATATTGGATCCCGAAGATCTTTACACCATAGAAAACAGTTAATAATAACTACATGATAGAGAAATATTACCTCGATGAATGATGTTCACCGGTGAAGCACAGAAACGATAAATCATCAGAACTCTTTGTAGAGATATTTTGAAGAAATACTCGAAGCTCGATTCTCGCTCTTCGCTATCTCAATGAAGCTTTTGAATCTTTCCTTAGTTTTTGAAGAACAAAGAGATGAAGGAGATTATGAAGTAGACTCTCTAACTCACAAAAATCCTTAGGGTTCCAAGCCCTAGCTCAACAAATCCCTTGAGGCTCTCTCTATAGCTCACGAAAATTATTGAGGAGAATAATAATGATCCTCTCTTGGATCTCACGAAAAATTCTGGGTGAATTTTATTGATTTCTCTCCCACACGGTTTAGGTGTTGGGGAATATATAGATGTGTTTTGGATATGGATCTTATCCATATCTTTAATCATTATCCTATAATGATAGTTATACCTAAGAGTTTCTAATTAATGATAACTCTTATCATTAATAAACTCCTAATTTATCCATAAGAAGTTAGTTACAACAAACCTTCTAATTTAGGATTCATTTTCCTAAAAGGACTCCTTAATTAATGGGATATAACTAACTGCCTAATTAATAGGGATATAACTAACTCCCTAATTAATTGTGATATAACCAACTCCCTAAAAATTAGGTATACATTGAATCTAGACAATCTAGATTCTCCAAGGGTAGGCGTGAGCAAGAGGGAGGGCATGAGCTTCTTTGTAGGGATTAGGGATAAAGTTTAATCCTTATCTCTTTTGTTTCTTCACTTCCAAGTTAGGTATCTAATCTCATTAGATAAGGTGCTATTAATTAACAATTATCTATTAACCAATAAATCCCATAAACATAGGGAACATGAAGTGGGTGCCCACTTTGGGATGTCAATCCATGGGCTTGGGCCCACCAATAAGATCCATCTTATATAGGCTTTTATGGATATGGGTCAAACCCATATCCCCTTATATTTGGTTAATTAAATAATAATTATTATTACCCTTTAATTTAGATTAACATTTAATCTAAACTATAGATTAACATTTAATCTATTTAATTATATATTAACATTTAATCCATTATAATAGATTAACATTTAATCTATTTTTATGAGCTTGTATTTCTTTATGAGCACCTCCACAGATTGCTTTGGGACATTCTAACCCTGGCTTACTCGTTGTTATCCCACTGACCCTATAATAGGAAGGATACCGGAATTGCAAGTGACGTGAGATATCCATGTTACAATTGAATCCTCAGCCAGTGTAAGAACATAAACCAAAAATGAACCCGCCACATTAACTATTTTATTCGATTGATCATTCGAATAACATTATCCGTAATAGTCCTTCGAGATTATGATACTATCTAACCCATAGCCTATTGTATATCATCCGAGTTTTCAAGATATTTGATTAAGCCATGAGAAACTATTTCTCATGTTAAAACATTTTGAGAAAAACTTTTCTTAAGCATAATATATTTTATTAAAAAATATATTTCAAACTTATTTGATTTCCAAATCACCTGCGCAGGCTTTAAGCTTAATGGATTGTCTTACCCGGAACTTGGATAATCTCTCAATTTAATGAGCATGAATTTCTTGTTTGAAATTCATCATGACTCAAACACTTTTCTAATTATCCAACTGTTATATTTATGCAAGAGGTCTCTCATTGCATGCAATCAGTCAGTGTACATTTAAGCACCCATATGCTGATGTGTACTCTCCACTACAATAGTTTGAGATAAAACTACATCTCAACTATTGAGAACGTCTTAGTATTATAGCAGCCATATAAGTGAAGTGCCCAACTTTACCCATAGCTGTGACTCTATAAGGTATAAGGAGCTGGAATGCTATATCTGCCTGTGATAGTCCAATACCTATCACATAGCTTTCCTACAATATATCCTAGGGACCTTGTTCGATATTTCATATCGTATAAAACATCTCATAATCTTGGTCAATTACCCATAATGAATTCACAATAGATAAAAAAAGATGTCTTTATTAATCTAATCAATAAAATCTTACAATCTAAATGACTTTTCAGGGCATAATGTCTAGCAATCTCCCACTTGCCCTAAAAGTCACTGTGACATAGATTTCAATCCCATACTATCTTAGTGTGTTACAAACATTTTATCTGATAACGTTTTTGTCATCAGGTCAGCAACATTAAGTTGAGACCTAATCTTTGTAACAATGATATCTTGCCTTTCAATAATCTCATGAATGAGATAATACTTCCTCCCCACAGAGATCTTCAGATTGAAAAGTAAGCATATAATCTCTAGTCATTTTTAGATACTTCATGATGTGCTTCACAGTAGTCCAATGATTCACTCCTGGATTGGTTTGGAACTGATTAACAATTCCCACTGCATGACAGATATTTAGTCTAGTATATAGCATGACATACATGAGGCTCCCAACTCCCAAGCATATGGGCACCTCTTCATCTGCTCGATCTCATTAGCTGACAAAGGAGCCATCTTTTTAGACAAAGTAACATCATATCTAAAGGGAATGAGAGTTATCTTACAATACAATCACTCATACTGTACATTTATAAGATCTTGTCAATGTAGGAAGTTTGGCTCAATCCCAACATCCAGCATTTTCTATCTCTCATAATCTTTATTCCGAGAATATAGGATGCCTCCCCCAAGTCTTTCATTGAGAAAGTCAGATCTTGACTGATGACAACATCCCTACATTATTCTCAATGAGTAGGATGTCATCTACATAGAGAATAAGGTATACTACCTCTCTCCCACTATCCTTCTTGTAAATACAAGATTCCTCTAAATTTTTTTGGAATCCAAATTCTTTGATCAAAAGATCAAATCTTTGGTTCCAGCTTCTAGAAACTTATTTTAAACCATATATTGACTTGTTTAGCTTGCATAGCATGTTTTCCTAATTAGGAGCAATGAAGCCTGCTGGCTGCTTCATATAGATGTCTTCTTCTAACATTCTATTTAGGAAAACAATTTTGACATCCATTTGCCATATCTCATAATCATGGTTTGCAGCTATAACTAGCAATATCCTGATGGATTTGAGCATAGCTACTGGTGAAAAGGTATCCTTATAATCAACTCCTTGAATTTGAGTGTAAAATTTTGCAACAAGTCTTGCTTTATAGGTCTCCACATTTCCATCGGCACCCTTCTTCCTTTTGTAAATCAATTTGCATCCAATGGGCCTTATACCATCTGGTGGATCTACTAAAGTCCAAACGCCGCTGTCATACATGAAATCTATTTCAGCATTCATGAATTTATTCCATTAAGATACATCTACATCTAATGTAGCTTCCTGATAAGTATTAGGATCTGTATCCTCGTCATCAGAGGTAGTTAGATAAACCTCATTATTGTAATATTGAAGTCTATCTGATGGTCTAGAAACTCTTTCAAACCTTCTCAGTTGAATAGAATTAGGCAGAGTCTGTAGTGGAAGAATTAGGTTCAGGTGTGATACTAGCTATGTTGTCTTTCATCTCATGAAATTCAACATTTTTAAGAAGATCAATTTCTTCCTCCAAGAAGGTGGCAAAATCCCTAACAATAATTTTTTGGTCTGCCTTGGAGTAGAAATAGAAACCCTTAGATTTCTTTGGATACCTTACAAAATTCCATTTTTCTGTTCTAGATTCCAACTTGATAGGTTCGAGCTTGCGAACATGCGCAGGACAACCCCATACCCTTAGATGTTGTAAACTAGGTTTTCGCCTAGTCCACAATTCATAGGGTGTAACCGGTATTGATTTAGAAGGAACCTGGTTCAGAATGTAAATGACCGTTTGTAAATCATACCCCCAAAGATAGGAAGGTACATCGGCATGACTCATTATAAATCGAACCATATCTAATAAGGTCCGGTTTCTTCTTTCAGAAACACTATTTTGTTGAGGTAAGGCAGGACTTGACTATTGTGAGATAATCTCATTATCTTTTAAGTAATCCATAAAATCGTTGGTGAGCTATTCACCACCTCGATCTGATCAAAATATCTTTATGGATTTGTCTGTTTGATTCTCAACTCTAATATGAATTCTGTGAACTTTTCAAAAGTGTCAGATTTGTATTGCATCAAATAGACATATCCATATCTAGAATAGTCATCGGTAAATGTAACAAAATACCGGTATTGACCTCGTGCAACAATGTTAATTGGACCACATACATCACTCTATGTATGAGTCTCAACTTCTCTTCAACTCTTCCTACCTTTTTAGGGTAAGGCTTCTTAGTCATCTTCCCTTCGAGACATGACTCGCAAGTAGGGAGTGGTTCTACCTTGAAAAAATCAAAGGGACCGTCTTTTACCAACCTCTTGATCCTATCAAGATTAATATGACCAAGTCTCTTATGCCAAAGATAAGTTGACTCTGTGCAATGTCTCTTTATTCTAGACATTCTAGATGATGAGACATTGTCACTTAGCAGAATTACATTATTTACCAAAGGAAATATTAAATAGAGACCATTAATAAGATTACCAGTAATTAAGACCATTCCATCTTTCTTAATTTCAACTATTGAATTAAAAATGACAGAGTAATCACAATGTAAAAGTCTTGATACTGAAATCAAATTCTTGTGTGCGTTAGGCACATAAAAAGTCTTCTAAAATTAAAGTTTTTTCTTAAGGTAAATAAAGAATAAAAACGTCTATTGACTTGACTGCAACATTTGCACCCAAGCTAACTTTAAGCTCCTGCTCCTGTTTTGTCGGTTTTCTTGTTTACTTGAATCCTTACAAACAATTGCATACATGTACAGTTGATCCAGATTCCACGAACCATGAATTAGGGGGACCTTCTAGAAAGTTAGACTCAACAGCAATTAGTACTTCAAAATATCTCATACCTTAAGTACCAGCGCCACCCTTCTTAAGAGTTGTGAGGTAAGTCCTACAGTTCCTCTTCCAGTGGCCTATCTTACCACAGTGGAAATATTTTTCATTGCTTTTGTTATCCTTGTCAACATCTCCTGAAAAACCTTTGACAACTTTTGCCTTACCCCTGTAGTCTTTGAACTTCCCTTTACCCTTGTTTCTCTTTCTATTCTATTTTGTTTTGCTTGAAGATATCGGGTTTATCGACAATTAATGTTTCACCATTTGTTGACTTTTTGATCAAATCTTCTGCAGCCACCAATGAGTTCATAAGCTCACTTAGTGACATTTCACTCTTATTTATGTTATAATTTAACACGAACGTATTAAAAGACGAAGGGAGTGACTGCAGAACTATATCAACTTGAGTGATTGCATCCATCTCTCCACCAAGAATTTTCAGTTCATTTAATAGGACCATCATCTTTATGATGTGCTCTCTGACTAGAGTTCCCTCAGCCATCTTGGTGTTAACAAGGGTTTTCAACTTTATTTGTCGAGCTGACCTATTTTACTCACCAAACATCTTATGCAAGTTTTGTAAAATGTCATTAGCTTTATCCATGTGTTCATGCTGGCTTTGCAAAATGTTAGACATTGAAGCCAGAATGTAACACTTGGTCATCTGATTGGACCTCTCCTAATGCTCCAACTCAACCTTTTGAGCTGGTGATGCATCTTCAGGAATCTCAGGTTTAGGTGTTTTAAGACACAGGTCAAGGTTGTTTGCGACAAATACAATTCTAATTTTTCTTTTCCAGTCAACATAGTTAGTTCCAACTAACTTTTCATCTCGTAAAAATTTCAGTTAGAGGATGAAGGCCTGTCATGATCTAACCAAATGACAAAATTAAGACAATATTCAGGATCTATTCAATTCATTTAATACTATTAGATTATGGGTCTGTTTCTAATAGTATTGCTAATTCAGGAAGAATTAATTGGGCATTGAATACCTAGTCACTGGCTTAATGTAATCTCGCATTTGGGCACATCATCACATCGCCTTGAATAGGCAGATAGAATCTATTCTCTCCACTTTCACAGATCTTATCATGTGAATCTTAGAGCATTTGATCTCCTGTCTGATCTATAAGGGATTTATACTCACGCTTTAGTGTTATTGTATGACAAATCTTATTTATGTGCCCACCCACCATGAACCTAATAAACATCTAGCGAAAGCTCATGTTTTGATGTTATTACTCCTACTATTTGCTTATAAAGTTTTCACCATGTTTTCATATAGGTGAGAGGGATTGGGCTTAGCTTTGGCCTGTCAACTTACTCACACTCCCCACTATAAGATCACATAGTGTATGGTAGAAGATCATAATACTTAGAGACTTATCCACAGTCTTCTATACACATGATATTTAGGGTAATTATTTCAACAAAATAAAACAGCAGTTAATATCATCACATGATAAACTAAACAAGAATAATCATTATATGAAATTAGTTGCTATGGGTCAATAAAAAGTAAAATGCATGGATGCAAGAGAATGAGGTAAGAATAAAGACAGCTCGCAAACTGCTTCGCAATCCCTCCCTTATCATCCAATTGAGATTCTTATCTTAGCATCCTCCTCGCAGCAACTCCGGCCAATGCATGATACAGAAATGAAATGGCATTAGGAAAACCAGATTTCCATTTGTCCTTTATAAGGGAAACCGAATGAATCTACCATTTACAAATTTTTCAAAATCCTACTACATATTTTCCTCTAATATGAATGCATGATAAACAATTTATCACGGAGCATAAAATTGACCCATAACTGTAATCTCATATAATTAAATGCAACATGGTGAAATAGTTCCTTTTTTGATATTTTAAAAGATTAAAAGAATGATAACAATTATCATTTAGCTCGAAAAATCTATATCTCATATAGATCAAACCGAAAAATTAATAAAACCATTATATTTTCCTCCAAACAATTTTAATAAAAATTATTTTTAAAATTCAGATAGGATTTTCTGAAATCTCTATGATTTTTTATCATTTTCTTGAATGCAAGATTATTTCATAAAGGTTGGTTCTGTTATTATTCAGGATTGATTCTGATATTATTTAAGATTGGAAATAAAAACCAAGAGAATGAGAAATCCTAAACATGATCTTATCACAATATAGGGTTTTACAAATTTTCGAATAAAATCTATTTATTAGAAAAACATTCATTAATTATTTTTAAACAATTAACGAATACTTTAAATGATCCAATCATTTAAAAGGTTTTAATAATAAAATTATTTATTGCAATAATAAATTAAAAAGCACCATGCTAGTTTTTAAATTTATTTTATTATTATTTTATCAAATCTCATTCGATAAAAATAATTATTTATTTATTCATCTCATGATAAATAAAAGAAAAAGATCTACGAGCTAAAATAAATAAATAAAATTCATCTCATGAATTCTTTTATTTATTTAATTAACCTTTTAAAAACAAAATATTACTTCGATGAATGATGTTCACCGATGAAACACAAAAATGATAAATTGTCAGAATTCTTTGTAGAGATTTCTCGAAGAAATACTTGAAGCTCGATCCTCGCTCTTTACTATCTCCGTGAAGCTTTCGAATCTTTCCTTGACTTTTAAAGAACAAAGAGATGAAGGAGATTATGGAGTAGACTCATTAACTCACAAAAATCCTTAGGGTTCCAAAGCCTAGCTCAACAAATCCCTTGAGGCTCTCTCTATAGCTCACGAAAATTATTGAAGAGAATAATAATGATCCTCTCTTGGATCTCACGAAAATTCTGGGTGAATTTTATTGATTTCTCTCCCACACGGTTTGGGTGTTGGGGAAAATATAGATGTGGTTTGGATATGGATCTTATTCATATCTTTAATCATTATTCTATGATAATAGTTATTCCTAAGAGTTTCTAATTAATTATAACTCTTATCATTAATAAACTCCTTCTAATTTAAGATTTTTTTTCCTAATAGGATCCTTAATTAATGGGATGTAACTAACTCCTTAATTAATAGGGATATAACTAACTCCCTAATTAATTGGGATATAACCAACTCCCTAAAAACTAGGAATACATTGAATTTAGACAATCTAGATTCTCCAAGGGTGGGCGTGAGCAAGAGGGAGGGCATGAGCTTTTTTGTAAGGATTAGGGATAAGGTTTAATCCTTATCTCTTTTGTTTCTTCACTTCTAAGTTAGATATCTAATCTCATTAGATAAGGTGTAATTAATTAACAATTATCTACTAACCAATAAATCCCATAAAAATAGGGAACATGAAGTGGGCGCCCACTTTGGGATGTCAATCCATGGGCTTGGACCCACCAATAAGGTCCATCTTATATGGGCTCTTATGGATATGGGTCAAACTCATATCCCCTTATATTTGGTTAATTAAATAATAATTATTATCACCCTTTAATTTAGATTAACATTCAATCTAAACTAGGGATTAACATTTAAACTATTTAATTATAGATTAACATTTAATCAATTATAATAGATTAACATTTAATCTATTTTTATGAGCTTGTATTTCTTTATGAGCACCTCCACAGACTGCTTTGGGACATTCTAAGCCTGGCTTACCCGCTGTTATCCCATTGACCCTGTAACAGAAAGGATACTGGAATTGCAAGTGAAGTGAGATATCTATGTTGCAATTGAATCCTAAGCCACTGTAAGAACATAAACCAAAAAGGATCTTGCCATATGAACTATTTTAGTCGAGTGATCATTCCAATAACATTATCCCTAATAGTCCTTCGAGATTATGATACTATCTAACCCATAGCATATTACATATCATCCAGGTTTCCAAGACATTTGATTAAGCCTTGAGAAACTATTTATCATGTTAAAACATTTAGAGAAAAACTTTTATTAAGTATAGTATATTTTATTAAAAAATATATTTCAAACTTATTTGATTTCAAAATCACATGCGCATGCTTTAAGCTTAATGTAGTCCCTGAAGTTGGATAATCTCTCAATTTAATGAACATAGATTTCTTATTTGAAATTCATCATGACTCGAACAAGTTTCTGATTATCCAACTGTCACCTTATCGTAGTCCCTCAGGTAGAGTACTTAGGTGTAATCAAAACAGTCAGATCATTACTCAGTTATAAATGAATTCATCAGATTTAAGGATCATCAAAACTGTTCAATATGAATGAGAGACCAACTATCTGATAGTATATTTATGCAAGAGGTCTCTCATTGCATGCAATCAATCAGTGTATATTTAAGCACTCATATGCTGATGTGTAGTCTCCACTATAATAGTTTGAGATAAAACTACATCTCAACTATTGAGAACATCTTAGAATTGTGGCAGTCATATAAGTGAAGTGTTCCGCTTCACACATAGCTGTGACTCTATCGGGTATAAGGAATTGGAAAGCTATATTTGCCTGTGATAGTCCAATACCTATCACATAGCTTTCCTACAATATATCTTATGGACCTTGTTCGATATCTCATATCGTATAGATCATCTCATGATCTTGGTCAATTACCCATAATGAATTCACAATAGATAAAAAAGATGTCTTTATTAATCTAATTAATAAGAATCTTACAATCTAAATAACTTTTCAGGACATAATGTCCAACATGGGGGGTTTAAAGTATATGTATTAAGCAAATTAATGGGTTTTGGGGGTATGGGGCATCGGGGTTAAAAGGGGTAGGCCCTAGTTTTTTTTTTCATTTAATACTACATTCTAACAATGGTCCAGAGTTTTTTTTTTCTCTTTTAATACTACTTTCTAACAATGGTCCAGTATACAAGAAAAACGAGGGCTCTCTTTTTTAGAAAACCATTATATAGATAAAATTAATAGTATTTTTAATTTTTTATATTATACATAAAAAATTACAAAATTTAAATGAGCCAAACTTTCCACATAGGTGATAATTGCATCTTAAATTGGGAGCCACTATATACAAAATTTATATATTATAAATTTATTTTTAAAAAATTATACCAGAAAATAATAAAATTTTCAGAAGAGGGATGCCACTCTCGGCCCTGGCTCGACTCCTACCTTTGCCTGAATTGACTAGTCCCTAACCCTTCCCTCAAGGGTAGGGTACCATCTCGTGACAAACGCAATGGACAAGCAAAATAAAGTCTGCAACGCTGCATTATTCACTTGGAGTGCTTCTATTCTCTCTCAAGTCAGCCAGCGAGTCTGCACATGGACCTCTCTTCCACAACCAGCTCTTTTGACTTTCCTGTTACTCTACTTCAATATACTCCCGATCAGCCCACCACGTTCTCTGTGGATTTCTTTTTGTCCTACGCCTATCGTACCTATATTTTCTGATTTCCAAGGACTACTCCTCTCTATTGTTTGACGTTAGGAATCAACCATTTTAATTTTCTTACTCTTTAATAATATACTATTGTATATAAAAAGTATTTAATATGATTATTATTATTATTATTATTTGAAAGGCAAGCAGGGTTATGTGAACCCCTACTAGAGAAGAGGAGCGAACTATTATTCATCGCTCTCGCATAGTCGACCCTTCAACTGCCATTAACTCAGGTAAGTTTTTTTTAACCCTTAGGTTAATTTTTATTTTATTTTCTAAAAACCAAAGATAGATTGGTGAACCCTAGGGGTGGATGAATCTTAACCATAATTAAATGGGGCTAAAAGGGAGGCACTTGGCAAAAAATGGGAACCAAGACACCCCTCCTCGCATCACTCACCGAGGAGGTAATTATTTTCCACCAGAGAATTTGCTCAAAAGAAGAGTTTACATTCTTGTATATGAGCGTCCATAGCTATCGTCATGCAGGATAATTTGAAGTTCATCAGATGGGAAATCCCGTGAAGAAAGTAGGAAAAAAGGAGTGAATGAAAACACACACACCCCATGCCACAAGGCCATTGCACCCACACACCCTCTCTTGTTGAAAAATATTAGTTAATTGTATGACAATCTAGACATAGAGCGAAATACCATACATATAAACATATAGAGGGTATAATTGTCAATTTAAAAACTTTTAAGTTTTTTCTTTTTGGTGTCGGCATACATTAAGAGGTTAGTTTGGGCAGTGGAGCTCTTGCAACTCATACCCGGGAGATTGGATCCCTAGACCTCCCTCCATTGAAGGCCACAACCGTACCACTCACACAAGAGACGGGGTGTAACTTTTAAGTAAAGCAAGGTGTATTTCAAAGTGTAGAAGATTTTGAGGGACTAAGGTTAGAAAATAGAGTTTTACCAAACAAAAAAAAAGGTTAGAAAATAGAGGACTATTCCTAAATGTTCAAAAACAAGGGCCCAGTGATAAAAACATTTCCTTTTACTCCAAGAAAGCAACTTTTTCTATTGTTTTGTGATTTCTTTCAGCACACTATTTGCAGCATCATTTCAACAGTCATGACTAGTCCTACTCTCTATAGTTAATTTACAAAGAATCTCTTTCCCAGGGTTTTTGCGTACCAGATTCTCTCTTCACTCGTTTCTGTGTCCTAGGTGGCCTATATAGGGCATCTGCTACCGGTTAACATTTATATACATTTGTCTGCACCTGATCTCACATGGTTCTGATATAGGCATCATGTGTCTTGAGTCCGGATCATTTGTGCAATCCGGCACACGGGTTTGGTGTGCCCCTAATAAACAAATCAATGCACCAGCGTATCCATCATGTTTGGGCATGTTAAAAAGAGTCTGTTTTGTGTGTGCAAATTGGCAACCGCTAATATACAAGGCATGTTAGTAAAAGCAAAGAATTTATCCCACTTATAATGAGTGTTTTTACCAATATACCTACAATTTGTGTACACAACACTCTTATCATAGAGGGCACACGAAATTTGTGTGCCTGCTTGCACACCTTAAGTGAAAACCCTATTCAATTGAGTTGGGATATATCATTTCCAATTGCGATTGAAATCTCCCTGAGTTCAATCACACTCACTAGGTCAACACATGTCCTGTGGTTAAGAATAAGATTCATTATTCATAAGGTTCAACAATCTAACTTTGATTTTTTGAAGAAAAAAATATTAACAAAATTTAATCCAAAAAGTTATTATTTTTTTTTAACCAGGGTTGAAAGGGGTCCATCGATATTGGACAGGATCCGGACTCTCTTGAATTAGTTTTTCCTGTTGAGCACTTTTTTTTTTTTTCTTTGGGCGTGTATGTGTGTGAAGCTGAGCAATGACTTGCTGTACGACTACAAGAAGTAACTTGAGAAGGACAAGGTGCCGTCCCACTCACAACTCACAAGCACTACATTTCAAGTTACTAGTTGACAAAAAACTTGACTGCACCAGAAGCTGTAAAGATAAATTAAATGTGAAAACCCCATAAATCAAACAGCGTATAAAGGGCATATGCTTTTTTTTGTTTTGTTTTTTCTCCGCATGCCATCTTTTTCTTTCTAATGTAATCAATCAAGATCTTTCTAAAACGATTTATGATTACATATACAAATAAATATAGACTGCTAAAATACCCATCAATTTACTTTCCTTCTTTATTATCTGTTAGCATACTCTCGCAATCCCTACTCTCACATTTTTAATAAAACACATGACTTTGGGTCATCCACTTGAGCTCTGCACAAAATTATCTGTTTTATTCTATTAAAAAATGTGAGAGTATTCTTAACATTCTTAGTAATTATTTGATCTAGACTGTTAGCTTAGACCGTAGGAGTCTCAATCTTGCGCATGAGAGAGAGGGGTAGAGAGAAAGATGAGGTTATATGATGCTCATGGTAGCAAATCTAGAGATTTGTTTGAAGGAGAATGTTAGCCTCAATTTTATTTTATTAGGGATAATCATGTGTCCTCACTTTTTCCGCTGTTTTTGCATCTGATTAAAACTAAGAAAGAGAGAGGGTTTAAATGTTGAAGCTTTAATCGGTTTGTACTATCCTTTGTTGTTGCTTAATTATCATCAATGATTTTTTTTTTTCATTTTGGTAATCCAATTATTCTAAAATTAAAGGTGATAAGTTTGAAGACCATTGCATAACCCAATAAGTATCTTGGGGTTTTGATAGCTCAATATGTAAAGATCATGGATTATCATGACATCGGTAGCACCTACAACAGTACAAGTTGTCAAAACAGATTGTTTATATATATAAATTGTTCATCGGTGGCCCACCTCTTTGGAAGAAGTATAATAGTCTAATCAATAATCTTAACATATCATTGCTGGTGTAGAGAATTCTTATTTGTTAATTCCTCTACCATGTGTTTTATCAATAGAGTATGTATGGAGAAGTAAAATATATGTTGCATACACTTGCCTGCTTATGCCCATGGCAATTTTTATCTTCATGTCATGTGCATGATCTAAGATCTATTTTCACGAGTTGTGACGTGGTGATTGATGTGCCCACTGTTTAACCCAATTTCAAATATTAGGCTCTCTAACCCAATAACCTATGAAACAGATACTAACACAACTAATCGGGGTTAGGTATGTGTTGCCTTGAGGCATGTCACCATATGGATTTGGCTTTTCCAAAAAAGGGGAGAGTGCAATAGAAGGAGAGTGTGGCTAGAGGAAGAGGAGGCTCTGCAATCAAAAGCAAATGGAATACAGTCTGGTAGCAAAAGACCCACTCACCTACATTCTCCACTACATAATTTTCCACTATATATAAACACACTCTCTCACACACACACACACACACACACAACCATCAAATCCCACAAACACTAGCCATGAAGAGACCTTTCCCTTCCCTACTCCACTCTATCCTACTAGCCCTCCTGTTCCTCTACCCTGCTCAAGGGTCCGACCCTAACTGTAACTCAGAGGACCATGGTTCGACCCTCCAAGTCATGCACATCTATAGCCCATGCTCCCCATTCCGGCCATCGAAATCGCTCTCCTGGGAAGAGACTGTCCTTGACATGGCCGCTAAAGATGAAGCCAGGCTACAATATCTATCGAGCCTTGTTGCGAAGAAGTCTGTCGTGCCGATTGCATCAGGGAGGCAGATAATTCAGAGTCCTACCTACATTGTAAGGGCTAAGATCGGCACCCCACCTCAGACACTGCTCATGGCCATGGATAATAGCAACGACGCCGCCTGGATACCGTGCGCCGGCTGCGTCGGCTGCTCTTCTTCAGTCTTTTCCTCAACCAAGTCCACCACTTACAAGACCCTTGGCTGCCAAGCTGCACAGTGCAAACAGGTACCGTATCCCTACCTGTAAAAGGAAAAGTTAATAACAACAAATATAAGAGATTAACTATCAACAGGAGCTCCGGTTGAAGTAACTCAAGAAAAGCTTTTGGAATTTATATTTATGGAAAAAGTTTAGTGGTAGAAAATATGATTCTTTGTATTCGTAATTAATTACCTACCTATCTCTTCTTACGTGTTTTTGCTAGGTGCCTAAAATCATTTTACAATTTTTTTTAAAATGAGTTTTCTCAAATTTTTCTAAGTGACAAGAGTCCAAAACTAACTATGAACCAGAATATAAGTCACAATCATAACACTACCAAAGGTGCAAATTATAAGTTCCTGTGGTGTTATACTAACTTGTACTGGGTTGTGAAATTTCAGGTACCAAACCCCACCTGCGCCGGCGCCGGCGCCGGCGCCGGCTGCTCCTTCAACCTCACCTACGGATCATCGTCCATTGCAGCTAACCTCTCCCAAGACACCATAACTCTCGCAATGGATGCAATCCCAAACTACTCCTTCGGCTGCATTCAAAAGCTCACCGGAAGCTCGGTCCCAGCCCAAGGACTCCTCGGCCTCGGCCGTGGTCCCTTGTCTCTCCTCTCCCAAACCCAAAACCTCTACCAGTCCACCTTCTCCTACTGCTTACCCAATTTCAAGTCTCTCAACTTCTCCGGATCTTTGCGTCTTGGCCCAGTAGGCCAACCCAAGAGAATCAAGACCACCCCTTTGCTTAAAAACCCTAGAAGATCCTCCCTCTATTACGTCAACATGGTCGCCGTCAGAGTTGGCCGGAAAATCGTCGACATCCCACCAAGTGCACTAGCATTCAATCCCACCACCGGCGCTGGAACCATCTTCGACTCCGGCACCGTCTTCACAAGACTAGTGGCTCCGGCATATATCGCCGTGAGAGACGAGTTCCGGCGACGGATTAAGGGTGCAACGGTGTCGTCTTTGGGGGGGTTTGATACATGTTATTCAGTTCCGATAGTGGCGCCGACGATAACGTTTATGTTCACGGGGATGAATGTGACGTTGCCGGTGGATAATATACTGATACATAGTACGGCAGGGAGTATAACGTGTTTGGCTATGGCTGCGGCTCCAGATAATGTGAATTCGGTGCTGAATGTGATTGCTAATATGCAGCAGCAGAACCATAGGGTGTTGTTCGATGTACCGAATTCGAGGCTTGGTGTGGCTCGTGAGCCATGTACCTGAACTTTGGCGTGATTTTGAGAGGCTTGTCGGTGGTGTTGGTGGTGTTTTTTTTTAGCTTTTTTGGTATGCTTTTATTGGTATGTTTGATGTTTGGATGTTTGTGGGGGTTTTCTTTCTTTAATTTATTCACGGATTGGTACACAGTGTAAGGACATGAGATTTATTAAGGTGTGGTACTAGCCTGTCACGGGCTACCAGTTAATCTTCATTACTCCCTCTCTTTATATTTGCACCATAGTCATGGGTCTTGGTCTGGATCTGCGTCAGGGTCAGGGACTCAGGGTATCCGGTATCCAATAAATCTTTTCACTCTTTCACTCGACTGGATTCTTCTAATCCCACTCTCTCCCAATGTTTTCATAACCGGACCGGTTGTCAAATGATTGGCGGATGAGCCGGTTCAACCGTGCCTTTATTATTAAAAAATTATCTACTCTTTTAGTTTTTAACGGTTTTTATCACTGGTTCTCTTATTAAACGAGTTTGGATAGGTAACAGGCACGCTGTGGCGCTATTGTGTTGTTGCGCTTTTGTATCTAACAAAGGAGGGCTAGGGGTAAAATGGGAATAAAAAAAAAGTGGGTCCCGCTGTGCGCTGTTGCCCATCCTAACTCTGATTAAATCAGCCGGTTCTTCCGGTTCTGATTTCAAGCCAATTTTTGAAAAGTGTGCAGTGTTGACGGAATGGTTGATTGGTCAATTCTCGGACTTTTTTGGTTGATTCGGTTGGTCCAGTTTTCAAAACAATGCTCTCTCCTTTTCCGCTCTTTATCTGGACAAGAAGACAATAATGCATGTAGCAATTGCAAACAACCGACTGCTCAAGTGTTGCCACATAGAAAGTGTAGATAAATATCTACATATGATATTTATTATTTATATAAAAGAGCTACACGATGGGTACTCTCAAATGGGATTCCTAATCTTATATAGCTAATCTATTTTTATTTGTTTTTGGTAAACATGAGTATCTTAGGCCCAAACTCATATTAGTCCCTACACATCTGATATTGAGGGTAGCCCTGATATTGAGGGTCACCCAGATTCAATCTAGATCTTAAAGAGTTAAAATCTGGCTTGGCTTATTTTATCTTCTCTAATGCCACATAAACTCTAATCTTACTTTTTAATAATTGAATTAATTAAAGGAATAAGATTTAGAGTACCCTTATACTTACACTACATAAATACCAAAGATATTGATATCTTAGTAGCATTTCGAGTTCTATGCGGATACCTGGAGTTCCACATGAAGCAAGGGTCGCATAGCTATAGAATCTCTACTAGTACATGGATAATTGTGTGAACCAATGGACTGACCAGCCTTGATCGTAGGCCTGTCAAAAAGCCCTAATCAAAGGGTACCTGGCCCTTTCAAACCCGTTAAAGCCCGGCCCTTCTTCGACCCTTGGGCCAGGTAGGGCCCAAAACCAAGAAGCCCTCCTTCCATAGGGCCGAGCTAGGGCTGACCCTGGCCAGCCCTTCCAAGCTGGGCCCACCCTCCCCTCTTTAAGAATACTTAATTTAAGTTATAAATTACTAATATAGCCCTCATTAATGATATTAATATGGGATATATTCATAAATTCATAACCAAACCTCTTTATTTACCAATTTTTCTTGAAAGTCATCACAAAATTTTTCATGAGTTCAATATGTTATATGCTTGTATCACCTATTTGAATGGTTTTCTTAAACAAAATTTCTCTCTCTTCCAGTCCTTTGGCTCGGCCTTAGTCCTTGAGGGCAGGGTTAGGGCCCAATCAACCCCGGCCCTTGAAGGGCAACGACTGAATTAGGACCTTACTCTTATAGGGAAGGGTAGGGCTAGGGTTGACCCCGGCCCTGCCTGCCCTTTGACGGCCCTACTTGATTGTTATAATGGACAATGCTACACATCTAATAAATGTGTTCTATGTGGATAATTGATTGAAACGGTTACAGAGGAATCCTATCCCTACTTTCCAAAGTAAAAAACAAAATATTTGAATAGAGTGTGATAAACCGCCCCGCATTCCCTATCCGGTCGACCGTAGTGTCCCTATGGCTCTTTTAACTCCTTTTTAACTACGGTTAAGCATAATTAAATTAATATTTTTGTATTTTTTTTCTAAAAATCAAGGTTGGATATATGAAACCTATGGGTGAGTAAAGGTTTAATATATGGGACGTAATCTTCTCCAGTTGTAATCGGTTTTGCCAAAACCGGTTACAACCCTGAGGTGGCCACATGTCCCTTTTGATAGATTTTAACTATGGTTAAGTTTCATTCACCCTTAGGATTCACTCACATATCATTGGTTTTTAGAAAAAATAATAAAATACTTTATTAACCGTGGTTAAAATTGATTACTTTCTAAGGTTAAATTTTTTTAAATATTTTTTCTAAATGCCAAAGATAGGTGGGCGAACCCTAGGGATGAGCGAATCTTAACCACAGTTAAAGGGTATAAAAAGGGACACGTGGCCACCTTGGGAGTGTAACCGGTTTTGGCAAAAACCGGTTACAACCGGAGAAATTAGGAGTCTTAATATATCTAGTGGGTGTTAAAAAGAGGCATGGACAATGGACCGCGCATTCCGCTACGTGAAAACATTTCCTTCAGAATTTGTAAAATATGGCTAGCATTCCTCACGGTTGCAACATGAAAGCCTAAAAAAAAAAAAATTCGACTGATGTCAAATATATTTGAAAGATGAATGCTAGTCCTAAAGTGGAGTTCGAAACTCACTCTATAAGAACCAAATTTTTTTATAAATAAATAAATACGAGGAGGAGCTCCTCTATCAATGAATGCTATCCTCATTGTGTAGTCCATAGGTCCATGTGACCTCCAATGAACCAAAAACATAAAAAATAATAAAAAATTTGTTGGTAGCTTAAATGATTGTAATGAGATATTCCCTAATAATGATCTCTCTTAATGTTCCGAACGTCACTTAAAAATCCATCCTTCCATAAAATTAATTAGTTGTCACTTTCAAACCACACTCCTCTATCAATAACTCTGATTTTTAAAATTCCTCAAAGTATTATTTTTATTATTAATAATAGTTATATTACTTATTTTGGTGTGATATGGATCTCTCTTGGAGGGAGGGACCCTTAATCATATTTCTCTAAAAGATTCCAAAGTCTTTCTTTCTCTTTTTATCTAGTGTTAATATGAGGAGTTGATATGAGGAGTTGTGTTGTGTTTCACTCTAACCAGAAACAATACGAGGAGGAGCTCTACTTCGAGTGCTTTTGGTAGTGTTTTGAAAACCAGTGAACCAGTAAAATGGGGAACTGGCCACTCAATCGGTCCCCAAAACTATCAAAACCATCTAATTTTAAAAATCAGCTTTAAAATTGGGTACAGAAAAACTGGCCGTTCAACCAGAGAACTGGCAAATAATCAGGAAAGAACCAGTCAAAAAAGAAAAAAGAAAAAAAATTTAATTATAAAAGGCCCTGGTTGAATCGATTGAACTAGTTAAACCAGGAAACGGCCACCCAACCGGTTCAACGGTCGATCCGATTATGAAAACATTAGAATGCATGGATTATGGACAAATGTTTTTCTCTCCATAATTACAAAATTTAAACTCAAGGGGAGCTCCGCTCAAAACTATTAAGCAAGCTCCACCTCATATTTAAACACTTTTATCTATACCTCGGCAAACACATATCCTCTATTATGCATAGCTCTGCCTCATATTTAAACACTTTTATCTATTCCTCGGCAAGCACATTTCGTCTGTCCAGTACTGGGTAGAAAATTCTGCACTGGACCCAAACATCCACGGAACAAGTGTCTCCTCTTCAGTATAGGCTTTTCAAAATTAAAGTTGTTGAATATGGTCCATTAAAAAATAGGAAAAAATAGGATAAAACTTCTGAGACCCCATTAGGGCTGAGACCACTCAGACCATGCTCTAAGAGCATGGGATTTCAGGTGGGGCCTACCATGTGAAATGGACGCCACTAGAAATCCAATGCTCTTAGAGGATGGTCTCGGCCCTAATGGGGTCTCAGTAGCAAAGTCCTAAAAACATTTAATATCATAAAAACTGGTTCATAATGGCAAGTTTTGCAAATGGGTTACTGTCAAGAGTCTCTGATAGGTTTAAAACTCTCGATTGTGGTGTAACTCTTGGTCACTATCCACACCTATATGAACCCCTCTTAAATCAGAAGTTTTCTATCAACTATCATATAGGCTTGTTAGATTAAGAGAGAACAATCTAATTAACATATTTCTTAATTTGTTTTCCAAGATCAATGAGGTACTCATAATTATAACACTCAAGTTGAGTATATCTTATTTCTCACATTCTGGTCGACTATTTTTTTTTTTTTTTTTTTTTGTGACAAAGGTGTCCTGGCTTCTTAGAGCGGCCTCTTAGAGCACCCGGACTAATCCCCAGGGCACGTGCAAACCCCCCAACCACATGTACAAAGTAGGGATAAATCCCTGAGGGTGGCCAATAGGGGGGAATCAAAGTAGATCCATGTTCTATTGCTTCCGTTACATGCATAGTTACCAAATACGGATACGGGTATAATACGGTAATGATTCGTTAGAAAAATACGGGTGTTATACAACAAAAACACGATAAAAGTACGAGAAAATTGAAAAATAATTAGTAATTATGAATAAATAAAAATATTAACTAACAGCAATCATTTAATATGCAATATGAGTTTCACACAGTAAAAATATGACAAAAATACGTGTACGGTATGCATTTAATACGTAATTCGCCTATCAAACGAGTATTATATAGTGGTATGCGTATAATATATAACGCAACAAAAGTGCGCAATTTTAAATGGTGACCCCCGTAAAAGCATTATACGAGTGTTATACGGGTGTTTGGTAACTATGGCTACACGGTCGTAGATTGGGCCCTGGATGAACTCTCTTTCAGTTGTATCAAAGCCATACAATCTATGGTATTAATCACCGTTAAACCAATTAATTTATATGATAATCATTTACCACTAATCAGTTTGGATATATTTTCAAAACTTTTTGCTTCATTTGGCCATTAACAAAGGCTTTAGATATAATTGTTATGATTTTTTTTTGGGCAGTGATTAGCACGCCCCGCATTAGAATAGGTAGTCTGATGCCATGGCCACGTGTCCCTTTTAACACTCTTTTAATTATGGTTAAGCTTAAAAAAATTAAAGTAAATATTTTGGTTTTATTTTTCTTTTTAAATATCAAGCTTAGATTGCTTAACTATAGGAGTGAACGAATCTTTAACTACAGTTGATGTGTGGTAAAAAGGGGGCATTGACCAATGAGGACTCTACGTTAGAATAGGTAGTCTACTGCGGCAGTAAGTTAAGTATTTCCCTTTTTTTTTTATTATCTATCTTTGGATGATCTTATAATACATGTGTGTGTGTGTATATATCACTATTTATTTCTTGGTTCCTTGGTTAAGCTTAAAAAATTTAAAGTAAATATTTTGGTTTTATTTTTCTTTTTAAATATCAAGCTTAGATTGCTTAACTATAGGAGTGAGCGAATCTTTAACTACAGTTGATGTGTGGTAAAAACCTGATTTATGATAATATACTGATACATAGTACGGCAGGGAGTATAACGGGTTTGGCTATGGCTGCGGCTCCGGATAATGTGAATTCGGTGCTGAATGTGATTGCTAATATGCAGCAGCAGAACCATAGGGTGTTGTTCGATGTACCGAATTCGAGGCTTGGTGTGGCTCGTGAGCCATGTACCTGAACTTTGGCGTGATTTTGAAAGGCATGTCGGTGGTGTTGGTGGTGTTTTTTTAAAGCTTTTTTTGGTATGCTTTTATTGGTATGTTTGATGTTTGGATGTTTGTGGGGTTTTCTTTCTTTAATTTATTCACGGATTGGTACACAGTGTAAGGACATGAGATTTATTAAGGTGTGGTACTAGCCTGTCACGGGCTACCAGTTAATCTTCATTACTCCCTCTCTTTATATTTGCACCATAGTCATGGGTCTTGGTCTGGATCTGCGTCAGGGTCAGGGACTCAGGGTATCCGGTATCCAATACATCTTTTCACTCTTTCACTCGACTGGATTCTTCTAATCCCACTCTCTCCCAATGTTTTCATAACCGGACCGGTTGTCAAATGATTGGCGGATGAGCCGGTTCAACCGTGCCTTTATTATTAAAAATTTATCTACTCTTTTAGTTTTTAACGGTTTTTATCACTGGTTCTCTTATTAAACGAGTTTGGATAGGTAACAGGCACGCTGTGGCGCTATTGTGTTGTTGCGCTTTTGTATCTAACAAAGGAGGGCTAGGGGTAAAATGGGAATAAAAAAAAAGTGGGTCCCGCTGTGCGCTGTTGCCCATCCTAACTCTGATTAAATCAGCCGGTTCTTCCGGTTCTGATTCTCAAGCCAATTTTTGAAAAGTGTGCAGTGTTGACGGAATGGTTGATTGGTCAATTCTCGGACTTTTTTGGTTGATTCAGTTGGTCCAGTTTTTAAAACAGTGCACTCTCCTTTTCCGCTCTTTATCTGGACAAGAAGACTATAATTTTGTGTAAAGAAAACTCTTTATCTGGACAAGAAGACAATAATTTTGTGTAAAGAAAACACAATGCGTTAAAGGATACTGGGATCAGTACTTCCCTCCCTCCAATTTTTCAATGCATGTAGCAATTGCAAACAACCGACTGCTCGAGTGTTGCCACATAGAAAGTGTAGATAAATATCTACATATGATATTTATTATTTATATAAAAAAGCTACACAATGGGTACTCTCAAATGGGATTCCTAATCTTATATAGCTAATCTATTTTTATTTTTATTTGGTAAACATGAGTATCTAAGGCCCAAACTCATATTAGTCCCTACACATCTGATATTGAGGGTAGCCCTGATATTGAGGGTCACCCAGATTCAATCTAGATCTTAAAGAGTTAAAATCTGGCTTGGCTTATTTTATCTTCTCTAATGCCACATCAACTCTAATCTTACTTTTTAATAATTGAATTAATTAAAGGATTAAGATTTAGAGTACCCTTATACTTACACTACATAAATACCAAAGATATTGATATCTTAGTAGCATTTCGAGTTCTATGCGGATACCTGGAGTTCCACATGAAGCAAGGGTCGCATAGCTATAGAATCTCTACTAGTACATGGATAATTGTGTGAACCAATGGACTGACGAGCCTTGATTGTAGGCCTGTCAAAAAGCCCTAATCAAAGGGTACCTGGCCCTTTCAAACCCGTTAAAGCCCGGCCCTTCTTCGACCATTGGGCCAGGTAGGGCCCAAAACCAAGAAGCCCTCCTTCCATAGGGCTGAGCTAGGGCTGACCCTGGCCAGCCCTTCCAAGCTGGGCCCACCCTTCCCTCTTTAAGAATACTTAATTTAAGTTATAAATTACTAATATAGCCCTCATTAATGATATTAATATGGGATATATTCATAAATTCATAACCAAACCTCTTTATTTACCAATTTTTCTTGAAAGTCATCACAAAATTTTTTATGAGTTCAATATGTTATATGCTTGTATCACTTATTTGAATGGTTTTCTTGAACAAAATTTCTCTCTCTTCCAGTCCTTTGGCTCGGCCCTAGTCCTTGAGGGCAGGGTTAGGGCCCAATCAACCCCGGCCCTTGAAGGGCAACGACTGAATTAGGACCTTACTCTTATAGGGAAGGGTAGGGCTAGGGTTGACCCCGGCCCTGCCTGCCCTTTGACGGCCCTACTTGATTGTTATAAGGGACAATGCTACACATCTAATAAATGTGTTCTATGTGGATAATAAATGTGTTCTATGTGGATAATTGATTGAAACGGTTACAGAGGAATCCTAACCCTACTTTCCAAAGTAAAAAACAAAATATTTGAATAGAGTGTGATAAGCCGCCCCGCATTCCCTATCCTGTCGACCGTAGTGTCCCTATGGCTCTTTTAACTCCTTTTTAACTACGGTTAAGCATAATTAAATTAATATTTTTGTATTTTTTTTCTAAAAATCAAGGTTGGATATATGAAACCTATGGGTGAGTAAAGGTTTAATATATGGGACGTAATCTTCTCCAGTTGTAACCGGTTTTGCCAAAACCGGTTACAACCCTGAGGTGGCCACATGTCCCTTTTGATAGATTTTAACTATGGTTAAGTTTCATTCACCCTTAGGGTTCACTCACATATCATTTGTTTTTAGAAAAAATAATAAAATAATTTATTAACCGTGGTTAAAATTGATTACTTTCTAAGGTTAAATTTTTTAAAATATTTTTTCTAAATGCCAACGATAGGTGGGCGAACCCTAGGGATGAGCGAATCTTAACCACAGTTAAAGGGTATAAAAAAGGACACGTGGCCACCTTGGGAGTGTAACCGGTTTTGGCAAAAACCGGTTACAACTGGAGAAATTAGGAGTCTTAATATATCTAGTGGGTGTTAAAAAGAGGCATGGACAATAGACCGCGCATTCCGCTACGTGAAAACATTTCCTTCAGAATTTGTAAAATATGGCTAGCATTCCTCATGGTTGCAACATGAAAGCCTAAAAAAATAAAAATTCGACTGATGTCAAATATATTTGAAAGATGAATGCTAGTCCTAAAGTGGAGTTCGAAACTCACTCTATAAGAACCAAATTTTTTAAAAAATAAATAAATACGAGGAGGAGCTCCTCTATCAATGAATGCTATCCTCATTGTGTAGTCCATAGGTCCATGTGGCCTCCAATGAACCAAAAACATAAAAAATAATAAAAAATTTGTTGGTAGCTTAAATGATTGTAATGAGATATTCCCTAATAATGATCTCTCTTAATGTTCCGAACGTCACTTAAAAATCCATCCTTCCATAAAATTAATTAGTTGTCACTTTCAAACCACACTCCTCTATCAATAACTCTGATTTTTAAAATTCCTCAAAGTATTATTTTTATTATTAATAATAGTTATATTACTTATTTTGGTGTGATATGGATCTCTCTTGGAGGGAGGGAGGGAGGGAGGGAGGGACCCTTAATCATACTTCTCTAAAAGATTCCAAAGTCTTTCTTTCTCTTTTTATCTAGTGTTAATATGAGGAGTTGATATGGGGAGTTGTGTTGTGTTTCACTCTAACCAGAAACAATACGAGGAGGAGCTCTACTTCGAGTGCTTTGGATAGTGTTTTGAAAACCAGTGAACCAGTAAAATCGGGAACTGGCCACTCAATCGGTCCCCAAAACTATCAAAACCGTCTAATTTTAAAAATCAGCTTTAAAATTGGGTACAGAAAAACTGGCCGTTCAACCAGAGAACTGGCAAATAATCAGGAAAGAACCCGTCAGAAAAGAAAAAAGAAAAAAAATTTAATTATAAAATACCCTGGTCGAATCGATTGAACTAGTTAAACCAGGAAACGGCCACCCAACCGGTTCAACGGTCGATCCGATTATGAAAACATTAGAATGCATGGATTATGGACAAATGTTTTTCTCTCCATAATTACAAAATTTAAACTCAAGGGGAGCTCCGCTCAAAACTATTAAGCAAGCTCCACCTCATATTTAAACACTTTTATCTATACCTCGGCAAACACATATCCTCTATTAAGCATAGCCTGCTCATATTTAAACACTTTTATCTATTCCTCGGCAAGCACATTTCGTCTGTCCAGTACGGGGTAGAAAATTCTGCACTGGACCCAACCATCCACGGAACAAGTGTCTCCTCTTCAGTATAGGCTTTTCAAAATTAAAGTTGTAGAATATGGTCCATTAAAAAATAGGAAAAAATAGGATAAAACTTCTGAGACCCCATTAGGGCTGAGACCACTCAGACCATGCTCTAAGAGCATGGGATTTCAGGTGGGGCCTACCATGTGAAATGGACGCCACTAGAAATCCAATGCTCTTAGAGGATGGTCTCGGCCCTAATGGGGTCTCAGTAGCAAAGTCCTAAAAACATTTAATATCATAAAAATTGGTTCATAATGGCAAGTTTTGCAAATGGGTTACTGTCAAGAGTCTCTGATAGGTTTAAAACTCTCGATTGTGGTGTAACTCTTGGTCACTATCCACACCTATATGAACCCCTCTTAAATCAGAAGTTTTCTATCAACTATCATATAGGCTTGTTAGATTAAGAGAGAACAATCTAGTTAACATATTTCTTAATTTGTTTTCCAAGATCAATGAGGTACTCATAATTATAACACTCAAGTTGAGTATATCTTATTTCTCACATTCTGGTTGACTATTTTTTTTTTTTTGTAACAAAGGTGTCCTGGCCTCTTAGAGCGGCCTCTTAGAGCACCCGGACTAATCCCCGGGGCACGTGCCCAACCACATGTACAAAGTAGGGATAAATCCCTGAGGGTGGCCAATAGGGGGGAATCAAAGTAGATCCATGTTCTATTGCTTCCGTTACATGCATAGTTACCAAATACGGATATGGGTATAATACGGTAATGATTCGTTAGAAAAATACGGGTGTTATACAACAAAAACACGATAAAAGTACGATAAAATTAAAAAATAATTAATAATTATGAATAAATAAAAATATTAACTAACAGCAATCATTTAATATGCAATATGAGTTTCACACAGTAAAAATATGACAAAAATACGTGTACGGTATGCATTTAATACGTAATTCGCCTATCAAACGAGTATTATATAGTGGTACGCCTATAATATATAACACGACAAAACTGCGCAATTTTAAATGGTGACCCCCGTAAAAACATTATACGAGTGTTATACGGGTGTTTGGTAACTATGGCTACACGGTCGTAGATTGGGCCATGGATGAACTCTCTTTCAGTTGTATCAAAGCCATACAATCTATGGTATTAATCACCGTTAAACCAATTAATTTATATGATAATCATTTACCACTAATCAGTTTGGATATATTTTCAAAACTTTTTGCTTCATTTGGCCATTAACAAAGGCTTTAGATATAATTGTTATGATTTTTTTTTGGGCAGTGATTAGCACGCCCCGCATTAGAATAGGTAGTCTGATGCCATGGCCACGTGTCCCTTTTAACACTCTTTTAACTATGGTTAAGCTTAAAAAAATTAAAGTAAATATTTTGGTTTTATTTTTCTTTTTAAATATCAAGCTTAGATTGCTTAACTATAGGAGTGAGCGAATCTTTAACTACAGTTGATGTGTGGTAAAAAGGAGGCATTGACCAATGAGGACTCTACGTTAGAATAGGTAGTCTACTGCGGCAGTAAGTTAAGTATTTCCCTTTTTTTTTTATTATCTATCTTTGGATGATCTTATAATACATGTGTGTGTGTGTATATATCACTATTTATTTCTTGGTTCCTTCTAGTGTTAAAAGATTTATTTAATATTGAATTAATTCAATAAATTTATTAAGGGTGGTGCTATCCGCACCCCAACAATTGATAAAAAACACCATAAGGGAAAAATATGCCACCTAAGGAACATAATGGCAGTACTACCCTTTTTTTTTTGTTTAATCTTCTTCTTTATCGTTTCCTCTTACCAAAACCCTTCTACCAAACCGTAGCAATACCCTTTCGGAATAACAATCACCTCACCCTATTAATTCTTCTTCAATTTCAGTCTCATATTCAGATTCCTCCTCTTCCTCTACTTCCTCTTCTCTTATTGCTGCCTCTAAAGCAAAATTTCCCAGATTATTCTTCCCTTCAAAGCATCCTCTGGTTTTCAGTCTTTTCTTCTTAGATTTAACTATGATGTTTTAAGGGTTTTCTGAGTTAACCCATTTCGATTTTTTATTGGTTTTGTTTCTGGGTTGGTTAATTGAAGGTTGTTTCATAGGTAGGAGATGGAGATGAATTGGAGAATGTTGTTACAGTCTTTTCTCAGTCTTGTAGTTCTTCTAAGGTGAGAGAGGAGATTTAAAAAAGAAAATCTAAAGAGACCCTAAAGAGAAATTACTGATGGGAACTTAAAAAGAGGGGGGAAGGATTTTTTTTTGAGCTTTGGGGGATTTGGGGTAGCAGTTCTGGTGCTGGCCAGTGGGGGTGCAAGAGTGGTGTCAGATATGCCGTATAGCAACATGCCGACTGGTTCGATAGCTCAGCCACGCCTCGTCGCTCCGTCTATGGCGAAGTCTATGTTCAGCTCTCCAATTCATCCCCCTTTCCTTGATTCTTCTTTCCTAACAACATTAGAATCAACCGGGAAAGTCTTTTCCAAGGCAACTGTCTTACTAAATGTAGATGCCCTGTGTATGCTGAAAGAGTCTTGCCATGGTTTGGTCAGAGAAAACGAAGAGGAGGAAGAAGAAGATTAAAAAAAAAGGGTGTTACCGTCATTATGCTCCTTAGATACCGTTTTTTTCACTTATGGTGTTTTTTCATCAATTGTTGGGGTGCGGGTAGCACCACCCTTTATTAATTTTTCTAACTAATAATGAAAAGTAACTATAATTATAAGTACATAGAAAATGTCTAGGTCATTCTATATAAATCCATGTTTCTACCTGGGCATAATGCAATATATTGGGTTGCACTTTCTGTTTTTTTGCACCTAAAATGATTTTACGTTTATTTTCACCAGTTTAAATCGAACTCTTATCGACCTGATTGAATAGGAGTATGAAGAGTAAATAATTAATGCATCAATAACTATACCCTTTTGGGGCTTAGGGTTAGAAAATGGTTGTTCATAGCTTAAATCATGAATCAGGTTCCAACTAAAGCCCACTGATATGAGCTATGGACCTAGCTTCATGTCTTGTGTTGCACTGCATAGGCTAAGAGAGAGTTTGGATCTTGTACTACCTATGCCTTCTCCGAGGATAATAAGTTGTGTTTTTGTGGCTACCCTGACAAGTCTAAGACGGATATTATATGTTTGATCTGCCAAACTTGTTTCTTCAATTTCTGAGAATATGATACTTTTTTTTTTTAATTAAGAGAATAGTGGTAGTAAGGTGAAAGATTAATTTGTGCTAGAGGAGAATATTGACTATTACGTACTTATGAAGATTGTTAGGGGCCAAAATCCTGAGCCCTGTTCATCTAACTAAACTGTTGATGATTGAGAAAGTTCTCAAAGACCACAAAGAACACCTAAATCAGCAATTCTCAGTCTAGAAACGTCCAATCAGACTCATTTTTGTCATATTACTTACTATGAAACTCAAGCTGGTGGGTGGACATGTGTGGGCCCTAGAGATAGTTTTGGCCACATTTCGGCCTTAGAGAATGTCTCTCCCTCTTTTTACTACTGTTTCAATTACAATCTTTTGAAATAAAATCATCAAATTTATTATTGACATCATTAAAATGGAGAGTAATGAATGCAAAATGAGGGGAGCTCAAGAGTTTAAGGATTTTCAAACATTTTTCCCCCAATAGGGAGCACGTTTGGTGAAACATGACAGATTGGGTTGGACAAATACAAAGTGGAAGATTTGGCATTAAAAATAATAATAATAATATATATATATATATATTGAGAACACTTAATTTATTTTAAAATTACAATCTCAATTTATTATTTAATACTGCGATACACTATTTCTTCCCTTCAACGTACCTGTTTGAGTGCTTCTTCCTTCATCCGTGCATCGTATCAAGAGTCATCGTTTACCTTTTAGTCCGGTTGTTCATTATGCAAAATCTCCTTTAGAGTTAATACATTGCGATGTTTGGGGACCGGCTCCTTTAACCTCAAATTCTGGTTTCTTTTATTATATTCTATTTGTGGATGATTTTAGCCGCTTCACATGGATCTATCCCATGGAAAGAAAATCTGAGAGACTTTCATGTTTCATTCTCTTTAAAAATATGGTCGAAAACCTATTTAATTGTAAAATTAAACGTTTTCAGAGTGATGGGGGTGGCGAATTCATAAATAAGGCTTTTTCTACCCTTTTGGATTCGACTGGCATTATCCATCGACATTCTTGCCCCTACACGTCTCAACAAAATGGCATGGCTGAACGTAAGCACCACCATTTAGTTGAAACCGGTAATGTTCTTTCGTTGCCCAAGGTATGGACCCTAGAGGGGGGTGAATAGGGTCTATGGCAAATTAAATACTCTAAGCGATTTTTGCGGAATTAGGAATTAATCACTACAACTACCAGATATAAATCAGATATTAAAAAGATAGAGATACCAGACACCAAGATTTGTTATTGAGGTTTGGCAACCCGCCTACTCCTCGCCTTAAGCTCTCTGGCTTGAAGGATTCACCACGATTTATTCCAAATCGATTAGACTACTTGCAGGTGAGTCCTAACCTTGCTAACAAACAATCCTCCTTAGACTTAGCCCCCTTTCCGGGTAGGGGCAAACCTTTACACTCCCTTGAAGGTTGGGATACCGCCTCTACAAAGCTCCCGACTTCACAGACAAGAGTTCCTCGGACCTCTTAATTTGAACACACTTAGACAAGTAATTTTACAGACTTTGAAGGCTCCTTACATGAGCTGATTAGTCTCTCTTAGCTCACTTGAAATCTCTCAAAGATTGGAGTTGAATAACTCAAGAACTTGGATTTGGGGATTCTAGGGTATACTTAATAGATTCAAAAATCTAAGCTTGTGACTGATTAGTTTTCAAGATTGGAAGTATTGGAGTTTTTATTTTGTTCATAAAACATCTCATTTTATAGCCCAAGCAAAAATATAGCCGTTAGAGGCTCCAATGGAATCGAACTAGCCGTTGGGTATTTCCCGCTAGTACTCATCGACGAGTGAGTAGGAGTCGTCGAAGAGTGGGATGACAGAACTCAAAATTGAGTTTTCTGTTGTCACTCGTCGACGAGTCCTCTGAATTTTTTACAGAGAACTCATCTTTGCTTGACCAATTTGATGTGAATGATTTCTTTGATCTAAGGCATTCTTAAAACATTATTTTAATCATTTTTAGGTCCTTAGAATGATGTCCTAATGGGTTTTAAGGAACCTATGGTTAATCTAAGTAATTTAAGCATATCAACCGACCAACCTTTTAAGGATTTCTTACAAAATCACTCTAGACTCTAAACATAAACTTTAAACGTTCTTGAATCTTCATTCTTGATCTTGAACTTGATTTGGCTTTAAGCTTCATGATCTTCTTTCTTCTTTGATCCAACTTGGACTTAGGTCTTGATTATGATCTTCAATATAGATCCAATGGTTTGACTTTGACTTGCTTGATGAATCTTCTTCATAGATGGTCTTTTCATGCTTTTTCCATCGAATGGCTTGCTAATGCTCTTGATTATCTGAAGTTCACTTAAACTCATAAAGGCATTAGAAACACAAATATTCTTTCCTTATTGTGTTATCATCAAAATCAAGATGGGGGCTTTAGGTAGAAACCTAAAAGCTAACAATCTCCCCCTTTTTGATGATGACACATAATGGAATAGATTGGGAATAAGCTCCCCCTCAACAAATGAATTCAATAAATTTTTGAGGTTAGCTCCCCCTAAACATATGCATAAAGATAAAAATTTAGTTCATTGCATATTTTAGATAGACCACTCATTTAGTCAAGATACCAATTTTTGATTCGTAGATTTAGTCTTTTTCAAACAATTGAAACCAATTTGAATTTTTCTTTTAAGCTCTTTATACCAATTGAATCAAAGTATCAATATTCAAATTTATCCATAGGGGTTTAGGATTAATCATTCCATTACACATTTCTCCCCCCTGGCATCATCAAAAAAGCATGCCAACATTATATGATACCAAATAAATATTAAACATACTCATTTGGAATCATTACAATCTTATGATATCAAACATTTTCAATTCATATCAAGAACATACAAAACATCAAATAGTGAACAATAATGTTCTAATTCCTGAGCTTGTTAGGTAGTTGCTCTATAATAGCCAGTGTGGATACCAAAGACTTACGGCACCACTCAGTTGAACATTGTGCAGTGATACATAGCAATCATTCATTATTCAAGTCATTTTCAAATAATTATTTCATATATTTCAAACAATTCATATCATCAAGCATCAAGCATAACATCAAAGCATGTCATTACATCATTTAATCAATCATTCATGATTTCAAAACATGTAAGTATATCATCATTCAATACCAAGCATAAGTTCATATCAAGTATTCAATTTATCATATTATCAAAACATTTATTCAAAACTCATAATACCAAAATCATAGCATCAAGGCATTTCAAGACTTTTAAGCATATTTCAAACAAATTTAAACATCAATAATCAAGTTCTTTTACAAAATTTTTAATTTAAAGAAACTTGACTTAGGCATCCTACTCCTTAAGTTTTGGTAGCACTCTTTGGCACCCAAACCTTTTTGGGTCCAACAACAATAGTCTTGGGAGAGGTAGTTTCCTTAGGAACCCAAACTTGCTTAACCCTTTTATTATCACCAATTTTATAGATATTCTTTGTAGAACAAGAGGTAAAAAAAATTTCATAAGCTTTTTGCTTGATATTAGAGTTGTAGCCTAATCCGACTTTACCAAAAACACATTTTTTTTTCATAGCATTGTGTTTAGGATCTTTTACCTTTAGTGAATTTGGTTACAATATAAGTCCAATCTTCAACTGTATCGTTCAAAACATTACATTGTTTGCAAGTACTAGTTGAAGCTATAGAATTCACTTTTTCCATTTCTGTTACTAATTTATCATTCTCATTTAGTAAATGTTCATTTTCACTTGAGATAGATAAATTTTCCTTATTAAGATTCTCAATTTCTTCTTTTAACAATTTGTCTTTATTTTTCAAAAATTCATTTTGATTTGATAGTGAGGAATTTTCTTTCTTAAGTTTTTTTATTTTTGGAAGCTAATTTTGCAAATTCACTAAATAATTCATCATAAACTTCTCTTAAATTATCAAAGGGAAGAGATTCATCGTCGGAAGAATTTACCTCAACATCATCATGGGTCAAAAGGCATAGGTTGGCTCTATCATCCTCACTTGAGCTTGAATCATCCCAAGTTGTAGCCTCTATTGCCTTCTTCTTGTATTTTGACTCTACTTGAGTAAGGGGTAATTGAGCTTAATGTGACCCGGTTCATTGCATTCATAGCAAAATATTTCATTTTGATTGCTCTTCTTCCCCTTGATGACTTCTTTGGCAAATTCCTTCTTGAAAGCTCTCTTCTTAAGATTTTCTTGTGCTTCAAAAACTTTTGGAATTTTCTTGCCATCTTCTTAATCTCCTCTTTTTCACTTTCTTCTTTACTTGAGTCATCTTCACTTTCATTCATTTTTTAGGACTTCAAGGCATGACCTCTTGATGATGTCACCTTGGCATTGAGTTGAACAAGCTTGATGTCGGCTTGTGTCTATTCATCCTCAATTTTTGATATATCAATACCATTAACCTTTTTTGTAGGGATATAGGGACCATTACAATTATTTGCCAACAATAATAATCTAAAGCTTGAATGAAATACATCATTCTCACTTTCCAATAAGCATAATTTTCACCATTAAAGAACGGAGGTCTAGTGTTGGATTGGCCTTCACCAAGGGAGGTTGCATGAATATTGTTCATTTTTGCCAAAAAAAATCTTTACTCTAAAATGGTCAAATCTTATAAAAACAGAGGCCTAGGCTCTGATACCAATTGTTGCCCAAAGTATGGACCCTAGAGGGGGGGTGAATAGAGTCTATGGCAAATTAAAAAATTACTCTAAGCGATTTTTACGGAATTAGGAAATAATCACTACAACTACCAAATATAAATCAGAGATTAAAAAGATAGAGATACCAGACACCAAGATTTGTTATCGAGGTTCGGCAACCCGCCTTAAGCTCTCCGGCTTGAAGGATTCACCACGATTTATTCCAAATTGATTAGACTACTTGCAGGCGAGTCCTAACCTTGCTAAGAAACAATTCTCCTTAGACTTAGCCTCCTTTCCGGGTAGAGGCTAGACCTTTACACTCCCTTGAAGGCTGAGATACCGCCTCTACAAAGCTCTCGGCTTCACGGACAAGAGTCCCTCGGACCTCTTGATTTGAACACACTTAGACAAGTAATTTTACAGACTTTGAATGCTCCTTACACGAGCTGATTAGTCTCTCTTAGCTCACTAGAAATCTCCCAAAGATTGGAGTTGAATAGCTCAAGAACTTGGATTTGGGAATTCTAGGGTATACTTAATAGATTCAAAAATCTAAGCTTGTGAGTGATTAGTTTTCAAGATTGGAAGTATTGGAGTTCTTGTTTTGTTCATAAAACATCTCATTTTATAGCCCAAGCAAAAATGTAGCCGTTAGAGGCTCCAATGGAATCGAACTAGCCGTTGGGCATTTCTCGCAAGCACTCGTCAACGAGTGAGTAGAAGTCGTTGACGAGTGGGATGACAGAACTCAAAATTGAGTTTTCTGTTGCCACTCGTCGACAAGTCATATGGACTCGTCGATGAATCCTCTGCATTTTTTACAAAGAACTCCTCTTTGCTTTACCGATTTGATGGGAATGATTTTCTTGGTCTAAGGCATTCTTAAAAACATTATTTTAATCATTTTTAGGTCCTTAGAATGATGTCCTAATGGGTCTTAAGGAACCTATGGTTAATCTAAGTAATTTAAGCATATCAACCGACCAACCTTTTGAGGGTTTCTTACAAAATCATTCTAGACTCTAAACATAAACTTTAAACCTTCTTGAGTCTTCATTCTTGATCTTGAACTTGATTTGGCTTTAAGCTTCATGATCTTCTTTCTTCTTTGATCCAACTTGGACTTAGGTCTTGATATGTTCTTCAATATAGATCCAATGGTTTGACTTTGTCTTGCTTGATGAATCTTCTTCATAGATGGTCTTTTCATGTTTTTTCCATCGAATGGCTTGCTAATGCTCTTGATTATCTGAAGTTCACTTAAACTCATAGAGGCATTAGAAACACAAATATTCTTTCCTTATTGTGTTATCATCAAAATCAAGATGGAGGCTTTAGGTAGAAACCTAAAATCTAACATTCTTCTCTCGGATAGTGCGTTTCCTCGGTCCTTTTGGCTAGATGCTTTCACCACAACTGTTTTTCTCATAGACATGATGCCCAGTCCCATTCTCGGGAATGTCTCTCTCATGGAAACTCTTTTTCAAAAACCCCCCATGTTATAATCTCTTACAGGTCTTTGGTTGTGAATGTTTTCCTTTTCTTGGTTCTACTCGACCCGATAAGTTAAGTCCCAAGTCCATCCGTTGTGTGTTCATTGGCTATAGCCCTTTACATAAAGGGTATAAATGTTTGGACCCCCTCTCTGGCCGTGTGTTTTTCTTGAGGTATGTGAAGTTCTTGGAATTTTCTTTTCCTTATGCTAACATTCGCAGGTGTTCACGAGAGTCTACCTCTCCGTTGCTTGCAACCATTCCTAGTGTGCTCCCCATAGCTCCGCTGGGATCTTGCATTGCTGCCAACCCTCCTGCTGCCACAGCTCCCTTACCTTCTTGGATTCAGACTTGAGCTAGGGGCCCATGGGCTCCTCTATCTTTGTCACCACTTCGAGGGGTCTCCCTCGCTGACCTGCCAAGGACCAACTCACCTGCTATTGTGGTTCCCTGCTCACCGCCGTCGGCTACTACTATGCCTACTGATCCCTCCCGGATCTCCCCTGTCTCATCCAGGGCTGCATCTTCACCCTTTCTAGCAGATCTATCTTCAGTTCTTCTGGCCATTAATCTCGTTATGGATCTCACTCATACTCCTGCTCCTATGCCATCTGATACTGACGCACCTACACCTCCTTCTCACTCCTACAATCTCTGAAGTATGGATGGGACTCTAGCACCAAAGGCATGGCTTTCAACACACCATCCTATCTCCACATCGCTGGCCTCCTTCTTTGCCCCTCAATTTCGCGAACCAACTTGTTATACATAGGCGCCCAAACATGCTCATTGGTGTATGGCCATGGTTGAGGAATTCAATGCTCTACTCCGTAACCACACTTGGCCCCTCATCCATACTTGTCCAGGTATGAATATTGTTGGTTCAAAATGGGTGTATTAAACAGCGTGCTGACGATTCATTGGAACGATACAAAGCCCAACTAGTTGCCAAGGGTTTTAATCAGCAACATGGGATTGACTTTGATGAAACTTTTAGTCCAGTTGTGAAGTCGGCTACTATTCGATTGGTCTTATCTATAGCGGTGTCTTACAATTGGCATATCCATCAACTTGATGTGAGCAATGCTTTTCTCCATGGCGAACTCCAAGAAGAAGTATTGATGGCTCAACCTCTGGGTTTTACTGATTGTTCTTTTCCTGATCATGTGTGTCACCTCCACAAAGCTTTATATGGCTTTAAACAGGCCCCTCGTGCTTGGTTTCAGGAATTTAGATTCTTGCACATGATTATGTGTGCAGCATAGCCGACACTTCCATGTTCATCTCACAAACTTCCCGTGGCACTTTGATTTTACTTCTCTACGTTGACGACATCATACTTGTAGGAAGTACAGATTCGCTGCTTCAGTCCTTCATTCGCAATATGGCTTCTTCCTTCCACATGAAAGACCTCGGTCCTCTCAATTATTTTCTTGGTATGGAAGTTCATCACTCAATGAAAGGTCTGACTCTCTCACAATGCAAATATGCTTTGAAACTCCTCACCAAACATGACATGATCGGTTCAAAGCCTTGTTCCACTCCCGTGGCACTTTGTTCCAAATTATCTGCAAATGAGGTTAATCCTCTAGAGGATCCCACTCCCTACCGTCAGTTGGTTGGTGCTTTACAATATCTCAATATCACCAGACCAGATCTCACCTTTGCTGTCAATCAGGCATGCCAGTTCATGCACCGACCTACCACCCTGCATCTCAAGCCAACTAAACAGATTATTCGATATTTGAAAGGCAATCTTGATCATGGCATCACTATTCGGCCCTCCGAAAACTTTGCCATCACAGCATATTCTGATGCTGATCCGGATGATCGTCACTCTACTACAAGGTTCTGTATATTTCTTGGACCCAATCTCCTATCTTGGAGTAGCAAGAAACAGAAGACCGTCTCCCGTTCTAGTGCTGAAGCAGAATATCGCGCCTTGGCATTTACTACTACAAAAACAATTTGGCTTCGTTGTCTCCTTCAGGATCTCAGCATTTGCCTACCCTCTCCAGTTTGGCTATATTGTGACAATGTTAGTGCTACTTATATGGCATCGAATCCGATATTCCATGCTCGCACGAAGCATATTGAGATAGATTACCACTTTGTTCATGAACGTGTTGTTCAAGGTGATCTCGAAATCTCTTTTATTTCCACCGAGCATCAACCGGCTGATATCTTCACCAAAGGCCTTTCTAGTTCTTGGTTTCGTTTTCTAAAGTCCAAGTTGATATCTCCATCGACATCCACTTGTGGGGGTGTATTAACCGAGCCTTCTAGATACATGTCTCCTACTTAGAGTTTACACATCGCACGGGGTCTTCACTAGTTCCATTTAATAAGATCCCAAATTTAGAATGTATGCCCAGGAAAAGAGTTTCATAAGGAAAGGGAGAGGGAGAGAAAAAGAGAGTTTGAAAAGGAATGTGAGTTTGATTAGGAAGGGAGATAATAAAAGAGAGTTTCATAAGGAAAGGGAGAGAATAAAGTTTGAATATAAATAGAGAATCCTGTTTTAGATTGAGAGCTATATAGTATAGACATCGAAGAGAGACGATGAAAGATGGTATTTACATGGAAATGGAGGAGAAGGGGAAAGAAGTGGTGCAGCAATGGAATACAGAGACAGAGATCATCAATCCCTCATGGTCTAATGGTGGAGATTTTCCTGAGAACTCTATGTAAATCTCTCTTAAGATTAAGGTGCGTATGTAAGCTTTGGGATTCCATAATCAAAGATCCCCTGTTTATATATCTACACTTCCAATGCCAAGAAAAAAAAATAGACGAATTCCTTAGCGCCATAATGTTATCTCATGATTGGCGTATGAGAATAGCCCATATCAACCACTTCCACTCATCTCCCTCAAACCAACTCCGGGAAATAGAGGAATTACTAATAGATTCAGTTTATGAAGGATTCTTAATGGCATCTTCTATTAATGGTCTGATTTGTTTCCACGGAGCCAGTACTTCTGTTATAATATGCAATCCCACAATCCAACGACATGTGTTTCTCCCATAGTGTAGATGTTCTACATACTCAGGTTTTATAGGCTTTGGATTTCATCCATCTACCAGGCAATACAAAGTGTTACATTCCTCAAACCTATCAACTGAATTTTGATCCTCCAGTTTATCATGAGATTTTTACTTTAGGCACTCAGTCTTGGAGATGGCTCAACGGCCTCGATTCTTGGCTTCACCCCATAGTACTAGCATGACTTATTTTGATGGAGCATTGTATTTTTTTGCTGTAAACAATCCACCCAACCGAGTTATGATCGTCGCATTTGACGTGGGAGATGAAAATTTTAGACGGGTTCAACCTCCTTGTAAATGTGGATGTTTCAGGACGGGTGAATATATGGGTGTTGAAGGATAGCATGTGGATCAAAAAATACAGTATAAGTTTTGAGGCGATTGGTGCTCTTAGTTGGGAGGGCTTTCCCATATTAATTCGTGACGGAAAGATTGTGTTTGAAACTAGGATGTTGGTTGAAGACGGTAGTAGTACTTATGGTGCTACTTTCCAATTAGTAGGATTCATTTCTTAGGATATCCAAAGCAAAAAATCCACAAAGGTTTACTTGCGTCCTCTGGGAATGAGAAAAGTTAGGGATTATGTGGAAAGTCTGGTCTGGTTCCGAGGATTTTATTAAGGTTAATGATTTCCATTTAAGCAAGTGAGCGGTTTGGGCAGATTGAGAGTCTTTGGAGCTATATGTTCTTCTTTCCTTTGCGTAGAGGCTAGTTTTTATGTTTTTTTTAGCTTGTTTTATTTTGATTTCCTGTTTTTTAAACCCACATTGTATTTATTTATATCCATTCCACCTCTTCTCTCCTCTCCCTCACGTGCCTTCATTTCTCATGCCTATAAAGAGGGCCCCACACCCAATAATCCCAAGACTACGTTTCGGTTCTCTCCTCCTCTCTCTCGGTTTCTCTCACTAAACCCCTCAAATAAATAGCAGGAGAAGAACTTCTCCTTCTCAGTGGGTTCTCTCTATCACTCACCCATTCACCACCGAATCCAACAATCCTTCTTACCTTTCTCAAATCCATGCACAAACCTCCCCTTTCTTGCCCTCTTCATCCTTGTTAAAATAAGGAGAGAGTATCCTCTCTCTATTCCAACCATCACCGCACTAGCAGCAACTGTTGCCCCCCTCCCTCGCGCAAAGCCCTCCCTTCCTCTAGCTCAGCCAGATGCTTAAACACTCATGAAGCACCGTAGCTGCCATCACTTTCAAGCATGGCAGCAACAACGCCCATTGTTGCCGCCATCCACAAGTCCACAGTTGTAGGAAACATGCCTCCTTCCCCTCCATTAACGGAGCAGCAACCCAGTGGCCGCCTTCTTCTCCACGCACCCAGTGTAGTTGCTGCCCTCATCTGCAGATCCGCATGCCATGAGCAAACAGCAGCCATTTCTCCTTTACGGTAGCCACAGGTAAGCCCCCTTCTTCCCCTTTCCCTTCTCAACTTAACATATCTTAGAGTAAAGTAGTTTACTACATGTTAAATTATTTTAGAATTAGTCTACCTAGATTAAGTAGTGTAGTTTAGTTAACTCAAAATCTGTTCTTTGTTAGGTTAGTGTTAACTTAGACCAAATCTATTTTTTTAGTTAGTTTTTACTTATATTAAATATGTTTTGGTTAGTTCTGTAGTTTAGTTAACTCAAAATATGTTCTTTGTTAGGTTAGTGTTAACTTAGACTAAATCTGTTTTTACTAATATTAAATCTGTTTTGGTTAGTTTGTTAGATTAGTTTTAACTTAGACTAAATCTATGTCTCTAATTAGTTGTCACTTATATTATATCTGTTTTGGTTAGTTGGTAAGTTAGTTTTAACTTAGATAAAATTGTGTTTAGTTAGTTTTCAGTCATTTAAAATCTGGTTTCAGTATAAGTTGAAGGTTAGTTTAAGTTTAAGTTAGTTTATCCATAGATAGGTTAGTGTTAAACCCACTAGACAGGTTAATATTAGTTGGTTAATGTTAAGTTAGCATAGAATCTCCAAATAGGTTAGTGTTAATTATAGATGAGTTAGTTAATGTTAAATCTTTTAGACATGCAAACAAATAGGTTAGTCCTTAGGATTGAATAGATTCTAAGCTAGTTAGAATCTAACCGTAAGTAGCCTTAACTTATCCCTAATGTCTAGGAAAAGTTCTAATGTAGTTTTAGAGTTAGTTTAAGTTGGGTAAATCTGATTTGCTAGAAGGTAATCTTAGGGTAACTCTTAAGTTCATTATCTCTTAGTTTAACTTTAGGTTAGGTTAGTCCGTAAATTAGTCTTAGGTTACTCCTAATTTAGGCCTTAAGTTTAGGATAGCCCTTGAGTTAGTTAAAACTTTGTTTTAGGATACTTTAACCTAGATTAAATTTAAACTTGTTTCTAGTTTAGAAGAACCTTAAAATCCAATTTAGTTAATTAGATTTAGTTGATTAGCTTATTTCATCCTCATTTTAGCTAAGCTTAGATTAGATAACTTTTAAGGACATTGTTGGAATGCTCTGCAACGAGCCTAAATTACTATTCAAAAACCCAAAAAAATAAAAAAACATAAAAAAAATACCAAAAATAATGCAAATCTGAAAAATAGACTTAAGCCACTCTAATGCACACCCTTAACCATGGTTAATAATCTTAATCATGGTTAACTCCCCCTTAGCCACTCCGGTGCAACCTAGCCACTCTGGTGCAACCCTTAGCCTCCTCGACTAACCAACCCTAGTCCCTGGGCTAACCCTTAAGCCACTCCGGTACACACACACTCTAACCCCGATACGGGTCTAAGGTACCACCCGAACTACACCCGATCTAATCCCACCCCAACGGGTATTAGCCCAACTCAGGTTCGACCGTAGTTTAGGATTTTCTCTTTCTTGAATTAGCACACCCTAAATGACTTATGTATTTTTCTCAATTTTACCTTGTTTGGAATATACCTAGGGAGTAGGTAATCATCTTAGATGGGGGTCTCGGGGTGCCTAACACCTTCCCCAGAGCATAAATGAATCACTTACCTAGACTCTGACCAAGACCGTAGGTCCCTACCCATCTACCCGGGTCTTCCCCCCCCCCCCCCCCCCCCCCCGAATAAAATAGGTGGTGATTCTTAGTCAACCAGTGAGACCAAAATGACGTTTTAGCATCATTCCTCCACAGGACTTAGACCAAAAAGAAAGGCGGTAAAATCTCATGCTCACACATACAAACTACTACATCTATACGTGCATAACTGAAAGACATCTACCACATCTATTACTATTACTCACCACATCTCCTACTAATACTCAATTTTTTTTTTTAAATAAAAGTCACTTAGAGGGAGTGGGGGATTTGGCAGACCCTACCAGTTTATTAAATAAAATAAATGGGGGAGATATAAAACCTTACCCCCTACAAAGAACAAAGACCTAACCCACCAGAAGTAAGGGACATAAAACATTACACCTTAACGGCAGCATTAGAATTTAACCATTCTAATATTACTAATCCCATTTTATCAAACAAATTTGGGATTTAACCTTAGCCGGGACATCCCTATAAGAGAGGATATACTTCGAATCCATCAAGTCACAACCAATATTAGCCAGAACATTAGCAACAGAATTGGCTACCCGAAAAATATGGTTAAGATTAAAGCTGTTACGAAAAAGAATCTTAATCTTTTTGTCCTAATACCAGTTTTTTCAGGAGAAAGATGTTCGCCCATTCCACATTTCAACAAGTAATTTAGAATTAGACTCTATATCCAAATTGAGAATACCAAGGTTCGAGCAAAGTTGGAGCCCATCTAGAAATGAACGAGCATCCGCAGTGTTGTTGCTACATAAACCATAATAAGAATAGAAACATGCCACAAAATCACCATTCTGATCTCTTATAACACCTCCCCCACCTGAAACTCTCGGATTACCCCTGGAAGAACCATCCACATTTAATTTCGTTTTAACCCAAGGAGGACAGAGCCATTTAACAAAAAATGTCCGGAAAGGATTTGGGATTTTCTGAGAAGGCCCGAAAATAAGAGATAAATCCAGCTTAATGTGAGATTGATAAGAAGAAATATTCACAATCCTTTTCTTAATGTTGTCCAACAAAACTTTAATAGATCTAGATTTGGAGCCATATTTTCTTCTACACCACTCAACCCAGATCTCCCAAACTATCAAAGCAGGCACAAGGAGAAAGAGCTCATTTTTCTTGAAAGAAGCCACACTATACCATCTTTTAAAACAACACTAAATATGATCTTGAGGGTGAAAAGGAATAAGACAACAACCTAAAAAAATTTGCCATAAAGAGACCGCAATATCGCTGTTAACAAACAAATGAGAGGTATTCTCCATTCTAGCATACTTACAACACCAACATTTGCTAACTATTGGAATTCTCACACCTTGAATATTCAAATCAGTTGGAACAACATTATACATGATTTTCCAACTAAGACCTGGATTTTAGAAGGAACAATAGAATTCTGCACTGCATAAGACCAAGACTGAATTTGGTTGTTATTCCTCAGACTATTCCAAGCAATCTTAACAGAGAAGGCACCTGAAGGGGTTTTATTCAAAATAAAAACATCATCTTCCATAGAAGTAGCAAATCCTCCAGATTCAATATCCTCAATAGTCAAAGGCAGCAAATATTGACTAACCTAAGAAAGGTTCCAAACTCCATCAGAGTTGAGGATAGAGCTAATATTAGGGCCATCCGAAGGGGGGTCTAAGGCCTGATTAATAAGAGCTTCTTCACCAAACCATCTATCAAACCAGAAATTAATTTTGTAACCGTTTCCAATGAGAACTGAAGTGTTAGAGAGCATAAATTGAATAACTTCACAGATTGCTATCCACAGTTTAGAAGATCCTCTAATAGGGAGAATGTTCCACACATGATTCACATTATATTTGGCTTTATAAAATCGAGACCAAAGACAATCCATAGATTTTCCAGGCATGTTTAACTCTAAAAGCTTTAGAAAATTCTGACATCTTTCTAATACCCAAACCACCCTTTGACAAAGGTAAAGAACAATTTTTCCAGCTAACCCAATGACGCCTTTTGTATTCATCCGAGTTATTCTAGAAAAATTTAGCCATAGACCTGTCAATAAGGGAGCTGATTCCAAGAGGAATGTCAACTCCTGCAAGAATATGAGTTGGAATCGAGGATAGAACATGTTTAATCAAAATTAAATGACCTCCTACTGAAAGAAGCTTCCTAGCCCAACCAGTAATGCGATTCTAAATCTTCTCAATCAAAGGAATATAATAACCTTTTTTCTGACGTCCTTTAATAAGAGGAATCCCGAGATAAGTAAAAGGAAAGTTCTTAAATTGAAACCCCGTACAATTAGAAATAGCCCTTTTCCTAACAGAAGTAAGTTTCTCAGAACCATAAAGACAACTTTTATTCTTATTTATCTGCTGACTAGAGGCATTTTCATACCTCTTTAAAAATTCAATAATTTTCTTTATGGTTCTAGAACTGCCATTACAGAAGATCAAAGTATCATCAGTAAATAAGAGGTAAGTCACCGGAAAACCATTCCGCCCAACAAGATAAGATGATGATTGAAGATACAAGACTTTTTTCAGACCTCTACTGAGAACCTCTTCAGCTAAAATGAAAAGAGCTGGAGAGAGAGGATCACCCTGCCTTAGGCCTCTCGAACTCTGGAAAAAACCATGCATGGAGCCATTAATAATAATAGAAAAACATTGATTATGAATGCAGCCCTAAATAAGCCTGATAAAATCTTCACAAAACCCAAACTTTTTTAAAACAGCCATAATAAAGCTCCACTCCATACGGTCATAAGTCTTTGCCATATCTAGCTTCATGATAAGGTTTCCTCCAAAAGATTTCCAGTTAATATCATGAACCATTTCTTGAGCAATTGTGATATTCTCAGTGATATTTCAACCTTTAACAAAAGTGCTTTGTTCCTCTGAAATAATTTTAGGAAGCACTTTCCTAATACGGTTAGCAAGCACTCTGGAAAAGATCTTATACAGGAAATTGCATAAATTGATAGGACAAAAATAGAGAAAGAAGAAGGCTCCTCACATTTAGTTATCAAGGCTATAGCAGTAGCATTCACGGACAGGAATGTGAGGATCTATAAAGAATTGTTCACCGCCTTAAAAAGATCTTCCTGGATAATTTCCTAATAACCTTGATAGAAGTGACCATTAAAACCATCTGGACCCGGTGCACTATCAGCGTCTATGCTAAAAACCTATGGGTCGATCCTAAGACAGACTGTTGAGGGTCCTCAACCCAAGTTGGTTGATGGAACTCACCCCTCGAGAGTTTATCAATAGAGGGGAGATGCTGCTCAAATTCTCTCAAGACAAAAGAACAAGGCCACTGGCCTAATGGACTTAACAATAACTTTCCCAACAAAATTGGTTTATAATAATAAAAATAACCAAGTATAAGGAATCAATCTGCAGGAGAAATCCGCGGATAGGAGTTTGATTCTACAGCCCATACTCAGAATCAGAAGGCTAGTCTACAGGCTAATCCTGCGGATAGAAGGAGAAGTGGCCAAGGATACTCTGTGGGCAAGGTGCAATGCCCACCCGTGGACATCAATCAGGGTCCATGGACCCAAAGCTCAGTCAGACCTAAGGGTCTAGCCCAAGATTACTCGGCAGGCAGAGTTGCATCCAACTCCACGGATAGGTCTAGAAATAGACCTGAGTCCGCGGACATAAGAATCCACAAGAGAGAAGGAGTGGTAGATGGACATATGTTCATCCACAAACGGTTCCCTTTGCAAGAAGGAGAAAAGTTAGCAGTTGAAGGCCAACAGAAACAAAGTCCCCCTGGGATAGAACTCGACACCCCATGACATCATCAACGATGTTATCGGATCAAGAAATGAAAGGGCGAACTTGCAAATTTATTTGAACTATGCAAGGGGCATTAACAGTCGTGATCAAAGTCACCTGGCTATAAATGCAAATACTAACATGGACTTAGCACAAGTAAACAAGAACTTGTTGTTCAGGCTAGGTCCAAATGCATTCAACGGCGTTAATCCGATAACTTCATAGTAATGACGACAACTATTCGTCATCAATAGTCTCCATCCAGAGATGTCAGCCATTCTGGGGCCGAACAAATACGGAACCAAAAAGAAGAACCAGAGAATCGTATGACCCTCAGGTTAAAGTGGTAAATATAAGTTCTTCTCCTTCTAAAATGCCAAGGATGAAAACTCCTGAAGAGATCCTCTAGCTTAGAAACTAGAAATACCCCTCTGCTCTGCTAAAGAGGGCACATAATTACCGATCGAAGCCAAACAGATCTAAAACACAGAGGTCAGATCCTATTCAACATGTGCGGAGGGAAACAAGAACCAAAACATCATACCCCCATTATGAAAGGGTGTCTATTAATGTGGTTGGTACAAGGAACAACCCCGATTCAAAGCAGTTTACAACTCCGTTGGTCCAAGGAACTGGTACACCGCCCGAGCAAAATCTCTCAGAAAGGCAATACTCTTAGAACTCAGCTGTGGTCATTTTAACTGTTTTGGATGAAGCAGAATCTTCTAGGGCTGTTGAAACAATAACTTCTGGTCAAACAATTCCAAGAAAAAAAAAGAGCCACAGAAGTCAGGTCAAAGGCAAAGAAAAAGCCCAAGACTCAACTCAGTCAGCTCCAGAACCTGACATCAATGAATCCCAATAGAGATCAGAGCAAGAAGTGACCCCAATAATCTCTTCTAGAGAATTTGGAAGAATTCCTCCAATCGAGGATTATGGTTCTGACGAACCAGTTGTTCAATCAACCATGCTGGAAGATGTGCTAGAATTGTCTCGACATGTTTTTAATACACCCAACCCTTTGTACGGAATGCCCAGAGCTTATTTCACGGAAGAAGCATTTCCAAACCTGTTCCTATCACGAGAACCAGGTGTCAAGCAACCAGTAGCAGTCATGATGGTAAAGTTAAACGGGAACAGAGATCAAGAAAATCGTCCTTCGGCATCAGCACCTCCAACATCAGGTGATCAAACATCCACCTTACATGCCTAACTCCGATACAAAGATGATGAAATTACTGTCATCATGTCTCAAATACGATAATTGGCTACTCAATTATCAACTCTCAAATTTGTATCAGCACCAGGACCGTACTTCTTGTACTAAAGACATAGTAGTAATCAAGGCACAACCCCTGCACCTCTAAATCATCCAATTGTACCAGGAACAGGATCAGCCCCGGATTAGACATCACTCATAGGAGGGGTGTCACCGTCTCTCCTTACTGCAATCGAAGATACCATTCACAATCAAATGCGAAAGGCCAAAGAAAAAGAAGAGGATGTTCCGATGATTGTGAAACCTTATCCGATTAACATCAATGTGGTTTCATTCCTGCCAGGCTTCGTTCAACCAACATTCAAAATATTTGATGGTACTGGAGATCCAAGACAACATCTATCTCATTTCCTTTCGAGGTGTGGATTAACATCCAAAACGGGAGCTCTCTGTCTCTAACTCTTCGTGTAATCCCTAGAAGATGCTTCTTTCACATGGTATGACAATCTTGTTGAGGCTTCAATACCAAATTGGAATACGATGGTGTCTGAATTCGGTAAACAATTCTACAATACTCAAAGAAGAGTGGGTGTTCCAGAATTGATTGAGACTAAACAGAGAGACAATGAGTCTGTAATAGAGTTCATTGCCCGATGGAGAGCTTTGACCTTCTCTTGTCCTCAAAAGTTCACTCAACTGGAACTCATCCAGATGTGCCTCAACAACTTCAGGCATGGCCCAAACCTTTGAAGGTTTTAAAGATCTGTGCACAAAAGCACACAACATTGAAAGCCACATAGGAAAGAGAAGGCGAGGTAGAGGCATTGATTACCTTGAATCCTCAACTACCACAGTAGTTGAAACGAAAAAGACTGTACAACCAGCACCAGCTATGGGTAGGACAACCAGTTCAAACGAAAAAGACTGTGCAAAGGACCAATCAAAATTGGTACTAAACCAGCTCAAAGTTGAGCTAGAAGACCACAATGGAAAGTTAAGTGTGACCCAAAAAAAAGAGTCACCATTGAAGAAATAATGAATAAAACATATTCATTCTCTAAGGACATTGTCGAAGATTTGTTTGAAGATCTTCTCGCCAATGAACTGATTGTTCTCCCAGAAAATAGGAGACCCCAGGAGATCGGGTGAAGGATGATCCTATATATTGTCCTTATCATCGTATAATCAGTCACAAGACAAATGACTACTTTGTACTGAAGGATATCATTTAACGACATTTGGACAATAAAGAGATTGTCATTGGTCAAAATCTCCAATAGGTAGCTACATCCAATACGGTGGTGGCTTCAGAACCACTTGATAAAGATAAAGCATCTTCAAGTGTTAACCTTTCTAGTGACAAACCGTCGGATGAAGAGGATTATACTCTATTTGAAAGAAAATGAGCCAAGAAAAAAAAGCAACTAACTCAAAATACCGATGTTAAAAAGCAAGCTCAGGCTAGAAGGCAAGCCCAAGCCCAGAAAAAAGAGAGGAAGCGCATAGTCAAGGCTGAGAAGAAGAAGAAAAGGGAAAGGGTAAGGAAAGCCAAGAAAAATGGCCCTGTCCAAGACACTTTTTTGGAACAAAAGTCATTGATAGCAATCACCTTGATGGATTTCATCCATCCGGGTTTCTGCTTTGACTATAACTATAATAGCCTCCAGTCAACAAACTCAAGAGATGAATCAAATATCTTCTTTTGTCATATCATCAATGTGGTCCCGAATGAAGACCCTTCATGGTTGAATGTTCCAAGACAAGTGGTAGCCTGCAGTCCGGAAAGACACCGGGTATTTTAGTATTAGCTAGATCAATCTGAAGATATTGAACTCCTAGAAAGGAGACCATCCACACTAGGACGAACACATTTAGAGCTTTTAGATCTTTCTGAAGGATTTTTATCTGGAGGACAACAAGAGACAGATGATGAACAAGTACAATCTAGTTCTCCTCAAGAGATGTTAGGTACACCTGAGATCCCAAATCAAAATCATCGTTATATATGACGATCGGTGCAAATTTTAAGCCAGCCCAAGAATCAAGATTCGCTTATTGCAGTCAGTTTAAACAAGGACCCTCCAACAGAAGAAGTAGTCCTAAACTTTAGGTCAAATAACAGTTCCTAGGCATCTGAACAAATTTCAGCCCAGCCTGGAAGTCCAACATGGCGATGTGAAAAACAAAGTCAATCGCCCTTTCAAAGCAAAAAGAGGAAGCTAGACTTCAGTTCAGTGAACATGGTCTAACTCTTGGAATAAGAGTCATCTGAACCAATAGATCAGATGATTGCCAAAGTCTACAAACTCAATCTCCGGTCAGGTAGAAAGCTACTACTGAGATTTGTACCAGTCCAACATGAAAAGCAAACTAGAGCTCAACTGGCTCAAGCACCAGCAACTCCCAGTAATGAGAGGGTCAAATATGATATCTTGGCTCATCTGAAGAAAATTTCTTCCTTATTGAGCGTCTTTGATGCTCTCAAAATATCCCCTGAATTAAGAAAGTCTTCATATATGCCATCTCCAATCCGGAAGACTGCTCTGAAGAAGTTACAAGTCAACCACCTCAGCATCTTAAGATAGGGACTTTATGCCTCATCACGATCACTTTTAATGATGAAGATATGCGAGCTAAAACTCTCCAACACAATCAGTCATTATTCATCACTGGTCTAGTTAATGAAACTAGCATTTCCCGAGTAATGATTGATGGAGATTCAGGCGTCAACATCCTCCCAAAAAGGATGATGTCCAAGGTTGGCGTACAAATAAGCTGGCTTCATGAAAGTAACTTGATCATCCAAGGTTTTAACCAAAATGAGCAAAACCTCATGGGCATGGTTAACCTCAAGACTAGGTTCGGAGATATTGTTAAAACTACAACGTTTCTGATGATCGATGTTAATACATCTTATAACGACTTGTTGGGGCGTCAGTGGATGCATAACCATCTTGTTGTGTCACCCACCTATCACCAATACTTCAAATACCCACAAGGGAACAAGCAAGCAAGGATCGATGCTGATGATGATCCATTCAATGATACAGAGGCATATTACGTAGTTGCGCGTTTCCATATCAAAAGTGCCCAAATAAGCATTCAACAAAAACCCAAGGGGCAAAAGATTGAGAGCAGCCTGAAAAGCAATCATGGACCTGCCCAAACAGTAGTTCTGAAAAGGGTGTTCAAATATACCCACAAAGTCCCAAAGAAAAGAAGGGCAACCGACCCTGGCTTTGGTCGAATCTCCTTGGAATCTCGAAATGGAGAAACCGGCTGACCCCTTCTAGATTTACGAGGTTAAACAAGCTGAACCTCTTCAAGCTCTGAAAGTTAATCATTTAGTTCCTTTTAGGAAGATAAACTGTACAATGGTAGAAACTACCTCTAGTCACACTGTTCCAGTCACAAGAAGATGACAGAAGCCCATACTCTACAATTATTTTGGTCAATACGAAAGAATTAATTCGTCATACTCTAATGAAAGGCACATGGAGATCAATCCTTACTGGAAGAAGTCAATTTATCGCAAAAAAAACCTCACAGTCCTCAAAAATCACAGACTGAATCCTAAAGAAGGAAAACAGGTCAAAGGGACTCTTCTACCTACTTATGAAGCTGCATTCAAAATGGACCAGCATAAGGCCTTAGATACTGGTGATTATGTTGATACAGATACGCCAGGATTGGGATATGAGCCCTCGATCTTTGTATTTAAAGGAAACCACCGTCGGACTGTAAATATAGTCATGATTAGAGTAAACTACTCGTTGGACAAAGAAGATGCCATAGAATGGTCCTCAGAAGAAGAAACAGAGCCTCCACAAGAGCCTCTATGGGATGAAGCAGTTCGCCAAGAAATGACTGATAATTTGGCAAGAGTTAGTCTCAACATGTGGCGAGGATAGTTAGTGGCGGGAAATAGCCCTAGCTTTATACTTCCATCGAGAAAAATAAGGGAAAAGTCAATTATCTTTGGTCCTGCAAAGCAACTAAATGAGGCCACTACTTCTCACGGATCAGACCAGAATAGGGAAATGAACTTGTATCAGAAAAAGGTTGTGTATAAACCAGCAATCAAAAGACTGCTCAGAGAACTAGGGTTCAATCCCGGAGAAAAAGAGCAAGTCAATAGCGAACCAATGCCCGCCTATGAGTCAGCATTCACTCCCAAACAGATGAAGGCTTTTGCGATTAGTAAACAAATCCGGCGTAATAATCACGGACCAGGGTTCCCTGATTCAGATTCCTCATCCGATTCTGATTACTCATCAGATGAAGATAAGGTTTGCACCATCAATATGGTCACAATTAGAGTAGACCCAGCACCGGAAGAAATCTCCATGGAGTGGCTTCCAGAAGAAGTGAATCCCTACAAGCATCCTCATGAGTTGAAGCGGCGCATCAAGATTTAATTGATAGCCTGGTTAAGGTCAGTCTCAATGAATGGCAAAAATGGTCGACAATGGAAGTCATTCCCAGTGTCATTATCCCATCTAGAGGAGCATGGGAAAAGCCCATTATTTTTAATTTCGAAGGGCAAATAGGCAAAGCCACCTCCCAGAATAACAGAATGGATAGAAAAATGAACCCTTACCAGAGGTAGCCTATGTATAATCCAGCAATCAAGAAAATACTTGAGAAACATGGATTCTATACTGAAGAAAAAGAGCAAGCTGAATGTAAAATTATGCCAGCACTCAGGACTTTGGTTACTATAAGTGGGTTGGTTCTAGCTTGGGAAAATTTGATTCTGAAAATTCGGATCCTTCACTAAATGAAAATCAGGTCTGGACCATAAATACTATTCCGGTAGATGAAGACTCCATTTCAGGAGAAGAAATGATTATGGAAGAACCACCAGAAGAAACGGAAGTCAGTCCGGCTCCTCCAGAATTTGAAGCAAGAGGTAAAGCAATAGTTGATGATCTCCTCGAAGTTAACCTTGGTTCAGAAAAAGACTCAAGGCCAATATTCATAAGTGTCTCCCTCTCTCAAATAGAAAAAAATGAATATCTTTATCTCTTGAAAGAGTACAAGTATGTCTTTGCCTGAAATTACATAGAAATGTCTGGCCTAGATCCAAAAATTACAGTCCATCATCTCACAACTCGAGAAGATGTCAGGCCACTCAAACAAGCGCAAAAAAGATCTCGCCCAGAACTGGTCGCTCAAATTGAAGTCGAGGTAGATAAACTCCTCGAAGTGGGATTTATAAGAGAAGTCCAATACCCTACTTAGCTTGCCAACTTTGTTCCCGTAAAGAAGAAGAACGAACAGATCTGGATTTACATACACTTCCGGGATTTAAATGTAGTCTACCCTAAGGACGACTTCCCTTTGCCCATCATAAAAATGATGGTTAATGCCACAACCGGTTTTGAAACTTTATCCTTCATGGAGGGATATTCCGGTTATAACCAAATCAAGATGGCTCCGAAAGATGAAGAACTTACAACTTTCTACACCCCTAAGGGAGTGTTTTGCTACAAAGTCATGTCATTCAGCCTCAAAAATGCCGGAACAACCTATCAAAGGGCCATGACTATTAAATTTGGATATATTCTCCATAAAAAGTCAAGTGCTATGTCGACGATTTGTTTTTCAAAACAAGGCACCGAAGCAATCATCTAGAAGACCTTCAAGAAATCTTTGATAGACTGTGGCATTATCAGCTTAAAAGTCATATGGCACCCTATTCGAAAGGGGAAGTAATCGGTTCCCTTTACTAGGAAGATAAGACTCTTCCTTCCTTTGGAAGGAAGCCTTATTCTCCTACATTTCTCAAAAAGGGAAACTAATTTGGAATCCTTTAAGGAAAATGACTCCCATTCGTACCAGGTTTCTCTAGGATAACAGAAACCAGCTGTCTTGGACAGATGGCCCTCTCTAAGGAGAGTTGGCCTCTTTTGATTTCTTAAAAAGTGGGAAGTTAAAGAGAAGTCCAAAAAGGACTCTCCAAAAGATATAAAAGGGGGTTTTCTCACAAGAAACCCCCACGAGAAGAAACCCACGAAGAAAAGATACAAATAAGACACAAGAAAAGATACGAAGAAGAGAAGAGAGAGAAAAAGAGCTTTCTTTTTTTGTGCAAGAAAATAGTTACCAAGGAGGAAGAAGAAGGATCTCCCATCAATGGAGAATATTAGGTGAACCCCCAATATGACCATCTCTCTTTCTTTTCTTTTTTTTGGATACAAAGACCTCTATGAGGTATCCTGTAATGCTTACATGGGATTTGGGCAAACCATTGAATAAATAAATATTTTATTCAAATATTTATTCTTCATTATTTCTTCTTCTTAATTAGAGGTACTTCCCCAACAAAATTTACGCGTTACACTCTCCTACTAGAAGATTAAAGGTTTTATATTTGAAGTTTGAGAGTTCTTAGGACATGCAATTGTAAAAAGTCCTCAAAGTTTGAAAGCTCATTTACCTAGATTTACCTTAGGAGCCTTAAAAGTATTGTGCATAATCATTCTAAGGTCCTAGACCATCATTTTAGATGAATATACCCTTGATAAAGATAAGCTAATTGACCTATCAAATCATTAATATCATCAAGGTTGGTTAAAAGGAGTTTTCTATGAAAAACAAAAACCCAGTTGACTAATTCTCAAAATCAGTCGATTGATTCCCAATAGTTATAAAACCAGTCGACTGATTTGGTTCCGGAGCTACTGGAATTTGACAAAGTAAAAACCAGTCAACTCATTCTCAGTTGTCATAAAAACCAATCAGCTAATTCCCTCGCGACAGAGTTTTAAAAGCTCGTAACGGCTAGTTTTCAACGGTCTGAAATGCATTCAATGCACCTCCAACAGCCATATTTTTTTTCTTGGGCTATAAATTGGGATCATTTATGAACAAATTAACAACTCCTATCATTCTTTTAATTACTCTCAAACATTCATTGATCCATTCTTTGAGAAAAACCCTAGAAACCCAAAAGAGTCAAATTTGAGCTATTCAACTCCAATCTTTGAGAGACTTTTAGAGAGAGTTCAAGTCATCTATCAGCTTATATAAGGAGCAATTTCAGATTGCATTCACTTCTATTCGAAGTGTATTTGAAATCAATAAGTCGGTGTGACTCTTGTCCTTGAAGTGGGAAGCTTCATTGTAAAGAAATCAAAAGAGGGATTCTCTTTCATTGTAAGGTTTAGTATTCACCCGTGAAGAAGGTTGTACGATTAGTGGATCATGTTGAATCCTCAAGTGGGTAGCTTGAGGCAGGGACGTAGGCGGGAAGCCAAACCTCGAGAACATATCGTTGTGTTTATTCTCTTTCTCTCTTCTCTTTATTTACTATTTTATTGATTGTAGAATTGCTAGATTTTCATTCTCTTTTAATTAGATTAATTAAAATTCCGCTTAAGGAATTAGGAAGAATATCTTTATTTGTCAAGACCATATTCACCCCCCTTTAAGGTCAATTATTTGGGCAACAATGGTCAACAAGCTTTTCTTTATCAATATTATGCCTATTTAAATGTGTTTAGTTCTTGAGTGTTGTATGAAATTTTTAGTCATGCTAATAGCACTAGTATTATCACATTTAATTGGAATATGGTCATATTTAAGTTTAAAGTCTTCCAATTGTTGTTTCATGTATAAATTTTGAGCACAACAACTCCTAGCTACTACATATTCAGCCTCGGTTATAGATAAAGCTACGAAGTTTTGCTTTTTGCTAAACCATGAAACAAGGTAGTGTCCTAAAAAGTGATAAGTGTCACTTGTGCTTTTGCGATCAACTTTGCACCCGACAAAGTCTGCATCTGAATAACTAATAAGTTCAAGTAATGTGTTTTTAGGATACCAAAGACCTAAGTCTATTGTTCTTAACAAGTATCTAAATATTCTTTTTACCGTAATCATATGAGATTTTTTAGGACATGATTGGAATCTAGCACATATGCAAACACTAAACATATTATTAGATCTACTAGCAATTAAATAAAGTACACTACCAATCATACCTCGATATTTCTTTTCATCTATATTATTTCCTTTCTCATCATTGTCAAGTTTGGTTGAGGGACTCATAGGAGTGTCAATCTCTTTAGCATTGTCCATTCCAAACTTCTTGAGAAGCTCCCTAGTGTATTGGCTTGATTGATGAATGTTCTTTCCTTTATTTGCTTGATTTGAAGTCCAAGGAATAAGTTCAACTCTCTCATCATGCTCGTTTCAAATTCTTCTTTCATGGTCTTAGCAAAATTTTTACACAAAGATTCATTAGTAGATCCAAAAATGATATCATCAATATATATTTGCCCAATAAGCATATCATCATTCTTGGATTTAAAAGCTCGTAACGGTTAGTTTTCAACGGCCCAAAATGCATTCAATGCACCTCCAATGGTCATATTTTTTCTTGGGCTATAAATTGGGATCATTTATGAACAAATTAACAACTCCTATCATTCTATTAATTACTCTCAAGCATTCATTGACCAATTCTTTGAGAAAAATCCTAGAAACCCAAAAGAGTCAAATTTGAGCTATTCAACTCCAATCTTTAAGAGACTCTTAGAGAGTGTTCAAGTCATCTATCAGCTCATATAAGGAGTAATTTCAGATTGTATTCACTTCTATTCCAAGTGTATTCAAAATTAAGAAGTCAGTGTGACTCTTGTCCTTGAAGTGGGGGGTTTTATTGTAAAGAAGTCAAAAAAGGGATTCTCTTCCATTGTAAGGTTTGGTCTTCACCCGTGAAGAAAGTTGTGCAATTAGTGGATCATGCTAAATCCTCAAGTGGGTAGCTTGAGGCGGGGACGTAGGCGGGAAGCCGAACCTCGAGAATATATCGTTGTGTTTGCTCTATTTCTCCCTTCTCTTTAATTACTATTTTATTGATTGTAGAATTGCTAGTTCTTATTCTCTTTTAATTAGATTAATTAAAATTCCTCTTAAGGGATTAGGAAGAAAATTTTTATTCGCCAAGATCCTATTCACCCCCCCCCCCCCCTTCTAGGGCCAATTATTTGGGCAACATCCTCCTAGATCCTCTAGAGACTAAGAGTGCAGGCAGCTTATCAAACAAGCATCAAAAACGAGATACCGATATCTAAGGTAATGACGGGAGTAGAACCTCATTCAAATCCGTTACAGATCCAGTGAAAACCAGAAATGACACTGGTGTGCAAAAATTATGTGAACCCTAGACCTGGTCTCGAGACCAGGGGCAAAAAATGGAAGAATATTTATCAACTCGTAGGCATGAGTGAAAAATGGAAATGAACTCATTGCACAAAAATTATGCAACCCCAGACTTGGTCATTCTAAGGGTAAAAAATAGGAAAAAGTTAATAGCAACAAGCATCGGACAAAAGCGTCCCTGAGAAGAATCTCATTCCAACGTCCTTGGTTCCATTCAAATCCATCGCGGGCCCAGTGAAAACCAGAAATGGCACTAGTGCGCAAAAATTACGCGAACCCTAGACATGGTCTCGAGACCAGTGGTAAAAAATGGAAGAATATTTATCAGCTTCACAGGCATGAATGAAAACCGGAAACGGCCTCATTGCGCAAAAATTATGCGACCCCAGACTTGGTCATTGTAAGGGCAAAAAAGAGAAAAGTTGAAAACATAAAATACTCAACAGGAGTATCCCCGAAATCAAGACAAAACACCTTCAAACACCTGTTGAAGAATCTCAGATAACCCCAGGTCCCTAACTCCAAGCAAAGCCCGATTCAGCACATCGCAAGGTTTAAAGCCTAACTTTATCAATTTCACAACAGGAAAAATTTGCTTAGCATCATACTCTACCCTTGAGGTCAAAGGTCAAACACTAGGAGAGTGATCTCCCTATTAAATCATAAAAGAAAATAAAGCTCGACTTCAAATCCTAAGTCATCTTCCATCTACTACCAGAGTCCTCATACTCATCGGATCAACCATCTTCGAATCCCAAGGTGTCCTTCGATTATGTCAATTCTGAGCCACCTTCAAACCACTACCAGAATCCTGATACTCAACAATCACTTTTAAATCCTTCAATTCTATCACCATGGTGTCTATCATTGGCTTGACCAGTCAACTAGAACTCAACAATCGCTCAGGATGTTATACAGGTCAAGCAAAAAGGAAGAGCAAGGTCAAGCTCCTCTAAAATCTTCAACGAGCAAGGAATTGATCTCCGAGAGCGAGTCATATACCCAGCCCTCCATCAATCGGCATACCACACCAAGTCAATCAGGACTAGCCGTGTCGTGCCCCAAAATCTCACCTAGAAATTAGGTGTGACTTTGTGCGAGGCTAACTTATCATATTAAACCATCCTGTATAAAACACACAAGGTAAACTATAGCAGAAGCATAAACTAAAAATTTATTTTATACATAGACCGTATTCCAAGTTTATACAATAACAACATGACCAAAAAGTGAAGTGGACATGCCCACTTTAACAAAATACAAAAAGAAATCTCTCCTTTACTCCACTCAACAGAAATCTAGATAGGGCCACCTATCTAGATCTCTATCCTCCTGAGGCTGCAATGAGATAGCCTCCTCTTCCACATACTCCTCAATCCATGGAGCTGGATTGCAAATGTAATACAGACCTACCGACATCAAAATGTATGGCTGAGGATGGAATACTCAGCGTATACAAGCTACTAGCTAACAATGTATAAGGTAATAATATCATGCGAGTACTTAAAAGTAACAGTTCATAATTCATGCAATAGACCGAACTTAGAACAATACTTCAAATCTTAAGTAAAAGTGCATAGTTTCCAAAACTTTTGCCTTAAGAGCTTTCGTAGAAAACCAACATATCTTATGAGGTCTTGTGATAAAATCCGAGTTCTTATAAGTTTATGAATTCTTTGAGCTTATGAGTTTTTATGAGCCGTATGAATTCTTATGAGAGATCATTGTGAGCGTTATGAGTTCTTATGAGAGATCATTGTGAGCCTTATGAGAGCCTTGTGAGCTTATGATCCTTAGAGACTTATAAGACGATTGACTTAATCCTTATGAGCTTGTAACCAATCTTAGACTTATGACATTCTTATGAGTTCTTATGAAAGTCTTGTGAGCCTTATAATCCTTGGAGACTTGTGACACGATCTTAGACTTTGATCCTTCTAAGCATTGTAACCGATCTTAGAAAATACCAACCCAAAATTTGGCCTTGTCAATTCTTATGAGCTTATGCGTTTTCTTATGAGATTTTCCGTAAAACCCTTTCTTATGAACTTTGAAATATCATGCTTATGAGAAAATTTCAATCATGCGAGAATAGTGTACATAAAGTGCTTGTGAGCATCATGTTGTACATAGAAAGCATTAAACATTCAATACATGTTTAACTAAATCTTATAAGTATCATGAGAGACTTAAAAAAAATCTCTAAACATGGGGACATATTCATTCATGGCATTAGCCTATTCATACATGGTTTTAAAATTACCTTTTCATCAAAACATTCTCATCGATTTCCATTCATAGAGATAGCATAGCAATCAACATGGCTAATAAGCCTATTTCATCAAAAACCATACCTAAATCGTAGTTTCTTTAAAGAGAATAACAACAAAATGGATCTACCCTTAACATTGAGAAAAACTCAATCAAAACCCCCTTTTTAATATTTGGATCACAACAAGGCTAGGTAGTAAGTTGTATTTACCTTTCTAGAGATCAATCCCCCGAGGTATTGTGCTTGGAGACTCCTTGGAAGTGAGAAGAAGCTTTGAGAAATCTTATGGAAGCAAAACCAAGCTTCACCCTTGATCTTGGAACAAATTCTAGCCAAAACCCCCAACTCTCATTTTCTTTCTCTCTCAAAATCTCCCAAATTAGCCTTAGTGTGTTTATGAAACCCTAAGCCCATAAAATTTGGCTTATATAGGCAAAGGGGGTGGTCAAAGAGAAAAATACCCTTAATGAAATGGTTTAAATTATCAAAATACAGCAAAACGGCACAAGTCGGTCGACCAGATGCAAATTCGGTCGACCGGGTTGCCACATCCTGTCGAGCGGCCAAAAACCAATTCTCTGGACAATTTTCCCATACAAAAAGTTTTGGGTAGTCAGTCAACCGGATTAAGGGTCAGTCGACCGATTGATCCTATTTTGATTGTTTTCCCCATTTTTCTACCCTTAGCTTGTATTCTTCTTTACTTTTATCACACCCTTGACATTCAAAAGGTCCTTAGGACCTTAACACATACCATAACATATTTAGATTGTGTTCATACTCTTTCAAAACCTCTTGAATCCCTAACACATGCTATAACCCCTAGATGTTATAAAATTCTCATTCGTGACACTTAAGTATTTCTACTTTTAGTTTTTGGTAACCCAAGGCTCAACATAAACACTAGAGTATTATAACATTTTCTTCACCCCAAAATACTTACACACACAACACTTTACTCAAACCAAAACCTCATTTCATTTAATCACTTAAGGTTATACAAGTACAAGAAGGATTTGGCCTTCACATGCACTATTCACCCTGTATACTACACATGAGTTCCGGGGTTCTACAAGCCGAGTCACCTGTATGTCAGCATATGTCAAGTCATGCATGTCATACATGGACACTATCCTACCCAATTAGTGCACACCTAGCACACAATGCACCCTAGCTACACAAATCAAGTCAAGCTGCATAGTAGCTGCACACACTTAATCGAGTCGCACACAATGCATTCTAACTGCACAAATCCAATTTAATTGCATGCAACTTGCACAGCACACATTGCATCCTAACGGCATAAACCCAATCAAACTACATTCAAGTCACACAATATGCACTGCACTCTAGCGGTACAATCTTCATCTACAGCATTCAAATTGCACATTGAACTCTACCTACACTCAACTAAGCTGAGCACGATTTGCACACATCACACTCTAGCAGCATAAGCCTCATCCACTGCATTAGTGTTGCACAACACATTGCACTTTAGTCGCATACACTCAATCAAGTCGCACACGCTACATTTGCATTCCAGTTGTAACTATAAGCACCCAATTTTTACACCCCTTAATTGTGGTTAAGAGTTTTTAACCATGGTTAGCCCCTAACCGAATCCCCTTAACCCTAGGTAAAGCCCTAACAACCCTTAGGCAAAACCCTAGCAAACCCTAGTTAAACCCTAACTCTAGTTAAACCCTAGGTAAACTCTAGCCTAACCCTCGGACTAGACCACTAGTTAACCCTAGGTAAACCCCAATCTAACCCTCGGACTCAATCCTAGTCAAAAACCTAGGTGAACCCAAGCCCTAGGCCCTTAGGGCTTAAACCCTAGGTCCTCAAAGCCCTAGAAGTCCAAGATCTCGGCTTGGGCCAAAGCCCAGACCCATAATTTCAAAATACCAACCTCCCGTACCGCGTGCATAACCTGGGCCAGGCCCTTTGGGCAAAATCCGAAAATCCCTTGGTGTCGGTAATGGGATTACCGACACCTATAACTTTCAAAGGTTTGGGCATGTCGGTAATCACATTGCCGACACCCCCTGATTTCTTTTTTGCAGCACGCCAACCCCCTGCAAGGTTCAGGCACACAAGCAGCCACCCTCTCTGACCTGCAGACCCCCATTCTGACCTCCTGTAGCTCGACCCACCCCTGTACAATTGCCAAGGGTGTCCCCTTGGACCTCCCCTATAAATACCGAGCTCCACCAACTGCAAAACCACTCCAAAAAACCTCCACCCCGAACCCCTGATCGAGTCCAAGCTCTCCCACAGTCCTCTAGGACCTCCAGCCTCTCCTCAGAGCTAGTAGCAGCCACCTAGTAGCCTCTCACCTCACCTGTGCAGCACCCTCACCTGTAACAGCTCTGCCACAACACCACCACATTCCTCACCAGCACTCCGGTAGGGTAGGGCTTCCCCTACCCCTTTTGCATTTATTTTGAAGCCTTGTGAGCCCGTGGTCCTTCCAGGGGACTTTTTTCTTTTTGTTCTTGCAAAAAAACCAATTAAAGGGGCTCCCCACCTTCATCATAGGTGTGGGGAACCCCCTAAGGGTATAGCACCACCCCAAGTGGCTTTAGCAGGGTTCTGGGGGTCCCTCAAGTCATAAGGGAACCCCTGGATATACCCCCATAGTAGCCCCATAAGGCCTCAATGCTTTTCCGGAAAATTACAGGGTGTCGGTAAACTCAGTATCGACACCCCTGAGTCTTCTGTTTCAGGGCTTGTGAGCCCCACCTGAGAACCTCTTGGGCCACTTCAAAAGCCTGGGTTAGACCCTTTGGTCTCCCCTACATCTTACCTGAATACCTCAGGTCTAGTGGTTAAGCCTAACTATGGTTAAAATTTGAAAACCAGAAAACTGTCTAAGTGTCAACAATCCTATTGTCGACATTTATGATTTTATGTGGCAGTGACTTTGGGCCCACACCAGGCCCACATACGGCATCCCCTGGGGCCCACAATAAGCTCATAACCTTCCCCTCATCCTGGGCTTCAAGATAATAGGTTATAAGCCCCTTAACTCACCCCCTAACTCAAGTTACAGGGGTGCAAACTCTGGTTAAAACAATGCCAAATTTTCGGCAATCAGACTGCCAACAATATGTTTTTTGAGCTTTTATGAGCTATACAATGGGCCCACAACCCATGGGAACTCTCCACTAGACCTGACATGACCCCTGGGGCCCATCCTAAGCATCTCCAAGCCCTGCCTTGCCTTAACCCATGGTTAACTACGGTTAAGCATTTACCATGGTTAGTTGAACTAACCGAATTGGAAAAATCTGAAAAAATCACAGTAAATCCCAAATATTCTAAAAGTTGGGAAATTAAATTTTCGGATTACATGCTCTTGTCTAGCCATGGTTAGATGAGCTTAACCATGGTTAACTCTTAGCTTAACCATGGTTAAAATTCTAAAAATCATGGAAAATTTTCAAATGGCAGTATAATTCCAAATTTGATTTTGTACACTGCCTAACCTTGGTTATCCAGACTAACCATGGTTAAACCCATGTTTTGACCATGGTTAGTCACACCAAACTTAAAAAATTGGGAAAAATTCTCAAAAATGTTTTAAAAAATCTTAAGGACCATAAACATACCTTGGACCTAGCCCAACCCCGGGAGCAACCCTAACCACGGTTAAATCCTTTTTGGTCTACCAGGCCTAACTTTTAGCCTATTGGGCTTATCCTTGGCCTACCGGCCCCAACTCATTGCCTATCGGGCTGACCCTTGACCTCCGGGTCCATCTAAGGCCTACCGGGCCTAATCTTGGCCTACTAGGCTCCAACCCTTACTCTACCGGACTAAACCTAGCCTACCGGGCTCACCCTTGGCCTGCTGGGCCCAAACCCTAGTCTACCAGACTACCCTTTAGCTTTATCGGGCCCAATCAAACATATCCAAGCACTTAACCAACCCGGTCAACTACCCCTAACCTCTCGACTAAACCCTAAGCCACCCTTGGTGCACACATACAACACTCCCCTAGCCTTGGCATGGGCTCATGTGCCAGAACTACGCTCGGTCTGATCTCACCCCAATGTGAGTATGTAGGCAACTCAACCCAGGTTCGACCCTAGTTTAGCTTTTCCCTTCTTGGATTAATATAAACTAAACTCTAAAGCATTTGACTATTACTTGACACTAATCTGGCTTAAACCTAGTGAGTATGGAACCGTTGTAAAACAGAAGCACCGGGGTGCTTAACACCTTCCCCGAGCTTAACCGAACCTCTTACCTAGAACTCTAAGCAGACTTAAGACCTTATCCATTACCTGGGACTTATCCCTACCGAATCAATAAGTGGCGACTCTAAACATAACATCACGCCAAAATGAGGGTAATCGGAATTCGTGCTCACAGCTCTGGCGACTCTACTAGGGATCAAATTTGTTTGTCATACCTCAAGGTTCAACCCAGAACCTAACTCTAAGTCAAATTAACGTCAATACTACTCAAATGCCTTACAATTTAGTCTAATACAAATTCTTTATACTTTTTGAGTGTATTTTGTACTGTGCATCCCATATATTACATAGTAGTGTAACAACCCTAAACCATTTAGACAGACTTAATACACTTATGGCTGCTAGATGATTATCCTCAATGACAGAGGCTTAAAAGTCTTGGAGGTCTGCACAATTACTCTTACTGGGTGATTACCATCAGGGAAGGATTCTGAACGCTCCCGCTTACATCAATCGTCCCTTTTCAAGGGAGTCGCATATACGGTGTTAAGTGATCTCCCATCCTTAAGAACACACTTGCGTCACCCCAACATGCATACATATAGCCTAGGTCAGGGTATAGTCTACAAGCAGCCAAACCTCGAGCGATACTCTAAACCCTAACCTGCTTGCACCATATACCTATCCCCAACCACGGTTAACTACCTGGACACATCCTACCCGGATAAGCACCCACCTAGGGGCATGTGATGAGCCAAACTTGTGCTTATAATAAAACACATCCTACTTCACTTCCTAACATAGCATATGGGGTTCAAATCCCAGTCGATTAGGTCTTCACCAGACCTATACCTGAGCTTGACCCGGTTCCCAACAACCCGGGTAAAGCATGTCGAAACTCTGTCCGTCTCCCTTATCGGATCACATGTGCCTTGTTGCACCTAAAAAATTGTATCATCTTTTGCATATTTCATCTGTATACACAATGCACTCACATCAACTCTAGATGGTAGGTCCTTCAGGGATAACTCAATCAATTGGTCAACTAACCCAGCCTGTGCATCTGACTTCTCAGGAGGCATATGATCACAACCTCCAGAAAGCAATTGAGGCCTTCACCTCGAGTCAGCGTATCACTTGGGCTTAGTACCTTAGGCTTAGTACTAAAAAATCGGGGCTATCCTAGACCTATCCATGGTTAAACCGGACCCGCGCCTCATAAACACAGATATCCAGTGTTGGAACCCATCTCACATGGTATTCTATTTTGGTAAGATCGAATTGTGTCCAACACTGGAAGAGACTCAGCGAATCTTAGGGTTAAACATGAACGGCGAAGTAATTATACCACGCTACAAGACAACATACCAGGCAGGTCTATCCAGGTTCTCGCATATCAAGCCTGCCTGCTTGCAGCCCGACCCTAACGGCTCTTTTGGTAGGATACTCGTATCATATCTTCATAAGAAGTACAAGCGCAAATGGGACCCTGACACTCTCACAACGGAAGTTCCTGGTCTCAATGCCCTTGCACTGATAGCCATGTCGCAGGTGCCGCACACTTGCCGAATCATTTCTGGTAGGGATCCTCGAAAATATGCATAACGCCAGTTCAGTCACACCCAGTAAAGCTACTCAGGGCTCTCAACAGACCGTAGAAATGACGTCGTAGATGCCAGTACACCTCCCCTATGATCATGGCGGTACCAGCAGACCTCTACAAAGCCTACAGTCCACCTCGGAATCTCTCAAAATCAGAGGCTGATAGCAACTATAGACAGGTAAGTGACGCCAAAAAAATTGCCATCACCCGGGCCTAGCTGCACTTCTATGCATAGCAGCTTGATAGTGCAAAGGTTGAGATGACCACTCAGATCCGAAAGTTCGGATCCCGGATGTTCAATGCTGCTGAAGCCATTAAGAACATGGAGGTTGAGGTCACATCCCTCCAACAACAAATCATGGGCCTGAACGGTGTGCCTCTGCCACTTGACTTCGTGATCCCTGATGGACCTGCCTAGGATCGAGTCTTTTTCCTTTTCTTAAGTCACACAGTCCTGTACTCCCTTCCCGCACATCAAATGCAAAATCTTTTCTAGCATCTTCTTCCTCTTGTCATGAACATGCATGCCAGTAAGGCACTTTATTCACAATGCTACCCCAGCATTATGCATAAACACTTGCACTGCCCCCCCTCCGGTATTTTTGCATCATCCATGCACCCTCATCATTGTCCATGCACTGTATTTGCACCAGCTAAGATCACTGCACATACACTACATGTATACTGCACCTTACATTTGCACTTATACCATGGGTACACTACACTAGCAGCATCAGCACACTACACTAGGCATTTACATATGCACCATCACCGCATCTACATTACTAGGGCACTGCACTTGCACCTATCTAGGAAAGCATAGAACCCAGTCTATCCTAGTCTAGATATCGCCCTCCAAGTTGTAGTCTACACTAGCATTCCTAGAGTCCAGTCTATCCTAGCCCAGGCATCATTACCATTGCACTCACTGCACCTAGCATCACTCGTGCATCTGTAAAGTACAGTCCACACATCATGTAATCAACAACACTCCTAGAAGTGGCCCGACAAGGAGAACCCATAGACCATGTCTATCCTTCACTTTATCCCATTAGGAATGCTGCTTAGGACCGAGTCTTTTCTCTTTTTGAGTCTCACCTCGTTCATTGGGTTTTTACCCGTGCATGCTCATGCATTGTAGATTCACATACCTTACCTCCGGTATTGACTCGCTCTATCTTTCCAGATCCCACCTTACCGAGGCGGCAACTTAAGAACTCAAGCAATGGAACACAGAGAAGCATCGAGCAGCCAAGAAATCATCCTGACAACCCACCTCTACCAAGAGCAGGACATCAAGGAAATCAAGTCTCTCCTTCAAGACATGGCTACCGCTCTCGACAAGCTCTGGGTGGCACAAGTGCAAACCTAGATCCACCCCCTGCCGTTTAGGCAAACGCAATGGCACAAGCACCAAGACCTTCCTCTCACCTGCTTCCTAAGCCTCAGGCACCAAACAAGCATTTCACTCCTCTTCCGCTCGGCCAACTCCTATCGACTCTCGTCGAAAGGAAGCTGATCACACTCCGCGGGCCTACCCCGTTACTACCCTTAGCCAAAAGGAACCGCAATTACCAGGAGCGCGAATATTGTGCTTTTCATTAAGGCCCTGGATATTCCACTGATCGCTGCATTGCTCTAAAACATGCAATCAGAGATCTAATCGATGAAGGCAAACTCGATTACGTGCCTGGTAGCTGGGGCTCCAAAAAACCCTACCGTCGTTGTGTCACCCAAAGCAGTGCCTTCACCATCCCATCTGAAGAAGGGGACTTGAAAACAAAATACTGAGTTCAGATGATCAGAACCAAGCCAAGTCTAAGTCAGTCTTAGTTAGGTTTCTCTTCCTATAAGAGTCGGCCACAGTGGCCCCTGTACGAGTCAAGTCCTGAGTCTAACTCTTTTAATTCAATGAAATCGCTATCTTTCTCAAGAGTTTCATCTCTTTTAACTAGCATAGTTGAATGCTGATTAAGCACATTTGCTTTGACAAAGAGGTCACTTAAACAAGATAATCAGACCCAAAATCCTCAGGGGCAGAATACGATGAAAAGCAGAATTCTCATCTAGAAACCTCATCCTATACAGAGCCAACAGCAAATGCAAAGGTCAAGACCTCACCGCTCCAGGAGCAGGGGACAATCAAAAGCAAGGGGCAAGCTCGTCTCCAGTCATCCGACATAATTTTAGCTCCCCCAAGACAATGCTTGGAGCAGGGGGGCAACTTGTTTTTCAAAACATGAAGTAGAGCTAACACCCAAAAAAGTGACTGACAACTGTAAGAAAACTGTACAAATCCACTAGTCAGGGGGCAAATGCCTCGCCCGACAAAAGCTGGGGGCAATATCGGACTGATCACCGGATCCTGAACCAATCAAATGGGCAAAATCCAAGTACAACGCTTAAGGTCTTAGTTGATAATGCTTGCACTTTTGGCCGCTTCGGGAAAGGATAGGAAGCCATCTTTGGCATCCCCTTCAATGTAAACCCATTTTACAAATCAAAGAAATCCACTAGTTAGCCCATTTGAGCCTAACAATCTTTCTTTCACAAAACCTTTTCACGGACACCCTCCCTTGCCAACCTATGGCATTAGCCTGAACTATGTCATGACCTGATCCTGTAAAAGGTACGTAAGCAACCTGACAAATCAGGTGCAGTCACAAAAAGGGATCATACCTCCACCAATCTCCCCACGCAGAGTCAAACCATCCCCAGTGGAACCAAAGCCTCTCTAAAACCTTTTCCCACAAAGCCCTTCAAAGCAAAAATCCTCTCAACTTCCCCAGTTGAGTCGACTCTCAAGGGTATAAAAACTTTCTATTAAGGAAAACTCAAAATAGAAGCTGAAACATTTACAAGAGGCAGAGACTCCCCACAGGGGCAAACCTCCCCGGACTTTGTCCACCTATTAGGAGACAACCTCTCCCAAAAAAAAATCCCCAGTAGAGACAACTTCTCTCACCCCCCAGTAGAGACAACCTCTCTCAAATACCCAAAAAAAAAAACTCCACCGAGAATCCCAAAGTACAAATCTTCAACGGGGGAGCTCAAATCAACTGCAACATGAGAAATCCTCAGGGTGTCCCAAACGTCGGTCCCCTAGCCTACACTTCACCCTATCTCAAGTCTTCCTAGATCCCCTAGAGACTGAAAGTATAAGCAATTTATCACACAAGTATCTGAAAGCGAGACACCGACATTCAAGGCAATGGGAATAGAAATTCACTCAAAATTATCTCAGACCCAATGAAAACCAGAAGTGGTATTGGTGAACAAAACCTTAGACCTGGTCTCGAGACCGGGGGCAAAAAAGGGAAGAAAAGTTATCAGCTTCGCAGGCATGAGGAAAACTGGCAACAGCCTCATCGCACAAAAACTATGTGAACCCCACTGACTTTGTCATCCCAAGGGTAAAAAATTGGAGAGAAAGCTGAAAATCAGTTTGGTAATAACATCCGACAGCAATCAGACTTACCGAATTCCCTGAATATCCCCAGTAATCAGCATCTCTCTACGGACCGATATCCCCAGCAAAGATTCCAACAAGGAATATCCCCAGCAGGTGTTTAACTCCCAAGCATCCCCCATTAGAGAATCCTTCGGAAAACATCTCCCCAACATACAGGCAAACATCGGGAAATCCCTAGCAAACTGGAAATCTTCAAATCCCCCAGCAGTAGTCTCCATCAGAGTTCAATTCCCTAGCAAACAAATGATAATCTCCGGCAAAGTGTCGTTCCTTGACAGATCCTCAGCAATGGTCCACAACAATGTCACATTCCCCAGCGGATCCCTAGTAGAAGCCCCAGTTGCTCTCTACGACACTCTCCCCAGCAAAAGTCTGGAAGCATCACAGCAAGCTTCCCCCCAGCCAGAGTTCTCAATCTCTAGCAGAGGCAAGGCAGAGCAACTCTTATTAGCAAAATGACCTCAGCTCCCCAGCAAAGCCTGACTCCGCAAGGTAAAAAGCATGACTTCATCAATGTCACTACACGACAAATCTGCTCAGCATCATACACTGCCCCTAAGGACATAATCCATTCACCCTGTGAAAGTGATCTTCCCTGTTAAATCACATAAACAAAAGAAGCACTCAAATTCAAATCCTAAGTCTTCTTCTTGTCACCACCGGAGTTCTTATACTCATTGGATCAACCATCCTCGAATTCCAAGGTGTCTCCTGAATCCGTCAACTCCTAGGACGTCTCCCAATCACTGCCAGAGTCCCAATACTCACCAGATCAGTCACCCTCTAAGTGTATGTCTTTAAAACCCGAAATCCCCAAATTCCCATTCACTTTAAACTTTTCATATTCACCATTCCCTTCCATCTCTTCCCTCCAAAAACAAATTTCACTCCATTTCTCCTCTCTAAAACCCTAGAATCTCATTAAATTCCTCTGTATTCCATTCTTGTTCACTCCTTATTCAAGACGGTGAGGACGAAGAAAGCAGAAGAAGGCTCAAGCCCTAAAAGATAGCGAAGATTAGAGAAAGCCCCTGTTGAGGTTGAAGATGCTCCAACCTCATGTTTCAAGATCAGGAAGGTTGGCAAAAAGTATAGAGATACCATTCATTCCAGACCCATCGTTTATGGTAAGATCTTAGATTCCTCTGCTCTTTCTGAGTGGGGCCTAGGTCACATCTACGAGCTCTTTAAAGCTCTAGGATGGCTCCAACTCCTTCAATTCAAGGAACCAATATTTCCTGAATTAGTTAAACTTTTCTACTCTCATCTTCACTTCAGTCCCTCCACCAACACTTTCACCTCCTTTGTCTGTGGCAAGGACATTATCTTTTCTACAGAAATGCTTACTTCCATACTTTTTGTCTCTACTGGAAGCATAGAGATGTTTGCTTCCAAAGATTGGCCAAATTATCCTGGATTTGAGCCAATTGAAGCTCTCAATCTCATCTGTACTAAAGAAATCACCCAAGTTTCTATACCCACTAATGCGTCCTTCGATCGATTCTGAATGCGTCATTCGACACCATCATGTGTCCCCCGACCGATTTTGAGTGTGTCATCAACCAATCCTGAATGCATCTTCAACCAATCCAGAGTATGTCTCAGGCCAATCCTAAATGTGTCTTTAGTCAACTTTGATTGCATCTCCACTGCACCATGCACATCCCCAGCATTTTGGGTCGACAGCCCACCAAGCATGTTACTCCCTTATCAAATTCATGCTGCATTCTCAAATCCCTTCTTCGGTGTAAAAATAGGTTGATTTTAGTCTTTATCATTCAATTGTCAATCTGGCATTCTCCGAAAAAAAGGGACAGCTATAAGCACCCAATTTTTACACATCGTCTCTCACCATGGTTAACAATCTTAACTCTGGTTAGTCTACCCTAATCCAAGGACTAACCCTAGATTTTACCCTTGACCTAGGCCTAACTAGACCTTAATCCTCGACCTAACCCTAGGTCTAACCCTAAACCTATCCCTTGCCCTAGGTCTACCCTAAACCTAGTCGTAGATCTAACCCTAAACCTAGCCCTAACCCTAGGTCTAACACTAACCCTAGACCTTAACCTAACCTTAACCCTGACCTAGACCAAACCCTTTTTCAATGAACCAGGCCCATATATAAAACTCATGGCGCCATTGCCATTACCCAAGTTCCCTAAGCCCATAGACTAAATCCTAGCCTAAGCCCAAGATGATATCCCATTTAAATACCCAAAACTCATTTCACAAAATCCATAACCTAAACCTTGACCAAGGGGACCAATGAGGAGGCTTCCCGCCCCCACTCCTTCAAATTTTCCAAAGAGAAGGAAAAGAAATTTTACTTTGATGAAGAAAAAAAAAGTGTGCAAGTCTAATCATTGACCAAGACCTATTTTGAGAAAATGGAAAAAAAACATTCATATCCATTCCACCTCTTCTCTCCTCTCCCTCACGTGCCTCCATTTCACATTCTTATAAAGAAGGTCCCACACCCAACAATCCCATCACTACCTTTCGGTTCTCTCCTCTCTCTCAGTTTCTATCACTAAACCCCTCAAACAAATAGCAGGAGAAGAACTTCTCCTTCTCAGTGGGTTCTCCCTATCATACACCCACTCAACACCGAATCCAACAATCCTTCTTACATTTCTCAAATCCATGCACAAACCTCCCCTTTCTTGCCCTCTTCATCCTTGTTAGAATAAGGAGAGTGTATCCTCTCTCTATTCCAACTATCACCGTACCAGCAGTGTCGAGACCCAAAATACCCCCTACGAGTTAAGGATACTTTGGCTCATGATGTGCCTTATCAAACCATACCATCCTGTGAAATACACAAGGCATAATATAGCAGAATCAATACATAGCGGAAGCAAACTTCTAATAACATAAACATATAATGATTACAAGTCTAAACCAACAAAATGTAAACAAAAACGTGAAGAATGAAGTGGACAAATCCCACTCTCAAGTACTCTCAAAATATAAAGTATAACTCCCCCTCACTCTCTCAGCAATAATCTAGATAGGGCCACCTATCTAGAGCTTCATCATCCTGATGATGATCCATGATGGGCTCTGGCTCATAGTACTCCTCTATCCAAGGCCCAAGAGCACGAGTATCCGCAGAACCTGTCGCAATTTGACTGAGCATGGAATACTCAGTGTATACAAACCACTAACTAACAATGTAATAATATCATTGAGCGTGCAAAGACATAGAGCGTAGAAATCCATGAAAGCCCATACGAGTTTCCAAAACCATTTCCTTATGAGTTTCCGTATGAAATCAAAATCATGAGTCGTATGAGAATTAGAATCTTATGAATTCTTTGAGTCACGTTAAGTTCCTTAGAATTCTTATGAGTCATGGTAAGCAATATGATCCGTAGAGACTTAGAGCACTTAGAGACTTTGAGACTTAGAGCATTTATGATTCGTAGAGCTTGTGAAACGATCTTAGAGTCATGGAGCCTTTTTCATAGAGCTGGATTTGACATATCCATTGGATATACCCTATCCTTGACTAACCCACAGTTTGGCTTTATCAATGCTTTGAGTTTGGTAACTTATGAGTTCTTAGAAATCTTGTAAATGATTCGATAAATCCATTCATATGAGAAAAAATAGTCATGCAAGACATAGAGTGCATAGAGTGCACGTTAGCACAATTTAGAAAACTAGTGTAAGATAGCAGCGTTTTCTTGTTGGGATTAGGGTTTCATGGAAACCTCTTCAGCAGCCACCACCGTAGGAGGTGGTTCCTCCACTAGGCCGCCAGATCATAAAGTTTCTTTTGCTGTGGTTATTGGTGCTAGATCAAGCAAAGGTGAATCTGCCAATGAGGATATTAGATTAAATGTTATGGATACAAAAAAACCAGCCATCTTTCAAGGTGAACCAGCGTTATATTTCTCTGTAGAAGAGCTTGAACATTCGGCGATTCCTCTAAAATTCGCACTAGTTGCTAAATGCGCTTATGGAAGACCGAAGCTTGATGTTTTAAAAAAAAATTTACATGAGCAATTCCATGTAAGTCAGAACTTTACAGTGGGGGTGATGGATTCAAGACATCTTCTTATACGTTTCCAAGAGGAAGAGGATTATCTAACGGTTTGGATGAAAGAATATTGCTATGTTGATGGTAAACTAGTTCGATTCATTAAATGGTCGCCTCAGTTCCGATCTGGTATAGAACCCTCAATAGTGCCGGTTTGGATAAATCTCCCTGGATTACCATTAAACTTTTTCAACCCTAAAGATCTTTCCTCAATAGGGAACCTTTTAGGGAGAGTTTTACTTGTGGACAGACCTACAAGGAATTTATCTAGACCTAGTTTGGCCAGAATTTGCGTAGAGATCGATGCTAGTAAGGAAAAAATCCATCGTTTTTGGCTAGGAATGGGGTCAGCTAGCAGATGGCAGAGGGTTGTGTATGAAAAGGATGTCTTCTTTTGTTCTCGGTGCCAAAAGCTTGGGCATGATGAGGATCATTGCAAAATCCTTAATAAGAAACCGTATCAAAAGGGGGCAGTTTCTAAAACTCTCAAACCTGTTATGGAATCTGAGAATATGGTTCTTAATAACAGTTACAAAGGTTTGAAGGAATCGGTTCCAACCCACATCTGGGTTGCAAAAGCTTTTGGGGAAAACTTCAGACGCTGACTTGATGAAAGAGAACAATAACAATAATATATCCAGCGAGGTTCTGAAGCAGTCGCACCAGATTCTTGCAGTAGAAGAGCATCAAACAGAAGAGATCATAATGGCAGGCACAGAAAATATGGAACTTGAGATTTCTGGTAAAGTAGATGGTTCTGTTCAGCCAAGAGTGAGCACATCTTTTATTCTGATAGAAGAGAAGGATGCTAAAATTATTGAAGACTGTACCAACGATTTAATGGAGGAAGAAGGTGCTGACCGGATACCCAAAACAAGTCTTCTCGCTATAGATAATAGCAAGATTGAGCAATCTTCTTCGCTTCCAGAATTTTATTTAGATTCTAATCCAGCCGGTGGAGTGGTTTGCAGACAACATGGTTGCTCTCCTCGTTCTCCAGTTGCTGCAAATAGTGAAACCTCACCAAACAACTCTGATTTGGAAGACTTACAAGTCCCACCTATTTCAAAGCTGAGCATTCTTCTTCAGCGTGCCCAGGTTAGTATTCCAAAAAGTAAAAAATTATCTTCTGACATGTTATGGTCATCCTCGGCTTCTTCTGAATTTCATAATGACATATATGATTCTATTATTGTCCCGAAAGAATCTTTCATTGCAGAGTCAAAAGCTTTCATTGAGGAACTTTCCAAGGTTTTTTCTATCAATAATTTAGAAGTGGAGGAGGAAAAAGTTAAAAAACAAAAAAAAGAGTTTCCCCCTTCAGCTATCATTACTCGATCTAGAGCGGTGGCTCAAGCTAATTGTGAAGAAAACCACATTGTTTTCCATGTCTAGCTTACTATCTTGGAATATTAGAGGAGTGGGAAATTTAGCTTCTAAAGCCCGGCTGAAAAAATTGGTGGAATTACATAATATTGCTCTGATTGCGATTATGGAGCCTATCCAACCAACTAACAAGATTCAATCTCTCAGAAAAATGTTGGGTATGTCTGATTATTTTTTCCATCCAAAGATATGGCTCTTTTGGAAAAGCTCTTTGACTGTTTCTCTCATAGCGTCGCTGGACCAAGCTATTATTGTTGATGTTAGAGTTGCAGGGTTGGATGTTATCAGATGTGTTTTTGTGTATGCTAAATGCCGAAGGGAGGAAAGACAATTATTATGGAATGATCTTACTCTTATTCTGGCTTCATATGAGGCCCCTCTTATGATAGATGGGGATTTTAATGCTATTACTTCGCCGGATGAGAAACTGGGGGGTCGAAAAATCAATTTACGTTCCCTTGAAGACTTTAATGCTTTCATAAATGATTTGGGGCTTATGGATGGGGGCTTCTCTGGAAATAAATATACCTGGTGCAACAATCAAAAAGGGACAAACAGAATCTATGCTAGACTTGATCGGATCCTTTTTAATGCTGCTTGGATTCAAATCTTCCCAAATTCGCAGGTGACTCATTTATCTAGACTTAATTCGGATCATGTTCCTCTGATTTTAAATTTTAAAGTCATTGCTGCTCGGAACCCTTCTTCTTTTCGTTTTCAGAAAATGTGGACTACTCATTCAGATTTTCAGAGGTTAGTTCATAATTCTTGGATTCTGCCTGTTAATGCTCCTCCTCTTTTAGCTTTCTTTGTTAAACTTAAGAGGCTAAAAATTTCTCTTAAGATTTGGAATAAGGAGGTGTTTGGGAATATTTTTTCTAAAATGAAGGACTTGGAAGAAAAAATTTGTTGTGTGGAAACAAAGCTCCAGGATGAATGGGACAGTAGGCAGGAGGAGTATCTCACTTCTTAAGGATGAGCTGCAAAAAGTCATTCTCCAAGAGGAAATTTTTTGGCGACAAAAATCTAGAATAAAGTGGCTCAAGGAGGGTGATAACAACACTAAATTCTTCCATACTGTTGTTAAACAAAGAAGAAAGAATAATGGTATTTTAAAAATCAAGAATGAGCAGGATGAGTGGTTGGATTCTCCAAATGATATTGCTATGGAAGCTATTTCTTTTTATCAAAATATCCTTACTTCTTCTGGGAGCTCTATTGATGCTCAGGCTATTGATCTTATTCCTTCATTGGTTTCTTCAGAGGACAATATATTTCTTGTGGCTTCTCCCACTATTGATGAAGTCAAACAGGTTGTTTTCAGCATGGATGTTGACAGTGCGCCGGGCCCAGATGGTTTTAATGGTGTCTTCTACCATACTTGCTGGGATATTATTAAGGATGACTTATTCAAGGCTATTACTATATTCTTCAAGGAGCATCATATGCCTAGCTCAGTTAATGCCACTGCTATAGCTTTAATAGCGAAATGTGAAGACCCTTCCACTTTTGCTGACTTTCGCCCTATCAGTCTTTGCAATTTTCTGTATAAGATTTTTTCAAGGGTGCTTGCTGACAGACTTGGAAAAATTCTCCCCAAAATTATCTCGGAGGAACAAAGTGCTTTTGTTAAAGGCCGGAACATTACTGAGAATATCACGATAGCCCAAGAAATGGTTACTGAGATTGATAGGAAAGCATTTGGAGGCAATATAATTATTAAGCTTGACATGAAAAAGGCTTATGACCGAATTGAGTGGCCATTTATTTTTGCTGTTTTGAAAAGGTTTGGGTTTTGTGAGGGGTTTATAAGCCTCATTCAAGGTTGTATCCAAAATCCAAGTTTTTCTATTATTATAAATGGGTCCTTGCATGGATTTTTTCAGAGCTCAAGAGGTTTAAGGCAAGGTGATCCCCTTTCTCCCGCTCTTTTCATCATAGCCGAAGAAGTACTTAGTAGAGGATTAAAAAAGGTTTTGGCTCCTAATCCAGCTGCTTATAATGTGGGGAGAAATGGTTTTCCAGTTACACACCTTCTTTTTGCTGATGACACTCTGATTTTTTGCAACGGTAAATCTAAAACCTTAAAGAATATTTTTGAACTCTTAAAGATTTATGAAGTTTCTTCGGGCCAGAAGATTAACAATAGGAAAAGCTCTTTGTATGGTTCCGACAAGCTCCTCAACTCTAGAAAAAGGATTATCTCAAATTTCACAGGATTTACATTTAAAAATTTTCCTTTTATGTATCTTGGGATTCCTTTATTCAAAGGTCGTCAAAAAAAGTCTTATTTTTTGCCTATGCTAGAGAAAATTCAGAGACGTATCTCAAGTTGGACAAGTAAGCTTCTTTCTGCAGGAGGGAGATTGATTCTAATTAAGCATGTTCTATTTTCGATTCCTACTTACACTTTAGTTGGAGTTCATATTCCAGTTGGTATTAGTATTGCTATTGATAAGGCTATGGCAGATTTTTTCTGGAATGACTCTGATTCTTCCAAAAGACGTCACTGGGTGAGTTGGAAGAAATGCTCTATGCCCAATCTGGAGGGAGGGTTAAGTATTCGAAAAATGGCTGAGGTAAATTCTGCTTTCCGAGTTAAACAAGCTTGGAAAATTTATTCTTCAGATAGTCTCTAGTCTAGATTTTTCAAAGCTAAATACAGAGTGGATCATGTGTGGAATGCTTTTCCTAGCAAGGGGTCTTCAAAGTTCTGGACAGCTATCTGTGGGGTATTTCAGCTTATGCTTATTAACTCTGTTGTTCTTATTGGTTGTGGCTCTAAGATCAATTTCTGGTTTGATAGGTGACATGATGATCAAGCCCTCATCTCCTTGGCTTCAGTTCCCCCTTTAGATTGTCCTAATATTAGCTCCATACTTAATTCTAATGGGGATTGGGATTTTTCCCAGGTAAGTCAATCTCTTTCCCCTAACATTATGGAGAATATTAGAGCTGGTGGATATGCTACTTCTGAGGATGAAGATGTGTTTATTTGGAAACCTTCTACTTCTGGAATTTTCTCAGTCCATTCGGCATGGAATTGCATAAGAAGTAAACAGCAAAATCAAGTCTGGACTTCTGCTGTTTGGAATCGCATTATACCTACCAAAATTCAGATTTTTTGTTGGAAAATATTTCATAATGTAGTTCCAACTGATGCAGCGATTCAAAGACTGGGTATACCTTTGGTTAGTAAATGTAGCTGCTGCAAGAATGCTAGGATGGAAGATATCTCTCACTTGCTTATTTGCAGTGATATGGCGATTCAGTTATGGAAGTTTTTCTCGGGGTGCTGCTTCATTCCATCTTATATCCAAGATAACATTAAATGCAGACTTATTCGATGGTTTCGCATGGCTTCTCATAGAAAAAATGATTTACTATTTCTTGTTCCGGCTCTGATTGTTTGGGAAATTTGGATCGAAAGGTGTAACAGAAAACATAATTCCAGAAGGCGCCCTATTAATAGTTCAAAGGATACCATCTACAGGAAGATTATAAACATTGCATCCTTGCATCATCAGAAAAATTTGGACTTGTCTATTTGTGGTATTAAACTTCCTACTCCCTCTCCTATTCGCCCTCTCTTTGTCAAGTGGAGTTTTCCCCCTAGGGGTAGAATGAAATTAAATGTTGATGGGGCCTCCAGGGGGAACCCTGGAACTGCTAGTGCAGGAGGAATTATCAGAGACCATAATGGTGAATTTGTTGCTTGTTTTTATTCCTATTATGGTATTGAAAGCAATAACTGATCAGCGGAAGCTCGGGCACTTTTGGATGGTCTTATTTTGTGCAACTCCTTGGGTATCTACAACATTGACATTGAATCCGATTCTAAAATTCTGGTTGAGAGATGGAACGGAATAAGCTCATATTCGTGGAAGAATTGGTATTTGGATAAGAAGATAAAACTTTATTGGCGCAATAGTTTTTCTTTTAAACATGTTTATCGAGAAGCTAATTCAGTGGCTGATGGGTTAGCTAATATTGGTTGTGATCTAATGGGCTCTAATCGTATTGATTCTTCTAGGAGCGTTCCAGAAAGAATTAAAGTGTTGATTCTGTTGGATAAATGGGGTTTAGGGAATTTTCGAAAGCAACAGAATTAGCTTGTGGGGTAGTAGTTACATTCTTCTATTTTCTTTTCTTTGTGGGGGTAAGGTTTTATGTCCCCCCCATATTTCTTTTATTTTCGATTTTTTTTTTTTGTAGGGGTAAGGTCATATGTCCCCCCCCCCCCCCCCTACTTTATTTTCGTTTTTTGTAGGGGTAAGGTTTTTTTTCCCCCCCCCCCCCCCCCCTTTCTCATGTAGGGGTAAGGTTTATGTCCCCCCCAAAAATTTTAATTTTATTAATAAACTGGTAGGGGTCCGCCAAACCCCCCACTCCTACTGAGTGGTTTTTTTTTAAAAAAAAAAAAAAACATCATATTATACTTAGAAAGCATAAAAACATTGAATCATAATCATAGAAATTCATTAATAATGATAGCTTACATCCCATGTAAAATCATTCATCTAATTCTTTCAAGAACACATTGTAAAACATGGTTTTGCTTAAAAGAATATCACAATGGTAGATAATAGAGTGTATCTACCTTTCTAAGACCAATTCCCTTTGGTCCAACGCTTGAGAAACAATGAGAATCGAGCTCCAACTTCAGAAAGCTTGATCCTAGCTTGGGAAGCAAAAACAAAATTTCTCTTTGCCAAGAACACCAACCCCGAATTGACCATGCAGCAATCCAAGCTTAAGAAACCCCTTTGAACTCAAAATCCAGGCTTCAGAACACCAAGGAAATCAAGAGGGACTCCTCTCGGTTGAATTTCCGAATTTAAGAATACTTTGAAGAACACAGTGAAGAATCATAGCTTTCTTCTCAAAATCCCCTAATGATCTTCTTTTAGAGTTAGAGTAAATCTAACTCACGAATTTGAGTTCTATTTATAGGCCAAGGCTTTCCAAAAATCCAAAAGACCATTTTCAAAATGTCTCACATAGGTCGGTTATGAGTTTCAGGTCAAAATGACTGATTTTTGTACATGACTTGTCAACGAGTGAGAAAACCCTAGACACTCGTCAATGAGTGGAACAACAGAAATCTCTATTTCTACATTGTCTTCTCATTCGTCGATGAGTGGAATTCACCCAGATGGACTCGTCGACGAGTGCACCCTGTTTTTTCCCTGTTTTGTTGTTTTTCTCATTTCCAACACTTAAATCACTTTACTACTTTGTTTCTAACACCCATAAACATAAAAGAGAATACTATATGACTCCCATACATTTTATAACATATTAAACACTAAATTCAAATTCCAAAAACATTTTCTTCGTTGATGATAATCAAGGAAAACACATAAGATCTCAATGCCTCAAAAGCACTATTCACAGTACTATGAACATGGTTCCAGGGTTCTAAAAGCAGCAATTGCTGCCCCCTTCTCTCCCACAAAGCCCCCCCTTCCTCTAGCTCAGCTAGACGCTTAAGCACACATGAAGCACCATAGCTACCATCACTTTCAAGCATGACAGCCACAACGCCCACTGTTGCTGCCATCCACAAGTCCAAAGCTACAGGAAACATGCCTCCTTTCCCTCCATCAACGGAGTAGCAACCTAATGGCCGCCTTCATCTCCACACACTCAGCTTAGTTGCTACCCTCATCTGCAGATCTGCATGCCACAAACAAACAACAACCACTTCTCCTTTAGGGTAGCCACAGGTAAGCTCCCTTCTTCCCCTTTCCCTTCTTAACTTAACATATGTTAGAGTAAAGTAGTTTACTACATGTTAAATTAGTTTAGAATTAGTCTAGCTAGATTAAGTAGTGTCGTTTAGTTATGTAGTTTAGTTAACTCCAAATCTGTTCTTTGTTAGGTTAGTGTTAACTTAGACCAAATCTGTTTTTTTAGTTAGTTTTTACTTATATTAAATATGTTTTGGTTAGTTTTGTAGTTAGTTAACTAAAAATATGTTCTCTGTTAGGTTAGTGTTAACTTAGACTAAATCTATTTTTACTTATATTAAATCTGTTTTGGTTAGTTTGTTAGATTAGTTTTAAGTTAGACTAAATCTATGTCTCTAGTTAGTTGCTACTTATATTAAATATGTTTTGGTTAGTTGGTAGGTTAGTTTTAACTTAGATAAAATTGTGTTTAGTTAGTTTTCAGTCATTGGTTTTAGTATAAGTCGTAGGTTAGTTTAAGTTTAGGTTAGTTTATCCATAGATAGGTTAGTGTTAACCCCACTAGACAGGTTAATATCAGTTGGTTAATGTTAAGTTAGCATAGAATCTCCAAATAGGTTGGTGTTAACTATAGATGAGTTAGTTGAAAGTATGCCACTTTTTATTTTTAGAAACACAGTTCTTGGGGGGCATACATCGAATCCCAAGATCTGACTAAGATTCTAATTGATTTTATTCAATGAAGGTTAGAATAACATTCACCTTTGCGACTTTGAAATTGTTAAGTCAAATCCACGTTAGAATAGTACTCGCAAAACTTCACAAGTGTCAAGTCTCCTGTCGATTCACACGAACCTTCTTTTTCCTTTAAAGCTTTCTCTAATGGAAGCTAATGGCCCTTCCAAATTTCCAGCTCTAGGAATCTTGAATAAAGATCCAATCTTTATTGATCAAGAACCTTTCTTGATGAACAAGATGAATTCTTGCTTTTCCTCAAGATCCAATCAAGAAGACAAAAGAAGAGAGAGATGGGTGTGACCGTACACCTCAAGGAGAGAGAGGGGGAGAGAGAGGGGAGGGCGTGAGGTTTTAGGAGAGGGAGAGAAGAAAAATTCTGGAGAATTATATATTTCTTAAAGGGCTGGGCATCCAATCCTTTATATAAGTTCCCTCTTGGTTGCTTGAATTGTAATCCAATTATAATTCATTAACCTTATCCTAATCCAATTAGGATTCCTCAATAGTTTCCTTTATTGATTATTCTCCTAATCCAATTAGGATTAATCTTAAAAGAAACTAACCTTATCCATTAGTAACTAATCTTATCCTTATCCAATAAAGAATCTTGAATTAGTAACTAACTAATGGAATCCCTAACAATTAGGGAATCTTTAATTAGCAACTAACTAACTAACTAACCTTATCCAATAAGGTGTTAATTAATTAGAAACTAATTAAAATAAAACTTCCTCCATAAAGTGGGCGTCCCACCCTAGGTGGGTCCCACCCTACATGCCTAAAGGGTTTCCAAAACCCTTTTGGTCACTTGAATTATTCTTTTATAATAATTCTCAATGGGTCCTACCCATTTGGTTTTTCACATCTAATGTGATTCCACCTTTTAGAGCTTCACTATACCATATAGTGATTACTTAGAGAAATTAATTAATTTAATTATAAATTAAATTAAATACTTTAAGAAGGTCCTTGTGTGTGGGATCTAAAGGGATCTCCTATTTCCGGTTGTGGGACCAAGTACTTCACCTTTTTGGTTGAAGAATTGTTACTAGGAAACACCTTTCCTAAAACTCCATTAGGATCATAGAATGTTATCTAAGTCCCTGAACTTCCACCAATCACAATTAATGTCCATTAACACAATGTGATTAACCTCCAGAAATTAGATAATTGCTTGTAAGTACCATCTCACAATATATTTACAAATAAATCCTTCCACATTCCGATATCACATGTAAGCTTCCGGGATTGGAACAATTCCACTGTCTTAGTCCCTAACTTATGAATAGAACTCTTTCTCATGATTACTTTTTCATTGAACTGAACCTCCAAAACACTTTTGAAGAAAACATTAGAAAAGAACTGAAATATATATTTATATATACTTTTCCATATTAAAAATATCAACTTCGATAAAGACCATTTTACCGAAAAGCACCAGTACTGGATTTAACAGTTCAGTTCAACAAGTATCACCTTGATATCATTATCTCCAATTAAGGAGTTGTGGATTCCTTATTAAGTGTTTACACACTTCTCCAAACATAGTGTACATGACCCAACGTACCCGGAGTTAGTCCTGTGTATTGGACATTGCCGATTGGCACATCAAAGCCATATAGACAAATGTCTGAGAAAATGTTAACCTCTCAGGTCTAAGGATAATTTGTCAAATGGATAACCCTAATACAATCTGACAGTGTATTCCATAAGGTATCCACTAGTGACCCCGTTCAGTATTATGTACTTGCTACATATACTCACATGTTAGTCAAGAGTCACCACTCTCTGTGAATGAGATTCATCACACTATCTCATAGAACTACACATGTGCAAGCCATGATGAAGTACGGTGCCCAACCAGTACTCTAGAGGCTTCGAACAATATTAGGTTTACAAGGAACCGGAAAATCATATCTCCTCGCAACCTTTGCATGATTTTCCTACAATGTTACCTATGGAACTTTATGTCTTCATCATATGAGACAGTAATTAATATAAATACCCTTTATAGTTGGTTGTGTGAATATGATGCTTGTCTAATCAACATAGAAAAGTCTCTTATTGGCTTTCGAGGGCATATATGTCCAACAATCTCCCACTTGCACTCTAAGCCAATTAGATGTAATGCCCATCTTCTCAGTGATGTTTCTCAAACACCAATTGAGACATAACTTAATATGTATGGGTCTGTCATGTCTGCTTTACCACAACTATTGTAGTGATGCAATAACACTTGCAACTCTTGCAAATTTATTATCAATAACCATAGTCTTAAAAGACTAAACAAAAATGATACTGTCCAACAGTCATTTTCAGAAGTTAACTTGCTTGTGCTTTATCATTGTGCAATGCTCCGGACTAATCTGATCAATATCTTATCATATCAACATGTGATAAATATCCGGTCTAGTACAATTATATTTTCTCATGATATCATATATCTAAGAGAAACAGATTCCATCCCATAAAGGTAGAAACTCTTTTCTTAGAATCTTACTTGCACAAAAACATCATTGTTATTAGGAGAATAACAATATCATTTTCCTTTTGTCTCTAAACCATTTAGGACTAAGAAAACATGATGTCAAAGTTTTTGTCCTTCATTGCATAATTGCTAGATCAAATCTAAGAGAAGAATAATATTCATACTTCATTCACAATGAAAAGAATATTATCTCTGCATAGAGCCAGGAAAGTAATTATGCTCCCACTAACTAATTTGCACACAAATGATACTTTGATTCTTAGATGAAAATCAAACAGTTTGATTACTTCATCAAAATAAAAGTTAGTTCATCTACAGATTCTGGGACCTGTGAGTTCTAGTGTACTATTTAGGTATAGTGAGAGTAGAGAGTTGATCTCTATCAATTCTCATAGTTATTGGTCTATTGGGCTTCCGCTTCTAGAACAATTCTAGATTCAGTTTCTCTACTAGGAAACTTGTATTCCTGTTTACAAATATCTTTTGTTATCCAGGAATAGAGATTAAGTATCTCTAATGCGAATCCCAAGCTCATCTTCTATCAAATCATATCCAATATAATTCGATTTAACAACACCATCATGCTATGGTTTGTTATGAGAATTATCTGAGACAGATGTAATGAGAGTAATTTATGAAATTTCTATTAAGAGGTACTCTTCTCAATCATGGAAGACTTACCTAGCTGTTTATTTATTTCAATGCGGAATTCCTTGAACTTTTCAAAGAATGTGAAATAAAGTTAGCTACCTCTTAATGGAAGATTCATATGGTTACGATCATCAAACTTTTGTTCCATTCCCAAGTAGAAGTTTTATCTACTCAGATATCTCCTTCTCCTTAACAAACATGCAACTATTGCACTTATGCAAGATCATACCAAGCATTAGGAGCTGGATGTTCCAACAATTAAGTTGGACTTGATGAGTATACAAACTGGACAATCCTTCCAAAGGTTTGTCTTGTATCTAATGACCAATTGCTTCACTATGAAGCACAATCCTTATACTTTCCTTTCTTCTCAGAAGAGCCTTTGTCCATACTACTAGAATACCTTTCCAATGGAAAATCTTGGATTTCTTTCCTTTGCATAAATGCTCGGGATTTAGAAAATCCAATTCTTTTGAACATCTTTGCAAGTAGCATTGAACTCTTCAAAGGTTCTTACCCATATGCAACACGTGGGATTTCAGACAATCTGATTTCCTACTTGTTCAACATAACCATATTAAAGGACTGCGGGAGTTTGTCGAAGATCATATCCTCTAATCCCATAAATTTATCTCAATTTATCTTAGCACCAAGAATTGGGATTTATGAATCTAATGATCTCTGTCATATTCTTTGTGACTGGGTTTCCCTAGTCAACTTGGTGTCCACTTGTCCTTTTATATAGTAAGCTGCCTAACAGCCCTATTGTATTCTGTAAACATCTCATATGAGATTTAACATCAGTAGTGAGAACTTGGGCAATTCTTTAGATAGTAAGCACAAACTTGAGATTCCTTTTCCATTCCAAACACTTTGAATTGGTCAAGAGATTCTCATTAAAGTCTTAGTAAGGTGGTTATAGAATGACATAAAAATAAAACATACATCATAATATTTCACACATTATAATATCATTAGATCAGGGCTTTCGATCTTTGATGATATTGCTCATCATTCAGTCAAATTTCATAGACCCCTCAATCTATAAAATTAGGAAATATGCTACTTCATATTTCTGATGAGCATTGGGTGCCTTATAATACACAAGCAATCTTCCATGCTAGGATAGTACCACACATGCACTACAAGGTGGATAGTAACTATCCATCACTGAACATCTCATGCATAACTCCTTATGTTAATCAGTGATTCCCAATTTTCTTGTGACCTCCAAGGACAACATGACTGTCACTGTGTCAGCCGTCATGGTCCTTGGTTAAGTGAAACTCATTATTCTCGGTTGTCATATGATCAAGTAGGAATATGCCCCCATGCTAGTTGACACTCCCTATCAGGCCATACACATTCCTATCTACTATAGAAATAAAATACTAGGAGTTTAATTTAGACTGAATTATGTCCGATTCCTGTCAGAGAGACAAGACTCAGGCTAATTAATTCCTAGTCTTATTGATAATGGAAGGTCATAGGGCAACATTATCCCGTATGATAGATTAGCCCATTTAATTCACTTAATATTTTTCTTGAGGGAAAACAGAATATCATGAATAAATTATACATCTAATGCATATATCAAAAGCATTCACAATATTTATCATTGTATCACATGTATAAAACAATATACAAATATCATCACATGATAATAAATCAAATTTCATTTAATTAGATCAAACTAATTCCAATGAACTCCCACTAGCCCCAGAAATCTTAATGGATCTAATCCAAGGGTACAAAGGTCATTTTTAACATCAGTGGGCTTTAGATGGTTCATTCATCCATATGATGGACCATTGGTCATACCAAGCACCATGGGCCCAGAATAACAATTATAAAGTGTCCATGTGCATCACTAAAGCCCATAAGTCAAAATGGACTATATTACCCTTTAATTCTCTACGAATTATTCTTAGCACATTAGGGTTCGACAACCTTAAGTCTAAAAGAAATTATGGAAGTCTTTAAACAACTCTCTAAGATCTGTACTAGGGTCTATAAGTGTCACTCAAGCACTTCCCATAATCGTGAATATTGTTAGCTTACATCTATGCCAATTAAGACATAATTATCTCATAATCATGCAAGTAACATATTCCACGTAAAAATTTCAACATGGACTACATGAATCATGTCCAAAAAGGGCTATAATAATGTGTTTTATTTAAACACATAGTTTTTATGTTTGAACAAAACACATATTGTGGGGTTTGATCCAATTATCCAAAATTTACACAAAAACGATAATCACATTATCACAAGGGTTATGGACTTTTCTAAACAACTAAAAGCTATAATAAATCATCACATGAAATACATAATATTGCCACACAATGGGTCAACATGATCATGCTATCTTAGAAATCCTACAACTACTCTTGTAGAACACCTTCTAAGATTTATTCTCCATGCGATTATCATTATCTTCTATCTTCAATTCGATTTCTCCATAGAAAAATCAGCAACTCCTAATTCTAAGATTACATCATATTCAAAATAAGAAACCTTGAGAAATCACCCAAAATAGGGTGCTCAAGGGGAGTATAACTCATAAGAAGAAAGAGAAGAGAATAGAGAGAGAAGAAGAAGGCATGATCATGGAACCCATCCACCATTCAACAAGAATATTTATTAACAATTCATCAACTATGAATAATAACATGGCATGACAAATTACTTAGAAAGTCCATAACCTCAACAAGGGTTTTGTTAACCTTAGGGAAACTCTTTCCCATATGGTTAAGGTCTCTATTAACATTTAATAGAAAAACCCTAGAGCAAAGAAAGCAAGCATGACAAGAATGAATTCTTAGGGTTTTTAGATCATCATTAAAAGAAAACAATTTTCCTTTAATGCTTGGAAAATCATTAAGAGAAACAATTTCTCCAAAATTTAATCTAACCTTAAAAATTCATCCTCATATTCCTCAATTGATAAACAAATAGAAAACACCATATTAAATTCGGCTAGTCTAGGGATCTAATCTCTTCTATATTATTTTGATCTAATAACTATTAAAAAACCAAAATAAAAATCAGCAAATTGCTAATTTTTAATATCACTTTATATTGATTCAAAATCAATAATAGGTGAATTCAAAATTTTCCATAATGGCCAACTGCTTTAGGGATTATTTGATTTAACAATTAAATAAAATAATACCCTAAACACTAGTATTAAATGTCCATAAAATAATTGATCTCTATCAATTAAAATTTACTTAGATAAAACCCTGTATCTCAACCAATGGCATTTATGTAATTACTTGATTAACTATTAATCAAATAAAAACTTATAAATACTATGCAGGCAGTCATTCTGAGCACATGTAATTGATCCAAATCAACTACAATAATTATGGTATTATTCCCATAAACTTTTTAGGGAACCATAAAAGATATCATAATTAACATTTAATTAAATGATAACCCGTGGACTCGAAGCAGATAATTAAACAATTTAATTAAATCTCAGCCCGTGCTCTCGAATCAAATAATTAAACTATTTAATTAATTGATAGTCCATTAAACGATTTAATAGCATCCCATGCTCTCAAATCAAATAATGGAATTTAGGAAAAATTTGAAAGCCTCTTGGAAAATTAATTTAGAAAACTCTTTTTCCCGCTTTAGATTTTCGACTTAAGTTTTGACCCTCAAAACGATTGATTCTGGAAAAACTTTCTTCACGAAAGTTGTAGATCTTTTCGACGGCTTCGAAACGATGTACTGACAGACCTAAATCGGACTTACGGTCACAAAGTTATGGCCGAAATACCGAAACTGTATCGATTCTTCTAATCAAATACAAATCCGAAAATCCATGAATCAATTTTAATCGAAATAAGCTTTAATCTCCAAGAAAACTTAAGCAAGGGTGTCTAATACCATGAGATTTATTAATTAACATTTAATAAATAAAATCTCATCTATTTATGCTAGCCAAAATATCAATGGGTATCTAAGTGGTATATATCAAAGGGAAAACTTGCCCGGGGCTCATAAGAATAAATTAAACAATTTAATTTAATATTCTAAAAGGATTTCCAAATCCTTGAAGGCTATAATCAAGATTTAGATATCTCTAAATACCTATCCCTTATGAAAAGATGTTTTGAAAAAATCCAAAACAAAAATTAGTATCACACTAATTTATAAGGGATTGATTACTCCCTCAATAACTAGAGGGGGATCCCTTAAGCCTAATAATGATTATCCAATAATCAAGAATCTAGAAGATTGATTCATTAGGGCTACCAAAATTCATAGGGGAGGCAATCTTGATATAAATCTTGATTAAACTCAAAAATCAAAGAGAAGCATAGCCCTGGCTCTGATACCAATGAAAGTATGCCACTTTTTATTTTTAGAAACACAGTTCTTGGGGGGCATACATCGAATCCCAAGATCTGACTAAGATTCTAATTGATTTTATTCAATGAAGGTTAGAATAACATTCACCTTTGCGACTTTGAAATTGTTAAGTCAAATCCACGTTAGAATAGTACTCGCAAAACTTCACAAGTGTCAAGTCTCCTGTCGATTCACACGAACCTTCTTTTTCCTTTAAAGCTTTCTCTAATGGAAGCTAATGGCCCTTCCAAATTTCCAGCTCTAGGAATCTTGAATAAAGATCCAATCTTTATTGATCAAGAACCTTTCTTGATGAACAAGATGAATTCTTGCTTTTCCTCAAGATCCAATCAAGAAGACAAAAGAAGAGAGAGATGGGTGTGACCGTACACCTCAAGGAGAGAGAGGGGGAGAGAGAGGGGAGGGCGTGAGGTTTTAGGAGAGGGAGAGAAGAAAAATTCTGGAGAATTATATATTTCTTAAAGGGCTGGGCATCCAATCCTTTATATAAGTTCCCTCTTGGTTGCTTGAATTGTAATCCAATTATAATTCATTAACCTTATCCTAATCCAATTAGGATTCCTCAATAGTTTCCTTTATTGATTATTCTCCTAATCCAATTAGGATTAATCTTAAAAGAAACTAACCTTATCCATTAGTAACTAATCTTATCCTTATCCAATAAAGAATCTTGAATTAGTAACTAACTAATGGAATCCCTAACAATTAGGGAATCTTTAATTAGCAACTAACTAACTAACCTTATCCAATAAGGTGTTAATTAATTAGAAACTAATTAAAATAAAACTTCCTCCATAAAGTGGGCGTCCCACCCTAGGTGGGTCCCACCCTACATGCCTAAAGGGTTTCCAAAACCCTTTTGGTCACTTGAATTATTCTTTTATAATAATTCCCAATGGGTCCTACCCATTTGGTTTTTCACATCTAATGTGATTCCACCTTTTAGAGCTTCACTATACCATATAGTGATTACTTAGAGAAATTAATTAATTTAATTATAAATTAAATTAAATACTTTAAGAAGGTCCTTGTGTTTGGGATCTAAAGGGATCTCCTATTTCCGGTTGTGGGACCAAGTACTTCACCTTTTTGGTTGAAGCATTGTTACTAGGAAACACCTTTCCTAAAACTCCATTAGGATCATAGAATGTTATCTAAGTCCCTGAACTTCCACCAATCACAATTAATGTCCATTAACACAATGTGATTAACCTCCAGAAATTAGAGAATTGCTTGTAAGTACTATCTCACAATATATTTACAAATAAATCCTTCCACATTCCGATATCACATGTAAGCTTCCGGGATTGGAACAATTCCACTGTCTTAGTCCCTAACTTATGAATAGAACTCTTTCTCATGATTACTTTTTCATTGAACTGAACCTCCAAAACACTTTTGAAGAAAACATTAGAAAAGAACTGAAATATATATTTATATATACTTTTCCATATTAAAAATATCAACTTCGATAAAGACCATTTTACCGAAAAGCACCAGTACTGGATTTAACAGTTCAGTTCAACAAGTATCACCTTGATATCATTATCTCCAATTAAGGAGTTGTGGATTCCTTATTGAGTGTTTACACACTTCTCCAAACATAGTGTACATGACCCAACGTACCCGGAGTTAGTCCTGTGTATTGGACATTGCCGATTGGCACATCAAAGCCATATAGACAAATGTCTGAGAAAATGTTAACCTCTCAGGTCTAAGGATAATTTGTCAAATGGATAACCCTAATACAATCTGACAGTGTATTCCATAAGGTATCCACTAGTGACCCCGTTCAGTATTATGTACTTGCTATATATACTCACATGTTAGTCAAGAGTCACCACTCTCTGTGAATGAGATTCATCACACTATCTCATAGAACTACACATGTGCAAGCCATGATGAAGTACGGTGCCCAACCAGTACTCTAGAGGCTTCGAACAATATTAGGTTTACAAGGAACCGGAAAATCATATCTCCTCGCAACCTTTGCATGATTTTCCTACAATGTTACCTATGGAACTTTATGTCTTCATCATATGAGACAGTAATTAATATAAATACCCTTTATAGTTGGTTGTGTGAATATGATGCTTGTCTAATCAACATAGAAAAGTCTCTTATTGGCTTTCGAGGGCATATATGTCTGTCCAACATTAGTTAATGTTAAATCCTTTAGACATGCAAACAAATAGGTTAGTCCTTAGGATTGTATAGATTCTAGGCTAGTTAGAACCTAACCGTAAGTAGCCTTAACTTAAGCCTAATGTCTAAGAAAAGTTCTAATGTAATTTTAGAGTTAGTTTAAGTTGGTTAAATCTGATTTGCTAGAAGGTAATCTTAGGGTAACTCTTCAATTCATTATCTCTTAGTTTATCTTTAGGTTAGGTTAGTCCGTAAATTAGTCTTAGGTTAATCCTAATTTAGGCCTTAAGTTAACTTTAGGATAGCCCTTGAGTTAGTTAAACTTTGTTTTAGGATACTTTCACCTAGATTAAATTTAAAGTTGTTTCTAGTTTAGAAGAACCTTAAAATCCAATTTAGTTAATTAGGTTTAACTTCTTATATTTAGCTAATTAGCTTAGTTTCACCCTCAATTTAGCAAAGCTTTGATTAGATAACTTTTAAGGACATTATTGGAATGCTCCGCAACAAGCCTAAACTACTATTCAAAAACCCTAAAAAAAATAGAAAAGCATCAAAAAAAAGAAAAACCAAAAACAATGTAAATCTGAAAACCAAACTTAAGCCACTCTGGTGCACATCTTTAACCATTGTTAACTCCCCCTTAGCCACTCTGGTGCAACCCTTAGCCACCAACCATAGCCCCCGGGCTAACCCCTAAGCCACTCTGGTGCACACACACACACCCTACCGCTCGAACTACACCCGGTCTAATCCCGTCCCGCAGATATGTAGGCAACCCAACTCGAGTTCGACCCTAGATTAGGATTTTCTCCTTCTTGGGTTAGCACACCCTAAATGACTAAGTATAATATGATCGTATTCCCTACCTATCCGTAGAGACTTAGAGCACTTAGAGACTTTGAGACTTAGAGCATTTATGATTCGTAGAGCTTGTGAAACGATCTTAGAGTCATGGAGCCTTTTTCATAGAGCTGGATTTGACATATCCATTGGATATACCCTATCCTTGACTAACCCACAGTTTGGCTTTATCAATGCTTTGAGTTTGGTAACTTATGAGTTCTTAGAAATCTTGTAAATGCTTCGATAAATCCATTCATATGAGAAAAAATAGTCATGCAAGACATGTAAGACATAGAGTGCATAGAGTGCTTGTAAACATCATATTATACTTAGAAAGCTTAAAAACATTGAATCATAATCATAGAAATTCATTAATAGTGATAGCTTACATCCCATGTAAAATCATTCATCTAATTCTTTCAAGAACACATTGTAAAACATGGTTTTGCTTAAAAGAATATCACAATGGTAGATAATAGAGTGTATCTGCCTTTCTAAGACCAATTCCCTTTGGTCCAACGCTTGAGAAACAATGAGAATTGAGCTCCAACTTCAGAAAGCTTGATCCTAGCTTGGGAAGCAAAAACAAAATTTCTCTTTGCCAAGAACACCAACCCCGAATTGACCATGCAGCAATCCAAGCTTAAGAAACCCCTTTGAACTCAAAATCCAGGCTTCAGAACACCAAGGGAAATCAAGAGGGACTCCTCTCGGTTGAATTTCCGAATTTAAGAATACTTTGAAGAACACAATGAAGAATCATAGCTTTCTTCTCAAAATCCCCTAACGATCTTCTTTTAGAGTTAGAGTAAATCTAACTCACGAATTTGAGTTCTATTTATAAGCCAAGGCTTTCCAAAAATCCAAAAGACCCTTTTCAAAATGTCTCACATAGGTCGGTTATGAGTTTCAGGTCGAAATGACTGATTTTTGTACATGACTTGTCGACGAGTGAGAAAACCCTAGACGCTCGTCAATGAGTGGAACAACAGAAATCTCTGTCTCAACACTGTCTTCTCATTCGTCGATGAGTGGAATTCACCCAGATGGACTCGTCGACGAGTGCACCCTGTTTTTCCCTGTTTTGTTGTTTTTCTCATTTCCAACACTTAAATCACTTTACTACTTTGTTTCTAACACCCATAAACATAAAAGAGAATACTCTATGACTCCCATACATTTTATAACATATTAAACACTAAATTCAAATTCCAAAAACATTTTCTTCATTGATGATAATCAAGGAAAACACATAAGACCTCAATGCCTCAAAAGCACTATTCACAGTACTATGAACTTGGTTCCAGGGTTTTAAAAGCAACAATTGCTGCCCCCTTCTCTCTCACAAAGCCCCCCCTTCCTCTAGCTCAGCCAGACGCTTAAGCACACATGAAGCACCATAGCTGCCATCACTTTCAAGCATGGCAGCCGCCATCCACAAGTCCAAAGTTGCAGGAAACATGTCTCCTTTTCCTCCATCAATGGAGTAGCAACCTAATGGCCGCCTTCATCTCCACGCACTCAGCGTAGTTGCTACCCTCATCTACAGATCTGCATGCCACAAACAAACAACAACCACTTCTCCTTTAGGGTAGCCACAAGTAAGCTCCCTTCTTCCCCTTTCCCTTCTTAACTTAACATATGTTAGAGTAAAGTAGTTTACTACATGTTAAATTAGTTTAGAATTAGTCTAGCTAGATTAAGTAGTGTCGTTTAGTTATGTAGTTTAGTTAACTCCAAATCTGTTCTTTGTTAGGTTAGTGTTAACTTAGACCAAATCTGTTTTTTTAGTTAGTTTTTACTTATATTAAATATGTTTTGGTTAGTTTTGTAGTCTAGTTAACTCAAAATATGTTCTCTGTTAGGTCAGTGTTAACTTAGACTAAATCTATTTTTACTTATATTAAATCTGTTTTGGTTAGTTTGTTAGATTAGTTTTAAGTTAGACTAAATCTATGTCTCTAGTTAGTTGTCACTTATATTAAATATGTTTTGGTTAGTTGGTAGGTTAGTTTTAACTTAGATAAAATTGTGTTTAGTTAGTTTTCAGTCATTGGTTTTAGTATAAGTCGTAGGTTAGTTTACGTTTAGGTTAGTTTATCCATAGATAGGTTAGTGTTAACCCCACTAGACAGGTTAATATCAGTTGGTTGATGTTAAGTTAGCATAGAATCTCCAAATAGGTTGGTGTTAACTATAGATGAGTTAGTTAATGTTAAATCCTTTAGACATGCAAACAAATAGGTTAGTCCTTAGGATTGAATAGATTCTAGGCTAGTTAGAACCTAACCGTAAGTAGCCTTAACTTAAGCCTAATGTCTAAGAAAAGTTCTAATGTAATTTTAGAGTTAGTTTAAGTTGGTTAAATCTGATTTGCTAGAAGGAAATCTTAGGGTAACTCTTCAATTCATTATCTCTTAGTTTATCTTTAGGTTAGATTAGTCCATAAATTAGTCTTAGGTTAATCCTAATTTTGGCCTTAAGTTAACTTTAGGATAGCCCTTGAGTTAGTTAAACTTTTTTTTAGAATACTTTAACCTAGATTAAATTTAAAGTTGTTTCTAGTTTAGAAGAACCTTAAAATCCAATTTAGTTAATTAGGTTTAACTTCTTATATTTAGCTAATTAGCTTAGTTTCATCCTCAATTTAGCAAAGCTTTGATTAGATAACTTTTAAGGACATTGTTGGAATGCTACGCAACAAGCCTAAACTACTATTCAAAAACCCTAAAAAAAATAGAAAAGCATCAAAAAAAAGAAAAACCAAAAACAATGTAAATCTGAAAACTAGACTTAAGCCACTCTGGTGCACATCTTTAACCATTGTTAACTCCCCCTTAGCCACTCTGGTGCAACCCTTAGCCACCAACCATAGCCCCCGGCCTAACCCCTAAGCCACTCTGGTGCACACACACACACCCTAACCCTAGTACGGGTCTAAGGTACCGCTTGAACTACACCCGGTCTGATCCCGTCCCGCAGATATGTAGGCAACCCAACTCGAGTTCGACCCTAGATTAGGATTTTCTCCTTCTTGGGTTAGCACACCCTAAATGACTAAGGTATTTTCTCAATTTTACCTTGTTTGGATTATTCCTAGGGAGTAGGTAACCATCTTAGATCGGGGTCTCGGGTGCCTAACACCATCCCTGGAGCTTAAATGAATCACTTACCTAGGCTCTGATCAAGATTGTAGGTCCCTACCTATCCACACGGATCGTATTCCCTCCCCCCCCCCCCCCCCCCCCCCTGCGCGCTCCAGAATAAAATAAGTGGTGACTCTTTGTCAACCAGTGACACCAAAAAGACATTTTAGCGTTGTTCCTCCACAGGGCTCGACCCGGAAGGAAAGACGGTAAAATCTCATACTCACACATACAAACTACTACATCTCTACATGCATAACTGAAAGACACCTACCATATCTCCTACTAATACTCACCACATCTCCTACTAATACTCAATAACTACCTCATATCTACACCCAGGTACATAATTAAGAAACTACCACATCATCTGGATAAGATCAAGAGAAGATAAGTGTATCCTTCCCCAAACCATACCAATTTCCCACGTGAATAAATTATTAAGGGTAGTGTTAGGCACGCACCAACAATTGATGAATATACACCATAAGTGAAAAAAACATAATCTATAGAACAATAAGACAATAATACCCTCTCATCCTCTTCATTTTTTTTCCTGGTTTTCTCTGTCCAAACTTGGGCAACCTCCCTCTCTCCTCATCCTAGTCCCATCTTTACTTTCTAGTTCCTATTTCACCGCCATCGTCACTCTCTCTCTATTGGGTAGAAAAAATAAAATGTGGAGTGTGTAGAGAAGCGTATAGCAAGGAGGGTCCCAATATAGGTATCACCAAAGATGATTCCTTTCATCTTTAGACATGCTATTTAGTTAGCTTTTGATGCTCGGGTTCTCAAAACAAGAATTTTCAACATATTAAATGTTTCAATTGTCTGTCCAGAAAGTCTAACCAGTACTGACATCTCGACCACACATGGATCTTGGACCTTCCAAGTGTTGGTCATTGCAAAAATATTAAATAGAACTGGCTTGAGGTAGTCCCTGATAGAAGCCTTGAACCTTAATATGTAATACCACCATTGTAATCAACTTTGATAGCAATCCTCTTATCACATCCAAGCATATCCATATTCCTTGTTATTTTTCTGCAACTTAACCAAATACAAAACAACACAACATGTAAATATGAATAAAACTACCTAAAATAAAGATGCCAAAAAGAGAGGTCCAACACATGTCACTGGTGACTCCATTCTCGATTTAGGAATATGAGTGGAAAAGATAAACTTTAGCATCTATAGTGAAGAATTCTGCAAGAAAATTTAGAATTATTTGTATTTCGGCCACCTTAAACAACGAGTCTCAGGCAATTCCCAGATGATGAGAGAGGTTGCTTTTGAAGTTTTGGAAAGAGAAACGAGAAAGTGGAAGAAGACAATAAGAAGGGTATAATCGTCTATCTATGGTTTTTCTTACTTATGGTGTATATTCATCTAAAAGTGAGGTGCGGGTAGCACCACCCTAAATTAATCGCGTAACATATGCAGTACTCGTATAAATTTTCTTACAGTTACAACACATCAACACTTTACGCCATGTGCTTCACCAAAATCATTGATAATTTAAATCAGCTTTTTTTATATCTAAAATTCAATACGCCAGAATTTGCCGGATTATGATCGGAGAAGAACTTGGAATTTTTATGATTCTGATCGAAGAACTTGGAATTTGCCGGAATATGCCTCTGCTTGTTTGGTTGATCAAATAATTGTCTAGTAATCGCTTGAATCTGTCGGAAGAGAGAGAGAGAGAGAGAGAGAGACGAAGGAGGAAGGATCTATTTCTTTTTTAAGAAATCAGATTTCCGTAATTGCCCTTTGTTACTTAAAATGTTGTACAATTTGCAATCGTATGATCTTTAGATCGTAAGGTTGTATTCGTATGTGAACATATATGTCTTTTCAATGTCTTTGATCTCATCCCTATATATATATCTCTCAAGGAATCCACCTTGACATCCAACAATTAGAATCAAAAACAACCTACCACATGTCGAGTTTTTAGGGGCACTCACTAGAGGTTCTAATGAGCATTGCCTTCACCCATATATATGATACCATCAAAATGTCCTCATAAGTTTTTTTTTTTAAAAAAACCAGAGAGATAGATAACAGTTCCAGGAACATGTTAAATCCTAATTTAGACCAACTTGGATGAGTATGATTTGATTAAATTGAGCAAATCGGAATGAAATAATGCGTTTTGAATGTAAAGTTATTGCACAAAAAAATAAATAAAAAGTATTATTGCACAATATGGGTTTGTTTTCCCAATCTCCCTCTTCACTTATTCAATGATTCAGCACTTCGATCAATTGGAAGTATCTTTGGGAAAGTACTAAGAATCGTTGGAGCCATGAAATCAATCTCAAGACCGAGTGCAGCAAGGATTTGTATAGAGATTGATCTCCTAAAATCAAACCCGGACAGATTCTGGCTGGGCTTGGGGACTCAAGGTCGGTGGCAAAAGGTAGAATATGAAAAAAATTCCTGTATTGCACTTCTTACAAGAAGCTTGGTCACGAGGCATCCTCTTGTGGACTGGGACAAAAAAACAGATCGAAAACTTGGCTGAAATCATCTAATAGCAAGGATAAGGATATGGGCAACAAGGAAGATGTTGAGGAACCGCAAAAGGTCACCACCAAACAATGGGTGGTGAAACAGTTTGCTGGAAATAATTCTGGAGTTGCTGGATCTGCGGATTCCCAGTTAATGCTGCAAAATAAAGATCGTAATCCAGACAATACTTCAGATCCAAATATTCTAGTTGATCATCCAAATCATATTCCTTTGGATATGGTTACAGGCATAATAAATTCTGATTGCTGTCAAAATCAAATAGTTGATCTGGGTGATTCCAATACCGGCAAAGAAAAGGGCATAGAGCTAGTTGGTCTCGGTGAATCTTCTACAGCCATAGAAAAGGGAAACGTTCAGATTTTTGCAGGCTCATCATCGGGCCCCTTCATCAGGTAAGTTCCTAATACCTCATCCTAAAGAAAATATCTTAATGGAAATTGAATCTAGAAATATTATTCCAGATATTCAGAATTTTAGAGATGCTCAACCCAAGTCTAACAATGATGTTAGTCTAGTTGTTGTTCCTATGTTTACTATGGACATTGAAAACCATGATTCGGAAGAAACTCTAATCAATAGATCAATGATAAACAACAAAATTAATTTTTCTATTACTGATTTGAGAATTGCTATGAAAAATAATAGAAAACACTCTCAAGATAATGCAAATTTAAACCACCCTTTTCATTATCGCATGTGGGAACAAATGAGCAAACCTTTAGAAAGTTTTTCCAAAATAAAACAAACTTTGAGGTCAGGAAATTCTTTGGTGGAAAATTCCCAAACTTTTGAATACCACTCCCATATAACTCCTTGCTTAAAAAAGGACATTGATCTCTTCAAGGAGGCGGGGAAAAATTTTTACAAAGATTACTAAATTCTGATTTATTTTCTTCTTACTGGGAGAAAATATACAAAGAAAAAATTACATATGCTAATCCTATGATTACAACAGGTAGAATTACTCGATCTAGATCAATGATCCATTCTTTGGTTAACAACTCAAACATTGTTAGTAATGAATAATTTTCTTATTTGGAATATTCGTGGTATAGGCAATCTTGCTTCTAAAACTCGTCTTAAAGAACTGATTTCTACAAACCATATTGATTTATCGGCCATTATAGAACCAAAAAAGAATAAGGATATTCTTCAAGAAGTCTGTTCTTTCATTAATATGGACTCTCATTTAGCTGCCCATCTTTCTCATGCTAAAATTTGGCTCTTTTGGAAAAAACATCTTCAAGTTCAATATATTTCTTCTTCGGAACAAATGCTGATTGTTGATGTTTCTTCTATAGAATTTAATTCTGTTAGATGTGCTTTCATTTATGCTAAATGCACAAGAAGGGATCGGTCGCCGCTTTGGGAAGAGAGGTTAATTTTTCATAGGTGGTGACTTCAATGCTATCTCAAATTATGCTGAAAAGTTGGGAGGCAGAGAGGTTAACATGGACTCTATGGAAGATTTTAATAATATGATTAATGCTTTGGGTCTGATGGATATGGGCTTTTCAGGTAATATGTTCACTTGGTGCAACAACCAAGTTGGTATGCAACGTATTTATGCCCGTTTAGATCGTATTTTGTTTAACCCTGTCTGGACTAATAATTTCAATTTTTCCTTGGTTAAACATTTATCTAGAATTGCTTCGGATCATGCTCCAATTTTATTAGAATTTGGTAACAATCTTAATAGAAAACCCTCTCCTTTTAAATTTCAGCAAATGTGGATTAATCACTCGGACTTTTCCAGACTTGTTTATGATTCTTGGGGGGCTCCTATTTTAGTCAATCCCCTCATATCTTTTTTTCTTAAACTTAAAAGGCTAAAAAACTCTTTAAAAACTTGGAATAGAAAAGTCTTTGGTAACATTTTTCATAAAATTAACTCTCTTGAAAGCCAAATTGCTGAAATGGAAGATGATATTCAAAGATCATGGGATGATGCTAAAAATAATTCATTATCTAATCTCAAAGATGAACTGCAGACTGTTCTTCTTTATGAAGAAATATTCTGGAAACAGAAATCTAGAGTCAAATGGCTTAAAGAAGGTGATAACAATACAAAATTCTTTCATTTGATCACTAAATCTAGAAGATGACGTAATTGCATATCTAGAATTAAAGACGTTCATGATAATTGGCTAGAATCTCAAGAAGATATAGGAAATGAAGCGGTTAATTTTTTTACCAATTTGCTTTCTTGAGAAAATACTATTCTTGATGATAATATATTGCATCATGTTCCTTGAATCATTTCTGAGGAAGATAATAATTCTATATCTTTTCTTCCCTCTCTAGAAGAGATTAAAAAAGTGGTTTTTAGCATGTCTAAGGATAGGGCTCCAGGTCCTGATGGATTTTTGGGACATTTTTTTCATTCTTGTTGGACTATTATTGAGAAAGATCTTTTGCATGCTATTTCTTATTTCTTCTTAACTGCTGAAATTCCTAAAGCTATAAATGCTACAGTCATTGCTTTAATTCCTAAATGCAACTCTCCTATGACTTTTTCGGATTTCAGACCTATCAGCCTCTGTAATTTTCTTTATAAGATTATATCTCGTATTTTAGTTGATCGTATTGGCTTATTACTTCCTAATCTTATCTCCGATGAGCAAAGTGCTTTTGTTAAAGGTAGAAATATTTTAGATAATGTTAATATTGCGCAAGAAATTGTGCAAGACATTGATAGGAAAAGTCGATGAGGTAATATTATATTTAAACTTGATATGTCTAAAGCTTATGATAGAATGGAATGGAACTTCATATTTTCTGTTCTTAAAAAGATAGGCTTTAATGAGGATTCTATTAGATTGATTCGTGGTTACATTATTAATCCATCTTTCTCTATTCTTATTAATGGTTGTCTTTAAAGTCTTTTTCAAAGCACGCGGGGTCTTCGCCAAGGTGACCCTTTATCCCCAGCTATCTTCATCATTGCAGAAGAAGTACTCAGTAGGGGTTTGAAAAGGATATCAAAGAGTCTTTCATCTAATTATAAATTAGGAAGATACGGTAACCCTATTTCTCATCTTCTTTTTGTTGATGATACTCTCATTTTTTGTAATGGTAGGAAGAAGAATATTAAAAAAAACTTTTGATTTCATTACAGAATATGAGAAAGCTTCCGGGCAATTAATTAATAGAATTAAAAGTTCTTTCTATTGTTCTGATAAGATAAATAGAATGAGAATTGATAATATTTATAATTGGGTGGGTATCCCTAGGAAAAAATTCCCTTTTATTTATTTAGGAATCCCTCTTTACAAAGGACGTCTGAAAAAGAGCTCCTTTAACTCTCTCATTGATAAAATCTCTTTTAAGGTAGAAGGTTGGAAGGCCAAATTTCTATCCTCCAGGGGTCACCTTACTTTGATTAAACATGTCTTAGCTTCCATGCCCACCTATCTCCTTGCCGGCATCCACGTGCCCAAAGGGATTATTTATCAGATTGATAGAATTATTGTAAAAAAAATTTGGAACAATACGAATGAAGCCAGGAAACGTCATTGGATTAATTGGAACACTTGTTCCCTTCCCCTGTTGGAAGGGGGTCTTGGTATTCGTAAAATGAATGATTTTTCTCATGCTCTTAGAATGAAACAAGTTTGGCATCTTTATCAATCGAATAATCTTTGGTCAAACTTTTTCAAATGTAAATTTCATTTTAATCATATTTGGAATGCTTCTTATAATGTTGGTGCTTCTAAAACATGGATCAAAATTAGACAGTGTTGTAAAGATGTGATCTATAAATCTACAGCTTTAATTGGAAATGGTAACAAGATAAATTTCTAGTTAGATTGTTGGTTTGGAGAGGTTCCTTTAATTGATTTTGCTCTTTACCCTCCCCAGTCTTTTCCTTTTATTTCAGACATGCTTGATTCTAACGGTAATTTGGATTTCTTTCTTGTTAATGATCATATTTCTGATAATCTGAAATTAGATATTAGAGCTGCAGGTTTCTTTACTAATGACTCTGATGATATTTTTATCTAGAATTCAAGTTCGAATGGTAAATTTTCAGTTAAATCTGCTTGGGAATCTATTAGAATAAATAATCCCTGCAAGGACTGGAGTAGGAATATTTGGAATTCTATTCTTCCAACAAAAATTAAGGTCTTTGAGTGGAAGGTAATGTATGGTGCTTTATCGACAAATAACATGATCCAAGCAACAGGTATTCCTCTTGCAAGTCGTTGTTATTGCTGTAATAATGGTAACATAGAAACTTTGTCTCACCTTCTTTATTTAAGTGATCTTGCAGATAGAATTTGGAGATATTTTGCTAGGTTTTGTTCCATTGCCCTTCAACCTAACGACTCTATTCAATGCTTTATTAAGAGATGGTTCATAGTTTCTGAAAGGAAAAATAATGCCATATACACTTTACTCCCTCTAATTTTGGGAAATTTGGAAGGAGAGATGCTCAAGAAAATTCAAGAATGTAAGAAAGCCTCCAGACATCATCATTGCTCGAATCAAAGCTTGGCTAGTGGACTTGGGGAAAATTCCCTCCAAAACAAAACTGGACTTTTCTCTTTTCGGCATTGGGTCTTCTCCTCCTCAAGTCAGAAATCATATCTCAGTTATCAAATGGACTCGGCCTCTTCAAGGTATCATAAAGCTTAATGTGGATGGAGCATCTAGAGGTAACCATGGGTTAGCTAGTGGAGGAGGAATCATTAGAAATCATAATGGTGATATGTTAGCTAGCTTCTTCTCATTTTATGAATCATGCTACCAGCTATATTGCCGAATCGAAAGCTCTCCTTGATGGTCTCTTGCTTTGTCATTCCATGGGGTTTACTCAAATTGAGGTAGAATCTGACTTTAAAACTCTAGTTGATGCCGAATGGTAAATGTCTCCACCCCTGGTCTGCCTAGTATTGGAACAAAAGAATTAAAAGAATCAACAATATTTGCACATCTTTTTCCCATATTTATAAAGAAGCAAATCAGGTTGCTGATTTCCTTGCAAACTATGGGTGTGATCTTCAGGGTTCAGGTTTGTTTCAGTCCTTACAGGATAGTTCTCCTAATCTTAGGGCTCTTATCTTTCTGGATAAAGTGGGCCTTGATCATATTAGAGTATTTTGATTTTTTATTTTGGGTGAGGGTTTTTAATTCCCTGTTCCTTCTTTTGTATCTTTTTAAGGGTAAGGTTTTATGTCCCCCCTGATGCTTTTGAATCTTTGTAGGGGTAAGGTTTTATGTCCCCCCCCCCCCCCCCCCCCCCCCCACCCCAATCTCTTTTTATTAATAAACCGCTAGGAGTCTGCCAAACCCCCCACTCCTCCTGAGTGGCTTTTTAAAAATAATAATAATAATAATACAATTAAATAAAAAGATATTATGATACACTTATGCTTTTGTGATTTAACATATAATAGGTTTAGTATATATAGACAGACGCTCTGAAGGCTCTATACATGCCCTCCACATTCCATGTTTGCTTCTACCACTGGTAGAAATGGAACCCACCTCACAATAGCATCAAACGCTCATTCTATATTACAATAGCATCAAACTCACACCAATTTGATTAAGAGTACTATTTTATAAAAAAAAATTCTAAAGACCAAGGTTAGATTGTTGAACCCTAAGTGTTAAGAGATCTTAACCACGGTCAATAAGTGTCAAAAGGGACATGTGTTGACCAATGGGTGCGATTGATCTCTCCCCAAATTCAATCGCTATGAAAAACAACCTAAATCTGAACCGTTTTAGGCTCGCCACCGCAAGTTACCCAACCAGTAGTCCCAGAAAATTCAAGACAAGAAACACCATCAATGCCACCAAAGCAGACCAAAATATAGAGCAAATGGTTGACTTATCAGATATAAATGAATCCCAAAAGAAAGTGCCATTGTGAGGGGGAGGGAAAACCCACGCCAAGGACAGACAAAAATAAATACTTAGGATCCATTCTTTTGCTGAGACATAAAGTCCGTCACTATGCAAGTTTCGTCATTTGACATTATGCATTTTCTTTTGAGAACTAGATTATCATGATTTGCATCTCTTGGGTTGCAATTCCTGCAAGACTTCAACTGCACCAAAATCAATGATTTCAAATCTCATAATAAATGATAAATTTCATGATGGTGAGAATTAATTTGTTAGAAACCTTGACCAAGTGACTCAAATTCCCCAACTACCATGACAAAGTGTAAAGTGTCAAAGCTTTGAGACAAAGTCAATCACTATGCAAGTTTCATCATCTGACATTATGCATTTTCTTTTGAGAACTAGATTATCATGATTTGAATCTCATGGGTTGCAATTCATGTAAGACTTCAAATGCAGCAAAATCAATGATTTCAAATCTCATAAAAAATGATAAATTTCATGATGGTGAGAATTAATTTTGTTAAAAACCTTTGACCATGTGACTCAAATTCCCCCACCTACCATGACAAAGTGTAAAGTGCCAAGCTTTATAAGTCTCAACAAAAGAACATACCCTTACAAAACTGATAATTACCAAAAAGTATGGAGGAAATAAATAAAATGGTATTCTCCAACAATGAAATCTTATAATATTTAAAGCAAAGGTGAACCCTAAGAATTAGAAAAGGTTAAAAAGGGATTTGGCACCACAAGTATATTCCAAACTGATAACATATCATTAACCAAAGTTCAAATCCGCCCTCAGGCTCAATAGAACAATAGGCAACCATTTTAAGTACTAGATCTAATATCGTCGTACTCAAACAAAGATAATAACTGCATAACAAGTCTCTATAATCCAGAAGAAACAACAATAACCATTAAAGTGCGCCTACTAGACGACATACTTCTCTTTGTATGCTTACTATCTTTCCATCTCCTTCAATTTCACTACCCCAACCCCTTCCAAGTAACCCTCCCAACTTGAGCTCTAAAACTTTCAGGAAGTCAACACTGCCCAGATACCTATCTTAATATATCATCAGCTACTGTGAGAACAAATAGCTGGATGTCTCACAGTCTAGCAGAATAGCAAGTACTTCCACTTCACTCTACCCCAAGTTCTCGAATCATATGCCCAACCCATCCACGATCTCGATACACATTATATTTCCAACCCATCCAACTAGAAAAGGCATTTACTTACTCTTAGAAATCTCGCGATCACTATCCCTTTCAACGATCTTTGTTCCTGGTTTGGAAGCTCGGCACAAGCTGTATAAACAATAAAGATATTATTAGTTCAGTCACAAATGAAAGAGGACTTCAGATACTTAAAACTGAAATGTAAAACGCTTTGTCCAAGTTACAAATGAAAGAGGACTTCTTTTTATAAGATTAACTGTTGCACGGAACAGGTGCATGCATAATAACATACCAAAATAGTTCCCAAACAGGAAAGAGTGCCAAACAAAATGGCAGATGGGTTTCATTTAGAGGGGAGAGAGAGAGAGAGAGAGAGAGAGGGGGAGATATCCTACACAAGATGGGCACTTGGGTCTATTTGAGAGAGAAAAGGTGGACACATGGACTTTTGAGACCAAATGATAGATACCAATACAAGGATGGTCTATTAGTTTGAGAAAGGAGTCTTAAGAAAGTATTAACATGAGGATTTTAAACAATAAATTTTGTGAAAACACTAAGATGCCCTTACAATTTAAAATATATTTACATGGTAAAAAAAAGGTCATATGTGAATTATTACACTCTTCACAGTGGATGTTGGATTATCCCTTCTAACACAATAAATATATATATATATATATATATATATAGGACGGGATCCGGAGACATATGAAATAGAAAATATATGTTCACATATGTTCTAAAACATTCGATCCCCAAATCTAACGGTCATCATCGTCCCCACCTTTTATGTGTGAAAGGACAATTTGGAAACTTCTTTTTTTTTAAAACTGTCTTCTCCTCTCGGGAGACGGTTTCTTTAAAAGATATTTTTCCTTCCTAATCCATTCCTCTCTCTCTCTCTCTCTCTCTCTCTCTCTCTCTCTCTCTCTCTTTCTCTCTCTCTCTCTCTCTTATTCTCAGTTATTGCGAGTATATATGTCGTTGGATATGTTTTCTGATTACTCAACACCGGTGTAGAGTTGGTGTTTATAATTACCAAGAAAATTACTTCTCGGAGGCTGATTTCAAAGTAATTGACAGAAGTTATGTTTTAATTTGAAGGGGCGTGTAAATGAAATGCTCATTTTATAACACTAATAAGTTTAATTGCTATATGTGTTTATCTATATTTTTATATGGCATTGGTTAAATGGAATATATGAAGCATCTGCATATAGCGTTGATCATTTATTTCACTGAGATATTTGTTTTCATGAACTAATCAAGTACTTCTTATGGGTCCGTCCTTCATCACAGGTTCAAGGTTCAGCCAGAGCGATTAGGGAATGGAAAAGCGAGAAGGTTTATTTCGTAAATAAATCTGGCTGAGGGTCTTTTTCACAAGGTTTATTCTGTTCATGCAAGAGGTCCCTTCATTACGACCATCAAAGTCAAGAGCCCTACGAACATCTCCCTGCACCCACTAATCCACCTTTTATGGCAGAGAAGACTGAAGCTTTATGATATATGTGAAAACTCACCTGGTTTCAAGGATGTCGCCAGAATATGGTTGGAGAAGAAGCTCGGAATATGCCTCGCTCCTTGAACAGAGATCGAGGGACGGAACAGAAATTCCGTTTGGCTGATCAATAACTAAGAATAAGAGAGGCGAGGAAGAGAGAGGGAGGGAGGAAGAGGGGCGGATGAGGGAGGAAAAATATATTTAAAAGATACTGTCTCCCAAGAGAGAGAAGGAACCACCCGAGAGAGAAAAGGAGCCAGTTTAAAAACAAAATGAAGTTCCCAAATTGTCCTTTCACATATAAAAGGTGGGGACGATGATGATAGTTAGATTTGGGGATCAAATGGTTTAGACCATATGTGAACATATATGTTCTATTTCATGTCTCCGTATCCCTTCCCTATATATATATATATATATTATTAATAAATACTTCATAGTTATTAAAGGTGTCGTCTCAAGCGGTTGCCTAGGCAGCCAGGCGCTCTATTGGACTCAGTCGACTAGCCACCTATGCAGTCATTATTAAAATTTTGATTTTTGTAGTATTATTATTGGGGTATAAAAATAGTTTATTTGAATATAGTAGTTTGATCAACAAAAAAGCACGCTGTTTTATATGTTTCTCTTGTCTTTTACCATATAATATGTTAAAGTATGTATATCCAACAAAAAATATTTGCAGATAGAAGAAAAAGAAAAAAGAGACCGTACGACGTACGGTATTAAGTATGTTTCCCTCGTGTTAACCTGTTCTCTCCACTATTATATTATATTTTACTTATTAAATACTTTTTTATTACCTTTCTCGGGCATAATCGAGAAGAAAGGAGAGCAAGAGATACAGCCTCCTCTCCCCTACTCCCCTTCTCTCCCTTGTTCAACAATCACATTGACTATCGGGCTATTTATATGTTTTTTATTCAATCTTACACTCTCCCTCCTTCCCCTCTCTCTCTCTCTTTCTTTTTTTCGGCTATCACTGTAAATTGTTTCTTTTTCTATTCTTACTTTTTTCGTTATACTTTTTTTTATTCCCAACACTTTTAATCCCTTTTTATTATTCATAGAAATGTCTCCAAGGATGGTTCTATTAAACTGCATCTTGACGATTGAGATTTTAAAATTTCCATGAATTGTAGGAGCCCTTATTCAAAGAAATGCAGCATATATAAATCTCATATTGTGGGGAATTTTCTACTGCAAAGGAGTTCATCAGGCGACGCCTTGGGCGTCCATAGGGTCTATCGCGTTGACAATCATGACAGTGAAACACATGCAGAGAATATATTGACTCACCTGTTCCAGAAGCATGTGCCTGCAACATTCCAAGACCATCCATGCTCCAACTGAAAGTAACATCAACAGGGTTGCAAGGTGGAGGCTGAACTAGGTAGCACAAGGCCACAGGACATTCACCAAAACAGATTCTTGACAACCTCCAAAAGATAGAAGCCGGATTAGAAAACTTCTTGGGAGAGAAAAATATGCTACTGAGTGTCACAAAATTGAAACCAGCTTGGAAAAAAAACAAAATAACACAAGTTGAACAACTCAGAAGCACTGAAAATACTGATGATAACATCAGAAGTTATGCAGGAACAAGCATGATCTTACCGTTTATGCTCTCATAATGACCTCACACGAAGAAACGATCTGCCCATAGAGATTGCCCTTGATATTTCTCTGGCAATGTAGACTGCTGATTTACTTTCTCCAACTGCTGCTGCTGTTCCTGGTATAGTTTCAAATGCTCATGAAGCTGGTAATCCTGCCCACCTTCCTGATCCTCCATTGGAACCTGCACAATTGGGACTTGTTTTCCAGGAAAAGGAAAGCGGAGGGTCCCAGGCAAACCATTGCTGTTACTCATAAAATGGGGGTATGAGTGTGTCGGGCGACTGATGGAATTATTGGGCCTTGTGTCTTTAATTGATGATGGTAACTGATAGCCATCTAGCCAGCTATAATCATCCAAGGGTGGATTCTCATTCTTCAAATCTGAACCAGAGAAGGGCTCATCTACTTGTTTAGGAGGAACATGGCTAAACCCAGGAGGAGGCCTAAACCCAGGAGGAGGCCCAAAGTGCCTAACAGGTCGACTTACTGGATTCTTTCTCCAACTAGCCGGAAAGGCTGATGATGTATTCATCGTCAGACTATAAGCATTGCCTCCTGAAGACATTATCGAATCAAAGTTAGATGGTATCACAGCTTCTGGGGCTTTCATCTGCTCAGAAAATATACTTTCAGAAATGACATTAACAGATTGTTGGAAGGGGAGTGAAATTGCAGCAGACTGCAAGACACCTAAACCTTCTTGCAACTCAGGTTTCATAACAAGTCCATTTTCCACAAAGCTCAAACTTTTCAAGCCATTAGCAAGAGAAGTTTGTTCCACGAGCCACTTTGAAGCACTTGGTTGGATTGGTTGCAGATGCTGGGGGGCCATATTTGCAAAAGATGTGAGTGGTCGTGAAATTGTATCCAAATAAGTCTGCGGGAAAATGTTATCGAGAGGAGCTGAAACAGGCCCAATATAACTTCTCCATTCTCCTTTGGAGGCATTTTCGCCAGGCTCGAGGACCTCATAAGAGGTCAACTTTGGAGCAATCACATTGGCATGCTTCTCAGTCACTGTTGGCCTGAAAACAATCACCTCCTCCTCTTCTTCTCCTTCCATATATAAGTGTGTCTTTGGCTGCAGAGCTCCCAACTTTATTGTTCCTTTCAATGGATTTTCTTGCATCATGCCATTCAATTTAGGCACATCTGATGAACTAGTATGCATTGAACCATTGGACATTTGAGACTCAACACCAATAATAAACTTCTTCACCTTCCAATCAAAATATAATCCCTGCTGATCAACCTGAACTACATTGGCGAGAGCCCTTCCTGCAGCAAGAATCCTCTGCACACGGGAACTTTTCTCCTTATGGCCACCATCATTTCCAAAGGAATGCTTCCTCGAAAAATCCAAAATGAGTTGTGCAGGAAGAAGTGGCAAGAATCCTCTCAATTCAATGTCCTCCCACAATGCAAGTCGGTTGTCAGTTTCCCCCTCGTCATACCTGCTCATATTAGAAAAACAAGTTTCATCTTCACCATCATCCATGGCCACAAACCCACTCGACAAGAGCTTGTTCAAGAAGGATATGCAATGGTTCCAAAAGAATGATCTAGCAGTAGCTTGTTTCTCCTCCTCGTAACTTCCAGCAGCAATATCTGATCGACATGCTAACCACTCCATAAAAACCAGAATGCCAGGTAAAAGATAGCTTGATGAAGGGTCAAGTAATTGTAAACATCTGTGGAAAATGTGCCCCATAAACTCGAAGACAGCAGTAAATACATTCTGAAGCAGAACTGAACGTTGCAAGATTTCGGCATATGACTGGCTTTCAGACTCCCTACTCACATTATGAACCATGAATATGAGAATGGCAATAAGCCTAACAATGACAAGTGCATTTTCAGTAGCATCTGAACCAAAATTCAGCTCCTCTTCCACTCCAGAAGAAAGAAGCTCATGCAGATCACTGCTAACAAAAGAGAAGACTTCTCCAAATATTTCCAAACTGTAGAAAACGGTGATAATAAGGTGTTACTTCAGTTTGCGGGAATAACATACAAAGCATTATAAGTTCATAACAATATAATGTTCATGGTGAAATACCTTGTGCGTGTGAAAAGAATGCCATTCAGTCGGACAAATCGAATGCAGAATGCTTTATAAGTCTCAGGTATATTTGGCACTCTTTCCTTGATAGAACTTGCATCCTTATTAGCATCTTTTCCCAGAATCCTTGCTTCCCCTTTCCCTCTTCCTTTCCCTGTCATCCGTATAGGCACGGTCTTAACTGAAGAAGCTTTGGCATCTCCAAGCAGATGAGAGTAGCTCTTGCGGTTCTGCCAAGTAAATGATAGGTAAAACAATAACTGAAGATTCCCTCACAAAGTCATAAACTTATACTTAGCCAGAAACCGAATAAGGTACAATCTGTTAGATTTCAAAACATATATAATCAAGTTATTAGTTTCTAGTTTATACAATAGATGACACGACTTAAATGTTCTAATCTATATCAACCAAATCTTCTCGCCTCCGCCAATTACTACCATCTAACTTGAAAAGGCTGGGTCACTGAAGAGTTATCGTAAATTTATCCACCTTCCTCGTAAAATGCAATGAGATCCGAGGCTGATCAATTTCAGTGCTATGTCAACCATGTAGGGGTACAGGTATTGGATGTGGGTATAAGTCCACGTGTTAAAACTTAAAACTTGCTCAACCCACAAACTTTGAGTACTAACGCAGGTTACGCAGCTACATAGTTGATACTAAATTTTTTCTTGCAATTCTTTAAAACATTTTGATGCAAATATTATATTTATATGAAATACACTAATACGGGTGAGCCATATCCACACGAGTCCCATGCGGCATCATCTCTGACACAAGTACCCAAGAGAGTTTTGAAGATCCAAAGAACATGCATGGAGCCACCCTAACCAAATGAATATCAACCTCGATCCCTATAAATTCAAGTCAGGCAGCAACTGTATCTATTACTCGAAATAAAGAAATAAATCAAAACCCTGCCTTAAAACTGTAAAACATCCAAATGGTGGATAATTATCCAGGATGTTCAACCAATTGGCCATATTCAGAAAGTTTCTTCGACAAGAAATCCCCCAGTCAAATGATCCTATCATCCATGTGTTGGACAGCCAACAATCTAGAAAAACTGACAACTAAGGTGGCATTTGGTAACACTAATCTATAGGTAGAGCTTATTTGAAAATTGAGCTTATTTAGACTTTAGATTAAAGTTAAAGGTTAATTGGATGTCTACATTTTTTGAAGTAGAGGTTTTACCTCTAAAGAAAAAAGTAGCTCATGTCTCCTTATTACTTTTGAGGTAAAATCTCTACTTCAGAAAATCTAGACATCCAATTAACCTTCACCTTAACAATCTAAAGTCCAACTAAGCTCAATTTTTAAATAAGCTCTACCTATTTAGATTAATGTTACCAAACGCTACCTGGATGTTAAAATCTCCAACCAAACCAAGAGCAATGCCTAGGCTATGCCTCGCCAAGGGAACCCTTATTGCCTTGGCCTCTCCGTCACCTAGAAAACTAGTCACGCTATGACTACACCATGTTTAGAGCAGAATGTATTCAATGGTAGTCGTCTTTCAGGAAGATTTCATAACACTAAGAATAAAGCTTTTCGAAGTGGCTCCTCTTCACACCAGTCTGCAATCCATTCTTGGCTCCTTTCGAAGCAATGAAACTTTGAGGTTTGAATATTTTCAATTATTACATTTTTAGATGGAATGGATGACCATACAAGAAAAAAAATTCATATGGATTTTAGGCCAGGAGGTCCAGGACAAGCAAGAAACTGGACAAACTCCAACCCACGTGCCAATGCTATGACACCCATTGCCAGCTCTATTAAAATATACATATTCAAAAAATCTAGGTCAAGTCAACTCCACAAGTTTTCCAGAAACTTGATTTGAGTGTAAGAAACAATGAATTTCATCTCAATCAATTGAAATATAGTCAAGTCAAGAAGTGCAAGTTCTAGAGTTGGATCAACATGTTTTAGAACATTGGCATGCACATAATTACCTAGTACCTGATTGGCAGTTCAGTTCATTCTAGGTGGTTTGCAAACTATTGTGTGAAATTAAGAGAGAAATAGCCAAATTTGGAGCTTAAACTAGATCCAAAGTTCCGTGAATTAGGTAACTATGAGCATGCACATAGAAAAATAGAAATAGAAATCCAAAAAAAATAAAAACTTTGGTCGGTCAAAAGAAATATCATTTCACCCAGTGAATTACCACATTAGTTAAGGGAGAGATGGATGAAAAGATCAAGTCTCAATTGAGTATTATGTATCATCTTGCCAGATGTTTAATATCCCCAGAAAAATGCATGGCAAACATGTAACCAGAATATAGTGTCAATGTTTAACATATATGACTCAAATATTCTTTTTTCCAGAATCCAAATTGATTTTCAACCACAATATATTGCTGACCTTAAAAATGTAAACTACTTCATAGATGGTACAGAAAACAGTTCTGTTATCTTACAAGATGTACATGGACAAAATTTTACCTTCTCAAATGCAATAATCAAGTTATCCCTTGCAGTTGACAAAGGACTATCCACAGCCAGACTTCGGAAGTACCGATAAACTGCCACCAATTCATCCCCCGAATAGGAAGCCAGTATCGCAAGCTGAGAAAAGCAAAGGAATTGCCCCATACTGAAGATTAGTGTCATGATAGAACTGCCAAATCCAAAGCAAGTAAATTAGATAACAAAGAAAAACCTGATGATGGGGGTTGCCACTTGAAGGCAAAAGCCAAGCGGCTTGCATGTAGTAACTCGAAGCTGCTGCATAATCACGAGTTTTGGAGTCACCCTCCCCATACAATCCTTTGTAACGTGCAAGGTCACCCAAGTAAATCAGGCAACGGTGACAAGAGATCAAGGCTTTCTTCATCTCAGCAGATTTTTTTCCATCTTTTGCCAGAAAATTTTGATTCTCCAGACCCTCAGAGAAATGACCCAGAGGCAACCCATACTTTGCTCTGATTTTCAAAATTAAATCATGATAAAATCCAGTTGCTTCCGAAAGAAAGGTTTTAAACTGAGAGCGAATTTTTGTAATCCGATCAGGTCGTGTAAGACCTTTCCCATCCTGAGATGTGGTCGAGGCTGTGGAAGCTAGAGCAGCACTGAAGTGTGCTCTCAGCTCTTCAATTCGCTTGTAATGCAACTGCCACAAAGCATACTCTACTTCATGTTTTTCACAAAAAGCATGATCCTCAAGGATTATGGCTTCATAGTTCTCGCGCATCTGTTGCCATGCATTGGGATCTGATGGGATTCTTGCCTGGGCTGACCGCCGACGCTTATTCTCCAACTCAATATTCTGTGAAAAGGACAAATCAATGAATTGCGCAGATCACAATTTTAATGGATAAGCAAACATTTCAAAAGGAAAGCTGCTCAGAATAAGTAATCGTCTAGTACTATTTAACCAATTGTAATTTTATTCACTAATTGCCTCCTTCCCATGCTGCCTCCTCCCAACATATATTTTGTGACACTAAAATGTTCTGTTTGTGTTGTGATCCTTCCTCCCCTCCCTTCCCCAGCCATGCTGCTTCGCCAAAAGAACATGTTAGCAGATTTCCTACACACATTTTTATCCGGAAAATCATACCATTCCTTGAAAGACAATCTGAGGCTTGACTTCTGCCATGTCTATATGTGTAGTACTATTTAAACCAATTGTTGTTTTATTCACGAATTGTCATGCTCCCATGCTGATGCTCCCTCCTAACATATCTTTGTGACACAAAATGTTTTGTTGTTTTGTGATCCGTCCTCTCCTCCCTTCCCCACCATGCTACTTTGCCAAAATAAAATGTTGGCACATTTCCTACATACATTATTATCCAAATATCGTACCATTCCTCAAAGGACAAGCTGAGGCTTGATTCTTGTCATATGTATGTATGTTTGTGTGCACACGTGCGTGTGAAAATAGAAGGGGACTTCTGACTATCTTCTAAACTGTTATAATGTGTTTTTGGGCCACAGTAAAAGATATAAAAATAAAAAGGGGAAGGAAATGATTGTCTCTTCTAAAGTGTCATAACGTGTTTTTGTGCCTCACTGCCAACTGCCACATGCTGCAAGTATCTTTTTCAGAATACAAATATCTCCTAAACAATTGTAATGCACTTTTTGGGAAATGAAAATGGGAATTGTGACCCTCTTCTAAACTGTTATAATGTAATGTGTTTCTGTATATCATTATTTATAATATAAAAAATAAAAAGGAGAATAGCTTCTCTCTTCCAAAATGTTGAGTAATGTAAGTACTTTTTCAGAAAACAAATTATCTCCTAAACAATTCCAATGCACTTGGTGGGAGTTTTGTGCCTCCCTAAAATGCATAGCTTTTTGTGAGGTTAGCAACGAGATATTATTGTAAAGCAGTGTCATAACAGACCTAACGTGAAATTTACCTGTTTAAAAAATCAAATATAAAGTACGACAACATAGGAGGAGAAGCAGTTCGAAAAAGGATTAGAAAAAAAAATTATTCACCGAGTTTAGCTGCTTTAAGAAGATCTAGAAATTTCACATCCCCCACAAAATTCCAACCTTTGTGCGCTCGTCAGTGTTGGACAAGATTTTGACAATTGATCACCTTAGAAGCAAGGTAATGATCACCTTAGAAGCAAGGTGATCTGGTGATGTAACTTCCAAACAGGTGCATGTGCCAGAAGGCTGAGAAAGACATCCACCACCTTCTCCTACATTGTACAGTGGCTCGGAGTGTCTAGGGCTTCTTCCTATCCCTCTTTGAGGTCTCCATAGTTCCTCAAATTGAGTTTGGAGACTTGATCCTCAATTGGCCAGATAATACCTTCAATAGTAGGGGTGTTCAGGGCATGCTATGATATGTGACTGTTTGAAGTTTATGGAGGGAGAGGAACAAAAGGATTTTTTATAGAGAGAAGATTGCAATCTTAAACAGCTTAAGAGTTCTTTTGAAAACCACACAGCACTCTAAATCAACTAAGACATCAAACTCAGAACAAGGATATCCTCTCCAAAATGACGCCTAAGAGAGAGAGAGAGAGAGAGAGAGAGAGAGAAGCTAGCCTTCATAAATATAATCTTTTTAAACGCGCCGCTATTATTATTTTCAATGAAATAGTTGAGGTTTCATACACTTGCATAATGTTTTTTATAAAAAGTAATCACACTGTCAGTATTGAGTTTCTATAGCGGATCATCATCTGTTAAAATGATTTTCCACTCCATCAAATAGTTAAAAATACAACCAATACCACGTAGGTAGTAAATAAACTAATAAGATAAAGGAAACTGTAAGACGTGCTAAAGATAAGAATACAACAAAAAGTTGAGACGTTAGACAGTGAACAAAATCTAAAGCATTCTTCACTAACAAACCTTGTTGTAAAGACGTTCAACACGCTCTCGTGATGGAGAAGCCGTTAAGTTATCCATTGAAACAGTCACCATCCATCAATATGTGTAAAAAAACACTTCAACTTCGAAGAACACAGCTTAGATAGCAACATATAACATTAATTCTGCAGAAGAAAATTGCATGCATCAGTAACAACTCAAAGAAGGTTAACAAAATGTTAAAAGATGAAGAAAATAAAGGAGGAATATTAACAAAGAATGATATGAATAAGACTTTAACCTTAAACATAAAATATAACTGAAGGGGGGTATAAAGAAAAGCTTGCAATGGATCACACTATTGGCTCGGGAAAAAAATTTTGATTTTGGATGAGACCATCAGTTCGACCTGAAAATAATCATACTAAATAATGACAAATTTCCTCAAGAATCAACTGACTAGAGCTTGACTGTTTAATTTGAGGAACTGGTCAAAATTTGTGTAGTCCTTGTGTATTGTAGGTATTAAAATTATACTAAATAGTGCCCTAATTCTTATTATTAAGCAGAAAGAACTTCTCTATCAGTGCCTTATCGCAACTATTTGGAGTTGGTATGGCTTAGATTTAAGAACCTAGCCATAGCTCAGACCCAGATTGTCATGTTTTAAATTATCAAGAAGGTAGATAGTAAGGAAACAGAAACCCCAGAAATTGCTATGATGGAAACATACACTGTATGACAATCAAGAAGGTAGTATGGAAACAGAAACATCAATAATTGTTATGATGGAAATATACAGTTTATGACATTGTTAATCATGATCAAGCGACTTACAGGCTCTACATTATAATTTTATGCCTCCAGATTTGCCTGGGGTTTTTTGACTGATAACAGCAATGTCACAACCAGTTCTTGTCAATGGCAAGGTGTCCTGGGAAAACAAGAAGGTGCCCTAGAATGTAAAAGCCAGTCTTTGACAATGGCAACGTGCCCTGGAAAATGGCAAGGTGTTTTGTGTTAGTCTTAGCATCAATGAAGATGCACCATTAACAATTGAGGAATACAATCGATTTAAAGATGCATAAATTCTCTTCCAGAAGTCTAATTTTGGGGATCCATATATCATTTCAAAAGTGTTTTAGGCGACAGCGGCTCTTCATACATGTTTCTCAATTTTATCCTCCAAGCCTCAAAAAGTGGCTCAAAGATGGGTGACAAAATTAGTGGCAGGCATAAGAATAGTTACTTGAACGTTCGAGATAAATTAAAGTTGTCTACAATGGATTTTTAAGATTTTTTTCTCTGTTCACATTATTTTCAGGTTTTCTTTTTCTGATAAGTAGTTGTTAGGTGAAAAGTGAAGTGGACAAATAATTTCTTATGAAATGAAAATCAGACTTTCCAATTCAGTCTTTTCGGAGCATTTGTTTTATGTCCATAAGGATAAATTTAGGTTGTCTTAAATGGATATTTATGATTTTTTTTCTTTATGCGCTTTATTTTCAGGTTTTCTTTTTCTGATAAGTAGTTGTTAGGTGAAAATTGATGTAGGCAATTTTTTTTTATCGATATAAACAATCATATATTAATCACTCAATGCTATTGATTTACAAAAGCCATATTGGAAATTTGGATCAGGATGTAGCCAAATAGTTTCTTACGAAATGAAAATCAGACTATCTAATTCAGTTTTTTTCAGAGTGTTTGTTTTAATGTTTCTATGGAATTCCTTTCAAAGTTCCTTTTAAAAAGATTTTCTTCTCTGAAAACCTTGGGAGAGTATTTTCCCACTGTAGTGGGGAGTAATTGTTACCTGACCTTAGCTTCCACCACCATTGTCTCGCGATTAATTCAAGGAAATACTTCAGCTGTTTATTTTTATGAAATTACCACCTGCCCTTCACTTTTTTGTTTCACGAATCATAGGTGATTTCTTATATAAGTGGTTATTCTTTACACGGTTGGGATTTAGAGTTGATTTCAAATACTATTTGAGGGGAGAGGGATAGAGAAGAGATAGGAGGGGGGTCATGTGAATTTGTGACCTTCCCACTTCGAGCATGTCAATATAAATATTTATACGACACCATATGCTGCTACTGGGGTCATTTATGCTTTTTCTTATTTCTTTCAATTTTGATTAAATTTTTGTTATACTGTATTTTTTTCATAAGTACCATATGTTTTATTAAAATAAAAGAAAATATTACACCAGTAATAGATTAGTTCATTATTCACATTATATCCCTGTTTATATCATAAATTTTTTTCCAAAGAAGCAGCTCAACTGTTAGCATCTCTTATAGCATGGTTAGAAACATTAAAGTTTTTTGTTTGAATCATAGTTACCAAAGTGAGAAGCAGCGCAAAAGCGAGAAACAAGGCTCAAAAAAATCTTTAGGAAATGGGAAGCAAGAAATGAGATATATATGTCTCATTCCCATTATATTAGGATGAACAATCATACCTTTGATTTTATCTTACATGAGATATTTGTGGAAAACTAGGTGTCTTTGGTTTCAATCCAACAATACTTGCTCAGGATCTACACCCTAGGCTTTAGACTCGGGTCTATCCAATCAGTTTCTATATAGTCCCCTTTTTCACTAAATGAGACATGATGGAAATGAGTCTATGAAACGAGTTTCCCACCTTGCACATAGTTTCCTGGCAACTATGGTTTGAATGTAATATGCTATAAATAATAAAATTCCACGCTGAAATTTTCTTGTTTCTCTTGAGATTATATAAGCATCTGGAATATAATCCTAAAAGATTTTGTTGAATAAACATTATGCAACAGAACTTTGATTTTGGACGAAAATATATGTATTTCTTGCTCTGAAACAAATACAAAAAACTCATTGTGAAGTACGAACATGAACATGAACATGACTAAACCCTGAAAAGTTCCTCAGACGGAAAGAACTGATTCCCATCAAAGAATTACACAATTCTGTATCAATTCCAATAAAATTACAACAAGAAATCAAAAAATTTCAAAAGGATGATAGCGCTACCAAAATCAAATTAAATCCATCTACTATTTATGCCCTTCCCCATTTCCACTCAATCAATTGATATGAGTCTAGGCATCCAAGAGAGTTTCATGGTTTCGAACTAAACACCGTAAGAAATTAGTTCTATCTCGCAAAAATTTCCCATAAAAAAGGAAAAAACCAGAAAAATAGACAACCAATAGAATCAATTTCTCTGTAAGTAAAAAATAAATAAATAAATAATCTGCAGCGATGGTATATGATCCGTTGAAGCCGTAAACATTCTCTGATTATATGTATGAACTATGAACGAAAAAATTCGCGAAAAAAATGAATTAAAAGAAAAAAAAATCACCTTTCCAATCAGATCTGAGGAGATCCGAACCTCCACTTAAGGAATTGTTTTTCCTGCTCGATCAACACCTGCTATTTTGATTCTCGGAGACTGATATCTACAAGAGAGAGAGAAATGAAGGGTTTGAAATTGGGGAAGAAATCTAGGGTTTCTTGGATCTTTGTCCATGGATTTGGGGTTGGAAACTCAATGGGTTTTTCTCGGTCAGGTCCACGCGATTGGGGACCCAGACTTAATTTATCTATCTTTAACGCTCTCCAGAGAAATTAAACATATCTTTAACTACTCTCTCATTTGATGCGCGTGAACACACATCCGTGTTCCCTTTTTTTTCTTTTTTAAATCACTTGCGTGTCCTTGCCTGACACTTTGGACGCGCGGTTGTTATTTTTAACCCGACCCATCAACACATCTATATATGTCCACATAATCACGTGTTGGGCTTTTCTAAATCCTTGATATGGGTTGTGTTTGGATTTGCTTTTCTCAACCCATTTCGTAAATGGGTTGGGTTCGATTGAGGTTAATCCTACTCACCTGAATCAACGGTGAGTCATTAGCGAGTTGGGATCATATTCAATCACGATTGAACTTGGGGAGAGGTCAATCACACATATTCATCACGTGTCCTTTTTAATCCCTATTGATTGTGGTTAAGATTTATTAATCCTTAGGTTCAACAATCTAACCTTGATTTTTATAACTTAATCCTAAGAGTTAAATTTTTTTCACTAGTGTTAACTCTGTGAGCATGATTAAACAGGTTAACTCGCAATTGGACACAATCCGGACTCTCATTGCCACCCCTAATTATAAGTATAAGGATTTTGCTAATTACATTCGTAAATCTTTCAAAGACGCAACTAGGGATATACAAATGTCAAACTTGTTTTGACTTTTGTGTTTTCATCCATTAAAATAATGAAAGATCTCCTCTTGCGTCTATGGAAAAATTTAGATTAAATGCGACTGGGGTAGCACTCCTCTAAGTATAAAGTACGACTAGCCTAGTGATTAAAACAAAAGTACGACCAGCCGTGTCTTGTAAGGACACATAATATGTTTCTCAAGTAGAGATGCAAGTCAGGCGTGGTGGATCTAGTTAGGGTCCAACCAAGCCGGAGAAAGGATTTCATCAGGCCCTCACAGGATGAAATCCGTCTGGCTTCTGTCCCACAAGTCAACACGTGTCCCTCTTGACATCCCGTAACTGTGGTTAAGGTTCACTAGTCCTTAGGTTTCAACCATGTAACCTTACTTTTAGAAAAAAAAAAAAATACCCTAAAAAATTTAATTACAGGGTTTAAGATTTCATAATCTAAGTTAAAAGGATAGTTAAAAGGGCTCTGTGAGTGGACGACAATTTTGGTCTGACCCTCGCCAGACCAAATCTGATCCCACTAAGTCCAAGCTAAGAGTGAAAACGGTTTTCCCATGCCCAACCAACCCTACATTCAACCCAAGGTACCTAATCCAATCCCATGGGTTTGATTTCCCAACCCTAGGCTCAATTCAGGTTTGAATTAGCTCGTTTTCTGTCCCACTCCTTGACTTACTCTAGTGTCTGGAAGGAAAATTTCGAGTGGTCGATGCAGACACCCGTTAGCCCTGCCTTGAAAGGTTTTGGACACCTTTCGTTACCAAAAAAAAAAAAAATTACACATTGGGTTGAGCTTGTGTGATTAAGTTTTGAGGAGTGCTTAAGTTTTGAGGAGTGCTGGAGTGCTACCCCAGTTGCACTTAATCCTTTTTTTCCATAGACTCAAAGGTACATATAACACTTAAATTTGTTTGATATTTTAATTGATTAAAATAATAATATTCAGGAAGTGTTTGACATTTGTAGCCACCAAGTCGCATCTTTGGAAGATTTGCGACTAGGGCTAGCAAAATTCTGAAGTTTTTAGCTGACAAATTCAGTCCTCATCAAATTGACAACAATAAAGTTCCTTAAGCTAATGATTTTACTTTGCAAACAAAGATCATTAAACCTTGTGACATAACCTGTAACCATTACAATAAAAAGAAAAAAATAATAATAATAATTTCAGCAAAAGTATGCATGAATCATAAAAGATATAATTCCAATACAGAAGAATTCTTAAATCTCTTAACTTAGGTGGCGATTGATGAAACTTAAAATTAAGAGCTTATTGACTTGGGGAAAATTTACTAACTCTAGATTAAATAAGTAAAACTAATTTGAAAATTGGGCTTATTTAGACTTTAAATTGTTAAACTAAAGTAGGGCTTTACCTCTTATTAAAAAAAGTATCCTATAACTAATTTTTTAATAAGAGGTAAAACCCCTACTTCAAAAAATATAGACATCCAATTAACATTCAACTTAACAAACTAAAGTCCAACTAAGCTCAATTTTCAAATAATCTCTATCCATTCAGAGCTTATTAGATTAGTGTTACCAATCTTTACCTTAGACACGGCTGATGTAAGTTATTTTAATTAATTCACGTTAGTTCAATTAACTTGAATCATGTTATTTTGAGTGAACCATATGAATTAACTAATCTAATTAAAATGACCTGAATCAAGTAATTTAATGAGAAGACAGAAAAAATTAAAAAACCTTTCACAAGATGAGTAAATAGCTGGGTCTAAACTTTTTGACGACTTAAAATACTGTCAAAGTCAAAGCGCAGATGGTCTCAGGCTGCCTGAGAAATTAGAATGCACGGTCTCAATAGGTGTTTTTATTTTTTTGAACCAGCCAACACCAAAGGGAAGGTGGATCCCCTTCAATTTTATAATAATAATAAAAGTATGGGGCCGGCTTTTTTTGTGGAATGGTTGTTGGCCTTCAGGATGTTGGAAAAGTCCCGCCTAACAAAGAGAAATGAAAGAGACAGATCTGATACTCGGCGATCTATTGAAGTTTGGAGTGGTGTGACCTGATACAGTATATCGCATAGATTTCACATGAAATGTATAGCGTTGATTCGGACCCACCATGTAGGGGGTCCACTGAGGAGATTAGTCAAATTAATGTCATTGAAAAACCACTACCATCAAGTCTTTGGATTTTCTTGATAGATTACTGTTGTAAGATCTCTTCTCAACCATCAAAATGATTTTTTTTTGGCCATCAAAATGATTTTTTTTTTGGCCCTCAAAATGATTTTTTTAGGTGATGAGGGTGTCCGGGCCTTTTAGAGCACCCAACTAGAGCTGTAAACAAAACAGATAGTGGTATATCCCGAATTTGTATCCAATTATATATTCAATCATCCGAATCCAAATAAATATCCTCAGATAATAAAATATGATATCTGTATCCGAATCCGATTAAAAAAATTCAAATTCGGATGATATTCAAATTATTCTATTACTTTTTTAAAAAAATATTAAAAATATAAACTAAAATTTAAAAAATGTAAAAAATATATAGATTTTATTTTAAAAATGGTAATTTAATATTTTATCTCTATTTATATTAAAAATAATAATTTAAAATATTAAATTATGTAATATATATATATATATATATATATATATATATATGTGTGTGTGTGTGTATAGTTCTTTTAATTTATAAACTTAAAAAATATATTATTTATGTATATTTATAATCAGTGGGATATTTCGAATCGGATATTCCAAATTCAAATTCAAATCCAGTTATAAACGGATAGTAAAATTACTATTCGAATCCGCTCCACCGGATACCTATTCGAATAATTATCCGACTAAACGGATTTGGATACAGAATTAATATCCGCATTTGCTTACACCACCACACCCAACTAATCCCCCGGACACGTGCAAACCCCCCAATTCACACGCACCAAGAAAGTAGGGATAAATCCCTTGAGAATGACCAACAAGGGGAAGCGAATTGAACTCAAGACCTCTGCTTCTTGATGCGTGTATAGAAAAGAGATTTATTGAGAATACTTTGAATGATTTACATTGACCCTCGAATTCTCAAGATGATTACATAGACACCCAAGTGAGGTTTATATAGATAACAATAACGACAAATATAGAAATTAAATCAAACTATTCTTAATCTAATGCTAATCAAATCTCAGTCACAATCTCAATCTAAATCTATATGTTTCCCATTGTGATGATGGTGATGATATGGTGTATCTCAACTATACCATAACCATACATGTTCAATTACTCCCCCTCAAACTCATGTATACTTGAAAAATATGCGTGAGGTTGATACTTGAGCAAGGAATGTAGCTCGCTAGCCATTCCAACATCATTTCAGATTCCATTAATGTTGCATATAGGAGTTGTCAACCGACATCGTTCTTGATGTGTTGTATTGAGAGAGAAGAATATGTGTCACGACCCAAAACCCACCCTAGGAGTTAGAGTGAATCTTGGACGGCTTGTCATGACTCACATGACATACTTGGCAAAATACCTAGAGCATATACAATAAAGAATGATAATGGCGGAAACATAAACTACATAGCACAACGGAAGACTAACCAAACCTCTAAGTACATATATACATGATCCAAGTTTGAACAAAATGAAATCACAAAAGAAAGTGCGGACATGCCCGCCAAAATACATGAAATATACTCTCTCAAGCTCACCCACAATCACCTAGAATCTACCCCTAGTAGTACTCATCTACATGAGGTTCCTCCGTAGGTTCCTCAACGTACTCCTCTTCTACCCAAGGGCCAGGGGCACATATGTCAAAAAAGCGGCAGCTCCCTTAGTACCTGCTGACATAAACGTACGGTTGAGCATGGAATACTCAGCGTGTACCAAATGCTAACCAACAATCACAGCATAACAATAACGAGATATATGAAGTAGAAAGCAATTTATATAATAACAGGAAAGCAAAACAGTTCATATTCATGCTTGCATCACATAAAAACCAATAAATCCCTTGAAATCATCGTGCACTTGACTTGACTTGAAAGTACTCTTTTCGTGCTTGAAAAACTTGTCATCTTGTCGAGCGTGTCTGTCATGCGTGTCAAGCGTGCTTGCTTAGAATTCAAACATGCTCATGTAACTTGTGAAATACGCTTGTGAGATGCACTTAGGAGGGAAGGGTGACCCTTCTTTCAATGACATACACTTGATAGGAAGAAAGACCCTTCTTTCAATGATATGCACTTGTGAGTGAGGGGAGACCCCTCATGAAAGGGAGGGAAGTGTAAACTCCCTCCTATGCAATGCTTGTTCTTGTCCCCTTGTCAAAAGCGAGGCAAAACATATCGTAAGATATGTCCTACTTCTAAACCTTATTCTTGAAACGCCGGTAAACCATGTCATGCATGCCGTGCCCGTGGAATCGTGTACATACTTTTACTTGAAATTAAATATGACATTTGGGATTTCAACAATACATAGAATATCATCAATTTGAACAAGTAAATATTTATACCATTTAGAGAAAGCAATTAATCACACTATCATAAACCCTAGCAATTCCATCCGCTTTTAAGCATGCATTTCTTGGTTTACATCTCATTTTCTTCACCTTGGCATTTCATCAAACATGTGGTGTGTACATTATTTGTCAAAGCCTACACCTTGCTTTTCTAGGTGGGTTTATATTCACAACATACATGTGTGTTTATTATTGGTACAATACCCATCCCATTTCATTCATCGCATCACATACACACGGCATCCATCGCCCAACATCCATTCTCACACAACCATTATCTCTTATTAGGTTTATCCATTAGGAAAAACAAGGAAGAAAGGAAGAAAAATTGAGGATATGAACCAGGAGGGTAGCATAAGGTACCCGACTTGAAGAAGCGAGGAAAAACCCTCCAATACGTGCATGGAGTCGCTGCCCTAACTTAGAGAACGTGCTCCTCACGAGCTTGAGCCGAGTACTTGAAGAAATCCGAGCTTGTGATGATCTAGCGTCTCAAACCCTTTGATTCCTTCTCAAGTTTGAAACCTAGGTTAGAATCCCCTTTCTCCTCTCTCCCTTTCTCTCAACATGCCTTACTTAGGGTTTATGAAGCCCAAAAGGCTCTTGCAAGCCTTAATAGGCAAGGGTGTAAAGCCCCAAAGACGAAAAGGCCCTTAATGAAATTCTGTAAAACGCAACATACCGATCGATCGGTGACTAATACCAAGCGACCGGTGCTTTGACCGATCGACTGGTCAAAAACAAGCTCTCTGGAATTTTTCCCCATACAAAAAAGTGCACCAGTCGATAGCTACCGATTGATCGGTTATGGACCAATCGATCGCTACATGGACCGAGCGATCGGTTCTCTACAGGTTTTGACACTAAGTCCATTTTTCACCCATTCCTACTACTTGTACTCATCCTACTTCCCTTTTGACCTCTCCTAAACATGCTAGGGCCTTTCTAAGGCCTATAGAACATTATTAATTATTTTATTTAATTAACTATAGCATTCTTGAAGCAATTTCTCAAAGGCTTCCAATTCTCATTTCATGAAATTGGAGATTACAAGTCATCATGCCTTGACACACATACCAAGGCATATACAAAAGTTACAGGGTTCTACAATATGGGTCTCAATGGGCTAGATTGCTATCGGTCAATTAAAGGAGTGGACCTCAAAGGGCCAGGGCTTCAATGGGTCGAATTACCTCTTGGGAAATGAAATGGGCCTCTTTGGGCCAAATACAACATCCATGATCTTTCCTATGGTCTCGCCAAAGGGGTCACGTGTCTTCAAAATGGTCTCTATGGGTTTGAAAAGTGGATCCTGATGATCTTGACTCTAGTCTTGCCAAAGGGTCACAGGTCCTGGTATGGGCTAGTGATTATTTTAGTTGCAACAACAATTATATGAGGAAATAAGATGGCCAATCATGTTGGTGTAGCATCTATAAGGCAACCAAGGGAACGACATGTCAAATTTGAGCCATGAGAAGAGGAGTCATGTAGAGAGCCCGAACAAGGGAAACATGAAAGAGGTGGAGGACTGATGTATGTTGTGCATGAAAGATGAGAGATGTGTTAGTGAAGGTGGGGTTGGACGGTGAATTATGACAAATGAGAGTACCAAGAGATGGTAGTGCCCCAATAAAAGATCAGGGACTGATCTGGCTTTATAAGAAAAGGCTACTAAAGAAAAATATCAACTAATACACTAGAAATATAAGAGTTTAAAGGGAGGGGTTGGCGGGTGGCAAGCAGTGCCGCCCACCAGGGAAGGAAAATCAATATGATTAAACTCAAATCAAGGTCTATCGACCCACTCTGATACCATATAGAAAAGAGATTTATCGAGAATACTTTGAATGATTTACATTGACCCTAAATAAGGTTTATATAGATTTAACAAGATATACTTTTATGGAAAGTAAATCAACCTAATCTAATCTACCTTTGATTGATGTTAATCTAATATTGTAATGTTAATCTAACCTGTCAGTTGGTTCCATCCAAATGAATTAGATTATAGGCTTTCTAACAATTCCAAATTTTGCAATTGTGATTTATAGGCAGGAATGTTTAATACCTACCTATTCTTGAATCTTGAATGACCTTTTTCCCAACAAATATATCTATTTTTATTGGAAATTAATTTTGCATGTTTTTCAAGGACATTTTTTTTCCTTCTTAGGTATCGATGAGTAGTTGTTATTATCAGTTTGTTGATGGATGAGTGGACTGTGACTATATCATTGCGAAAAACTATCTTCAATTCTATCTGGGATATCTCCTAGTTCCTAAAATCTCAAGAAGTCAAAAGTAATTATATTTAGTTTGACTTTTGCAAAGTATTTGAAACTAGGGCTGTATTTGAGCCGAGCTGAATATTAAACTTGGGTAAGCTCAAGACCAATTCAAAATTGTTCAAGTTCGGTTTGCTTATCCCCTTTAGTGGTGGTTCATCAACTTTAGCACAAGTTCAAGCTATTAAAGTCTCCTTCTCTTTGATAATCTTCCATAAATGGGATAATGTTCTGATCAGTCAGATGCAAAGGCTATTACTGATGTTTTTAATGTTAGGAAAGTGACTTTAATAGCAACGTATGCTCATTCTACAATCTTGGACTGTTTGGAGTTACTGAAGCAGATTAAAAATGTTTAGATTGATTTCATTCCAAGAGATTAGAATAGGGGAGCTCATGAGCTTATGAAAATAGCATTGCAAAAGAGTATATTTTATTTGAATTTGAGAAAGTCTGTTGGTGTAATTTTTCAGTGTGAACCAGGCCAAATCTTTTTACCTGTAAGTAGTATGCTTTTTGATGATAATCAATAAAGTGGATTACATGTTTTGATAAATTTAAAAAAAAAAAAAAACTAGCCTTGAGCTCAACTTGATTACTATGTAATTATATTTAATGGATATTGTTTATATATATAGAAAGAGAGGATATATAGTTCACACCAGGGTTACCAAGTTCACTCTATTTTATAGCAAACTGTGAACCGGAGCGAAAATTAGTTCGCGGTTCTGTTTCAGATTGGTTCGTAAAATTGAGCGAACCACATGGTGGTTTCAAAACGGTCTTGATTTGTCAAATTTTTAATAGAATTCACTGATATTTTTCTTTAGATTTGCCAAATTTATACTTTGAGTTCACGAACCATTCATAAAAAAACATTTTTTTAGTTTCTCAAATAAGGATTTGTAATATATTATTTACATGCTTAAAAAATATATATATTTTTTATAATATATTATATATTTTTTATAATATATTATATATATATATATATATATATGTTTTACATGCTTAAGTATCAAACTAACGATCCTAAGAGAATCGAGAAAATTATGAGTTTATGGATCCTTAACTGTGATTAAAAAGTTAAGTATTTGTTAAATTTGTGAAAAGTGGGTTTTGCTCGGAATTGGATTGAACCAAGGAAAATTCAGTGTTTTTACTCGAAAATCATACACAATGTGCGGGTCAACTACCTGAATGATCAACTATCGTTTCGGTTCCGTCATATATCGATTCGCGAGACAGCGAGTGTCTTAAATGTAAGAAAATTGAGAAAACTAGGGAATTCTAGATTTTCCAGAATTCAATTGGGACTCAATAATTATTGGGGATCCTAAAATAAATCTGTGCAGCTGGTACCACAGCGTGCCGGTCGGCCGTGGGGACTAATGTTTGTCGTCTCGGCAATTAGTTATCTCAAACGAAGAAACGGCAGTCTGTTTTGTGTCCAAAATCAGGAAATTAGTGAGTTTTACAATTTTCGTCCGGACTTACTTTTTATTGTCAAAACTCCGTATTTTTCTCTGACAATTTCACAGCAGGTGTCGAACTACCCTGAGTTCGGTCACCTGAAGTTTCGTTGAAATCGAACGTCGTTTGATAGGGTTTCGTGGGCCGTATACGTGAGAATCGGAGATCCGGTCAAACTTGGTCAAATCGACCAAACCTAGTCAAATTGGTCAAAGTGCCACACCATTTTTGCTCATGTGCTATTGCACCGGATCCAACCTCGTTGCCTATATATAACGCAAACCTTTAGTTTGATTTTTTTTTCTCACAACATTCGGTCCGAGTGTTTTTAAGAGAGAGAGAGAGCGAGAGAAACTAGAGAGAGAGAGGAGAGAGAAAGTTGCATGCACTCTAACCTGAGGTTGATCATCGTGGGGAACGCGTTGGCGACATCCGTTTTTACCCACGAGGCCTCGAAATACGTGAAACAAGTAAAAAACCTCATTCCTTCTCTACTTTTCCCTCATTTTATGTTATTTTTCTTTTCATTGGAATGACGTGTTTTATTTTATGACGTGAATGAAATGAGTCGGAGACCCTATGTGATGCATGGATGGATTTGGGAAGGGATTTGATCAGAGTAGAGGGATGTAGCCTCGGTTTTGGACTGTTCGCAGTTCAAAATTTAGACTCTATGCAATTTTCATGGCATGATTTGAAATGGCGTGAATGAAATGGGTCGAAGACCCTATGCGATGCATAGTGTAAGGCAGTGGAATGGTCCATTGGCCTGAGTGTGTTCCTTATCAAAACTATGTATTATCAGACTTGGTACACGGGCGTGAGGCCCAGTTGTTTCGGTTATCCAAGCGGGGCTTGGGCTAACCAGGGTTGTTCAGTGGTTAGAAAACCTAACCAATGTTAAGTAGGGTCATGGTCCCTCTTTGTCTAAGTCCAGAGTGACGGTTTCTGTAGAGAGTCGTGGTCCCTCTGCGACTGATAGATGGGAGGTGTCGGTCTGTTTGTTTAGGTCGTCCGTGGTACCTCATGGACTAAGTCAAGATTGGCAGTGTCCTGTATGGCCCGTGGTTCCTTCGTGACTGATAGTCGGGAGATGTCAGAGTCCTAGGAAGTTTAAAGTGGTTGAACATTAGATAGTGTATAGTCCGGGGTTCCTCTCTGGTTGGGTCAGAAGATGTCGGCACCGTGTCTATCGGGGTCCCTTTTTGGTGGAACATCAGGAGATGTCGGCATCGGTAAGATGTCAGGGTTCCTCCATAGACTAGCCAGAAGATGACAGTAAACAAGTTGGTCGGGGTTCCTTCTTGACTGATACCCAGGGTGATGACAGCGAATACACGGTAGATGTTGCTAGTCAGTTGAATAGAAAAGTATGTCCTTATTAGGTGAATGCCCATATTGTGTGTGTAAGCTTCAGATACAAAGTTGTCTGAATCGATATACTCAGGGTTTGTGTAATTGTCTGAGTTGGTGTACTCAGGATTCGGTATAGAATCATCGGATTTCAGGTGAGTTGGGTTGGTATGCCCAAGATTTGGTTGTATTCGGGTGAAAGCCGGAACAGTGTGCGTGAGTCTAAATAGCTCTATGTATTGTTATGATTTAGAGACTTTAAGTTAAACATTTGTGGGCTGTGGCCAGTTAAGAGAGTCTTCGGACTCGAAATAAAACATGATTGATGGTTGAAATGATAACTTTGTAATATGAATACATTCATAACTGAACCTCATAATTGGAAAGTAATGTGAGGTCGGGAACCTCGGTTAGGGTGACGTAACCCTAAGTGACCTTGGGTCACAATTTCTTATATATTGTTCTATTTTACTGTAACATGCAAATTGAACTGTTTATTATATCATTATTAATACGTGTTATTATGTGGAAAATAGTTTAGAAGGACTGTGGTTTTATTGAGCTCCATAGCTCACTGACTTTTTATGTCAGCAGATCTCGAAGCTACTGACCAGTAAGTGAAAAGTCCAGCCGTACATTTTGAAAGATTGTACAAACTGTACCTGGTGTGATAGAGGCCCCTATTTTTATAAAACAAACTTGATGTAAATAATACAGGTACATGGTTTATATGATGACTATTGTGATGACATGTGTTATTTGCTTTTTGGAAGCATCTGATAAATGTTTAAATTTCTCGTATTTTCGCGGGTAAAGTCTTCCGCTTGTGTGTTTCTGACGAACAGGAGCAAATCTCGGAACATGATTCCCTAGGCGCGGGTATGGGACGTCACACATTTTGTTAAAAATAATAATTTTCCTTATATATAAAATATAAAAAAATTAAAAATATAATTAATTTTATTTAAATAAAAGCTCTCCTGGACCCATTGCCCAAAAAAAAAAATTAGGGGCTACACACCAAATCCCCTAGACCCATGATTTTTTTATTTTTTTACTTAGTCCTAATCATTTATCTACCTAGGTTAGGGGTTAGGGGGTTAGCAGGGTTATCACTCATGGTGGGCGCTTAACAACCACACTAAGACTCAAACACGAGTTACACCTCCCCAAAGGGAGATACACAACCAGTAGTGACCCTAATTAATTATTTGTACTCAAGGGTAAATTAGTAATTTATACCTTGAGGGTAGTCTAGTAATTAACCTTGAGTGTTTAGGTCATAGTGGTTAACCTTAATGAGTTAAGGTTAACCTAATAATCAAATTTAATGAGTTTCATTGGTTTAATATTTGTTATAACCAAACAGACCTTAATAGGAATATTTGAGTAATTCTCTAAATAGGTTTTAGTATAAATAGAATTTATAAGACCTAATTAGCCTCACTTTTTGATAACCTGATTTAGGAGAAGTGAGATACGATCGTTTTAGGAGGAGAGTAGGAAAGCGGCTGTAGAGTTTAGAATTCTACCGGATCCAGTGGAGAACTCGGTGATTGAAACTAGATCATCCAAGTTAGCATCAAATCTCTCCTAAGCAATCAACCTCTTGCCTTCTTCTCGAAATCAGATTTAGAGGCAAGTGGATACCTCTATAATTTAGATGTAGAGCATGTTGTGATCACATCATAGTTTTAATGTGTTTTTCTTCTTGTATTAATGATTACATGTGTATGAAAATATGATAGATTGGATAAATATTTTATACAAGTATTATTTTGATTTATTAACGATGTTATGAGTTATTTTAATAAATGATAGAATAACATATTAGATTTTAAGGAAGAAAATATAAGAGATCTGAGAGATTATAATTGTTTAATTTTTGGAATTAAGTTTAATTCAAAGAATTTACTCAGTTTCAGTATATGGGTTATAACTTTATGATATTAAGTCCAATTTTGGTCTGATAGTATATCGTTTCGAAGAGCTCGAAAATATCTACAATTTTTGTGAAGAAAGTTTTCCCAAAATCAAAAGTTTTGTGAGTCAAAACCTTAGTCTAAAAATAGATATTTTTTACATTAATTTTTCTAAGATACTTTAATTGAATATATATATGATTTGGGTGTGAGAATATTATTTTTCTGAGATTCTTTTTTAATTAATTAATTAATTTGTTAGATGGTTGAAAGATATCTCTAACAAATTTAAGTAATTAATTACTAAATAATCTGTTAGTAACTTCGCGTATATCTTATTAGTTAATTTGTTGGGTGGTTGAAAGATACCCGTAACAAACTTAACTAATTAGTAACTAATCAATTGGTTAGTAACTTAGCTCATTTATACTAGTATAAGAGTTTTGCAACTCACGAGCATAAAAAGGGTTTTACAAGTCCTTAGGAATTTGTGAAACCCTGAACCCCATTATCATAAGAGATTGTTCATTTGCAGGGTTATAAATATGTGATATTTATAACTAAAGTTTCAGTTATAAGAACACAGCTGAAACCTTTTTTGTAATAAAGTATGTTATGTCTGCCTAGATATTAATTGTGAATTATAGCATAGTAAATTTTAATCATGAATTATGATCTTGACTGTTATAATTATGTCATTTAATGTTTTGCTATATTTTCATGATGATAGAAATTTGTCTTAGTTAAGGTTCATTCAAGGAGTAAGTTGTGTAAGACCTCCTTAAATGGATCCTAGGGTGATGTTGTGTACCACCTAATGATGATTTCAAAGTGGTATAGAATACCTATAGAGAAACAGAGGATTGAACTGAGTTGTGTAAGACACTCAATTCTCAAGTGGGTGAACTATGTGAGACCCAAAGAATAGGGTAAGCTATGTAAGAATCTAAGGATTCACGTGATCAATAGGGTAAGTTGTGTAAGACCCCTATTGGCCGAACTACACCATAAGTAAAGACTTAATGAATATGCATAATTTGTTAGTCATCTTATCATATGATTTGTTAATGTATCTAAATTATAGTTGTATTCTCTTGCTGAGCTGTGGGCTCACCCTTGCTGATTCTTTTTTTTAGGTGATGATTAAGAAGAACAAAAATCGCTCTCGTTTGAACAAGTGGGACCAGCCTTAAAGTTTTATTTCCCGTTAGAGTATGAGAGAACTGTAAAGAGGTAAGCCATATAGAAACTTTAGATGATTTAGTTTTAGGGAGAACTCATGTTGTTGAATATTTTAGTTATGCTGAATATTTATACTTATTTAATGAAGTATTAAATTATTTTAATTTTCATTAATATTAGAATTTTGTTTCCGGTTCACGCCTTAATATCTATACAAATATTATTATTATTGTGTATAGGTTTTCGGGGCGTGACACAACCACTAGGAGAGGTCCACAACCACTAGAGATACATAACTCAAGACTCATACTCGAAACCCATTAATCTTTTAAATACATGTACTTTGGCGCCCCCAAGGAAAAATTCTTGGCTCCGCCCCTAATCTTGATATTTTTTTTTTCGATAAAGTGAAGATCCCGAACCTTAAAACCCAGACTAGTCACGTGCTGCATAGGGAATACCCCCACCCCATAAAACCGATCATTTTTCAACCCCTAAAATTTGAACCCGTTCCAATTTTAAAGGACCCCAAAATTAGGTTTCAGCATCTATTTCTTTTTGCTTATGTAATTTCTTTGAACATATAACCTCTGGTTTGATTTTCAGAATGTTGGGCAACCAAAGTGGAGCAGCACCGTAATTAGGAATTATGATGTTCATACTAATGGTGCTGTTCTAGATGAGAACATTGTACTTTCCGATCCAGAGGTAACATATGTCTTGCACTCTTGTCCCCACTGTTTAGTTAGATGAAAACAATCTTAACTTTTTAATAATAATGTTAAAGTCCTTAATTATTTTAAAATCCTTAAAGAATTCATAGTTGGAATATAGCTGCATGAGAAAGTGGTCAACAAAACCATAACGATCTACAACGTGGAACATCTAATTCATAGGAACATTCAAAGTTCTAAATGACACATTTATCATCATGAGCTCAGCCATAAGCGATAAGAATAGGATAAAGCTTCTAAGACCGTCTAGTCATATAGGGCAATCAGTAACCCGAAACCGGACACAGGGACGTGGGATTCTAGGACATCTAATTTTTTAAGACACCCTGGTATCCTCCCATATAACATGTTTCATGTTATTTTAACTAAATCATATTATTTTGAGTAAATAAAGTTATTATGAGTGAACCACACAAATTAATGATTCAAGTAAATTAATATGAATCATATTATTTTGAGTAAACATACAATTATTTTACTTGAATCAAGTTACTTGAGTAAACCATACAAATTAACTTATCCAAGTAAAATAACCTAAACCAGGTTATTTAACCTAATTCACGTTATTTTACCTAAAGATGAAAAGTCTTTCACCGGATGAGTAAGTAGCCGAAATGTTAGGGCGCCCAAGCAGTCTCAGGTTGCCCTGAGACCGCACAATCTCAGTAGGCACGTTCATAAAAATAATAACAAAGTTTCCTCCATGTCTCCAAATTTACAGAAGGTGATGGGCAGTTGTTTGTGTTGATTTTAATTTATTAAAACAGATTTTTAAATTGATTTTAATAAAATAAAATTAGGTTTTAATGATTTGGAAGAAAACCATTTAGTTGGATTTGAAATTGTGTTTTTACAATAATGGTTTTGGGGAGAAAAAACCATGTTTTCAAAAGAAAACTGTTGTGGCTTTTATTAGTCCCACATCGGAAATTAATGAGTTGAAACCACTTAATAAGTAATCCCCTCTCCTTATAGATTGTTCTCTTGTGTGTGCTCACACATCAAGTGTGGGTGCACTAGCGAGGTGCATCGCACCGAGTGCGACACACGCACGCGCATGTCCAGGGGCAATGGGCGCTATGAGGCGCACTTTGTACTTTGCAAGTCGATTATTCTTTTTAAGAATATAAGTCAGATTAACGGTGTAGATCTGATCAAGATTGACATGGTGGTTTGGATTCCATGATCCGTTACGGATCATGGGTGTGTGTCTAGGTTCATTGAACTTGGTGGACTATTGAATGGGTCAGTTGGGGAAACCCAAAAGACTTAGTGAGTAGGTCGGTTAAGAAGCCCAAGTGGCTCCCAAGGCCTAGCCCTTGCTTATATAAGGTGAGGATGAAGATGTGGATTTACACAAGTTATAATTCGTATCAGACCTCTGCGAGATTGAGCCCAGAAAGAGAACCCGAACCAAAGAAGAAAGCTCTAGAACTCCATTGGAGATTTGAAGCTCATCTCAATGTTGAAGATGACTCAACCCAGAAAGTCAGGTCACAGTATTCGACCATTCCAATCGGACCAGTTGATCCTCTATCACCAAACAGAGAAGTGATCTGACTATTAGTCTGGCCAATTGAGATCACTTTTAACCAAACAAAGCACTGCACGGATTTACCAAGAACAGAAGGAAAATTCGGCCAGTGTAGCAATACACTGACCCTTGGGCACTGTTACCAAACAGAGCACATAGATAATCTGTTTCCAAACAGTGTGTCTCTTCGGAACTGATTCCAAAATTCTCAGAATCTAATTTAAAAAATCCATACAGATCCAATTTTGGAACTGTTTCAAAATCGCTCTTAGAGAGTAATTCTGTTTGGCAATCACTTGTGATAGGCTAATTTGGTTTATACAATTTGTGTAACCAGGATAACTCAGACCTTAACTAGAATAACAATTTCTGATCATCCTAAAAGGAGGTTTAAGTACGGTTCCTACCAGATAGTGCAGATCTATAAAGGAACAGATCGATTCCTGGCTAAGTTGAACCTCGGTGATAGAATTGCCTTAATCTCTTGCACAAACGGGAGGCTCTAACTATCTTCAAGAAGCGCTTGTCGCGCCTATTAGCTGAAATTGATTAAGGATATTTTGTAATCATCGTGTGCAAGCTATTTGAAGCAATTAACCAATAAATTGAAGATATGTCTACTCTAATGACCACCGTGACTCCACTCGGCCTTGTCCCTATCAACACAAACCATTTTGATGGTCAATTTGATGGGACCAATTTCAACCGCTATGAAGAACATATCATGTACTTCATGAGGCAACTAAAGGTTTCTTATGTTTTGACTGATGAATATCCCGGCATTCCTACTGCACCTGGAGCACCCAACGCAGAGATTGCCACTGTAACGGTAATTGCACATAAATGGGTTGATGACGACTACACTTGTCGTTACAACATATTGAATTCCCTTTCTGGTCAACTGTACAACCAATTCTCTAAGAAGACTAAGGGTGCTAAGGAGGTTTGGGATGCACTGAAGACTGTCTATATGGTAAAAGAATCTGGAAAGAAGAATTTTCAGGTTGCGAACTATGTTGAGTTCAAGATGGAAGATGGAAAGTCAATCCTGCCCCAAATTCAGGATTTGCAGAAGATAGTAGATGCAATCACTGCTAGTGGGATGACTCTTGATGAGACTTTCATGTTAAAGTCATCATCTCAAAGCTGTTTCCAACTTAGAAGTCTTATCGCTCCAAGTTGATGCACAGGAAGGAAGACATCCATATTGTAGAGTTGATGCATCATCTGAGGGTGGAGGAAGAATCTCACAATCGAGACAAGAAACAGGAGGAGCTAGTTGCTAATGCCCATGTTGCTGAGGCAAGGATTGAGAAGAAGAAGACTGGTCCGAATAGTTCTGGACCAAGGAAGAACAACTTCAAGAAGAAAGGATCAAGGAGGAATGATGATAGGAGAGACTTCTACAGGAAGCCACTGGAGTGCTACACCTACAGAAGAACCGGACACATCGCCAAGTATTGTCGTCTAAGGATGACAAGCAAAGACACCAAGTATTGGGTACTCAATGACCAGTAAGGCTTATAGGTTTTTGAACCTAGAGTCACCAGCTCCACATACGATTGTTGAAATAATTAATGTAGACTTTTTTCAGCACATTTTTCCGTTGAAGAAAAACTCAAAATTAGTGGGGGTACAAGCTCAATCAAGTACACAGAGGAAGGAACTTAAACCAACTGAAACCTCTGAACCTTGAAGGAGTTCTAGAGGAAGAGTTCCAAAAGACTTTGGTCTTGACTATGAAGTATGTTTGGTATAAAAAGATCCTACTAATACAGAAACCATGTCGTCACATGATGCTATATTTTGGAATGAAGCAATTACTGAAGAGATGAATTCTATCATGTCCAACAACACCTGGTCTTTGGTGGACCTGCCTCTAGGCACCAAGACTATTGGATGTAAGTAGATCTTCAAAAGCTAAAGCCAGATGGAACAATTGACAAGTATAAGGCTAGGCTTGTAGCGAAAGGTTTTATACAGCGAGAAGATTTCGATTACTTCGATACCTATGCTCTTGTAGCGAGGATATCAACTATCAGGATGATGATAGCTCTGACTGCTATTAAGAATTTGATTATCCATCAAATGAATGTGAAGACTACTTTCCTCAATGGAGATCTCGATGAAGAGATTTACATGGATTAGCCAAAATGTTACATATTGCCTAGAAATGAGAAGAAAGTATGTAAGTTACTAAAGTCTTTATATAGACTCAAGCAAGCACCTAAACAGTGGTATGACAAGTTTAAAAGAATCCTCCTAGCTGATGGTTACCAGGTGAATAGCGAAGATATTTGCGTTTATAGCAAATTTAATGGAGACTCCAACGTTATTATCTGCATATACTTAGATGACATGCTCATCTTCAAGACTGATCTGGAGAGTGTTTTGAACACTAAAGCATTCTTATCTTCCAACTTCGATATGAAGGATTTGGGTGAAGTCGATGTTATTTTGGGAATCAAAATATTTTGAAGTGCTGATGGGATTACCCAGTCTTAGGCGAGCTACACTGAAAATATTCTCAAGAGGTTCAATCACTTCGATTGTTGACCGATTCTCACACTATATGATTCCAGCATTAAACTGACGAAGAATGAAGGCAGATGTATAGCTCAACTAGAGTACTCCCAAGTAATTGATAGTCTTATGTACGTCATGCATTGCACCAGGCTTGACATAGCCTATGTAGTAGGAAAGTTGAGCAGATATACCAACAACCCTTCTCAAGTGCATTGGGACTCTCTTCACAGAGTTTTAAAGTATTTAAAAGGTACCATGCACGGGTTGCAATATGGGAGTTTTCCCGCTATTGTTGAAGGATACAGCGATGCGACGTGGAATTCAGAACAAGATAAATCTACCTCAGTTACTGCTTGGATTTATACTCTGGGAGGAGGTATCATTTCATGAAATCCAAGAAGCAGACTTGTATAACTTATTCTACAATGGAATCTGAGTTTATAGCACTCTCATCTACAGGAGAGGAAACTGAGTGGCTCAGAAATGTATTGATAGACGTACCAGTATGGAGCAAGCCAGTGCCGACAATCACAATCTATTGTGATAATCAGACTGCTATGCTTAAAGCATACAACATGAATTATAATGAGAAATCCAAACAGATACGTCTAAAGCATCAACATGTAAAGGGTCTTATTGATGATGGCGTGGTGGCCATTCAATATGTTAAGTACAAAGAAAATTTGACAGATCATTTATCCAAGTGCCTTGGAAGAGATATAATTTCATCGACATCGAGGAGAATGATACTGAACAACCTGTAATGATATAAGACATAGTAGGAACCCTACTTAATGAGCTTCTCAAGTTCAAAGGGAGAGAACAAGCTACGGTCTTATTTATTTGTATGCACTACATTTTAATGAAAATAAGACATGTTCATTCCTATGATGTAGTAATGTAATTTATTGCAGATGTATATCTTACAGATGATCTCTTATATTTTGTTAAGGTAAAGAATTTTATGATAATTCTCTTAATGAGACCATGGACCTATTCAGGTCGGAGTGAGTATAGAGACGCTCTTGATGGCTCATATTTCTGTGTGGAAGCTAGTCACTTCCTATGAGATTACAGGTAATCTCTAGAGCGCACAATAAACTAGGATTTGGCATAGACTCAAAAGTGCAAAGCTAATGTGTACAATTTACCTCTGAAAAAAGTATGTATGCGAGGTTTTTCCATATGGGTCTGTTAATTCAAGGCACGTCCACTACGTTCTCAAATTAACTTTGATTAGTTTGCACTAAGTGAAAGTTCAAACCTTAAAGGTGCTTTTATTTATGTATAGGACTTTCTAGGATGCCCATTCTATAATAATTTAAAATAATTGTTTTATAAATCAAGTAGGGGTTTGTTGATTTTGATTTATTAAAACAAATTTTTTAATAGGTTTTAATAAAATAAAAGTTGAGTTTTAATGATTTGGAAGAAAACCATTTGGTTGGATTTGAAATAGTGTTTTTACACTAGTGGTTTTGGGGAGAAAAAACCATGTTTTCAAAAGAAAACTGTTGGGACTTTTATTAGTTTCACATCAGAAATTAATGAGAGTTGAAACCACTTAATAAGTAATCTCCTCTCCTTAGAGATTGTTGTCTTATGTGTGCTCACACACCAAGTGTGGGTGCACTAGCAAGGTGCATCGCACGGAGCGCGACACGCGTACGTACAGGGCAATGGGCACTATGAGGCGCACTTTGCACTTCACGAGTCGTTTGAGTCGCCTATTCTTTTTAAGAGTAGAACTCAACCCAGAAAGTCAGATCGGAGTATTCGACTAGTCCATTCGAACCAGTTGATCCTCTATCACTAAACAAAGAAGTGATCTGACTATTAGTCTAGCCAATTGAGATCGCTCTGTAACGAAACAGAGCACTGTTCGGATTTACCAAGAACAGAAGGAGAACTCGGCCAATGTAGCAATACATTGACCCTTGGGCACTGTTACCAAACAGAGCCCGTAGATAATCTGTTTCCAAATAGTGTTTCTTCGAAACTGATTCCAAAATTTTCAGAATCTGGTTTACAGAATCCATACAGATCAAATTCTGGAACTGTTTCAGAATCGCTCCTAGAGAGTAATTCTGTATGGCAGTCACTTGTGATAGCCTAATTTGGTTTATACAATCTGTGTAACCAGAATAACTCAGAGCTTAACTGGAATAACAATTTGTGGGCATCCTAAAAGGAGGTTTAAGTACAGTTCCTACCAGATAGTGCAGATTTGTAGAGGAACAAATCGATTCTTGTTTAGGTTGAATTCCGGGGATAGAGTTGTCTTAATCCGTTGCACAAACTGGAGGCTCCAACTATCTTCAAGAAACGCTTGTCGCGCCTCTTAACCGAAATTGATCAAGGATATTTTGTGGTCATCGTGTGCAAGCTATTTGAAGTAATTAACCAACAATTGCATGTTTTTCGACTCTTGGAATGATCACTGGATTGGTAGGAGAGGCTAAGGACAAGCATTTCACATTTCAGTGTAACAGCAGTTGTAAAGTGATGATGCAATACTCAATAATCTGTAAATTTTGGGAAGTAAAGTTCTCATTTTTCTCAAAAAGGTCTCTGTTCGTGATCTCATATGGGCACATCTTTCGAATGAAAATTGTAAATTCTCATAGTGTTCATAATCATATTGAGGAATTTAAGGGTCCTTGTTATCCTGAACCCTTCCATTTTGTTGTAAAGTGAATCTGCAACAGATTTTATATCTGAATAAACTGCTCAAAACTATGTGTTACATCTTTAAAGTTTAAACAAGCTTGTTACAACTAAAATAGTATATGCATTAAACAAGCTTTTACTCATTGATAATAATGCACTAGTGATTAACCCATTCAGTTCTGTTGAGGAAAATTGCAAAATGTCGTACTCATTTAGAGGAAACAACCCTCTGAATCAGCTTCTCTTATGAAATTAGCTCATCTGATATATCATTTAAGCAGGTCAAACTCTTGAGAAGGTGGTTAAGGGGCACCTCATAGAGGGGAGATCCGGGGTTGGATCCTCGGGGGCAATCCCAATTAAGTGTACGATAGTGCTAATCGGAATCCTCAATGAGAGCCAGACTAATGAATTTTGAGCCTTTTCTAGATTGGCTGACAAATTGTTTTCTAATCTCAAAGCAGTTTCAAACTAGAGGGAGATATATACGGTCTCCCATTCATCCATTCTGGTTTGGAGAATCTACATAGAACTCATTCCTTAATGGGACTAGTTTTTAAATCTTTTTTGGGGGATTGGCAGTGGCCCGAGTCGGGTCATTACTCTCAACTTAGCCTAACCCATTTTTATAAACTAGTTGAAAAGTGCAAACGATCATAATCCAATAAGGACCCACAAAATATTTTAAATTATATAACAGCATTTACACTAAAATATTAATATTTAATAAAAAAAAATTTAGGGTATACTTATATCTTAATTTATCAATAACAAGGTATTGTGGTCAGGTTTTGGGTTCCCCAACCCGGCTTAGGATTGTCTCCGAAGCCAGAAAGGTGGTCTCGGGCATCCATACATCATGCGACAGGTGGCCTTAAAAAGGGTAGAAGTAATTTCATTTTCTCCCCATGATTTTGACTTCTCCCTACTTGATATCTCTCTCCCTTTTTCTCTTTTTCTCATCCATTTATCGCCACATGTCCTCTAGTGTGTGGAGAAATCAAAATCATGGACCATGATTTTGACTTCTCCACCACATGTCCTCTATTTTGTGGACACCCGGGAGGAGCCTTTCTGGCCTCGCCAGAGAGAATCCGAGGCCCCCCAAACCCAACCCTCTTCAAAAAACAAACCGTTCCATTAGGTCAACCCAAACCTGTGAAAAGTTGGATAGATTGACAGGTTGGATGAGAAATTGCCACCCCTCATATTTTATTGCAGTTATCCAATAAATTCTCTTTGCAGAAGTGGAGCATTTGAGAGTTCCTGGATATGCTTGAACATGTCTCCCTAAAGATGGACAAAGTCAACTCAGACAGGCTAAGACAATGAAATATTCTCCGGCTAGTGCAATGTTTTGGCAGCCATTACTAGTCTTCCTTCTGCACCCAAATGTAATCAGAAGCTATTGCTATAAGAGAAACCTAAGCTTTGGTAATAGAATCTAAGGGTGAAGCTCGAGTTGCACACAAAGGTTTTAGGCTTAGCCTCTTCAACTTAATTGGAATTTTAGACAACAATAATACGAGATATGCAAACAAGGTAGCTCATAAGTTAGCTACAGAGGCAGTTAAGTATCGTGGATGAAGTCCTATCTTCAATGGCTTTTTCTGATGTTAGAAAATACCTACCTCCCCAGAGTCTTGATGTATTCTTTTGTCCTGATAATGATATTTTCATTTGCCCGAAAGGAAGACAATGAATCCAGCAATGCAAATGATGTCTTGATGTATTCTTTTGTCCTAATAATGACATTTTTATCAGTAAGTACAAAGGTAAGAGATGAGATATCTAGCAATGCAAATGGCGGGTAATGAATCCAACTCAAAAAGTAAGTTGTTATGAAACTAAACATCGTGGAGCCTGCATTTCAACCATTTTATTTAAATACGAATGTTAAAATCTACTATTTCGTTGGACATATTGTTCAATATCACACCACCACTATGACAATTTGATGGAGAATATTTCTACAATCAAGGAAATGATCAAGGCATAGATTCCAGTAAACGGGATTCACGATTATGACTTTTACATAGCAATGGAATCTCCAAGGAAGACTGACTGTCCACATGAGCCTCAAGATAGGAAAAACATCCTGAGGCTTAACTTGCCATGCATTTCCACTATGTAACCAAATGCCGGTCCTCATTGATCCCCGCCCCCCTTTTTAGCACCCATTAACTGTGGTTAAAATTCACTCACCCCTATGATTCATCTATTTAACCTTGATTTTTAGAAAAAAGTAAAAATAAAATATTAACTTTAAGTAGGTTAAGTTTAACCAAAAACTTAATCAGAGTTGAAGGGGATGAAATGAGAAGGCATTTGATTCTGTAGTCAAATGCGGGGTGGGCTAGTCCTTACTCTTTTTGAAACTGTTCACGTGAAGACTTTGATCTTAAACAGGGTGGGTGTAGGCTTTCAAATGATCTTAGTCAAGAAATATGATGGTCTAGGATCAACAAGATTTATAAGAAGCAACTTGAGCAAGAAAAAGTCATTTGTTTCTAAGGTCCAGAGCCCAGATTCTACTTTTTTTTAATGCATATTTTTGGTCCTTTAGAGAGGAAGCCAACTGTGAAAGAAAAAAGAAGGCAAAACCAGGACAAATCTATTTTGTAAATACATTTCATTTTTGATATTTATAATAAAAAGAGAGCAAAGCATATTGATAGCTAATAATAATCCCAATCAATAATTAAAGACTGGGAATCATGGATGCATGTAGTCTTTCAAGTATAGAATGATGTATGGCATAGATGGGATGACATACCTTAGTAATGCAAATGAAGGACTCTCCACCAGAACTCACGAGCCTCAAGAAATCAACCATTAAAATTACTGTCGATCTGAACCTGCTTGAGTCATAGGGAATTATGATGCCAGGAGGATACATACGGTTTAAGAATTCCTAATCTTGGATTTCAAGGTCTTGTGCAGGATCTTCTTCTTACAGTTTAATGCAATTTTCTATACATCTATTGCTCCTGAGCTACTTATATGTCTATGGTTTCAGTCATGCTCTAATGAAGATTTTCTAAATTTGAGATGCCAAATTGGAGGAGAGAATAAGAGAAGGTGTGAAACATTGTGAGTCTGTGACGGGCAACCAAATATGTATTTAACAACAATTTTTCTATGTACAACTTTACAGAGAGCCCTAAATAAACTTCGAAAGTTGAGAGCATAGTTATTTACATGATATGCACCTAACAAGAAGCCAATATGACTCAAACTACTTAATACATATATAGACAACTGAACCATGATCGTGAGCTCCTCCACCATAAAATTTCAACTCAATTGAGACGAGAGAATGAGATATATTATGCTTTGGATAAGTGCTGCAATGCCACATTGGATGAACTGCCGAAATTTCCTTGCCTGTTTTTTTTTTTTTCTTTTATAACTCATGATCTATATGTTTTGTCTGTACGTGCTAGCTTTTCCATTTCACATTCCCAAGCCATCCAAATCCAATTAATGATTCTCCTGTCTGTATCCTCACGAGTTGCCTTCTGTAGGGTATAATAATATTCCTGAGGCCTGCATTTGCCAGGGAAAAAAACATTGAACACAATAAAGTACTCATCAACATGAAAAACATAAAACATAGCTTCACATAAGGGAGGAGTAGGAAGTAAAATGCAATATCAGAGTGCTGCAAGTACCTGTAATGCACATTGTCTTATAAAGATGAGCAATTCGAGCATCTCCTTTTGTACTCATACGAGGTCTCTCTAAGCACTCAAGAAATGCTAGGTCTGCCTTCAGAAGCTTAGCTTGATCGTGACTATCATAACCAATGTCGTGGCAATAGCAGCAAAAATCCAACCAGTCAATTGGGCGTTGGTCCCACAAAAGAGTGCCATTATCTTTCCCACTCGACCAGTTGGGCCCACAGTAATGCCCATATCGCGGAAAGAACTGTGAAAGGAAGGCTCTTGCACCATTATGCCAGGGGACCTTGGCTACATAGGGTCTGAATAGAGGGACATAACATCCGCCACCAGACTCAAGAGTTCCATGTGGCCGTGCTCGTCTTTGCAACTCTCTATTTACTGTGTGTGGCATTCGCCGCGTATCCCCACTATTGATAGCCCAAGGAACTATGGACAAGAGGGACCATCCCCAGATCTTGATCTTAAAAAAAGCCAATTGTTTCGACGATTCCATCACTGAGCCAGCAGACTTCAGTGTGGATCTCAGATCCATATTTGAATTGATTCCAAACCAAGGAATATTATTAAGGAACCCCAAGTTCATGGGGGCATATGAGATTTCTCACCAAATGATAAACCCAACCCTCTAACACGTCACTGGTTTGGAAAATCCCCAATTAGTCCTGAAAGAGAAAGCATAATTATAGCTAATTTCTCATCATTTATAAAGAACAGATTTTTCGACAAAATATTTCACTGAATCTATAAATTCACATCCCCCTTCTCATCAAGAAACCCTAGAACGTGATCTCACTCGTTCATCAACTTAAATTTTTTTTTTTTTTTTTAAATCGCAATTATAGCACCAAAAACAACATGAAATTCAAGAACAAATCCACAAACCCTAATTTTGAAAGATCACCTGTTTGGAAATCCAAAAATAGGTATTATCTATCATGAAATGAAATCATCAAGGAATAAATAAATAAGAAGCCAAAATATTGAAAGATTACCTGTTTGAAATGAAAAAAAGCAGTCGAAAAATGATCCAAATCGAAACAAGTTCTGGAGCCACCGTACCCTAAATCTGTAGGAACATGAAATCTGTGGAAACAGAAGACGATAACAGTCTTATTGAAGATTTTTTTTTAAAAAAAATCTCTGAGTAAACACCGACACTCGCTCTCTCTCTATCACCAAGCTTTCGAAAAGCGTGTGGATTTCTCTTATCTTCTTCGGCTGAGTGGGCGCGACCGAATGGGACCCAATCTCTGCCTCCCAATAACGGCACGAGAAAGAACACAGAAACGAAAAAGAGACCTTTCATCCTTTTCTCTTTCTCAAGAAACGCTGCTGGGCTAGCGACTGTTCTGCCTTCTCTATCTATTCACATTGGATCACAGTCAATTGAGATTGAATTCAGAGTTCAATGGCACCCATAGGTCAACACGTGTCCCTTATAACCCTTATTAACTGTAGTCAAAATTCATTAACCCATGCGATTCAATAACATAACCTTTATTTTTAGAACTATATTTAAAATAAGAGTTAAAAATTTGTAACCATAGTTAAATATCTTTTTTCTCCTAAAAACTAAGGTTATATTGTTAATCCCGAGCTGGACAAGTCCTATCGAGATGATGATATTTTTTTTCTATGCTAAATACCAACCTAACAGATGATCAATTGAGTTATTTAAAATAAAATAAAGTAAAACAAAGTATAATAATAAAATTAAATAAAATAAAACCTTCTTGACAATAAAGTAAGGATGTAATTAAAGTGTCAGAGATATTCACAGTATTAGAGTTAGGAAATTAACCAATTAAATACTTAGAGTTTAGGTTTCAAGGGAGTAAGATAGAATTTTAAGGAGTTGGAGTTAGGGTAAGCAAGGTCAGCCCTAACCTGTCCTTACTTATAAGGGCAAGGTTACATGTATCCTTATTTAAAAGTTTTTTTTTACTGGCCAAACTGTAATACAATCTCCCTGGACATTACTATTTAGAGAAGTATTCCTCTTTTCCGGCTAGGAGTGAAAAATATTGCTCTTACAAAACCCCATAACATTCCTTAAGCTATCGTTAACAAGTTTTAATTAGGGGTGACAATTGGACCAAGTTTAGGTTTCAAAGCCTCTGTAAATGTGTCAAGCTTCGAGGCTGGACTATTCATAAATCACTAAAATTCAAGCCCATACTTAGCCTATTGTCACCTTTAGTTTTAATTCTAATTGTTAAATTTTTTATTAATTTTTTTCTTTAAAAATTAAGGTCAGATGTTTTAACTCTAAGAGTAGGTGAATCTTAACCTCAAAGAGTTACAAGGGGACACGTGCCAAAAAAGGGAGGGATGAGACGTCTTCCTTCGTTCCACTAGTGAGAAGTGATTATTTCTTAAGAGATTTAGGATTTACTCTGATTGGGGCAAAGTAAAATAGCCTTTCCAAGTCATCACATGTCCCATTGAATTCCTTTTTGATCATAATTAAAATTTGCGAACCCTTAAGGGTATTTTAAAAAAATCTAACTTAGTTTTGAAAAAATAAAATAAATTAATCACAAGAATTAAAACTTCTTAACTACACTTTGAGTGTTAAGCCAAAGTAATCGGGCTCTTATTAAGGGGAGAGCGGCAAAATTTAGAGTGATCTCATAGGACGAGTCCCACAACCACAAGCATGGACCAAGGTTTACTAAATTAAAGTGAAGGTTTTTGTTTTTTCTAAAAACCAAGATCGAATTGCTTAACGCTAGGGGTGAGTGAATCTTAACCACAATTGGCTATGATCTCATCTCCAACAAATCCTAGCTGCTCCAGATATTCCTATGCAGTGCGTCAGACACAGAAAACTGTGAGTTGGGATCACACTCAATCGCAATCGCGAGTTCAATCGCACTCACTAGTCAACGTGTGTCCCTTTTAATTCTCATTAACTTTGGTTAAGATTCATTAACTCTTAAGATTCAACAATCTAACCTTAATTTTTAGAAAATAAAAAAAAAATTACCAGAGTTAAAAAGACAATTAAAGAGCTCTGAGTGCGATTGAACTCTCCAGTGATCAATCATTGGACAGGATCCAGACTGATAAACTATGTTTTGGCGCTGATCCAACCGTAGTGGTATTCGAGCGAGTTGACTCGAGCTTGGCCAAACTGTCGGCTTGAGCTTGGTTTGGACTTTGGATCAAATGTTTAGGCTCGAACATTCGTGAGCTCTACTTCGGTTCAAATTTGATTTAAGTCGGGTCGAGTTTGGGTTGGCTCAGCTTGATTCATAGTCAATTTTACTTCATTTTCATAAAAATATTTATTATTAAATTATAGTACAAGAAATTAGACAAAATTAATACATTTTAAAATAACATTGGAAGATATTCATTTAGTCTAGAGAGTCGAGAGTAGTGTTTTTAGAACCTGGCCGGGCCTCGAACCAAGAGAGTGACCGGTTCCCGATTCTAATAGTTCGATCGTGTCTTTTTATTAATTAAAAAAAATGTTTCTTTTTTCATTTTCTATCTTTTCTTGACAGGTTCAATCAGTTTTTAATCTCAGTTTCCCGGTTTAACCAATCGAATATGGTTGGTTCTACCAATTTTTAATATAATCCGATTTTGGGAGTTTTTGGAACCGACGACCTAACCAATTCTCAATTTTTTTTTCCCATTCAACCGACTGGTCCGATTTTAATAACACTGTTCGAGAGTTATGGTCAAGATTTTTTATTTTAAATCCTAAACTTTTTTTTGTTATTATGATTTCCTAAAGTTATTTTTTATAAGTTAAAAAGTATTAGAGTGAGAGAGAGAGAGACCCTAATGAGGGGGTATTTTGAAAAAATAATTAAAAATATATTTTATGTCTAGAAACTTGATGGACATTTTGGATAAAAAAAATTAAGAGAGACATGTTGGGTATAGAAACATGACTTTAGGATATTTTGATAACCAAAAATTTTTAGGAGCATTTTGCTATAGAAAAAATTGAGGGTATTTTGGGTATATAAACTTAAGGGACATTTTAGAAATAAAAAAAAGTAAATATGGGCAAACTTGAAGATAATTTTAGCTTAAAAAATTGTGAGGCCTTTTGGATATAAAAATTTGGCTTAGGGGCATTTTAGAAACTAAACATATTCGGACCATTCTGATTATAGGAAAAAATTTGAAGGCATTTTAGGTATAGAAACCCGACTTAAGGACATTTTGAGAATAAAAAACTATAGAGACATTTTGGCCAATAAAATAAAAAAATATATTTTAATATAAAATGACATAATACAGCCGGACCGGTTGAACCAAAAACCGGTCAACCGACCTGTTCGATATCTGATTCGATTATAAAAACATTGTTAGAGAAAATACATTTACACCCCCTGAGATTTGACGAAAATACACATAGACCTCCTCAGGCTTCAGAAAATACATTAAGTACCCCTACTTTTCAAAATATTGACACTTACATCTCTTCCATCAATTGACTGTTAGTCAACTGATGGAATGATGATGTCATGGAATAAAATGGTATGAACTACCAAAAATACTCTCTCTAAAGTTGTCATTTTCTATTTTTCATTTACGAAATTATTCCTTCATTCTTAAATGAAATCAAATCCTCTAGGGTGACCATGTGTCCTTTTTGAAACCTCTTGTGGCGGCCACGTGTCCTTCTTGACACCCCTTGAGATAGCCACATGTCCTTTTTGACACCCCTTGAGGTGACCACGTGTCCTTCTTGACACCCCTTGAGGTAGCCACGTGTCCTTTTTGACACCCCTTAAATGGAGTTAGATTCACTAACGCTTATGGTTCACCCCCATCCTTGGTTTTTTATTTCTAAATATTAATTTTTTAAAAAAATTTTAATAATTGTTTATAAGACTTTTTTAATATTAAAATATTTTTAAAAATAATTAATATTTAGAAGAAAAAAAGAAACCAAGGATGGGTGGGTTAACCCTAGGGGTGGGTGAATCTATCCCAAGGGATGTCAAAAAGGACACGTGGCCACCCCAAGGGTTCACCCGCCAATCCTTGTTTTTTTTTTTAATATTAATTCTTTTTTAAAAAACTTTAATATTAAAAAAGCCTTAAAAACAGTTTTTAAATTTAAAAAAAATTAATATAAAAAAATAACCAAGGATGGGTGAGTGAACCCTAGGGGTGGGTGAATCTTAACCACAGTTAAGGGATGTCAAAAGGGACACGTGGCTACTTCAAGGGGTGTCAAAAAAGACACGGGGCCACCCCTAGGGTTCACCTGCCCATCCTTGGTTTTTTTTTCTACATATTAATTATTTTTTAAAATATTTTAATATTAAAAATGTCTTAAAAACAATTATTAAATTTTAAAAAAAGAATTAGTATTTAGAAATAAAAACCAAGGATGGGCGGATGAACCATAGGGGTGGGTAAATCTAACCCCATTTAAGGGGTGTCAAAAAGAACACGTGATCACCTGAAGCGGTGTCAAGAAGGACACGTGGCCACCTCCAGGGGTGTCAAAAAGGACACGTGGCCACCATAAGGGGTGTCAAAAAGGATATGTGGTCACCCTAAAGAATTTGATTTCATTTAAAAATGAAAGGACAATTTCTTATATGAGAAAAATAGAAAATGACAACTTTAGAGAGAGTATTTTTGGTAGTTTATACCATTTTATCCCATGACATCATCATTCAATTAGTTAACTAACGGTCAACTGATAGAAGGGGTGTACCTAATGTATTTTCTGAAACTTGAGGGAGTCTATGTGTATTTTCGTCAAACCTCAGGGGTGTAAATGTATTTTCTCCAACATTGTTTTATATATTAATAAATGACAGTTTTAGAATTAAATTAAATTTTAATAAACTCTTTAAGTCTCCTATATTTTGTGATAAAAAAAGTCCCCTATAGTAATAAAATTTAAAATTAATAAATGATAATTTTAGAATTAAACTAAAATTCAATTAACTTTCTTTAGTATTACTTTTATGGAAAATAATCACCTCGGTCAGTGACATGAGGAGGTGCATCTCGGGTCCCATTTTAATGCCACGTGTCCTTATCTTGGCTCCTTTTAACTATGGTTAAGATTCATTAACCCCTAGGGTTCACCCATCTACCTATGGTTTCTAGTAAATTAAAATTAAAAAAATTAACTATAAGGTTAAAACAACTTAACCTGAGTTCATGGCAGCTGGAATGGGCGGCTTTGTGAGAGCGAGGAGCAATAGTTCACTCCTCGCTAATGGAGCAAACTATTGCTCTACTTTTACATAGTAGCAAAGGATAGTTCCGGATTTAAGTAAACTTTCTATGTTTTGAACCTATGTGTAAGGACAATTTTGAAACTAACTATAATTAATCAATGCTTGAACCTATTAGAATAATCAAAAAATATTCTCATTTTGAAGTTGAATGAGCAAAAGGTTAGTTTTGGAATCAAAGGAAACTTCAATCAGCATTTTGAGCATGTCATCCTCCTTATATTAAAATAAAGATAATAAATAAATTTAAAATGTTAATTATTATATATTAATTAAAACAATAAATATATATATATAGATATATATATATATATAATATTTTGAGCCCTAAACGAACTTAGCCAAATGGGACATAGTCTAACTTGAGCATGGCTTGAATGAGCTAAGTGGATGAACCAACTTGGCTTGAGTACAGCCCTAATATGAGGCAAGTTTTTAATATGGTTCTTCCTACCTTTTACACTGAAAATTGAGTGTGACATAAGGTTGAGTCAATGTTGGTTGGTTATGAATTGACCCACGACGTAATGTATTGCAGTTAGGAAACAATTACAATAGCAAACCCAAACTTTGCCCAATAAGGAACGCATTTGAATTGGTTGATAAATTATAATTAAATAAAGAAGTTAGTTATATTTTAAAACTAGTTAGAGCTCATGTGAGGGGAAGAATTTAAAAATGCATTGAGTGTGTGAACAAATCAATTTGACAAAACTCTCTAAAACCAGCGGAGTTCATAAATAAGTGCAGTATAATTATTAAAAAAATGGTTGTGTGATGTGCACCCTAATATTTGAGGACTACACCCCATTAAAAGAGTGTCTTAGGCGCTGTTTGGATACACTTCTGTTTTTCTGTTTTTATTTTTTGTTTTTAAAAATTGAAAACGACTTTCTGTTTTCAATTTTTTAAGTAGAAAACATGTTTGGTGTTGCTAATTGTTACTTATTTAAAAAACACAAAAAACAAAAAAATGTGTTTGGTAAATATGATTAAATAATTTCAATTCATGGTGGTGGTAGTGGTGAGTAGTGGTAGTGGTGAGTGGTGGTGGTGGGTGTAGTGTGGTGGCGTGGTGTTGGTGGTGGGGGTAGTAGTGATGGTGGTGGTGGTGTGGTAGTGGTTGTATTGTGGTGGTGGGTGGTGAGTAGTGGTGGTGATGGTGGTGGTGGATGGTGGTGGTGGTTGTATTGTGGTGGTGGGTGGTGGGTGGTGGTTGTATTGTGGTGGCGAGTGGTGGTGGGTGATGAGTAGTGGTGGTGTGGTGGGGGTGGTGGATGGTGGTAGTATTATGGTGGTGGTGGATGGTGGTGGTGGGTGGTGGTGGAGTGGTAGTGGTAGTGGTAGTGGTGATGGTGGTGGTGGTTGTATTGTGGTGGTGGGTGGCGGGGGTGGTTGTATATTGGTGGTGGAGGTGGTATTAAGGTGGTTTGGGTGGCCGTGGAGGTGGAGGTGGGTGGTGGGTGGTGGTGGTGGGGTGTGGGTGGTGTGGTGGTGGATGGTGGTTGTATTGTGGTGGTGGCGGTGGCAGTGGCCGTGGAGGTGGTGGTGGGTGGTGAGTAGTGGTGGTGTGGTGGGGGTGGTGGATAGTGGATGGTGGTAGTATTATGGTGGTGGTGGTGGATGGTGGTGGTGGGTGGCGGTGGAGGTGGGTGGTGGGTGGTGGTGTAGTGGTAGTGGTGGTGGTGGTGGTGGTTGTATTGTGGTGGTGGATGGTGGGGGTGGTTGTATATTGGTGGTGGGTGGTGGAGGTGGTTGTATTGTGGTGGTGGTGGCGGTGGAGGTGGTGGTGGGTGGTGGATGGTGGCGGTGGAGGTGGTATTATGGTGGTGGTGGATGGTGGTAATATTATGGTGGTGGTGGGTGGCCGTGGAGGTGGGTGGTGGGTGGTGGGTGGTGGGTGGTGATGGTAGTATTGCGGTGGTGCAGTGGTTGTTGTGGGTGGTGGTGTTGATGGTGGGTCCGTGTTTTCCATTTTTGTTTGTTTTCAAAAAGACGTAGTAGAAAATTTTTATAATCTTGATTTTCAAAAATTTTGTTACTAATTTTTAAAAACAGAAAGTAGAAACATATTTTCCAAACATGTTTTGTGTAAAAATTTCTAAAATTTTGTTTTTAAAAACAAAAAACGGAAGTAAACGGTCCTTATATTTTGAATTTCTCTACATTTTTTATATGTGCGTAATCGGTTATACTTTTCTTCTTCAACCGACTTCTTCTCCATTGGTTATTTCTTCATCATCTCAATTTGCCATCACTCTTCATTAACTAACATTCTTTCACGTTCTCAGATTTTGTTTAGTTGAGATTTTATTTATTTTATTGAAAATTAGTAATATGATTCCCCAATGCCTTTGTTCCTCTTTGTTTGATTTATAATGGTTGAAAATTTAGTTATTTGCTTGGTAATTTTCTGATTATTTGTGGGATTTTTTTTTTTCATTCTATTAAGTTAGTGACTATGAGAAAAGCGTAACCAACTCTTTAATTAAACCGGTGGTGATTCTATTATTTACTCTTAATAGTTATTAAAAGTTGGAGTTTAGTGTGTAGTTTAAAATTAGAGAAGTAATTTTTATTTTTATTTTGTGTGCATTTAAAATTTTATGAAATTAATGGTGTACAGTCATTTATTTTTAAAAAATAAGGTGTAATCATTAATACTTATGTATGGTTGCTGAGAAAAATATGTGAAATCATGGAAAAGAGAATAAAATTTTGAATTTTTAGTGTATTTTGTCCAATTTTCTTTTCTATGTTTATACTTATTTTCTCGCCAACCAAACATAGGGTAAATGTCATCAAATGTTGAGGTGCACCTAACATCATCCTTGAAAAAAAAACCCTAATTTGGAAGAAGTATAACAAAATTTCTCTATTCGATTCTCTCCATCTCCCTCTCACCATTAAGGTCTATTGTGACCCTAGATGTAAACTAAACAGTCTGAAAAATACTTCTCTCCTCAAAATTTGAGTCTCAATTGAAGTTTACTATGGACCGGAATGTATACTATCATGACCTAAGAAGATTCTTTTGCCATTCTCTATTCCATTGCCTCTCACCGTCTCTCTTCCCTCTTTCGTATTTGTTCTACTGTAGACCAAATCGATCTCTCTTACCAAAATATTTTTGTCATTTGGGAAAAACACGTAAAAATTAGTATTTTAATCATGGAAAACACATGGAAAGGGGGGGGGGGATTTCTATAATTCAAGGACAAACAGCTCAAGAGGGTTACATACTCTAATCTATATTGGTCAATATACCTAAATTGACCAATATTAAGTAGGCTCACTCAATAATAGGACCCACATCAACCAATAGTTACCAGACTCCTCAAAGCAACATCTATTGATATTTATTCTTTCCGAAGATCATTTCCCATTTGACGAAAAACATGTATATATGAAAATTTTCATTATGATGGAAATAGTCGCGTAAAGGGAGGTACTTTGTTGTTTCGTAAAACAATAGAAGAGGTATCTTCACTATTTAATATAGGGAAGTGATAGTAGGCACCCCAAAGCATTTGTAATTGAGCACAGCACCTTCCGATGGAGAATCAAACGACGCAAAAGGGAAGCACAAACGGGTAAATTCAAGGAAAATGCTCAACTTACCACGCATTTCCACTATGTAACGAAATGCCAGTCGTCAGTGATCCCTGCTCCCTTTTTAGCACTCATTAACTGTGATTAAAAGTCACTCACCCTAGGGTTCAACCATTTAACCTTGGTTTTGAAAAAATATCTATATTAACTTTAAGTTAGTTAAGCTTAACCACAACTAAAGGGGGGTGAAACGAGAAGGCATTTGATTATGTAGTCAAATGTGGGGTGGGCTAATCACTACTCTAAAATCAACACCAAATGAGAGTAGATTATAAAGTGGTTACCGAAGACAACCTTGAGACTCCAAATCGAGATCTAATTATTAAGTTGATTCAGCATAGCCATGCTATGAGAAGAAGCTAATCCATCTGAATGTATTTCCTTTACAATATAGTTACAACATGGCCATGGCAATCTGTAGAATACAATTGAGAATTGTCACACAAAGGATATAACATAGAAACAAAGCTCTAACCTGTTATTGTTTGTTCTCATCTCAGCAATAACTGTTCCATTATCTATTAATACAAGGGAAAATTACTTTTCTTACACCAACTGTTACATGATAAAAAAAATAAAACAAAAAAGATTCCCAGGGGCACTCACATTCTCAGCAGAAAAGAAAAGAAAATAAAATGTAATAATAAAGTAGGCAAGATATATATGCAGCAGTATCAAGGATGTACAAATGGCTACTCACTCTCATATCACTTGTTTGAGTATATCATCTCAGGCTGTTAAATCCATGGAGGGGATGGCGGTTTATACATGAAGCCTTGCGAAGATGCTGTCCCAGGGTTCAAGTCGAGGTTGTGGAGATGGTCCATGAGCTGGGACCGCCGTTCCTTGAAGAAGTCAAGACGTGTTGTTAATTCTACCAGAGCGGAAGATGCTGCTGATGGCTGCCTCTGGTCATCTATCTGAAAAATGGATAATCCACATCAAGCCTACATCTTATGCATGGATGGATAGCAACAAAGCATGTCATCGAAGAAATGATTGTCCTACCTCCACTCTTCTTGATGTGGAGGGTATGGTAGCAGAATCAACAGCACAGAGTTCATCTAAAGAATTGCTTGTGGATGCCTCAGTACTTTTAGAATCACTCAGGTTCGTTGACCCTGCAGATTGCTTCCGTAAAAGCTGCTTGCTACTGTTGGTAGATGGTAATACTTGACCCTTAATGTTCCTCCGATCTGCTCCCAATGAACTATCCTGTAGCAATCCATTAAAATGACATTTTAAGGATGAGTTACGAGGGGACAAAACAAAATCGGAGTAAAGATATTGAAGGGGAAGGCTTCATTTAAGAAGGCAACTCACCCCACCCTGTTACATACAAAAACTCGACCTAACTAACATTATCAAGGAATGTTCTCTGTAAAAACAATAGTCCTTTTGCAGGTATGCACGCACACGAGTGGAGAAAACCCAGAATGTGTGTAGAGAGACTATGCTAAAATGAGTAGAGAAAACACATTTCATCCCCCCCCCCCCCACACACACACAAAAAGGGAAAAAACAAAAACGGGAAAAAGCCAAAATGATTTAAATAAATAATCCGTTGGCATCTTCGGGTGAAAAAAGAAGCATCTTCGAGTTTAGAAGTCCCTGATAAAACATTCAAATCAACTGAGGTAGACATATAAGAAAGGAATTTTAAAAAAACCTACCTCACTCCTTTGTCTCCTTTCATGATTACAGAAAGCAAGGGTCAAATCAAAATCTTGTTGAAGAAACTTCCTGCAGACATCAAAAATTTAGAAATTGAATGAATAATGAATTAATAAGATGCTAAAATATATTATTCACCCTCCTCCATTATTCACTATAACAAATCAATTTTGCAATTTTCACTTGCATTAAATGCAATATGGAGCATATATACCTTAAAAATTCAATAAACAAGGTTCACCAAAGCATTTCAGATTATATTTAAAGACCACAACTGGGAATTCAAGTTTAAGAGATTGTACATGATTATCAAGCTCAAATTGGAAAGTGGTTGAAACTTGAAACTTATGAGGCTATGCCGCAGTTACCAAAGCGAGAAGCGACGAAAACGAGAACTGAAGCGAAAGCGAGAAGTGCGAAATGATGATCGAAAAATCATTGGGAAACAAGAAATGAGATATGGGCCGCCTCACTCCCCTTATATTAATTAATATGGGCAGCTATAGCTTAGATTTTGTCTTACATGAGAAATGTATAGAAAAACTTGACACCTTGAACATTGGCGGATATTGCATAAAAACCATTCAACTTAAATCTTCTGTTCTTGGATTGGAATAAATAATATATATAAAACCAAGAATCAATTCCATGAAAAACTATTTAATCTAATACATTACAACGAGAAGTGCGAAATGATGATCGAAAATTCATTGGGAAACAAGAAATGAGATATGGGCCGCCTCACTTCCCTAATAGTAAATAATATGGGCAGCTATAGCTTAGATTTTCTTACATGAGAAATGTGTAGAAAAAGTTGACAACTTGAACATTGGTGGACATTGAATGAACACCATTCAACTTAATCTTCTGTACTTGGGTTGGAATAAATAATAAATATAAAACAACGAATCAATTCCATGAAAAACTATTCAATCTAATACATTACTTCTTGTAGAGGCACACTATATTCTACCAATCCTATAAAATAAAAGGTTACAATCCAATGATTCTTGCAAGGTCTACACCCAAGGTTGTAAATTTAGATTTGTCCCATCACATCCCACATAAATAGCCCTCTTTGACCACTAAATGGGATAGCATGAAAGTGAGCTAACTGGGGAACATAATTAGGGTTGTCAATGGACCGAGCTAGGCCGAGCTTGGTAAACACATTGTTATAACTGTGTTTACATGCACACAAACATGATATATATATATATATATATATATATATATATATATATATATATTTATTTTAATGTATGTGCATAAGTCTAATTATACTAAATATATATAAAATATCCTAATATATAAGGTTCAGGCCAGGGCCGTGCCCGAGCCCCAAGCACTTAAGCCCTAGCCCAACAAATATAAAAATGGGTCTTGTTGTAATGGGTCATCTAAATAAGCTCATTACATTGTTATCATCTAGTTGCTTTTATTTGTCTAATATATAAGGTTCAGACCTTGCCCGAGCCTCAAGCACTTAAGCCCTAGCCCAACAAATATAAAAATGGGTCTTGTTGTAATGGGTCATCTAAATAAGCTCATTACATCGTCATCATCTAATTGCTTTTATTTGTCTATTATATTTTACGTACCAAAGGTACATTAATGTCTTTTAATCTTATTAGTGATAAAAAAAGATTTGGACGGAACAGAGTCATTATTCTATTCCTCTTTCCTCTTCACTTTTTCTTTCTCTTATTCTTTTTCTCTCAAACCCTAAAGCTTCATTCCCTAAATTTCTACTTGGTGTCAAAGCTAGCACCCAGTGTAGTCAAGGCGTCGCCTGGGCATTGCCTAGGCGATCGCCTAGATGGTTTTGGACTGTCACCTCTCTAGGCGGGCAGTAGAATAATCATTTAAGTAAATTGTTTTAAACTTTACTTTCACTTAATATATTTATATGTAAATAAGGTTATACCCCCCATTTGAATTCAATAAAAATTATCTTAGATCAAATCTTAAAGAATAAAAAAGCAACTTTTCAGTTCAAGAACAAAATCCGCTTTTTAGCTTTTGTCAAAATTTCAACTTGAAAAAATACTAAGGAATTTCTCAAAATTTAAAATATCATAAATTCTACCATAACAAAATATTACTAAAACTCAAAAGTTCGCTAAAAAAAAGTCTCATATTTTAGTTTTTTAAAAAATTCAACTAATAGTTTGGCAGAAAAAGACAAGAAAAAGACTTATATGCATTACAACATTAAATATTAATTTGCCTAGATTATTGTCAACCCTATGAGGTTTGAATTGTTATGTGTATATATTAATATTATGTATATGTATATTTAATACATATATATATACATATATATATATATATATATATATATAATTTAATTATTTTTATCAGCTAGGCATTGCTTGGGCGTCGCCTAGGAAGCGCCTCACCTAACCAGGCCTAATCGCCTAGACGTCTTGACTATACTACTAGTACCACGTAACAAGTTCGAGTTTTAAAGAGTGCGACCTGGTAAAAGGTTACTTGGATGCCACGGGCCAAAGTGAGCCATAGTAGGAAAAGGGCTACCTAAATTCCAAAGGATATTAAAAAAGGAGAGGCCAGAGTGCAAGCCAGCACAGAGTGGACGTCGGTTGCGGAGCATGGTCTGATGGTTTATGAGTCTTGCTTTTTGCTCTTTAATCACCCTAGGGCCATTTAAAGTATTGGTTAGGTTCCTGAGATTTGGTATGAGAGTAGGAAGACAAGGGCTGTATTTTTTAAATGAAGTGTTCGTGAACAGCATCATAAACAGTGTTTGTGAACAGTGTTCATGAACATTTTTTCTGATTTTCTTCCAATATTACTAAGGAAAAAATATTAGATTGTCGAACTGTTGATTACAATATTTTTTTGGAGGCTACATGGGGTTGGTTTGGGAATGATTAGATTATTCTACTCGTCTATATGAAGACAAACTGCTTGGTGAAAAGTTGTGTGGTGTATGGCTTGCTGATTTGTGAAAATCTGCATTGATTTAGCCCTTTAGTTGAGGTGTTTTTGGTGTTTCAATTTATTCCGTTTGTTTTTTAATCCCTAAAATAGATGTATATCTAGTATTAGTGGGTATGGAGGGTGGTTCCTCTAGCATAATTTCTCCCAAGTCTACTCCCCTTGTGATTTCTTCCTCAAAAAATCCTAGTATACAAATTAGTACAGTAAAACTGGACTGGAGGAATTAGTTAGAATGGTCGCAATCATTGCCTAAACTCTGCTCATCAATTGGCTGGAATGTCCGTGATGAAGAAGCATCAGGAGTCTACTCATCAAGTGGTTCTAATCAGTAACTTAGAGGCCACGGCTAACCCTTGGGGGGTTTATATCCATTCCAAACCCAAGCTTATGACATGCCTCATAAGAGAAGGTTCATTAGTTGATTTTGGCTAGTGAGGTTTAGACCACTCCAAAATTGGTCCAGATGTTGGCTAGGGCAATTGCTTATTTTGGGCTTAAGTTAGCAATAGAGTCAATAATTAGTCTCTTTCAATTTTTAGAATTTTGATTTGTTTAGAAGTTGATATTATCTACCTTGTTAACTAAAAGAATAGAAGGTGGTGGAGGAAATGTTGGGAGTCTCTAAATTTAAGTCCAAGTCAAGTTAGAAGAATATCTCAGTACCTATATAAAGGGCCATTGTCTGAGTCTTTGCTATAATATTGAAATTGAGTTGAAAATTAAAGCTTTAGTATTGTGTTTAAAGCTTGTTGAAGTTGAATCAGTTATTGAAGATTGGTGTGATTCAGTTCATGATAGATTGCGTATCAATTGTTGAAGAAGTCAATATTATAAAGTCAAACTATGGGAGATTACTCAAGATTCGAGTACTCAACCATTGGATTGAGTTCCTATAGCTGCCGCACCACCTGTAGGGGCATTTTCATTGATCCAATCAAATACCAAATCAAGGTTTGAGCTTTGGAATTAGTTCCTTGAATTTCCTAATTTTCAAAATTTAGTAAATTGCCGGAACCCTAAATTTGATCCCAAGTCCATTGATCATAATATCACCTTCCAGACAAAACCTTAGAGCCAGATGTCGAAAATTTCAGATGCCACTGAATTTTTGGGTCACTCGAATTGATCATAGAGTTGTCTGATAGTCCTAGAATTTAATTCAGTCCTTTGAATATTATTGTATATCAGAATTACATTGTGAATTCTGAATTATGACAATAGAGTTACCAAAAAATGCACTTTGGCCGAAACTCACAAAATTGGGGGTTTTGATAATTTGGGTGAATCCTACTCAAGGTTGCGGCTACACCAGTATGGAATTGGTCAGGACATCTTCCAAAGTTTGCAAGTAGACTCATATATCACCTCTAGTTGGAGTCCTAGTTTTTTTCGACTCCTCTTTTGCTGTTTTTCTTTGTGTGCTTTTTAAGGGTTTGTGGGAATGCCCTCATTCCCCCTCTTGTTCATTCTATTTCTATTCTATAAAAAAATTTATTCATAAAATAAAAAATAAACCAACTCTGGTGACAAAAGCCTGACAATCCAAGAATAAATGAGATAATAGGAATTTAGATATCTCACTGTTGTGAATGAAGATTTTGGACATTTTGATAGCGGTCGCATGCATCAGAGAGGGAGCCATAGTGATTCTGGCGCTGCTGATTAAGTTGATGGTGGAGTTCTGCAACTTTCTGCTTCAACCTGGCCACATCTGCTTCAGCTAGAGCAATCTCCTCCAGCTCAACTCTTGTCTTCACATTATTCATAAGCCATTAGAATGTGTATAGAGACATTAAGAAAAAATGTACAGTAAAACTTCGTAAAAACAGTACAGACCTTGGCATCAATACCACATGAGCTAGAAAACTGTCCAGAAGACATGCTCAGACCAACCTCCAATGCAACTCTAAGATCCCTCTCAGCTTGCAACTGCTCTTGCAGTCTTGAAACCTATGGCAACAGTTGAATAAAGTGCAATTAATACTTACTAGAGGAAATAAATATCAATTACATGAATGCAAATTAATGATTTAAAAAATTAAAAGAATGCAAATATTCTCGGAAGTTGACTTCTTCTACATGCAAATAAGGGACAATAAGTTGGTATAACAATATTACAGCTCTACGCCTGCACAAGTGTCAAAAGAGTATGTTTCGACACAAATCCTTCTATTTATGTGATATAGAACAACAAAGGAATAGTCTAACTCAAGAAGGATTGACCTAAAGCACAAAAGTTCCATAATATGGTAATTTCGGCAAGAGGGGTATTTTAGTAATTTTTGGATTCCAATTTGCAAAGTAAAATCCTTTGGGTGATCTTTGGACTAAATAATACATATAATCTAAATTTCCGCTTTATCTGATGAGTACGATCCCTCAATCACATCCCTGAAGGATCTAGGACGTAATTGGAACTTTCCAGAAAGCTGAAAATTCAAGAATCTCAAATTAAGGCTTCAAGGTAGTGACGAAAAATCAATTGAAGATTCAATAAGTTTAATCGAGCCTCCATTATCAAATCCTCATGAAAAGAAAGGGGTTTAGGTCCAACTTAGGATTTAACCAAGGTGTAGGTTAATCCAAAGTTTTCTTCATTTAAGGCTTTCTTCAAAACACGTCTTAAGCCAAATTAAGAGTTTCATATCAAGGGATTACCTTAAAGGAGAGGAGTGGCAGCCTTGGATAGGGATTCCAAGCTTCAAAACATTGATAAATCTAGAAATCTCATTTTCTTCAAACTTTGGCAAATAAAACTCTTGATGATCCGTGGTGGAATCTCACAATCACAATACTCAATAACTACTTTCAGCAATTAGCAGTTATCAACCAAAAATTAAGAGACGACTCATTAATTTCAAACAATCATTTATTCAAATCTGGCTACAAAGTGGTATGTCTGCCTCTATATATAGAGAGCCAAAAGATCTTTTAGAATCCTATTCTAACTCAAACTTAGACATAAAATCATATCAAAAGACTCCTATTCTTTAATTAATTTAGAAAATATTCTATTTTTAAAAGCAAAGAGATTTACCACAAATAAAAGACTGGTAATTAAAATAAGCTACTAATGGCTCATCCAGAATTTACTACTTATAGTAATTTCAAAAATTACTATTTATATAAAAAAGATAAAGATTCTTAACTAGACTCCCAATTTAAAAAAAAAAACACTAACTAATGGGCTGACTTTTGACTTGACTTAAGCCCAAAGTAGCATGCCCCATATTAAAGAGAAAAGGATAGCCCATGTTGTACGGCCCTAAGCTATTGGGTCCAAGCTAAGTAACCAAAGCGGGAGCAGGAGCATGAGAGCAAGAGCATCAAATTTCAATTTAGGATAGGGTAGAGAGCGCTGAAATACATATAAATAATATTTTTTGGAAATTAAGGTTATATTATTAAATACAAAGAATTAATTAATATTAATCACAACTAATAGAGGTTAAAAGGGACACAGAGGTTGGGTGCGATTTAACTTGGGAGAGTTCAATCGCAATTGGTGTGTGGTGCGATCCATCTCTCCAATTAAAAAATAAAGAAATAAGAAAAATTAAAAAACAAAGAAAAGGCAGTTGAAAAGACTAAAGCTTATGACACAGACTATGTCGAGGACTGGCACAAGCTACAAAATTTATAAAAAAACAAAGAAACTGATGAAATGTGAAAAGGCTTGCGTCTCTTCCCAAAGAGTAAAACCAATTTTACGAAAAAAAGTGATGGAAACTGCCTTATGTCTTCCTCAGGTGGTTTAAAGTTTGGAAAACCGGCGGTTTATTCATTGGTAAACCGCGCTCTACACACGGTTTGAGAGCATAAGGGAAAGTGATAGTTTGGGTTACTAAGGGTCCAAGTATTGACCACAATAAAAAACTTGTAATTTCCTAGGTTTCTTCTTAATACGATTCAGTTCCTCCATCATTATGCCTTACCCACACTATCAGGTTCCTGAAAGAAATTATTGAAGATTATTAGAGGTGGAAAATGTGCAGTGGAGACATGGTTGATGTTTCAACTACAAAATTTTCAGAAGTAGACGCTGATATAAACTAATTGGATAAGCACATGTTAAGAAGACCAGAAAAATTCATTAACCACTTGAAAATTTCTTAATCATAGGACATGAGGCATTTTCTAGACAACTTAGAGGGCACATAGCATTCTCTAGACAATTAATAGGACGCACTATATGTGATTTTTCTAGTAAATATGTGCAAGAACATATAGCTTTACATTTAGGCATGATTCCATGTAATCTTGCCTATAAACAAAGAGAAGTGGAGAACATTTAGAGTTACTTGGCAAAGAAAAGAAAAGAAAGAGAAGAAAATGGAGAAAGAGGAGACGGAAGAGAATTCGATTTAGATGAGTTGTTATCCAGTTCATTAAGGTTTGATATTCAATTATGTATTGTTATTCAAAAATCTATTTTGGACATGCAGATATTTTTGTTTATATGGAAACCTATTAGTGATTTAATAGGATTTAACATGAATTGATAAGATCTGATTTGGATTATTTGATGTGTTATTTGAATTTGGCGCTCAAAATGATTTGAAAAGTATATATGGTATTTGATTTTAGTGATTTGATATGTATGTATAGTATTTGATTTTTATGAGTTTGTCTGAATATGTGAAAAGAATATCATTAAGAAAGGTGATAGAAACCCTCAGGGGTGTAGCCTAGTGGTCGAAGGAAGAAGCGTAAACCCAGAGGTCTCAAGATCGAATCTGGGCTCCCCTCAATATCGGATGAATGGGTTGGGGGTTTACCTATATATCACGTAGGACTAGTCTGATGCCTAGGATGCCCACGTTTACCAAAAAAAAGGTGATAGAAAGTTTTTGGGTGAAAAACCCTAGACATGTGGACCTAGCCAGATAATTATTTGATCTGGATCTCTTCTGATCTGACTATAAGCAATAAATCGGTTGAGGTTGCACTCGGTATTCAGTGCATCTGTTAGCTATATGGTAACCTAAGCATCTATATTTGTGCCCAACTATTTTCATCGGTATCTTAAATATAGACCACGAATTTCTGACAATTTAGAATCAATTATAAATAATTGTCTTTATGGTTTTGATTTCATTTAGGTTTATGTGGTTTGTTTCAAATGATATATATTTTTATCGAGTTTGGACCCTATTGAATATGACTCCTTGTTGAGCTGTCTAACTCATTTTTCTTTTATCCATCATTTTGCAGATTGAACAGTTATAGAGAAAGTAGCTTTTGGTGCATAGGGCTCGAGAGGCAAGATCTTGGATTTTGGAGATACACTGGCCTCGGTATTTTGGTTGAAAGATGTGTATAAGGTTTAAGAAACTTTAAATGCCATTTGTACATATTTTAATAATAGAAATCATCTTTTAGTTATGCTCTGTAAGATCATATGGTTTATGTACTTGAAAAAAAAAGAATGTATGTTAGTCAACCATATTTGATCTAATATGAAGTCACACCTCAAGATTCCTAAATCCGGAATTTGGGGCGTGAGTCGTGACAGCCTATTTTATGGGTCAACAAATTGACTGGGTTTTAAAACATTGATCTTAATCACAAAGAGACTTACAAAAGTTATTAAAAAGATTTTTGCAAATCATTTATGCTTTTTACGTGAAAATTAACCTCAGTAAACACTTCAAACGGAATGCCTTCACGTATGTGTGAACAATGTGATATAGGGATTAAAAGAGATTTAGCACATAATACGAAAGATACAAAAGAAGGAACCGAAGTCAGAGAAAAGAGGAAAAATTGAAAGAAATTAGGATGACCATATTCAAAAGTGGGGTGAAATTGATTAAAATATCAACATCATTGATTTATGGGAGTCAAAAAATCATTGTGTTGCCATAAAATTGGATTTTGAATCGAGAAGGTGGTTTCTACACTTTATCAGACTTGTTTAAGTCATGAGCTTGATGATAAGATAGTTTGTCTACCTAGTTGAGAAGTTGTGAAAAGTTTGATGCTTGGTTTGCCTACCAAATAAACCCGACGACACGACCACGGATGGACATGAAAAAACATGCACAACATTAGTTTCACATAAACATTCCCATATACCTTAGCAAATGCTAAAAAGTTGAAAGGGTTCCCATATACCTTAGCAATTGCTAAAAAGTTGAAAGGGTGCTAGCTGGTGTTCACTTAAGCATAACCCATGGTTTAAAATATTGATATGTGAAGGTTCTCAGTACTACCAATATACCATAATGCAAACTCTTTTTTCCCCTACATAGATTCTCATTGTCCATATCGAACCGATACAATCATACATACTCGATCCAGGTTGATACATATGGATACATACTCAATACAGATAGTTGAAAGGGTGCTAGCTGGTGTTCACTTAAGCATAACCCATGGTTTAAAATATTGATACGTGTCGGTTTTCAGTACTACCAATATACCATAACGCAAACTCTTTTTTCCCCTATATAGATTCTCATTGTCCATATCGTACCGATACAATCATACATACTCAATCCAGGTTGATAAATATGGATACATACTCAATACAGATCGATACTGTATTTTTTAAAACATTTCAACAAATAGACTATAAAATCCAAATGTAGGGCTCATATTGAGTATTCAAAAACACCCCTAAAACCCTTTGTGAGCCTATTTTTTTGTTCATTGGTCATTTTTTGGGCCTAAAACAATCACTCTGTTGCCGATTTTCAGTTCAAAAATAAACATCTAGGCGTTTAATTTCAAATTCAAAAGGTTTCCCCAAAAGTTTAAATGTATGCTAAATTTTCATGTTTTTTTTTTCATTTTAGTTGTTTATAACGCAAATAGGTTGTTATCAACCCAAAATGAGTAAATCTAATGATTTCATACAAAATCCATGAATTAAATCCGTTTCTTACGAGAAATCAACAATTTTTATTCACTTTTTTTGAAAAATCCAAAAACTCTACAATCTTCATTTTTTCGAAAAATACTTTCAATCTAAGGTTAAAAAAAAATCGGTTGAGATCCATGGAATAGCCCTAATTTTGAGAGAGAAAAAATTAGAGTTATAGTCATCGTGGACCCGTGGTAATGGCTGTGGATATGAGTGCATCTTCATCTTCATATGGTTATGAATTTATGGTCATAATGCCCAATCTCACTCATCTTTAGCTTATGGAAATGATGCTTAGTCTCAGGCATTGAGTGTAAGTTATGGAAATATTCCACATTTCACAGGTTTGCACCCAATCGGGATAGTGTATGCTCTACATATCATTCAATACCAGACACATATACAAATGTACCAAACCACATCATGTTTACATGAGTTGGCCACAATATTGTGAATTTGTGATCATGTCTAGAAAACTTATAATGTCCTGCCCTCTTCATTTCCTGAGCCCACAATGTTCGAGCCGACACGTAACTCAATGTGTATTGAGGTTATATCATGTATGTCATTTACTTTAAGGTTGTAAAGTCGGTCTTTTTTTATGTATTTCATCTAATGTAAGGTTTTCATATTTAGATTATATTGTCTATAATTGGCTACATAACTATGGTTTGTGTTTTCATTTATCAGCATGTTCACCTTTTTAAACTTAATAGAATTATTAACTCTCATATGTACAGTTATAAATGCAGTTGAAAGGCTTCATTTAGTTTTTTTTTAGCTTAGATTTGTATTAAAAGAAGTTTTATGCAAAGTATCAAGGTCATTTTCTTGCCTATCCACGCATTTCTTAGTGTATCTTAATTTTTTCTACTCCATGCGTATCCAAGGTATGTATCCTAAAATCGCCTATCTTCACACCGATATTTTGAACCATGGCATAACTATGAGAGGCAACGGCCTATATTATCCCACCTAGAAACCTCAGCCCCTCATTTGCTATATAGAAATTCCACCCCTTAACTCAAATAATTAGTGTGAAGCAACAACACAGTAATTTAAATAAGTTCTCTAATAGAAGAATCGAGAGAATATGCTAAATAAGGTTGACAAGAATTTCTGCACCACTTTATTTTTATAAGGATGGAAAATTAGCATTGTCTTATTACACATTGCTTTAAAGCACAGATTCATTGTGGAATAAGACCTCAGAACTGTAGTGAACACATTTGATCTATGCATATGTTTCCTAGAATTTCATAATGGCAAGATCTTCCACCTTTGTAATGATCACCTTAGTATTGAAAGATGGAAGGATGCTGGGATGATTAAGAATATGAATACGTAGTCACTCATGCAAATTAAACCCAAGAAAATATTACAAAAGCCTTGACGAGCAAAAAAATTGTACTTTATTGTCAATAGACCCTGAAAATCTTCAAGGAGTATATCGAAATAACAAAAGTAAACCTTAACAAATCAGATAAACATTTATCGATCACAATGCACAATATATCTGAAACAACACCATCAAAGCAGTTCAAGACCAGACACAACTGCACAGGGTTTTGTCACAATTAAACTCCATTAACAACAAGTCCATTAACAACAAAAAGATAAATTAGTGGATCACTTTTAATTAAATGGGAGCCTGCATTTTGCACATGGAAATATCCACAACTAAAGGTTCACACACAAGTTAGCAAATCCCACTCAAATTAAACTGCACAAAATATTCAGCAATCGCTCATGCCAAAAAAGCCACCAAGTACAAAACAGAAGTTCAGACACTACTTTGACCATTTTGAGCTAAATCATCACATCTGAAATAATATTATAAGAAAATAAAAATATGACCAGTTAAATAAAAAAGACTTTCTTTATCTGAAAGGTTAAGATTTGAATACATCTTGCTCAAGCGCCAAACGTCGTTCATGCAAAGCTTGCTTTCTTCTCTCCAAGCTTGCTTGCAAAATTGCGTTCCCTTTGGCCTGATATATAGTCAACATAATCTTAACACTACTATTTTGTGATCGGCATGGATACATCCAGAGAAGAAGGTAAATGTTACCTCCTTTGCAATCCTGTTGTGCAAGTCATTTTTTGTAATCTCAAGCCTTTGAATAGCAAGCCTACATACAAGTCACTGATTAAGTTTCTTGAAACAGAAAAACCCATGAAACTAATTCAGAGAAATACAAAATAGGCTGTTATATATAATGAGTAGTCTGAACTCTGAAGTGAATGGGAAATGCTTAAAAGTTGAAAAAAAATCAAATACTAAAGTTAACCTGTTGCTACAACACTAACGATGGAAGTGAAAGGAAGAATGTGAACCTACTTGGGCGATTAACGACAAAGAATATACAGAATAATGAGCCATAAGTAAGATTCATAAGATATAACTCTTTATTTAGGACTATATCTTTGACGATCAGCACCAAGGTTACAATATTTAAAATGAAAGATGCAAATATGCATGAAAATCATATGTTGGTCAAGCATCAGCACCACCTAAATGAGTTCAGGACTAAATCATAATATTCCTGTTTAATGCATGTGTCATTTATGAAAATCCATTATTCCATACCCATACCAGGTAATTAGTAATCACGATATTCTCTTCTGATAAGACCAATAACGAGGCTAATCCTGAATCAGCAAGAGAGAAAAACAAAAACTAAAATCAAGGTAAATTGTTCGGACTACATATGGCAAGACAAAGAACAGACCCAACTCTCAATTCCTAGACATGCTATCCAGATACTGTGGACCTTTGACAATTTTTTCATTGACATGAGTTCCCTAATGGTTGACCTAATGAAGCGAAGAAGCATAAAGCTCAAAACCTAAAATTTCTATGTCAGAGGCAGGAACATAAACATTGCATACACCAAAAGGCAAAGTTCTGGAAGAAATTAACAGAATAACTTACTCTTCTTCGCCAGAAGAATCAACTGATTCCATGGACAGTGTCTTTCTGACCTGTATAAAAATGAAGAATATAAATTTCTAGCATTTCCATTTCCAAGAGAGAAAATAAAGAAGCTAAAATGGAACATCTCAAGACTTAATAGCTTATCTCCAAGGAAAGAAGCATATCTAGTTCCACACAAACATAAAAATGCATCCGAATATATGAAATCAAGGTCATAAATAAAGTATCTAAGCCAACTAAACAATTGAAATTTTTGTATAGCACGTGATAAAAAAGAATTACATTAAAAAGAAGAAGGGAAGGGAGGCAGGATTTTAAAAAAAAAAAATTGCCTCCTACAATATGAAAAGCAAAGGTCAAAAGCAGTACAAAGCCTCAACAGCTAAAGATATACATCTCAAAAAGATAAACAACCAGAAATCCGGAAATAACTTGAATTCTCAAGAAGAAAGAAATCATATTCACGCCCTCAAAATCCTTCGAGTTAACACACCAGAAAAAAAGTTGTTTCACAATGTTCATCCCCATTTTCTCTGTAGGATGAGAGCGATCTTCAAAAACACACCCTCTTCTCTACTTCCAAATGCTCCAGCAAATAGCTCTAGAAAACATTTTTCATAAATGCCCTCCTTCAGATCAATGTCAAAAATAACCCAAATACAAAGACAATCAACCAGGGTATGGGGAAATACCCACAAAATGCCTAGACCTGCCACAAATTGGCTACAAATCCAATCAACTACTTGCAATGTAAGAAAACGGTGGTCCACTGACTCTTCCAAACACATAAAACATCTATTGGACATCTCCTTCCTCTATTCTTCTACTGCTCGAGATAAGAATTTTATCCAATGTTGCCGTCCAAAGGAAATAAGATCTTTGTCTGTATTCTAGACTTCACATACAGCGATGAGGAAAGCGGGACAGGATCTATCAAAAAATGACAAGAATGATTTGACTGTAAAAGAATCTTTGCTCTTTTTAACCCATAATCTACAATATCTATGTTGGATGTCTTTTCTCATTTGTTCTTGAGGCGAGTCTTTTTGTTCTGCGATGGAGCAAAGCCCCAAATTTGAGAAATAGGATCCATATGGATCAACACTTCCTTTTCAATACATCTCTGCCTGAAAAGGCAGGGCTGGCAGTAATTGATTAGGGAGTTGATCCAGCACCTTTCTACGCTACGCCCCGTAGGGGGCGAGCAATTGATTCTTTCTTTTTGATAGGAAAGTATCCGATAGTTGTGTTGGGTGAATTGTGAACTTGTAAGATCGTCTCAGGTGAGCAGCAATTGCTTCATCAAAGTCCGTACTTATGGGATAATGGGTATGCTTTTGCCATAAGGCTCAAAAGATTCAAGATATTCACCATCTCCCAACCACTCAAGTATACTCTCAACCTAAGATTCCACTCAACTCTGTCAAAGCAACCAGCAACCTAGTTCATTGCCATGAAATATATAAGCACAAAGTCTTGCTTGAGACTTGAGAGTTGATTGACCACAACAAAATCATCCCAAAATCTGATCATGCCTCCTCTACCCACCTTGGATCTCATATGCTTGGCTTAAGATTCAAAAAAACCTCCACATCCCTTATCCCGTTATCCGTAAGGACCCGAAGCCTCCTTGGGATCCATACAAAACTCTTTTACATCATTGCTCACTATGATAACACCCCCCCCCCCCCCCCCCCCCCCCAGAGGCCTTAAACTCGGGGGCCCATCCTGAACAAGGCAACAAACCTCTTTCATTCCATCAAATGGTACGTCATGGGCTCAACTCTATCGTTTCACAGGAAGTCCCTATGCATTTCAAGAATATCTAGGATGGAAGCAAGATTGGTTAAAAAAAAAGGTAAGCACACATGCTCATCAAGGTGCTCTTGATTAATTTGATTGGCCCTCTTTAGATAAGATATTAGATTTCCAAGCCGCTACTTTTGGTTAACCCTTTCAATCACCATCTAACACATGATTAAGATCTAAAGCTTTGCCCCAAAGGGGCATCCCCAAATATCTTGCTGGAAAATGACCCACTCTGCATCTCAAACTACAAGCAATATCAGTCAAGTTTGGAACCCAAAACAAAAAAAATTGATTTCCTTTAGGCTTCGTTTGATTTGGATTACTGCAATCAAAATTGATTACACAATAAGCGCTATAGTGACTAATTATGTTTGATTGGCACTCTGTCGATAAGGAATTATCTGGTCAGGTGGTCATTTTGAAAAATGAAAGAGGTCTTTTGATGAATCTCTCTCTCTCTCAAGCTTAAGGATTTTGTACGGCTTACTGGGTGCAAATTTAGGTGCTAACAATAATTTTCACATAATCCTAAAGATGCATAAACAGTTATGCTCCACTATAATCACCCCCTGGCGAGATTATAGAATCATCGGTTATTTCTATAATCGGTAAATACATATCATTTATGACGGATCAAACCAAACACAATTATTATGTCATAATCCCAGCATAAGCAGTTATAAGCAATTAAATAAAATCCAATAATCCGAACCAAACAGCCCCTTTATTTAATAATTAAAACAATATATCGCCACAAAGCATCTGAGAATACACCTCAAATATCTCAATTGGTAATGGGAAGCATCGCATAAGACAGAAGTGTCATTCGGCTCGTCCACAAATTGTAAATCAGCATGGAAATAAAATCACCAAAACCATTACATAACATTTTGGTAGCCGTCGTCATGTTATTGACACCGATACAATATTTATATCCAAAAAATGACTCAGGGGTTACCATTACGTAATGTAAGACTGAGCCTAATCTTACTCGAGTGTTACATTATGTAACTGTATAACTTCGATGACAATTTCAAGTTATAAATAAGGTTCTAAACGTCTAAAAATCACATTTTCCCTCTTTTCTCATTTATTTCTCACTCAATACCCTAAAACCAAAACTCCATCAATTTATTTTGATCAAAAGAAACTTTTGGAGCTCAAATCTTTGAATCAGAACTATTGAATATCAATCATCAAGAACTCAAAAATATTTGAATCGGGTAAGTTTGCTCTTTATTTTTGCATTATATCATATTTCCTACTAAATCTTTGATAAATTATTGTTGAGATTCATGTAATTCAATCGAAATCCATTAAAATTCTCTAACGGAAAGGGGAACGTGTGTGGACCACTCATCATATATTCTAATTTTATTTCCTATAATTCTCTTTGCAAAGTGAATCAGCGTTGTGTCATCGCGAAGCTGAAGGGCTGCCAGGAGTAAGGCCCGTGTCTCTCCTTGAGGAGCCCTCCGATTAATTGAAAAAAAGAGATGTAACAATGAAGGAGAATCTGATTCTTCTTATCTACCTGCCATTCCTTAATATAATGAGCACTGTAAACTATCTACTTCAAAAAGATAGTGGTGCTTAGGGTTCATCTCGTGTTGAGGTGCATCTGCTTTCTCTGTTTCAGAACAAGCTAGGTAGTGTGGATGATACAGAACACTAGATGCTCCAATGTCCGCATCAGTGGATATGTTCCGAGGAATAAATATCGAGTTTATTGAATAGAGATAAGCAAGCTAACCCCTTTGTTCGTGGAGTTCAAAGTTCAAACAAAAACAAAAATCGAACAGATAGAGTTGATGGTCCAACTACAGAATTTCTTCTTTTTCATTACTTTCCCTCTTTTCGAGCCTTTGTTTCGTCCTTATCTTTAGTGTCTATTTCCTCTATGTGGCGGAAACATTGCAGATCCCAAGTGGGAGGCTGTGGGAAGAAAAGGCTATCAAAAATAATAATACCTGAGAACTTGTCAATGCTCTTATGGACAAAATATTGTTTGGGTGCAAGTGGGCAGACACAATAAAATACAAGGCAGATGGGATCATTGAAAGATACAAGGCTAGATTGGTTGCTAAGGGGTTTACTCATATCTTTGGGAGACATGCTCTAATGGAAAAGATGAATACAGTTAGAATCCTCTCAGTTGCAGCTAATCTGTCATGGCCACTCTATCAATTAGATGTAAAAAAAATTCTTTTACGGGAATCTTCAAGAAGAAGTCTATATGGCTCTACCCCCAGGGTTTAGTGTACACAATCAGAAGGGAAAGGTATGTCAATTAAAGAAGTCAATGTATGGTCTTAAATAGTCTCCGAGAGCCTGGTTTGAGAAGTTATGGGGAACTGTAAAAAGGTTTGAGTACAAGTACATGTGAAACATTTGGGAGCTGCTACTACTGCACTACTTGTATATGTGGATAACATTGTTGAGCTGGTGGACCCCGTGTGAAACAGAAGCTTAAGGATCTCCAAATCAAGGCGTATGAGATTAAATATTTGGAATTGCTTAGGTATTCCTTGGAACTAAAGTTTCGAGATCAAGTAAAGGTATATTCATTTCTTAAATGATTTATTTTTCACAATTCTTATTTTACTGCTTTGAACTTGCCACTTGCTTTTTTACATCCTTGATCTGTTGAAAAACATAGGGAAGATAAAACCAGTAGGGACCTCTATATAAACCAATATTACGGCTGATCATGAGAGTGGAGAATTGCACAAAGATGTATGTTTCAGAGACTTGTTGAGAGGCTAGTTTATTTGTCTTTGACTCGCCTAGATATTGCTAACATTGTGAATGTTATAAGTCAGTTTATGCATAAGCTAAGGGATGTTCATCTAAAGTCTATAGAGACTAGATAGGGTATTGAGGTATCTGAAGTCATCACCTGCTAGATGTGCTACAGAGAGAGAATTGAGGTATTTGAAGCCATCACCTGCTAGAGGTGCTACAGAGAGAGTATTGAGGTATCTGAAGTCATCACATGGTAGAGGCATGTTTTTTTTGTAAAAATGGACAGTTGTAGGTTTAAGCATACATTGATGTAGACTGAACTGAAACAATTACATATCGTAGATCTACATCAGGGTATTGCACATTGGTTAGTGGAAATTCGGTTACTTGGAGAAGTAAAAACTAAAAAGGAGGCAGTGGTTGCTAGGTCTAGTGCTGAGACAGAGTATAGAGCCATGGACATGGGGCGAGCGAGTTGTTGTGGATCAAGAGTCATGCCAAAACTTGGGTTTCCGAACCAATCAGAGACGAAATTATGTTGTGATAATAGAGCTGCCATTACCATTGCATATAACCCGGCTTGGCACGACAAGACGAAGCATATTGAAGTTGGAAGCCATTTTACACGAGAGATAGCATCTAATACTGTTTGTCTAGCTTATGCCAGAACTGAAGATTAGTTGGCAAATGTTCTCGCAAAGGCAGCGGCTTCTACATGGCATCATGGGCTTATAGGCAAGTTGGGCATGTTAGCTATTTATGCCCCGCTTGAAAGCAAGTGTTATAATGGGCCTCATAATATAAGCCCATAGACTTTTATATTCAGCGTTTGAAATAAGGGATTTATGTCATTTACTGTCTTAAGAGTAGTTTAAATAAAAAGATAAGAGGGGATGTATCCATTCAGTCATGTCCCACACTCTCTCTCTCCTCTCATCTTCTTCCTTCTTCTCCTCACTCAAACCCTAACTATACTTGAGAAATCTACTTATCCTTACACTATTTTATTAATAAAAACATAGGTGTAAACCTCATTGGTGTCTAACACTCATTCTTTTCTTAAGAACCTTACGTGTTCTCTTCCTCCTTCTTTCCCACTTTTATACATCTAGGGTTAGATTTCTATTGTATCCAAGCATTCCGATTATGTAAGCTAAAAGTATCAAACACCACCTAACTTTTGAAATGTCTTTCTAGGAAATTTGCGCAGAGAGCAAACAATTCTTGAGTATTTTTAGCCCATTAAACTAATGAAGGAATCCTGCTTAGGAAATGTCATTTCTTTTAGTTGCTCTATCTTTTGGCCATTTGTGTATTCAATGTCAAAAGCACCCAGTAAATAAATCAACAATTATACCTTAGTAGTGTTATGTCAAGCCAGATACAACCCACTCAACCCAAAAAGTAGAATTTTCAAGCTAACATTGTTACGAACTAAACCAAGCAGTCCATGTTCTGCATTCTTCGAATTTACATTCCAGTGAACCTTTACCCTCATTCTAAAATATTTTTATGTGGTAATAAATCCATGACTGAAGGATTCATTTGCTAATTCTCACACCAAATTTGTGCAACATCTTCACAACTACCAGTTCTTTAATTGAAAATCTATTAGGAATAGAGACCCTTGCCTGCAAGGATGTTGATCCTCACAACACAAGCAGTCTAAAATAGAAACAGAGGATCAAGTCTCAAAATGAGAAATGATATGAACAACCACAGGGATACACTCAAAGAGATTCCTAACCACCATTCAATCTTGACAAACAGTTCAACTGGAGGGACCACCACAACTGGGACTATGTGCAATGTGAAAAACCACCATTATTTTTTACATAATAATATTTGAAGGACATATAAGTAATGCTTATTCCGAAAAGGGAAATAATATAAAAAAATGAAAAGGCCTATTGTAATTAGACTTTTATAAATTATAATGCTAAGAGTAAGGACAGAAGGGTAAGCAACAGAAAAGGACCAGTTAATGATATTACTTTCAGCTGGTTACACAGAAACATATATATATATATATATGCCCAAATATTATATCTCATAAGGGGATTGGTTCTCAAACTGATACGTCTTTGTTTTTGTGTGTTATATTATTTGATATAGGAATAATAGGATACACAACTAATGAGCAAGGGATACCATGGCAACTCACAGTGCTTCTTCCCCAAAAGGCTGACCGCTTAACATTGAGGTTGGAGCCACTTAGTTTACTCATTGCCTTTTCCACACATAATTCCGGTCCAGACACAGGTAGAGGAAGTCCTGAATCCACTGAACACAGAATCTCCCCCATTGATCGGTAAGACTCACTGGCAGGTAAAACATAACTATCTGTCTCACTTACAGAGTTTTCACTTTCTTTCCTCAATGTGCCTTGTTGCGCATTAAATTGAACACTGGAATCTCTAACTGATTTAAGAGAATCCACAAGTGGCTCCAGATTTGTTGCGGCAGTGTGATTTTCTTTAGGGGATCCAGCATCCAAATCAACACCTCCAAATGCCTGTAAAAATTAACACAATGTATGCACATGGTGACAAAAACAACCAATACTGAACAAGAATAAATGACAAAATAAGCAGAAACAAAATACAAAGTTGAAAGAAATCTGCAAACAATAGATTCGAATTGTTGTCCCTCCTTGAAGTAGCAACACCAGATATAGAATCTTCAGTTTCAATAGATTTTGCCGTGCATGAATACAAGCACCCAATATCATTATTATGAACATAAAGAAACACATCTTATTATTATTAGGGTAGGTGAATCTATAAACCACCTTTGTATTCACTGGAACTCACTCTCTGTTGCCAAAGTATTACTAGTATAGTGTGAGATCCACCACTACACCCACCATTATCATACAAGTATGGTGGAACAGGAAGAGGCAAAGAAGAAGAGGAAGAAGACATCTATTCACCCCTACGCAGCCCATGAAGAGAATTCTTCGAGTCAGAGAAGAACGGAATTGTCTCAAAGGTGACATACACGACACAGTGCTTTAAAATCGGGGGATAATAGCACTTGTATCCCTTTTGAGTGGGGGAGTACCCAAGAAATATACACGATTGGGGTCAAGTTTGGTCCAATCTAAACATTACACAAGACATAACAAACACACCCAAACACTTTTGGAGCTATAGAAAATATGGGTAGTCAGAGAAAAAGAACTCGCAGAGGGGTTTTGAAACTCAAAACGCGAGAAGGCATATGGTTCACGAGTAGGGCTGATACTCGACACAGCGCTTTAAAATCGGGGGATAATAGCACTTGTATCCCTTTTGAGTGGGGGAGTACCCAAGAAATATACACAAGAGGATTGGGGTCAAGTTTGGTCCAATCTAAACATTACGCAAGACATAACAGACCCACCCAAACACTTTTGGAGCTATAGACAATATGGGTAGTCAGAGAAAAAGAACTCGCAGAGGGGTTTTGAAACTCAAAACACAAGAAGGCATATGGTTCACGAGTAGGGCTGTCAAAGGTCAGGGTCAAGGTAGGGCCTAGGTTTTACCAGGTCGGCCCTCACCTACAAGGGTTAGGCCCTAGCCTTTGGAGGGCCTCAACTAGATAGGCCCAAGCCCTACCCTCAAGGGGCAGGGACGGTTCAGGGCAGGGACAAGGCCTAAAAGAAAATTTGATTTTTTTTCCATACACAACCACCAGATACGAACCTCAAAAGAACACTTGTTCTTTATCCAGTCTTAGGACGGAGAATGCAACGCAATAGGAACAAAATTCGCAACTTATTCCCAAATAATTCGTAAATAACTTGATTTTTATGGGTAAAAGTATTAAACGGTGAACTTTTCCCGAATTGTCGAATAACTCCCGAATTGTCGAACTATTCCAAATTGGTAGATGGATTATTTAGTATCACTATCTATTTTTTAATAATTATTATGTTCTATTTTCCCAAATTTATCCCGAACGTATTCCTAATTTCCGATTTTTGTCGATTTTCTTTTAACTTAACCCCAGCCAAAAAATTCCTAGACGAACTTTGTTATTATGAAGCAAAGAGCATCATGACGAAGTTATTATTTTTACTTTTTACTCAGTGAAAGAGTAGAATATTTTTCTCAGCTAAAAAAATAGTATAATGTGTTTAGTGTTTACTATTCTTTTATAATAAAATTGTATATAATATATTCTATATTGTGTTATGTGTTTTAGCTATATGCTTTTTCATTCCATATATTTAATTTTGCCGCAATACTAACATAAAGCATATATAGATCTTATATGTATAATATAGATTTATTAAATTGTTAGCATAAGCTATAATACTAATTTTGACATAGTAATAACATAAGGCATTTCGAAACAGTACTAACATAAGGTACAGTACTAGTAATATAGCATGTATCTAACTTTGATATATTACTGACACAAGGCATAGTACAAGTATATATCTAAGTATCTAACTAACATAAAAGGCATTTTGACAATATACTAATATAAGGCATGGTATTAAAGTGTTACTATATAAAATATATATAACTAATATACGTATAAAATAGATCTTATATATAATAAATATACAATACTATATATGTAAATTATGGTGTAGAAGAGCATCTGCAGGGCCGTTCTGGAGAAGGCAGGGCTGGGCAAGGCCCTAACCTGGCCCTCAAGTTAGAGGGCTTTCAAAAATTTGGCCCTACCCACCCCACGAGCCTTAAGAAGGGAAGGAAAAAAGCCCTCGAATTTGCGGGGGCTTAGGAGAGTTGGGCTAGGCAGCGCCCCCTCATTGGAGGGCCGGACTGTCACCCCTATTCATGAGAAAGGCAGTAGTAAGGTTCAGACCAGAAGTTTTTTAAGAACGTGCATAGTAAAAAGAAATGAACGAGCAATCTCCAACAAGTAACAGTTCTTCCTCTCAACCACCCCATTTTGTTGAAAAATCAGAGTTTGATGTTTAATTCTATGCTCAAAAAGATAAGCAAGCCCACTATTCTTCCTCTCAGCCACCCCATTTGTTTAAGTTAAAAAAAAAAAGAGTTTCATGTTCAATACTATAATCAAAAAGATAAGCAAGCCCACTACACATGTACTCTAAATCCCCCCCCACATGTACTCTAAATCCCCCCCCCCCCCCCCCCAAAAAAAAAAAAAAAAATTGTCTATACGAAGTGTTTTAGTATTAATTTCAAATTGGGTGCACACCATTTCATGAAAATTTTTAAATAGAGAACACAAGTCACTTTTCAATTTAAGAAGATAAACTGACGTAGTACAAGAATAATCATTCACAAAGGTAACAAAGTACTGATAACAAAATAATGAGGTAGTAGGACCCCAAACATCACAGTAAATTACTTCAAAATATGAACCACTTCAATTGCCATGAAAAGTATAAGATGATCTTTGATGCTTAGCAAGTTCACAAGTTTCACACTGGAAATTAAAACTAGAAAAAGATGAAAACAAGTGGGGATACATTCTTTTCAAAAACAAAAAAGAAGGGGGGCCCAAATGTTGATGTCATCGCATCACAGCATCAACATTACAGCTATTCCCATAATAAGACCGAAGGGACTAGTCCTTGCCTCGAAGGGTTCGGGACACCCTCCGTTACCAAAAAAAAGACCAATGTCCTAGAGGTGTCTAAGGTGAACAATCCAACATGTATAAGCCTCCCTCCTCATGACCACTGGCAATCATCCTCCTTGTCACCAATCCTAGAAAAACACAGTGGGTTGAGAAGGATGTAATACTACATTTCAGAGACTTGGTAATACTACTAACAAAGAGAAAATTTGTAGTAAGATTGGGAACATGATGAGCAGAGGCAAGTGACGTAGAGGAGTAACAGCACTACCCTTTCTTGAAATAGAAGAGAATGTATGTCCCATCAGCAATCCTAACTTTAGCTTAACCAGAATGATAGGGAGAGAAAATGAATCACATACCCATCATATAATTAGACGCTCCTGAATCAATGATCCAGGAGGGACTGTTAGAAGTGAGGGAGATATTGTATGCTGTAACTGTACTAGTCTGAGCAAATGAGGATGTAGCAGTAGTGAGAGCCTCAAATTATGACATAAAGCGCCTAAAAGATTCGACCTCCTCTCGAGATAAACCAACACTATTAGCAATCGGAGCTAAAGTGGGGCAGTGCTAGCAGAATCAGATGAAGACGAACCAATAGAAACAAGTGAATGGGTACTCTAACCCCTTATGCCTCCAAAACGAACCCCTCGGCCAGCACTTGTAATGTCTCTCTGAGAACAACTATGTAGATCCCAGCATATCTCTTTAGTGTACTAGAAGCAAGTACAATGCTCACTTCAGCCTTTCTCATCAACTGTCGGGACACCATCTCTGCCTCACTTCTACCCCTACCAGCTACCCTGCTGCCACCCTTTGAGGCAGCTAAGGAATATCACTTTTTCTACTCTTTTAACTCAAGAGGTAGGACTAAACTTGGTTTAATGAGGGAAGTGGCTTTAGTCGGAGTCGGCTCGAACATTTCGAGCATTTGAAAACGGTTTTCAAATGGGTGAGGGAGAAGCAGTTGTTTATCAACTGAGAGAAGGGTGAGGCATAATTCTTGGGGAACTCATCTATTTTTGGTTTTGAGTATCCCGAGAAGGCCTCAAGATGGACAAGGTGAAAGTCAAAGCTTGAAGGCTTCCAAATACCAAGTTATGTGACTGCTCATACTCAGATTTTTAACCCAGCCAAAAACACAGAAATGATATCACAAGTTTATTATATAAGAAATCATTATAGTGCAAATTCTGGAACAAGAGAAATAAAATGGTGCAAATTCTGGAACAAGAGAAATAAAACCTTATAGTCATAAAGATCACTGCCATCATAGCCACTGCTTTCACTCAATTTTCCACTGAGTACGCGTTCAGGATCATCATCGATTTCTGGATCAACTTCATTTTCTGCATCATGGTATCCATTGTCTTTCATGTCCATATTTTCATCATCAGTTGAGTCCTCACTCCTGCTGCTTTCCATGTGCGACTCAGCTGAAAGAGAGCATCTATGTAGATTATCATCCTGTAAAAAGGAACAGAACAATAGCTAAGGAGTAAGGGCCACAACAAAAGTACTAAAGGAGAGTAAATATACATCCATATTAAGTCATTCAATAAAAAAGACAAAATTAGACATATAAAGGGGTTCCCCCCCTCCCCCTCCCAAACCAAGTAGTAGGGTTTTAATAAATTCTTGAGAATCGATTGCTTTAAGGGTTCTGTCTTCCTAAAATTGGGCAGTTTATGGAAGGGATTTCTTTTTCTAGGAATAGTAGTCATAAGTCATAACAGAGTTTGAAATAATTTGATCTCAAGCTCTTGCTCTCTGCTTTTCTATAGAGTTTCAGCCTTTGCTTTTGCACTCTATTTGGTTATTATTTTATGGCTCAGTAAGTTTACCATTGATCTAATCCACCCTCTAGCTCCCCAATTTGTTTCCGCTCTAAGCACAAACACAATGGAATTCATAAACATACAGCTAAACATAAACGTTATTTTAAACAGATTCTATAATGATAAATGATTACTTCAAACTGATTTCAGTATCCATAGCTACCAAAATATTATATACAAAAGTAACTAGATAAGAGTCTATCACATGGTTGTTAAATCGTTGTGATTTGTGATTCAAATCGTATGATTTGAATTGAATCGCAGGTAAAACGATACAAATCGCATGTGGAAATCGCAATTGAGTTAAATTTCATTTGATTTGCGATTCAGATTGCAATTTGCGATTCAAATCATACGATTCATGTGATTTGAGCATGAAACCTATGTTACGGAACAATACTTTAAAATATTTTTTATTCTTTTAATTTTCCAAAGGTATTTTATATCTTTTAAGGAGAGAGAAGAAACAGGAAAACCCATGTTACAGACATGCCAAAACCCCTGTTAGAATTTTCTCTTTGTTGTGGTGAAACGGGAAAAAAACAAAAGAAATAAGAGAGAAGAAAGGAGGAAGAAGAAAGAGAAAAAAGTTCGAGTTAGAGTTCGAGTTGGAAAGTTGGACTCTTTGAGCACTTGATAGTTTATTTTATTAAGTCTTTTTTATTGTCCAAGTCTTTTTGATACTTGATCTCATACAACATGATAATATGAGTTTATTTTTGTTGATTTATCTTTGATGATATTGGGGGATATGTTTCGTTTTATGGAGTTCAGTTACGTTTTGTATAGTGTATGCAATAAAATATTCATTACTTAGATTTTATCGATATATATGAATGAAATCTTTTGGATAACGGATTATTCCATTTTTTTTATTTATTAAGTTTTTTGTTTTTATTTTTTAACATATTTTTTAAAAAATCAGATTGAATCTTAGAATTTACAATTTGAATCCCGATTTGAATCGAATCGATCCTAAAATGATTTTACGATTCGATTACGGTTTAACAATCTTAGTCTATTTCACCATCTATTGTTTGGAAAATTCACAGTTGGCGGTTGTGAAATTATAGGAACTTTAGATCTATGGCCTTACCATATTGATAAGCAATATAACTAAAATATTTAAATGTCGTTTTCTATACTAACCAAGTAAACAGCCCACTGGTTTGAAAGAATCTTACATCAAATATATTTTCATACTCCTCCAGAAGAGTAGTAATGATGGCTTGAGCATTAGTAGCAGCATTTGCAGCAGCAAGAAGCTGGGCAGAATTATCACCATTCATATCAAAGTCATCCTCAAACTCACATTCGCCGGCTAAAAGAGGACGCAGTAACAAGGGTGCCATGCAAGCGGCAACAGCAGATGGAATCATCCGATTTTCAGAAGCATGGGCAGCAATAGTGAGCATCATCTTCAGAATTCTGATATCAAACAAGTGAGAGTGAAAATGAATTAGAGTAAGAGACTCTAGGAATGGGTAGAAGTGTAACATAAAAACTACTGGAACTCTTCACTGGGGAGGGATGCAAAATAAAAAGGATGCTTGAGTAACATTATTGACAAACATGAGTGCTTTCATGTGCTAGTGTGAAGTTGGGCAGTTTCAAATGAAAAAATACAGTTATTCATCGTTGACAAAGAAAATTCCATCATTCTTATTGTCATCAACAGCTACCTCGATACACAACTCCAATCAATTAAATAGTGCACCAAGAAAGACCATTATGTTCATATAATAAATAGTTTACCACTCATCAAAGTGTTTTGTAATATGATGTAGATAGGCATGGCTGAACCAAATCACACACAGATCCATTCCCATTCCAAAGCGGTAGTTGTGTCATATAGTCACAATTATGGCCAGTGGCAGAGTTGTGAATCAGATTGCAATCGGATGCTCTTTACACAATGTTCATATAATAAATATTTACAAGACAATAAGAACATAGATGAATGAACTAATTGAAGCACTGACAACATATCTAGTTCATCTCAACCCAGTTAATCTAACCCTAAAAAGACCTAAATCCAGTCACTATATTCATTAGTAAATTTCAGACCACTTTTGAGGCCTAAAGCAACACAATTTAAAAAAATTAAACAGAAATAGAAATATAGACTAATTCTTTAAATTCAACCCCAAAAAAAGACCTAGTTACAATTTCCCCCAACTATTTCATCATTAAATTATAGACCATTTCTTAAGGCCCAAGAAAACAAATTGTGAACAGAAATGTAGAATAGCTGTGGTAGGTCACCAAGAGACCATCCCAATGGGGCAAAGACCACCTAAAATGAAGATTTGAGCATAATATTATGCATCTACATGCTGACTACATCCGTTACACAGACGGACCTGACAGATGCAGGTAACATAGAACGAAACTACTCGCGCAAAAATGAAGTCCCTCAAACTCCTCACATTATCCTGGCGTGCACACAGCCAATGAACTCTTTAAAGCACTCCCAGATAGTAAAGGGAACTATAAGAAACCCTTGAGGAGTGAGATAAATCCAGAAAAGGATTATGACTACCAAGAAGTCTTTTTAGTTCAATAAGTTATCAGTCATGGAAGTCGATGTTACTCATTTTCAAATTAATTTGAACATTATGAAAATGAGAGGTTCACACCACAGATAATAGATGAAGGGTGAATAGGAAGACAATATTGAATCAAATACTCAGACAAAAAAATGCTCAGGGTCAGATCTAGACATGTAATGGTTGTCTAACACGAATCCTAGACCTGTCTAACAACATAAAAGATGCAAAAGCATGACAGAATATTGGCACATCATTAAAAACAAGAAAAAAAATACCTCTGCAACAATCGCCGATTTGGTTCCGGAAATGAATCCAATATTGCAGAGCGCATAGCATTCACTCGAGCTTCCTTCCGTTCAATTTCTTATCAAAAGAAACACCAACGAAAAAGAAAACGTATGTATCTTACACCAGTTACCAGATAAAGGAACAAAAAACCACTAATATAGATAGGCTAATAGATCTCCAGTTCTAAACAACCAAAGTAGTGCATTAAAAGACAATAGGAGGGGAAAACAAAATAACAAGAAAACAGAACATGATCCACACAGCTCAAAATAAATGTTCATGTTCTGATATCCCATGCAATGCACTAAGGAACTCATAAATTAGACTCCTAAATTAGGGAAAGTCTGTGAGCAGGCCTCAATAAAATAGTATAACAAACCTACAAAGAGCAATCTGTAAATACAGAGTAAAGGGATTTACGTTGGGACACAAATGGAATGAAGAATCTTGGTGAGTGAAGCAAAATCTTTCAACATAGCAATGGAGTATGGAGTAAAGGTATTTATGTTGAAGATAACATAAAGACGAACATGCCTCTCCAGCTTCATCGGAAATGGAAGATAAAAGAGTTCACAAGGTGCTCAAGATGCTTGGAGAAGGAAGTACATGCAGAGTTGAAGGAGCTTACCTGGGGAAACTACATACCAGCGGGAGATGTTGGTAGCTACGAAGAAGGTAAATCCAAGAGGAAGTACTTCTCAGATAAAGGTGGATTTTCAAGAGAGAAGAAATAGATTTCTGATGTTTCTGTAAGGAAGAAAGGGATATGGGTGTAAGAACCTAACACTTGTGTGATTCAAAATCCCTTCTTAGAGCTGTATGAATAGAGACCCCTATTCTCAAACATTGCGAGATCACCAGAGATGAAGGAAGAAAAAGTGAAAACGAGAATAGGAATGAGGAGGCAGTGGTTACTGTCGAGGGAATAAATGGTAAAGACTGACTATAAAAGCAATGTTCTAGATGTCGATATCGCACCACATCTTGCCGGGAATATATTGCAAGATATATCGTTTATCGGGGATTTTTGGTAATTTTGGGGAACAAATGCGGCAAAACATGAAATTTTGTAGTGAAACTTCATGAAATGTCAAAATAGATGTTAATACACATTTGTGAATAAAAATATCTAAAAAAACAAAAATGTACATAAAAGATGTAATGGAAAGGGAGAAAAGATGTGCGTTGATAACAATGTATGATTGATTCATATTCATCATTAACTTACATAAAATGTTTTATGCATTTATCAATCAATCATAAATTTATAATTCATAAGATTCATAACAATAGAAACATACATAATAATAACTCACCCAAAGAACTACAATCAAAACCAAAAGGAGTTACGCAGAGGCTTGAAATCATCTATGTCCTGACTAGGCTGGCGACAATACTGGTAATCCACAAATGTACAATATTGTGCCCAGCTCATCACAGGCCCTCAAGTAATCATTTAAGAAACATTGAAAGCTGGTCTTTAGATTGGACTGAAGTTCTTTGTTTGAGAATTTAATTTTATCATTTTTCTTTTAAAAAAATGGAAAATAAAGTACATAAAAGAAATAACTATTTAACAAAGATATGTGATGAGAAAGGAATTATATTTCTGAGTCAAAATTTTGATTATTTTGGTACATTAATTACCTAAATAATCAAGCATTATGCATTCTCAAAATTTTGTTTGAAGATAATTAACAACTATTAGAAAACAAAAGCATAGTTTGAAAATATAAATACATTTAGAGATACGTAATGAGTAATGAGTAAAATATAAATATTTATTTTTCAAAATATTAATTACTTAGGTCCACTAATTTTCATAGTTAAGGAATTAAAAAATTAGCTAAACACACACACACACACACACAGATATATATATATGCTGCAAGAGTGAAGGTAGGGAGGCCTTGCTTTTTTCTTTTTCTGAACCATTGTCTGGAAGATCTCCTTCCCAGTCGGAGGCAGCTAGGCGCAAATATTCTACTTGTCTTGTCTTGCCAGAAGGGATCACTGAATCTTCTGCTAGAGGTAGGCACCCAAAAAACCTACTTTTAAAGAAAGGCTGCTAAGCGGAATCGAAAGGCTTAGCTTCCATCAAGGCCAAAGAGTGCCAGGAGTAGCAAGGAAGAAGTAGAGCAGTGGGATTCTGAAGAAAGAAAGACGTGACAGTGGTTCCCAGACTTTTCTTTCACTTTTGGATTTCATTGGCTGATTTACGGATATCAAGGAAAAGAGTTCAATAGGACTTGTCATCAACACTCTAAGACTTATATAAATATATACAAACACTTTGGAGATACATATCTCTAAAGTATTTATATTTTCCTTTTTAGTTAAGGAATTAAAAGAATAGCTTTAATTAAACACTGCATTTTACTTTAAAACATATATATATATATATATATATATAAATACTTCAGATAGATGTAAAGTGTAACACATAACAAATTTTTGTTTCAAAATATTGATTATTTCATAGTTAAGGAATCAAAAGAATAAATTTAATTAAAATTTTCCATCAGCGAGTAGCTTCCACACAACCCCCCCCCCCCCACACACACACAAAACTTGTTTTATCCAGTTTTTATGGTTGTTTTTGGCATTCTTTGAGTCATAAATGTGTAAATCATGTTTATTCTAAAAAAAATCCTGAAGTTTCACTAAAGAGTTTCACATTTTTATATTTTCCGCAATTTTTTCCCCCAAATGTGAAAATTTAGACCATTTTGAAAATATCAAGTAAAGTTTCCTGCGAAATTTAGAACCTTGATTACAAGCTTACCATGCATTCTCCATGGAGGGGATGGGTTCTCTTATCTCCTGCAAACTTCAAGAGTCTTCAGAGGTTGTATAAAGTCTTCAAACCTCTCACGTGAGAATTCACCTTCCAAAAGATCCTCTTGCATGAGGATCCTTCCCCTTTGATATAAGAGGGGGGGAATTTGCACCTGATGGGCACAAGCTGGCCCCAGAGTTCACCCACTTTAGGGACGACACGTCTCATGGAAGGAGGGCCATCAAGCCCTTCCTGGTAATTTCTAAGTTTTCTAGAGGACACATCTCATGGAAGGAGGATCATCAAGCCCTTCCTGGTAACTTCTAAGTTTCCTTTCCATTTGGGGAGTGCACGTGTTAAGAGGGTGGTAGATTTCATCCTCTCTCTAATCACATAAAGTGAACACTTCAAGGATTATAATTGTCCTTTTGAATGAAGATTGGTTTAATGCCCTATAGACAAGTGCCACGTGGTGCCTTTCAGTTATCCTGGAAGAGAGACCTGTTAAGGTGGATCTCTTTTGATAGATTAGAAGACACAAAGCACCCTAGGTGGTTGTGTGTTTATACAAGGTTGGTCGCCACGTGAAGTCCGCCAGAGGTGGAGGCCTTACAGTGGCAGGCCCTCATTTTGAGTGGTACAATCAAAGGGGTTAAAGTGACTAAATTAGAGCAAATTCAGAAACATTTCCTCTCAGACAACCAAGGGATTAAAAAGGATTTTTTTGGTTGATTGGGAGATGGCATCGAAACGAAAAGAAGAAAATTGGGAGAAGTAAGGATAGGAATACCGTCCTATGGGCAAGTAGTTATGGAGGTTTCCTCACGAGCATAATAGAAGACAAGTTTGGGTTATCAAAAGCAAACACAGGACGAACACTAACATGTGCGATCACAATTGGGCTAGTGGTGTCAATCTTCGATCTCCTTGGAAATCCATTTCCATAATTCTTCCTTTTTTCAGTCAATTTGTTAGCTTTGAAGTTGAAGCGGGCAATTGTGTTAGATTTTGGGAAATTTGAGGATGGGAGATAGCTCTTTTAGAATCTATTTTCCTCAGTTATTAGTGAGATGCCAAACAGGTCCTATCTGCTTTGGCTTGCCCATGCCCTCCTGGGTGGCTTAGAATTTCAATTCAGTAGAGGTGTTAGGTCTGTTGAGATCGATGATCCTTCAACCCTCCTCGTCGTCCACAAAGACGCCTATGTTACGATTCTAAAGTTTGGTGGCCTAACCCCAATGGTTTCTTCATTTCTAAATCCTTTTTCGGTAAGTTCTCTGTTTCATGCGTAGAATCGAGGCCTTTTGCCCATAAGTCTATCTGAAAACCTATTAGGCTCCTAAAGTTAAAGACATTCGTCTGGTGTCCTTAACCCATGACAGGATCAATACTTTGATTTGCTTCAGAGGAGAAGGAAGAAGAGCTACATATCCCCAAAGTTCATTTCCGATGCTGGTTTCTCATGGGCTTATATGAGATGTCAATGGGTTTCTTTTTTCAGGAAGGTCTGGTTAACATGGTGTTAGAGGGAAGATCATGTAGAAAGATCCTCGCAGACATGTGGTCCATCTTGGGTGAGAAGAATAACAGTATTTCAATAACAGGTTTCGCAGTATATCTTCTCTGACTGAGGGGTGAAGAGTAGTCAGATATGTAGAGATTGGGTCTCTCTTCCCTCTTCTCCCCTTTCATGTGTTCTACAGTTTTGTTGTATAATGGAGCCCTCCACCTTGCAGTGTAATTAGATTTTGGCGGCAGCTGTTCGGGCAACCCAGGTCCGGCTGGAATTAGAGGGATTGCTGGAACAACGAAGGTAGAGTTATTATCTGCTTTTCTGGACGGTGGAAGTGGTGACCTCCAACCATGCTGAGATTTTAGCACTGAGACAAGTCCTTTTTTGGTTTCTATTTCGAATTTCCCTTCCAATATCATTGGAGGGGATTCGAAAAACACAAATAGATGGGTATCGGGGGCAGAGAGAGGTCCCTGGAAATTCGCCTATGATTCAAGAGCAATTCGCGACTTATCAATCCAAAAGAAGGTCCCATTCTCTTGGATTCCTAAGTCACCAAACAAGGAGACTGATTGTTTGGCTAAAGAACGGGTATGTAGGGATGATCTGTTTTGGGAGATAGCATCTTTGTAATCTTCTTTGCTTTGGCAGCCCTCTAATGGTGGGTTATTTCTTGTATTCTTCTTTTCATTTAATTAATGTGAATATGCTAATTTTCCAAATAGGACATTATTTAATTTTATATGCACATGTCATCCTCAAAGGGACAGCATGCTATCATTCTATTTAGTGCCACAGATGCTTACATTAACATGGATGTCAAATAAGCACTAGCACGCAAAGGATTATTTTTTAAGAAATGTGTAAATAAAGAAAAAGCAGTCAAGCAGGTATGACAAAAATAAATCAAATGATTTGGTTTCAGAACGTATCAGCAGACATTAGATGTTAAAAAAAATCGATATAGATAAATAACAATATGTAATTAGTATAGGAGCATGGGTAAACATATAACCAGATAGAGACAAACAACATGATACGAATTTATAACAAGAAAATTCACTATAATAATTTACCTGGAAAAATAGAAAATAGAAAATTGTATAGTGAGAACAAATAATACTAACTACTCTGACTGACGTCAACTAAATCATCTGGGATGAAGAATAACCACGTAATCAGCGACACATAGGAAAAATTGTAACAAAACTACCAGTTAAACTTACTATATGCCTCTAGCAATGCAGTGCAACAGGATACCGGAACTGGAGATGAGGGCAGCTCCCGAAGAACATGCTGCGGATCAAAATATTGGGTAAACTAAACTAAATGAATTCCAAGAAAAACATTGATCTATTCATATAAAAATTTAGTATCAACAGAAGAAAAATACCTTGACACAGTCACCAATAACATGAGCATCCTCATCAGAACTAAATTCAGTCCTCCCTAATAACAAGTGACATAAGGTCAGTTTTACAAGGGATTTGCAGCTACAACTTGTATATAAACAAGCCATTGCAAATAAACCTTCCAGACCCAACCAAACATGATGAAAAGATGTCTTCTCGAGTCATGAACAATGTCAAGGAAGAATCATGAATTCACAGAAGAAAGAAACCTTGCTCATATTCTAGAATTCTGCGGTCAACCTCCTCAACATCTGCAGACTGTCGCAAGATTCCTTCTACTTTAGTTCCTGTTGGATTAGTAAGATGCAACAAGCTCAGATTGTATAGTGGAGAGGAATTGACAATACTTTGCTTTTCTTGTTATCTCTCTTTGTATCTCTTCTTGTAATTTTGCTTCTGTTTTCCCTCTTGTTTCTAATAAAGATTTCATTCAGTTAGAAGAAAATAAAAGGTACAATTATCTTTAAAAAAACATAACTTTTCTTAAATGTCAAAAGAAACTGAATACAGGGAAGCAATTTCCTCAATGACAATGCAGCCAGGAATAGGGTGTCCTTCATTTGGAATTTTGAAGCACGGATTTTAGAGAAACTTCAAGGTTTCACTCACAATTTTGTAGACCAGGGCATGTATGGGTGAATCCGAAATATTAATAAATTCGAATGGAACCTTTAGGGCTTCTCAAATAAAATAAAAATTTAGGATTTTCAAGCAGACAATTATAATCCCTAAAGAAGAATCATAAGCTTATGGAATATTATAATTTCTAATTTCAGGGAATGAAATTACAAACCCTAAAAATGAATTCAAATCTAAGAAGCAGTCCCTAATATAGATAATTGAATTTGAATGTAATAACACCCACAAACAAGATAAAATAATGATCACGACATGAGTTTGAATAGTTGGGTTTGAAATACTCAGAGATCAAATAGGTAAGTTCTAGGTAACCCTAAGTCACAAAAAAATCAATAGTTCTTCAACTACTATGATCCAAATCAATTGTAGAAGAACAAAGTATGAAATACCTTGTTGAATTGATGGATAGTGTTGGACAAATCCATGCCCTTGGACAGATCTTCAGGATCTCTCCTGATAATAATGAAGGACCAAATACCCTTAAACTAGTTCAGCGCTACAAAGCTAATAAGAGAAAATCTGCTGAATGTTTTTTCAAATAATCATCTCTCTACTTAAGAAAGAGTAAACACGCATATTTTTAAGAAAATGGTGTAGCCATTCAACCCTAATACTCTCTAAATTGAACTCTAACTCAAATAAGAAACAAAAGAGAACTTCTAACATAACTAAAACCCATATTTAGATTTTAACTCTAAATTATCAAATAAAAAAATTATAAATAGTATCCAAAAATTACTAATAACAAAAGAATCTCTAACTTGACTTATTAGAAGTAAAATAAAACATTAACTCCTAATTTAGCAATGACTTTAGACAAAGTCAATGTCTAGCAATACTTAATAAATCTAAATAAATAAAATCTTCCAAAAATATTTAATTGAAAGAAAAATCTGTAATTTTTTTGTAATTACAAAAATACCGCTGATTCGAGAGATTCATTCCTCACAAATTAGAATGTGTTTTCTCCCGACCATCAACCCCTTTCATGCACCCAAGTTGGTTGGACTAGGTAGGTCCATGTTTTAAAATTCTAATACGTACGGGCATACTCACAAAAAACAGCGCTTTTTTTTTTTAAGAAAAAAAAAAAACCATTTAAAACGAGCATTAATAACTTGTAGTAAAAAACGGCGTTCAAAACCCGATTTTTGAAAAGAAAAAAAAATGTGTATTATAGCTTAAAACGTGTTTAAAACGAATAATACGAAGAAAAAAAAAGGATAATCTTGGGAAAAAATTGGGAATGAAGATTATGCAGATATTGATGACGCTTTTGAGCGATTGATGAATAGGAATGAGTAATTTTATTAATACACGAATTATAGTCTTGTTTTAAATCTTGATAATTGATGTTTTAATATTTTTAGATGCCTTAATGGAATGAATTGAATGTTAAAATGATGTTTAGAACTTATTATTGTTGACTATATTTACTCTTTTTGTATATTATCTCACCAAATTGTTAGATATATTAATTAGCATCGTTTCTAATTTTAATAATTGTTAAATTTTTTCTCCGTTTTTTCCCGAAGTTTTTTTGTAGTTTCCCGAATTTTTCCGTACTTGACCCTTACCGAATTATTCTGTAACCCCGACTTTGTGACTATGCGTACGGGCTTATGCGTATCCTGTTTAGAGCTACCCAGTACACTGGTACCCTGGAAAAAAACTCCCTTGTATCGGGCCATATGAGACTAATATGGGGCCAATTCGCCTGACACATGCCAAATACAAGGGATTTTTCAATTAATTTTTCTCTCTCTTTCTATTTACACTAACATCCACAGCACAAATCTGAAGAATAAAAAGTCAACTTTCCAGTTCAAGAACAAATCCTCTTTTCAGCACCTTTTAGGGATTAGGTCAAAATTTAAAGTCTTCAAATTGTACGGTATTTTTCTCAAATATAAAAATTTCATAAATTTTACTACATCAAAACATTACCAAAACTCAAGAGTCCGACAAAGAAATTCTCATATTTTGGTCTTCAATATTTTAATCTATAAGGTCAAAAAGTTAACTAACAATGTAATAGTTCAGCATAAAAAGACTTACATTCAAGCTTATAATTTATGGTTGCAAATCAATACATTCTTATTTAACTAATTGAATGTAAGGTTTTAATATTTCGATTGTATTTCCTATACTTAACTAAGTGACTATGCTTTGTATTTTCATACTTGTTTATCAATCAGCACGCATGCCTTTTTTAACTTGTAAAATTCTTAATTTTCATGTGTATGGTTATAAACATAGTTGAAAACATTCATTTAGTTTATTTTTAGCTTATATTTGCATTAAAAGAAGTTTTTTTTTTGCAAGGTATCCAAGTTTTTTCTTGCGTATCCAAGCGTTTCTTAGCATATCCTGATTTTTTCTGTCGTATCCATCTGATATGGTCTGATACGCCGATATGTATCATGTTTTGGACTTACCGATACGGCACTCATTACCAATATTTTGAACCATGGGTAGGGCCATGTGTGGCCCTCACCAAAAATCTCTTTTTTTTTTAATTCTTTGCCTCTTAGGTCTTTGGACTATTGCAAGAATTGAATAAGTCTTCTTCTCATGTTGCTTCTTTTAGATTCACTCAAAGGTTGATCTAGAGGCCAAGCCCAATAGACATGGGTTGGTTGGAGTAGTATTTGAGTAAATAGAAGAAGCCAAAGAAGATGAGAGAATAGAGTGGGTCGTGAATAGTTGGACACGTCCCCTCTTTTATTTTAAAAACACTCGGAATAGTAAAGGAAAAAAAGGGTTTTATTATAAAGACCGGATATAAAAGGGTCTATGGGCTTATATTATGCCATTACAACACTCCCCCTCAAGCGAGAGATATTTAACATGCGCAACTTGCCTATAAGCCCGTGATGCCTTGTAAAACTCATTGTTTTTACAAGAGCATCTGCCAACTGATCTTCAGTTCTGACAAAAGCTAGAAAAATAGTATTGGATGCTACCTTCTCTCATTTAAAACTCCTATCAACTTCAATATGCTTCATCCTATCATGCTGAAAACCGGGTTATGTGTAATGTTGATGGCAACTTTATTATCTCAGTATAACTTCATCCCTGATTAGTTTGAAAAACTAAGTTCTGCCATTAGAGTCTTGATATATAGCACTGGCATGCCCCATGTGTCATGGCTTTATACTCAAACTCAGCACTAGACCTCGCAACCACTGCTTGCTTTTTACTCCTCCAAGTAACCAAATTCCCACCAACAAATCAAAAAACACTGATGTAGATCTACAATTTGTTACTTACCCAACCCAATTTGAATCAGTGTACACTTCTACTACAAGTGTCCTACGAAAACATAAGCCTCTAGCAGGTGATGACTTCAAATATCTCGATACTCTCTCAACAGCCTCTAGATGAATAATTCTTGACTAATGCATAAATTGACAGATTACGCTCACAGCATAAGTAATGTATGGGCGAGTTAAAGACAGATAAATCAGTCTCCAGACAAGTCTCTGATTAATGCTAACATCTTTGAGCAATTCTTCACTCTCATGGACAAGCTTAAAATTAGATTTCATAGGATCTACTGGTTGACCCAAGCTTCCATGTGTTTTCAACAAATCAATGATGTATTTTCTTTGAGAAATGATGATACCTTCACTTGATCTGGAAACTTCAATTCCAAGGAAACACCTAAGAAATCTCAAATCTTAAATCTCGACCTCCTTAGCTACGATATCCTTAAGATTTTGTATCTCTTAGGTTGTCACCAGTCACAACAATGTTATCCACATATATAAGCAATGCAGAGTAGCTCCCAGATGTTTCACAAAAAGTGTATGATCAGAGTGACATTGCTTCTACTCAATCCTTTTAAGAGCTCCACTGAACTTCTCAAACTAGGCTCTAGGGCAATGGGAACATCAAAGAGAATTATAGGAAATAAACTTAGAAAGATGATGAGAAGTAGGTACACATGTTTCCCTTTGCATAGGGCAATGGGAACATCAAAATCAAAAACAATGAATGGAGATGAAAAATTACCTGGATTGGAAGCAACTTTGATCGAAGCTTCACCTTTGAATGCCTGGACTATGTTTTCAACTCCTTTTTCTCCACTACATTAGACTCAAGCGAGGATGGAGACGAAGGTGGAAATGAATGAGTACTATTACAATCAAGCAAAACTGGAAATGACTCTTCATTTCCATTCTCCCCATGAAGAGGAACACCTGAGAAGAAAGAAACTGACTCCTAAAAGGTAGCATCCTAAAAGACAAATTGCTTACCCATCGATGGATTGAAACATTTAAACCCTTTATGGGTGGAGTAACCCAAAAACAGAGATTATAAGAACTTAGGATCCAGTTTAGACCAATGTAGACCCAATATATGAAGAAGAGAGTACACTCAAACACTCTGAGAATGAGAGAGGGAGACTGAAGGGAGGACACTCATGATACAGTAACTGATATGGAGACGTAAATCCCAGAACTCTAGAAGGCATATGGTTAATCGGGTAGGCAACAGTAAGCACAAGATCTGAGCAGTACCTTTTTTCTATTTTTACCAGCAGTAATAAGCTTCATGCAACCTCGACCATATGTATGTTTTTTCGTTCTACTAATCCATTCTATTGTGGATGTAGACAGTAGACACAGCTACTCTGATGGACAATCCCATGTTCATCAAAGTATTCCTTGAGTTGCTCCTTCAAGTTTACTCTCGTCCATGATTCGTTCAAACTACTCTAGTATGCTTTTAAAATTGTATTTTGATCATCTTATGTAAAGTACGAATAATACTGGGCACCTCATTCTTGGTCTTCATCAAATAAAGCAAAATGCAATCGGAATAGTCATCAAGCTCATGATATTGCTCAGCAGTTTAAATGTCCTTACACTCCGCATCAAAATAGTGTAGTTGAGCGACGGTGTCATTCATTCATTATTGCGAGGACGTGCCTAAGACCTATTAGTCTAAGCAATTCTTACTACCTGCTTTCTCATCAATTGGATACCTTCTCATAGACTTGGTGGACTCAACCCTTATCAGCTTCTTTATCGTCAACTTCCAGCTTTTCCCATTGAGACTCGTGTGATTGGCTGTACCTACTTCGGTCACTAGGGAAGTGGAAACATTTCAAGGAAGTTCAAGAAAGTCGTAGGAAACACTATAAAGTTTATGGAAATGCAAGAAATATTAAGAAGCGTCGAAAATCTAAGATAAATTTTCAAGGAATGAATAACAGAGCATAAATACACATCAATAACTCATTACATAACAAAATAAAAGCATGCATAGTCTATAGTATAAGAATCAAGCTAAGTAACATGAGCTGTTTGAAACTGTGAAGTCATCACAATATAATACTCAAAAACTCTCAAATCATGAGTTTGACTCATAACTACATAGAGCTCTAATGTGGCTCAAAGTCATCATTTGTGTTTCAACGAATAGGTTCACAAAGCTATTGCTCTAGGTAATGGCACTATTGAGCCCAAGACATGTAACTTTGGTAGCAACTAGTATACCCCCAAATATACTGCTCTTACAATCGAACATCAATACCCACGTCATCTTTAATTATGGGTAAGTTGGGAGATGAACTACACTACAATCATGTAAAAAAAAACATAGCCTTAACCAAGACTATCTGTCGTGCCATATCCCTAATCGTAAGGTCCTATTCATTATCCTGATAAATGAGTAAGATCATTTGCCTAATTATTTTTATGATTTATAACTAACCATAATATTTTTAAATATACTTTCATAAAAATATTTAAATATTTAAAAAAAGAAATTACCCAACTTGTAGCTCGGTTCAAGAATAATAGCACTAATTAACTAATATACAAACAAATCGATATAACCTACATATATTTATTAAATTAGTGTAGTATGTGTAATAAAAAGGGCTAATTATATATCAAAACATATCTTATTTTAAAATGACATATAAGTGCCCACTATAAAACAGTTTCCTTTCTAAAACCCATCTTTTAACGCATTGGACAAATCAGGACCTGTCATGAAATTCCGTTATGGGGCGTTAGTAATCTAAGTTAAAATGACAAAACAACCTCTATTAGTATTATATCCATTAACCACTGTGTGCCCTCTTCTTCACCTTTGTTTGTTTCACCGTTCTCAGACCCATCTTTTTTGCCTACGTTTGTTTCAGCCTCGAATGTCCTCTTTTAAGTTTATTCTGCTCCAGATCTTCACTCTCTGAAGGATTCGTCATCGAACTTTTGATTCTCGACGTAAATCTCTTGATTTCAAGTTCAGATTTCTTTCAACCCTGACTTGAATAGCAATCTGCAACTCTAGATTTTAACTTTAATTTCATTATTTGACTGTGAGAAATCTCCCCGAACATTATATTGTTAGTGATCTTGAGGATGAGGCCGCCAATTACTGGTAAACCAAGCATTATATACTACCTTTCTTTCTTCTTTTGTCATTGCAACATGGTTTAAAAACTTGGCGAAACCGTTACGTATCCCCCGATAATTACCTGATTTAGGTTGTTAGGGTTTTAATTTTTTTTTGGTGATCTCTACTTTTTTGAACTTAATAACACTTTCTACTTATTGTTAGGGTGATCTTCATATATGGGGTCGTAGTTGCTAGATCCAGTGCAGAGGCAGAGTTTAGAACCATGGCACACGATGTGTGTGAACTGCTTTGGCTTCGACTACTCCTAAGTGAGATTGGGCTTCCTACTGAAGGTCCCATGAGCTTACATTGTGACAATAAAGCTGCTATTAGTATTGCTCATAATCTGGTGCAACATGACAAAACCAAGCATATTGAGGTAGATCGCTATTTCATCAAGGAGAAGTTGAAGACGGGGTATATTTGCATCTCGTTTGTAAAGTCGGAAGAACAACTAGCTGATGTGTTGACTAAGGGTCTTGGTGGTACTCAGTTCCGAAATATTGATGGCAAGTTGAGCATGAGTGATATCTACGCACCAACTTGAGGGGAAGTGTTGAATAAGGCTTTATGGGCTTTATTCATATAGGCCTTGTCTTTATGTTATCTCTTATATATTGTATTGTGGGTTTACTATTAGTAGTTCTTATATACTAATAGTAGACCATTAGTAGAATATAAATAATAAAATGTGTGAGAGAGATCATTAATCTCTCTCACTATTTTTTCCTAAACCTAATCTCTTTCTCCTTCTTCCTCTCTCTCTCTCTCAAACTCTAACTTCTAACCCTAATAACCTCACAAACTAAACCAACTATTCCATCTATTTGACAGCTGGAAAAAAAAAAGTCTAATTCTCTTTGATAAACAACTAGGAACAGAGAAAAAAAAATAGGAACGATCAGATTTGCATAGTAGTAATTAACTGTATAGTGCATGCAACAATTGGATGGGTAAGTTACAACAGATCGAAAGAAGCAAACACAACTTGGGGGCGTCTTTATCATTTGAAGTCATAACAGTAACCACCGTTCTTGAATTAAACGGTAGGTACTTATTTGTCCAAATCTTTAAAAGAAGGGTATGAGAAAGGGTTTTTTTTTTAAGAGGGCACTTATATGTCATTTTAAAATAAGATAGGTTCTGATATGTAATTAACCCGAATAAAAAAATATCTCTAATTAATTTTAAAATTAAAAAATAGTTTTCTCGCGAAAAAGAAGAATAATCTGATAGTTAGATCGGGTGGATTTAATTAGCATTCAAATGGAAACATTGAAGCAAGGGGTAGAATTTAGTGGTATTCAGGTTTTTCCCAATTTTTCTCAAATTTCATCTACAAATTTAGTTTGAATCCCTAAAATATATGCAGATGCATAAATTCGATGCATCTATGGGCGTTTTTATTCAAAATGTTGGAGCTAAATTACCAAATGTAAGTGTAGAACCCTTCAACGTAGTAATTGATTCAAGAAATAGGGAAAATGACTTCAAAAAATAAAGTTTTCACAGCAAAAATAAATGAAATCAGTCGAATTTAGTTCATGTCAGTTGAAGTCATATAATATATATAAATATATATATAAAGGTTTTGTAATCTTTCGATCGATATTACCAAAGTGTTTTCGAAAAACTGAAACATAATGTTGAATCCCTATATATTCACACTTCAAGTGGATATTGTTCATCAATAATGAAGCCGACACATTTTCACCAAAGTTTACTAAAATGTGACGATTTTGTAAACCAAGCAAGTAGGGTTCATGTCGGTACTCATAGAAAGGAAGAGATTTGTAGGAAAAATAAGAAATGTATAGAGAAATACTATAATTTTGATGTCGCAGGTAAATTTCGGGTCGGTACTCAAGGAAACGGAAGTGTTTCGTAGGAAACATGTCGATGTCTTAAACCATGGGTTCCATTGCTTCAATGGAGTAGTTCTTAGTAGGGATTTCAGCAATGGCACTCTGAACATACTATCTATATCTATTCAAGCGCCACCGGCCGCACTATTCTTTTGGTCTATATTGATGATATCATTCTAACCGGAGATAACTCTTCTTTCATTTCTTATGTGAAGTATGAGTTAAGTAGGGTTCATGTCGGTACTTATAGAAAGGAAGAGATTTGTAGGGAAAATAAGAAATGTATTGAGAAATACTATAATTTTGATGTCACGGGTAAATTTCACGTCGGTACTCAAGGAAACGGAAGTGTTTCGTAGGAAACATGTCAATGTTTTAAACCATGGGTTCCATCACTTCAGTGGAGTAATTCTTAGCAGGGATTTCAGCAATGGCACTTTAATCATACTATCTATATCCATTCAGGCGCCACCGGCCCCACTATTCTTTTGGTCTATGTTGATAATATCATTCTGACCGGAGATTCTTCTTTCATTTCTTATGTGAAGTATGAGCTGGGGCGTATCTTTGACGTCAAAGACCTAGGTAGTTTAAACTTTAAAGTACTTTCTTGGTCTGAAGATTGCTCACTTGAAGAAATGAATTTTTCTCTCACAGCGTAAGTATGCTCTTGATCTGTTGAGCGATATTGGTATGATTAGGTGTTAACCCACTACTTCTCCTTTGGATCTGAAAATTTCGTTGCATGATAGTGAGAGTGACCTACTTCCTGATCCTCTGAGGTATCAGCGTCTTGTGGGACGCTTGACTTATCTTAATATGTCAAATGTCGCACATATGACATATCTAACATTTCAAAAATTACATCAGAAACAATCAAAATAAAGTTTGTCTTTACCCAACTACTACACTTGTGCTCGGCTTTCATTGGGGAAAAACATGGCACGCACTCTTAAAGAAAACATGAATAAAAAGCAATCTCATAACCAGAAGAATGTTGACTACTAAACCTCCAAAACTTTATTTTTCCCAAGAAAGTTCAAGGATGGAAGTAGAGCACTTAAATCACTCAATTAGAGTTAGGATCAGAACGTACCAAACATCTCAAGAAAGCGGAGAGCCTTCTCCAGAAAGGATGGGTTTCCATCAATATCTTCTAGTGCAAGCAAAATTGGTCGTCCAACAACCGATGATTTGACAGGGCGTGTATTTCTCCCTGAATGAAACATACAAAAAATACTAGCAATTTTTAGTACAAGAAGAATGTCCACATTTAAGTACAGAACACTTTGTATTCAAAAGCAAATAACAGACATAGAAACAATAAATAAACAGTTGAAAGTCATCCAAGGACAGCTTAAGAAGTAATGCTGGACTAGAAAAATACAAACATTGTTGGAAAGACCCTTCAATTGTATCAGTTGTGTCATTCCGAAAAATCCCATTGTGTCCCATCACAAGGGAAGCACTTGGTGCTTGTGCAAGCGCATGTTCTAGTGCCGTCTTCCATTCGAACAAATCCTCTGATGACTCGGCCTGGAATGCAGAAAGAAGAGAAGAGCCTCAGATAGAAGCATATTCAGTAAGAGAAAATTAGGACTGCTGACCAAAACAATTATTGCCTGCAGCCCCAAACGATACCAAAACGGAACAGAAATCAAATAGTCAATGAAGCACCTTAAGGGTGAATGCCCGCCCATCACGTCCATCAGGAAAAAGTACAGTCAACAGTCTTTTATCTTCCCTAACCACAACACTGCAGAATAGACAGTTACAAATATAAGCTAAATGGACAAGCTACTACTACAACATGACATACACCAATCATGCATACCTCCCTGAATTGTTCAAGTCGATACCCCCCAAAGTCAAATTTACTTCACCACCACTCTGGGGAATAGCACTCTACAAACACCCAAAATAATCAGTATTAGCTTTCATAATTCCATAATCACCAAGAGAATAGTAAATAGTTTAAATTCCTAAAAGCAAAAGAGAAAGACTCACTGAAAGGGTATATGTGGTTGATACAAACATCAGATTGTCAAGGAACAGGTTGCAATTTGAGACAAATTAAAGATAGCAAGCTACACAAATATGCTGATATTTCACTCAAGATATTGCAAAATTCCAACTATATTGACAGTACCATATCATTATCGAAAACCCATAATAGTTGAGCATCGGAAAACTTGCTTCATGACTTAATTAACAGTTAAATTTATAATTGGGTAAGATACCACAGAATAGAGAATACTAGCGGGGTGAATATCTCACCTCCCGTCCAAAGGGGAGAATTAATTTGATTAAGAGCACTTATGCTCCCCTCATATCTCTATAAAACATCTCAACATCCATCACGAATAAACTTGAATTCTCCACTAAGACTTATGAGTCGCCTTAGTAGAGGATTACATCCTCTATTCCATCTTGATTTGAAAATATTGGGTCCCCTCAACCCCCCTCTTTCAGTCCATTATGCATAAACATGCCCAATATTGCAGTCACATGTCCTATCAAGCATTTGCATATCATAAAGTGTCCTTTTCTTCCTGTCTTTTACTGGGTATTCTAAACATAGTGCGGCCCAAGAACTCATCATCTGCCCAGATCTCTCAAGTCCGAAGTCCATATCTCCTCCTATTGTGGATTGCTCCCAATTGATTGATAGGGTCAATGACCTCAGACGACTCATGACTGGCTTTATAAGCCAAATGCAAACCCTTTTGCCAAATTTGAATAATTGGCAGATGAGCCACAGTCAACCCAACTCGGCTCAAAATTTTGCTCCTTTACCAAAGTTGATGTGAACTACACAAACCTAAAAGAGCGCCCCCCCCGCGGGGCACCCCAGCACCGGTGTCTCAATCTACCACACTTGGGGTCCATCCATCCCTACAGATCCCAGCAATTAATCCAAGCCCTCAGACCCAGCCAGAAATAAACCACTAACAGGAAGGAGTCCAAGGGAGAGATGACAGTGCAAATTGCCAAGCTCCAAGAAGATATGAGGCAGATTAAGGGCTCCGATCCTTAGACTAAAATTGATGTTGCTGACATGTACTTATACCCTGAAACAAAGATGCCTCCCAACTTCACGATCCTAGTCTTTGACAAATAAGATGGTTTGGACTGCCCTATCTCACATCTGAGGCTCTATGGTGGAGAATTGGGGGTGTATGGTCAGAACTCAGAATAAACAACTTATGGTCCAACTGTTTCAAAGAAATTTCGCGGGAGCGGCCCTTGAATGGTACGCACTCCTGAACTGTACTAAGGTCAAAATATTAAAAACCTGGAGAGACATAGCTAATGCATTTGTCTCCCACTACGGGCACAACACAGAGGTAACACCAGGAAGACTTGATTTGCACGAAATGTACAAGAAGAGCACAAAAAATTTCTGTGAGTATGAGTACTGTTGGAGGGGAACAGCTGCAAGAGTAAGGCCTCCAATGTTAAAAGATGAGATGGTCACTACTTTCGTCTCAATTCTGCAACTTCCTTACTACAACCATTTGTTACCGTGTCCCAATATGACTCACTACAGCTTCTCAAGTCCCAATTTCGATCTTGAACACCAACTTGGACCCCAAAGATCCTTGTCTTTCTTTCTGAATATCCCCATCCACTAGCCCAAAAAAGCCTTGTTCATGCACCGCAGTCTTCTGAAATGTTTTTTTTACCCTATCTAAATCCCAAGCTTATAATTTCTTCACTAAACAATCCAAGAAAAACATTTTAGCACAGAAAGTTTTCGTATTGTATATGAGGGGAAAAAAACATCCAACATTCTTCATCTCCATAAATACCAGCAAAAAATGATACACTCTGAGCCACAAAACACTTATGTTGTGCTAAGAATGATGCTTATGTAATTCGCGCTATGACTAATAACGTCAACATACAATTTTTCTCAAGTTGGTATATGTTCCTACTAATTAAAGCAAGTAACATTTCCATAAGTGTACATAACGATGGAGATAATATTTATTTAGGAAGAACAATAATCTAATAATCAAAGAAAAACATATAATATAATGAGTTGATACTGACAGGATTGCTTTTGAAGAAAACCAAAGACGAGCGTGTGAGGATAAACCAGCGCTTCTTCCAAGACTTCCAACCTATTCCTGTAAAGTTTTAAAATGAATCTCCAGCTATTAAAATAGCATGCAAAATTTCCATAATGCACACTTACTATTGAGTATTGACAGCTTCACTATACAAGCACTAAATTCAATTATCATAGGAGTGGCAAATTCTAAAAGCAATTAAAACATGTAGTACCATAATATAAGATGGAGTAATAGATAGATGAACATAAGGCTTGTCAACATCATAGACACTCCATAATCATCCATTAACATTCATTCACCCCCAAACTTCTCATGTAATTCACATCCTCTAATAAAATCAAAAGTAAAAGAGAATTAGAAGAAAAAGAAGAGAAACAAAATAAAATAAAATTAAGGATAAGTTAGGGTTTCAAAATACTCACATCGAGGTCGCTTTCTTCAGGCAATTATAGCCGAAACGTTATCGACTCCTTTGATAATATAAGATCGGCAAAGGACCTTCGATGAAAGCAGGGAGGGAGAGAGACCAAAATAGTAGTAAAAATCATCCAGAGTTCCTTTAGGTGTGTAGAATTGAAGTTCCATAATTCGGACCCTAGAAGGGTTTTTATAGAGGTGCAAAAGGTGTTTGATTTAAAGGTCACTAAAATAATTTCGGAAATGAAAACTATTTAGAAACCTATAGCTGGCGTAAATACTATTACCGTTGCTACTCTTTATTGCTGGAACAAAATGTCGGTAATCTTATCACCAACAATTGCATTTAGGTTTTATAATTTTATGTCAGTAACTATCCTACCACCAGATCTGAAAATGGTTTCTAAAGTAAAATAGCATTTTCCCACCTTTTAGTTTAGCCACTTCTTTTATGGTTTTTTGCACGTTTTTCAAAACTAGATGGCAGTAATTGTATTACAACCTTGGATTTTAGATTAGAAACACTAATCTTCAAAACACAAGTCTATGATGACACATGTCACCCCAATGGTTTAAAATTCCGGTACGTATTGGCCTATACGGGTCGATACGTATCCTGCTTTGAGCTACCTGGTACACTGGTACGCTGGAAAAAAAAAAAGCTTCCCCGTATCAGCCCATATTGGGTGTATAAAGCCGATATGAGATCAATACGGGAGAGTTTTCAGTTAATTTTTTTTTTCTCGACTATTTATACTAGGATCCACAGCATAGACTCGAGATGCACAATTTAATTACATAAATTATTATTTAAGTAAATGATTTTAAATTAATTTTACTTTCAGTTACTTAAGATATTTATATGTAACTAAGGTTATACTTATACCCCCATTTGAATTCAATAAAAATTATCCCGGATCTAAATTCCTGAAGAATAAAAATTCAACTTTCCAATTCAAGAACAAGATCTTTTCTTTAGCGTCTTCTAGGGGTTAGATCAAAATTTCAACTTACAAATGGTAAGGCATTTCTTAAATATTAAAATTTCATAAATTCTACTATATAAAAACATTAGTAAAACCCAAAAGTCCGACAAAAAAAAGTCTCATGTTTTAATCTTCAAAAATATTTTCATCTACAAGGTCAAAAAGTTAACTGACAATGAAAAGTTCAACATAAAAAAAAAACTTACATTCAAGCTTATTTTTTTTTATAGGTAATCAAGCCAAGATATAAACAGAAGCAAGCAAACAGTACAACGAACTAAAAGATATCAAAGGTTCACACATAATATGAACCAGAAAGCAAGAAAATACAAGAAGCATATAGCATGATAACCAAAAGCCCTAACTATGAAGATAATATAAAAGCGCTAATGGAGCCTATCTAGCCACCCCTCATCATCAAGATCCTTTTTTATGGCAAACCAAGCTACGAGCAACTACCTAGCTTTCTGAAATACTCTACCCTTAGTAGAGTCAAAACCATCAAATACACTTTTGTTTCATTCTTTCCAAAGGGACCATCCTATGGCACCCGAAAGCATTGCCCAAATCACCGAAACGGGACCCTCCAAAGTAATCGAAAACCAACCTGATAAGGAACTCCAAAGGGAGCTAGAAAAGATCCAGACGATACTCAATTGGCGAAGGAATTGACCCCAAATGGCATAAGCAAAATGACAATGAAGAAGGAGGTGGTCCATTGACTCCTCCACCTCGAGGCACATAAAACAACGATTGGCCATACTCCATCCTCTATGTTGCAAGTGGTCACATGTAAGGATCTTATCCAGTGTGGTCGTCCAGAGGAAGAAAGATACCTTAGATGGAATGCTTGGATTCCATATAGTTCTATATAGAAAAGGAGAGATGGGAAGAACCGCAATGATTGAAGAAAGGATCTCATAGTGAATTGTCATTTGCTATCCTCTGACCAAACTCTAGTGTCTCTCCTATGTAAGCTCAGATTGACACAGACAACCCTATTTAATAATTTATGTTTGTAATTCAATACATTTTTATTTAACTCATAAAATGTAAGGTTTTAATATCTAAATCAGTGCTGTCAGAACCGGACCAGACCGGGCCGACCAGTCGAACTGGAAAAACGATCCCCTCACCGGCTCCCAAACCCCCCAAAACCGGACCTATTTAAAAACCAATCATTTTTGTCAAAACTGGCCGGTTGAACCGGGAACCGGTGGTAAAAAACTAAAAAAGCTTGAGAACCAGTCAGAACTGGTTGAGAACCGACCATAAATGAGTAAAAATGGAAAAAAAAAAATTGTAATAAAAAAGGGCACAGTCGAACCGAACCGGTCAAATTAGGAACCGGCCACTCAGCCAGTTCGATGACCGGTCTGGTTTTGATAACATTGATATAGATTGTATTTTTTATACTTGGCTAAGTGACTATCGTTTGTATTTTCATACATGTTTATTATCACACACGTTTTTTAACTTATAAAATTCTCAACTCTAATATATATGGTTAGAAACATAGTTGGAGGTCTTCATTTAGTTTTTTTTTAGTTTGAATTTGTATTAAAAGAAGTTTTATGTAAGGTATCCAAGTTTTTCCTTACGTATCCAAGCATTTCTTAATATATCCTAATTTTTTGTTATATCCATTCGATACGGTCCAATACGCCGATACGTATCCTATTTTGGATTTACCGATACGGCTACCGATACCGATATTTTGAACCATGGTCACCCCGTGGTTAGTAAAAACATTTTTTTTCTTTTGAAGGCTATTTTAAATCCGAAAAGGGTTCAATTTCGCCCGAATAAATCCAAAAAGGGTTCAATTTCATTCGAATAAGTATTTTCAATAAGAATGTTTTACATGAAACCTTTTTGAAAATAATAAGGGTATTTTGATAATTTTAAACTCATGGGCATTTTGGCAATTTTGTAAAAGTCAAGGTTTTGTAACTACTCGCTGATTCTTTGGTAAATCACAGGAAGTCATGTATGCCTACAAGGGTGCAAATTGGGTGCTCAGCCTGGTCTATGAAGACAATGGGCTGACTTTTTGGCGTATTATAGGCATTAGGAAGAAGTGACTGTCGAAGAACTAGAATTGAACATTCCAAATTACCCAAGACAACTATTGAAGAGATAAAGTCATGTAGGGCCCCACGAATTCAAAAATTGCACATATTACGCATCTTAATTATTAGGAGATAAAGATGGCTTGATAACTAAGTTGTCTCAAATCCAAGAGACAGTTACTGAAAGTTCTTGCTGAAGTGGAAGAAGATTTTCAATAGCTGAATCTGGAATTGTACAAACATTACAAGAACTTTAACTCGATTCAATGTGTCAACACCCCAATTTTTATTTTTATTTTTGGTAATAGATATATATATATATATTGAAGAAAAGTGGTACATGGGGGGGTGGGATCACAAGAAAGTGAGCCCAGGTCCAAAGCTAGCTAGAAATGTAGAGAAGGTACAAAACGTAGAAATAATCATGCTATTACAATAGATAGTATAGTCATGCTAAATCAAAATTTTCCTTGATGGAGCACCAATGCTGCAACTAGTGATCAGCCTGAAGACAGGTTGAGTAGGAGTTGAGGGGTGTTCTTGAAGACCCTTGAGTTCCGTTCTTTCCAAATTACCAATGCAATAATCAATGTGCCCCTGTCAAAGCCCTCTTCCCCAATAGTGTCGGGAACTTGCAGATAAGAAGTTCTTAAAGGAGTGGGGGAAGACTTAGTTAATTCCCAAACGGGATAGGAAATAGCTCAAACCTTGTGCGCGTAAGGACAATGTAGCAAGAGGTGTACAACCGACTCCTCGGCATCTAAGCACATGAAACTATCATTGGCTATCTACCACCCTCTATGCATAAGGTAGTGGAAGTTAGTGTCTTATTCAGGGCTGCTGACCAAAGGAAGAAGGATACCTTAGGCGGCAAACCCGCCTTCCATACCGATCTATAAGGGAAAAACTGGTCGGGGATAGGAAGTAAGGCCTAGTAAAGGGATCTCACAAAGAACTAACCTTTGTTATCTTTGAACCACATAAAGATATCCTTAAGGGTTGGTGAGGTGGGTATCAGTGAATCCTAGAAAGGATGTTTTAGAGGATCTCTAGTTCCCAATCGTTAAGATTGTGTCTCAGGCAAGGGCACCAGACTCTGGTAGTTGGGAGATACTCAATGTAGGATTCTACTGATGTTGTTCTATCTGCTGCGAGGAGCCAAATTAATTGAAGTCATTGCAAAGGGTGTGTGACCACACCATTTGTCCATCCAAAACCTTACTTTGTTGCCTCTTCCTACTCGAAAACTTAAGTTGTCAAAGAAAAAGTCTCATCCTAACATGATGCCTTTCCATAAGACGCTACCGTGGGGGGCATGGATTGTGGGTGGTCCCAATTGGAAAGTGATCCATACTTGGATGTGATAACCTTCCTCCATACTCCATAGGCTGTCAACACCCCATTTTTGCATCCTTCATTCATAAAAAGTGACATTTTCCCCTTCCAAATGCGGAAATGCCTTTAAATTGACCAAATATAGTTTTTTTTTTAATAATTAGACATTTTTTAAACTATTTATAAAATATCCTTAATTTTTAAGATAATTACCAAAATGTCCCTACTTTTTAAAAATCACCTAAATACCTTTAGGACTTAGGGACTCTCCCATCTCTTAAAATTACTTAGGAAACCTTAACTAATCCAAAATTTATCCTCTAAAACCATTTACAAATGTTTCTAAAAGGCATTTTTCAAACTTTCAAAAATACCAAAATGCGTCCCAAAAATTTCATTAATTTATGTAAATGCTCCTGGTCATTTTTAGTATAAACGACCATACTTATGGTCATTTGTACCAAAAGAACTGTTCTGTTACAACAGAAATGGAACTTTGTTTCTCCTGTTCAATGGATAAGGCCAAAAACGAGATAAACCCCACCTGATTTCAACTTAGTCTCATCCATTTTTTATTCCTAAACCAACAAAGAGTCTCTTGGATTTTTCTCTATAAATTAAACCCTATTCCATTCATATAAAAACATCAAAATTTTGGGAGAAGAAAGTTTTTACTATTCATCATGTTCAACTTCTCGTTAAGCACAAGTTTTTTTCTTTTAAACTCGGCAACATCATCTCTTTTCTTTCTCTCTCACGTAACTTTATTTGCAGCCAAACAGTAGAAGGCAGTGCCTTCCTACTCGTCTTGGACGTCTGGAAACGCAGCAGTAGCAGCACCTGCGGTCTCTCCCTCCCCCTTCGCTCGGTTCTCCACGGCAATAGGTATTGTCTTCTCTCTCACCTCAGATTTATATCCACATTGAATAAATAGGTAGATGATTATGTTATTATTGCTTTCTTTTTTGTGAAAGTTTCATAATGAAATCTGTTTAATCAGGATATGAGATTTGCATATGACAGTATGGTTCTAGACTGATTCTTATAATTCTATTTTGAATTAGACGTTATTGATCTATTTTGCCTGTGTTAGGGACTTAGAGTTGAGTTCGGACTGGTTCTACATCTGACTTTCATCGCTTGTACCATCTGACATGGACGAATTTAGGATGAAAGACAGACAAATTCAAGCTTGTTATGGGGTCATCTATTTCACCCATTTTGGAAGACATTGGACTGGTTTTTTCAGTCCGTTAATATGCCCTTTATTGTTCTATATTAGTCCAAAGGGTTTGATCCACATTTTTACAAGTCTTCAAATCTAGGTTTGGCGGAGTTGCCATGAGATTGCATGTTTTTTTTTTTTGATCAATATCTCAATTTATTAAACAAAAAGAAGAATACAAAAGAAAGACAAAACACCATCGAGTTTACAAACAAGTAAACACGACCCCGGCCATCTACATTACCTTAAACCTCCCCTCCCCCCGACTACTACGATGACTAATACAAAATATCCTGGATTTCCTCCCTAGAACTATATAACCCAGTCCACTCCAAGACGGCCAATCTAATTCGAGCACACAACTTGGGCACTGTAGACGAGATATCTTCAAAAACTCTACGGTTTCTCTCTTTCCAGAGCACCCAAGAAATAGCCCCAGGAAGGGCTCCCCAGATCTCCTTCTATACTCTCGCTCCTCTTTCCCGCTGTCAACAGTCAAGGAGATTACGAAAAGAGGAGGGGATAACCCACGCTACTCCCATACGAGAGAAAAAGAAACTCCACACCTCCGACTCTACTGGGCAGTGCAAAAGAAGATGAGTCGACGTTACTTCCGCTAGGAGGCACATATAACATCTATTCGTCATACCCCAACCTCTATGCTGCAGATGATCCTCAGTTAGAATTTTATCCAACGACGCTCTCCAAAGGAAGAAAGAAACCTTGGAAGAATACTGGGGTTCCACACCACTCTATAAGGATAAGAGCCCTCTGGGAAGAAAGCAGAGATTGGAACAACAGACTAACAGAGAACCGCCCATGGCTACTCCTAGACCACGACTTACTATCCCTTACCTCATGGCACAGAGCTGATGAGGTAAGACACTCCAAGAGTCGAGATAAATCGCTAATTTCTCAATCATTAAGGTCCCGCTGCATCCTTGGACACCAGACGACTCCTTCTGAACCTCTCATAGTAGTCTTCCACTAGAGCATCCCTGTCGGTAAAAAGAGCAAAACGATTTCCAAAGTCGTCCATAAGACGAGAGGATCCTAACTAGATATCCTTCCAAAACCTGATTTCTGACCCTCTCCCCACCCGAAAACTAAAGAAAGACACTACCACTTCAACATTAGCCATAATGCCCTTCCAAAGTCCCAGCCCATGAGATCCCCTAACCTCCCTAGGGATCCAACAAGAATTCTCCCCATACTCGGCTACTATCACATTCCTCCACAAACTATCCCTATCCTCTCCAAATCTCCACACCCATTTGCCTAGCAATGCTTTGTTCATCTGGATGAGCGGCTTGATATTCAAACCACCAACTTCCTTTGGCCAGCACAGCTGGGACCACTCTAATAAATGATACTTTGCTCGATCCTCTCTATCATTCCATAAAAATTCCATCTGTATCCTTTCAATGGTATGAGCCACTGAACGAGGAATGGTAAGAGACGACATAAAATAAGTTGAAAGGCTTTGCAACGTGCTCCTAATCAGAGTCAATTTCCCCCATTTCGATAAGTAGGATGCTCTCCACCCTAACAATCTTCGAGCAATACGGTCTAAAACAAGATTCCAAACTGATCTCGCCTTGTATTTAGCTCCCAGAGGAAAACCTAGGTACACAGAAGGGAGGAGTCCCACCCCACATCCTAGGCAAATGGCAAGGTGATCAAAGATGGGAACCTACCCCACCCTTAGAATCTCTAATTTTGCTAGATTTACTCGTAAGCCTGACACCGCCTCAAAACACCTAAGGAGACATCTAATATTAAGAAGGTCCCTTCGTGAAACCGACAAAAAATGAGTATCATCCACAAACTGGAGATGGAATATCCTTAGACCATTCTGACCAATCTGAAAACCTTCGTAAAAAGTCCCCTCAGCTTTTGACAACATTCTACTCAACGCTTCTGAAACAAATTACAAAGAGGAAAAGAGAGAGGGGATCCCCTTACCTCAATCCCCGAGAACTAGGAAAATACCCCACAGTTGCCTACACTTCCACCCGAATCCCATTCTGCCTAGAATGTAATTCATAAAATCTCAGTTGACGTGGTCATAGGCCTTCTCCAAATCATCCTTGCAAAGAATACCTGGATCCTTTGCACGCACCCTGGAATCGATACACTCGTTTGCAATGAGAATCACATCTAAAATTTGGCGCCCTCCAACAAACGCACTCTGATGAGGAGATAAGAGAAATCATTACCTTCTTAAGACGAGATGACAACACTTCAGAGAGGATTTTATATAAGCTACTTACAAGACTAATGGGCCTAAACTCTTTAAACTCCACCGCACCCTCTATTTTGGGAATCAAAGCAAGGAACGTACTATTCAAAACTCTGTCAAAACGCTCTGTATCAAATAACTCCTTCAACACTTCCATGAAGTCTCTTCCCACGATCTCCCAACATCCCCTGAAGAACTCAATGGAGAAACCGTCTGGCTCGAGAGATTTATCACTCTCCAAGCCTCGAATCGCCTCAAGCACCTCCCCTTCCACGAATGGAATCTCAAGAGCCACCCTCTGATCCGGAGTGAGCCTGGCAAAATCGAGCCCTTCTAGCTTAGGACGCCACCTCTCCCTCTTGCAAAACATGCCCTTATAATATGAGATAACGCAATCTTCGATCTCTCCCTTCTCTACCCACCTCCCGTCCACCCTCAACCTGGAAATAAAGTTCTTCTTTCAGTTATAATTAGTCATTCTATGGAAGAATTTTGTGTTTCCATCTTCCTCCTTAAGCCAACGAGTCATTTGCTTTCTGCTTCCAACTGATTTATTCAAGCTTTAGGGTAGAAATATATTCCATCTTCTATTCTTCTCTATCTCTAGATTCTGAAGGAGTAAGATCCCACACCTCCGACCACCCATCCAAGACTTCTATCTCCCTAAGTAATCCGGTTAGCTGCACTTGGATGTTTCTGAATACCTCCTTATTCCTTACTTTTAACCGAGCTTTCAAAATTTTAAGTTTAATCCCAAATTGAGTGCTAGCCGACCCCCACCCTCTAGTTTGGCCCCACACCTCGACTACTAAGTCTCGAAACCGCTCATCCTCCATCCACATGTTCTCAAAACGAAACGGACTAGGACCCCCTCTAAAACTCCCCGTCTCTAAAACGATGGGAACGTGATCTGATATAGGTCTAGGGAGAGAAGACTGAAAAGCATTTGGGAATTGAGCCTCCCAATCTTGATCGATGAGAAAACGGTCAATGCGGCTCGCTATGTCATTGATACCCGCTTGAGACCAAGTGAATTGAACACCCCTCATAGGATAATCTATCAAGCCATGGCAAAAAACAAAGTCCCCAAACCGCCGCATCTTAGGAGAAAGCGCACTACCTCCTTTTCTCTCCGAAGAAAAACAAATGCTATTGAAATCCCCTTCCAAACACCACGGTTTGCCCCAACACACACTTACATCATCCAGCTCGGACCAAAACTCAATGTCAGCTAACCTTTCTACCGGACCATACACTCCTGAGAAGACCCACAAAAAATCCTCCCCAATCAGACAGCATAAAATAGATATCGAAAAAGCCCCCACTTCGGACTCCATCACTTCCACTCTCGTTGTATCCCACATGAGCAAAATACCCTCAAAAGCTCCCAACGACAGAAGCTCGATCCATCCCGGAACCTGACTCCCCCACATGTCTCAAATATGGAATTCCCGAGTAACTGCTAGTTTAGTTTCCTGAATGCATAAAATCGATGGATGCTTGGTGCTCACGTACCTTTTGATTGCCACCCTCTTCTCCGCTTGCCCCAAACTTCTGATGTTCCAAGAAATAATTGAAAGACCATTCATCTACACACTTGAAGGTCCCTTGCTGATTTCGAAATGGGCAAGCTCCCTTTTGCCCTGACTTAGTCGTAATTAATACTGCAATGTAACCACCTCTTTTCTATTGTCGAGGCGTCTCTACGACCTCCACTCTGTTTAACAATGGATTTGCCCTTTTCCCCCTTATTCTCTTCTTCTATGGATTGAAATATTCTTCTGGCCTCGGCGTCCAGCCCTCCTGTAGAGATACCCAGAGCCTTCCCCACACCCTCCATTTGAGTCATCACCCAAGCAGCGACCTCCTCCCGGTTCATCTGAGGCAGCACAGCCTGAGTCTCCCCCAGACACTCAAAACTCAACCCTAACGAAGACTGGGTAGCTGGCCGAGACACACCCCCCCTCTAAACCACAGTCCTCCTAACTGATCACTTCCTCTCCTCTCGAGTCTGCCTCTAAACCCATTTGGCTCAGATCCAAGGAGACCTCAACATTGGAGATCCCCTGATCCGCTCCCAATGATGCTGGTTCGCACTCTTCCGTAGGATTCAAGGATAATTCAAGGGCTTCCGTCGCTGAACTCTTCACCCCTTCTAATCTTGCCTCTAATTGGAACTCTGGTTCCGTCTCTAGGCCCTTCTCCCCTTCTAAGCCTGCCTCTAGCTGTGTCGCAGATTTACTTCTGTTAGATCCTCCAGAGAGCTGCTCCTCCAACGAATTCAAAGATGTCATCTCAGTGAAAACCAATGGAGTATAATGCTCCATCTCCGAACTAACCGACATGTCATCCCAAAATCTGCCCTCCATATTTCTGCTCGGAGAAGCAAAATCAACGATATGAGGTAGGATAGAACACCCTTCACCGTCCCTTGCTCGACCTCCTGGTTGCCATAATTTTCACATATGTATGGAATATGATCAAGTAGGAGGTGGAGGTATGATGAATCATGCATTACCACCGTCTTTGTTGATTCCCTTGTCACTTGGATTCTTATGAGATGGGATTGGGTATAAGGCGGGTGTATGACGGCAATGCACCATTAGAGCCCGTTGATTTGCTTAGCAACTTTGAGTCTTTGTATCCTACAGATTGCAATTATGGGCGCTAACACATATCTTGCATGGATTGCTGTTAGATATTCATGGTCAATATAATGGTATGCAGTTATTAACAATTCATAGTTTTTTTCCATGAGATGGGTACATCTACATGGAGAATGTTATCACATTGTGGGAAGAGAGGTCTAAAACATATATGTGTTAATCCGGCATTCTATAATAATTAATATGGCTTCAAAAGTAGGTAAGCGTCATTCATGACGGGTGCACTGGGATGCCTAACACCTTTCCCGGTGCACAATAGAATCTCCATACCTTAGATCTTTAAAATCAATAGAATTTCCTACCCAACCTCAAAATTGGGATAAGTGGCAACTCTGTATTTCGCCTTAACTGCATTGCATGGACCCACCAGTCCAATAGAATCTTTTTATTTACCTTTTGTTATTTGTTAGCTGCTTCTATTTCATAAGGCCTCGCTTTTAGTAATAGTTTCCTTATAAAGAAAGGAAGTGATTTTAGAGTTGATGAATAAGAATTTACTGTGGAAGAGTTATTACAGCGCTTTTCTTGGAGCATATGTCATTTTTGGTTTTGATACCACACTTCTATTTCCTTCTTATATTATTCTCTATTTTCTTTATTTGTTACTTGCTCTTTATGACTGAAATTGTTTCTCGGCAACCCTACATCAGATTATTCTCAATTTTACGGCACTCTTGCGTTCTTAGTGCAGCACCTTGCTTGAACGGATGTGCCCAAACCTTTCTTATATATAAGAATATCCACCCCTAGCTTTGTATCTTATTTCATATTAATTTAATTCATTATCAAGAATTTTAAAAAAATAATAATAACTTTAACCATACTCATATATATTATGGTACGAAGTCACCCAAACCACTTTTGCATCCTAATTTTTTCACGAGAACCTCCACTTAACATCACCCATTCCCAAGTCATTACAATTTTTTCAAGACCCAGCAGCATTCATAAATGATGGGGAAGCAAATTCTCTATGGTGAATATGTAAGCCTAAAAACTAACAGAATTGTGTGCTGTCTTCATCCTACATAATGCATCATTGTGGCATCAGATTTGGAAAGTGTATCGCACACAGAAAACATATACATCCATATTGCATGTCTGAGAGAATAATGTAACGTTTGCCACATGTGGACACTTGTTAAAAGGTTTTGAAATTTATCAAATTCGATAGCAAGTCTTCAAAAAGCACTTTGATGCACACATTCTTGGGCATTCACCGTGCATTCACATAGGCCATGTGTAGGAATGCATACAAAAATTATCAGCAAAACAAAAGTTGGAGAAATCTTGGAAGAAGAAAAGGTAAATAGAAGAAAAAAAATTTACTAACCTTTTGACGATATGAAAAGTGGGCCGCTCTTGAAAACCTGTGAAATAAAATCAAAGGTTAGAAAAAAAAAACAGTGAACCAGCACAACCTGCTTATTGTTGAACGAAGCCAACACACGCATTAAGCATTAAAAAAAAGGAGAAAGAAACATAAAAACAGAATAATTTTTTTAACAATGAATATAATATATTAAGAAGAGAAAATAAATAAATAAATAAAAAGTTCACCGAGAGGTGAACAGGCTACAAATACAACAAACCCCTCTGGAACACTATAATTTCCAACAATATATGCGGCGGCATTGTTGAAAATATTGAGAAAATTCAAATTATTTGAGTTGGATATAGGACAAAAAATCAAACAGACACCGCATCCAAAATTTTGTACAGTTGAAAATATATGCAGCGGCATTGTTGAAAATATTGAGAAAATTCCAATTTTTTGAGTCGGATAGAGGACAAAAAATCAAACAGACACCACATCCAAAATTTTGTACAGTTGAAAGAATTTCTGAACAGTGTACTTTAATAACATATTCAATCCCTCATTAAAGAACCACTCCATAACTCAAAAACTGTACACAATAGTCGCTGATGACAAAATTAGCATTTGAATAGCAAGAATTTTACCATTATTGTTCAGAAGTCACAAGGAAGGATCCAGAATCAGCAAGCTTAATTTTTTTCCATAAATGTAAAAAAACTAACTAAAAATAGCCAAAAATGGTGGTACTTCAACTAATAATTCTAATGATAACCATACTAATAATATCATCTAAAGCATTTAATTCCTACATCTTTCTATTAAAAAAAATTATAAATTGAGAAATTCGAAGCATTCAATTAATGACGAAGAAACTGCATAAAAAGATCTTTGGAACACATTGATAAACGAATCGAACAAATCCTAGAACGAAAACCATACCGTGTTGATAACTCCGGTTCTTGGACGCTCAAATGGCGCCACGGAAGCCGACATTTTTCCGCAGAGCCACTGAAATTAGGGCATCGAAACAGTCCTGAATCCCACTGAAACTAGAAGAGATTTCAAAGAGATAAACCTCTGGATCTCCCTATTTAACCAGTCGAGCAGAGACGCGTCTCTCATCGAGACCAAACTGGGAAGAAAAAATGGTTTCGATCTGGGCTGAGAAACAGTGAGAGTAGTGGATGAAAGCTAGGGTTTTGAAAAGACAGGTGAAGAAGAAGAAGACGAAGCACAAGCTGGCCTGTCCTTTGATGGTTTGAGTTTGGAAAATATAGCTTGCTGGAGCAGGTTGTTTTGGTAGATTATATTTTAGGTAGAAAGCAGTAGTGGCTATCGTAGTAAATACGGTAATTCCTGTCTTTGCTTTTTACTTACTTTTCGCTCTTTGTCCTCAAGAGATTGAGATGGAGCATTGCAGAAGATTCAAAGAAGTTTGAGGAGTGATAACCTTACTCTAAGTCTTTTCTACTCTCAACATTAACCAACCGCTTGTCCGATATCACTTTTTTTTTTTAAAGTGCACACGTTTTCGGTTATTGCAATGCTTTAATAGATAACGTGGACAGGTGGTTGGTTCACGTTGACAGTAGAAAAGACCAGGAGTAGGGCTAGCACTGTAATTTATTGTTTAGAGGTTTTTTTTTTCAAGATTAACCCCGATGTTTTCCGACATTTACGAATATCCCACTGTTCGGCTGACACTGACATTACTGACACCTTAGTAATACGAAAATAATCACCTAACTGCTAGGTGGCACAAGGAGGTGCGTCTCGAGCCCTTCTCTGCCATGTGTCCCTATTCTCTTTTAATTGTAGTTAAGATTCACTCACCCCTAAAATTCACCCATTAACCCTTGGTTTTAGAAAGAATACAAATTAACCATTGGGTTTAAGAAATTTAACTTGAGTTAATAAAGCTTTGTGATAAGAAATTTAACTTGAGTTAATAAAGCTTTGTGAGTGAGGAGCAATAGAGGGCTCAACGCCCCGGGAGCAAACTATTGCTCTTAGTAATAACCCTCTGCATTTTTGAAAGGAAGGAGCAATAGTTCCCTTCATGGGCGAGGAGCGAAATATTGTTCCTCGCTCTCACAAAATTGCACCGTCTTAACCTCATGTTAATTTTTAACTCTGTAGTTACATTGTATTTTATTTTATTTTTTCAAAAACAAAGGGTAAATGTGTGATCTTAACCACAATTAAATAGAGTTTAAAGGGGGGACATGTGGCATGAAAAGGGGAGCCAAGACACCACTTCTCACATCACCCACCGAGGAAGTCACTACCTCATTGGCATAACGAAGGGAGGCGTCTCAGGCTTGTTCTTTTTTGGCCAAACATCCTTTTTGACTCTCTTTAATTGTCATTAAGATTTATTAATCCTTAGGGTTAAAAGCATTTACCCTTATTTTTAGGATAAAACTTTTTTTAACAAAAATTAACCAGAGTTATAAAGCAGTTAAAGACAGAACAAGAAACAAGAGTTTGCTCCTGAGAGCCAACTCTTTTCAAAATGACTAATTGAGGGAGACGGTCATTCCAAATTGGAGGGCCCATTTGTCCTTGGAATGATTGATTCTTACTAGGGGTTTCAAGAGAACTAGGGGTTTCAAGAGATCAAGCTTAGGCTTGCAAATTTGTGATTTTGGAATAGGCGTGTCTGAGCCCAAACCCGTTTATAGGAGGTTTTAGTGGCTCAAATTTTCCCATTGACGCTCCTAGTTACTACAGTATACTCTCTTTAAATCCTTTATTATTTTTTATAATACCAGTTAGCTGGGCACGTGCTACAGGATTGCCAGAAGATCGAAAAGAAAGAAAATATATTAAAAAGACAAACTTAGTCCTACAAAGAAAAAACACTCAAACTGACAAACCAACAAAAGTTTTTTAAAAAATCAAATTTTTTAACCAAACATATGTGGATCCAATTAGTATCAAATTTTCCAATGTGCTCCAAACTCATATGTTGCAATGTCTGCTATGGGTCTTGGATCACCTGCAGTGGAGCTTCATTGCTGAATATCAGATTTTTCAACCATGGCGCTGCTCGAAAATGAATCCTGCATATGTTTATAAAGTTAGTTATTGAGTTACTAACATAATAAAAAGCCTTGAAATTTCTATTAAGCACAAAAGGTGACATCTTAAGAGGACTTACTGTTGCGCCCCAAAATACCCCCTATGAGTTTAGGGATACTTTAGGTGTGATAATACATAACCTGTCAAGCCATCCTGTAATGAATAAGGTATAACATGCTCTAATGGAATTATAATACAGAGTGCGGAAGTTATACTATGGCAGAAATACAACCAACTTTTCTATCTTTTATAAACTTAACAAGTACTCCAAGTTAATACAAAATATGACATGTAAAGGTGGACATGCCCACCTACCAAAATACAAAAGACAAAACACAACTCTATCTTGCTCAATAGTCACCCCCGTGGGACCAATAGTCTAAGTCTCTTACCTCAGCCTGAGGCTCAACTACTGAATCCTCGTACAGTGGCTCAACTACTGAATCCTCGTACAGTTCTTCCTCGCCGTAGTCCTCCTCAATCCAAGGACCCGGGGCACAAATGTCGAAAGAGACTCGTGTACCTACCAACATAAAAGTACGGCTAAGCATGGAATACTCAGCGAGCACAAACTCCTAACTAACAATAATAATAACGAGCAAAACATCATATGCAAGTACTGAAAAGATACAGTTCATACTCATTTAAAACAACATCATACATAACCATTTATTAAATTATAACTCTAATGAGAACCAAAACATATTTATGAAACATATGAGTCATTTCCATATTTCTTATGAGCCAGAGGTTAGTACCCGCACAACCCTGGGATACCAACCTCCTTGACAGTACGATAATTCTGAGTCTTTTCTTATGTGTCAGGGGCTAGCACCCGCATAATCCTGGGCTACCAACCCCCTTGACAATTCCAATACTTTTCTTATGAGCCAGAGGTTAATCAACCTCCTTGACAGTTCATATTCTTCTTATGAGCCAGAGGTTAACACCCTTAACTGGGGCTACCAACCTCCTTGATAGTTCTATATCTTTTTCTTCTGAGCCAGATGCTAGCACCCTTAACCGGGGCTACCAACCTCCTTGACAGTTCCATATCCTTTTCTTATAAGCCAGAAGCTAGCACCCTTAACCGGGGCTACCAACCTCCTTGACATTCCTCCATATGCATGCGTGCTTGTGTATATTTGTAAAAACATGATGACATATACGAACTGAGGAGTAGCATGTAACATTTCAGATCTTATCACAATCATATGAGAATGTAAACAAGCATATAGAAATATGGTCACATCTTAATGAAACTACTTGGATCATGTTTTTCGAACTTCATTCAATTCAAAGTATTTTCATTCATGCATTTTACCAAGCAAGTGGTATCCTACATTTTCTTTAGTCCTTTAAACTCATGATTTATTTCTCAAGCATTTCATCAAGCATCACATGTGCATTCATTATGTGTACGATGCCCTTCCATCATTTCCATCATTCAACACATCAAAACATGGCATCTCATCGCCTAAATCCCTTCCTCCATCCATACATTCCACCATTTATTCATATTATCTTGTTTATGTTTTAGGGATTTAGCATATATCAACACAAAGGAGGAATGGGGAGGATTCAATACACTATATTCACAAGAACATCCAGGTTATTACCAAGGTAGCTAGGAAGAGTATATTAACCTTGAAAATGATAAAGAAAGCCCTTGAGAATGTCAGGGAAAACGCTGCCCTAGCTTGGAGAACGAGCTCCACACGAGCTTGAGGTTGGGTTTGATGAATTCAAGCCTTTTGGGATAATCTTGGGTGTTTAAACCCTTGATTCTCCCTCTCAAATGGAAAGGGGGCTCTTGAAACCCTAGGTTCTTCTCCCTCTCCCTCAAATACCTCTAAGTGTAGTGAATAGGGACCCAAAACACGAGCAAGGCTTATAAAGCCAAAGGGTGCTGGCCAAAAGACCAAAAAGCTCTTACTGAAATTTCTGCAAAACGCGATAGACTGAGCGATCGGTGGTTATGACCGATCGATCGGTCGCCTACCAATCAACCGGTGTTCTTGACCGAGTAATTGGTCAAAAACATGCTCTCTGGAAAAATTCCTCATACAAAAAAGTTAACCAGTTGATATCTACCGATCGATCGGTTGTGGACCGATCGATCGCTAATAATGACTGAGCGATCAGTTGCGAACTGATCTCGATCCCTAGCGATCGGTGTTCTGCAGATTTTTGACCCATTTTACTGTTTCGGCCATAACTTTTGACCCGTTCGTCGGATTTTGACGATTCAACTTGCGTTGGATTCGTCCTTCGAAAAGAAACATTTCTGACGTGTTAGAATTTTCAATTTCTCTCTTATTTATTAATTAGACTACGTGAAAGGTCAATTGGCTACAAAAGTGTTATTCATAAGTATGGAAAAGTCTGGGGTGCTACACTTACAACGGCAAAGAAAGCATGTAGGTGTTTTAGCCAGTACTCATATATAGTTCAGTAAGTATGGTGTGCTCTCCTCTAACCTTGTGACCAAGCTTACACAAACACTGTGATAGATAATACATGTGTTCTCCACACCACCAAAGTTCGAGTAGAAAAAAATTAGATACCATTAACATTCTATCTTTTCCGTTCATTCATTACCTCTGTGGATTTCAAATTACATGCTTTAAGAATAGAAAAAAAAATTGAGAAATTAACCTCGTTCATCCATGACGATGCAATAGGATGAGACATGATTGAACGTAACATGGATCCCAGCTCTAACAGATAATCACACATCAACAGTTGCAAACCATAGACAAAAGATGTGAATCCATTAATAAACACAACAAATTGGCATAAATGCAATACAAACAAAAAATAGTGAAGACGTATACAAATTCAACCCAAATAGAAGCTCAACCTACAAAAGTGAATACATTCCACTGATTCACCTTATTACAATAGATTTTTGAATAACAATTACAATAGAATTTAATCAGTAAGCACCAGCAAATTGCCGTCTCAATCATTAGAAAAAAATAAATGAAGCAAAAATGCAATTACAACCAAACTTAAGATGCAAACTTGGAAGTTTAATTTCAGAGAAAAAACTGGGAGGCAACCTACAAGTATGGCATATGGCAAGAACTTTAGAAAGAGAAAAATGAAACAGATTTATATCTATATTAAGACTCTTAAAAGAGATCAAATTTTATAGTAATAAATTTTTTTTATTATGCTCAAATGAATAGTCCTATAAATTGGGCAGTCCAACAAAAATGAACTTGACATTTTAATTAGTCCACGTTAAAACCTATTAATATGTCTAGCCGTGAACCTAATTTAAATTTGTACCATAATTTGGAGAAAGAAATCAGAAACTCACCATAATTTGGAGAAAGAAATCAGAAACTCCGCTTGAACTCCCAAGAATATGCATATTAACTGTACTCCTCTCTGTTGCAAATCTGTTAAATTACCATAAAAGAAAAATGATTATTTATTCTCATCAAATTTGGGTAGAAGATATTTCCAGCATATTATTTAAAATATATGTGTTTCTATATTAAACATATCTTTTATTCTCCTTTCCTTTGATAAATTTTTGTAGAGTCAAATAAAAACCCAAGAAAAATAAAGTTAAAAATCTCCCAAAATTTCCATTGCTATGAACACATGACCAAGCTATTGACACATGCATGATAAACGAAGTTTAAAGGATATAATGTAGAGCCTACTATAGCTTGACCATACCAATAAGTGAATCAGAGCACCTAAAATGCTAACAACATACAAAGGTAAAAGATACCTTTCCGGTTATCACACCAACATGAGCTGCAAGATATTGATATAGGTCTTAAAATTAGCAGCATAGGTCCAACAATTGGGGAAACCAATTACACTTTCTTCCATATATCTCTTATGGTTAAGAGAAACTGTAAGCCTACACAACTCAACTTTTACTTACCATATTTTCAAGGCAATAATACACCAATTTCACTATGTCAGACAACATTTGTTATAGTTGAGGTATGCTAAAAATTGCATAAGCCTAGAATAGTTAACCTCAAAGAATTTTTTGATACTTAAGGAATAACTAAAGGAAGAATAAATATTAGAAAGGTTCCAGCCATTAAATAGCGTGTGATGAGATGTAGACCGGTAGGCAATCCAAATGACATAAGGTCAACTTTATCATATAACTTTACATGGAGACCATGTGTTCCAGACAGACAAGAAGCAAGTATAATTGTTGAATCATAGTAGATGTGAATAATAGGGCTCGTCTAGGTTCTGGAATAAAAAAATAGCATGGAAGCAACAAATCTCAACGAATTTCATTTACACAGTAGAGAAGTCATTCCATACTATAACTGCCAAAATTCCCACATATGAATTAGTGAATATATATATCATGTACTTTGAGAAAAGGTAGCAACTACATCTCACATTTCATCTATAGAGCGTAGAAGTTATTGAGATAAGGGTAAAAATCTTCCAGATATAGTTCTCTTACCAACAAAAAGGCCTTCGGATTAGTTCAAGTTTCATTTCTTAAACTGATACATAGAGGCCAGAAGGTTTAGCTTATGTTTTTCTCGAGAAACCAATATCAATCGATGTTTTCTTCCCTCATTTGGTGTATATATAAATTTTAAAGCAATAAAATTATGTGCATAGTTGTTGAGGAAGTATTTTAGTTGTTCTAAACAAACTCTTGTTCCATAAGATAGTAATCACATTTTCCCAAAATGCTAATTCTAAGTTCTCAGACAATGTGTACATGTGCTCTAGTCCAATAATCCTTGATCCCATTAATCAACCAAGTTGAAGCAAGATTCCAAAAACCCACCATGTCAATTGGTATCCATCCCTACAGAAGAACATGTAAAACATTGCGGACAAATTGGCACTATGCATTTACCCTATCAAGAAGTAAATGCTCCTATAACTGGGCCTGAAGTAATGTATTCGATTCGCTTAGGGAAGAATGACTTGGTCTTAAGATCCTTATAATGCTCCTATAAACATGAAAAATACACAACAACCACGATAGTTCAAGCATCAAAAAGAGAAGGAGAGAAAAGCCATGTTGCCATAACCATCACTATACATCAAATTGATGCAATTCTCAAACTAGAAATATGAAATGAAAAGAGCTTGTTTAATATTCCTTCAACCATTAAAAACTAAATGATTTAGTACACTTCTCACACAAGAGAAGCGAAATCGAAATGGGTTTCTTTCACTCGCCCACAACACCATCAGATAGATGTTTAATCAGTCTAATTCTAACATTTGGGACATGACATTCGAAATGGGTTTCTTCTATTAACAACAATCAAGTTAATAAAAGTGCATTTTTGAATAAAAACCTCCGTCAAGTCCTTGGGGTATTGGAAAAGCTTAAATCCTATCAATTTAAATCTCTTTTTCTCAAATTGAGAACCAAATAAATTTTTATAATTAAACAATCCAACCCAAACAAGTAAATTTCTAGAAAAACAAGAACAACCAGAGAAAGAAACTAATACAATAAAATACCCCTGGGTGAACTTGCCTGGTCTCCAAGGTGTATATTCGGTTTGTGGAAGCCCTAGAAAGAATGATCAATCTCTTCTATAGAAAGAGGCACACAACAATGAGCGATGATCAAAGCCTCGCAGATTTAGGAAAGTAGAGCTATGGAAGCGAGTGGAAATGCAGAGAAAAGAGACCAAAAGAACAGAGTTTTCTCTTGCCAATGGGTTAAAAGGGTTACCTAAGCTTGCAAAAAAACTTGTTTGTGATGTGCGTGGCGTTCGCGGTCCGCGTCGTCAAGTTAAGAGGTGAAGGGGAGGGAGTAGAGAAAAGGAAGAAGCTAGGTGGATCTTCACTCATCGTTAACGGTGAAGGAAAGAGAGTAGAGTAGAGGAGGAAGACGGTGGGATTGTCGGAAGCATCTGGAAGGATGTAAAGTGGAGAGTTCGGTGGTTAATACGGGAACATGTCAGGATATAAATGGAATTTTGTCAAAAGTGTTCAGACGAAAAGTATTGTGAGGGGCAAAATAATCCTCTTTTTAGGGTAATAGATATAATCAAAGAAAGTTTCTAACAAATTGAACACTTTCTAATAAAGTCTCAAGGTAGATGATGATCTTGATTGAACCTCATATGTAGGAGGGTGGTGCCCTGGCTGTTCTTCAGGGTTTTTCCTGCCAAGACCTTTATTGACCTCCAGCGCCGGTAGGTCTTTTCTCCACCTTCTAGTGTCCCTCCCGCCTCTTCTTTCTTCACCCCAGTTCGCGTTTTCTGTCATCCCCTCTTCTGGTTTACCATCATGGACAAGAGAATCTCAATTCTCGATGACCCTGTTTCGTCAGAGGGTTTAAAAATAGAGGTTCTGCACAAACTCACCATTCAAGACCTCGAGGCTCCCATCTCAGTGGCACCTACATCCCTACAAGCTGCCCATGAGGAGTTGCAGCACAATATTATCAGCAGGTTCTTTACATATCATCCAATCAACATGTCGATGGCGATAAGGACAACTCTTAAAGCATGGAACTCTTCGTCGCAAGTCACTACGATGGAGTTAGCCGACGACTATATTCTGTTCAAATTTTTCAACCAAGTAGTAAGACACCATGTCTGTGGGCAGCGAAATTGTCACACCCTAACAATTTGGACACGCCAAGTTCAATGCAGCTATCTAGACCCGATCTCTACCTCTAATTTGAGAGGACAAAACCTCTCAGTGCTAGCCTCAATGGGGGTTACACATGTTCAGTATGTGGGGACCAAAACCTCACGGATCAAGTCTTGGTGTCAACCCCCATGGGGCAGATGCCCATCCAATCCGTGAGGGCAAAACGTCACAGATGAAATCCTTGGGTGCCAACCTTCGAGAGGCTAACATGTACCCAATCCGTAATGATCAAAACCTCACGGATCCAACCTCTAAGTGTCGACCTCCGAGAGGTTGACACGTGTCTGATCCGTGAGGACAAACCTCACGGATCCAACCTTTAAGTGTCAGCCTTCGAGAGTCTGACCCATGTCTAGTCCATGCGGCTAAACCTCACGGATCAAACCTTTAGGTGCTAGATTCTGAGAGACTGACACGTGTCCATGAGGCTAAATCTCATGGACTCTCTTTTGATTAAAATGGCAGCCACGTCCTAGTGAATCTCAAAAGGAGATTCTCCTAATTTTGGTGATCCGAAGATCATGATCCATCTCTTTTAAAATTTCATAATCATGAAAGGATAGATCCTAGGAAAGGATGTAACTTGACATCCACTTTTTTAGGAGAAGATATTATCTTCTCCTCCCTTTTCAAAAGGTACTAGGATTCCTCCCAAAAAAGAGAAATCTGGTACAAGAGTCCTCAAAAGAAGAAGGCTTTTTTTTTCTAAGAGTCTTCTAAATAAGGAAGACCTGTGAGTTGGCCTCCTCTAAGAGGAGTCTAAGTTGACTACCCTAAAATAAGTAAGTCAAAGAGAGAGACCAAAAATGACTCTCTCAAACTTATAAATATAGGTGTTCTCGTAAGAAACCCACATGAAGAAAGAGAGAAGTTTTCCTCAAAGAGTGTGGAGAAAAAAAGAGATAGCTCTTTTCTTCCCTTGAAGCAATAACAAGCAAAAGCAAGCAAGTTGAAAAAAAAGACTCATTTGACATGGAGAATATCAAGTGAGCCTCTTAAAATGGCCACCCTTATTCTCTCTTCTTTTCTAAAAATCTCAAGACCTCAAAGAGGCATCTGTAACGCTTACATGAGATCTGGGTAACCCCTTTGAATAAATAAAAATATAAGTTTATTCAATATTTGTTTCTTCTTATTCTTCTTCTTAATCAGAGGTTCTTCCCCGAATCGGGAAGGTAATTAACAATCCGGTTTACTTGGATTGGAAGGATAGTCTCTCACATAAAATAAAACTCCATACAATAATTGGGGTAATTTGACAACAAGGATCAAGTTGTCAAATCATAAAAAATGCTTGAAATTTGCGTGTACAAATTTTTGGCACGCCCGGTGGGACCTTCTTCTCCTCTCATCTTTGAAGAAATATAAAAAATAAGAACAAATCAGGAAATATGAAGTGATCTTTTCCTCTCTTCTCCTTCTATATTGTGCAGGATAATCGAAACCGTCTGCATCCGTCTGACCTATGTTTTGACCATCAAGAGGAGGGTCTATGTCCCTTCAACGCCGATTCCAGTAACTCACCCCCTCACATGGGCTGAGGTGGCAGCTGCCCCAATCATGAGGTCTCGGTCTATTGACCGAATCCTCAATGAGGGTATTGCTACCCCTTCACGGATGAGCTACTTATACCAAGTCTATGGATAGGATGCATCCCCAAGGATGCACTACGGACAAGGTACATCCCCAGGAAGTCCTACGAAGAGGCTACACCCAAGAGGATTCGCTATAGAGCAGGTGCATCCAACAAAATGCACCAGGAACAGTGTACATCCCCCAAGATTCCCCACAGAGAGGCTGCACCCAAGAGGATGTGCCACGAAGCAGGCACATCCCCAAGGATGCACCATGGACAGGGTGCACCCTAATCAGTGTGCACCACGGAGGGTGTACCCAACTGGGTATACACATTACAGAGTGACTCCCCCACTTTGCGACAAGTTAGCCCAAAAGGCCGACCTATGTCACCCAACTCTTTACAGGGTGGTTCAACCACTTTGCGACACGTTAGCTCAAAAGGCAGATCTATGTCAACCTCTGGGCCTAGCCGAACAGGTGGTCCCAAATCTTAACAATCCATATTGGGGATATCGCAAAAGCTAACCTTAGGATTTGTTGGTTATGAGCCCCTTCATTCCAAGCTGGCTGCGGGAACTCTCCCTTTTAAAATTTCTTCAAGAGGAGGAGATGCTGCCCAATTTTCACCAGGGCAAAAGGACAAGGTAAAGTGTCTCAAAGACTTAATGAACAATCTCTTAAATAACTTTAAAAATTACAAATAAAATGAGGAAGATGCCTCAAGGTATTCATTCGTGAATAAGAAGCATCCACGGACCGCAGTCAAAAATATTCCACGGATGGGAGGCAAGCACTGTCGACGGACAGAATACCAACACCGTCCACGGACATAATGCCAACACAATCCACAGACAGAAAATCAAGACCGTCAACGGACAGAAGATCAATACCATCCACGGATTGAAATTCAAAGTCATCTGTGAACAGGCTCAAGCCTGGTCCACGAACACTAGACCCAACCCTCCAGGATTCAAGCCCAAGCTAGTCTGGGGGTTGGAGGTATGATCTCCTCACAGAAACCAACTCCAGCAAGTCCACGGACCAGGTCCAAAGATAGAGTTTCCTCAAGAGGGAGAGAGATTCATGGATAGGCACTCTGTGCTCCGTGAATAACTCCCTTTCCAAGAAAGAGAGAAATTGGTAGTATACGACCAACAAAAGAGGGTTCCCCTGGAGCAAAATTCATTGAATGATGATGTCATCAAGTCAAGGAAAGAAAAGGCAGACTCACAAGTGTTTTCAAATAATGCAAGGGGCATTAATAGCCGTGATCAAAGTCACTCGATCGTTAATTCAGGAGACAACATGGATTCAACAGAGGCAGATATAAACTTGTTATTCAGACTGGGCCCAAATGTTTTTCAAGGTGTTAATTTGACTACCTTCACAGCAATGATGACAGTTGTTCATCATCAACATTACTGACCTCCGTCCAGAGATGTTAGCCTATTATGGGACCAAACAAATACAGAACCAGAAATAAGATTTAGAGCACCTTATGACCCTAGGGTTAGAGTATTGAATAGAAGCACATCTGCTTTTGAGATTCCAATGAAGAAAACTCCTGAGGAGATCCTTCAACTTAGAAACCGGAAATACCCATCGACTCTGCCCAGAAGAGTACATAACCACCGATCAGCACCAAAAAGGCCTCAAAAGCAAAGGCCAAGAAGGCGGACTGATGTCTCAGTCGCAGCTCGCTCTGTTTGCAGGGAATTGATGACCGTTATTCCAACTTCTGCTCATCCTATTCGGAGAGAACCAAGAACGAGAACGCATTACCCCTATTATGAAAGGGTGTCTATAAATGTGATTGGCACTAGACTCAACCCAGCTCCAGAGGAGCTTGTAACTCCAGTATTCCAAAGAACTGGGACCCAACTTGAGCAAGATTTGTCAGAAAGACAAAATTCTCAAAACACAGCCGCTGCTATTGTAGCCGCCTTAGATGAGGCAGAATCCTTAAGAGTAGTTGAAACACTGGTTCCTAATCCAATGATCCCAAGAAGGAAGAGAAGCCACATAAATAAGGTCAGGGGTAAAGAGATAGTTCAAGATTCTATTCAGTCGGCTCCAGAACCAGAAATCAATAAATCTCACAGTAACCTCTCCAAGAGAGTTGGGAATGACCCCTCCAATGGAGGATTATGACTCTGAAGAACCGATTGTTCAGATTGTAATGTTGGAAGTGGTGCCAGAAATACTGCAACAAGTTTTTAATGCATCCAACCCTCTCTATGGAATGCTCAAGGCTTATTTCACGGATGAAAAATTTTCAAATCTATTCCTACCACAAGAATCAATCTCCTGGTTATCGGTAGTGGTCATGATGACAAACTTAGATGGGAACACATGCCAAGAAAATTGCCCTTCAACGTCAGTACCTCCACCGTCAAGTGATCAAATAGCCGCTTTACAATCTCAACTCAGGTACAAAGATGATGAGATTACAACCATCTTGTCCCAAATGCAAGAATTGGATGCTCAATTGTTAGTTCTCAAGTTTGCATCAGTTGCCCCATCAGCACCAGGATAGCATTTCTCCTACCAAGGATAGAGCAGTAATCGAGGCACAACCCCTGCACCTCCAACTCGCCCGACAACACCAGAAAATGTATCAGTCCTAGACCAGACCTCACTTATTGGAGGAGTGTCACTGTCTCTTCTTACTCCAATCAAAGAGACCGCTCACAACCAAATGCGAAGGACCAAAGAAAAAGAAGAAGATGTTTGAATGATTATGAAACTGTATCCGACTATCATGGATGCGGTTTCGTTCCCGCCATGCTTCGTTCAACCAACATTTCAAAATTTTGATAGTACCGGAGATCCGAGGCAACATCTATCTCATTTCCTTTCAAGGTGTGGATTAGCATCGAAGACTGAAGTTCTCTGTCTTTAACTCTTTGTGTAATCTCTAGAAGGTGCTACCTTTACATGGTATGCCAACCTCCCTGAAGCTTCGATCCCGGATTGGAGTACAATGGTGTCTAAATTCAGCAAACAATTCTACAACACCCAAAGAAGAGTGGCTGTTTCAGAATTGATTGAGACCAAATAGAGGGACAATGAATCTGTAACAGAGTTCATTGCTCGATGGAGAGCCTTGACCTTCTCCTGTCCTCAAAAGTTCACTTAGTTGGAACTCATCCGGATGTGCCTAAGGCTGTGTTCTTTTCCTGCGTATTTGAGGTGTGTTTTTTAAAGTTCCAGATTTTTAAAATGCATACGTTGTTCTTTTACTCAAAACCTTGGAACTTTAAAAACCGATGAGACTTTAAATGCTCACCAAAATGGGTATTTAAAGACCCAACCAAAAGGCCTGTGCATTGGAATGCACAGGCCATGAGTTTTTAACACGGCCTCTCCCGATAAAACCTAAACTCCCTTTTTTTCTCAAACAAAAAAAGTGACCGCACTTTCACTTTGTTGTTCACTTGAAGGAGCATACAATCCTGTTTCTGCCGTCTCTGTCTCCGGCTTCCACCATCGTCTTCCTCCGCCATCTCCTTATTCTCTCTTTCAAGTTTTTCATCTTCAAACGAGTTCTTGAAGCCTTGAGAGTTGGAGATGAACTTAGAAACCTTGATCAGCCCTCTCTGATGAGGTGAAGCCAGAGACCTTGATCAACCTTCTCTGATGATTCTCTCTCTCTCTCCTTTTCCTCTTCTTAGGGTTTCTTCTTAATTCAATTAAGCTTTGTTTTATTTAGGGTTTTTGTTTTTTCTCTTTTTGTTTTATATTTTTAGGATCAGATTTGTACTTTTTATTGTTTTTGGGATTTGGAGATGAAAATTGCTACATATTTCTACCAATATATGTTTTGAGGTTTTAATTTGCACACGTAAAACCCTAATTTTCCTCTTTAATCATATAAGAAATTTGTATGATTCTGTTAGTGGTGGGTGATGGTTTCTCTTTTGAAAATTTTGTTCTTTATTCTATTACTGTAGGAATTTAACAATAACCTGTTTTTGAATGTAAAGAAGAGGCAAACTGATGAGTTGTTTGGCCTAAAAATTCACTTACAAAGTCCCTATACTAAAGAACACAGGAAATCAGATGATAAGCAATTTAAAAACTTAGATTTTGAAAAGCCTAAGCTTTTTAAAGTTCTGCTCTTTTGAAGTTCCGACAAAGAACATAGCCTAAATAATTTCAAGCATGATTTGTCAATTGTCCTCATGGCCCAAACCTTTGTCGGTTTTGAAGATCTATGCACAAAAACACATGACATGGAAAACCACATAAGAAAGAGAAGTCGAGATACTGATCCTCTTGAATCCTCAACAACCATAGTAGTTAAAACTAAGAAGGCTGCACAACCAGCACCGACTGCTGGTAGATCCAACAACGGGAATATGCCAGTTCAAGTTGGAAACATATCAACTCAGGGTGGAGGTAGAAGGCCACAGTAGCAAGACAAGCGTGATCCTCCAAAAAGAACCACAATTGAAGAAAGAATGAATAAAACATATTCTTTCTCCGAGGATATTGTTGAAGATTTATTTGAAGACCTCCTCGCCAATGAGCTCATCACTCTCCCAGAAAGTAGGAGACCCCAAGAGATCAGAATGAATGATGATCCAAAATATTGCTTTTATCATCGTATAATCAGTTACAAAACAAAAGATTATTTCATACTGAAGGACATCATTTAGCGACTCATGGACAACAAGAAAATTGTCATTGGTCAAGATTTGTAATAGAAAGCTACATCCAACACAGTGGTTGCTTCAGAATCGCTTGATAGAGATGAAGCTCTTCCAAGGGACAACCCTTCTGATGACAAATCATCAGATGAAGAGGACTGAACTCTTTTTTAAAGTAAATGAGTCAAGAAGAATAAAACTTAACTCAAAATACTGATGCTAGAAAGCAAGCTCAGGCTAGAAGGCAGGCTCAATCTCAAAGAAAAGAAGGAAAGCGCATAGCCAAGGCCGAGAAGAAGAAGAAAAGAGAAAGAGTGAAGAAAGCTAAGAAAAATGGTCAGGCCCAAGACACTCTTCTCGAACAAAAGTCTTTGATGGTGATTACTTTGATGGATTTTATTCCTCCAGGCTTTTGCTTCGACTGTGACTATGACAGCCTCCAGTCAACAGACTCGGGAGATGAATCTAACATCCTCTCTTGCTATGTCATCAATTTGGTCCCAAATGAAGACCTTTTATGCTTGAATATCTCAAGGAAAATAGTAGCCTGCAGTCCAGAAAGACATCAGGTAATTCAGGGTTTGCCAGATTAATCTGAAGATATTGAACTCCTAGAAAGGAGACCATCCACACCGGGACGGACACTTACAGGAATTTTAGATCTCTCTGAAGGATTTTTGTTTGGAGGAGAACGAGAGACAGATGATGGACAAGTACAATCCGGTTCCCCCGGGGTTTACCTAGGGTACTTTAACTAGGGTTTAACTAAGGTTAGCTGAGATTTAACTAAGTTTTAACTAGGGTTAACTGAGGTTTAATCATAGTTTAACTAAGTTTTAACTAGGGTTAACTAGGGCTAAGCTAGAGGTTAGTTAAGGATTAACTAGGGTTAAGTTTGGATTAACGAGGGTTAAGCTAGGACTTTTTGGTAGAAGTTTGACTAGATAAGGCTAGTTTTGAACCGAGATTTAGGCACAGGTTCTACTAGGCATGGCAAGCAGTCTACTAAATGCTAAAAAATACTTTTAAAAGTGACTAAAATATTTTAAACTACTAAAGGACAAAGCAAGATAGAGTTTTTAGAAAAGTTGTCTTCTGGGAAAGCTGAAAAGATTTCTGAAAAGAGGTCCCGAGAATCAACCTTTCGCAATCGACTTTCTCGGGAATCTGGAGCGCTACGAGGAGCTTTGAAGAAGAAAAGGAAGAGAGAGGAGAGTGAATCAGTGAGAAATGAAGTGAGGGGGTGGGGTTTTTTTTATAGTTTTTCAAAACAGGGGGGCACTACTTGAAGTAGCACCTCTATGGATAAAATCCCCGAAAAGCAAGGCGGTAGTGAACAGTGAGGCGGCAAAATGGGTCGACACTGGATGGGCGCTGTTTGAAGCAGCGCCCCTAGCTGGACTTTCCAAAAAATCCTACCGACATGGTTTTGACCAGTCAAAAGGGCCTAAGAAAACAGGCCCATAAGGGGGCGCTGTTTGAAGCAGCGCCCCTAGCTGAGGGGCAAAATTATTTTTTTTTCTTTGACTTTGACTCGCCACATGGCACTCTCCGATTCGCCGATAAGCCGTTTTTAGTCCGAAAATAGTCAAAATTGAACTGATAAAATCCAAAAAAATATTTTAGATAAAACATGAATTTTTCAGTACTTTTCAGGGGCATTCTGGTCATTTTACACTCCAGGGGCATTTTGCTCATTTTCCACCTATGGGCCGTTTTTGAAAATCGAAACACGTGGAAAGAGGGTTTTTGAAAGGGTTTTTAAGAGTATGAAAAGAGACTAGAAGGGTGCAAAATTAGGGTGCTTACACTCCTCTCAGAACTCAGCAACCACGATCTCTAGATCGATCTCTGCCTAGGCGGCTCTAGATTGGTCCCGCTACAAGGATCGATCTCCTTTTTGTAAAGGCTTTGGCACTTGCCAACCAAGTTTATACTCACAAAGAGTTTGAGGGGTTTAATTTAATTTAAACAATGATCTAGAGTGATATCATAAACAGTGAGAATGAACAAAGCAAGTCGAAAGGATTTTTTGATGGAAACTTGCACTCTAGTCTAGAACATGAGAGAGAGTTCAAATGGATAAATCATCCATAATGGGAAAACCCTACAACAACTTTGGGAGCCTCTCTTCTTAGTCTCAAAAGCCCTAATTCATAATAGGGAACAATAACATATATATAGGCAAACCAAATAGGGGAGAAAAAGACCTTCCAAATGAGTCCTTCTCGTAGGGTGGTTTGAAGCCCCCCACAACCCCAGTTTGCTGAAATTTTTCCTCATAAATTTTTGGCTTTGTGGTCCAATCCGTGGTTTGAACCACCAACATGGAAATTGCCCTAAAACTAATTTTTAACTACATTGACTTGTTTCTAACCACCTAAGGTATATCGGAAATTGTCTAGGTCAATTCTTCCTAGGGTAGATGTTATCTAAGTCACTTTACCATTCCTAGGAACGTTTGTGGCACATGATCAACAACTTTCCTTTGTCTTCATATGACTTCTAGCACTTGAAGCTTCTTAGACTGAGACACCCTTTAACCATGGTTTGTCTTACGGAATTAGTCAATCCAAAACTAGACTTTACACTATTATTTGATAATATATCTTGTTTTAAATTTATGATTTGTTTTGTTATTCAAAAGACTTGGGAACCTCTCCCGTAGTAGGCGGCGAGGACATTGCCAACTTTACCGTGTCCACTCCCTACGTCTTCCACGTACCCCTATGAACGAATTCCAAAATAGCTTAGAATCGTTCCCAATGGTTTGAAATAGAAAAAGATACCATCGTCTTTTAAAAACACCTTTTAAATTTTGGGGCTGGCGGTGTCCTCTCCAGCACTAATTGGAGAGGATCATTTATTCAAAATTGGTTATAGGTTTGATTTTTTATTCTTTATATATAAGCTCAAGAAATGATTCCGCACGTGCAAGGCCAACTAGTCATAGTTAAAAGGTATTAAAAAATTTAATTCATTTTCTCCCAAAAACCAAGGTTAAATGACTTAATCCTAAGGAGTGAAACTTAATCGCATTTAAAAGATGTTAAAAGAAGGGGGGGGGGGGGGGGGGGGGGGGGAGATACATGACCATTTGGAAGGAGAACACGTTGCCTAATACCGAGTTCTGATATTAGGCGCCGACTAGAGGAGTTGCGCTCCACCCAAGCTTACCAATCTCAATTATCATTTATTTTATTGCATTGGATGATTTTAACTTTAAGATGGGTAATTTGGACATTTTAATATGTTTAAATCATGACACTTGCAAAGTCCATCCATGTAAGTAACATAAAACTAACCAAAGGAGGAATTTGTTCAAATAACTAATGTAGAGGGGAGGGCAATGTAATTTCAGAAACAAGAGGGGAGGTCTCTGAAATTTCACCAAATCTCAGGGGAGATCAGTGTAATTTACCTATTATTTTTAAATTGTAGCGATGAATTTGAACCGCTGAATTTTTTAAAATTAAATTATTTTATTTTTGACATTTGGCAGTGGTTATAACCACCGCTATTGGTTATGTCGAATTGATGATACTAGCCTTAGGTAACCTTTGGTGAAAGGATATTAAACTGTTGGTGATTCCGCAGACCTTCAACATCGTTTTTTAATGACCGTCACAAGAACCGTTGCAAAACCCTTTCCCGACAACAGTTTAACCAACGGTTCGTTGAACCACTGCGGAAGGATTTAGCGGCGGTTTAGTGACGTTTAGTGGCGGTTTCAAACCATCACTAAAAACCTTCAATGTTGTAGTGATGGTTAAATTGATTGCGTATTTGAAATGCATGGTGTTCTCTCTTCAACCAATAAAGTACGCTCTTTGAGGTTATTTGATCATAAGAACTTAAAAGATTTTGCTAGAACTTTTTGTTGAGATGAAAAACTCTTAATGAGTAAATAGAATAATATTCTCTCTAACACATCTTAGCTAGAATTCAATCTATAAATAAGGGTGATCACATATAAAATCAACACTAATACTTTGCAATTCAATCACTTCACTCTTCTAATTCACTTCATCTTTGTTGTAAAATTCAAAGATAAACTCTTAAGTGTCTGCATCTCTCATCAGTGTTCATTTATAGTTCTTTTTTTCTCATTCAAACCTCAAATTGATTGTTTTCCTCTTCGACTCACTTTCCTTACTCTTTCCATGAATTCAAATTAGAACATTCTAGATATTAGATTTATGGTTTCCCGATAGTTGTATAACGATCTAGATTAGTATCGGTTGAAGAAGACACCTGTTAACATCCACTTCATCAAATCCAATTTCAATCTCATATAACGCTAAGAGTTTTGAGTATAGGGGCAACAAATTGGAAGGGGTGGAGCATTGACCAGCTGAGGGCACACCAAAACCTGACCTTTTTTTAACGGGTTGAGAAAGAGAACAAAAGGAACTAATTCTTAATTTACCCGCTCAACTAGCCAAGTCCAATTTGACTATGATCTTTATTAAATTGAGAAAAACATGTTGTATTAGTCTGTCTACTTGATAGATTTTTCTTATAATTTTATTAGGAAAAATGTGTTCTCCCTAAATCGTATAGGACTTTACTTTCCTATTTTAATACTTATTAATTTTATCCACCAAAATTAAGAAGCATTAGAATCAGTCTATTATTGCAATCAGACATTGATTATTTCAATTTCTGGTTAAATCAACTGGGTACCACGGTTTTCACTATATACCTTTTTTCTTAACCAGAACTAATGTTAGGGGTACTAAATAGAGTTTATTAAATACAAAGCAAAGCTCTACTTCACAGTAGAAAAGTGAAGCTCCCCTTTTTAGGCTCTGTTTGTGTGCACGTAAGTGATTTTACGATATAAATCATTTCCGATAAAAGAAGCTTTTACGGTAAAAGATAAATTTACTACTCTTTTTCGTTGTTTGATTGCATTCTTTAAGAATAAGGAAGAAAATTAAATTTTTAAAAAAAACTAAAAATAAAAAAGTATTGTGAAGATGGGTAATTTTGTAAGTTTTAAAATATATTTAAAGAGACAAGAATTTAATGGAAAAATGACTTAAGGGTTTTTGAAATGTAAGTTATTTTTCGCAATAGTGGTTCCTTTTTTGTAAAACATTTTAATTATGAAAGATTTTATGTATAACAAACACGCAAAAATGATTTTTTCCACAGATTTGATTTGTTTTTCTTATTATACATCAAAACAAATACATAGCATTAGTGTAAAGTGGCGACAATCTTGTAATTTTGGAGAAAAAGTATTTTGCAAAATTGCCACCACCTCTTACCATAATTACAAAAGTGTCATCGCTTTACACTAAAAAGTGGAGCTCCGCTTTGCAGAGCTCTATCGCAAAATTAAACTCTACTCAATAACCACCAAATCTGCTAGTTCTCAGTTTTATCGGTTCAACTAATTGATCCAATTCGATTTTGACAACATTATTCAAGACCCACAAAAAAAATTATGAGAAATTATGATCAAAAGTAAATATTTCCTAAAAAAATATGGTAGGTTCATGATGAATCTTAGAATCTTTCCAAGCCCATATCATAAAAACAGATTTTTGCAATTATGTGTACCGTGAGTGGAAAGCGTTCCTCATGAGGGAAGCCGAATGCCCTTACTTTCCAATAAGATATAACCACACTCAACATCCTTCCATGCATGTGAAGATAGACATATGTTTCTGATAAAATAATTATTTTAAGTGAAATCAATTTTTTTTTGCAAAGAAAATTTTTGTATAAAAGTTGATTTTTATTCCTAACGTGTCTAGATAATTGACTAATAAATAGTGTGCATGAAGAATACTATGGTAACATAAATAGGGGTTTGTAAGTATTGTTAGCAGGGTCACAAAAGAAAACTAACAACATGTCAATTTATTGTTTTGTGGAGAGTGGATTTTGTGAATAAGTTAAAATCTTGATGTAAAAGTCAACAATAAAAGTCAAAATTCTAATCAACACACTACTTGGCATCGGTTCCACTTTAAAGAGTGAAGTTTGTCAATACATTATGATTTTGAGTGAGGTTTGTTAATACATTCTGATTTTGTGGTTGAAGTCAACAACTCAATTTCATAGGTTATAATCCTAATCAGTACACTACTTAGCATGGGCTCCACTAGAACGTGTTAATATCTTTGTTAACTAAGGCTTTTTATCCGATTATGGGGGAATTAATTGATTCATTAATGGGTGTCACTGCTAACCAAGGTTAGCATGAGTAGCGATTTTTCTTTCGATAGTTTACTATGGGAAGTCAATGTCATTTATCTACGATTTATTGGTTGTATTAGCAGACGGAGTCTGGATTCTCTTGCAGGGGTAACAATGGGACACCCCTGGTTTTTATTTTTTATGGCCAAGTTCATGGGCCATCGCGTCTGGTTGTGTCAATTTGTAAAGAATATATTTTTCTCAGAAGTTTAGTGGGGCTAGAGCCCCTTGTCCCCCCCCCCCCCCCCGCTCTGCCCCTTTCCCAGGCTACATGCCTATTAACTAATATAGAATTTTTTTTTCCAAAATTTAAGGTTTTTTTTGCAAAATTTAAGAGGGGGGGCGGGCTTCAGCCCCCAGGTCCCATGTGGCTCCGCTCCTAAGTATTAGTGAGATGATTGGGCATCATATAAGTGCAAGAACAAATAATTTTGTATGCAATTCTAGACAAGCAAGGAAAACGAGATAAGTGTCCCTTAACTCATCTAAAACCATGATTGAGCTAACATTTATCTTAGGGCTTCAGAAGGTCTCAACTGAAAAGGAGACATGTCCTATGTGTGGTCTCGAGTATGAAATTCTCAATCCACTCTTGTCACACTATTCAAAGAAAACGTATATCAATTTGTTGAGAGCTTCCATTTCTTGGAATTGAACCCAATACTTTCTCATGTTAAGGGGCATACATTCACCATCCTAACTAGAAGGGTGGGTGTAGGCTAGTAGTCATTCTTAGGTGAATTGATTCATTATCTTTTTTGGGGGTGTTGGTGGTGGAAAATTATTCCATTCAATGGGTGTGGTCCATGGATTCCAACGTGGAAGAAACTTACATTTTTTTTTCCCTAGTAAATGTCATCATTTATCTAGGGTTAGTATGATAGGAGTTAGGTTTGTACAATGGTGGGATTTTTCAATCACTGCACCTCAAAGACTCGAAATCAAGTCCACTCCCTATGGGGATACGTGTCCTATCACGGAGTCTTTCACCCAACTCACCTTCGTATATTAAAACAAAAGTGTTTGAATTGTGGGTTAGGCCTATATCCTCTACAACTAGATTAAATAGTCCAACTAAGATGAGTTATTTAGCAAGTCAACCCCTAAATGTCATGCGGCTCAACTACTCAATGGGGTTTGGTTGCATGAGTAGGTCCATCCTGGTTTCTTTCAATAATATTGTTATCCATTATTTGGCTAAAACAAGGATAATGGAATGGATCCATGTTGTCCACAAAAAAAGTATGTTTTTGTGCAAGCTCCTATCTTCTTTGTTGTCTAGTGCATATAGTCAAAAGACCATTTCCCCCTTTTTTATATGGACAATGTTGTAGTGAAAATCTCTTTTTAACCATTGTCCAACCATGTTGGTTTTCTACATACCTGCCTTGTCACTCAAATGGTAGTGTTGCATCTCTTATATGGAGGAGACCAAAGGCCGAGTATCTGAAATGAATATGACAGTTGATATGCCCACTCGCCTACTAGGACAAATACTAATCAAACTTACCGCGTGATATGTACCCCCAAAAAAGTTATTTACAAATAGTTATATGATAGGATTTATCTGGATCAACCTCAATAGTTATATGATAGTTTTTTAATTCTTAACTAGTATATAAGTTTTATGTTTTACATATCGTATCTCTACAAGCATGTACGATTGGAGCTCGCACTTGAAATCTTTTTTTGAGTTAGTGGTTATTAAAAGTGAGTAGAATTCTTGCAAGTTCACATAATCCATGGGGACAAAATCCCATGACCTCCCTCATAAGAGAGGCAGCACACCATACCATTGGTGCAGGTAGTAGGTGTATACACTCGAAAATTGTTTATGTTGCCTCGATTGGCAATTGCTCAGTGGGATAGAGAAGGAAAGCATCAACATGTATGAATCTGATGGCGCTGCCGTACGCAAAGAAATAACTCTTCACCTTCTTGCCAAGAATTATTATTGGCCACCAAAAGAGAACAAGAGCTAAGAAAGTGGATTTTTCGATGTTGTCTGCCTTGTCATAAAAATCTATAATATCCTCCTTTTATCTTCTTAGAAATTCTCTATTTAAGCCCGTGGTTGGTAAGACTTATTATTATTATTATTACTAGTAGAGACCCTATACGATGCACGGGTAATAATTTAAGAATATCTAAAATTAAATAATATTATTTATTTATTTAAATATTAAGTAATATATTTTAATAATATAATTTTTTTTAATTTGATAAACATTATAATTTGTATTACTTAACTGACTTTATAATAATAATTTATTATTATTTTAATAACATTTAATTAAAAATCATAAATTTCTTAGTATTAAAGTTAAATTAATATACCCAAGAGTTGAAGATAAGAGAAAACTCTACAATAGTGGAGATAGAGAGGTCTCTAGGATGAGATAGTGGATCTCAAACATGCAAGAGTTGGAGATAAAAGAGGACTACAAGTGGGGATATAGAGGGCTCTAGGATAAGATAGTGGGTCCCAAACTTGAACGATGGAGATTAAAGAGAAAATTCACGTATTATCTCTAAAATAGAAATTATAAGATTGGAGGGATTGGGGTTTGGAGAGCAGAGAGAAGTCTTATTTTTTTATATTATAGTACTTTATATTATAATATAGATATGAGCCCACCTTTAGCCATGTCATGATTTTAGTTTTTAAGACCTTCGGCTTAGGGAAGTTAGGCCGGAGGTGTTGGGCTTGGGGCGTGTGTCAATGAGTTGTATTGGTCTTCATTTGTTAGCTAGAGCATATGGATTGAGTCCAAATAATAAAGGTAATAATTATAATTTATTGAGCTTGGTACACCATATGTACGTGGTATCATATTTTAAGGAAAATAATTATTATTTTTATCACGTGGACTAGAATCATGGGTTAGGGATTTTAGCTTTATATTGTTTTCAGCTTCCATTTTAAATAACATAAATTTTACCTAAATAATATCCATACGTTACCTTATTGTACTTCCTTTTTTTTTTTTTAAATCGTAGATGAGGAGGTTAGTAGGTTAGTAATGCTACTTACCTTCGGGCAGATATTTCAATTGAAGTGCACACCAGTGGACTGAAACCCGAAATGAGAGTGTGGTCAAAGATGCACCCAACCAATGGGACAAGCCTTAGCTTCCATTGTACTTCCCATTTTTGGATTTACTAATTATGCTATTACCCAAAGGTCTGTTAGTGTCACGCCCTAAAAATCTTATACACAATATATCTCATATTTGTACAAATTCAGAGGCGTGAACCTGAGACATACCCCAAAAGTAAATAGAATTCATCAAATAAAAATCTCTATTCCAATAGTACATAACGAGCAATACTAAAAGTTTGACATAAAAAGAAATATTTCTAAATTCCCTTAAAATGTTCTCATCATAAGAATTTAATTATGGAGATCACACGCAGCTCACTTCAATCATGGACAACCACACACAATCAAAGTCTTTAATTATTATAATTTAATGTAATTAAGTTATATCTTCCTCACTATAGTGTCCCATACCACCATAGCAAAGTAGATCTAACTATGCATTTTTAAGTTATAGATATTCCAAACAATTACCATAGGCATGCATTGCAATTCATTATCACGAGAATATAACAAGACATTACTTATGTTTATTCATTACAAGGACCCTCTTAACTTTACTTAAAGCATTTTGTAAATGAAACATTTTCTTAATCTTAACACAATCATGTTCTAACAGGCCAAAGACAAAGGCATAGTCCGTTATTTATATCACGCTATAGGCAATTTATTTAATACTAATTATTTCATTTCAATTCCTTTTTTGGATTTGCATTCGTCTCGTGATAAGACTCTATCCGAGTTCGCATTCATTTTACATCATTTAAGGTGCTGTGGAGTTCTAACCTTGAGTTGCAGTCCTAACCTAGTAGTTTTAAGGTTCTCTCATACGTTCAATTAACTTGACGACCTAGTTTAACTCTCAAAAAGTCAGAATTGGGAGATCTACATGAAACATGAATCTGTTTCCATTTAAATCATATTTCTAATTCATCCATAATCGCCTTAATTTGATAATCGAGTCAAAGGTTACGGGCAAAACACTGGAACATGTACAAGGGGTTTACTTTTCTGTCTAATTTTGCTCGAGCGGTGGAGAACCTCTGCCAGAGCAGTGGTCGACAGTTTAAAACCCTATTTTTTATGTTGAAAACCGCTCAAGCGGTGTAACACCTCTTCCCGAGCGGTGGTCACGGAACTTAGGTCACAAATCTTGACTTTAACCCAAAGTCTCCAAAACTATTCCTTATTTCAACATAGTTGATTTTAAACAATCACATATCCGAATATTGGAAATACCAAGCAGTCCCTGGAACCACACTACTGCTGCTGCCCTTCGGGCCCCTCCTTCCCCTCCGCCTTCCGACCCACATGAATACTATAATCATAAAAAGAAGTACTAAACATGAATTTAAAGATTCATGAAATATTTACTTGCCTTTTTCTTTAGAATCTTAGGGTTTCTACCAATGTTACATGATTCGTTGGTTCGCTCGGTTCGAATTTGGGTTCATAATTCGCAATTTGTTACTTTAGAATGAACCCAATTCGTTATGGGTAGGATGAGATAATTCGTTTTTCGGTTCGTTTAGGTTCTTTTGTTTAATTAACTTTGATTTGCTAGTATAGTTCCCATATATATATATATATATAAAAGTTAAATCATTATTTTTTTTTATCACATATTAACAACTCACACACTCTATATGTACACCACATGCACACATTTACACACAGAGGGCCCAAGACCCAACCCACACACAACCCCAAGTACAATTTTAATAAATTACCCGTAGTGAGATAAAGGGAGGAGGGCTTACCCGAAGGTCAAAACCCAGGCTGAAAAAGCCTACTACTTTGTAATGATTACTTTGTAATTTTTTATTATTAATTAATTTATTTGGAATGAACATTTTGTCTTTTAGTATTATCAAAAGATACGTGATAATGATTTCATAATGTCTACCGAAAGCGGAACCCACATCGTTCGCCAAACCCATTAACCCGACGCGTTAAAGCCAACGGACTTGGACCGTTTTACATCTACCCGTGGTTCGCTCAAATTGCCTAACTGACCGATCTGAACTACGAACTGGTTTGTTTTAAACTAGAAGCTAGTGAATTAGGTAACCTTAATTTCTACCAATTGAATCCAACCAAGAGGTTTGCCTTTAAAGATCGATCTCCCCACGGTAAAAGCTCAAGTCTCAAGCCCCAGAATCTTGCTCTTCAAACGTGGACAAAACTCTAACTCTCCTCTCCTTCATCCAAAAGCCATCAAAAATTAGGTTTTGGCAAAGAACAATAGTTTGCTCCACCGGCGAGCAGCGAACTATTGTTCCTTGCTCTCCCATAAATCCTTGAACTCCCACTAACTCCGGTTAATGTTTTTTAACCCTTTATTTTAGTTTTCTAAAAATTATGGGTAAATGAGTGAACCCTAAGGATGGATGAATCTTAACCATAGTTAAATGAGGTTAGAAAGGGAACACGTGGCAAGAAAATGGATGCCCACCTTGTGTCACATACGTACCAACGAAGTGATTATTTACCTTTCACAAAAGAGAGCAAATTAGGTTTCTCTTCTTATTTATACTACAACTCTTATTAGTGTTTTTATTAAATTACCCATACTAATATTGTTTGGCATTAAGCCTTAGCTAACACGGTTAGTGTATTGTGCTCTTTTAATTAATCAACCTTCAAGTTAGATGATTTCTTGCAACCAAACATCAATTAATGATTTTACCAAAATACCCCTAAACTATAAAATTACAAAAATACCCTTACAATTAAAAATAAAAATTTAGAATCGCTACCGTTAGACATCAATTATATTGATTATTTGATTTTGGAAACCAAACAAGTCTCAAATCCCTAAATTCTCATAATGAATAATGTGTTGGGAGCTGGTTTGGAAACATTCGGTTATATTCTATTTTGGAGAACATAAGCAATAGAATCACGTTTTGATAGAAGAAAATAAAAATAATAAAGATCATTGTAGACTTGTGAGAATTGAGGTGGGTGGCTATGGTAATGGTGGAGGTGGCAGTGATGAGGGTGAAGGTGGTGGCGGCGATAGCTAGGGAGGAGGCAGCAGTGTGGGGAGTGGTTGTGATCGAGGTGGTGTGGTGGGGTGGGGTGGGGTTGGAGCAATGACAATGGGACAATGGGGCAATGCGGTTGGTCCCGATGAGGCTAATGGTAATGAATGGTAAAGGTTGAAAGGAAACTAATTTATTTGAATTACTTAAATGATTTACACATTCTACCAAAAGAAATGTCTTACACATTACCTTAATACTGATTTATATAGATATAGAGACTGATAGATACTGACAAAGAAAAACATCATACATAATCCAATCATAATCTTAAACAGCCCAATTCATTCTAATCTAAAATTATTTGAGATATTGTGAATGAATGTATCTCATGGATATTACATTATTAATTTTTTGATATAATATTTTTCTAATAAATGTGAGATAGTGGAAGGTGGGGCGGTGTTGGTGGAGGGTGGTAGAGGTGGTGGGGTGATTTGGGATGATGGTGTTGTTGAAAATCAATTCTTAAAAGTGATTGGCCCATCCCTTCGGAACCCATCTGATAATGGAAAATATTCACCTTCTCGGAGGGTGACGCAAATAGAGGCATCTTGGGTCTCCTTTTCATCTCACGTGTCCATCTTTAAACTCTTTTTAACTGTGGTTAAGGTTCACCAACCCCTAGGGTTTACCCATCTACCCTTTGTTTTTAGAAAAATGAAATAAAAAAAATTTAACTTCAGGGTTAGAAATAAACCTGAGTCAAGGCAGGCAGCTTTGTGAGAGCAAGGAGCAATAGTTCGCTCCTCGCCCGTGGAGCGAACTATTGCTCTATGATAATTGATAACCCAAATGACAAGGATATTTTTGTAATTTGAAACAGCAAGTCAGTTGGGTAGGTGAAGAATCTCTCGTACCACTTCGCAGTTATTCCGCTTCTTTCGTTGTCAAATGTAGATGCCAAATCCGCGTTCCGATCTAGTGTAAATGATTCCACAAGGATTTCTTGTGAACATCCTAGCATGTGCTACGTAGTACATTAAGGGTATTTGAAAAATAAACATACAAATAAAACTATATTTTATAGAGCTGTGCTAGCCTTACTCACGGATAGCCTATCAGTCAAGAACCAACACTTGTCTTATTTTTCAATAAAAAAAAATCAATACTTATCCTTACTTTAACAAATGTTGGTTTTTGACTAAAAGTATGGAACACATGAGAGTATGGAGACTGAATCATTGCCGATCGTGATTGAACTCGGGAGAGTTCAATCGCACTCACAAGTCAACACATGACCCTTTTAACTCTTATTAACCATGGTTAAGATTTATAATTAGGGTTCAACCATCTAACCTTTATTTTATAATTTGTTTTAAAAACATAACTATTGATCAAATTTTCTTAAGCTTAATATCAACATTTTTTTAAATATTTTTTCTAATAACTAAGGTTAGATTGTTAAATCTTAAGGATTAATGAGTCTTAACCATAACTAATAAGGGTTAAAAGGAACATTTAATAACCCATGAGTTACGAGTATCAGTTCAATCACGATTTGCTGTGATTCGATCTAGCAGGCAATTATTTTATATATTTTCAAAAGTTTGATAGGGTTAGCGCATTATGGGATAGTTGAGATGGGATCACAGTCAATTGCAATTGATCTATCCTAAAGTTCAATTAAACCCGCAGTCAACACGTGCTCCTTTTAACTCTGGTTGACAATTGTTATGACTCATTAATCATTGAGATATTATTTCAAGTTCTAGATATCAACGGTTATCCCAAAAAGGAAAAATAATTAGTTTTTTAAAAATTATTAACCTTAAGAGTTAAATTTTTTTAATCAAAATTAAATATTTTCTTATAAAACCAAGGTTATATTGCTGAACCTAGGATAAGTGAATTTTAACCACAGTTAGCAAGGTTTTAAAGGGACACCTGTTGACCTTTGAATTTCGAGATAGTTCCACACGAAATCCTCGTGGAATGATTCACATAAGATCTCGACTCTGCAAATCCTTATCGTTTCCGCTTTCACACCCAAATCTCGAACCACATTCTTTTATTTTTCGTTACAGACGCCAACCTCTTTCGCTTTAACAAATTCACAGAGAAGAAGCAGAGAGAGAGAGAGAGAGAGAGAGAGAGATTCTAATGGAAGTAAAAAGGCGAACGGCGAGGACTCTGGTGAAGAAGCTAAGCTCGGTCTCGGAGAAAACCCGAACCGAAGCCATCTGCGAGCTTCGGCTCATCTCCAAGAACGACCCAGAAAGCCGAACCTTCATCGCCGAAGCAGGCGCCATTCCATACCTCACCGACACCCTCTATTCCTCATCTCCAATCCCCCAAGAAAACGCTATCGCCACTCTCCTCAACATCTCCATCTCCAATCGCGAGCTCCTCATGTCCACTCGCGGCCTCCTCGACGCGCTCTCCCACGTCCTCCGCCACTCCCCCTCCTCCTCCACCGCCTCCGTCCAAACCGCCGCCGCCACCCTCTACAGTCTCCTCGCCGTCGACGACTACCGCCCCATCATCGGAGCAAAGCGCGACATCGTCTATGCACTCGTCGACATCGTTCGGAACCAGAATTCCCCTCCTAGATCCATCAAAGACGCCCTCAAAGCTCTCTTTGGAATCTCTCTTTACCCGCTAAACCGTGCCACCATGGTTGAATTGGGAGCTGTTCCTGCGCTTTTTTCTCTTGTGGTTAACGATGGCCGAGTCGGGATTGTGGAAGATGCCACAGCCGTGATTGCTCAGGTTGCTGGGTGTGAAGAGAGTGGGTGTGCTTTTCAGAAGGTTTCTGGAATTGGGGTTCTGTTGGATTTGTTGGATTCAGCCACTGGTTCTAGCAATAGGACGAGGGAGAATTCCGTGTCGGGGTTGCTGAATTTGGTGCAGAGTGGTGGGGAGAAGATTGCAGAGAAGGTTCGGGAAATGGGGTCGGGGCCATTAGATGGGATTGCTGATATTGCAGAGAATGGGAGCTGCAAGGCGAAGAGTAAGGCCAATTCGTTGTTGAATATAATTGATGGAAGGAGTAGCGGCTTTCGAGATCCACGGTTTGATCATATTCTAGGCCATACTTCTTGAAAAGCTTTGATTTTTCTTCGATTGTCTTGTTTTAGCTAGTGGTGTGGTCTTCTACGTTCAGTTTTCATTTTTGGATCTGTACTTGGGTGGAGGGTCTTGTGCAAAATAGGGTCTTGAGTCGTATTGGATTAATGATAATGCCATCATTTATCTTCGTCAATTTGGTGTTGAGTTGTCTTGTAAATACTTTTTACTTTTAATTTAACAGATATACAAAAGAAAAGCGTTTCAGAAATTTTCTTGGATTCATTTTTTATCTTAATGAATGAACAGTATAGGCACCCAACTCATCCTCTAATATCCATGGTGTCATACGCAAGATTTTACGACATTGGAGTCATATTTAGGTTGAATGTGCTACTCAAGTTGGTTCTGTATGAATTAGAGGTTTACTTTGGTCCAAAGTGGAAGAGGGTATCCTTTAGTTTCAAAGCTTTGGAGATCTTTCCTAGGAAACACATGCATGGCTTGTCCATCCAGGGAATTGTCTAATTACCCACCAAAACCAACAGAATCCTTGTCTTCTACCATGTTACTCTTATCGAAATTTTGCAAGTTCCTTCCCCAACCCCATGAGGAGCACCCTATTGTACGCATACAACAAACGCCTGAAAATTATAGACCAAGACACTGAGAATTTGCTGGAAAGTAATTGCTTTCTTATCCATGTCAATCTTCAAGTTCCACTGTTGCCTTGGTGACATCTTATGTTCTTCTCCAAAAGGAGAAGTTGAGAGCTATGGAAAAAGCTTGTTTGCACTGTTGGCTACGTTGTTGAAGTGCTGACTGCTGATGGGGTGTATGTGCAGCTATGAAATACAGATGATATTTCCAAGTTCCAACATATGAAGAAGAGTGCTTGGGTGTCCTATTCAATCCCATCTAGAAAGTTACAAGGGGGTGATTTATAGGGAGGGTAAACTATGAAGAATAATCTGAAGAATATTCCAACCATCTGTGAATAAAGGGGATAAAACAATGTCATGTGCTTCAATTCTAACTGTTGATCTATTTTTGCAATTTGGATGCATATGTATGTAAATGAGAGAGTATTAAAGCATAAGCTCAGAGCACATAACAAGATAGAAGCTAATATGTCATAAGTCATGGAAACAATGAATGTACAAGATGCCATTGGACATTAATGATTAAACGTCCTTAAGATTTTGAGGTGCACATCCCATAAGATTTGGAAAACTAGCTCCTGTTGGACAAATTCTTAGAAAGCTATTTCACTTAAAGTCTCTGTGGAGCGTAGACTACTGACTGAAGTGACTGGAGCCTCTATGAATATCACAGTAGGCGTCATAGATTAGTATTCCAATGAAAGTTGAAATTTAGTAGCTTGGTTTGTTGAGGATCAGGTTGTTTTTCTTCATATTGTTTCAGACATCCTTCTTTCCTTTATCAGTGGTATAATTCTTACTTGCCGAGAACTTCTTCCACTCTCTAAAGCGTATGGATTACCAGATTGATCGATACTCTCTCTCTCTCTCTCTCTCTATATATATATATATATATATATCTTACATATGTTTCTTGATGTTCTCTTCTAGCTTTCTCCATTGCTAAAATACAAATATTTTCAAGATTTCAAATGGTTTTATCCATTTCGATTATTGCACTACAAGTACTAGTTGGTTTTGATTTTCTGCTATCTAATTCGAGGGATGGGGAAATACCGTCGCCCCAAGATTCATATTCTATACCTACTTTCTGATGTTCCTTCACTATGTGTATATTTATCTTCTGTAATTTTCTTTCCTTGTATACATAATTCTGGTGATTATCTCAACAATGTCTTTTGCTCTTTCATATCTGAAGGATGGAAGCTCTATGATCTTGGATAAATGTTGGGGGTAACATTACCAACAAAGAAACATAATAAATAAATAGATAAAGATGAATAATAAAAAAATGCTGTCAGACTGGGATGAGACATCTTAGTTTGATTCTTTTAAGTGCCTTGTTAGTCTTTTAGGCTGATTTCCAATAATTAAGGATTCTTCTATAAGTTGTTCATGATGAAGTCCAATCAATCAGAGCTTTTCAGTTATTATCTTGTTGAGTTACCAATATAGACAAACAATTCGTCCTCTGAAATCCATGGTGCTATATGCTTTTGCGACACTGGAGTCATATTTCAGTCAAAATATTCATATATGTGCTTCTCAAGTTGGTTGGTATGAATTAGAGTTGTACTTTGATCCAAAATAGTGGAGGGTATCATTTTGTTTCAAATATCTGCATATCTTTCCTAGGAGGCACACGCTTCAGAAATTATAACGTTCGTCTTGGCTTGTCCATCGAGGGATCCTTTAATTACCCAACAAAACCAATGGAATCCTTGTCTGCCCTGCTAAATGCTACTCTTATCAAAAGTGTGCAGCTTCCTTCCCCAACCCATGAGGAGCACCTTAATGTTCTCACACAATAAGCTCCTGAAAATTATGGATTGATGAACTGAGAAGTAGCAGAAAGTGATTGCTATCTCATTCATGTCAATCTTCAAGCCCCACTGTTTCCTCTGTGAAATCCTATGTTCTCTGAAATAAGAAGTTGAGAGCTATGATAAAGGCTTGTTTGCATCATTGGGCTATGTTTTTGAAGTGTTGGTAAGGGTATACACACGTGTATGAATAACAGAAGATTTTGCCAACCTTTAAAGAAGAGCACTTGAGTGTACCTATTCAATCCTGTTTAGAGAATTAGATGCAGATGATTTTATGAATAGCAGACGATTTTGCCAACCTCTAAAGAAGAGCACTTGGTGCCCTTTGCAGAAGGGTGTTTGAAAATGCCTCCCTCCCAATCGAGTGCTTACGGGTTCAGATTTCTCATCCGTTGCATTCTTGGTGCTCTACTAGGGTGGACTATGATGATTTGGATCTTGTCTCATTTTTTGCTTTGAGGCTTGGTATCTTTTTGAGGTCCCTTTAGAAAAATAAATCCCCCTTCTTTGCTTTGTACATTTGGATGTTCACCCATTAGTGAGCTCATATTTTCAATTCTTACCTTATATTTATACAAAGTACACTTAAAAAAAATACTCTTTTATCGTTTTCAGGTCTTGTGTTTTTTTTTTTTTCATTTTTCTCTTTGTATATCTGGATGTTCACCCATCAGGGAACTCATATTGTATCTTATATATTTATGCAATTACATTTTACCGATTAGAAAAAAAAACAATTAATAAAGGGTGTACAAGGATGCCATTTGTTTCATAATCTATTTCTACAATTTAGACATAAATGTAAGTGTTGAGACTTGAGACATGAAGATGGGAAAGGGCTTGCAACAATGGAGAGGATACAGTGAAGGAGGGAATATTCTTGTCAATCTCTATTATTTTCCTCACTCAAAGAAAATTAACACTTTTACATGACATTATATAGACAGATGAATATTCTACATGCATCATTAAACATCCTCAAAATCACAGGTCTTCAACTTGTGGCAATATTAGGTGAAAGTCCAGAACAAAGTTTGGTTAGCATGTGGATTGGATATTTTTTATTGGGCATTGCATCTGACACTGCATCATGGGAAATCTCCTTACCAGGCTTTCCTTTTCCGCTGGAGATTTTGAGGAGTGTTCCGAAGGATCAAGAAGAATACCACCTGATTCATAATCGTTTGAAAGATGTTATCATGTTACGGTTAAAGTCTCTCTGTGTCTAGACTACTTATTGAATTGACTTGAGCCTTTATGAATATCACAATAGTTGTCATAGATTAGGATTCCAGTTGAAATTGAGATTTATTAGCTTGGTTTGTTGAGGATCAGGCTGTCTTTCTAGTTTCTAGTACATCATCAATCTTTCAAACATCATAGTTGCCTTTCTCAGTGAATCTTTCTTCCCGAATGGATTAATATAACCATAAATATTCTCTCTCTCTCTCTCTTATTGGGTGCTTAATGCTATAATAGCATTTTCCAACGTCATTTAGAATGGTTGATGAGATCCACAAAATTCTGACTAATCAATATCAAGCTTTGTCATTTTCATCATTCCATTATGAGTACAGGTTGATCTGATTTTCTGCTATTTAATCTGAGGGATGGGGAAGTTATATTGCTCCAAGCTTCGTATTTCTCAACTTACTTTGTGAAGTTCCTCTTTTGTGTTATTATATTCTGTAATTTTCTTTCATTGTCTATATTAATTTAGTGGTTATATATCAACGGGCTCTTTCATATCTGAAGGAGGGGAGCTCTACAACTAGGGTTGTCAACAAATGCGGATATTATCCGTATTCGTTTCGTATCTGAAACCGTTTATTCGGACAATTACCTGAATAGGTATCTGACAAAGGAATTCAAATAACTTTTACTATCTGTTTATAATCGGATTGGATTCGAAAATTGGTATATCCGATTTGATAAATATCTGACTAATTATATATGTATATATATCAGTTTAAATACAAAGAGGAGCTCTGCTTCATGGCGTCGAGTGGAGCTCCCCTTTTTATACTATCATGGTGGCAAACTTGTAGTTATGGTGTTGCAAAATTGCACCAGCCTCTTTTAGTAACTACAAACATGCCATGGCCATAGTGTAAAAAGGGGAGCTCCGCTTCAACGCCGTGAAGCAGAGCTCCGGCTCAAAATTAATCTCTCTCTCTCTTTCTATATATATATATATATATGTAAGTTCATAAGAATGAAATTCCTGGGTTGATATGTTTTTTTACATAATCCATTGTTATTATTTTAATTTAAACGAGGAAAAAACAATTCTTTATCTTTACTTAAATCAAACGTTTTTTGCATTTTTTGTTGAATTTTTGTTAAAGTAATAGGATAATTTGGACATCATATAGTGCTGTTGATTCTCTTGAATATCTTGTTTATCTATCAGGCTCCTTCCCCTTAATTAGTGGATGGTTGTTATGCGTATACACGTCTTTCTTGGTGAGGTTTAATCAGTAAGAGCTTTTCGTTTAGGTTGTGGAAATTGAATGTGGTAATGAAGAGCGCATGGAAATTAACCTAATTCCTTGTTGAAATTAGATGGAGGAAACTAAGCTGATTAATACCCAAATTTTGCAGTTGCTTAAATGATGTAATCTATTTGTCTCTTTGATAGACTTCGGTTTTTGTTTCGTGTCCAAACCACATTCTAAGAATTTATTTTTTCTAAAAGATGACGTTTCCGCTCCTGGTGGTCTCATTTTTCCTGCAGGAATTGAGGTACGATCTTTAACAATTAAAAGAGAAATGGAGGTATCATCTTTCATTAAGATTTGTGCGAATCTGATGAAGATTGATACTGTTCTTTTCCTCTCTAACTTTGTCATGAGTCTCTCTTTATCTGTTCCTTACTTTCCTTTTTGCTTAATTTTCAATGTCTCATTCCAGTGAGAAATCATACCAAACACCTATTAAAATCCAGATTCATCTGGATGATGGGATATTGCCTTGGGTGTTACATTGTTTCAGGTCAATTATCTTGCAGTTATGAATATAATCATTGCTTTCTTTTGTGCTTTATTTTCAATGTTTTATTCCCTTTGGCCATCATACCGGACACCTATAAAAACCCAGATTCATCTGGATGATGGGATGTTGCCTTTTGATGTTACATTGCTTCAGGTCAACTATCCTGCATAGTAACAAAGTTCTCTGTTTTTAAAAAAATGTGTAGTTCTTATTATTTAGAAAATAATTAATGAATATAGATGTATCAATAAAAGGAATATGAAAATGAAATAGTAAATAAAGAATTCACTGTATTTATACTGTGAATAAATAGCAAACTGAAACAGCAAATAAATAGCAAATAAACAGCAAATCCGAGCTTGTGAATCACAGTTTCCTTAAGGCGAATTTACTCCTCGGTGCTCAAGGTTGATGAGTAATCGTCTCCCAAGATAGAATGGATTTCAGTTCTAGAGATGCAGTACTTCAATCTGCAAAACCCAGTAAACCGACCAATACTTGTACTCGAACCAATAACAATAACAATGCAGAAGAGAGAGAGAGAGAGTTTTTAGAAAAAACGATTGTTTAAATGCAGGAATGGAGTTCTAAATTTATAGACTTCTTTGTGTATGTTCGATCAGAGGTGACTGTTCTGAAGAGACACAAAACGGAAAGAAAACCAGTTACAGGAAGTTTGAAATACCAACGGAAATCCGACCCAGGATTTAAACGGAATTTGTCCAAAAACGAATATACACCATGGAGCCCAAGCCTAGACCCGGGCCCGGTGCGGTTCGGGTGGGGAAACCCCACACATTGCCTATTCGTCGGGTCAATTGGGTCGACATTAGGTATCTTTGTCGGGTCAATTTCTCATTCACCACCACTACATGGTATTTCCAACAAAAAATCTCGAATAAGTCGTAAATTACGTTGAATGATTAATTCATAAAGTATTCGCGACTTTTTGAAAAACTTGTCTTTTTTAAAAAGTCACAAATTTTGCGAATTAAACACGAGTTATTCATGACCTTTTGAAAATGTCTCGAATTAATGTCTATATCTGAAATTTTTTTTCAAATAAGTTTTCATAATTAAAAATTTCATGTATTATTTATTTACATTTGACTGTCATATTTCTGATTTTTCCTATTTCTGATTTTTCTTGATTTTTTCAAATGTTTCCTATTCTTTCCTTAGCCGAATAGTTCCCAACCTCCAACTTGGTAACTATGCCATCTTGCAGTTGTGAAAATAGGTTGGTAGCTTTTTAAGAGAGGAAAGTTTGGCTAAATTATATATTCAGAGTTCTGCAGATTCGGCATAGATAGCTAAAAGTTGGTTATTTCGTCCAGCAATCCTTTACATTGATCCTATTCATGCATTGTTTTTTTTTTTTTGGTTCTAGTATTCATGCATTGTTGGAAGACATGAAATTTATCATATGATATGGTGCAGGGAAGGAGGACTATGTGGATGATTGGGGAAGTGGAAATTTTGTAAAATTCTTTGGACGAACATTGCCCTTCCTCTTCGGGTTGGTTGAAGGGAGTTATGTTGGTCTAGGCTAGAATTCCTTTGAGGATGAAAGGTATTCATTGTTTGCTTAGAGAAAGCGCTAATGAAGAATGGAAAAGAGTAGACAAAGTGCAGTCATTTACTTTTGGCCTGGTTCTTCTCGCGGGAATTGGAGGTAAGAATTCATAATTTCTAGGAATTGTCAATTTTTATGATCTTTTGCTTCTCATTTCTTAGGATTGCAATTCCCGTGATACTTCAAAAGTCGCAAATGAGGGATTTCAAGTCTCAAAAAATGGAGGGACTTGAAGTTTCATGGTGGTAGGAATTTGTTATATCCATATTTTGCACTTAAGTTGAAAGAACAAAAATATTGCCAAATGACGAGGCTTGCAAAACTTGACACTAAGACTTAAGATCGTCTCTGGCTATAGCCAGAGACATTCTCTCTTGCTGAAATGCGATGGTGACATGTGTCTAAATAGCTTGACATTTTTATTAGTGTTAACCGTTTTCCCTCCTAATTAGACTCTCATTACTTCCAAAATTTAAGTATATGGAAGTTACTTGACACTTGTCATTGCGACATTTCAGCAAGAGAGGATGTCTATGACTATAGCCAGAGACGATCCTAAGTTGTCACTTAAAAGTATCGAAACTTGCAAGTTGCCCAGCTTTGTTAGTCTCAGCAAAAGAACAGACCCTTTTAGAGGACCTGTATTTTGAACTATTACATATCATGTTTTTTTTTTGTGTATACAGTTGCTCATTTTTATGTCCATCAGCTTATCTAAGTACATAAGTTGTGTATTGTATGCTTACATGAACTAAAATTATTCTTGCATATATCTTTCCAGATTTTCATTCAATGTTACCTGGTTCGCTAGGTTCGAATTCAGGTTCGCAATTCGCCACTCTAGAGTGAATCCGGTTCGCTAGGGGTAGGATGAGATAATTCGTTTTTTGGTTCGCTTAGGTTTTTAAGTTTGGTTTGCTACTTAAGCATGTAAAATAAAATATATATTTTATATTATATTATAAAATATATATCTTTTAAGCATGCAAACAATATATTACAAATACTTATATGAGTAATTAAATTTTTTATTTTTTTATGAACTCAAAAGTATAAAATTGTCAAACCTAAAGAAAAATATTAGTGAATTTGAATAAATTTTTTGACAAACTAAGATTCTTTTGAAACCATTATATGGTGGTTCGCTCAATTTCACGAACCAGTCCGAACCACAAACTAGTTTGTGTTCGCTATAGCATGTAGAAGAAATTGTCGTGTATATTTATAGAGATTAAAAAGCTCTTTTGGTCTCTGGCATTGAATCCCACCAGGGTAGCATTTGAAGCATCAATGGATTATGGCAAGGAGATTTAGTCAAGTGAAATACGCACCCCCAAATTAGAATTTGTTGTTACGTTTTATTGCGTAGAAGGTTTGATATTTGGAGCCTCCAAGCAAATATCTAGCACTTTGGTAGTTCTCCCATCTGGCTTCAAGCTTGCTTCCACAAGTTCTAGTGGGATCAGTTCTCCAGATGGCTTCGACCACTTTTAGTAACTTCTAAGATCTTCTGTGTTGGTGGTAAACTAGAAGCCCTGCCTGGGCTTGGGGAAAATGACTGTAGAACATGATTAAGATTCACTAAACATCGCACTTGTTTGGTGGAGGGTCCATGCACTTGTTTGGTGGAGGGTCCGTATCCGAAATTGAAATTTGACGATGTCCCTCATGCTCTGTGCTCTAGTTACCTAGGTCCATATGTTGTCTCCACCAAAGACTTATTTTCTCAAATTCCTTTGAGCTAGGAGGAAAATCTAAAGGTACTGAGACCCGCAAGTAGGAGTTTACTCACCATTACTATCATAACTTAAATGATGCCATCCACCTAGATTTTTTTTAGTTAGGCTCCGTTTGTTTCTTTCGTAAATAGAGGATAACAAATGGAATTTGCTAAAAATGTTGTTTTTCATATGTTTGTTTGCATGTAAAATCTTCCGGAAGTAAAATTTTTTTAGAGCAATGGGGTAGCTTTTGCCAAATGATATACATTTGAAAAATCTATGTCTTTTTTTCGTTAAATCAACGGTTCTTAAATGTATTTTAAAAAATCATAAAAGTACACATCTTCACTTATATTTATTAAAATGTCAATTTCTCTAGTCACCTTTCAAAATGACAAAATGTATATTTTTGTAAATGACAAAATTATCCATCTCTACATGTATTTTTTTAAATGATAAAAATATCTGTGCACATGTATTCTCTATAATGACAAAAATATTACATGTATTTTTAAAATGACAAAAAAAAAAAAAACCCTCTCATGTAATCCTTCAACTAGGGTAGGGAGTTGACAAAAATATTCTCTTTACAAATTTTTATTTTAATGACAAAAATACCCATCTTTACATGTGACATTAAAATTTCCTTTAATAATAATAATAAAAAAATTCACAATATTTCAAGAATGCACCTAAATAACAGAAAATTAGTGAACTCGTCTTGCACCGTAAATGATTTACACTTAACAGATGAAGCCTTAGATTAATTTTTGGTAGAAAAATGAGAATAAATAGTTGATAACATTGTTGTTCAAAAGTACAATTTTGGATACTTATGGGAAGGATTGAGGGGCAAGTAGATGAATACGCGGAACAAGTTTAGATGACATGACATGAACGACAACAACCCCCCCCCCCCTCCCCCTGCATGAGTGGTAGGGGTGTGGCCTTCCATGGATGGAGGAGGTCTGAGATCTAATCCCACCCGAGTATGAATTGCAAGAGCTCCACTGCCCAAGCTAACTTCTAACTTCTGACTCTACTAAAGCAGGTAAATGATATATCTCATTCAAAAAAAAATAAAAATAATTACGGGATGACAGGTCGTATAATTTTTATATCATTCGATCAGTGAACTACAATAGGTTGCACTTTTATCATTTAGCATCAAACCCTAAGGGCATAGACTTTTGAAATTTCCAGCCTTTAATCGCAAAATTTCGTAGCTTTTGTCATCTAAAATTGACAAAGCAAGGTCATATGATGATGCTCAATTCGTCACTGATAATGGCTTGAATTATATGGCAGCAGGCCACATAATTGAGACCAAGTACTTGATTAGTTGGAGACTTATGAACTGCCTTTTATGCAATTAGTAGTAATGGATGCCACAAAACTTGTATAATACTTTCATAAATAGGCTCTGCTGATTTTTATGAGGAGACATACAGCGTCAGCCAGAAGAGGGGGTTACGGCTGTGCGGGGTGCACCGCGTATGTGTCCCAGCCAGAGGGGTCATTGCCTCCATATATGTGTCAAACCACTCCTTTGACCATACATGATGAGATAAATGAAACGTTTTTTTAAAAAAAATTTGTAGTGTATGCATGAACAAAAAGTAAATCTAAATTATGAGGTATCTTAAATTTGTTTTCTTCAATATGATATACATGGATTCCAATGTAGATTTGCATTTTTTTAAATCAGTTTCCTATAATACTGTCTAAAAAATGAGGGAGTGCCACAAGGCTTAAGTGTCACGAATTTTGAAGTTCTATACTGATACAGAGCATCATATTGGCTTTCGTTGCATACCACTGATAAGACTGAGGGCCATCCCTTTCACTTTGTCAGAAGGATTCATTTGTCATTGAGTAAATAAATGTGTCCAAGACCGACCTTGCCAGTGGTGTCAATGAGTCATACTTGGGCTTGTATTTTTGTGAATTTTGAATAGACCTGGCTGAACCCAGCCCATTTACAATGGCTTTTTGTGGCCCGGAGTTTGGCCCATTGACCCTCTTAGACTTTGTTACTTGAGTTTTTTCGTAAATAGGTCCCACTTTTTGAAGAACCATCAAAATGGGCCTCTTTCTAAGACTTATTTTTATAGGCCTTTCCACATTCATGTGTGTGGGTGATACTATTTTATGACAAAAATACCCCTATGTGCACAATAAAAGTAAACTGTGTACAGTAGGAAGAAGAAGAAGGGGAAGAGAAGAAGACACTACAACAAATCTTTCTACAAATGAATAGGGGAAGAAGGAAGAAGAAAAAAAAGGAAGAAAGACCCTATGTAGTATATGCTTGAACATGCGATTGAAAGTGTGAATATAGTTATTTTTTTCCTTCTTTCTTTTTTCTTCTGTTTAAATTATGAACGATGAAGGTTTCAAATGGACAAATTAAAAGTGGAAGGGATAATTTTGTCTTGTCAAACATGGCTCACATACGTGCAATTGATTCACATGTGCGTGAGCCTACAAAAATAAGTCTAATAAAGGGCCTCATTTTGAGGGTTCTTCAAAAAGTGGGGCCCATTTAAGAAAAACCCCCCTTGCTACTTACCCTAGTGGTGACGAATCAACCTTACCTTTCAAACACCAAAAAGGAAAAAGTGGCAAAAAAAAAAGGGCGTGAAAGCAGAACTATAGATGAGTGAAGGTAATGGGTGGTGGTGGTGGTGGTGGGGTGGAGTGGAGTGGAGTGGCAACCCCACGTGAATGACCACCATGTTAAATTGGACATCTTGGTTGGCTTCATATCCACGCTAACAGCCAAATCCCAACCACAAAAACACCACATTCACCCAAACAACAACAACAAAAAAGAAAGTGAGTGTGAGAAGAATTCACATCATTAAGGCATTTGACAAAGTGACCCGGCCACCTTTGGTTCGCCACTAACATTACTCTATCCTCCAATGCTAGTGCCTTTCTCCACCTTCTTTCCCTTTCTTCTCTTCACCAAGTTTCCATTAATGTCTGCTTCTTCAAGCTGGTAGTAGAACCATAGAATATGAGGAGAGATGGACAAAGAAGCTAACCAGGACAAACCATCTCTCCTCCTTAACAATAGTACCATTAAGGAAGAATCTCTTGCTGTTGTTGCCTGTGGTGGTAGTGATAGGTTGAAGAGAGATGAATGGAGCCAAGGCGCAGTTTCGAGCCTCCTCGATGCTTATGAAGAGAAATGGGTTCTCCGAAATCGAGCCAAACTCAAGGGCCATGACTGGGAAGATGTTGCACAATCTGTGTCGGCTCGTGCTAATTCCACTAAGTCGCCGAAGACACTAACTCAGTGCAAGAATAAGATTGAGTCTATGAAGAAACGGTACCGATCGGAGTCCGCTACTACAGATGTTTCGTCATGGCCTCTCTTTTCACGTCTAGATCTCTTGCTTCGTTGCGGCGCTCATCCTCCTAACCCTCCTTCTCACCCCTCTCTCATGGTACTTGACCAATTGCCGCCACCACCACCACCACCACCTCCTCCTCCAGGAATCCAACAAGACTCACATGAATCTAATGGTGTCGAACCGGTGGCTAAGGTTTGTGAGAAATGCCATAGCTTGTAGAATCTTTTTACGTGTGTGCATATATATATATATATATATATATATTTGCCGCTAACTAAGAGAATTACCCACATAAGTAGAATCAAAATTAACATGACTTCATTTTCTAAAACATTCAGTTGAATTTCTAAGTAACCCATGCCTAAGGATCTCATGCTGAGTTAACTCAGACTGGCCTATTTGATATTGGTAATAACTCTGATCTTCATTTATGTATGATCTTCATCTTAGCAGGAAGATGGTGGGGGAACCAAATTATTTGAGCAGGTATTAGACAAGAATCCAATGGAGATGGACAGTAGCACGCCAGTTTCTGACTACGATAGAGAGAAGTTGAATTCAAAGAAGAAGAGAATGGAGAAGAAGAATAGGCGAAGAAGGGAGGATTGGGAGGTTGCAGAGAGCGTTAGGTGGTTAGCCGAAGTAGTGGTAAGGTCGGAGCAGGCGAGGATGGATACTATGAGGGAGTTAGAGAGGATAAGAGTCGAAGCGGAGGCAAAGAAAGGAGAAATGGAGCTCAAGCGAACGGAGATCATCGCCAACACGCAATTACAGATCGCTAGGCTTCTCGCAGGCGATAGTAAAGGCACGGATTCTTCACTGAGAATCGGAAGAAACTGAGGACTATTTGTAGCTGAATGAGTATTAGTATATGTGATATAGGTACAACAATACCAGCACTTTGAGATAAAAGGTTTAGGAACAATAATATGTAGTCAGGCTAAATGATCAAGAACTATTACAAGGAATTACGAACACTAATCCAATATTTTGATAACCTTTAAATTGAGGGCACCTTCTTTATCATGATGATCATGAAGACCCTGGTGTGCAAATTAACCCTCAACCTTGGGTTTGATGATGCCAACCAATATGAAATCTCTTTTCCAATGCATAACCCTGGGTTATAAACGGTGAGTTGACCTCTTGCTTGCAACATTACCGAGGGAAAGCTTTCCTCCCTGCGTCTTGGTCTCAGGACCACCCTCATGCACATAGCCATTTGATTCTAGAGTTTGTTTGTGTGTTTGGGGGGGGGGGGGGGGGGGGGGGGGGGGGGGTGTCACGTCCCAAAACCTACACACAATACATCTCATATTTGTGCAGAATCCAAGGCGTGAACCTGGAACAAATCCCGAGGTAATGGAATTTAATCTAAATAATTTACCATTAACAGATGCATATCTCTAGCATTAAGTTTAAACTAACAAGAGTAAATAAACGTAAAACTGAATTCATTTAAAATCTCACTAACATGACACTCTACCTCAACTGAAAAGTACTAATTAAAATTTTGCAACAAAACCCAACAGCTAACTAAGTTCTTGACCGTTTCCCCTAGGTCCTTTAGGTACTTCCTGAAATATCAATAAATATAACAAGGGTGAGCTTTTGACTCATCGAGAGAATACAACAACATGCAACAATTATGATAAATAAAACAATGAATAACAAATATGAATATGCATTGGGATAATAATCAAGAAAATCAATGAATGGGTGAAAGACTTGGCGAAAATATGGACCTTTACAAGGAACTTCAATCCGCAGGATAAAGACTTATGCGAGTTTTTTGATATCTAGCAGGCTAGCCCCAGAACTAAAAGGCCTATGATGACTAAATGGTTCTGTCCTTCTCCGGGTTGGTTTAAACTCAACACAGATGGGGCAGCACGCACAGGTTTTAGTGGTGGCGGTGGTATACTTCGAGACTCTCAAGGAAAGTTGGTGTTTGCTTTCTACCAATTCTTTGGACAGGAATCCAATTCAATTACTGAAATTAGAGCGATTTGGGAGGGGTGTTTATTATGTGAAAAAGTTGGTTTAACTAATATTGTGGTGGAAAGTGACTCAAAAAGTATGATTGAAGTGATTAATGGAATAATCGAGCCTCAATGGAAAGCTTGGTACTAGTGGAAGAACATTACCAGTCTACAAAGTAAGTGCAATTTAATTTTTTAGCATACCTAAAAAAAACAACAACCAGATTGCGGACTACCTATCCAAAGAAGCTTGCAAGAATCAGGACAAAAAAAATTTCAGAGATATTCATGATTGTCCTTTACCGATGAAGGGTTTGATTCGCATTGACCGTTCTAATTTATTCAATGTTAGTTCTAGCTAGTTCAATTTTGATGGGGTTTTGGTTTTATGTCCCCCCCCCCCCCCCCCCCTGCGTGTAATTGACTTTTTTCTAATAAACAGGTAGGGATCTGCCTAACCCCCGCCATTAGGGACCCTTAGGTTTAACCGATAAAAGAATATGCATCATTTAATTTATCAGTTTACACAGTTCTTCTGTCAATAAGGTTTACACGTAGTTTACCCTATTGACAACAATATTAATCGTGTATGGTCTTATACAGGGACCCTTAGGTTTACACATAGCTCACCTAAGGTAGTCACCCTGAGAGGCACGCAACTTCTCAGTGAGATTACACAGAGCTCTCCCTCAGACTTTAGACCTATAGAGTCTTTTCATCTCTATTTGTCATCCCTTAGTCTTAATCACTTTAATTCATTAACCCCACTTTTTATTATGGCGTCCCATACCATCATAATAAAGATGACATAATACAATGCAAAGCTAAAACAATTACAACTACGCAAGATAATAATTGAAACACATTTCTTCAAACATGTCTTTCTAAATAAAATATACAATTTATTTAATATGCTCACAGTACAAACCATTCCCAAATAGTTATTTTACAAAGAATAAAATAAGTAAGTCATTTTATTTTATTTTATTCTCTTTCTTTTCTTTCATTTTATTTCGCCATTCATTATTTAATTCTTTTAATTTCATAATTTATTTTATTAATCTATTTAATTTTATCTCATCATTTTATTTAATTAATTAAATAAAATACATCTCCCAAAGCAACCATCGCGAAACACCGAAAATGGCACCACCGATCGATCAGCGGTCGTCTGCGATCGAACGATGACCACCGATCGATCAGCCCAAGGCCTTCGATCGATCGGTGTTTGCGATTTGGTTGGGAAATGCTAGCCCAAATCCCAGATCTTGTTTTTTCAACTTTCTGAACCCTTTTTCTCTATTTTCCAACCCTCGAAACCCATGTTAATTTACCCACCACTATTCTTTCAATTTGTAACTTCCATTATAACATTATTTATGTATTATTCTTCAATGTGCATAGATCTCTGTCCTAGATATCACACAAATATCATTAAATCTATATAAACCCAAGATAAAACTTATAATAGAAAACCCTAACTCTAGGGGAGTATTCACTTGCCTCAAAGGCTCGAATCTCAGACTTTTAATACTCCAATCCTACCCGAACATGCTTGTCTCGAAGGATCAAACCCCACAAGAGAGAAAACTCAAATTTTCAAGCCTCGAATCTCGATCTAGGTGCTTGAAAGCTCTACCAAAGTGAAGCTTTCTTTTCCTTTCTCTTCCATGTTCTAGTCTCCAGAATTTCAGTTTAGCAAATTATGAGGATTAGGTTTACCATGTTCTATATATATTAATCCTATTTTCTTATTTACCAAAACACCATTAGTGGCCCTTGTTTGTTTATAGGTTCTAACTAACCACAAATAAAATTATTCGTATTCTCAAATTCATTCCCACATCTAAATATTTAATTATCTGAGGTTAACGAAAAAATGAAATTACTATCTTACCCCTATTCAAGAAGATTACTGAAATACCCTTAGAAATAGGAAAAATTATTTCAAGATCCTTACTATTCACCCTCCTTAAAAGAATTTTGTCGTCAAAATTTAACATACCTCAACAGGAAAAAGATGTGGATACTTCTCCACCATATTTGACTCTAGCTCCCACGACGCCTCTCCCTCATCATGAATATTCCATTGCACCTTCACCAAGAAGATAGACTTGGTCCAAAGCTGCTTCTCCATTCGGTCTAAGATGCGAACTGGTTTCTCTTCCTATGATGCATCTTGTTTAAGCTCCAATGTGCTGAAATCAACGGTATGAGACTCGTCTCTCACATACTTCCTCAGCATGGACACATGAAACACATTGTGCACACTGGACAAACTGGGTGGCAACACCAGTCTATAAGCCACCACTCCAACCCGATCCAAAATCTTGAAAGGTCCAATGAACCTCAGAGATAACTTCTCTTTCCTCTTGCCAAACCTCATCATACCTTTCATTGGTGACACCTTCAGAAGAACATAGTCCCCAACAAAAAATTCCAAATCTCTCATTCGTCTATCAGCATAACTCTTCTGACGACTTTGAGCTGTGCGCAACCGTTCTCTGATCACAACAACTTTCTGTGTGGTCTCACGAACCAACTCTGGCCCGAGTAACCCATTTCACCCACCTCTGCCCAACATACAGGAGAGCGACACAGTCTACCATACAAAGCCTAGCTCGTATGGTGTCATGCCAATACTGGCATGGAAACTATTGTTATAGGCAAACTCCACCAAAGGTAAATGATCAACCCAACTACCCTTGAAATCCAGCACACAAGCACGAAGCATGCCCTCCAAAACCTAGTTGACCCTCTCTGTTTGACCATCGTTTTGAGGATGAAATGCAGTACTAAATTCCAATGATGTCCCCAGGGCCTTTTGGAACTCTTCCAAAATCTAGATGTAAAACGGGAATCCCGATCTGAGACTATTGACGTCAGAACTCCGTGAAGCTTGACAATCTCCTTGACATACAGCTTACTCAACTCATCCATAGTGTAAGTAGTACGGACAGGAAGGAAATGAGCGGACTTGATCAAACGGTCTACTATTACCCAAATCGCATCAAAACCCAGCTTCGACTTCGGTAATCCAACAACAAAATCCATGGAAATGCGCTCCCACTTCCACTCCGCGATAAGCAAAGGTTTTAAAGGCCCAGCTGGTCTCTAGTGCTCAGCCTTCACTTGCTAATAGGTGAAACATTTTGACACATGTTCAACAACGTCCCTCTTCATACCATCCCACCAGAAATGTCTACAGAGATCTCAATACATCTTTGTACCACCCGGATGGACTATAAATTTGGAACGATAAGCCTCGTCCAAAACTTCCCGCTTTAGATCTACCAGATCTGGAACACAAAGTCTACCACGAAATCTCAGACCGTTATCCGACCCCAAGGTTCAATCTGAAGAGTTACCCACAACTGATTCCGCTACTCTTGACTGAATCTTCTCATCATGCAACTGAGCATGAATAATCCTACTGATCAACGATGGTTGAACCGTTAGACTACAAATAAGAGCCCTAGCCTCACTCTGAACTGGGCAAAGAACGAATTCTGACACCGTTTCAACCATCCACCACTCCTGAACCATCATAAGTGCAACTAACCTTGGAGGTTTGTGACTCAGGGCATCACCTACCACATTAGCTTTCCCAGGGTGATAATGGTGCGTGAAATCATTGTCTTTTAGATGCTCCATCCACTGTCGCTACCTCATGTTCAACTCCTTTTGAGAGAACAAATACTTTAAACTCGTATGGTCAGAGAAGAGTTCAAACTTCTCACCATACAGGTAGTGCCTCCAAATTTTCAAGGCAAAAACCACAGCCGCCAATTTCAGGTCATGAGTTGGATAGGTCTTCTCATGAACCTTCATCTGTTGGGATGCATAGGCAACAACTTTCTCATTCTGCATTAACACACAACCTAATCCCTGATGCGACGCATCACTGTAGATCACTAGTCCCCCACTTCCCTCTGGAATGGTCAGAACTGGTGCTGAAGTCAATCTATTCTTCAGCTCAACAAATGCCTACTCTCACTTGTCATCCCAAACAAACTTCACATCTTTCTTCGTCAGATGTGTCAATGGTGAGAAGATCTTCGAAAACCCCTCAATGAAACGTCGATAGTAACCTGCAAGACCCGAGAAACTACTAATCTCTGAAACAGACTTGGGTTGTTCCTAATTCACCACCACTTCAACTTTAGCAGGGTCCACTGACACTCCATCCTTGGAAATCACTTGTCCTAAAAACTTAACATCTTCCTACCAAAATTCACACTTTGACAACTTAACATATAACTGATGCACTCGAAGTATCTAAAGTGTGATGTGAAGATGCTATTGGTGCTCTTCTCTGGACTTCGAGTAGATCAGAATTTCGTCCACAAATACTACTACAAACTGATCCAAGAAAAGCTTGAACACTCGGTTCATTAAGTCCATGAATGCAGCTGGTGCATTAGTCAGCCCAAATGGCATGACAAAAAACTCATAGTGCCCATACCGTGTTCGAAAAGCGGTCTTTGAAACATCCTCTTCCTTCACCCTCAATTGGTGATAACCCGATCTTAGATCAATCTTAGAGAACCACCGTGCTCCCTTAAGTTGATCGAATAAGTCATCGATCCTCGGCAAATGATACTTATTCTTGATCATTATTTTGTTCAATTGCCGGAAATCAATGCATAATCACATAGATCCGTTCTTCTTCTTAACGAACAAAATCGGCGCGCCACAAGGTGACGTGCTCGATCGAACAAAGCCTTGATTTAACAGCTCCTGGATCTGACTCTTCTATTCCTTTAGCTCTACCGGTGCCATTCTGTACGGGACTCTTGATATCGGTGAGGTTCCCGGCACTAAATCAATACCAAAATCTACTACCCTCCTTGGAGGCAAACCCGGTATATCTCCAAACATGTTTTCAAACTCAGAGACAACATGAATCACCTCCACACCAAGACTCTTCTCCACACTCTCAATATGAAAGAGAAAACCTTTGATCAAAACTTCCTCCGAATAACAACTCCGGGAAGAAAAAGGTATTTCTTAAGGGATTGAGAAAGTTACTGTCCTTCCAAAACAGTCTATCTTAACATGGAAGGCAGCTAACCAATCCATGCCTAAGATAACATCGAACTCTCACATCTCAAGAACCACAAGATCTGCTGACAAAATCCTATCCCCAATTTTAACTGGACAGTTTCTACAAACTTGACCCAAATAAGCTAACTCTCCCATTGGTGTTACAACTGACAAAACAATCTCTAAATTTTCTAGCACTAAGCCCAAAACATTCACAAAAGATGCTGAAATGAAAGAATGAGATGCTCCTGAATCGAACAAAACTTTAGCGACACAATGATAAATGGGGAGAGTACCTTCCACCAGTGCCTCAGATGCATCCGCCTTCTTCTGAACTACTGCAAACACTCTTGCAGGACCTCTCTGGTGGTTTGAAGCCTGACCCTGTGATTGATCAGTCCACTTCGGCTTGGGGTAGTTCCTTGCTATATGCCCTTTCTCCCTGCAGTTGTAATAGATCCCCAGAAAATTCTTTGGCTTTGCATTCACAACTAACACAACAGGCACCATGGCTGTAGATGTGGCTAAAGCAACTGCCTTCTGTCACTTCCCCTGTGGTTGTTGCTGTGAAACTCTAGGGTGATTTCTCTGCACTTGTTGAGGCCCAAGCACAAACTTCCCCTTGTCTCTCGACTCAAACCTCTGATTTTTGCCTTTCTGATAATCCACATTATCACGTTCAACCACCAAAGCTCGCTCCACTACCTCTGCGTAAGTCCTCAGGCAAAGACTCACTTTCATCTTCATGATAGATGGAGTCAACCCTTGCTCAAATTTCCTCACTCTCCACCATATACATGGCAAAAAGAGACAGTTCAGCAACTTTGCCTCGTACTGACCCACGATCATCGATCCCTGGACAAGGTGAATAAACTCTATGGTCTTCTGCTCCCTGACGGTCTCCAAAAAATACTTGGAATAGAATTTTAGCTTGAACTCCTCCCAACCCGTCTCAAATACCTCCTTTGATCTGGTAATCATATCCCACTAATGATGTGCTTCACCCTTCAACAAAAAAACTGCGAGTTTTCTTTGTCGCACTCCATGACCTCAAATATCTTTTCAAGTTCTTGGACCCACTTGTTGGCTTCTATTGAATCTGCAGCTCCACTGAATGCCGGAGAGTTCAAGCTCTTGAATTCCTTAATCAAACCAGTCATGTGTGCGGTCTCTGAAATCTGACTAGACATATTTGACCGATTTCCTGCTTGACGAGCAGACTCCTCCAGAAGCCTTGTTGTGTCTCCTAGTGCCTGGAAGACTGCATCAATCCTCGAGGTCTAAACCCTCAAATGCTCCAGCCCTTGCTCTTGTCTGACCTTGCTCTCTTCCTCTCCTTCCAGACATAATCCTTATTACAAAAATAAGGAAAACATTAGTCTGGTTGCACAAAACTAACGAATGAAGAACTCAACGAAATAATCTCTCAAGGACCCTAAGAACTCTCTTAGGTGTCATTACAAACACTAGGGTTACTTTAAACCGTGCTCTGATACCAACCAGTCACATCCCAAAACCTACACACAATACATCTCATATTTGTACAGATTCCAAGGCGTGAACCTGGAACAAATCCCGAGGTAATGAAATTTAATCTAAATAAATTATCATTAATAGATGCATATCCCTAGCATTAAGTTTAAACTAACAAGAGTAAATAAACATAAAACTGAATTCATTTAAAATCTCACTGACATGACACTCTACCGCAACTGAAAAGTACTAATTAAAGTTCTACAACGAAACCCAACAGCTAACTAAGTTCTTGACCGTTTCCCCTAGGTCCTTTAGGTACTTCCTGAAATATTAATAAATATAACAAGGGTGAGCTTTTCACTCATCAAGAGAATACAACAACATGCAACAATTATGATAAGTAAAACAATGAACAACAAATATGATTATGCATCATTTAATCTATCAGTTTACACAGTTCTTCTGTCAATAAGGTTTACATGTAGTTCACCCTGTTGACAACAATATTAATCTTGTATAGTCTTATACAGGGCCCCTTAGGTTTATACGTAGCTCACCTAAGGTAGTCATCCTGAGAGGCACGCAACTTCTCAGTGGGATTACACAGAGCTCTCCCTCAGACTTTAGACCTATATAGCCTCTTCCTCTCGATTTGTCGTCCCTTAGTCTTATTCCCTTTAATTCGTTAACCCCACTCTTTATTATGACGTCCCATACCATCATAATAAAAAGGACATAATATAATGCAAAACTAAAATAATTACAATTACGCAAGATAATAATTGAAACAGATTTCTTGAAACATGTCCTTCTAAAGAAAATATACAATTTATCTAATATGCTCACCGTACAAACCATTACCAAATAGTTATTTTACAAAGAATAAAATAAGTAAGTCATTTTATTTATTTTATTCTCTTTCTTTTCTATCGTTTTATTTTGTCATTCATTATTTAATTTTTTTTTTTTAATTTCATAATTTGTTTCATTGATCTATTTAATTTTATCTCATCATTTTATTTATTTAATTCAATAAAATATAGCTCCCAAAGTAACCATCGCGAAACACCCAAAACGGCGCAACCGATCGATCGGCGGTCGCCTGCGATCGATCGGTGACCACAGATCGATTGGCCCAAGGCCTCCGATCGATCCGTGTTGGCGATTTGGCTGGGAAACGCCAGCCCAAATCCCAGATCTCGATTTTTCAACTTTATGAACCATTTTTCTCGATTTTTCAACCCTTGGAACCCATGTTTATTTACTCACCATTATTATTTCAATTTGTAACTTCCATTCTAACATTATTTATGCATTATTCTTCAAGGTGCATAGATCTCTATCCTAAAAATCACACAAATATCAATAAATCTATATAAACCCAAGATAAAACTTATAATAGAAAACCCTAACTCTAGGGGAGTATTCACTTGCCTCAAAGGTTCGAATCTCAGACTTTTAATACTCTAATCCTACCTGTACACGCTTGTCTCGAAGGATCAAACCCCACAAGGGAGAGAACTCAAATCTCTAAGCCTTGAATCTCGATTTAGGCGCTTGAAAGCTCTACCAAAGTGAAGCCCTCTTTTCCTTTCTCTCTCACATTCTATTCTCCAGAATTTCAGTTTAGCAAATTATGAGGATTAAGTTTATCATGTTCTATATCTATTAATTCTATTTTCTTATTTACCAAAACGCCATTAGTGGCCCTTGTTTGTTTACAGGTTCTAACTAACCACAAATAAAATTATTCGTATTCTCAAATTCATTCCAATCCAAACATCCTCTTAGTTTCGCCTCAAAACCAAAGGGAATAGCAGAATAAAGATAAGTTCCACTGTGAATGAAGTCTACGTTTGTTTGATATTGAACTAAAGGGAATAGTGGAATAGAGACAAGTTGGGTTGTGAATGAAGTCTTCACGGTTATGACCAGCCAATCTGTTGAATGAACTCTAGCTTTTAAGGTCAGCTCAGCTTCGCACCTAGCTAAACATATGTTGGAAGCGCAATTACCCTCTTCTAGCTCCCTTCCCTTGCAGACCGTAGATTATGATGGAAATCTCTTTGGCAAGTCACTATCCCACACAAGATTCAGGTTTTTATTTGGCGCATGTGTCATAAGGCAATAGCGGTAGGAAGCGGAAGGTTGACGTGGATGAATCTTGCCCTCCACTGCCATGAAGAAGAAGAAACAATAGAGCACCTATTCTTGGAATGCTCTTGTGCCAGAAGTTTGTGGTTTGGCACCCAGATGTTCTTATCTCTTCCCCAACATTCTGTCATTCCCTTCCTGTCTAGGATGGTGGAAACGCTGGAGTTCCCACCCAGATTTTACAAAAGCTGGCTATTCGGTTATGCACCACTTTTATGGGGAAATTGGAAAATGCGAAATGATGTGATATTCAATGGATCGTCTCCGGACCCTATTATCACTATCCAAAGAACTCATTGAACGTCTCACTGGGTGCTTTATTCCATTATTGAAGACATCCACAAGCTAAAGGATAGATGTAAATATGTTCGACTGACTTTTGTTCCCCACCAAGCAAACATGGCTGCTCATAATATCGCTCAATCGGCTGTCAACCATAGTATTGGTCGCATCAAGCAAATATGGCTGCTCATAATTGCCCCTTTATATATCCATTCGAATCTTAATTTCGAAAGTGAAATAACATTTTTTTTCAATTCCGACACATGCCTTAAATTATCAAGTTTAAAAAAGTCACACCGATAACCCGCCTCTTGCGCCAGTGGTGGGGTGTTGCCTCTCTGTTGAGGGAGGTATGGGGATCCAATCCCCTGGTGTGATGAGCCTACAAGAGCTCCAATCCCTAAACTAACCACTAACCGACTAACACAGGTAAATGATATCCGAAGCAAAAAAAAAAAAAAGAGTTTTTTCACCAAACATATGCAATGCGACCGAACCAACCCCAACTATTTTAGTAGTTGAGCCATTACCCATCAATACCATGCCACCCACATGTGGCTCATGCATGCTAAACCATGGTATATGTGAACACATATGATGAGTAGTACCACTATCAAGTATCCATTCATGATCACAAACTGAGTGACAACCTAACCTCAACACTTCATTTTTTAGGATAAAGCTTCTGAGACCCCCTTAAGGCCGAGACCATCGAGAGACCGTGCTCTAAGGGCACGAGATTTCAGGTGGGGCCTACCATGTGCAATGGGCCCCACCTAAAATCCCATGCTCTTAGAGCATGGTCTCGGTGGTCTCGGCCCTAATGGGTCTCAGTAGCAAAGTCCCATTTTTTATTATTCCCGATGTTGGCTCTTCTATTTGAATAACTTCATTTTTTGACTCGGCAACTTGCTTTCCCTTATTTGAATTAGAACCTTTTCACTTATTTATTTTTCCTACAATTCCTTTTTAAGTGCCCAGGGGCGGAGCCAGGAATTTTTAATTGCGGGGCCGAAATACATGTATAAAAAAATAATGAATTTGAGGGTATAGAACTTGGGGGTTCGGGGGAATAGTCCCCGAGTTATTTTTTTTTGGGTAGTTTTTTTATTTTGAGAATTTTTTTTCTTGGTAATGCCCTTGAGATATATCAAATTTCTTTTCGAACCCTAGTTAAAATTCACTAACTCCTATGATTAAAAAAAATTAATATTTTTTTCTAAAAACCAGGGATAAATAGGTGTGGGTGAATTTTAACCATAGTTAAGTGGTGTCAATAGGGACATGTGCTAACCTGAAGGGCATAACCGGACTACATTGGAAGCCCACTATATATATGACAAAAAATTGCCCCGGGGGGTGGGGGTACTATATTATAAAAGACAAAAATTTGGGGGGACCGACTATACTAAAAAAAATTAAAACATTTTGAGGGGCCCACTATTTCATACTACTCATATAGGGAGGGGGGCATGGCCCCTCCCCGCCCCCTGGCTCCGCCCCTGCAAGTGCCCATTTTTTCCACACAACCAACATGGATCCTTGCCATTCGCTTCCCTTAATTTATTTCTAGTGTACCCCGAAGATGAACTATCATTCTCATTTGACTACTCTTCTCATTTGACTGCCCTCTCCACAATAAAGCCTTAGGGGGCGTTTCATAAAACTTAAAATAAGAACTTATTGAATTTGGTAACTCTAAATTAAATAGGTAGAGTTTATTTGAAAAGTGAGCTTATATAGACTTTAGATTGTTAAGTTAAAATATTTCATGTCTCCTTATTACTTTAGAGGTAAAACCTCTATTTTAAAAAGATTTAGACATCCATTTAAACTTTAATTAATTAACAATCTAAAGTCTATTTAAGCTCAACTTTCAAATAAGCTTAAACTTTTATTTTAAGTTTTATCAAACGCCCCCTTACTCTCTCATGAACCACCTAAACATAAGTTCATCGACAAGCAACACATTACTTACTCTTTTAAATTTTAAATGTGAGAGTGCCTTCATTAGTACAACTTAAAGTTGTAACCGAACTATCATAAGATTCTGACAAAGTACAAAAAAGTGTGATGTCCTTATCCTCTTCCTCCATCTTCACACCAACAATTTCTAATTGGCAAACAATGTATTGAAAATATTCAAGTGCTCCAACACTTTAGGTCCCTCACTCATTCTTGAGGAATATTATTTTATCTTTAAGAAAATGCGATTTGTCAAAGACTTTGTTTGGTAGAAACTCCATTTTTACCACAATTCCGTGGCCGTCTTCTTACCAACAACATTAACCAAAACCTCATCCGCTAAGCATAATTGATTGTATATAGAGATTTCAAGTCAAACTCTTTGCATGCATATTCTGTTATGGTATCTGAGTTACCTCTCAATACTTTATGCTGGCCTTCTTATACGAGTAAGTCTCCAATCTTGAGTTTTCATAACTAAAAATTCTTGATCCCATTAAATTTCTCTATCTCAAAAAAATTACTCTTCATATTTTCTCAACATCTTTTCTCACAGATTAATTGTCAAACACCTGGTGCACCAATCTTATACACAAACTCAGATGCTCTAACAAAATTAATCAAACTCCTTACATCCCCAATCATGAAGTTCTAATACTTCTTGTAAGAAACTAAGCCTTCACCACTATACGCCCGATTGTCAGAAATTTGACACACCAAACTTTGACTTAGTTAATTTTGGCAACCCTCCAAGGATAGTGTGCAATTAAAGAGTAAAAACTATGACATAAAAGTAAACAAAAGCATGCACAACCACAATATAAACACTATACATGGTTCCTCAAATTGAGGCTACATCTATGGGTAATCCAGAAGGAGTATTCACTGTCAATAGAGAAATTATAAGGAGGCAAACATAGGGAATTACATTCCTACAATCTGGTAAAACTCTCCCGACTTCTTTTTACATAACCCTACCAAGAACACCCAATACTCGTTGCTCCACTGGCAACCCCACCTACACACATTCGTTGTAAATTTCGATCGACTTTGTAAGAGCATTGCTAATACACCTTAGGCTTCTTGGGTCTTGACTAGAGAAGAAGAATACTTGAGGGAAAATCCCTTCCAAACCTAATGTCTCATTTACATGTTGTGGAGGATTTTCCATGGAGGTTGCATGACTAGATTTGTTGCAAACTCATTTCCAATCTCTTAGAGAGAGAGAAGATGGTATTATTGATTTTTTTACTTGTATTAATATTATTTTTTTGATCGATAAACCAAGAAATGTATTAAGCAAAAAAGATACAAGCAAATAAAGAGAGTTTACAAGAGTATAAATTCAGAGTAGAAAAAACAACAAAGTATGGAAAGAACACCCCAGAGAAGAGAGGCACATAACACTTTAGCCAATCTTATCCCAATAAATAACCCAAAACTACCCTACACAATGGATGAAAATTCATTCTTTAACTAGCAAGCAGATATGATAACAAATGCGAGACTAAAAAGATGGCGAATCCTCGAAGACTCTCCTGTTAGGCTAAATTGTTGTATATATATATATATATATACTAGCAAACACCCCGTGCGATGACAAGATGGAACTAAAAAAATAGAATTGAGTTAAGAATATACCAAATCAAATATTAAACATAAACTTACTCAGTCAAACACAAACTTTCTTTCATCGCAATTCAACTTCTTCAACCATTACCCATCAACAACCACCACCCTTCTCTCCAGTATGTATCTGCATTCTAAATGTATCATAACATAAATTTACCTTTCCAATTGGATACACAATCTTCTTACAACCCACGCATTTATATCCGGTGCCTCCAAGCATAGTCGAGACTTTGTTGGTTGTGAATTCTGTTCAAGCCAATGGATGATCAAGATTAGCATTAGAATGTAATAGGAATTCTTATCTGAAGTCAATTGAGATCAAATTATTGTCACAGGTTGTGGAAAGACTGAACAGAGACCTCCAAGCAGCTAGATTCCAGGGAAATTACCTCTTTTAGAGGAACACTCGGGCCAAGGCATCGGCACAATTGAAAGTTCACATGGTGCACATCAGGCTCATAAAATGATGGGTTACTGCTAGGAGATCTCATTGGCCAAAGACAACCTAGTTGGTTGATTAGTGCCATCAGTTTGGACACTGAAGTTGAAGAACACAAAGAAAAATGGAAACCCCAAAAACAATCCTCAGACCTGATAAATCTCAATGATGCAATCCCCAAAAAAAAAATATAGCTGGAGCACCTCATCATTTTGATTTTTGAAAACGCAAAATCGAGGAATGCTGGGTGATAGTATCCTAAGAGAAAATCCTTAAGAAAGGCCTATAATGACCCACACACCTACCATATCCTCCCTCAATGCAACACACGGCCTAAATTCAAAAAAAAAATTGTGAAACATGGGTAGGGACTAATACCAACATGAACATGTATTAAGACAGAATTGCACAGTAGAATTAACAAAGAAAATTACCAAACCAAAGTAACTGGCTAAGATATCAAATCATTTTGGGTGTTTGGCCGTTATGGTGAAATCTCATTTCTTTGTCTGTCTCTCTTTCTTAGGATTGCTTTATTTAATCTCTCTGTGTCTTTGTATTTCATCTGAAAGGAAAGATGAGAAGGTTGCGTTTAGTAATTCTCTCTTTCCACTCATGAGGGTTCTTGGGTTTTCTTAATATCTTGCACACTTAGTAGTTTACATAATGCAACACAGTCATGTCATTAAATTTCTATTCAGGAAATAGGAAGAATATAAATAGTGTAAAATAATTTTTAATAAACTAATTGGGTGAAAATACAGAGGGAGGAATCTTTTTCATAACAAAACATTGTTTAAGTGCTTATAACTAATCAATAGTGGTGCATCAATTGGACATCTTAATGTGTGTACCTTCGTGTGTGTGTGTGTGTGTGTAGGCAAGATCAAGAGCCAGAGAGAGGGTAGATTGCTTCTCCTTGGAAAGAGAGACTTGATCATCCTTCTTTATATTGTAAAACCATAACAGTTGAGTGCAAGGCTCTGGAAATCAGATTAGGATGACGTATATGTGAGAGAGAGAGAGAGAGAGGTATATTTATGAGCTTCGGGTGAGATGGCATGAGAGAAGAAAAAATAAAATACAATGGAAGTGCCACGTCAAAGTAGTGAAATTAAATAGTATTTCAAAATGACATAATGTTATCCTTAACCAATAATCAATGGCATGTAATGGAAAATATTCAAGTCAATAATCTATTAAAAAAATAGATAGAGATTCGAAGAATTGAAGTTGCAATGCAAGCTCATATCATATGACTTCCTTGAGGTTTTCTTTCAAAGGAGCATGACAATCTACACCTACATGAACTGTGATATATTTATTATTGTGGAGGCACTATTGCTGAGAGGAGAAAATCGAAAAATCTGCAAAGGAGAGAATTGAAAAATCTGCAGGATCAATTGTGAAGAAATTTGATACTCGAAAAAATATTAATTAGAACCTATAATACCTCTATAACACATGATTCTAATGCTAAAGCAAAACCAAGAAAACTCAGCCATGAAAAATTGTCAAACATGTAGAAAAGGGTAGAAGAAACAGAGGTATAGCTGCGAAACAGAATTTATAAAATATTATGAAGGTATATGCACAAAAAAGTAATCACACCAATGGTTAAACAATCCTTACAGTTTTGTGATGCACTTGTTTTCTACAACTAGTAGCACTCATGTCTTGATAAAATCTTTACGACCTCATACTTGTTTTCCATTAAATAGTAGAGAATAATTATGAACAAGAGCTTTGGTTGAACAGTCAATCGGAGTAACCCAAAAAGTGTATTGGAAAGGGGTAGTTTGGTAATTATAAAAATAAAGAGGGGCATATTTTATCACTGCCATTTTCCCATAAATACCCCTTTCCAAGACACTTTTTGGGTTGCTCCAATTGACTGTTCAACCGGAGCTCCTGTTGATAGTTAATCTCTAAATAGTAACACAAACCATTATCAATAATAAAACTTCAAAATTGACAATAAAGACCCATATCATAAATAGTAGCACACTGATTTCAAGTTCTAAAATACACCATTTCCATTGTCTGTGAAAAGGACCATAAAAAATAACAGAGAATTCATAATTCATAGACTAGTTCTAATTGGAAAACCATGTTAAATGAAAATAATTAAAACCATTCTTAGCACGGATAGCATCTTTCGCTCTTAAAGAAAATGATGAAATAGGAACATGAATTGATTTGTCCTAATATAAATTTCCTCCTAGGCTTGTTGTTCTTGCAACCAGCAAAATAATTTGTAAAAAACAAAGATACTTCTGTAGAGAAAAGAAACTCATAGAAAACTATTTATATCTCAATGGTCAAGAAAACCACAAATAAAAATATAGTAAGTTTACTGAAAAAAAATCAACGAAGTCAAACATAATGGTCCTTCAAACATGTGAAGCATATCAAATTACCACACTCATTGCTTTCAATTCAATGGATCTCCACCTTCTAGGCATATGATCAAATCAGATTCCTACTCATAAAAAACAATTGAACTAAGTAGGTAGATTTGTGACCTAGGATAACTCTCAGATGGGGTCCAACAAATGGCACCCCCCATCACTGCATGTCATTTGGTATATTGATATGTTGCTTACAGGCCCTAAATATGCATTATCATCTCCAGATAAAATTATGCAGTATATTAAGAGGATTAAGAGTGAGGTTGAATTAGATAGCTCATGAGCTACTAAAGATTCTGAAAGCTCATGGATCCAATTACTGTAAACACGTTCCTGATTGTGTTGAAATTGCGACCATCACATCCCTAAAATGGACCCTTGCATACTTTCCAAAGTTCAAGCACCAGTAAAGGTACATTGGTATTTAAATCCGCAAGTTACCTCTGATTTCCCCATCGGAATTTACATAGAATAAAAAAATTATAAATATGCAAATTATATTCTTCTTTGCTTCATTGGTTAATTACCTACAGATGCAAAACAAAAATGTAAGAGATCATGGCAATCACTGGATTATAATTTTTTTTTAAAAGGCACTACATCCAGTTGCCTTCCATATTAGAGAAACTTATGGTGTTACTTGTTAGGCTGTCTAAAACATCTCTAGATGCATCTATGACTTAGTACACATTTTGCTTTTGTTGCATGTGTTACCCAGATGCATGAAGGATATGATGGTGATACAACATCTAAGCTTAAATCACATAAGAAGTATATGATGCTAAATTTGATGTATTTGAGTAAATATTATACATGTAGAGTTACTGATATAAATTAATGGCTAAACAATATAGCATATGCAAAATAGAAGACTCACCCATTCCATTTTTCAGGAATAAGGAGCGATGCTGTGCAAAAGTCGAACCAAAGTGTGCCTCTATACCTGACATCCACTGCTATATGGCTAGATCATTTCGGTCACTAATTGAATATCAGGAGTCTGACACTTGTTATAAAGAAAAATGTCTAATAGATGTTGGATCAATTTCACATCAAAGAGACGCTAAATCTTCACAAAAAAAAGATTTCAATACTTCTTTAACACAGAGAAAGGCCTATTAAATGCTTTACTTTCTAATTCTAAGATAAATATATACCCAAACATATGGAAATAGAAAATGCATACTTCAAACTCACCCTAACGAATCTCCCATTTGTTTTTATTTTCTATATTGAACGTGTTCCAGATTTTACTGCTCAAGGAACAATGTGTTCTTAAGACTAAAGCAATGAGTATGAAGTTAAGGGCGAGTTAAGAAGGAAATATAGTATCTATGTTGATATCTAAACTTGGCACCTCCAAGAATACCTTCACTAAAAATTACTTAATAGGGAAAATGAATTTAAGATCAACAATTCCTTTTTGCTCAAATGGGTATCAATTTATTAACATGTACATATGGTCATTATTGTGTAAGCCGAATTTGGAGCGATCTGTTTGACTGGATGCAAGCTAAATTTGACATTCCATTCCCTTGACTGCACACCAAAACTAACATATATAATTCAAAATCCTAACTATCTGACAATAGATTCTCACTAACAACCGGATGAGACAACAATTATATGCAACAGTCCTGAGAAAATATTATAAATCAAAGGGTTATGATGGTTGATTTGTTATAATAAACTGCATTAAGCTCATTAGCAACTCAACCATCAACAAAGAAATGTTAATGCAAATAAAATTTACGTGTTAAGTTGTGTATAACATTGAACTCTTTCAATCAACTAGCAAGAACCAATCCAAGGGCAATCGTCCCATATAAACAAAGAAGGAAATGCTTGCAAAAAACAACATCAAGCCTTTATTGCTGGGCAGCTTAATTATTGCAAAAATCTTTAAAAGCAATAAAACCAAATTAACCAAAAATTTGTCACCAAAGTAACAACCTGTCACCATAAAACGTATCAAACCATCGAATGAACCTAGTGCTCAACTGATTCCAAACATATATAACAATAGATGACACAGTGACCACTCTAATTGCAATGGACTACTACCCTACAGAGCCACAAACATATAGCATAGAAATCTCACTCAAATTGTTCTATAAACACCTTGATTTCATCATCTTATGACAAAATTGAGGATCCCAAAAGAAAATGCCTAGTGTAATGAAAGTATATGAGGGTTCTTAAGCTTTTGGCCATGGTGCTAATGCAAATTGCATAATAGGAAACTTACGCACTTAAGTGAAATAAGAAAACAAAAGAAAAAACCAACATTTGCAGCCCACCAAAGATCTATTCTGCAGAGATCTTCAAAAAAAAGTAGTGAACCCATAATCATTTAAATAGAATATCTGAAAAAAATATGAAAACAAACTCAATAATATTAAACACGTACATTTCAAGAAGAGGCTATAGATCTATTCCAAATGCAAATTTTTTAAAAACTATTATCAAAAGTTTTCAAAATGTGCTACATTCCAGGACACATCCACCATGAAGACAACAAAGTTAAATAGCCAGAAACATAATAAAAAGCCTGAAAATACATTGTAAATTCAATTATCTGTAAACAAACAACAATGAAGTTTCATATAAAAAAATGTCCCTAATAAACATTGTAATACAATCCAGATTCCAACAAAATAAAAGAAAAAGTTAGACTAATGAAACCAAAAAATCTAATTATACTAACTTAAAGCTAGGGTAGGGGTAGAACACGTGGCAGCCTCAGAGGGGTTTCAGTGTGATCGTCGCATCACATTTAAAGAGTTCTTGCCTACCATATCTCTTGATTTCCCTTTATATTTTTTATTTTTATATTTTAATGCTTTTACGGACGCAACTTTTCAGTTTTTACTTTAGAGTTTAGAATGAAAGATGACCAAAAAAACATGTCCTTAATACCAAAGCAATCTCAAATATAGAGTGAAATACAGTTAAAAAATCCATATTAGTGACACTAAATCATACCTCAAATGCATGATGAAAAAAAAAATGTTATATACCTAAGTACACGTAGGTTTATATGGTCGTTTTATAGGGGAATAAAACAAAACAAACCAAAATCAAGTGTTAGTTCGCCGTACTTGAAAATTGTAACCATACTTGCTTTACCTTCATACAATACTCATGACACTGTGTTTTAGCCGTAAGAATGGCAGCATCAACATGTTCTTCCATCAGCTTGCGAAACTAATCACAGATTCATGGTTTTTGTGTTCAGCCTGTCTCGATTGGTCTTGCAAGAAGAAGAAAAATACAGCATATCTAATCACCTGAATGACACCCCACTGAATCGAACGATAGACCAAAAGAGAAGAGGAAAATGAAACAAAGTGTTGAAAAAATTATGTTAATATTGAATAAACTTTATATCACCTTGCTTTTAAAAGGTTGAAATGCAAATGAATTAGTAGTCTTAATTGAAACAGGGACTCCGACACTATATCATTCTTTATCGAAATATATGTACATGCAGTCATGAAGATCTCACATTTAAGAGGTAATGTTTAATTGTACCATCACAAACAGAACCCAGCCATAACAAAATACCTAAACATTATTATTTTTCTGTGTATTAAAAAAATGCACTCTTCCCAAATTCATTATGGCCAACTAAAAGAAGATATAGAAATATCATTTTCATTAGAGAAAAAGTTGGTATAAGAATGATATTATCAAAATTAGTATGTAAAAGATCAACTAAAAAGAAAATGAAATTCACTTAACAAAAAAGTATAACCAACTCATATCAAAGAATCATTGGGTATGAATCATACCTGATTCTTCAGATTTTGACTCAATAATCAGACATAAACTAACTAATATTCCCTTGTCATAAGCCATCTTTGCTATGTACCGGCTCAAATTTCTTATCTTCATGAGACTTTACATCCGTTGATATAGAAACATATCAATTAAATAATTTAAAGCGACATACCTATAAGGAATGTGATGATGGGTTGAAGTATCTCTATAATTCTAGAAGTAATTCTTAAGAATAAAAACACATTTAATTGATTGCCTGCCTCCCCTATCCCAATTAATAAAAATGTTTGGCTTGATATCTCGATGTAGACATGATTTGGCATGACCAAATTCAACTCGATTGGTCTGATATGAATATTGGAATTGCTCGAAATTGATGAAACATAAAAGATATATAAGATGCTATAACAATAAGTTCAAGTTGGGAATATAATAGCTAGAGGAGATACAAAATCGGCGTCGCCGAATACCCAAAATCAAGTGTTAGTGTGCCGTACTTGAAAATTGTACAATACTCATGACATTGAGTTTTAGCCGTAAGAATGGCAGCAGCAACATGTTCTTCCATTAGCTTATGAAACTAATCATAGATTCATGGTTTTTGTGTTCAGCCCATCTCGATTGGTCCTCCATATATGGTTATAAGGAAAAATGAAAATGTATATAAGATAATATAATATAATATAATATAATATAATATAAAGATCAATGTGCGGAAAGAATAGATAGAACAGATACAGAATGACCATGGCTGGATACCCAAATCTATAACAGGAAGATGAATGTGTGGAAAGAATAGAAATAGCATATGTAGAATCACCATGGCCGGATACCCAATGCAAGTGCTAGTTTAGTTCTCTCATCTTCCTATTTGTATTTGATAACTTGATTGCATTAAGGAAAAACCCTGTTTAGAATTCTCAAAACATACAACTATTCAAACAAATATAATTAAAGCTCTTTATCACGAGCTCCAAAACAGTGAAATATATAGGTAAGAAAAAGATATGCAATTAACATAAATGAAGATCTAATGAGTGCAGCAGAGAGATAGAAAAATATATAAGAAAATCATGTGTAATGGCGACGAACCTACTGGATGATGAAGGTGCAGTGGGCTGCGATCTGGACCCATGCCTTGAGTATCTCAGTTTGCTTAGATATGAAAAAAAAAGAGTGAAAAAGAAATCACTATATTCTTATAATAGTACATCAAATGTACATAAAAACCAAAATTCTTATAACAATTTAGTTAATGGTTAAATTTGAATGGTTCCAACCACCCAAGATGGAATTGAGAAACAACCATCAACTATAACCCCAAAACATACTTAAAAGTAGAAATTAATTAAAATAAAAGCATAGAGGACAGATCTAATGAGTGCATCAGACATAAGATAAAAGAATCTGAAAATCATATGTAGTGGTGACAAACTTGAACGATGAAGGATAGCGGCCTCTGATCTGGAGCCCCGCGTTGAATATCTTAGATCGCTTGGATATGCTAAAAAGAGTAGAAAAAATCAGTAAATTCTTATAACATCACATCAAATATATAGAAAAATAAAATTCTTATAACAACTCAGTCAATTGTCAGATTTGAATAGTTGTAACCACCCAAGATTAGAAAACATACTTAAAGGAAAAGTAAGTCAAATAATAAAAAGCATAGAAGACAAATAGTCATAATTTGTTTGCCTTCAATGGCACCCCTGTCCCCTTGCTTGAGAAACCAAACAGAAAATACAACAATATAATCCTAATTACATAGAGAAAATACCCTTACCTCCAAAAGAAGAGATTATAAGGGTCTATTTTGAATACAGTAAAAATAAAATAAAATAATGCTTAACCAAGTTATCTATAGCAAAAACAAAAACGAAAATCACTAATTTGTTGGGCGAGACGAAAGGAGAAGGTATCATTAAATTAAGAGATTGGTAATACTAAACCAAGATATATGGGTGGGGTTCACAGGTCAACATTTATTAGAGTGGACACGTGACAATAAGTTTAAGCTAAAATAGAAGCTTTTGAAGGTATCCACGGGGATACCAACTGCTAGGAGTAGTAAAGATATCAGTAAAAGTTCACCACCCTAAAATAACTAGGCATAAGGACCCACTGGGTCTGGGGAGCCAAAACCACAAACCCAACCCGTGTCAAGACAAGCAAGTATGGTTGGGGTGGGTACCCTAATCTCAATCCACTGAACCCAGTTCAATTCGGGTACTTTTCTACGGGTTAGTGGGTTTTACCCTACATATTAACAGCCCTAACTTAGAGCCCGGCCCAATAGTCATTCAAATAAGTTCATTCAAATAAGTCCAGGGCTAATATAGTCTTTTCCTATAGTGGGTATATCCGCTTCTCTGCAACAAAGTAAAAGCGCTCTCTCACTCTCTCTATTATCCTTGCTTTGCAGTCACCCAAATGGCTGCCATTAAAACCAGCACCACCGTCGCTACAATCTTCGCATTTCGTTTGCCACCACCACCACCAATCCTTCGCCTCCCTTGTTCCACCATTAAAACCCACCAACAGAACTTGCTGCTTTCTACTAATTCTAACAGTCTCTCTACGCTAACAAGAAGAGGAAGAAAGTTACTTTGCAAATCCTCTTCGGGAAAGTACGTTAGAGAAGACTATCTAGTGGTATGATTTCTTAAATACCCATCAAAATCTTTGTTTCTTGTTATACTTTCTCTTTTCTGTAATTTTGCTTTGTGGGGTTTTGTTTTTTTTGGGAAGTTTAACGGCTCTCTTTGTTGGTTTGGGTTGGCAGAAGAAGTTATCAGCGAAGGAGGTGCAGGAGCTGGTGAAGGGGGAAAGGAGTGTTCCCCTTATCGTTGATTTCTATGCGACTTGGTGTGGGCCCTGTATTTTGATGGCTCAGGAACTTGAAATGGTAAACTCAAACTCTGTGTCAAATCAATTTCAGTATTTTAATTTGCCAGAATGAGTTGGCAAAAGCCTAAGCTTTTGTAGATTGGGCGTTTCTAGACTTTATGTTGGGAAGATGGTTTTTGTGATGAGATTTGAGAGGGTGGATTTGCACATGAATCTCGTCGGCATCCTTTTTTTGTTATGGTGAATGGATCTCTGGTTAGATACTTTTCGAGCTCTAGAGGTCTTCGGCAAAGTTGCCCTTTGTCTCCTTTATTGTTCACCATGGTTGCAAAGGTGCTTAGTAAGATGTTGTATAGAGTGGAAGATTTTCATTTGTTAGAGGGTTTCCAAGTAGGAGTTGGGGGCCATGGATTACTCATTTAGAGTATGCAGATGATATTTTAGTTTTTTTGGACCCTTCTAGGGAGCAGGTATTGAATGTAGGGGCAGTTCAGTGATGTTATGAGACTATATTCGGGTCTCCACATCAACCTCTCCAAAGTACCATGGTTGTGGAGATGTAGACTGCTTAGGAGTTGTGCTTGTACTCTGGGTTGCGGACTGGTTAGTTTCCTATTAAATATTACCTTTAGCCAAGGGGATCTCGGATGTTATGATTGATAGATTTGAAAGAAGACTGGCGGGTAGATGAAGAGCTTTTAATCTCTTATTCGGAGGATTAATCTTATCAAAAACGTTTTGTAGGATGTATTCATCTTGCTAGAATTGATCTAGACCAGGAAGATAGGAGGGTATGTATGAGAAACTCAAAGGGGCATTTACTACTAAATATTTCTACAAATTTCTGTTTTTATCAAGACTCTGGTAAAGCAGTTAGAACTTAGAATATCACAATTTTGGAAGATTTGAAAGTTTTGGGTTCCTCAACAAGTTCAAGCATTTGGGTGGTCGATGGCTTTGGATAAATTACTCACGGTTGATGGCTTGAAATATCGTGGCCTGATGATCTCTAATCGGTGTAATATACTAATATGTGCAGAAATTATGAGGAAAATGTGCACCATCTTTTACTTCACGATCTGTGGGCGTGAGCAGTATAGAGTTTCTATATTTCATTATTTGGGATCTTGTCGACATCCCCGAAAGAGGTTAGTGAAGTGTTTCTAAGTTTGCCAAAATGGGTGTTAAGCTATAGAGGCAAATTATTTGGGGCATGCTTCCTTTTGCGATCTTCTGGGGCTATTAAAAGAAAGAAATAGTAGAAATTTTGTGGGGATTAATTCATCGCTGCCTAGGCTGTGTTTTCCATCTGATAGATCTTGCGCGACTGGTCATCTCACCTCTTGGAGTTTGCGAACAACTGTGTGCAGATTCTGTTTGTAACTGGAGTCATATGATAAATTGTGACCCATAGCTCTTCTCCTTTTGTTAGGGTAAGGGGAAGGATTTTTAATTGTCTAGGGAACTAATTATGGAGATTCCTCTTGAATCCAGATCGACAATAAATATGGCATGAAATATGAATCCAAATGGTTGGATACTAATATCCATGCTAGGATCTCTTACCTCTGTCCCTGGAAAATCGTCATTGAGGTTTCTCATTATGATATTGGTAACATGCTCATAATCAAATTTTGGAAAAGTCTTTGGTGGAGTGAGATCCCGCTCTTTTAGGACTTTCCTCATCTCTTTTAATCTATTTTATAGTACATAGGCCCCTTCTGTTGAGGTCCTGTCTCACTCCCCGAAGGGCTTCTTATAAAACTTGAATTTTCATAGAGAACATAAAGAGCTTACACAGTCCAATTGGTTTGAGGTTGAAAAATGAGTTTGTTTTCCCATCTGACATTTGATTTGAGGATTTGAGCTCTTGAGTGTAGTGGTAGTCTTTTAAGTCATTTTTCAAAGAGTTTGAATGGAGAGAAGCTTTATCCATTGTGAGGTGGCTAGGGCGATTTGGTACTGTTTCCTTAATCTTGTGGAGCTATCTTGGGCCATTTCCCTAGTTTGTATCTTCTCTCGCGGTCCTTGATTAGCTTTTTTGTTGGAACTCATGATGTTTCTAATGCAAGCTTCGAAACTTCGGTGTCAGTGTAAACTTCCATCACTAAGGAAGTGGAAACATTTCAAGGAAGTTCAAAGAAACATTGTAAAATTAAGGAAATGTAAGAAACCTTAGGGCAACATTGGAAGTCTAAGACAAAATTTTAGGAAATGATAAATTACGCATAAGTAAACACTCATAATTCATTATATGACCAAAAAATGATTAGGATGAGGATTGATGGGATGGTGGAGAGCCAAATTTGAGACGGGATTTAAATGATTGGGAAATCGATGATTTGGGTATTCTTCTAGAGCGCTTAGTGCCTTCCTTTTTAGGTTCTGAGGGTAGAGACAATAGAATTTGGTCTAGAGGCCACCATAGTTAATTCTCAATGAGATCTCTACTACAGTCACTCGAGCTAGTACCTTCTGATCCCTTTTCTCATAGGATAGGGTGGAATACAAGCATTCCCTTTAAGGTATCATTCTTTCTATGAAATGCGTTTTTGAATAAGATTCTCACTTGTGACTATTAACCACTTGAAAAATAGAGGGTGGAGGATGACCAATTATTGTTTTATGTGCATCTATGCAGAAGAGACGGTCGATCACTTGCTCTTGCATTGTCTTATCACATGTGAGATTTGGGGGTTTTTCCTCTCCCAAGTAGGCGTCGACTGGGTCTTTTCTTCTTCCTTTCACAACTTCTTATCTTGTTGGTCTATGGTAAGTGAGAAGAGATTAAATATCAGCTGAAGCTATGCCTCAACAGTTAAGCGGAGGCGTTGTTCTTGTGTGACACCTGTTTGGTGTCATATCTTTAAAGAAAGGATAACAAACCTGCTTACGTATTAGTAGCTTATATGCCATGGATAGGCTACAATTCTGAAGACGCGGTACTCATGAACGAGCGTCTGATATATGGAGATATTTATGCTTCTTTTCACATACGGGCCGAGTATCGTGCTATGGCTCAGACCACTGCTGAGATTGTCTGGCTTCGCTGGTTTCTAGCTGACCTGGGTGTGGATCTTTCCACTCCTACTCCGCTGTATTGTGACAACAAGAGTGCCATCTATATTGCTAAGAATCCCGAAAAGATTTGATAGGATTCAATTCATTTTAGTAATGAACAAAACAAATAGGATTGATTATGTATCACAATTTCATCACTATATCGAAGGCTTTTTTGTAAATAGATTGATAAGATAGCACGCTTCACTTACCACGAAGAGAGCTTTACCAGGAAGTACCATAAAATCAAAGAGTTGTGTTAGCTCTTGGGAAAGCCATTTTAGTTAAAGGCTGGCTAGCCTTGCTCTTTAGTTGATGGGATCAACTCGAATGTAAACTACCGAAAGCGGAAAGAATAGCACTGCATTAAACAAACTTAACATCCATCTCGTTTGTACTTTGGATACCCGTATAACCATCGAAGATTGTTGAAGTGACTAATTCCTGGAAATAGGGGTCATTGAGGACAAAGAAATTGTGCTATACACCACGTTGAGAAAGATCAACCTCCTATGTACCATACTTGTTGTTTAACCTCGAAAGGGAGGTGCTCCTTATGATGCTATGGACGGTTGTTCGAAGTGCAAAGGGGGTAAACTCGGATAGGATAAGATTGTGACTCTAGCAGAGGATCTAGTTCCACACCAATCTACTTATATAACAAGTTACTTAGCATACCTACGATCGCTTGCTTGATTGCCCTCTTGCTTTAGCTACTTACTCGGGAACTAGCTTCGCACCTCACACCGAGAACTCAAAGGTGCGTAGCTTGCTTGTTAAGGAAAAAAAGCTGTAATGGAGTGGCAAAACTTTCGGCGGGGGAAAGGACAATCTATCCAGGAATATAAACAAGAATTCGGAAAGAAAGCTCATTAGGTCAAAACTTGGGGAGGGCTTAGTTCCCTCACTCGATCCACCAATAAGGGCTATTTTTTTTTCTCTTTTCCTCTTATGTAACCCTAACCATAGTTCTAAATAACATTGATTTATATGCTTGAGAGGTGGGGGCGCCGAGCTACCGGTCCAGAGCAGCAAGAGAGGGCCCTTCTTTATTTTAGGGCAATGAAAGGAAAAAAGCCGTATCGCCACAACAAGGCGGCGCTCACATTTTTTGGCTCCCTAAAATTGACATTGCCGACCACTTATCGAAGTGCAGCATTAGCCACCGGAGCCTTACATGATAGGGCCCTGTTGTTCTTTGCACTAATCGAACCATCTTTAGATCGAGTCCCTACTCCTATAAAAACGTAGGCTCGAAAGCAACGACATGGATGGGAAGGGTGGAAGGGATTGTTACGGTTATGGGTGACCACCCACGAGTGAAGGAATAGAGGTAGAACTCATCTTTTCCAGATGGAAAGGAGAAACACAGGAAGGGCTGATTGAGAAGATCCGCTTATCACTAGGACATCGGCTAGCCTATTCGACTTCTCACTACCGTTGATGATAAAGAAATCGGAACTGTTCGTTCTTTTTCCTGAAACTGCCAACTCTTTGACCAAGCCCCAATTTGTTCCCCATGCATGATCCCACCAGATCCATAGAATGCAGAATGCATTGTTTTCATAATAATGAAACATGGGAGATGATCTCTCATTTGTGAGCCTTTTCAGCTACGGTAGGCCCCAATTGCAAATGCTCAAGGCCCCAAATGCTTCAAGTCTCGTATTTCGAAACCACTACTTGTATAGGGGAAATGGAAAACGGATCGCAGGGTCAGCTTAGAAGCTGACCCCGTGATCTCATTGGTCCACGCCCCTTGTAAACCACCCATCAATTGTGGTTAAGATTCAGTCATCCCTAGGGTTAAGCAATCTAACCATGGTTTTTAGAGAAACAAAAAACTAAAATTATTAACTATAATTTAGTTAAGCTTAACCATGGTTAAAAAGGTATTAAAAGGGACATGAGACACTGCAGTCAGCTTAAAAGAGGACACGGTGATCCTCTTCTCAGGGCCCTTATATAGTATTCTTCTTCAAACTACCAGAGAGACGTAAACATGACACATGGCTGCCATGTGTCACTTTTTAACACTCACTATTCACCAACTATGATTAAGATTTACTCACCCTTAAAGTTCATCCATCTAACCTTTTAAAAAAAAAAATATTAACCTTAAGTTCATTAAGCTTAATCACATTTAAAGGCAGCTCTATAAGCCGTCACGTGTCCCTTTAACACCCACTAACTGTGGTTAAGATTCACCCACCCCTAAGGTTCATCCATCTAGCCTTGGTTTTTAGAAAAAAATATTAACCTTAGGTTGATAAAGCTTAACCACAGTTAAAGGTGGCTCTATAAGCCATCACATGTCCCTTTTAACACCCACTAACTGTGGTTAAGATTCACTGATGTGGTGGCTTTGTGGAACCCCCTTTAACTGTGGTTAAGCATAACCAACCTAATGCTATTTTTAAAATTTATTTTTTTAAAAACCAAGGTTAGATGGATGAATTAGTGAATCTTAACCATAGATAGTGGGTGTTAAGGATACGTGGCGGCTTATAGAGCGCCCTTTAACTGTGGTTAAGTTTAATCAACCTAAGGTTAATATTTCTTTTGTAAAAATCAAGGTTAGATGAATGAACCCTAGGGGTGAGTAAATATTAACTACAGTTAGTGGGTGTTAAAGGGACACTTGATAAGCCCATTTTAACTGTGGTTAAACTTAATCAACCTAAGGTTAATATTTTTTTCTAAAAAGCAAGGTTAGATGGATGATTGTGAGTGAATCTTAACCATAATTAATTGGTGTTACAAGGGCCACATGGCGGCTTATAGAGCCACCTTTAATTGTGGTTAAGCTTAATTAACCTAAAGTTAATATTTTTTATATATATATTTTTTTGAAAACAAAGGTTATATGGATAAACTCTAGCGGTGAGTGAATCTTAACCATAGTTTATGGGTGTTAAAAAGTGACATGTGGCAGCCATGTGTCATGTTTACGTATCTATGGGAGTTGAAGAAAAATAGTATTTTAGAAGTGGCATATTCGTAATTATATGTAGCTGTTATGAAATATGAGACTTGAAGCATGTGTAATTGGGACCCACAAATAAGCTACCTGGTAAACAGGTTTGTTATCCTTTCTTTCAAGAATGACACCTTTCTTTCAAGAATGACACCAAACAGGTGTCACACGAGAATGTCTTCTTAACTGTTGAGGCAGAGCTCCAGCTGATATTTAATCTCAAGTGAGAATAGCACTTAGATGGCTATCGCATTTGTTCACATATCAGAATGCTTGTTATGGAATGGTGTTCCATTCATCATGAAGTAGTGGATCTAGGAGAAGTGCTGGCCTGAATTGTTTTGAGATTTTAGGCACTTTTGCTTTCAGCCTTGGGGTCCTTTGTTTTGCTTTTGTTCCTCCTTTTATGCACTTGTAAACTCTTTTTGTTGTACTTTTTGGAAGGATCTTTTTGTTGTATTGCTGTTGTAGTTCTTTTTATAATATAATTAGTGCTTGATTACAGATCTATATATATGTATATATATATGACAACCATTTGTAGTAGAAAAAGTGAGATAAATAACAAGTAACATAAGCTGACATGCATGTCTAAAACTTTAGATTCAAAGTTACTCATAAGTAATGGTCTACAACAATCTACCGATCAAAAAAAAAAAAAGGTCTACAACATTCCCCAAAAAAAGAGAAATAGTTCATAATAAGGACACTTCATAAACTATAGCACTAATCTATAATGCATGTAAATTTATGTCAGTACTGAATAGAAGAAAAGAAAATCCAGAAGTGTCCAACAAGAATCTGATACGTGTCGAAGTCCAACATGTGTTTGACATTGATACGTCATCCAATTAGAAGAGTTCATGCAACATAGGCCATCACAAACATTTGATATAACTTGCAGTCTATCAACGGATGGTGGACTGATTCCTCATCGTCTTTGCACTGAAAATCTATTCGGTATCCTCCATCCCCTCTGTATAAGATGATCTGCCGTTAAATCTTATCTAAATCGGTCGTCCAAAGGAAGAGGGATACCTTGATGGGATATCCATATCCAAATTAGATGACGAGGGTAGCTTTGACAAGGGAAGTCCACAAGGGCATGGCAGAAAGATCTGGGTAACCACCTTTCTTATCTAATATCTAGAGACCAAACTTGCAGGTCCTCCCCCCGGGTTGGGATGAACAGTGTTGAGGCGATCCAAAAGTCTGAGATTAGAGACAGTGAATTTGTGAATTTATTGTCCCTGATTCACATACAGTATAGGATAAATTAAGTACTTCTATAGTGTGGTTGACACTTCACGTCCCTAAAACCTCTCTTAGAGTGGAGTATGGAAGCTGATTTTTTAATACCAAGAAACGTCACTTTGCAGTAAAGAAGTTTGTTACTGTTACTGTTCGGTAAAGCAAATATATATATAAATGAAAGAAGAAATAGCAGTTTACAGCGGCGTAAACTAAATAGAAAGCCAACAAATGTAAAAAGAGAGAAACCGCAAAAAGCTAAACGACTTCCATCACAAAGAGAGCCTCCCTCACATCTTGACCCACAAGCGATTCCCGCACCCGGGCTCGGATTCGAAGGAGAGAGGAAGAAGAATTATCAAATACTCGCCTATTCCTCTCCTTCCAAACAGCCTATGACAAAGCACCAGGTAAACAGGTCCAGATGGTTCCCTTGGCACCCGCCCACTTCATCAAGCGCCATCCCGATAAAAAGCTCAGGAAGGAGAAGGGGAAGACCCACTCCACACCCATTCGGGCCAAGAACCAAACCCAGAGCCCGAAGACAACCGGACAATGTAGGAGCAAATGGTTCACCGTCTCTTCCGCATTCAGACACAAGTAGCACCGATTAGCTAAACTACACCTCGCCTCTTCAACTGATCCGTAGTAAGAATTTTATTAAGAGCCGCTGACCAGAGGAAGAAAGATACTTTCGTGGGAACCTGTTTAGCCCACACAGCCATATGAGGAAAAAAACGTGTAGGAGCGGGGTCAAAGGACTGCAAAAGAGATCTCACTGAAAATCGCCCGTTGTTGTTCCGAGACCACACCCTACAGTCGCTACTCTGGGATCTGGGGTAGGAGGAACTCAATCGAGCCAAAAGTCTCTGCATATCGTCAACTTCCTAATCATTCAAATCTCGATGAAATCTAGGACACCATACTTGGCCACTATCCAAACTCTCAACGCACTCAGCAATAGACGCCCTTTTATTGATAGCCAGAGGGAAAAGAGACTCAAAATCGTCCTTAAGTTTAGACTGACCACTCCAAACATCGTACCAAAACTGGATATCAACCCCATTACCCAATTTGAACCTGATGAACGGATCTAGGGATGACACAACCCCCATAATACCATTCCAAAGACCCACCCCATGGGAGCCTCTCACTCCCCTCGACATCCAGGAAGAAACAAGCCCATATTTAGCCACTATCACTTTCCTCCAGAGACTTTCTCTCTCCTCGCCAAACCCATTAACCCAAGAGCGCCCTATTCACGGCATTGAGCGGAGCAAGGTTGAGGCCCCCTGCCTCGAGCGGCTTACAGATTTGAGTCCAATCAACTAGGTGATATTTTCGCTTATCACCCTGCTCTTGCCAAAGAAATTACGCTGGAGACGATCAAGAGACAAGGCAATGGACCTAGGAAGAACTAGGATGGAAAGGTTATAAGTGGGGAGGCTTCTAAGAGTACTCTTAATGCGAGTCAGCTTACCACCCTTGGAGAGGAGGGAGGACTTCCACCTAGCAAGGCGGTCAGAGAATCTATCAATCACCGGGGCCCAGACTGCTTTGGATTTGAATGAGGCCCCCAACGGAAGTCCGAGATAAGTGGATGGGAGAGCCCCTTTTTGACACCCTAGACACGTGGCTAATAGATCAATATGGGGAATGTCTCCTACAGGAAGAATTTCACTCTTACGCAAATTGACCCGGAGACCCGACACTGCCTCAAAACATCTCAGAATGCACCTCAAATTGATGAGTTGCGAACAAGAGGCCCCACAAAACACTAACGTATCATTTGCAAACTGCAAATGTGAGATACTAAGCCTCTCCCTCCCCACAAAGAACCCTTCAATCAACTGCCCATTCGCACGGACCAACATCCTACTCAAGGCTTCCGATATGATGATGAATAGCGCTGGAGACAAGGGATCTCCCTGCCTTAGCCCCTTGGAACTACGAAAGAAACCTTTGGAATTGCCGTTAAGAAGGATGGAAAAGGAGGTGGATGAAACACAAGCTTGGATCCACGATCGCCACTTAGCCCTGAATCCCATTCTGCCCATCTCATAGAGGAGGAACTCCCAATTGATATTATCGTAGGCTTTTTCCATATCAATCTTACAAACCAGACCTGGGTTGACAGATTTAAGGCGCTCGTCCACACATTCATTGGCAATAAGATTGCTATCTAAGATCTGTCTACCCCTTACAAAAGCACCTTGATGAGGAGAAATGATAGACCCCAGAACACTACGAACGCGTGTAGCCAGCACTTTCACTAGGATTTTATAGGCACTACTTACCAGGCTAATAGGGCGAAGATCTTTTAGGTCCTGGGCCCCTGGTCTCTTCGGGATCAGGGAGACAAATGTATTATTAATAGCCTTATTGAACGACCCTGGCTCGAAAAGCTCCTGAAAGACTGCTAAGAGATCCTCCCCCACCACGTCCCAACACTCCCTATAAAATTCAATAGAAAAGCCATCAGGGTTAGGAGCCTTGTTGCCTGCCATGGACCGGATAGCAGTCAAAACCTCATCAGCTCGAAATGGACGCTCCAACTCCTCACTTTGAGCCGGGGACAAGGAATCGAGTGGCAAGCCATCCAACTTGGGCCGCCACAGAACTTTCTCAAAATACAAATTCTTATAAAACCTGACCACGCTATCCTCAATGGACTGCTGATCCGACTTCCACTCACCGTCAACTAAGAGTTTCGAGATACGGTTTGACTTATGATGGAAATTGGCCATGCGGTGAAAGAACTTAGTATTGCGGCCCCCCTCCTTCAACCACCAAACCCTAGACTTTTGTTTCCAACTAATCTCCTCTAGACGCACAGACTTCAGGTACTCATACTAGCCACCGAGCCTTCAAGTCTGACATATTCCCAAAGACCTCTTTATTCCAAATTTTAAGTTTATCTTTGAGAGCTCTCAATTTCAGACCGAAACGCGTATTGGGGGGACTCCAGGTGATCTGAGAAGCCCACACCTTGGATACAACGGCTTTAAGGTCTGCCGACTGGAGCCACATGTTTTCAAAATGGAATGGGGATGGGCCACCCACCACATTATTGGGGGCCAACAAGATGGGCACATGGTCTGAGGTAGGCCGAGGTTATGAAGATTGGACCAAATCAGGGAATAGATCCTCCCACTCAACTGAGAAAAGAAACCGATCCAATCTACTCGCACGACAACCGGACGGTAACTGAGACCAGGTGAACTGGGATCCAAAAATAGGGTAGTCAATCAAACTATAGCGAGAAATGAAATTTGCAAATCTTTGCATTTTGGCCGTCGATGATTGGACCCCCTGTCTGTCGTGGGGGAAGCGGATACAATTGAAATCCCCCCCAAACACCAAGGGGCACCCCACCTACCACTCACATCATCAAGTTCCTGCCAAAACTCAGCATCCGCATTGGTCCCCGACGGATCGTAGACCCCAGAAAAGACCCAATTATTACCCCCATTAGACAAACGACATAAAATGGAGATCGAGTACGCCCCCAATTTGGATTCCAGGACCTCACTTCGACTCCTATCCCATAGAAGCAGTATCCCACCCGAGGCACCTAGAGAGGCCTCGCTCAACCATCCCGAAGGACCATCCCCCCAAATATCTCGAATTAACTGGGGACGAATGGATCCCAACTTAGTTTCCTGAATACAAAGGACCGATGGTTTTTTGGACATGACGAACTTTTTGATTGCTGCTTGTTTCCCTGGGCAACCCAAACCTCTAATGTTCCAGGAGAGGATACTTAAATCTGACATTGATCACTAAAAGGCCCTGATTCAACCTCGCAGATCTAGGAATAACTTTATGACCCGACCTATCGTAGTTGACTGCGCACTTCAACCTCCTCACCTCCATAGGTGATCTCCTCACCGAACCTACAGAATGCTTTGGTTTAGGCTTAACCACAGAACCACACCCAACCTGCTCCAGAGACAAAAGTAATCTCTTAAATTCGACTTCATGGCCCTCAACAGAGAGGCCAAAAAACTTACTAATTCCCCGCATTTTACTTCGGACCCAAGGGGATTCACCTACAGACGCCTCGGGAAAGGAAGAGATTGACCTCCCACCCAAGGTTCTAGATAGATCTTTAAGGGATGGACCCAACAACCCAGTTTGATTTTCAGTGAGATTGGTCAAACAGGACAGAGACACCGATCTTACTATTGTTGATTGTTCCTCATCTGGTTGTGGTAGAAGATTTCCCTGGTTTAGCAAGCATAAACAAGAATTCCAACTAGCAGAACGACGAAGAGCCGATCGCCTCACCCTATGCAAAGGACTTTGAATAGGGTGAGGGGAGATGGCGGAGGGTGAGGCCGTACTTGAGAAGGGAAGAAAGGATGAACCCAAGTTTCGTGTTGACTCGAGTTGTTTGGGGACCTGGACATCGATCAATGCCGGATGAGATGCAAAGTGATTCTTACCGCTTCCTCCAGACCCTGCTTCCGCAAAAAAGAATGGACCCTGACTTCCGTGAACAGGATTGGGATTTACACCTGTCCTCATAACCTCTTCCACACCCTCGCCCTGGTCGACTTCAACAATTCCACTCCCATCTTCGCATACCAGCGCCTCTACACTTGCCATTGATAATGTACAGAGATCCCTTCGATCCACAGACTCTGGGGACACCGGCTGCTCAATATCCTCTGGGCTTGACAAATATTCACCAAGAACCTTCAAAGGTCCACCGTGAGGATACGAACATCTACCAGAGCGACCCTCTTCCCCTGAGACACAGCCACGTTGCGGAGATTGATCAGGCACCGTTACAATCGCCCCTTCCCGGTGAAGAAGAGCTCTACCGTGGGCAACTGAAGGTTTCTCATCAACCTTGGACAAGTTTACACCAGAGATAGGGCTAGATGCCATCGGTTGGCCTCTGATTGTTCCTCCTTTTCCAGTCGTCTTCGCACGGGTTTGAATGGACAAACATAGCCTCAATTTTTCAAAAACCGGGTCTAACAGGAAAGGGTCCGCACCCGCCAAGACCGACTGAGCCACATATGGTTCGGGTGGGAGAACCGACCCAAGATACAACACGGTGCTGGACCCTGCTTGGTCCAGACGGATACTAGGCCCAAGACACTGGTTGGCCCGTTGGAAGATCTATCAGCTCTGTCTGATGGGCTGAGTGAGCCCGACTTTAACTGTCCGTGGCTGCTTAAGTGTACAGGGTCTGAACCCGATTGGGTGGACGCAGAGGCCGTTGTTGGATTGCTTTGAGGGCCCACTGCTGAATCCCCCTGCGAACCCCCTTCCACTTGCTTACCTTTATGACCTTGACACCCTAATCGAGGCATAGGATTAGACCCCTGGTCTCTTACATCTGCAGATTGTGGGTTCTGAACCTTCTCTCTAAAGATTTGGGGTACTTTATTGCTTTGGCTTTTTCTAGGGCCTTTCCTCTTTTTCCTTTTACGAGTGACTTTTTGTATCTGGGTTGTACCTTTTGTCCTACTGACAGCCTGCTCCTTGCTTGTTCCAGCTAGCATATTTGAAAAGGAACCTGTACCCACGCTGGGCCAGATGGGCTTTGCTTCTCCTTTGAGGTAGCCGGCCCCCACCACTCCATTGTACATGTCCACGACATCATCTTCAACCTCAAGCTTTTCCCCCATAAGCCGGAACCCCACCTTCGACCACGGTCTTATAGCTTCTTCCACCTCCGAGATTATGCTAATTTCCACTAGGTACAAGACTTTCTTGTCTTGCACGGTCACCATCCTGGGGATGGATAGGATACCCCCCACAGAGACTCTAATTTTAGCAAAGCTAAGAAACGAGAAATTAATGGTGGACGGGTGGGTTTCTGCATATCCACCACATAGCTCCCCAATTTGAATGAAAATATCTTCCGTCCATAAATGGAAAGGAAGTCCCTGTAAGCCAATCCATCTAGATTTAGACAACCCTGCAAAAGATAAGGCGTTTGCTTCGGGCTACCAGTTATAAAAAGCCAATGAGGGTCCTCCCGGAATCTGAATCTGGTTTCTTTGTTTGAGGTCTTGATTGATATCCTTACTTTCAGATTTATCCATAATAAGAGCCCTTCTTGAGTCAAATGGTAGGACCGAGATGTTGGCGAGGGATGGACTAGTTTGGCGGATGTAATCCTCTACCCAATCCCATCTCACCCCTTCTGTGGAAATGGAGACTACCATGGCAGACTCTTTGAACTTGTTGAACTTGGAAGAGCCTGACTCGTGGTGAACCTGAATCCGAGGTTGGCCACCTGCATCAGTAATGGAGCATGTCTCCATTCCACCTTCCGTTCTAGGAGGGGTGTGATTCCTCCGAAGGGGCAGACCAGGGGCAGGTTGGGGAGTGTTGCTGGAAAATTTGCTAAGTTTGATACTGAAACTCTCCCAACCCCATCCTTTCTTCTCCTCCGGAATGAAAATGGCATTTGTTTGCCTCTTGTCTTTGTAGACGGCTAGTTTAAGGAAGGTGCCATTGATATTTCTTCTTTTAAAGAGAACAGTGGAAGAGCCATTATCAAAAAAATTTCCCACAATACAATCATTTAACCTTGGAGATCTTGCTTTGAGAATCTGTTCAATCATCCAAGATACTTGTGACCGTTGAAAACAAACCCTCGACTGGTATCCCCGCCCTCTTTCAGAAATTTGGAGCCAACCTCTATCTGCAATGGAGAAGTCATAGCTCTTCGATTCTATCTGGAGGTAACTGCGCTCCATAGGGACTTCTGCTCTCCTTAGCCCAAACTCTACTTGCATAAACTTGTTTGTCATCTTCTATGAGAATTTGTGTCATAGTGTTATAATTAAGTTTATCCCTATAATTTTATATAAATATGGTGAAGTGGGCTTGAGAAAGATGTATTGCCCTCTAATTATGGCAAGTACAGAAAACAGAGACGCTTCACTTTGTGCTAAAGAAGTCTGTTACTGTTCCTATGCACAAACATAAACTTGTTTGGCATTGTCCATAAGAATTTGTGTGATAATTGTATAATTAGGTTTATCCATATAATTTTCTCCAGATATGGTGGAGTGGGCTTGAGAAAGATGTATTGCCCTCTAATTGTGGCTGTAAAGAAAACATATTCTAGTGATGTTTCAAGATCAGTTGGAACTTAAATCACCCATAGGAGTCAATAGCTTTAGCTTCCATCAATTTATAATCAGACTTATGCATGAAATGATGCTGTGGTCCACTCACAACCTTGTTAAACACAGATCAATCTGTTCTCACATTTGACTACAATTACTCGTGCAATGAAATATTTTCCCCAGTGGTTAGATGCCAACACTGAGAATCTAGTATTGTTTTAATCCAGTGTGAAAAGCCATTCAGGAAGCATGAATATTGGGGGTTGCGTGATGGCGGAATTTTTTTCTGTAATATATAATATCAGTGTCTTTTTAAGCTGTGGTTATGTATCTTGAAAATCACCCCTTATATTTTGGGGGAAATGCCTTGTACGAAGATTGTTGTATTTGGTCATATCATAACACATGAGCATTGCAATGATTTCAAATCAGACTTGTTAGGCATCTAATCGTGATTCAAAACACAGTAACAAAATTCACCCATTTTTGCAAAAAGTCTCAAATGATACGTGACTTTTTTCGTTGAACGATTAATTCACGAAGTATTCACGGCTTTTGAAAATATCATGCCTTTTTCAAAGAGTTGTGATATTTTGCAAATTAAAAATGAATTATTCACGACTTTTTGAGAAAGTCTCTTATTAATATCTAATATATGAAATATATTTATTTATAATTTCATAATTAGTAATCTTATTTTAGATATTTTCATATCTTGGCTGACATTTCCCGATTTATTTCTGATTTTTTCCAATTTTACCAATTTTTTCCGAAAATTTTCCTAGACGAATAATTAACGAACTCCGACTTGGTAAATAATAACTAAGGTTCAAAATATTGGTATTGATATGCGCATCAGTAAGTTCATTTTAAGAAACATGTTTGGGATGGTGGATACACATGGAAATGTAAGATATGCTAAGAAGCGTATGTATACTTTAAACAAAACTTGTTTTAATGCAAAGATGAGCTAAAAACAAGCAAAATAGTTCTATAAGTACCATCACAACCATTTATGTGAGATGCAAGAACACAATGTTATATAACACAGAGTAACCATATAGCACAGTTCTAAACAGTTACAAGCATAACTCAATATTAAAGGCATTAAGTTTTAAAAAATACACAAAGAAATAGTAATGTTTCTTATCACTGTCCAAATCATAATTTGTTACTGTAAAATCAATTATTTTGATTTTCTATTTTGGCTTCCATGAAATGGACTTGTCGATGCGCATAAGACACCATACCCGCCCGCAATAATGTTCTAGTAGCACTATGTGACACTATGCTTCATTCTTCTCATTCAAACACCTTATCCCAACTATTTGGGGTTGTGAACCAGAATCCTGTTCACCTGGTCCAACTTATAGTAAATGTTGTTATGACCTGTATAGTATCCTTTTTTTTTCAATTTTTTTCAGTGACCTGGCTGTGTATCATATTATCATCCTTATTTTTCTTTGTTTAATATGACTATTACATTACAAAGAAAAAGAATCATATGCATATTTTGTGTGATGTTTATTATTCTCTAGATATTTAAAATCTTTTGTTTTCCATATATTTTGAAGTTAACATATGGTGTGTATCAGATACCATACCCACATCCACGTCTTGTATGCTTCATTCTTCTGTGTCTTTGGGCTGCTCAATAGTCAATACTTGAATTCATATAACCTTGTAACTTAATGCACAGTAGTCAAGTAAAAGATGATTTACAGCAGAATAGAAAATGAAAAAAATCAGATTTTTCAAAGCACGGATTTTCCCATTTTTTTCCTTTATTCATGAGATATTAAATTTCTATACTTGGTGTCCTGAACCAATTCATCATGTTATGAAATACTTCTATGTAGCAATCTTCCCGTTTATAAAGAAATTTGGGATCTCATGAGAGTTGTATAGTTGAAAGTGTGCTACACATTCCAGGGTTAAGAACTGTTTGATAAACTCTTTTTTTTTTTCTTTTTTCTTTTTTGATCAGTTAGGATTTAGGAAGTGTCATCACTCATAGAAGTGCATAGAAGTGATTCCCAGTATACTTCATTTTCTTTACAAGACAATCAATCTTTTTAATGGCGACTACTTTTCATGTTATCAAGATGGTACAGTCCACTTCTGCTGCTCCATGGGCTCGCCACGAGCAACTCTCTGCCTTGTCTATATTACTCAATTGCATTGTCTTATATTTTCTAAAAAGTATTCTAAGACACCATAAAAAATTTTCAAATAATTCCAAAACTTTTACCGATAGATGGTAGATAATAAAAACTAATTGAGAAGTATTTTAATTACATTTCATGGAGTATGCACTCTTACAATTAAGTTCTCGGTCAAATTTGTTTCACAGCTTGCTGTAGAGTATGAGAGCAGTGCATTGATTGTAAAGGTTGATACAGATGATGAATACGAATTTGCACGTGATATGCAGGTACGCTCCACTTCTTCTCTTCCTTTCTTTTTTTTGCCTTGAAAATTTATGTTCTGTTAGATATGGAATGAAAATTGAATTGTTTGGCACATACCCTAAAAGATGAATTCCTTCAAAATTCTTGTCACAGGTTCGAGGGTTGCCGACATTATATTTCATCAGTCCAGATTCAAAGAAGGATGCGATTCGGACCGAAGGGCTTATCCCAATACAGATGATGAGGAATATCATCGATAATGATATGTGAGGAAGGTTAAGTCTCCGCAATTTCTTCAAAGTCTCTGTCCGATTGGTTTTGAGAAATTATCCTTGACCATATGAAGGCCCTGTTTTTTTTTGTTAGCAAGTCTTTCCTGGCCAGGAGCTTTTAGAGGTTTGTTGTACCATGCTTTAAATTGATAGGGAGATGCTTTAATTTGGATACTCAAAAGTCACCAAATTTGTAGCAGTTTATGTACATTGATTTGCATAAGAAATGATCAAGTCAGTAGATCAGATGGTTAAGATCATAGGCTAAGGTATGCTTTTGGAATAATAGATCTCCTAGTTTGGTTGAACGCTTGTGCATGTGCCATCTCTTGGAATGTCCTGTGCGAGACCGAGGCCTGAACACAATTGCCTCTTGAACTTTTGAAAAAAAAATCTTTCATATTATTTATGTAATTATTTAACCAGGCATAGCCATGATGTAAGGGGGAGCTGCCCACCCTAAACAAAGATACAATATCATATGATATGTATGGGAAACATATAAGATGAGATGGCTTATAAACTTTGGTTCTTTAAAAAAATAAGAGGGCTATGCCCCCGGGGTTAGCTTGGGAGAGTGGAGCTCTTGGGGACTCGTCATCCAGGGGATTGGATCCCTAGACCTCCTTCAACAAAGAGGGACACCCCCACCATTGGCGTAAGAGGCGGTCTTCATAATTAAGTTGCCAAACACTTTTATGCATAAAATTGGTTATAAAAATCAAAACATATGAAAATTAACTATTTTTCAGAAGAGAATCACTAGAATTGATCCCAAACGGTCCCTAATGACTTCAAGAAATGTTAGCTGCGAGGAGAGGGAGGGAGGTAGCCTTTTTGGTGGAAAATGACTTCATAGGGAGTGTTGTGGAAATAAGTGTATCCTTTTTGGGGGAAAATGACTTGCATCATTGGCATCATCTCCTGTGGTAGCTGGCCACGAGATTAATCTTTAGTAGTAGTGGCTGAGCCCGCTAGCATTAACTCCGAAGCAGTCACTTATCTCTTTGTATTCCCGTCTAAACCAAATTTAAGTTTGGACGTATTAACTATTACACTCATTCATTCAATCAATTATAGCAGCAAGAGTATTGTAACGTATAAGCATGTCATTTCAAGTAACGTATAAGCATGTCATTTCAATCGATTGATTGCCCATTGACGAAAGGTTTCCTAGATTGAAACGATACAACTGTAGGGATAAATGCTGAAGAAAATTTCTCCTGCTACGGCAGGTTGACACGTGGATACATGCAGCATTTCCTTAAAAGAAGGATTACTAACAAAACTGGCCCAGGCAGACTCGCCCCTCATAGGAAAAAGACATGTAATGTGGGACCGCCAATGGTCACTTTGTCTTTTCCTAAAGAAGGAGCGAGTCTTCTTGGGCTCGAGTAGCCATAAAACTCCCCTTTCTTTAAAATGTGGAAAATCGTGGTTGAATCGGTCGGCAGGCCACCATCTCACAAAATGTAGAATCCTTTTTGGATTCTCTTTCTCTTTTCTCTCTCTCTCTCTCTCTCTCAACAAATAATAAAAATTAAAAAGTCCTTAACAATAACTTTATTTTTATGATTGTCCTGAAACCAAAACAAAGACGTCTTTCTAAAGCGTTTAGACAAAAATGGTAGGACCGGTTTGTCCCCACCACTCTCTCCTTCATTTAACCCATTTTTAAGTACTAACCATTATTGTCCAGAAATCTTGATTTTGAATCCCGCTCGGCTTTCCTTTCCTCCCCTAAGATTGAAAAAAAAAAACATATAAAACTCAGTACCCAAACATTCCCTTCCTCCCCATCTCACTCAACAGCATTCTCTTCTTCTCTCTCCTTTTCTTGATTTTTAAAAAATCAATTCATACAGAAATTATGTCTGCATGTTGTCGCCGGATTTCGGCCGGAGCTTCTGCTTCAAAGGCCGTCGATCGTCTGATTCCGTCTCGGATACCTTTTCGTACCGTCGCGATTTCGCCGACACTGTATTCTCCGATCAATCAACGGCAGCGGATCGTTCTGAGATCTCCTGGAAAATCGAGGAGATGGATCGTAGAATCGATTAATCGAGCAGGAATTTCGATTAAATCAGAAGAAGAAGAAGAGGAGGGGAAGGTGAAGCCATGTTCGTATGCTTTGGAAGAGGGTTTGGTGGAGGAGGAAGAAGGAGGGAGGAGTCGTGGATGTGATCGTGATCGGACGGTGGAGGTGATGGTAGCTGCAGCAATCACTGTGGTGTTTGGAGTAGGGAATCGGGTTCTTTACAAACTCGCTCTCGTTCCTCTCAAACACTACCCTTTCTTCCTCGCCCAGCTCGCCACTTTCGGGTACTCCTTTCTTTCTTTCTTTCCCTTTCATTTTTCGATTGTTTTGCAGCGTTTTTCACGCGCTTAATGCGCGTGTCTTTATCTCTCAATGTCCATAAATGACACGTGGAATGCATTGTACTTGGATACTGCCTGCTTTGAGAGACGTGTCTGTGATGCTAGGACACGTAAGTGTCCCGTGTACGGCTTGTTATTTGTCTAGCAAATCAAATCAAAGCCCATTGCGATTGAACTGGGGAGATTTAATAGCACCCACAGGCCATCATGTGTTCCCTTTAACTTCTGTGGTTAAGATTCACTACATTTAGGGTTCAACTTAAAAAAAAAAAAAAGTCTTGAGAAGAGTACTGACCACTGTGTCCCAATGGTTATGGGAGGCTCCTCGGGTTAAGGAACAAATTATTAAAAAAAAAAAAAAAAAAAATATATATATATATATATATATATATAATAGTAACACATGTCACTACTACCGTGAGAGTTTGGAAGTACACGAAACTACGAATTATCCCCGAGCACTATGCACTTAGTAAGTCCATTGGACTACAGCATCCGGGCTTGGGTCTACTCCAATAAAAAAAAAATGTTTTTGTAACGGCAAAAACAAATTTGACGGAAGAATATTTTATTTTATTTTATCAGAGTGGACCGGTGTAGCACATGGAGCCATGGAGGGGCTGCTGCTCATTTGCTCTTTTTTTAAGCTGTTATTATTGCATCAACCAAACCAATGGAATACATAGTAGTCCATCTTTAAATTACAACCATCCGATCTAAGAGAGAACTTAACTTGGACGGTCAAAGTATGTGTCATAGGTTTAACCTCCATGAGTTAGTTGGAAAGCGACAAGGGTGGAGGCGTCCCACCAGACTCGTGAAGAGTCGTGTCCTACATAGATTCCCCTTTATATAAATGGGAACCTTGTGGGACACTTTCTAGCTCCCACTCATATTCTCTCCTCTTTTTTCTTTTTGGTGTGGGGGGGGGGGGGGGGGGGGGGGTTAGGGATATGCCTCACTTTGCTTTTCATGTCCTTTTCAATTGCTACATTATGACCAATTTAGTTATTTTAATTTGTTAACTAACCTCCTCTTTAACTACCACGACACGGATTAACCAAATAAAAAACTACCACGACACGGTACTAGTTACAGAATATCATTAAAAAGCTTCACCACTATACAGGGTATGCTGGTGAAAATATAAGTTATGAACGGTGAATTGGTCTCATTGCATAATGAATATATGGATATACCCACCATTGGTGTACACGGTGCACTATCTTGGAGCATGCTGACTTGCACACACAAAACAGACTTGTAAGTTAAAACTGGCATATTTTCATTTTAAAGATCGTTAAAAACTGGGATATTTTCATTTTTCTTTCTATTGATTTTGCTTGCAAGATAATTAGTAGTTGATTGCACGAAAGATTTTCTGCAATGTTTTTGTTTGCATGGTCAATTTGGTAGTGACATTTTACTCTAAGGAGATGATGAGAAGTAGGGGCGAAGCTAAGGAGGAGGAGAGAGGGGGGGGGAGATTGATAATGTTAGTAACCATTGATGGGCTTGTATAGAATAGCGGTACGAAAGATTTTTGAGGACCAAGTTCGTGGGCCATCTCACTTGTTTGTGTTCATTTGTAAAGTATGTCCCCCTAAAATTAGGGGGCAGCTGCCCCCTTTGCCCCATGGCTTTGCTCTGTTAAATTAAATAAGAGTGAAATTTTGAGGGGTGGCTATGCTTCACGGTGAACTAGCGGAGCTCCCATTTTCAGTGTAAATTAGTGGAACTTTTATAATAATGGGGAGAGAGTGGCAATTTTGGAAAACACTCTCCCATAATTACAAGGTTGCCACCATTTACACTACGAAGGGGAGCTCCGCTTTTCAGCCGTTATATTTAAACTCATTGAGTAATATAGTATAAAACTTAGTTTATTTTCCCCAAAAGTTTGGGGGGCAGTTGCCCCCCCTTGGCGAGAAGGATTTGGTAAGACATGCTTTAGTCGTAGATATAACTCTTGATAGACTAGAATGACTTAATAGGATTCGTGTTGCCGACCCTACATAGTTGATATAACAAGAAGACATGGTCACAGGGGCGGGGAGGGGCCATGGTCCCCCCCAAAATTTTGATAAATCCTTTCTTTTTTAGGTGGATTTAAAAAACAAAAACAAATAGTATTAAATTTTATGTATAGTGCCCCCCCCCCACCCCCCCAAGTATTATGAGTTAATGGCCCCCCCCAAATTTCCATGCCCGCTCCGTCCGTCTCCCTTTAATTGTGGTTAAGTTTAATCAAATTAAGATTAATATTTTTTGTTCTTGTAAAAACTTAGATTAACCTTAGGGGTGAGTGACTTAACCACAATTAGTGGATCTTAAAAGGGACACATGACAGCTAGTAGATCCTCCTTTAACTATGGTTAAGCTTAATCAACTTAAGGTTAATATTTTTTTCTATAAACCTTAAGGGTTAGATGGATGAACCTTAGGGGTGAGTGAATCTTAACCAAAGCTAATGGGTGTTAAAAGGGACATGTTGTGGCTATAGAGGCCCACGCAGTTCGCCGAAAAGAATAATTTTCCTTATATATAAAATATAAAAAAAAATTAAAATACAATTAATTTTATTTAAATAATAGCTCTCCGGACCCATAGCCCATTTTTTTTTTTCTTGGGCTATGCCCCCAAGACCCATACTTTGGGCCCCCCAAGGAGAAATTCCTGGCTCTGCCCCTGCGTGGTTGTATAGTGACATTTTTAGATGACTTCAACTTGGATTAGTTCAGTTGGATTCAATGTTAGAAGTAGGGGTTTTGATTTGATTGCACAAGGGCCGAGCTCCTACTTAAGGCTGTCGATAACAAAGAAGATTTAAAAATTGGATGATAAGGATGATACAACATTATAAATTTGAAGTCATGAAAAGAAAGAATGACGCTAATATACCAGAGTACCAGACTCATGGATGCAGCAGACCTCATTAAAAGGTAGACAAAAATTTGATGTTTAACTCGGTGATAGTAGGTCCAATGAAAATAAATGTATTGATTGAATGTTGCTATAAGAGTCAGGTGGGATGTCATTATGTGAATGCCAAATAGTAAGTACTGGTTATTAGCTAGTTATGTGTGCATGTGGAGTTGGGTAGCATGCATGAAATTGACCAAGCAACTGATTAGAAGGAGACTTAGTTGATTGATCCATGATAGATAGACCAAAATGTCAACATTAGTAGATCATAGTGTAGGAAAACTATATATGTTGTTAGGAAATATTGAAGGATGGAGCTGAATAGTTTAGAGAACAGTCTAATTCATTATTAACCTTCCTTTGTTATCTTCTTATATACAATAGTGGGGATGGGGATAGGAATGGGGCTGTGGCTGGGGTAACAGGTAGTGTTGGAGGTGTGCATCTACCAGCTTATAATCACAATCTTACCGGGGAGTACTAGAATAAGGGGAACATCATGTGCGCGATGAAATGTCACTATGCACTTGACTGGTCTGGTATCAACCAAGCTGAATTGGTTATAGTTTCTGTTATCTTCTAATGGTGATGAAATGGAGGGTACTAGATGAAACACACATTGATAAATGGTCTAATTTTTTTTAACAAAAGAAGGAAATTGAGGGTACTGGGTTCCCTAGTTATTGACTGCTTGGTGCACTAGAGATTGTTGATAACCAAAATGTAAAGTTAGCAAGAATGCAAGTTTTCCAATTCATGATCCCATATTAAGATTGTTCACGACCAAAATATAAAGTTACTTTACAAACAATGCAAATGGAGTCTTCTATTCATGATCACTTATTAGTTAAATTCTCATGATTGGGTTGTGAAAGTTGTGGAGGTTGTTTTGATAAACAAATTTCATAGAACAAGTTGGATTTCTTGGTTTCTATTTGCCTGGGGTAGGGTGAAGTGCCACAGGGAGAGATGACATGAATCCAGTGTGACATTTTTAGAATGGCTAACCCATCTGGTAAGATTCTTGTGTGGGGCTTATTAATAAGAGGAAAGATTAACTTTAATGTTAATTGTGCTTAGTGCTAATGGTTCATCTTATTGTTAGCACATTTCAATTAGACAGGTGCACAAGCTTGAATGGTGTAAGGGGTAGTTATTTGATTCATAACTACCCCCATCTGAAGAAAACTTAAGAGAAACTAGGTTGAGTCATTGGGTGATTTCGTCTCATTGGATGCTGGAATGCAAAATTCCCGGTCGATACAGTGGAGAATGTCCTTTCGCTTTTGCACTTCTCTATAAAGTTGCTAAAGAGACATTAGGCCATTGGGGCGGGTCTTTGAATGGTTGGAGGGTGATTCTTTTGCTTTAGAAATGAGATGAAGAATCGGAAAGGCTTTGGTCTGCAATGATATGCTGAATAGAATCAAAATTAGGAGACTTCTGGCTGACTGGCCCCTGGAAGAATTAGTTTTCTATGTTGTGTAAGAAAATATCTGAGAAGATTGTCCATATATGTGACTAAAAATCACAGTTTCACAAGAATTTTTTATTATTTCACATGCCTGGTATCAGATTCTCAGCCATATCAATTACTGTCAATGTTATTAGAAAGAAGAAATTTCCAGCGGAATAAGGATTAGGAGAGTTGCTTTTAGGGTTTGACTTAATATGTAACTATTTGAAGATCTAAGGCTTAAAGTAGAAGAGAAGAGGAAGACAATGAGAAGAAGAGAAAAGAAAAGGAGTGATTAGGATCAGGGATGAGATCATTTTCATTTATATTCCGTATTAATCTGTCCAAACACAATTCCAGTCCTTTAACTATTCTCCAACCAAGGAATCACAAATATAACATAAAGTAAATAGAAAAAGTTACCTCAACTGCAGGACTAATCAATGTTTTAAAATGTGAAGGCGTGAGGCATTAGGACCTCAAGACGCGTGAGGCGTAAGCCTCATAAGAAAGCTTCATGCTCTCTCATTTTAACAAATGAATAAAATATAAGAAAAATTACAAAAAGATTCAAAACGTTAATTAAAGATTATAGTATATATATATATATATATAGAGAGAGAGAGAGAGAGAGAGAGAGAGAGATATTTATATATTTGTATTCGTGTACATTGTGTGTGTTTGTGTGGGCGCACGCGTACACATGGGATATACTATATAAATTAGTTGAAACAAATAACAAATTAAACAAAGTACATTTAAGTCAGTTGTGACTAGAAATCTAATTTTATTTAATATATAAGATGTACGCCATAGACATAAAATGAGCTTCAAGGCATGAGGCGCGTGCCTCATGTGAGTCTCATGAGGTTTAAGCCCCATGGTTGAGCCTCAAGGCGTTTTCCTTAAGCCTAGCCCAAAGGCGAGCCTCGTGGCATAAGCCTTGCACGCTTTTTAAAACACTGGGACTAATAACATAAAGTGAATAGTGCACCACACTAAATGAACAAATAACATGAAGTGAGAAAAATTATCCCTTACCTCAAGTAGCATAAAGTGAATAGACCATATCACCAAAGCCATTATCGACTACCTCAACTACCATTATTTTCATTTAATAGACACCATTTAGTTGATTACTGAATCATGCACTCATATTGGTAGTCTTAATGCACCTGCATGTAGGATCAACTATTTGCAATTTTGCATTTTCTGTTCCAGCATCATTTCATCTGTTTGTGCTAAACTTCGATATTCTTTATTCAGATATGTGCTGGTATACTTCTCTATCTTGTATTTCCGCTATCATGCTGGCATTGTTACAGATGAGATGCTTTCCTTGCCGAAAACTCCATTTCTTGCTGTTGGTCTCTTAGAGGCTCTTGGTGCAGCTTCTGGAATGGCAGCTGGAGGTAACACATATTTCAATGATTGTTGATACATTTTCATTTCCTTAACCACATGGGCCAATATTTCTAGAGATGCTCTTGACTACCAAATGTTGAATGTGTGGCTCATTAATTTGATTTGCTTACCAGAGATATCTTGAACCAGCATTTTCTGTTTGTTATTGATTGTTCTGGTGTTGTTACTTGTTATACTTCATTATTATGCCAATCAGCCAGACAGTTGCATGTCTTAGTGAAATATCATCCTTTCTTATCCATGTTCTTATAGCTATGAAAATTATACAACAGGTTCAGAAAATTGATTGTGATTTTTTTTTTTCTCATTTTGGAGTTTCTTTAATTTTACTTATCTCTTATATTCCCTGGATTACTCTTTTCAAAAGATGATTTGGCATGCTGAATATTGAAACGTCAGAAATGCTCCTGTGTCTGAGTCTATGAAAAATGCTTATTTGAAAATTAAATTTGTGGCCTTTTCATTATTTATCACATACTGCAGATGTATTTACTTCTATAGTTTGAACCAAGTCTACATGGGCTTGTGAAATGTTTGTTGTGTCTCTGTTTAAGTACTTGTTTGGTTGAAGGTCTTCGATTGTGCTAAATGAATTCGATAATTATCGTTTATTGGGAACAAGCATTTCTTTTGTGATAGTTCTCAAGTTAACAAAGACACTGAGTTATATTTCATACTTCGGGTTTATAGCTTTTAAAAATAAATTATTAGTGTCAACCACAACCTAATATATTCTAATTGTTCTTTATCTTCCTTGGAGCAGCCATTCTTTCGGGAGCATCAATTCCAATTTTGTCTCAGGTAATGAAATTTCTCCAACGCCTATTTTGTTTAGCCTCTGCAAAATATTTGCTTTGTTCCTGCTATTTTTCTATTGGATCAGACAATGTTATAATTGAAAATTAGAAGTGCTGAGTTTTTGTTCTTTATTGTGTCTGCAGACCTTTCTTGTCTGGCAACTTCTCTTATCTGTAATTTTCCTTGGAAGACGATATAAATTTAATCAAATACTTGGATGCTTTCTTGTGGCTGTTGGTGTAATAATTACTGTTGCAAGGTAAGTTATATTATTGTCTTTTCTCGCAGTTTACTTATTAAATCTTATAGCTGCTTTTCACTATGCCGCTTTTTTTTCATCATTATGGATTTCAAGTTGAAAGTTGAAATTCTAAATCATGTAGTCTGATCACCCAAACAGTTGGTTTCCTTTAAGGATATCGAAGCTGGAGAGAAAGGGATATGAAGATGAAATACTTATGTAATTTGTTCGAAGTGCCAGAGTTAAAATTCTCAATTTACCTCACTGTAAAGCATTTCTAAACTTTGTATGACTTGGTCACTCTGAAAGTTATTCAATAATCAATTCAATCCACCAAAAATAAAATATAATCAATATTTTACCTCTACATTCAGCTCAATAAGTAACTTTTCATAGTAAAATATATCTCATGCAAATATGCAGTATTTGGCCCATTATTATATGTTTGACTGGCCATCACTGAATTTCTCAAAGCTCATTGACGAGGCATAACCTCAAGGAAGCTTCCAATTGAAATTGAGAGCACCAATTGGTTAAGATCGTAATTGCATTCCCATTGCTGTTTCTTCTAAGCTGTGAACTGGAAACTGAAATTAGCTGTGATCCTCCTTGAATACATTGGGGAATGAAGTTCAGGACTTTGCTCATGCTTTAGATTTTACTGTGCATGCTAACCATGGCAGCCATAAGTCTTGGATTGATTGCTGCAACAGAAGTTGGTAACTGTATTATGTGTTAACTTCTCCTTGCCTGGTTGGTGTACTTATATGTCCTATATTGTCTCTTTCACTCTTGGAGTCAGTATGTCATGCACCAAATTTCCAGTATTGCCAGTTTGGACTCAAATAAAATAATACTGTCACGCACCAGCATCAATTTCATTCAGTTGGAGTCATGAACTTTTCAGTCGCATTCTAGGAATATACTGCTACCAATTCTTTGTCACCCAAATCTACCATTCTACTCCTCGAGTTCATTGTTGTATTTTCAGTTGATGCTTAATTTTTGGCCTCCGACTTGCCAATAATTTCATTCTAGCGTTTAAATATTCTATTGAGAGAAATGTCAATTCTCAAGTGCATCATTAGATGAGTCCAATGATGGGTCCATGACACTTTCTTTGTATGACTTTCTCAATTTGAATTTTGAGGACGCACACCAATGTTGGTGTAGTTCTAGTTCTACTAATGGAAAGTGAAGAGTTACTTAGCTCGTAAAAACCGACAAGAATCAGAAACTTTGGAAATAGATCGGGAAATTTTCAGGCAATATATGAAAAATACAAAATAAGATTACTAGTTATGAATATAATTATAAACAAATATATTTCAGATATTAGATATTTATTCGGGACTTTTTCATTAAGTAGTAAATAATTAGCCTTTAATTTGCGAAATTCGCCACTTTCCAAAAGTCGTGAATAATTCATGAATTAATCATTCAACAAAAAAGATGCATATTATTTGGGTCTTTTTGAAAAAAAATCGGAGAACTTTGTCACTATGATTGGGAGGACTCACTCGACTCTTTGATAGGAATCACTCAACTCCTACAAGCTCCAGGCTAATATATACCTTGTGTGACAGAGTTAATACATAAAACATAAATATTTGTTTTTATTAAATGACCCTTTCTATGTTTGCTAACTTATAATGATAGTTATCCTTGTTAAGGTGTAGGTCATCTTTTATTTTTATTGCTAAAGTTATGCTTGGATACCCTTACTTTTAAAAAGACAGTACCTTCTGAAAGTTGAGATTTATAATAATAGGGGTTTGTGAATATGAGGGAACACCTCATATCAGTGAATGATCTTGTCAAAGTTAAGATACATGTTGTTTCATGATTTTATTTCTATAGAAAGATGATTATTGGATGTCCTTCTTTTAGAAATACTTTTGACAGCAAAACAGAGAATTGAAAATCTTGAGAAAAAATAATTCTCAACTCATTTGTTGGAGAGACAAGTGATCTTTACATTGCCTACTTGTGAAACCTCTGTCTGAGCCACATGGGTTGTTCAATTGCAGTGTTTCCATTTTATATTTCTATGGTCCCTTAAAATGGCGGAGTCCTGATAGGCTGATAGCACTGCCAAGCAAGCATATTAGGCAACTACAAGAATCTTCATTTGACAGTTCTTCTACTGATGTCTTTTGTTGGCTATTGGGTTTTGTATGAGATTTAATATTATGACTATTACTAGGCGTGAAATTTTATAATTTATGGTTTGTTCATCTATGTTTACTTGTGCAGTGGATCTGGTGCTGGTCTTTCATTGAAAGAAGCTGGTATCTTTTGGACACTTTTGATGATAACATCATTTTTGTTTCAAGCTGCTGATACGGTCTTGAAGGTTATTATAATTCTGAAAAAAAAAAATTCTTCGTTATTTTATTTGCGCTTCTGCAACTTTCCTCTAATCTTGTTCAACATTTTTGTAATTGACAGGAAATAATTTTTCAGGATGCTGCTAAGAAATTAAAGGTATATATAGTCGCACAATGGGACTGTTAATATGTTCCAAGATGCAATGAAGTTCTGATTTCCAAAATCTCATGCAAATGTATTAATTGTATTCATGTTAAACATTGTAATGGTGAAGATGGGAACTATATTAGACTCATAATTTCTTTTTTCTTCTTTATATTTTAGAATCACAAGATAATGGTCCTATATTTATTGCAGGGAGGTTCTGTGGATCTTTTCGTTGTAAATTCCTATGGATCTGCCTTCCAAGTAAGTGCCTGCAGTAAGTTTGAATATAGAAATCTTTTGAAAATTTTGTGCCAACTTTTTCAAATGGTTCTCCTACAAACGTTGGAGTTAACTCAATGTGCTAGTATTTATCTTCATGCAGGCACTGTTTATTTGCCTTCTACTACCGTTTCTATCAAAGTTATGGGGTATTCCGTTTAATCAATTGCCAAATTATCTTAAAGATGGCGCAGCCTGCTTTCTGAATATTGGTTCTTTATCAAGCGGTATGCTATAGCTAATTCTTAATTTCTATTCTTCCAATTTAGAAATTAAAGAACATTTATGTGCCTTTCCACAGCTAATCCTTTAAGTATTGTCACTAAATGTGCCTTTCCACAGCTAATCCTTTAAGTATTGTCACTAAATGTCAAATCATTCTAATAATCATTGAATGAAGCCTTGAGATGTCAATTAATTATTATTGAGTTATAAATGTAGAAAAATATATATTGAAGAACTATAAATTATGGTCTCTCAGATTAGTTTTTATTAAAAACTATGGTGAACCATATATAAGTAAAGGATGATTCATGAACCCCTGAGCTTGGGAGGTCTTCTTGATCCTCATGTTTATTATATTGAATTAGGACCAGACAAAAAAGACATGAGGCCACTCATTAGAAACAGTTGTGAATCTCATGCAAGTACACTTTCAACCCCACTGCATGAACCATTGTGTGTAGTTATTCTATTTATAGATGGTATTTGTAGTCTAAAATACTTGGTATATATTTACTGTTCAGTTTTACTCCTGCGGCATGCTTAAGCAGTAATTTCATTGTACTAAAAAGGAGTGATTTTATCACTTGGGGGTTGGTTGGCCACAGGATGCGAAGGGGCACCACTGCTGCCGCTGCTGTTTGTTATTGTCAACATGGGCTTCAACATATCGCTGCTGCACCTCCTCAAGATCTCTTCTGCCGTGGTGTCTTGCCTTGCATCAACATTTTCAGGTGTTTCCTCTGTACCATTTAAGCTCTCTGTATAAAAAGGTCAGTAGTACAATAGCCCCAGGGGTACATAGGATGGGAATCCATATCATTGGCTTGGGGGCATGAAATCATGGTCAAATGTATTTCATGTATGTGACTTGATGTCAGACATGCATATTGTAGTATGATCTAAGTCCATTTGCGTCCATTGACCAATGGTAATGGAAGGACAGACCAAACGCCGAAACATGTCCATGCGGGGCCTAAAAAATGTAGCATATTTTTGTGGAATAATAGACCCGATGGAAAAGATAAACAAGCACACACAATAAAGAAGACACAAGAGAATTACGTGGTTCGGCAATAACTTGCCTACGTCCATGGGCCAAGATCCGATTACTTCTTCCTTATTCAGGGAAACCTTGAGAAATCAGTACAAAATCAATCTCTCCTCTCAGGATTAAATCCCAACCCAAGCCCAGAGACCCTTTGTACACCCCACTCAAGCCACTTTCTCAATGAACCGAAGAAGAATCCCTATCTCATTCCCTCAAACCTTTCTCTAAACCCTAGAGTGCTTAATCTCTTTCTATTACATTGACACTGAAACCCTAGATCTATAAACACATATTTATAAGCTTACATCAAAGTCCTAAACAATAAAAAAGTCTCCAATTTGCGCAACTTACCAAATCCGGGTTGAACACCTATGTTCCGCAAAAAACCGGCGACTGACCTTACAAACTGGTTCATCGACTTGAATGCCTTGGCTACTGGAATTACGACTTGTGTGTTTTTTCAAACAACAGTCAATCAGTTTGCAAATCGGGTCGACCGGTTTCTCTTAGTTTGAGCCACACCTTCAACAAACTCCACCTTGGTGAAAGATTCGAGCCACGCCACAACAACCTCCACCTTAGACCGAATACAACGATCAAAGACCAAGAAAACCGACTTGCTAATCGCCAAACAAATCTCCAAGATAGAACTCCGCCTCACCCATATCTGGGACGCACTTCCACCTCGAACCAGAACCTCTATCAGGATTTTGAAACCGTCATTTGCAAATACTGTAAACCTGTTTGCAACTACCGCAAACAACCATTTGGCTTACCCGTCTCTGCACCAGCTACGAAAGAGACCCACCAGCTACACACCCCCTCGAATCACACCGGAATGTCATCCACCTGATTCGATCAAACATGGACAAATGCACATGTGTAGTTTGATCATCGTCCTCCCAACTAGAAGAACCCCGGACGAGGACATAGACTTGTCCTCTCCGCTAAAGGCACCTCACCATCTCCTTCATTTCAGAAACCCACTGGAATACCCGTCTCTGCATCGACTACGAAAGAGACCCCAGGTGAGGTTCCTACCCTCTTCACAACATCTGGTTTTCAATTTCCTGCAGACCCCGTAGTAGCTCCACCTACAACTGTATTTCCATCCAGGAGATTCAAATTATCACACTTCTTCCCCTTCATCAAAACTAAGCATATCCGCTTAATTTTAAGAACTCCATTTTCAACTGTGTAGCAACAACCCTTGGAGTCCAATTGGCCAAGGGAAATTAGATTCCTTCGTAACTTAGAGACATAGGCTATCTCTCCCAAAGCTCGAACCACTCCGTCAAACATTTGTATCTTTACTGTTCTAACCCCCGTGATTTCATTCTTAGATCCATCACCCAAGGACACTTCTCTGGAAAAGATCAAAGAAACCCATATTTGAGTAAAATGAAATGAAACCTTTGAATCTAATAACCACTCATTAGAAGAATTGTCCATACCTTTGGAGACTGTGAGAGCATTTCCAATGTATTTCCTTTCTTCCTGTGCTATTGCAGCAGAATGAAGCTCCCTTTTCCGTCAAACTTCTCCACAAAAAGTTGCCCATAATTTTTCGAAGCCATTGAAAAATGACTGACCTGGAGCTTTGATACCAGTTGTTGGGGAATAATAGACTCGACGGAAAAGATAAATAAGCACACGCAATAAAGAGAACATGAGAATTACGTGATTCAGTAGTAACTTGCCTACGTCCACGGGCCAAGATCTGATTTCTTCTTCCTTATTCAGAGAAACCTTGAAAAACTAGTACAAAAAATCACTCTCTCCTCTTAGATTAAATCCCAACCCAAGCCCAGAGACCCTTTGTACAGCCCACTCAAGTCACCTTCTCAATGAACCCGAAGAAGAATCCCTATCTCCGTCCTTTAAACCTTTCTCTAAACCTTAGAGTGTTTAATCTCTTTCTATTGCCTCCACACTAAAACCCTAGACCTAAGCACATATTTAATTATTTATAATTTTACATCAGAGTCCTAAACAATTAGAAAGTCTCCAATTTGCGCAACTTACCAAATCCGGGTTGAACACCCATGTTCCACGAAAACCGGTCGACCAACCTTACAAACCAGTCGACCGACTTAAATGCCTTGGCTACTGGAATTGCGACGTATGCATATTTTCAAACACTGGTCGACCGGTTTGCAATCCGATCGACCGGTTTCTCCCAGTTTGAGCCACACCTTCAACACATATCAACATATTTGTCAACCATATCATATTACAATATGCATAGCCTACTATTGAAATTGCAAAGGGGAATGATCTGCCTTACGTTTTGGTGCAAGAACATGAAAGAGATTTCCCTGTTTTGTGCCTTTTTGTTTCAAAATGCATAAAAAATGTAACCCTGAACATTTTGGATACTGGGATACACAAAGACAAACAAGTCATTGGCATCATCGTATGATTGTGCGAGTGATTTCGCGGACTTGGGTTGCCTCCAAGCTTGCCCAAGTCATATAGCTGAATTGTAGTTCCGGTGAGTTACAGGAATGTTAATAGGCTGGCTGGTCATGGTAAGAAATGGGCCTGGTAGACCGTAGACCTTATGCCCATGCCCCGATCCTGGTCTGCGACGAGTTCAAAAATCTGGCCCTACATGAAATGCTTAGGTCCTATCGTGGCTAGGGCTCGAATGGACCTAAAAACTCTAGCCAGGTCCAATTCAAGGAGCTGTTTACTGATTTGGTCCCACAAGGAGTGCTAGTCCTAGATGCAGAATTCAATTTTATTTCAAAGTCTACCGGGCATTGCCAAGAGGGAAAAGTAGAGACACTTGTCACCATCACAGTGAGAGCTTGGATGCGTATGGGGCTAGCATTTCTCTTGGTCCCACTTCAAAACATAATATCTAGATGGGGGCCCGCCTAACATGGTAAACCTTAGGCCAAATAGTGGTCAGGTCCATACTTGCTCAATAGTCTTTTGGAGCTAGCCCACACCATATCTAATCATTTATCAATTTTCTTCTTCAGTTATGAGTATATGATTAATTGATTAGTTAGTTAGTTGGTTAATGAGTCACTTTACAAATAAAAAGTTGTATTTATTCACTAGTTTCTTTTGGTGGGACTTGATCCCAAGACCATACTTTAATTAGGGGATACACCTTCCATGTTTGGGGAGGCAAAAGATCAGATGGGGAAGGATATTGACATGATCAGATCTCTATATATATCTCTACTGTTTTACTATTTGAGACTGACATCGTTTCTGGCTGTGAATGGCAGTACCACTCTCCGTGTACGCGTTCACGCTTCCGCTACCATACATTGGCGTGGCATCATCTCTTCCTACAGGCTTCGTATCCGGTGTTGTTGTCCTTGTCACCGGCCTCCTCATCTACGCCTGGACACCCTCTTCTGTCACTTCCACCAACACCACCCCCACCCTTGACCCTCAACAGGCCTAAAGGATAAACTCCGGCGGCATTTCAAATTTTTTTTTCATTTTTCTAATTCTTTTGTATTGGTTTTCCTGTAATGCCGAAGGAGGAGGAGAAAGAAGAAGGAAGAATGATTGTTGTAATGTAATGATAATCTTGTTTGAATAAAATGAAAGAGAAAGAGTAGAAGAAGGAATGATTGTTGTAATGTAATGAAAATCTTGTTTGAATAAATGAAAGAGAAAGGAATTCCTATCCCACCCATGTTAAGCCTGAAAGATAAAACTTCTTGGTGGGCCCGCTCTTTGAAATTAAACCAATACTTAAGTAAGGATGGGAAAGTTAGGCCCATAAACCCACCCGGGTCGTGACATATCATAACTATAGCAACTTTTACTTTTAGCCTCTTTGTTTTACTAGCTTGTGGCATTCAGGTAGGCTTTATGGCAGCTCTCGCTTGCTTTTCCAGATTCCAGGTTCCTCTTCTAAGACTTGAACTTGAAATGCTGTATCGACTCTGATTCCAAGTGTTAGGAACCTAACCAATACTCAAAGACACGGGATCTTCTAAAGTTGGTGCGGGCAAGAAGATCGTCAACAACCACTCTCAAACTTGTTGGCACATATTTTGATTGGCGTGCACAAAATTATGTGGCACCATGAGAGTGAGTGCTAAAAAAATCAACACTTTGTTAAAATGCTTAAAACAGAGAACACCAATTTCAGAAAGGTGGCAAATCCTCTCCAGTTATAACCGGATGTGGCACATCCGGTTATAACTTGAGAGGATTTGCACCCTTTCAGAAATCTCCTCTTCTCATCTTAATCTTAATGAGAAAGTTTAGTGTATATTTATAATTAAAATCAATGAACTGTTACTGATCCAGAGGATCTACAATGAGTTGTGGGATATTTACAAATCTATTACAAAGAGTGATAAGTAAGCTTAGAAAACAGGAGAGAGATTAGGATCCATTGGAAGTGTGATCTTTGGAGGATTTATTCTGACTTGGTATGTTTCTAAACTTGTGGTGATTTGTTTCTTTGAATCCAGATTAATTGCAAATTGTGAGTTGTAGCTGTTGTTGTTGGGATACACTCGGTCTGTCGAGAGTTTCTTGGTGGAAAGTTGTGATGCCAGGACATTTAGCTGTGCCACCTCCTCTTGTTGTCCTGGCACCTCTGTTGCCATAGCCATATAAGTAGTAATTCCAGAATACTTTCTAATATGTGCTGGCCATCTCGCTTGCACCAACTGGTAGAGAGAAGGCATGGAGAGAGATCAGATGGAGGAGGAGGCAACGATATCGGTGACATAGGAAGGAGAAAAGGCGAGGAACATGAGGACAGCCATAATCCCAACAGGGATGAGAAGGAACATCAATGGCGGAGGAGGTAATGGCGGCAACAACAGCGGCAGCAGCAGAAGCGAAGCCGTCAACCCCACAAGAAGCATAACGGATACTAAATTGAAAAACCTATCCATCTATGTCGAATCTCCAAAACATCCCTTCATCATCCTCCATTTTCGAAACCCGACAAGCCTTCAATTCATAAAAATACAAAATACATCTGCAAACCTCATAATCTCTCTTGGCGGAAATGGAAATGGGGAGATGGTTTATATAGATAGAAAGGGAGGAGGGGTTGGCGTCAAGCCGTCTTTCGTTAAGGGTCACAGTCTATATGATACTAATATAAGGCGTTTCAGGAGAACGTGCATTTTAAATGCACCGCCGTCCACTTTTATCCACAGAGATTCATGTATTAGATAGATTCAGTAATGCACTAGAATACGTTTCGCTGATTGACGAGTCTGTCTACTACTAAAAGTGGTGGCGGCGGACATTCGGTTACTTGAAGTCTCGTACGTTTGGCTGACTGACTAGTCTACTACTAGTCAGTCGTGGAGCCAGGATTCTCACGCTGGGAGGCTAACAATGGAGGTTTGGGAAGCGTAGCCCCATAAATATATATATATATATATATTTTTTTTATGAGTGCTAGCCCAGTCGATTTACTCCAAAAGTTTCTATAGACGCAAAAGTAAGCATAACGCGCGAAGTTGTTTGATATTTTAACACATTAAAAAAAAATTTACCGGAAATGTTTGGCATTTGTAGCCAACAAGTTGCGTTTTTGGATTTTTTAATTTTTTGTGAGGGAAGTTTGTGGGCCATTGCGTTTGTTCGCGTTGGTTTGTAAGGAATATATATATATATTTTTCGGAAGCTTAGGTGAGCTAGAGCCTCTTGTCCCTGGGTCTGACTCTGCTCCTCTCCCAAGTTACACCCTATTAATAATATATGAATTTGGGGAGGGGGGGTTAGCCTTCCTCCATCCCTCGGCTCTGCCCCTCTCCCAGGCTATGTTCCTATTAGTAATTTCAGCCTCCCTGGCCCAATGTGGCTCCTCCCCTGCTACTAGTACTAGGAGTGTACATGGGACCTATTTTTTATGGTGGTGGGTCTCTTTAAAATCCCGTGCCCTAAGAGCACGATCTCTGCCCTAAGATGGTCTCAGTAGCAAAGTCCATAAAAAAAGAGCCTAAATTTTCAAACCCGGCCCTAACCCTAAACACTTGATCAACAGTGAAAGTAGAATTTTTTTGACCAGGCTGCTGGCTGAATTGACACTCCAGTCGGACACGAAATTTCCACTTGGGACCCACCATTTCCAATAACAATGCACAAGGGATGTTTAGTACAGTTTAGTCTCATGTTTTTTGTTGTGTTTCTAAGAAAACTGGTACGTGGGGGCACCGCGTTATTTCCTATTGGAGACTATGGTGTTGAGCAGTAACCAGCGAATACAAGATTCGCTCCCCCCAGATATTCACCAACCTTTTCTGGAATCCTTTGAGGGTCGAAAACCACACACTAAACCCGTGAGTCCTAGACCATACTAATTTCTTTTGAGTATGGTAAGTATACTCTCATTTCATACTAAGACTAATCAATTTTAATAATAAAAACAAAGAGAAATGTTAACTTAGACGCAAAATTCAAATTTATTCCATACTCTATCATATTAAGAAAACAAATTTAATAGTTTGCACTAGTTTTTAGGGTAACATAGAAATGTAGGACACTTATTGTTACAAGTGAGAATTGAAGTCTGTAACCTCCGGGGGTGTAGCCCAGTGATCGAAGGACGAACCGTAGACCTGGAGGTCTCGAGGTCGATTCCTTGGCTCCCCTCAATATTGGTTGTATGGGGGGAGGGTATTCACTATGCAACACTTGAGACTAGTCTGAGTCTTTAAGGGTCAAGATATCCGCGTTTAAAAAAAAAAACAAAAAAGAGTCTACGTATAGGCTAGCATTTGTCTAAAACAAATAACTTTTGTGGGGGCTTACATTGACACAAAAACTTTTATTTTATATCAAAAAGAAAATAGGAAGAGTGAAAACCTTTTGAATTGTTAGCAATTTTTTTTTTTTTTTGACTAACTTTGAGTCCATATAAGGTTTCTGCCTAGAGATAGGCCTTTCCAGTGAGATGGATTGGGTTTAGCCTCATGTGAATCGAGTTTGTGTCGGCCTATGTGAGTGTGTGTGCAACCATTCTCACAAAAAGAAAAAAAAAATGTGAGTCAACCAATGCAAATAAATTAGAGTTTAAATACCAGTTGAGTTTTTTTTCAAAGCATTTGGGGGAGCTCCCCTTCTCTATTGTAAATTAATGCCAGTTCAATATAATGAGGGGCGGAGCCAGGGGGGCCTGGGGCACGTGCCCCCCCCTCCCCCCCCCCCCCCCCAAACTTTTGAAGCATGGGGTATGGAGGTGGGTGGAGATCGAATCACATCCAAATTACAATTGAACTCGGAGAGAGTTGAATCACACCCACAGGCCAACATGTGTCCCTTTTGACCCTTATAAACTGTGGTTAAGATTTACTAACCTTAACTTTAGTTTTCTTTTTTTGCAATATATTAAAAAATATTAACCTTAAGGGTTAAAAAACCTTAACCATAGTTTAATATTTTTCTTAAAATTAAGGTTATATTATTGAACCCTGAGAGTTAGTGAATCTTAACCACAATTAATAAGAGTTAAAAGGGACACATGTTGGTCTGTGGGTGTGATTGAACTCTCCCCGAGTTCAATCGCGATTAGTTGTGACTCAATCCCAGGTGGGTGCCTCCTCATCTTTTGATTTTTTTTAAAATATAGTTTTCTAAGGATTTAGAATCCTCTACTGTTATAACCTGACTCTTTGGAGTCTGGTTACACCCCATAGGTCAACACATGTCGGTCCTTTTAATACCTCTTAATTGTGATTAAGATTCATTAACCCTTAGGATTTAACCACCTAACCTTTGTTTTTAGAAGGAAAAAAATATAACAAAAATTAACTGTAAAGGTTAAAGTTGTTAGCTAGAGTTAAAAAGACTTTTGTGTTATAACTAGACTCCAATTTGTCATGGGCCAGCTGTCCCATTAAATTTTCAAATTTTTAAAAAAAAACTATTTTGTTTAATTATTTATCATTGGATAAGTGGGCAACTACTCATAAAACTTTTCAAAAAAATTTAAATTATATTATTTAATAGGGCATAGCTATAGAACAAGGGAACAACTACTCTTGTAAAACAAGGAGAAACATTACCTATTAGATATGTACAAAATGACCCACAAACTTAATTGTTAAAAAAAAAAATTCCGAGGGCCTCCAAAGGTTAATTACTCCTTTGTGAAGAAGAGTTAGTGGGTTAAAAAAACAACAAACAAAAAAAAAACCTACACATGCAGGGCCCACTAGTTAAATTATAGGTTAACTCAGCCTTAGTCAGGTGCAAAGGGCATTCCTCGTTGGGTGGCAGGTCTGGGGCTCAAGACCCCTCAAGTAGCTATCTTTTTCTCTTATTAGAAAAAAGGAAAATTATGATTATTTTTTTGAGCCCCGGTCAAATTACGAATTGAGCCGCTAAAAGAGATTTTGACATTTGCTTTTGCGAAACTTTGGACATGCCTTAGGTGCCACAAAATATTTTTTTTGAGGGATTTTTTTTCAATACACTTGGGGTATCTATTGTTACAATACCCATATATCCCAACCATCCAATCTAAAGATGGACGGTTGGGATGTGTTTATAAGTTGGTTAATGAGTTGAGTATTTTTGCATGGTTTTTTTATGCAAACAGTTTGCATAATAGGTAACCGGTGAGTTGAGAAGTTGGAGGGAAACTCTTTGCTCTCTCTCGTTGCTCTCTCTCGCCGAGCTCTCTCTCTCTCTTTGCTCTCTCTGGCTTTCTGAATTCCATTTGGTATGGAAGTTTTCCTCTCTCTCGCTTTCTCAATTCCATTTGGTATGGAAGTGGCAGAGCTATCTCTCTCTCTTTGCTCTCTGAAAACCGAGCTATCTCTCTTTCGTTGCTCTCTTTCTCTCAAGTCCATTTGGTATTGAAGGTGGAGAGGAGAAAGTTTCTTTTTACAGAGCGCTCTCTCTCTTTGCTCTCTCTAATATTGGTCTTCTTCCTTTGAATAACATTTCTTTCTCTCAACCCCATTTGTTATCCAAGGTGGTGGGACAATGTAGATGATGGTGAACACTAAACCTCCTTATTCTTCTTCCAATTCTTACTCCTTTAGAAGGACAAACTTGTGTTTTGAGGGGTAATTAGGTGTGAGCACTTAACTTGTTATTTGTATTCTGAATAAAAACATTTATTTTTACTCCTTAGTCTAATTACAAACTCATTTACAGCATACATACTTGAAATTTTAGGGGAAATTAGGTGTTAATAATGATCAGTTGCTTTCCATTGTTATGGACATAATTGTACAATCATTTACCAATACGTGGTTTGAAATTAATGAAATAGAAATGCTACATTTAAGTCTCAATGTTCCGTATATGCAAGGTGGTGGTTAATTATGTTAAAATATCAAAATCTCCACGTGTTGCACCTATTCTCGTGTCTCTAGAAAATTAGAAGTTATTGCAATTGGGCTAAAAGACTTCTCTTAATGAAAAAATCGAATTTGAGCTACTTGGAGTTGCACCCTCCTCAATAGAGTTGCACCCAAGGTGTTTTTCACTCATTGGGAGACATTTAATACTTTCATCCGAAAAAATTGGGTCATCTTTAAGGAAAATCCGAATTTGGACCCTTGATGTCAACTTGGGTGTGTTTACGAGGCCATAGGGCTATTTGGAGTTGCACCTCAGTTGCACCCTCCTCAATAGAGTTGCACCCAATGTGTTTTTCACTCATTGGGACACATCTAACACTTTCATCCGAAAAAATGGGGTCATCTTTATAGAAAATCCGAATTTGTACCCTTAATGTCAACTTCGGTGTGTTTACAAGCCCATGGAGCTAGTTCGAGTTGCACCTTAGTTGCACCCTCCTCAATAGAGTTGCACCCAAGAGTTTTTTCACTCATTGGAATACATTTAACACTTTCATCATAAAAAATGAGGTAATCTTTAAGGAAAATCCGAATTTGGAATATTAGGAGCAATTTGGGTGTGTTTACGAGGGCTTAGGGATATTTTGAGTTGCATCTCAGTTGCACCCTCCTCAATAGAGTTGCGCCCAAGGTTTTTTTCACTCATTGCGATATATTAAAGTCTTTCATCAAAGAAAATGGGGTCATCTTTCAGGAAAATCCGAATTTGGAACATTAATGTGAACTTCGGTGTGTTTAAGAGGTCTTAGGGCTAGTTCGAGTTGCACCTCAGTTGCACCCTCCTCAATAGAGTTGCACCCAAGGTTTTTTTCACTCCTTGGTAAATATTTAACCATTTCATCAAAAAACATGGGGTCATTTTTAAGGAAAATCCGAATTTGGACCCTTAATGTCAACTTGGGTGTGTTTACGAGGCCATAGGGCTATTTGGAGTTGCACCTTAGTTGCACCCTCCTCAATAGAGTTGCACCCAAGGTTTTTTTAACTCCTTGGTAAACATTTAACTATTTCATAAAAAAAAATGGGGTCATCTTTAAGGAACATCCGAAATTGGACCTTTAATGTCAACTTCGGTGTGTTTACGAGGCCATTGAGCTAATTCGTGTTGCACCTTAGTTGCACCCTCCTCAATAAAGTTACACCCAAGGGTTTTTTCACTCATTGGGATACATTTAACCCTTTCATCATAAAAAATGAGGTCATCTTTAAGGAAAATCCGAATTTGGAGTATTAGGAGCAGTTTGGGTGTGTTTACGAGGGCTTAGGGCTATTTTGAGTTGCATCTCAGTTGCACCCTCCTCAATAGAGTTGCACCCAAGGTTTTTTTTACTCATTGCGATATATTAAAGCCTTTCATCAAATAAAATTGGGTCATCTTTCAGGAAAATCCGAATTTGGGACATTAATGTGAACTTCGGTGTGTTTACGAGGCCATAGGGCTATTTGGAGTTGCACCTCAGTTGCATCCTCCTCAATAGAGTTGAACCCAATGTGTTTTTCACTCATTGGGACACATTTAACACTTTCATCCGAAAAAATGGGGTCATCTTTATGAAAAATCAGAATTTGTACCCTTAATGTTAACTTGGGTGTGTTTACGAGGCCATAGGGCTAGTTCGAGTTGCACCTCAGTTGCACCCTCCTCAATAGAGTTGCACCCAAGGTGTTTTTCGCTCATTGGGACACATTTAACACTTTCATCTGAAAAAATAGGGTCATCTTTAAGGAAAATCCGAATTTGAACCCTTAATGTCAACTTCGGTGTGTTTACAAGCCCATGGAGCTAGTTCGAGTTGCACCTTAGTTGCACCCTCCTCAATAGAGTTGCACCCATGGGTTTTTTCACTCATTGGGATACATTTAACACTTTCATCATAAAAAATGAGGTCATCTTTAAGGAAAATCTAAATTTGGAGTATTAGGAGCAATTTGGGTGTTTACGAGGGCTTAGGGCTATTTTGAGTTGCATCTTAGTTGCACCCTTCTCAATAGAGTTGCACCCAAGGTTTTTTTCACTCATTGCGATATATTAAAGCCTTTCATCAAAGAAAATGGGGTCATCTTTCAGGAAAATCCGAATTTGGAACATTAATTTGAACTTTGGTGTGTTTAAGAGGTCGTAGGGCTAGTTCGAGTTGCACCTCAGTTGCACCCTCCTCAATAGAGTTGCACCCAATGTATTTTTCACTCCTTGGTAAACATTTAACCCTTTCATCAAAAAACATTGGGTCATCTTTAAGGAAAATCCAAATTTGGACCCTTAATGTCAACTTCGGTGTGTTTACGAGGCCATGAAGCTAGTTCGAGTTGCACCTCAGTTGCACCCTCCTCAATAGAGTTGCACCCAAGATGTTTTTTACTCATTAGGACACATTTAACACTTTCATCCAAAAAAATGGGGTCATCTTTAAGGAAAATCCGAATTTGGACCCTTAATGTCAACTTGGGTGTGTTTACGAGGCCATAGGGCTATTTGGAGTTGCACCTCAGTTGCACCCTCCTCAATAGAGTTACACCCAAGGTTTTTTTGACTCCTTGGTAAACATTTAACCCTTTCATAAAAAAATATGGGGTCATCTTTAAGGAACATCCGAAATTGGACCCTTAATGTCAACTTCGGTGTGTTTACGAGGCCATGGAGCTAGTTCGTGTTGCACCTTAGTTGCACCCTCCTCAATAGAGTTGCACCCAAGGGTTTTTTCACTCATTGGGATACATTTAACCATTTCATCATAAAAAATGAGGTCATCTTTAAGGAAAATCCGAATTTGGAGTATTAGGAGCAATTTGGGTGTGTTTACGAGGGCTTATCGACCAGACTTTTACGATCGATCGTACAATACCGTACAATCGATCGTAAATGGAACCATGTATTTGACCAAATGAAAGCGACTCCCCAATCGTTCGTAGTTATTCTACGATCGTTCGTAGGTGTTCAACGATCGTTCGTAGGTGTTATACGATCGATCGTAATATAAACAGAAAGTTTGCCTCTTTACTGTGATTCTACAATCGTTCGTAGATATTCTAAGATCGATCGTAAACGCAACAGAGAGTTTGCCTCTTTTCTGTGATTTTACGATCGTTCGTAGGTATTCTACGATCGATCGTAAAATGAACAGAGAGTTTGCCTCATTACTGTGATCTTATGATCGTTCGTCGGTGTGCTACGATCGATCGTAACCCCGAAATTTATTTATTTTTTTTAATATTAAAACTGGAGGGTGGGACTCGAATTTGGCCAAATGTATTCCAATGAGCGAAAAAAACCTTGGGTGCAATTTCATTGAGGAGGGTGCAACTGAGGTGCAACTCGAACTAGCCCTAAGGCCTCGTAAACACATTCAAGTTGACATTAAGGGTCCAAACTCGGATTTTCCTTAAAGATGACCTCATTTTTTTTGATGAAAGGCTTAAATGCATCCAAATGAGCGAAAAAAACCTTGAGTTCAACTCAATTGAGGAGGGTGCAACTGAGGTGCAACTCGAACTAGCCCTAAGGCCTCGTAAACACACCCAAGTTGACATGCAACTCCATTTGGTCCCTAAGCCCTCGTAAACACACCCAAGTTGCTCCTTAGACTCCAAATTCAGATTTCCCATAAAGACGACCCTATTTTTTTTTATTAAAGGCTTAAATGCATCAAATGAGTGAAAAAAACCTTGGGTGCAACTCTGTTGAAGACGGTGCAACTGAGGTGTAACTACAACTAGCCTATTCGGCATTCCAAAATACACCGAAGTTGCACCTAGGAGTCCAAAATCCAATTTTTCTTGATACTCGATTGAGCGAGTTTAAATCGGTTTTTACTCATACATCATGTCGTATTTTTGTGTCATTTTTCTCTCGAGCAAGATTTATGGTCGCTCGAGCGAGCATGGTTTTGTTGTGACTCAAATACCAGTTGCGAAGTTATATCCCATCTGTTCGAGCGTGATTTATACCTGCACGAGCGAGAATACACAGAATTACTAATTTTCCCAGATTCAGCTAGTGATATGTTTTTCCTTTCATGATACCCCCCAAGGAACATTGGCGCATGCTTACAATGTCATTCTTTGTGACTTTTACAAGATTGCATGATATAATTATATAATTATGAACATTTGGTTGGGACTGGCACTTGCAAAATAAAAAATTTCATATAAATGTCTACTATAAAAATCATATACAAGACAACTCTATTGAATCCTTGAACAATTCAAATTTTACAAGGGCTGACACCGTTACAAAGCCTTTCCCCAAAAATTTTATACAACATGTCACCCCCTATCTACCATTACAATGCCCATTCTCTCTCTATGCTGCTTATGTTTTCCTCCATTGCACCTTTGCTCCCAAACCACCATTCCAAGCAAAACACCTGGATGACGAGTCTTCTTCTTTCTGAGTCACAATTCAAACACACCAATATGAATAAGCATTTTGATATTGTTTGCAAATAAGTGATGCAACAAGCAATTTAAAATAGTATCACAACCCAAAGATGAAAAATCTATTATTTGAATTAGTATGATAACCCAAGGATGACAAATCTACAATTTCGAATAGTATCACAATCCAACAAACAATTCCCATCCGTCATCACCTTAATGTCAAAGACAATTCCTCTAATCTACATGCATGCAATAATGGCTCACTCCTTATGCTTGGTATATACAAAACTAGGACACTCCTATTTCTAACCAACAATATTCAACGGCTGCTCTTACCTTGAAGTTGAAGTGAGGTGACTGAAAGGAAAAAATATCACCAACAACAATGGTACCCTTATCGCGGACATTCCTACAAAAACACCAAACATGTTTGGTGGATATAGCAAGAAAATCTCATAGATTATCCTCAATAAATAACAACATTCTTACTCGATTTAGTGGAGATAGCAATAGAGACACAACTATCTTATCCCTGTAGGCTTCAATATCTCCTTACTTGCGAATACAAATTTATCATTAATTAATAACAGAAAAATCAGCGTGTATGTAACACCCGTTAAACATGAAGTCATACTTCACTGAATGAGATACTGTTAGGCTGTCCATTCCAGTACTCGATGTAGCCGATCATAAATATCCCGCAATCCGTACTGTAAAATGCCAACATTATAACGATGACCCCAAAATGATTTAAACAAATACTTAGATATAAAAAGACTCATTGAGGGGATTTATCACGAGTTTTGTTGTTGTGGTACGCTCTTCTCGTATTCACAATCCCAATCTCTAAAATTATAAGAATGACCACCTTCCAATTGTTTCCCTTCAAATACATATTCTAATCCCGCCAACTGAAAAATCAATGAATGATGAAGGTTATATAACATCACTGAATAAAATTATATGTTTATTTTTTTTACTTACAAGTGTGCGTATTTCTAGTGCAATTTTTTCAGTCCGGCGTGGTCTCATTGAATCAAGTATTGTAACCTTCTTACGAAGGAGGTCAACCTCTACCAAATACCAATGGACCCCACTCCGATTTACGGGTATAAAGACCTATAAAATACGAATGCAGAAATATTACAATTGATTCCATTTTTAATGTAAAATAAGTTGTAAATTTGTTAAACATGCGAAGAAAAATAAGGTGTACCCTATCACTCTCATAGATGTCAAAGCCAGCGGAGTTTGTGTGAACAGGGACCCCAGAAGAAAACTTCCGCTCCATCACACATTTTCTCATGAATTGGTGTAGATGGGAGGACCCATAATAGGTTCTCTTCTGATGTGGAGGTCCCCATTCACGTTGTTGGTTGTCAAGTATGCGCATATATGCATCAATAACCTACAAAATAAAGATAATGGGTTATAATTTTCATCTTATGTTACGACCAGAGTTATTATTATTTAACATGCATTGTTGATAGACTCACCATATCATCCAACAGGCCACCGGGCTCTAATGTCTTAAAAGCAGCTCTGTAGACAAATGCCTCGTCTATGCATACCACGATATCACTGCATTTTTTAAGACAATAATTAATAGATTATATCCATACGTGTATAATGGTTTAAGACAATAATCAAATTAGTAGCTTACCTCATACTACGAATGCCATCACAACGTTGAGCATCATCAACTGCAGCTTTTTGAGAAGCAGTCAAGCTCAGAAAAAGGGAAGGCCGTGTTGGGTCTCGAGCAAGGGTAGAAATCACCTTTCGCAGCTTCATCCTCTGATGGGTCGGTAACTCCTCCGCATATGATTTATAACACTCTGTTTTATGGGGTCTACTCTTAACCCGATTATTAATTGCAACTCGTTTTGCCACTGTGCTACCTAACTTGTTCATCTCCTTTGAGTCAGATATCAAAGGATGGACGGCACCTAACAGGAACACGCAACAAATCTTAGTACTCAAAATTGGATTTTAGCACATGAATATAAAAATAAAATAAACTATACATTTACATACTTCGTTTCAAAGGACTTTCAGAAACATATATCGAGTCCTGTAGAGATCTTTTGTTGAACTCATTTTGAGTTGAGTTTTCTTTCTTAGCTAGCTGCTCTCGGAGGGTCTCAATAATAGTGTCCTATGTAGCAATCTTCTGGCGAAGATCCTCAATAACAAATGACATTTGGGTATCGTGCAGCTCCCTCCGTGTAAGTTCTTTCTCTACTTCAACACGCCAAGCTGCTTGCTCACCAACAACGCGTTGCAAGTCTGAGATTTGCTCCAACGCTTTTGATAAGAGTTCTGTCATGTCATTATGCTAATCCCAAGTGGAAAATTATCAAATTAGTTATAGTTCCATAAGACATCAATTAAGATTCTTGAAGTTTAGTAAGGTGCATCAACTAAAATGGAGGTGAGGTGCACACATGCAAATGCTCATCTCTAACTCCGGAAGCTAAATTAGGCAACCCTTCAGAAGACACCAACAATGGGTGCTCATCCCCAAGCGTTTTTTCATCCACATTTGTAGACACATGACAAGGGACGATCTGCAATAACATTTCAGATTTAAATCACACATACAATTAATGATGATAACCGCAATACTAATGTGACGAGAATCACCTCCTTAACCGAATTCTCAGCCCCATCCTTAGGAAGTCTTTTCAATAATCGCTTCACTTCCCTCAATTGTTTTTCTTTAACAGTAGGATGAAGGTATAACACCAGCTCTTTAGGTTCCATAAGGTACTTTTCCCTTAAATTGAACATTTCTTCTGTCCAACTTAAGAACCGCGGGATTTGTTGTCTTAACAACTTCTTCTCACCCTCTTGTATTGGCCCCACATGCTCCATGTACCAATACTAGTTAATAGAAAAGGATATCAGGATTTAATGCTTATGAATCAATATTACAATGTTTAAAAATTCACTACAAAATTAATGGCCTTCAGCGTCACCTTTTTAACGGCGTTTAGCAAAAAATGCCTCTAAAGGACACAAACAGCGGCATTTTAATTGAAACGTCGCAGATAGAAAAGCGGGAATGATGTACCGCGGCATTTTTTTCATAAATGCCGCTATTGGTGCACCATTAACGGCATTTGTTTAAAAAACGCCGCGGAAAACATGAACATTTAAGGGCATTAATGGCGTTTATTAAAAATGCCGCTAAAGGCGGTTTTAGGGCCCCAACTTTTCCCTTTTCCCTCTTCTTTTCCTCTTTCCCTCCATTTTCCTCTCCTCCTCCCTGCTCCATACTCCTCTGTGCTCCCACCTCCGGCTCCATCCTCGGCTTCGACCACCTCCGGCTTGGTGCTCCTCCGGCTCCGACCACCTCCGGCTTCGTGCTCCTCCGGCGCTGCTCCGACCACCTCCTGTGCTGCTGCGGCTCCATCCTCTGCTCACCTGCACTGCTGCTCCGACCATCTCCTAGGGTTTGCAGATTTCGATCACCATTGATAAAGGTAACTCTTATGATTCTGCTGATTTGATGAGGTTTTTTATATTTAGGTATCAAGATTTAATTTCTATCATGCGCTGTTTCTATAGGTTTTCGTGTGGTTTTGTGATTTATATTCATATATGATGATCGGTATACGTGATTGTGTTTCTTTCTGGTTTTTTTTGAGCTGGGTTTCTGTTTTTCTTTGATTTGGGTTGATGTGATTTTGGCTGTGAAAAATCTGGGTTTCTTTTGCTGGATCCTTGTCGGGTTGCTTCATTTGTTTGGAATTATTGATTTCTTCTGTATGTATATGATTGGTTTATGCTTATTGGTGTTGAATTTGTTCTCTTTTGGTTAGTGGATCGATTGAGGGGGTTATTTTAAATTGATTTCACTGATTTTCTCTATTTTGGTTTCTCAATCTGTTTGGGGCTTTTCTCCGATTCAATTCTCTTTATTCGGTTCTCTTGATTTCTTCTTTCCCATCTGGGTTTCTCTGTTTCTTGGGTTATCTCTGTAGGTTTCAGGGGTTCTATTTGATTCCATCTTGGTATATTCGTTTCTCTGTATTTTCATCTGCTTCTCCTTATTTCTTCTAACATGCTTTTCTTGGTTTTTTTGTTTCTGTTATTCTCTGGGTGTTTGCATTCCAATATTCATGGAATGAACTTTCTTGGGATTTGGCTTCATCAGTAATAACCCTAACATCCTCTCCTCTCTCTCGGTCTCCTCTAACACGATTGTTTTATGATAGAGATTTGATTTTATGATCTTTGGTTTGAAGTGGTTTTCTACATCTGGGTTTCTGATTTTAAGTGCTGGATTTTTTAAAATTGGATTTTGGAAAAAAGGGGAAACATTGATAGTTTAAATTTTTTTAAGAAGGGGAAAAGCTAAGTAAGGGCTTTTATTTTGCCGAGTTGATTGAGACTTCAAGGATTTGTCTGATCTCTAGTTCTAAATTTTAAAAATATCCCAAATGATTTAGAGTTTGTAGGCTTCCGTTTTCCACGATCCTACTCTGTAATCTGTATTGAATGGACCATTATTATTCTGTATTGAATGGATAAAATTCTATTGTGTACAATAGAATTTTTTTGAAAATTTGCTATTGTACTGTGGGTATTTTGAGTATTGAGCTGTGTTTACTAATAATAATAATATTAATATTCCACCTAGGGTTTTATGAGAGATTGTTGACTTCGTGAGAATGGAGAAGAGAGAGAAGAGAAACATAAAATGATAAAATCCTAATATCCTGTGCTGTGTTTTCCGCCTGAAATTAATTAGATTTGTTTATTAATTTTCAACAACCTAGACTTTCCAACTGTTGGATCCCCAAACAACCTGTTAATTGAAATTACGTAAATTACACTTTCTACATGGTAACCATTTGACGTTAGCACTACCAGCTGCAATTTAGACAGCAGCAAGGGTGCTGTTTTGGATTTATGATTCGCTTGCCTACATGTGAACTCTGATTCCAAAAAAGAAAAGTTCAGCTCTTTAAACTTAGCTGGATTCCTCATTTCCATTTCTGCTACACGACCTTTGACTCTATTTTCATTTACAATATATATTGATCTGTCATAAATTTGGGTTGTTATCAAGTACAGGAGAGTTTGGGCATGCTACATTAACCCAGAAATGATGGATTCTTTATATTAATTTCACATAAGTTAGAGAACTCATAAAAGGAAGAAATTAGCTTACCTTCTCTATTTTGTGTTGATGATCCTTTGAGATCTTGGTATTTCTCTTTTGATATTGTTTTGTCAAGATCAGTACTTAGGGTTCTTGAAAAGATTTTGAATAAATGTTCGACCTTTAACCATGCTTCGATTGTTGTTACTGGAAATTACTGTACTTCGTTTTGTTGGAACCTTTGAGATCACCATCTAGGGTTTTTATGGAGAAATCGGACCAATGTGTGATATTTCTGAGTATTTTTGTGGTATTGCGTGGTCTAATTCTTGTGTTTTTCCTGAGATTATTAGAAAACACTGCATTTTTCTAGGTTGTTGCTTCAATATGATCTGGGGTGATAGGGTTTGCGTGGAGGAATTTTCTAGGTTATTGCTTCAATATGATCTGGGGTGATAGGGTTTGCGTGGAGGAATTTAGGTCAAATATCGTACTTCAAGTTGTTTGTTTTGCTTTTCAATATCACTGTTTAACTTTCTTGATCTTTTTCACTATCACTGTTCAAGTTGTTGATTTCTCTTACTATCTTTCAAGTACATTAGAAGCATCTTTCAAATTGTTACTTTACTGAAGTAACTGTATATGATTTCATTTTGATCTTTTTATCTTCAGAACTATTTTCTAGGTTTTTTTTTTTTGCTTGATCTTCTTCCTCTTTAAATTTTTTGGATTTGTAGAAATTTCTGTAAGAATGAATGATTTTCTTGTATATGGCTAGGCTAGATATCTCCACATTTTTCTTACATGACTTCAGGAAAATGTGTTGGCTTACTGTATCGGAATTTGTCTATGATTCTGTGTAGTTCTTCATCCATTTGTCTGAATTTGAAGTCAAGAAGACTGGGTTTTTTGTTTTGTAAATTTGAGAATTAGTCCTCATTTATTTTCTCTTCGCTGCAGCCTGGTGTTGGGCATTTAGGAGTCCCGTTTCTCTGTCATCCCAGTAGCAGAGAATGATCTAGTTGGCTTTCAGCTGTGATTTTTGTTGATCTAGTTGGCTTTCAGTTGCTAGTTCAGAGCTTTTGCTCTAATAGCCTTCTTTATGTTTTTATTTTAAATAGAATTACTTCCATTATAGCAGTGTTTCCTCCAAAGCCTTCCATGCTTCAAGTACTGAAGCAATTTGAAAGATGTAGCGATACCCGCGTTTAAAGGCGTAGATATGAAAGAGGGAAGGGGGGAGACACAACTATTGGTGCACGTTAGCTAGGACAGCTAAATGATCACCTAAACCTAGCCATCTTTGCAATACCGATACACCTACAAAGACTCCTGCCTAATACATACATTACCCAATGAAAATAACTTGCGAAATGATGAGAATCCATGGCTTTACTTGACGCAAGAGGCGGGGTGTGGCTCAGTCTCACTTGGATCGGTTACACATACCCAATATTTATTTATTTATTTATTTTGTTGGAAACACTTATAATCATTGATGGTGCCGTATTGCGTGTAAATTGAAAACATTTATTAAGAGACGGGACTTACATAGCAACTTGTAGTTCTTCAGTATTAAGAGGGTCACCCTTGTGAGTTTGCATGTGCTGTGTGTGTGTGAGTGAGTGGGTGGTGTGAGTCTTTCCTTGTATTTGCCTTCAGTCATTGCCTTGTGGTATGATTGAGTTTACCAAAAAAAAACCAAAGCCTTAGGGTAAGTGTTTAGTCCCACATCGGGTAACTACTCGAGCATGTTGTCCCATATAAGTTCCTTAGCGCCTCAAACGGTTGGTACCCGTTTTGAGGAGCTCTAGGGTGAAGCTTACATGGGCTGCATGTGTGTGTGTGTGAGTTTGCATGTGCTGTGTGTGTGTGTGAGTGAGTGGGTGGTGTGAGTCTTTCCTTGTATTTGCCTTCAGTCATTGCCTTGTGGTATGATTGAGTTTACCAAAAAAAAAAAGAGGGTCACCCTTGTAAAAAGCCTAGATATTTACAGCCAAAATAACTTATGCGAATCGCAAACATCTGTTGAAGTTTCTCCTCTCCATTAAAATTCAAACTGATGACAAAAAAGTCATTGTAGAGCCCGAAGTGAACCTTCCTTCCATTCCTCCGTTAACTTTCCCTAACCTACAAGGAACTTGACTTGACTTCAAAGCTGTCCCATGATCGAATCTCTAGTTGGGTTTCTCTTATTTCACCCATTTACGGTGTTGTTGAGATGTGATCTTTGATCTCTATCTTGGACTGAGATCTCAGTAAAAGCTCTATTGTTTTCAGGCGTTCTCGAGTTGGTTTCTGTGAATCTGGCCGCCAACACCTTGATTTCTTTTTCTGTTGATTTGGGCTAGAGCAACAGAAAGCTCGGGTTCCAGTATAGGGATTCTCGTCATTTGAAGCCATGGCTTCACTGATTTCCCCTTTTTCTAATTGATGAGTTTAGATTTATTTGGTGTTTCCTATCAATTTTGAATTCCTTGGAGGAAATTTGGGTCTGATTTTGGAGGGGTTCATTTCAAGCTGGAATATTCGCACATGGAGTTGATAATTTTAAACTTTTAATTATATATATATATATTTGAGATCGACGAGAGAGAAGAAATAGAGTCATGCGTCCTCTTTTTTGGTAATTGGATGTAATAAATTTCATTGATGACTATTATTTGATCTAGAAATGTTCAAAAGTAATCTAAAAATGCAAGCTTGTGAATGCATTTTTTTAGTGAATTTGATGTTCACTAAATTTGTCTAGTCATTCTTCAGTTTTGATCTAGATAGTTGTTTCAGATGATGATTTCTTTTTTTAGCATTAGTATTGATGTTCTTAAAATGAAAATAAACATAGAGTTATTATATTTAAATTGGAAGTTATCTTTTTATCTACCTCCATCTATTTTGTTGTTCAGCGTAAATGGGTCTAAAACTTCCATGTTTGGGTAAGGTTTAGCTAAACAGGGAAGAGATCCTTTTATTTCTTTTGATGCATGTTGTGCTTTCTAGGTACGAAGTCGTGATAACGGCATGATACATGTCATCACACCATTGGGCTGCATAATTGTTACCACAGGTTATGTTTATAAGAAACTTAGGGGCTTGTGGTCTATGTTAAATGTTTAAACTGCTAATTAAAAGTGTTTATTTACTAAGTATTGACTGTGTTGGCTTAAGTTCGTACTCATGCATGCATTAAACCTTAGATCTCCCGTTCAAGAATCATTGTGTGACAAGTGCATTTCTTGTATCACCTATTTGGACGGATTAGTTGTAAACTATGTCGTTTAGTTCTCTTGCGGGGCTAAATGCTGGTTAACAACTTTTCGGTCTTGTTTGTGATAAAATGTATTTGTCTGTATATGATTCTTGAATTATCCGGTTGGACAGTTTGGGAATGCATAATCTCCAGTGTAGTCAGTTGCTCATGGTTGGTCCAAATTGAGGAAAATTTTGTCAGTCGTTTCTCTTGTTCTCTGGGTACATACTTAGACAATGTGGCATGCATGCTTTCCCCTAGTCTAAGTTGTGTACTTAGAGAACCATAGAGAAATGCTGCCGAAATTTCCTTGAAATGGAACAAAACACTTGAGCTATTGACTTCTGGGGATTATGCATTCCTGAATGGGATAGGAACACCCCACCCGTTAGAAGAGGAGTTGATAATGATAGGAAGCATGCATGTATATATATGATTGTGTAGATGGTCAAGTAATTGACACATGTTTTATTAAAACTTACTGATGTGATAAACTTTTGTTATTTCTCAGAATAACAAACGAAGACGGACTTATAAATCTAATCTTATAACTCATGGATAAGAGTTGGATTGGAATGTCAAGGTACTTTTATCTATAAGTTTTTATGAAGTATCAAATTAATTATGTATTGTTAGTATCTAAGCAATTGTGAATGCAATTGTTGTATTACATAGGATGTCAAAGGAATATATAGAAGGGGTAAAGCAGTTTATACAGTTTGCATTAGCTCGTGGAGCGACTAATAACAATGGCAATATAAAGTGTCCGTGTCCCAAATGCAACAATGTGGTTTACCAAGATAGACTTACAGCTTTCGACCATATGATATGTAATGGATTCGACTTGAATTATAAAATCTGGTTTTATCACGGGGAAGACATATTGCAACACACACCTGCTGTCCAAGTTTCTCAAAATCCTTATGTGCAAGACAGACATAATGAGATGGAAGATATGGTGCACGATGTGTTCAGGTCCCAAACCAAGATGAGGCTACTAGTAGTCGGGATTCCAATCCTGAGTCTGATAGATTTTTCCAATTGATAAGGGATGCGGGACAGCCTTTGTATCCAGCATGTACGAAACACACCAAGTTGTCTTTCATCGTAAGATTATATCACATTAAGTGTCTTAGTGGATGGAGCAATAAGTCATTCACTATGTTGCTTGAGTTGTTGAGGGAAGTACTCCCTGAGGGTACAACACTACCAGATACTTACTTTCAGACAAAAAAGGTGATGTCAGATTTGGGGCTTAACTATGATAAAATTGATGCCTGTCCTAATGATTGCATGCTTTACTGGAAAGAGTCTGCAAAGAAGCAAACATGTGACATGTGTGGTGAATCAAGATGGAAGGCAGGGGATGATCAAGCGGAACGCAAGAGGAAAACTCCGGCAAAGATTTTGCGTCACTTCCCATTAAAACCCAGGTTACAAAGGTTGTTCATGTCATCCAAGACTGCTACTGAAATGAGATGGCATGATGAGGATCGAACTAAGGATGGGATGTTAAGGCATCCTGCAGACTCACCAGCTTGGGAAAATTTGGATAAAAAGTATCCTTTGTTCGCCTCAGATGCTCGCAATGTCAGGCTTGGGTTGGCGAGTGATGGCTTCAATCCATTTAGGACGATGAGTATTGCTCACAGCACATGGCCCGTGGTTCTTATTCCCTATAACTTGCCACCGTGGATGTGTATGAAGCAGGCGAACTTTATTCTGTCCTTACTTATTCCCGGTCCCTCTGGGCCAGGAAATGCAATTGATGTTTACATGAGGCCTCTAGTTGAGGAGTTGAAGGACTTATGGGAGAATGGGTTGACAACTTATGATGCGTCAAAGAAGGAGACATTTGTAATGCGTGCGGCATTGCTCTGGACCATTAGCGACTTCCCAGGGTATGCCATGTTGTCAGGTTGGAGCACGAAAGGAAAGATGGCATGCCCTTCATGCCATAAGGACACTTGTAGCCGACACTTGTCTAAGAGAAAGAAGCAATGTTACATGGGGCACCGTCGTTTCTTAAAGCCGGATCACAAGTTTCAGAGGAATAGAAACTCTTTCGATGGCACTACAGAGTTCAGATGTGCTCCAACTCCAATCTCTGGGTCTGATGTGTTGTGTCAGTTGGAGGGTATTCCTTTCTCCCTTGGTAAGCAAACTGGGCAAACAGGACGAAGGCAGACGAGCCATGAGGATATGCCGTATAATTGGAAGAAGAAGAGTATATTCTTCGAGTTGCCATACTGGGAGCATAATTTGTTGAGGCACAACCTTGATGTAATGCATATTGAGAAAAATGTATGTGACAATGTGATTGGGACTTTGTTAGGTTTGGAAGGAAAATCTAAGGATGGTTTAAAAGCGCGTAACGACTTGGTTGAAATGGGAATTCGGCATGCACTTCACCCTCAGTTGCTGCCTGGCAGAAGCAAAGTTTATCTGCCCCCTGCATGCTTTTCGATGGACAAGAATGAGAAAGAGTTATTTTGCAAAGTTTTGAAGAGTGTGAAGGTTCCAGATAGTTACTCGTCAAATATTGCAAGACATGTCAATATCAAAGAGCGTAAAATTTATGGGCTAAAGAGTCACGATTCTCATGTTATAATGCAACAATTCCTACCACTGGCTGTGAGGAAAACATTGCCGAATAATGTAACTTCAGTCTTAATTGAATTGAACAACTTCTTTCTTGGTATATGTTCAAAATTCTGTCAAGTGGAGGATTTGAGACGGTTAGAGGAGAAAATTGCGCTTACACTTTGTTATTTAGAGAAAACTTTCCCACCGGCTTTCTTTGATATTATGGTGCACTTGCCTATACACCTGGCCGCAGAGGCAAGACTAGGTGGACCTGTACAATACCGGTGGATGTATCCTATCGAAAGGTATGCCTTCAATTATAATTTTATAGTTGTGTTCAAACTTCTTGTTATCGAGAATTTCTCTTATCTTAACAAAATTTAATTCATATAGGTACTTATATACACTGAAGTCTTATGTGCGCAATCGAGCCCGACCAGAGGGTTCCATTGCAGAAGGGTACTTGGCAGAAGAATGCATGACATTCTGCTCCACGTATCTAAATAATATGGAATCGAGATTAAACAGGCCGATGAGGAATGACGATGAAAGTGTAATAGGTAGTGCAGAGCCATATATCTTAAGTGACTTGGAATGGCAGCAAGCACATCGTTATGTGTTGATTAACTGTGATAAAGTCACAAAATATATAGAGTAAGAGCACAATCTTCATATATGTTGTTCGTTACTTATTTATTTTTATTTATTTTTACTTACAATGATTGGAAAATGATATTCTTTGCAGGCATCACATGAATGTACTTAAAATGACAAATCAAAGACCTAGAATGACCCCCCACGAAATCCAAAAAAAGCACACCACTGAGTTTGTTGAGTGGTTTAAGGGCTATGTAAGTCTTAACTTGTGAATTCTGCATAACACATTAGTTATGTTTTGATATATATATATATATATATATATTAATCCTATTTGGTCTTGAAATAGGTTCAAAGGTTACAAGATTCAGGTAATCCAGTTTCTGATGAGATTACATGTCTTGCATATGGTCCACGTAAAGTCACAAAAAAGTTTAAGGGCTACGTCATAAATGGATATCGGTTTTGTACTAAGGATAGAGAGTGAGGACGCAAAAGTCAGAATAGTGGTGTTGCGGTCAAAGCAACGACTACAAGCTATTCAACTTCTAAGGACAGAACCCCCAAGGTCACAGAGATCACCTACTACGGTCGCTTAACAGACGTAGTCGAATTGACGTATTCTGAAAGCCTTAAATTTGTATTGTTTAAGTGCGATTGGGTTGATGTGAAGTCACGGGGTAGCGGAATAAAGACCGATGCATTTGGGTTTAAGCTTGTGAACTTCACACGCTTGGTTCCAGCACACTTGGTGTCGAACAAACCCTATGTGTTGGCATCTCAGGCAGAGCAGGTATTTTACGTTCAAGATCCAACGGAAGAAGATTGGCATGTTGTCATCAAGACTAAACCAAGAGACTTCTTCGACATGAATGAAGATTCTGTTGTGGACGATAATGCATTCAGGGAGAACGAGCCCTTCGACGACCAACAATTAGATGACACTGAACATGATGATGACGGAGGTGTCGGTTGGGTGAGATTAGGAATTACTGGAGCAACTATTGATGCTCCTCCCCAAGTGTTACAACAACAGGCTTCTTCTTCCGAATCTAGTGATGCCGATGATGTTGAATCAATATATAGCGATGAAACATAATGATTTTTTTTGATGTAATGTAGAAGTATATATTCAAGAGAAAGGGGATAACCTCAGTGTACCAAGTAACAATTGTTCAATAATGATAGTGTCAATGGAAGGGATTTTTGTTGGAATTTATTTCTATTAATCTATTTCTATATTTTAATTGACTGCAACCTTTGATGCTAACTGCAATGAGTGCTCACCATTTTCTTATTTTACCTTATCCAAACTTCAGAAGTTGCTCTTAATGATATATTTATAGTATGTTAAGCTTGTATAATGAAGTTTGGCAGGTTAAGCTTGTATAATGAAGTTTTTGGATTAAACTGACGGTCAAAAATATGTTACAGCCTTGGTTTAATAGCTTGACTTGCTAAATCTCAACTCAACTTGATGTGTGGGAATAGTTTAGGCCAAGCTTGTATAATTAAACTATTTAGATGAAACTAATAGCATTTAACATGTCCTAACTTGGACTTAATTACTTGTTTCAACTTGGGTGGATGAGTGTAGATAAGTATTGGGCCAGGTTGATTTTATATACTTTTTACAGATATTGATGAACATGGCTTTATGGTTGTTTCCAGTGATAGTGAAATATAAGGTTAAAGTTATATAATTGTATCTAATGGTAATGGCGGTGCCACCATGCCAACTAAAGCTCTTTTGGTTATGAAATGAACTTCAAATTTTTCATTGAACAACATGTGTATGTAATTCCTGTTGCAGTATTTAGCCATCTAGTAAGTATTGATTAGCTATTGTTATGTACATGGGAAAGTAGGCCAGACATTGCTCATTTGCTCCACTGAGCTATCTCCATAGGATTTACTAACATAAGTCCCTGTACATGCTTGGGATGGTGCCAATCAGTTAGGATTCACAGTAATAAATTCCAAATGATTTTTTCCTTCTTCTGAATGTTGAGGTAAAAATGTAATCTTGTAAGCTTTTGGTATTTCGACAATGATATATGCTAGTCAGATCTCATGTCTTTGTACTTTAGATTCCTTTTCATTATGCATTTCTATCAGAAGCTAATATCAATATTTTGCAGATGGATCCTACAGACACTCCACCATCTCATTCGGGTAGCTCCTCCACACTTGCTACCGCGGCCACGAGGAAGGTCCGCGGTAAAGCAAAATGCATCGAAATACATAAGATGCCTGCAGGGAAGAAAAAAAAAGGTGAAAGTAAATGAGAGAGCACAACCTGTGGGTAAGAATGCACAACTTTTGGCTGGGTATTTGGGCAATATTGCACGAGATGCCCACTTACTTCGTATCGATGTCCGGAATTGGCGTGCGATGAGTGATGCGGATAAAACCCGTGGTTTGGAAGTCGCACGGGTGAGAACAAAATAAATAGGTCATTTATTATTAAAACACACTTATGTAACTAGTTGATATATGATTAATTTAACAACGTTTTTGCAGGAGAAGTTCGATTTCCCCCCTATCGCAGAGGACTTCGTTTTGAAGTCTTTGGGTAAGAAATGGAAGGACAGTAGGTCCTCAATGGGGAGAAAACTTTTTGATTTGGACGCCCCTCCTGCTGTCAACTATGAGCGGTGCCCCTCCGATATTCCCCCGGAGCAATGGCATACGTACGTCGACTACTTGTACACTGATGAGGCCCAGGTATATTTTATTTGAATGTTAATTATGCTTATATCGTTTTCAATTATCCCTTATCTCATATGATATATAAATGTAATATTGTAGAAACGGAAGGCAATGGGCAAAGCGAGTCGCGAGTCCCAAGAAATTCCTCATACGGCGGGCTCAAAGAGCTTCGCCAGAGTCAGAGAGGAGGAGGTATGTTCGGTTTCATTCTAATAATTTATATCACAATTTGATGCATATGGGTTAAAAATTTGTTTTTCTACTTTTGTCACTGCCATAGCGATTGGCGAGTCCATCAGGGATAGCTCCGGCCCGTGCTGAGGTCTGGATAAAGACCCACACTAAGAAGGATGGATTGCCAGTCAACTCTCAAGCAGGAGAAACGATTGTAAGTAATTAATTTAAATATTCATTATATCATATAACACTTTAATTGAAATTCAAGATAGTAATTGTTTCAAAATGTTTGCAGAACAAGTTGAAGGATGTGCTCAGCCAGTTACCGGTTGGCTCACAAGATAGCACGGGCCGAAATGATGTTCTCTCTCAGGTCATGGGGCCTGAGAGAGATGGACGCATCCGTGGATGTGGATTGGGCCCGACACCCACTAGGTTATGGGGGTCATCTTCGAGACATTCCGGTACTATAGGCTCCTCATCTGGCGAGACCCAAATGCTAAGGGATGAACTTGAGGCGACGAAATCTCAGGTGGAGACCCAAAAAGCTCAGATGGAGGCCCAAGCCGCTAAGATTGAGGCCCAACAATCTCAGATGGAGGACCAACAAACTCAGCTCAATGAAATGCAGCGGATGTTCAACCAGTTCTTACAGGGGCAGCAGGTATATATACTAACAAGCATTAAATAATCCTTTTTTAACTTTAGATATTCATTCATTTATTTATTCAATTTTTTCACAATAGGTTGCAGGTCAGGGTACTCCAGCACCACATGCTTCTCCAGAGGTAAATGCTAATTTGAAAAGATTTTAGTTTTCATTTTCATTTGCATTGTATATAGAACACCAGGGCGTTTAGTCGTATTATGGTAAGCATTATAAAATCCATGGTGCACCAAAAACAACAAATCAAAGCCAGGTTTCCAATCAAGTTTAATAAAACAGAACCTGAGTCCTCTTGACCATTGTGTGCTGCAAAGTCAATTTTATTTTCTCTGAATTTCTGAAGGAGCTCCTGGCTGAGGCCTGGGAGTTGCACACGTACTCACTGTACTCGGTTACCTAACTCAGGAGAAACAGCCTCAACTATGGCTATGGTACCATTCTCAAACAGGTCTACTTTTTTCACCCTGTTCTTGCCCAAATCCTCCAAAAACCTAGAGTAAGACATCCTTGAGGTAGATACTCCTTGGTCGTCTGCATAAGCATTCCCAGTACCCAGTAAAGTAGGTACGCCAAGTCCAACATTTCCAAGCAACAGCTTTAGAAAACCTCTTCTTCCTTCATGCTGCCTCTGATTTAATGATGATTTTACAGAGTTTGCTTTTGGCACCTTACCCAATGAGGGAAGGCCCAAGGAAGGAGACAGACACCTACCATAAATGTCCTTGCTCAAACTTAGCTTAGTACTGTGGGTAGATAAACCATTTGCCACAAAACATGCTGATGGTGCTGCCATCAATGTTATAATGCACAAGAGCTTGTGGACCAGGAACAGAGCACTGGACAAAGGAAGGAATATAGTGAAAATTTAAATCCAACATAGAACATATTCATTGATAAGTTTAAATAGGAAATTACCACTATTGAGACAGGGATTTGAATTGTGCAATGATCGTAAGTGTGACCAAATCAAAATTCAATAAAAGATAGATATTAGAAAGGTAAAGCTACAAGAAAAACCATAAAACAAGAATAGCTTGAAACAATGTGATTAACTTTACGAGAGAAGTCAAAATTCTATACAATTGACTTTGGGAAAGGATACTCCAAAGACCAGACAGATCATTATCATAATACTAACTATAACTAGTGAACTACTTTGGCTTCCAATGTTGAGCACACCTCTATAGCGCAAAAGTTCAAAAAGAAAAAAGGGAATTGCTGTCACATGGTTTTTTCCCTAAAATCCAAGGTTAAAAATATTAAGCCTAAGGGTTAGAGAATCTTAACTATAGTTAAAGGGAGTTAAAAAGAGACGTGTTAGCGATGCGGGGGGCAAGACACCGCTCCTCGCGAATTATTTTTCATTCAATAATTCTCTGGAATGGCATCACTTGGTGAATAAATGCTCAACCTGGAGATCTGAGATTCTGAGCCAATTCTTAATTAGGTTGTTATATTCCAACCCTAATTCGGTAAACAGCAGACCGGTTCGGACTATACAAATGCTACCAAAAGTCAATATAAGCAACGGATATGATCAAATATCAAACCCGGTCATTATTTATTATGTTGACTCCGGGAGACATTACATCATTCTTGTTTGAACCAAAATCCTCTTCTGTATGCCCCATGCCCTGTTCACACTCTTATTGTGAGATCCAAAGACAAACCATCACTCCATTTAACAGCCACCCAATCTGTATCTCTTCCTCCTTAGTTCTCTGCATCATATAAAGGAACCCTCTCTCTCTCTCTCTCCCTCGTATTATGATAATCCACCATGTTATGTTGGAACATAGAGAATTCAGAGAATTCTAAGAACTTCTATGGGAGAGGAGAAAGACCTCTCTTATCCTCTCTTCCCTGCCTCACGGTCCTCTCCTTTTCTCTCTAGTTCAGCCCATCTAACCACCATTAAACCTATAAAACAGTCCCCCATTTAGCCTCCATGAATGTCCCCAACACCACTCCATCAAACCACACTAACAGCCCCAAAATAACTTGTCCAAAGCCACATGTTCGGGCCTAAGAGCAGCAGCTCAGAACCCTTGTTTTCATGCCCAACAGCAGCCATCAATAGCAGCCTCCACTACTTACACCAGCAAGGAAGCACGCCCAAGATCAGTGGCCGCAGCTCACCATCTCCCTTCTCTTCTCAGATCGTCCAGGAGCTTTAGTAGCCTAGCAGCAGCTCCTCCTTTCCCACCTCTTCCACGACAACAGTGGGTAAGCCTCTTTCATTTCTCTTGCCTTGTTAGTTTAAGATCACTAGGTAGTTTTAGAATATGTTAATTTCTATGTTTGTTTAATTAGATAGCATTAGATTAGAACAATTAATCTATGGTTCTTTAGTCAATCTTTAAGCTTTAAGCTTTAATCTTTAAGCTTTAAGCTTTAGGTAGAATATGTTTTTAGGACTTAACTTAAATCCTTTTTGCTTGACCTGAGATTAGTTAAGATTTTTGTTTTATTTTTAAGATTACCTTTAACGTACTTTAAGAATAGAATAAGTCTGTCTTTATTTTAGTTTTTTTTAGATTAGATTAAATCTAGATTTTGGGGGTTAGTTTTAATTTGACAAACAATTAGAGCCTCTTTAATGACAATAAAAAGAAACTGGACTAAATAACAGAAGGGACATGAAACTTTTTCCTTTTCTCCCCCCAAATTCCTCATTCCCTTTCCAGTTAAAATCCAAGATTTCGGCATGGACCAACTGGCTAACTGTTCCTACAGAACAATTTTCATCTCTTCTCATAACATTCTGAAAGAGATTGAACAGAAGTTGTGTGGTTGACACTACAGATGGTATAGGTTTATCCATGAACATCACCAAGCAGGTCCTGTACATAGCCAGATATATATTTGTTCTTTTACCAAGATAAAATTTACATATAAAACATTAAAAAAAAATTATAGTCACTATTCTTATTAACAGACAATATCATGAAATTACAGATAGTACATCCAGCTATACACACCAAAACAATAAAAACATTTGCTTTCAAAGACATGATGGAGATGAGGAGGTGTGAAAAAGGCAGTAAAAGTTGAATTTGACTTCCAAAAGAACTATGCAGACAAATGATGAGGTTAAGCTCCATATGGCCTAATGGTGGTTCGCATACAGGATTAGTGTTTGAGTTAGCAGATTAGCCTCTGGCAACCCATAATATGGATCCAAATGACGAAGATGTGTTTTGAGTACATGAGTGGATTTGTTTAAAGACATCAAAGCACTTAAAGAGCTAATGCATGGTTGTATCACTGCTATGTACCAATTTGTAATATGTGAAAGAGGAAACAATTTCTTTGGAAATACATGCATGTTTTAACAAATCATAGTGCTCCCAGGGGATTAGGGTATGGGTATTCTTTTGATGAGATGTGCGCCTCTATTGTGTCAGTAAAATTAAAGAGATTTTGGTTAGTTAGCCCTGTTTCTTTTGAGATGCTAGTTCTGCTTGATGCTTGATTCATGGCTTTCAAGTAAAGCCCTCAATATGGCGTGAAATTGCTTAGATTTGGTGTGGTGTGCTGTTACTGATGTTTGCATGCATGTTAGTGATTGAATCTTTTTTGCATATTAATTATGAAATCTGTAAATTTTATCATTTCAATATTCTAATAAATAATTTTATTTAATTGTGTTGTAGGAGGGAGCAGGGAGCACACACTTGTCGAGTTTTAGAGGTGCAGGAGGGAACCAGCAAGATGAAGATAGTTAGACTTACGATTTATTGACACTTTTTTATGGACATGTGTATTGTATTATTACATTATGATGGGCACTTGTGATTGGATGTATTTATTTTATACTGATTTTCATGTCGAAAATTTCTTTTTATATATAATGTCATTATGGACAAGATTTTGTTTATTTAATATTGTTGACAGGTACAACACAGGTAAAAGAAATATTTATATTGTTGACAGGTACAAAACAGGTAAAAAAATATTTATATTATTGACAGGTTAAAAAAAAATTGAAAAAAATATTTTCAATATTTTTTATGTCATGACTATTCGCGGCATTTGGGAAATGCCATAATTGATATTGGTGACTATAATGGCGTTTATGAATCGCCGTTAAATGTTTCGTCTATGACGGCGTTTCTAAAAATGCTGCCAAAGATTTGGTCTATAACGGCGTTTATATAAACGCCGTAAAAGGTAAATCTATAACGGCATTTATATAAACACCGTCAAAGGTGAGTCTATGACGGCATTTATATAAACGCCGTGAAAGGTGAGTCTATGACGGCATTTATATAAACGCCGTGAAAGGTGAGTCTATTACGGCATTTCTTAAAACGCCATCATAGAGTGACATATAACGGCGTTTTTAAAGTGCCGTCAAGATAAATGCCGCTTTTGCCTTCCCCGACGCGAGCAATAACGGCGTTTGTTTTGAAACGCCGTTATTGACTATAACGGCGTTTTTGGGGTTTTTCACGACGATTTAAAAACGCCGTTAAAAGTCTGAAATTTTGTAGTGATTGGAACAAAGCGTACCTGTAAAAACACAACAAACCCCCCAACATTTGCCACTTTTCCATGCTTCACTCTACAGATAGCCTCTACAAGTGTCGAATATGAAAATTCGCCCCATGCAATCTTTTTTACGGTTTTCATTTCAACCAAGGCATACAAATACTTCTCTGACACATATTGTTTGGCATGAGGGACAAACAACGTGCATAGTGCAAAGAGGATAAAGGTCCTTTGAAAGGTCTCACCGCTATCCCCTGCTTTCAGCATCTTTTCCAATGTCCCCTTGTAAATATATCCACCTTTAACTTTGTAAAGGTCACGTAGCTCTCTGATTGAATCATCGTTTCCCTCCAAAACGATTCGAGATCCAACCACCGGCAACCCGAAACACAATACCATGTCTGTAAGAGATATGGGTACTGTAGTATTGTCCACCATGACTGCACCACTATTCGGAGAGTAGTGCTCCACAACGAAGTCGATAATATGGCGTCGCAAATGTATCTTCTCATGTATATGCAACAAAGAACCTAGGCCAATGCTGGAAATAGCATCTTTTTGTTCAATAGAAAATTCTTTCGCGACGTTGTAAAATGCAGACGGTGAACACCTGTATAGCATTTTAGCTAACCTTCCACCATTACGAGTGACAAATCAGAGAGCATATAAAGATAAGAGTGCATTTAAAATAAATAATGTGCACAAGAGCTATAAAATGATATGTTTATCTTCAATTATTCCAAAATAAACGGGTGCAAGATCTACTTCTCGCATGACAGTCTTAGGTAAAATGAGAGAAGACCTAAAATACCAATTTTGCTACAAACATATGAACATATATTGCTACAAACAAGTTTGTTACAACACAGATGGAAGGAGTAAGCATTAAAGTGGGTATGTGGCTAATTCCCGTGGGTTCCACGAGAAATTATTGAGGAATACTCAACAAGAGAGAAGACTTTTTATTTTTGTCATAGATACGTAGTTAGCCCGCAACCCTGATCAATGGGGTGGTGCCTAGCAAATAGTACCCATGGGGCAAGTAATGCTTTCCTATTTTTATTATCTTTCAAGTGAGCTCAATTGTGTTGGACCTATTTTGTTTCTGGTTCGTATAATGTGTTAGCTTCAAAGGATACTTTGATATCATTTCGCTACCCTTTAATAATCTCGTAAGAAGAATAAAGGGTCAGTCATAGCCACAGTCTAATTGTATCTACTCTGAAAATTCTTGAGCTTACTGAGATGACAACACTCACACCCTCTCGGGAGTGGAATCCAGATCAATGGAGCGACAAAGCGAAACTTTGCCTTCGTTTTAGTTCTATGGAGCAACTGATTGAAGTTGAAGGGTCAGCTCTCTCATTTTATCATGCATAGATTAAAGGTAATATCAATCATTATTTCAATATATCATGTGAACACAGGCAATTGAGTTATTTTCAAGTAAAACTCTTAACAAACACTAGTACAATCTAAGGGGACACTTGTGTTCGTCAAAATCTCAATAATGCTAGACTAGGATTTATATAATAGTTACAAGAGGAATGCTATCCCCGATTGCATTTACATACTCACCCTTTTAATTATATAACCCAAGAAGTTGAAAGTATGAAAACATGGATTGAGGTTAGCATTCCTTCATTTTTATTTATTTATTTTGTAAGTAGATAACTTCTTTGACAATTACGAGTTATGTACAAATGAATAACTCGGCCCTGTTCGCACTTGGGGAAGATCCCTTGGAGATAAATGTCGACGGATACTGATGTTCAGTGTCTTTTGGTCAAGGTCATGAGCACTTCAATTAGCTGATCTAGGGATAAACTTAAAGATTACAGTGATACTGCTTTGCCGCAGAAAGTTGATATCCACAACAATAGGAAGAAATTCAACATTCACTATCATCGATCTCCGCATTCAAGAAGTATATGATTGCTTTAGAGTGAGATTCCACTACCACCTGTGGCTGTGGCAAATGGTGTGATATTGCCAATTGAACACCAGCCCGGATGGCTTCTGCTAGGATTTTTTTCAACTCAAGAAAACACCTAGCATTTATTTATCAATACACTTAGGGTATCTAATTTTTCTTCAAGAAAAACACCCAAATTATTTGTAATGCCAAATTAATGAGTTCAGTGTGAGCCCTAGCTAATAGGAAATCTGAGAATCGCAACTGGTTCAGTTTGCAAGAATAGAGTTGGCTAGCTTATGACTTAGCCCATCTTAGAGGAGTAGTGAAAGGCCTGAGAGGGGAGAAAAGCAACATACCCACGTAGAATTTCATAATAAAACCTTAATAGATCCAAGATATGTCAAAAAAAATTTGACAAAATAGATCTTATGACCCAAAATTACAAAAATATAAGCATAATAAGGGTATGGAAGTGTTACTCTAACAATGAAATACCAAACAAGAAACAAGGATTGAGCTAAGGAAAAAAATCATTTATTTCCACAATACCTAGAGATGAAATTTTATTGCAGTAGAAACAAATAAGAACGGAGCTACCAGAAATGAAATTTGCAGACATACCAAATGGTTTATCACAAGAAATTGGTATGAAAGGCGTTGAAATCGTGGAGAAGGATCAGTTCATGGGACATAATGGTTGTTGCAGATTCTCAACTCATTAAAACATTCAAATAATAGATCTTTTGCCAAAAAAATTACAGAAACTCAGCATAAGAATTGATTGAGCTAAGGAAAAAAATTATATCTTTTAACAATACTTAGAAACAATGATTGAGATGGAATTTGCAAACATACCAAATGGGGGTCTCTGATTTGAAGAAATTAAAATTAAATTCGTTGAAACTGTCGAGAGGGATCAGTGCTTGGGCGTCTGAAGAACTCTTTATGGCGGATTTGAAGAACTCTTTATGGCTGCTGCAGATTAGGACGAAGGAAGGAAGATGAAGATGAGAACAGAGAGAAGATATGGAGATACAGAGAAGAGAGAACAGAGAGAGAGAGAGCAGGGGGTTGAGTGGAGCTATGGAAGTGCTTCTCTCCCGCCAAATTTCTGGGGTGAGAGTTGAGACCGGCTACTGCCAGTCACAAGGAGAAATCGTGGCCAGATGAACGGCCACGATTCTTAGGTACTTAACCCTTTGGTACCCTAAGGGTATGGAAGTGTTACTCTTTTTTGAGTAGTTCAAATCCGGTTGGCCGCAACTCCAACTAACGTTGGTTAGCAATGGTTATAATTAATGGGTTATAATTAATGAGTTAGAGGGTCAAGTGCTCAACTTAGAAGTGAGCTAGATGTGTCTATCAATTATCACACCGTCACTTGGGAGAATAAAACCTTAACTGGCAAAATAATTCATTGTCCTTGAAAACAATCATAAGATATAGATTTTAGGTTGGGTTTCACAAAAAATTGTCATGTCTTATTATTACTTTAAAAAAACTAGGGTAGATGTGCCCCTTGATGAGGGTACTCGACCCTGCCCGACCCCTCTTAAGCTCTTTGTCACCCCTCTTAAGCTCTTTGTCTACCCCTAAAGTCTGAGGGCCCGCAATAGCAGAATTGATTCTTGCTTTACCCGCCTAATTGTCGGATACAATACCTTCTTTTCATTCAAACAAATTGAATCACAAGAAATCATTCAAAAGTTTAGATAACTTGTCCTCCGGAAATGAGTGTTACATTCAAAAGTTTAGACAACTTGTCCTTAGGAAATGAGTGTTATTTTCTGTATGCAAATAAGACAAGAATTTACTAATTATTAATTCGTAGGTAGCAGTAGACCCGTAGATAAGAATTTCAGAAAACTGCAATAGAAAATTTGTAGATCACCAACAAATCATCAGTAGCGAAAATCGAGGCACGTGTTTTGACACACTGTCCTTAAGGTGAAATTTGCTCCTACTGGTTCTCCTCAACTGGTATACTCGTAGGATAACGGCGGGCACCCCCAGGATACAGTGATCTATTCCAAAGAGAAGGGAGCACTCTCCTTTCTCTGATCACAACGAACTCAACTGTATGAAACTTGAAAAATCAGAATAAGAAAAAACTTTTAGAAAGAACTCAAGAAAATTGTTTGTTGCTGTGTTTTGTTTACAATAACATATATACTTATATAAAATTTCGAAAATTCAAAAGGAAGCATTTCAGATCCGAAACCAAAATAGGAAATTAATTCTCTTAATATCATTTTTAATAGTATGATATAATATTATAACAGTAAAAAATCGGTAACATTTTAGAAACCCAAAAGCCAAAACAAGAAAAAGAAACGGTTCAAGAACCCACGTGCACGACCCGGCTCAGCCGGCCGCACGTGTGTCTTTTGATCATCGCGCATAGGACGCGACCCGCATGAAGGGTTTCTGGCTCGGCTCGCCAAATTTCCATTGAAAACCTTTTGGCCTTTCTTTGGGCCTTACAAATGCGTAAGGGCCTAACCCACTCCTTTGCTATTACCTAAGTATGAAAGAGTTAGAGGTTATAAACTTTTTCATTACTTTCTATATTTCCGATGTAGGACTAAAAATATAAAACAAAATTGAGTTTTACACAACACCTACAACACCCAAAATAACCACACTTATTTTATACAACAAGGAGTTGGGTTCAAGTTTGTCGGTGTGTCAGTTGAAGGCTTACCTTTGTAGTAACCTAACTCCATATATGATTATCGCTACCAAAAACAAAACAAAAAACCTTCTTGTATCTAAAGTCAAAACTAATCTGTCCATTGAGCCCACAGGATATACTCTGCTCAATATTTGATAGATTAAAATTGATTTAATGAGAATCAAAAAAGTTGTTTCGGAATTTTGATCGATCAAAATTTGGGAGTAAGTCCAATAGATCTAGAATTAACCAAATTTGTGGGCATTTTGAAAAAAAGTAGTACATGTTCATGCCAATTTTTATAAAGATGTAGAGGAATGGATCTGTTCCAAGCGAGGTTGAGTCCAGTGGTGGTGTAGCTGTTAATTCCTTCCATTTGAGAAAGGAGTCAAATCCTCTACGGTGATCGATAACCGGATTTGGCAAATCCAGTTATCACCGCTAGAGGTCGCAACGTGTCTCCTTTGACACCCCTTAACCATGGGTAAGATTCACCCACCCCTAGGGTTCACCCAACCATCCTTGTTTTTTTTAAAAAAAATATTAATTACTTTTTTAAATTAAAAAACTGTTTTAGAGTTTTTTTTTAATATTAAAAACAGTTTTTTAATTTTTAAAAAATAATTAATATTAAAAAAAAAAACCAAGGATGGGTGGGTGAACCCTAGGGGTGGGTGAACCTTACCCATGGTTAAGGGGTGTCAAAGGAGACACGTGGCGACCTCTAGGGATGATAACCGGATTTGCCAAATCCAATTATCACCGTAGATGATTTGACTCCTTTGAGAAATTCTGACAATCTCCCGTAAGCGTTTTTGTGCCTTCAGCTGGAATCAATCTTTTTTTTTTTTTTTTTTGGTAATAGGCTGGAATCAATCTTAATCGAGTGAAAAATTTTAACTCCTGTGTGCTAGCTTGAAAGGGAATATTCAGATTATTTTGAGCAAAACAACAATATTTATAATTAATTAAGTAGGAAAATGCTTAACTTAACGTCGGTTTCCATTATGTAACGAAATAGCCGGTCCTCATTGGTCCATGCCCCACTTTTTAACACTCACCAACTATAGTTAAGATTCACTCACCCCTAGGGTTAAGCAATCTAGACTTGATTTTTAAAAAAATAACTTTAATTTGGTTAAGCGTAACCAAGATTAAAAGGGTGTTAAAAGGGATACGAGGATACAACAGTAAGCTAAGCAGTGAACCCCGAGTCGCTAATCACTGCTCAATTAAGTATTATGGTCGTCTAACATGGATCTGACCGGATTATAAATGGATTGAAAAAGGTCAACCCAAACTTGACCAATAGATTCAAAACCTCAACCCTAATCCGTGAGGTAGGTTAATCTGGGTCAAAATTGCCACCCCTACCACCATGCAAGGTTGGGGGGGGGGGAATGATCATAATCTTTGAAATGCATTTGCAAGTTGTGACCATTTTTAATTGTTTGTTTGAATGGTTTTCGAGTAAAGGGGCCATGTATTTTGCAAGCCATAGCATCCCATGATGCTTGAGAAACGTGGGTTCTTGTGTTGAAGCTGGCGGTGTGACAAAACACATGTGGATTATGATGGGAGAAGGGATGGCAAACACAACCTTCTTGTTTAGGTTGAGACTTTGGATTCTGATGAGAGACAACACAATCTTCTTGTTTAGGTTGAGACTTTGGATTCTGATGAGAGACAAGAAGACATTGTATTCACTGCATCTTCTATTCGTCTTCGTGATTATCACAATAAGAATGAAATTTCTTGTTTTCTTGGTTTTTTTTGTATAGCCCGACTAACTATTAATCAGCTAATTATGGCGTCGTTCAAATAAAATAAGAAAAAAAATCACTAGAGCACAAACAAACTATTGATTATTATATTTAAATAATTAAAAAATGAGTTCTTTTAATGTCAAATATTATGTTTTAGTCCCTTGAATGTTTTTACTTTATTTACATAGATCCCTATTTTAAATTAAAAGAAGTGTTTTTGTATTTGGGGAGACAAGCTTGGTCTCCTTTTGAAACAAACTCATTTCACTTGTGTGTTTTCTCTTTGAAAACATAGTCCCACATCGGAAAGATACATAAAGAGGTCATTTGGTTCGGATTATGAAAGTCAGAATTGATTATGCAGAAAGCGTTGTCATGAATAATCGCTCATGTTGAAAGTGCTGTTATAAATAATTTTGTTTGGAAGTATCCTTGTCTATAATTGATTATTTGCAGGAAATTGATTTTGTATAAAATAATTGCATTTTGATCATCCTATCATAAAATTGATTACTAATCTGAAATTCTTAAAATGTTATTCATCCCTTGAAATTGAACAAAAAAGATCCTACTTATAAACAATTGTTATCATAAAAGTGACATAAGTCTCTATTTTGAAGATAATAATTACAAACCAAAAAAAGTGACATTGAAGACAATGGTTACAAACCATAACAGTGACATAAAAATAAAAATAAATAACAGCCAGAATTATTATGCATTCACATGATACATACAGAAGCATTCGGTATCTCCTACGTTCCTCCACCATATTATTGTTATGGTGGACCGTTGTGGTCTGAGCACCACCATCTTCTTCATCAACCCACATGAAAGATCCAAGGAGAATCTGTATTCAATATATAAATAATGGTAAGAAAATACAAACATGAAATTACAACTATATTATTTTATTATATTTTTTTACCTGCCAAAGTGGACATCGATAGAATAAGCAACCATAGTTTTATTTTGTTTTTGCCTCATGGACTCGCATGTATCCCATACCACAGGGACACATCAAGATTTGGAAGCCTCTTTTCGTCATAATACTGTAATTTCAACCGCACATCAATTCACTTATAAAAAAAATAATAAATTCAAAATTAATGTAACTTTAAGGAATAATAAAATATCAAAGACATATAATTTTACTTATAATAACAAAATTTAAGAGCAATGTCATCTGCGCCATATATAATAACTAAGTATAGTAATCATTTGCGATGTACTATTATCCAAAACAAAGTATAGTAATCCGCCAAGGTCTAGTGGAAAACATAATTACCACTTAGATATGTATTCCACATTCTTTCAGTGAGGTCATCCCTATACGCTCCCATCTCTGGTTGTTGTTGTTGGTGTGCTTGTTCATCTACATTTGAATTACTTCCACAAGATAAAGTATTGTTGTCTATGACCAATTCGTCTACTTCATACTCTTCAAACAAGTCATCTTTTAGAGTCTCTTGACGAATAAAGTTATGTAGAACACACGCAGCCACTATAATATCTCTCTATCTTAGATATAGGTATGAAGTCATACACTTTAACATAGGAAATCGTGCTTTTAATATGTTAAAACAGCGTTCTATTACATTCCTTAATAAGGAATGTGCACGATTAAATAGTTCTTTTGCATGAGATGGACTCCTACTATCCCTATAGCCTTGTAAATGATATCGTATTCCACGATGAAGTGCAAGAAATCCCCTCATATTAGGATAGCCAGCATCAGCAACATATTATTTTCCTGTAATCAAATTATATTTAGTTTCAAATTCAAATATATATGCATCCACAATGTTCTTTTTTAGGCTCTTTATTACCTGGAGGGGTATGCGGGAATTTCTTTTTGTTGTTGTGAATTGCATCCATTTGCAGTTCCCTCCCACCCAGCAAGAATATACTTAAAATGCATGTCAAAAGAACACACATCCATTACGTTCTGTGTAATAACTCACTTTCTTCCGCGGTAAGGAATTTATTTTTCTGATGAAACTATTGCTTCAATATGTGTTCCATCAATTGCTCCTACACAATCCTAGGTAAAACATTAAAATATGTTATGTCCAACCTATAAAAAAGATAGAGAATATAAAAACATACAATCAACTAGGGTTTTATTTCGAACCATGGATGATGCTTTTTGCTGTTCAAAATTTGTAGAGGAAAGAAATTGAAGGAAGGAGGATTTATCATTTCGCATGAGAATTGTGAGCACGAGATTTTACTCCGGGTCACAAAGGAAGATGTTGAAAGTCGCCATCTATTAATTCAGAAGGGATAAGTCCCCGGGTTGTAGATAAAGTCTTAGTCTGTGGTAGAGGTCTAGGTAAGAGGTTCGGTTAAGTCCGAGGAAGGTGTTAGGCACCCCGAGACTTATTTTTCAATGGTTCCCTACTTTTTAGGTGTAAGCCAACTAAAATCAAGATTTGTCCAAATGCCTAAGTATTTAAAGTAATACTAAGCTAAAAAAGAAAAGTTAACTAGGGTCGAACCCAGGTTGGGTTGCCTACGTACTCACAAAGTGAGATCAGACCGAGCTGGCACATGGGCCCGTGCCAAGCCTAGAGGGTGTGTGTGTGTGCACCAAGGGTGACTAATGAACTAGTCCGGTAGACTAGGATTAGGTTGACCGGATTTGGTCTAGTGCATGGTTCAAGTCGGTAGGCTTATGGTTAGTCCGGTAGACTAGGAAAGAGGTCCGGTAGGCCAAGATTAGGCCTGGTAGGCCAAGGGATAAGTTTGGTAGACTTGATTTAGGTCCGGTAAGCCAAAAATCAGATTTAACCGATGTTAGGATTGTTAACCGAGGTTAAGGGTCAAACTAGTCATGGTTAGGGTTACTAACCATAGTTGAGGGTAACATGATCCAGCCCGGTAGGCTAGGGGTGAGCCTGGTAGGCTAAGAGATTAGGCTCGATAAGCTAAAATCGGATTTAACCGAGGTTAGGATTGCTAACCAGAGTTAAATGAGTAAGTAATCATTGTTAGGACTGCTAACCATGGTGAAGAGGCAAAAGTAGTAACATTTTGGACACATGCAATAATTTGAGAATTTTTAGGAAATTTTTCAGATTTTTCTAAGGATTAAGGGTTGTTTAACCATGGTTAAATGTTAACCGAGGTTATGTTAACCCCAGTTAAGGTTGCTGGTCTAGTCAGGGTGAGCCGAAAGAGTATAGCAGGGTCTAGAATGACCTCCTATCAGGTCTGGACCCTGTGAAAAAACCCAAAAATCAGAAAATAAATAATAGCGGTAAAGAGATTACCGGCATTATCAGCCATATCCAACCATGGTTTGTAGGGCTGTAGCTCGAGTTAGGGACTAACCCAAGGGGTTTTAACCCATAGGGGTGAAGAGGGAAGTTCAAGGAAGACCCTGGGCCTTTGGTGGGCCAGGGGAGTGGTCTAGAGTGGGCTCCACAGTGGGCCAAAGTCACTTCACTTGGTATACTGTAATGGTGGTAGACTCTCTACCGCCATTAAGCTAACTCTAGGTTGCAGGTCATTTTAACCACGGTTAAGCACAATGAGCAACCTGGAATGATCAGGGGAGAAAGCTAAGAGGTAGGGGGACCTAACCATGGCCTTGGAATGGACCAGAACCCCACTCAAAGGGGTGTATAGAAGCTACAAAGGAAGAAGCCAGGAATGACAGTAATTATTCTACTATCATTCCTGGATTTTTCCAAAAATGAGATTTCCCCTTACGGGGGCTGCACCAGGGTATTCCAGGGGTTCTCTCATGGCTTGAGTGATCCCTAGAAGCCTAAGAGAGGTCTTGTGAGCTAGTGGGTCTTGTACCCATGGTTCGAAACCTCAAGGGGTACCCCATACCTATGAGGAAGGTAGGGTACCCCTATCCGTGGTTTGAAAACAGTAAAGCAAGAATGAAATGACCCTTGGAGTGGGACCAGGGGCCTTACAGATGATTTACAATAGAAGATAAATGGGTTGGGGGGTGGCCTTACCCTTGCTCAATACCCACGATGGGTTGTTCAGTGGTGGCTGGTACACGGTGGTGCAAGGCTTAGACAGATGTGGGGTGGTCCAGCAAGGCTCCTGGGAAGCCTGAGGAAGGTCTTAGGTGAGTAACCAAGATTGGAAGGGCTTTGGTGCAAGCTGACCGAACTCCAACAGGGGTTTGGTATGAATTTTTGGAATGATCTGAACTAAGGAAAATAGGGTGGTATTTATAGAGTGGAGGGGACCCTAGGGCATTCTGGGGATTTGAGAGGAGTTGAAAACCCCAGGAGGGTGGAGCACAGTGGTCCAGGGGGGTGCCAACATGCGTATTTGAAGAAACTGGGTAATGGTGGTAGATGGTCTACCGCCATTTTTAGTTTAGCTTAAACCAGGAATGGCGGTAGAACATTTACCGCCATTTCCTGATTTTTGCTAATCAAGGGCCAACCCTCTCACGATTGGTCTGACACATTGTAGCTTTGCTATTTTTGATAATGATGGTAAAGTTATTACAGCAATTATTTGAATTTTCAAAAAACGCAGGTGGACCCCACTGCACTAGGCTCTAAAGGCTTATGGGCCCATGTTTGGGCCCATAGAAGGTTCTGGGCTTGATTTTAGGGTTTTTGAGCCCTAGGGCTGAATTAAGGTTTACCTAGGATTAGATTAGGGTTTACCTAGGGTTAGTCTAGGGTTCAGGGTTTACCTAGGGTTAGGCTTAGGGTTTGAGTTTACCTAGGATTTGCCTAGAGTTTGATCAGGGTTTACCTAGGGTTAGTCTAGGGTTTTTACCTGGGACTAGGGTTTGCCTAGGGTTTAGGGCTTGACTGGGGAAAAGCTGGGGATAACCATGGCTAAAGACATTAACCATGGTTAAGGTAGGGTGTAAAAATTGGGTGCTTACAAGAATTTCAACATTGCCTTTAGGACATTACGAAAATGTCAACTAATAGTCTCTCCAGAATGTTGGAAACGTTCTTGCATTAGACGATTTCTCTCATTATGTCCAATACTCAAAAGAAATATGACAACTTGTTCTTCAACACACATGCTTCGTGTATCTTTCAACCATCCTCTTTCCTTCAGTATTAAACATAATCTTAAAAATACTATTTTATCCATGCGAAAGATTTCATAACACTTAACAGGGTTCCCATCAAGCACTTCACGTAAGAAGCTATAGCCTGATAATATTGAATCTCTGCATGGAGTTTTAGTCATGTATAATGAAAGATAGAACTGTGCACACATAGCTACAGTTAAGTTGATAAGAATTTCTTCCTCGTCGTCATCCATATTACCTATTCGATTAGAAAACAAGTGCATATAAATAACAAGGTAAATAACATAACCAAAGTAGCATAAAAGATTCCAAATCAAAGTAGCATAATAAAATACATGTCCCATAGCAAACTAGCATAAAAGGTTCCAAATTAAAGGATCAACAATATCCAAATCAAAGCAAATAACACAAGTTTTTCCAAACACATAACCATGACATCCATGCATCAACTAAGACTGCTCCAAGGACTCCAACCATGCCATACGATGTTCAGGCCTCTTGTTTATAAAAGCCTCCCTCCAATGTTTGTTGCCAGATAAGATCCTTATCGCCTTGAAAATACCCTTACAGCAGAAGTTAGGATCCTCAATTCCATTAATCAAATGCATACAACATGCCATGGAAAAAGGATCCTCTGGCCTAACAAGGGTTGGAGTGACTCCCAAGGAAGCACTTTGTTCCATCCTCTTCATAGACACCTCGACCAAAGTGTCTATTGCTTTGGCCAAATGATCCTCCTTTGAATCTTTCTTCTTGGGCTTAAGAGTTGCTGAATCAATGCGTTGCTTACGAGAAGTGACAAGGTCATCTTCTATGGGGGTCTGGTCCTCCTGTGTACACGGAATTGCATCAAGGTCATCTTCTCTCTCCTCGCTCTCTCCCGTCGCTAAAGCAGCCCAACCAGTTGCACACGTATTTTCAAAAATTTTTGTCATCTCCTCATACATTAGGCATGTGGTGGCTTTAAACTTCTCATATGCTGGGTCTACCTGTATTGATGTACGTGAAGTGATGATTATCAGTAATACCATTCGATTATTAATCATTAAAATTACTAATCATTGGACCTTTATTAGATCTGTCCATCATTCTTCATCAGCAGTGATGACCTTTCTTATCGGATCCCACCCAAAGCCTATGTGTTTAACGAGTTTATTCCAATACCTCCACTTAACCTTAAAAGTTGCTAAGTGGTTTTTCAATTGCTGGTGCTGGTGCTCTCTACCGATTTTTTTGTTGAACTCTTTTCTAATGTTTTTCTACCCAATCTTGTTGAAACTAGTAGTTGGCTTATTCCTTTTCAGTATTTCATCCACCGCTAACTCTATAAAGATCCGATCCAAAGTTTCGGACCACTGTGCTTGACCCGACTTCTTACTACCATTAGGTTGGGTGGTGTTATCCATGTCCTCTAGAAATCAAAATAACAACTCAAATTAAAGATATAACAAATTAATTGCATAGTGTTATTCATAACAGATCTAACTATATTACTGTTGTTATTGAAGATTGTACAACTTCCATCTCCAATTGGGTGGACATTCACAGACATCACCTTTAACTAAGCACTCCGCCTCTGCCTACTAGTAAAATTCTCTTTCTATGTTTTGATGAAATGTCTTTGTAAGTGAATGATAGCCATGAGCTTATGCCATGGTCAGGTTAGCGTTTGATAATTAAAACTATGGTGCCAGTTATTTTTGTCCCTATACTTGCATATATTTTACTCTAATTAGCTTTGAAACTCTTTGCCCCATAGCCTGAAATCTAAGTTTCTTCGGCTTGGACAATAGACAAAATTTTATAACAGAAATATCTGTTAGCTATACATACCAAAATTTACCTTTACAAAATTTTATAAAGATTCTGCCCACTCATGGAATTCATTTTAGTGCTTGTCCAAAGAAGGAAAAGACATTTGCATCTGTTAGCTATACATATCTGTATTCTTCATATCCATATAATAGTGCTTTGTTCCAAAGACACTACTGGGAATCATCACTTAGATCTTATAAGTTGGCATAGAGGATGACAAGGGCAAATCATAAACTTGAACTTCAATCCTATATCTTGAGATGAATTGACTAAAATTTTTCATGATAGATTATAATCAATCACCTATAGTGGTTTGCAAAATTATTCATCATAAATTATCCAACCCTCACACAAAAAAAAAAAAAACAGGGGTCTGAAAAAAAAAAGTTCTTGGTCTAATGTGCTTCCAACCCCAAAAAATTTTTAGGGGTCTACTTATTTTCCATTTTTTTTCTCAATAATATGTCAAAATACATCTACAAAATCTAAGCATTAGAGAAAAAGAAATACATGTAAACAGAAGAAGAAGAATCAGAGGAAGAAGAAATCGTAGAAGAGGAAGAAGCCGTAGAAGAGGAAGAAGAAGAAGAAGAGTTGAGAGGCGTACCTCTGTGGTTGCAGACGAGATCCCCTCTCCTCTTTCTCCTTTTTCAAAACGTAGAAGAAGAATCAACAGTAGAAGAAGAAACAGTAAGAAGAAGAAGAAGAAGAAGAAGAAGAAGAAGAAGAAGATTAGAGGCGTACCTATTGACTTCTCGGATGGTTGCAGATTGATGAAATCGCCTCTCCTCTTTTCTCTGTTTTTGGTAACCCGACAAATGAGTCATGAAGATAGTTTGGGGCTCTAAAATTCCGAAGCCTTCTTCTGTCAAAAATTTCTTCGCACAATTGGAAAGCCAAACAGATTTCTCTCACATCCATAATCCACACTTCAACTGATTCGTCCCCCAACACTATTACGAACAATTGATCTCGGGCATAATCGGTTCGGGTTCTGAACCAAACACAATTTTAACGCTAGCTTTATGCGGAAAGCGATTTGTTGCGATTAAATCACCCAAATAATCTGAACCAAACAGGCTCAAAGTTTTCAAGTTTATAAATGCTTTAAAACTTTATTAGAGTGTAATCTTGTGATGTAGGAAGCTTCTATGGTGTGTAAGACTTCCATTTTCATAGTCATTACACAATATTTTCGGCGCGCGAGCTTCGCTCGTGCAAGCGATGTGCAAAGGGCTTTGGGCGCACTTTGCACTCTGCATTGGGAGACATGTGGCAGACCGTGTGGGTGTGACCCACATGGATCTGGGTGGGTTTGACTGGCCCATGTGGGTTAGCGGACCAGGGTTCTCCATGCAACCCATTAGTTGGTGGTTTGAGCAGTTAGATTCGTTGAATCTGGACCGTGTGTAGTTAGAGTGATTAGGCCCAACGAAAAATAGTAATACCACTTGGGGCTCTATATAAGGATGGGTTGAGAATAATCAAACCCACCAAAAAAATTAGAGAGCCCTGAAATTCTGCAAAATTAAGACTACAACTTAGAGCCAAAGATCCAGTCCGTCCAAAAGAAGAAGATAGACTAGTCCAACTACAGAAGGTCAAAACTTAGGCCCTTTCGTGATTTAGATTGGACCTGATCCAATTGAACAAAACAGATTGTAATTCCATAACAATGATTCCAGAAATGGTTAATCACAGATTGATGTTACTAGTAGCCCAATCATGGTAGCAAGCCCGAAAGGGTTAGCCTTTGGTAGTCTATGCAATTGACCCACTTAAACATAAGTCTAACCGGTTTGTCCTTAGACTGAATCAATCTAACAAATCAACATGAGATGGCTAAATTAGATAGCCTAATGTCATCCTAATGGACCCCTCTAATAGATAGTCTAATTGTTCGGTCTACGGACTAAACCAACTTGACTGATCGAATTGAGATGGTCCAAACGGACTCAACCAATTGGACCATTCCGGTCCATATACCGTTATGCTGTCAAAATTATGGCAGAAAAATATGGTTAGCCTAAGGAGCGCATAAACTACATAGAATTGAGAGCAGAGCCCAGATTCAGAGATCCAGTTCATCCAAAAGAAGAAGGCAAATCAGTCCAACCAGAGAAGGTCAAACCATAGGCCCATTCGCGATTTAGATTGGACCAATCTAATTGAATAGAACAAATAGTAATTACAGAACAATGATTTCATAAATGGTTAGTCACAAATTGATGCTAATAGTAGCCCAATCATGGTGGCAAACTTGAAAGGGTTGGCCTTTGGTAATCTATACGATTGACTCACTCAAACAGATCAGTCTAATTGGTTAGCCCTTGGACTGAACTAATCTAATCTAACAGATTGAGATGAGATGGCTAAATTAGACCACCTAATGTTGTCCTAATAGACCTATCTAACAGATATTCTAACAGGTTGGTTTACGAACTAAACCAACTTTACTGGTCGAATTGAGATGGTCCAAACGGACTCAACCAATTGGACCATTCCGATCCATATACCGTTATGCTGCCAAAATTATGGTAGAAAACTATGGTTGGTCTAATCTTTGGATTAAAGTAGACTACTGAATTAATTGGTGTTTTGTTAAGTTAAACAAAATGTTTTAACTTATGATTTAATTGAATTTCAATTAAATGGTGGTTTTAATTAAACAAATGAGTTTAACTAATTGGACTTAATTGCAAAATGATTTTGGATTGAAATCATGATCAAGATTTTTAGATTAATTAATTTAAATAAAATGGAATTTTCGTAAATTAAATTAATCCATTGTGAGATTTTAATTATTCAGGCATACTGTCAAAGAGGTTTGATGCACAACAATCTGCTGAGTAGTGCAAACTCGTAGGGATTGATCGGTTGAATCCGAGTTGAGTTATATCCGAATGATAGGACTGCTTTTCTCTTGTACATGGGAGGCTTCGACTATCTTCAAGAAAGACTCTCTTTCGAGTGCCTCTCAACTCGCATGATTCGGTTGTTGCACACGAGATTGCTATTCAATTGTTTATTTGTCTAACTTGTGTAGGGATTTAGGAATTAATTCCAACAATTTGAATATAGTTTACTTCCTTTTTGCAGATTAAATCATAGCAAATGACAAGTTCTACTAAAATAATTATGCCTGTGAATGATGTCCCCAAGTTCAAAGAACTGAATTACAACCGTTGGGTCCAACAAATAGAGTATTTTCTAAGGAAACATAACATTTTGTATGTGCTTACAAAATTATGTCTCGTTATCCCTTCTAAGAATGGTGTGGAGAAAGAAGCTTTGGATAAAGTGACTAAGGATACATAGAAGTGGAACGATGACGAGTATGGGGCTGTTTGGCATTGTTCTTAGTGATTCACTAATTCTGAGCATAGAACAATCTGGATTTCTTATAACGATTATGTGCTGAGAACCCGTTTGGTACAATAGTACACACAAATTTTAAGCGTCTTTTTATAATAGACATTTTGAATCTTGCTGTCAAATTACCTCCATTTTTGTTTGGAGTTTATTATTTTATGTGGAGGACTATCTTTCCAATCCGGGTAAACCCGGATTTTTAATTACTTTCCTGATTTGGGGAGGAACCTCTTATTAAGAAGAAGAATAAAAAAGAATAGATATTTGAATAAAATATATTTATTTATTCGAAGAGGATGCCCAATTCTCATGTAGGGGTTACAGGGTGCCTCATTGAAGTCTTTGTATTAAGAAAATGGGAAAAGAAAGAGAGGTGACCATGTTGAATGGTTCACCTGATATTCTCTATTGATGGGAGAGTCTTGTTCTTCACTGGGTTGGTTGCCTCAGGTTTGTTGTGCTCCTGCAAAAGAAAAGAAAAATCTTTTTCTTTGTATTCTTCTTCTTGTGTTATTCGTGGGTTCTTGTTGCTGGTCGTGTTGGTTAGGAGTTTCTTGTGAGAAACTCCTCTTTTTATACGTTTTGGAGTAGGGCTGTAAACGGAGTGGATTTGGAGTGGATATTGGTATATCTGAATTCGTATCCGATTATATATCCAGATATCCGAATCCGAATAAATATCCGGTGGATAGTGAAATATGATATCCGGATATCCGAATCCGAATAAATATCTGGTGGATAGTGAAATATGATATCCGTATCCGACTTCGATTAAAATATTTGGATTTGGATAGTATCTGAATTATCCGATTAATTTTTTTTAAAATTAAAAATATAAATTAATATTTAAAAAATGTAAAAATATATAAATTTTTATTAAAAAAATATATTTAAAAGGTTATATTAATTTTGTAAATTTAAAATATATTATTTATATATATATATTATATAATCAGACGGATATTTATCAGATCGAATATAACAGTATCTGAATCCGTATCCGTATTCGTATCAGATTATAAACGGATAGTATTTTACTATCCAAATCTGCTCCTCTAGATACCTATCCGGATAATTATCCGACTAAATGGATTCAAATACAAATCGGATACGGATAGTATCCGCATCAGTTTGCTGCCCTATTTTGGAGAGTCCTTTTTAGACTCTCCTTTGACTTCCTATTTTTGGGGAGGTCAAAAGGGTTTCCCTCCCCTTGGATAGGGACATCTGTCTTTGACAACTGGTTTCCCTTATCTTGGGAAACCTAGGACGTCCAAGAGTCCTTTCTCTTGGAGGATTCCAAATTGGTTTCCCTTTTGGGGAACCTGGGACGATAAGACATTTCCCCTAAAAAGGGGAAATAATATTATCTTCCAAAAAGGGGAGAGGATTACTCTCCTACTTTGAATAGGGTTGCTATATGGCACTCTTTTATTGGGAAAGAAGGGAAGATACTTATCTTGGGATCCTTCAAATCTGGAAAAGAGTCATTTTTGTCAGGGATTCTCTACGATGTGGTAGTCAAGTACTGATTGCTAACTGGGGATGGGTTGGCCCAGTCCACAACCTATTTGGGTTGCGGACCTAGTCACAAGAAGGAGACTGACCTTGGTCAATCCGTAGATCAACGGGGTGGACCATGGGTTCAAACCATAGTTTGGTCAGGTCCAAAACCATTTGTGGTCGCGGACCAAGTCTAACAAGGGCTAGCCTTTGGCTAGGTCGCGAGGATGTCCCAAGGACTATTTCCATGAGATTGACTCATGAGGTTTGTCTGCGGAACTGACTCATGGAGTCTGCCCGCAAGGGGTCATTTATTAAGGATTGGCTTTTTGGCCAGTCCGTGAAGGCCTGTTCAGGTTTGTATGCGAGATTTGAGGGATGTCCGCGATCTGGTGGCGTGGTGTACATACTCCACCTCCTTTGATTTGGTGTGAAGTGGGTGTACTAAAGTTGATGCACCTCAATCCGTCCTCAACAGTTTGTTAAAATCATTTTAACATAATAGAAATAACAGAATCGTGTTTGGATGAGAAAAAAATAGTCACTGTAACATCATTCTAGTAGTGTATCATATGAACAAAATACAACTACTTGCCCCCAAACCTCTCTCTCTCTACTACTACTACTACTTCCCCTGCACTGCCATGCTTAATACTAGACACCTGTCACAACAAATAGCATTGTTAAGAACTAAAGAATCCCAATGAGAGTATTATATGTAAATCTGATGATAGAAATGGACGACATTGTTAAGAATGTCACAATCCCATCAGAAAGAAAAACTCGGTCATTTATTAATATAACCATGTTTCCTCGAAGAGTTTTTTTTATCTGGTCTTCTAAAGCAATCAAATGGAAAACAAGATAAGATTTGAGAAGTTGCAATGAATATAGAAATATCTGAGGTCGTGCACCATCCCTATTTAGCGCCTTCTAAGTAACTAAAAATCAACAAGTCCAGCATTTACAACATGAGCTAATAACTGAGCTCTCCATCTGATGGATGACCAGAAATAGTACATACCCCTGGGTGATAACTGGTAAGGCATGCTAGTTTTTGGTAGCCCCATGGGTTCACCCATAGCCGTCTTCTTAACTACATTCTGATAAATTTCAAAATCGAAGTAAAGAAGCAACATACAGATAATTATCAATATCCAATCTTTTCAAAAGCCATGCTGGTTAAGACATAAACAAAACTGCAGAAATTGTACTTATGTTTCAACAGAGTTTATAATCTTCCAAAAATGACAGCAGGAAGAATTTCACATGAGCAATCCTCATAAGCCAACAACCAATGCCAGTTTCAATTCCCAACTATTTTTAGCTCAATGAAAGCTAGTATTGTAGGTCTCCCACTCCAAAAACTTACCCCGCCAAAGAAAGGTTGATCTGTTTCTCTAATGGAACTTCAGTACCAACTAAAACTTGAAATTTGTCTTACATACTCAAGGTGCCCAGCCATCAAAACAACACACCATAATATAAATGTAAGCACCCAATTTTTACACCCCTGTCTAACCATGGGTAAAATCTTTTAACCATGGTTACCTCCTGCCAAGTCCCCTACACCCTAGGTAAGCCTCTAGTTAGTCTTAGGACTTACCCTAAGTCAAATCCTAAAATACCCTAGAACCAAACCCTAACCCTAGGTAAACCCTAGTTAAACACTGGTTAAAACCCTAGGATTCAACCCTAGTTTAACCCTTTTGCAAAACCTAAGCCCAAAATCCTAGCCCTAGGTGACCCTAGCCGAAACCCTAGCCTAGCCCTAGAGCCCTTAGGGCTTGAACCCTAGAATCCATGGCCTTTAAGTCCTGAACCTCGGCATGAGTCTGTAAGGCCCAAAAACACTAAAGCCTAAACCCCTAGACCTATTTGTACATGGACCAGGCCCATTTCACCAAAAATCCCTTATTGTCAGTAGACGATCTACCGATAATTAAGAATTGACCTGTTTTGCTAATGTTAGTAGACCCTCTACCGACATTATGTTTCTTGCCTGTTTTCACATTGGCGGTAGATCCTCTACCGCCAATGTCTGAAATCGAGTTTGCAGACTGCAGACACCCTGCACACTCCACCCCTCAAATCAAGACCTCTCACTCGACCTCTAGAGGGTCCAACCACCATCTCCCCCTTCTCTCTAATCCCTTTTAGTTCCCCTAGGTTTTTCCCTATAAAAACCCAACTCCCCCACAGTGCAAATGATCTGCAAAAATCCCAAGGTTGCTAGTTGAACCCCTGTTAGATCTCAACCCTTCTAGGCCTATTCCAAGAAGCCATAAGCTTCGTCTTGCACCCTTCAAGCCCTGTAGCATCCCCTGGTTGAACCCTACAGCACCACCCATGCATACCCCCTACGCACAGACCTCCACCAACTTCGGCCGAAAACAGAGCATAGGGTAGGGCATTCCCTACCCCATTTTTCCTGGCTTTATCAATCAATGTGAGCCTCTGGTCATCTTCAGGGGGCGTTTCTTATGCTATCTTGGTGTTTAATTTGTAAACCGAACCCAACAGGGTGTTCACCTACCTTTGTCGTAGGTGGGATGAACCCCTACGGGTATACACATCTTCCCCAAGCATGGCAAACCATCACGAGTCCTTTGGGGGTCCCTCAAATCATGAGGGAACCCCTGGTTACCTCAGTGCATAGTACCATGGGCAAGAAAATCAGTTCTGCTTAATAGCGGTAGAACTTCTACCGCCATGTTATATTTTTTCTTCTATGCATATTGGCGGTAGATCATCTACCGGCAAGCTATTTTTTGCTTATTTGCAGCTGGCGGTAGACCATCTACCGCCACTATTTGCTTTGCAGGTACAATGGTTTCAGACCTTCATGGGGTCCACTCCAGGAACCCCTGGGGCCTACACCATGCTAGAACTCCTCCCTGGAGTCCCCTCTTGGTCTCCATGCCTTCATTTCACCCGGGGTTACACCCTAAGCTTAGTTAACAGCAAGCAAAACCACAGTTAAAAATACTGTTTTAATGTCGGTAATCTGATTACCGACAGTAACTTTATTTTGATTTTGGGCTTAGGCAGGGGCCCAGGCTTGGTAGGAGGCCACTTTACCCCCTGTCTAGCCCCCTAATCCCACCTTGGACTTAACCATATCCTTAACTATGGTTAAATACACATCTGATTAACATTTAACTGTGTTAAGCATCCCTTAATCTCACAAATCTTGGGAAATTAATAAAAAAAATCCTAAAAATCAACTTGGACCATAAAACTGACTTTGTCCCTTCCTAACCCTGGTTAGCAACCCTAACCACAGTTAGACCCTTCCTTAACTCCGGTTAGCAACCCTAACTGCGGTTACATTCGGTTTATGGCCTACCGGGCCTAAAAACCAAGTCTACTAGACTTATTTTCGGCCTACAGGGCCTCCCCTTAGCCTACTGGGCTAAAACTCACATCCCTTTAACTGTGGTTGGCAACCCTAACCGTAGTTAGTTCGGCCTAACCCCGGTTAGCAACCGTAACCCGGGCCGGACTCCGTCCTAGTCTACTGGACTACACCTAAGCCTATCGAGCTTGCACCTTGCACTTGACCCTCCTCAGTCAATCAAACCCTAGTCTACCAGACTAGTCCATGTTAGCCACTCTTGGTGCACACACACATGCCCCTAGCCTCGGCACAAGTTCACGTGCCAGAACTACGCTCGGTCTGATCTCATCCTTTGAGTACATAGGCAACCCAACCCGGGTTCGACCCCAGTTAGCTTTTCCTTTATTGGATTAGTGTTAACTTAAACATTCCGACATTTTGAACAAGATTAACTTTAATTGGATTATACCTGAGGAGTACGGAACCGTTGTAAAACGGAAGCCTCGGGGTGCCTAACACCTTCCCCGGACTTAACTGAGCCCCTTACCCTGATCTCACTCGCAGACCAAGACCTTATCCAAACCTGGGGGACTTATCATTTCTGAATGAATAGGTGGCGACTCTTAAACTTAAATCAAACCTTCACACACCCGTGAGGGTATTACCCCCCGTGAGTGAGTAAAATTTCCGCGCTCACAATAAAAACCAAGTAATTACTACCAATCCAACAACCAAATTCAAGATAAGTAACCAATGTTGCATAACCAACTTTAAAGTGTACCCTACCTATACATAACAAAAGTTGTATCCAACTTTAAAGTGTACCCAAATGTCATACATATGTCATATAATTCAACTTTATATCTACAATAAAACATGTTTTTCTTTTACTTTGCAATTATCACAATCACTATGGCCCAAAATAACATTAAAAGCCCCATAAATCAACATATCTCATTACAATTACAGGTTTCACATATAAAAAAGTTGTGCCATTTGCGTTCATCGAGTAAAAGCCCAAATGCTGAATCCATTTCATTTTCAGCTTGTCATTCTTCCACATCATATGAATCTACCTATATGAACGATCCTTCATGATCCTAAAGAAAATAAATTCTATTAGCTAATTATTTACCTAATATAATGAGTTTTGAGTGATATCAATACCAAAATAAAATCAAAACATATGGACCTGACGAATTGGGTATCGATAAAACCAACGACCATAATTTTTCTTTATTTTCATCATAAACAATTTCATAACGCCACAACTACATGAACATGTAGGACTTCTGCGATCTCCTGCCAAGCTTTCAAAACTATAGACAAATGTCAAAAAAATTCAAAAGTCATCACATATATGATCACAACTACCATAGACAAATGTCAAAAAGGTCAAATTTCTGACATGTTTACATTCTCAACCAAAAAATAAAAGGACTAGTTAGTCCCTCGTGGTATGATAATGCATAGCAAGTTGATTTGCTATGTCATCTCTAACACACTCCATTTCTCGTCAACCTTGTGTCGTTCCAATCTCTGTGGATGTTGAGTTGTTTTCACCTCTTGATTCATTGTTATTACTAGCAATGTAGTCTTCATTGTTGTATAATAAAAACTCTTTGTCCCTTTGCATTTCTTTTCTGATAAAATTATGGATAGCACATGCTGCAATAACTATACATTGTTGGTTACGTAGGGAATAAGGAGGCATTAACTTCCAAGATTGAGAAACAAGATTTTAGAACACCAAAACAATGTTCAATCACATTCTGCAATGAAGAGTGTTGATAATTAAATAACTCTTTTTTCCAGTAGGATGATGTCCATGCCCCCTATAATCTTGTAAATGATATCGCTTCCCACGATATAGTATAAGGAAACCAGGAATACTTGTATAAATTAAGTCGACAATATACTATTTCCTGATAAATGAATTGTTACAATTTGCTACGGCGTTATCAAAATTATATGCTAGAAACAATTCACTACAATTATGATTACCTTTAGGTGGTTGAGGAAATTCCAATTGTGGTGAGGTTACAGCCTCAACAAAAACTCATGAATCATTGGCAGTCCCTTCCCAACCAGCATAGACAAATGTGAATCGCATGTCAAAAGAACAGGCACACATCACATTCTGAGTGTAGAGACCTAATTTTGCATTTATGTCATTATCATAATTAATGAGGGTAAAATGTTAATTAAATGTTGCATGATGTGTTTTGATGTTAATAAATGTTTTTGGATTGCTTAAAATGGTTTGAGCGAAGAAAACAATTGAAAAATGAAAAAAAAAAAAAGCAAAAAGATGGCTAGAGCCAAATTTAGCCCGCTAGAGCCAGATTTAGCCCGCTAGAGCAAGCTTACGGCCCCACTCGAGCAAGCTTTACAAAAAATCAATATAGTGGAGTTCCATAGAGATCCCGCTTGAAGCGAGATTCAACCCGCTCGAGTGAGATCGCGTAGATTAGTTTTTTTAAGGGTTAAGTCCAGATTTTTAGGGTTTTAAACCCTTAGACTATAAATAGAACATCTAATTCGAGGGTTTAGAGTATTCTAAAGCCTTTTCACCCAATTTGGCAAATGAGAGGAGGAAACCATAGGTTTTTTAAGCAAACCTCTTGGAGAAACGAGAAACAAGGAAAATCTTAGATTTCACTCCTTGAGCCTTTCTAAAGCGCTAGATTGCAGGGATTCGATCTTGAAAGGTAGATGCACTCTACTAGATGGTCTTGTTATAATTTCTTAGTTTATATTAAGATGAAAAGGATGTTGTTGTTGATGAAATGTGAATCTACTCTACTAATCGATTATATAGTGATTCCTTATGAAGGAAATGATGAGATAAATGGATTTTGATGAAAAGCATGCTTTATTAAATGATGAGATAAATGGATTTTGATGAAAAGCATGTTTATTAATGACGGGAGACGACATCTCAACTCAACTCAAAAGTCACAAGCCCATTGAAAACCAGAAATGACACTGAGGTACAAAAATAATGCGAGCCCAGCTCTAGTATTGCTACTAGAGGCAAAAATGGAACAAATTATCAACTTCACAGGCATGAGTGAAAACTGGAAACGGCCTTATTGCGCCAAAACTATGTGATCCTATGACTTGGTCATTCCAAGGGTAAAAAAAGGAAAAGTTGAATTCTGGTTTGACGATAGAAGATCGGCAGAAGATAACTTTGACTTCCCAACAACTCATCTTTGCAAGCTCAGATTGAAAAAGCTCAATGTCATAGTGATCCAATGCCCTTAGCTCCAAGCAAGACTTGATTCAGCATACAACAAGGTCAAAACGGAGTGGCTATCTCCCCTTGCAATGACTCAAAGGTTAAGATTGCTTATTGCTATATCTTGCCCTATAGGGGCAAAAGATCCACAAAATCCGGCTAGGGTAGGCTCCTTTCTAAACTAGCAAGCATATAAAGTACCCTCTATTCAAATTTTTGAAGGCAAACAAATTTTTTTTCAAAATCTCCTATTTGCTCCAAAACTGATTTTAAATCAATTTTTTCAAAATGCAAATGCATCCTTAGGAGTCATATAGTCTCAGTGTGTCTCATGGCTTGGTCAAAATCGATCCCTTTTCAACAATTCCTCGAGGAGCAACAGAGTAGCCAAGCGCAGAAGCTACAAGCTTGGGGCAAGTGCAAGAACCAGAGCTTCATTTAGCGAGTTATCCCTCTAGTCCATGCATTACCATTTCATTCCTCATTGATGCATTCCATCAGATGCATCACCCTTTTTTCCATCTCATCTGCATTTTGTTTGAATGCATTTATTCTAAGCATATCACCATTCATTATATGCATCATCATGCATCTCATGTATCATTCTCACACTTGCACATAGGTACCGACACTACTTGCACACACTTACACAAATTAGTTGCACTACGCACACGCATTCACACAATTAGCCGCATCATGTGAACATATACATACTCAGAATGAACCCTTGCACACACTTGCACAAATTAGCTGCACTACGCACACACATTCAAACAATTAGCCACATCATGTGCACAAATACATCCTTATAATGAACCCTCGCACACACACACGTAGTATCTTTTATGCACACATGTCATCAAGATGTCTGCATATCCGTACCCTACTATAGTTAGAACCCCTCTTACGAGCATATTTGCATACACAACACATCCATCCTTTCTGAAATCTCGTCTGATGTATTCCTTGTGCATCTCGTCTGATGTATGCCCCTTGTACATCTCGTCTAATGTCCTTTCTGTACATCTCGTCTAAATGCACTCTTTTTGATTTCTCTTCTGATATCCTTTTTGAGCATCTCGTCTGATGCATCCTCCCCGTGCATCTCGTCTGATGCATTCCTTTTGAAATCTCGTTTGATGCCACCCTTTGTGCATCTCGGTTAATGCCTCCATCTGACATCTCGTCCGATGTCACTATCATTTTTTCTGACATCTCGTCTGATGTCATCTCCTTGTACATCTCGTCTGAAGTCGCATCTTTAAAGTCTGCTATGAGCCCTCTTGTGACGAGGTTAAACCCATGTAGAGTCTACTTTGAGCCCTCCTGTGATGAGGTTAAACCCACGAGTTTCCTTTGAGCCCTCCTGTGATGAGGTTAAACCCATGTAGAATCTGCTGTGAGCCCTCCTATGATGAGGTTAAACCTATGTAGAGTCCACAGTGAGCCCTCCTGTGATGAGGTTAAACCCATGTAGAATCTGCTGTGAGCCCTCCTATGATGAGGTTAAACCTATGTAGAGTCCACAGTGAGCCCTCCTGTGATGAGGTTAAACCCATGTAGAGTCCGCTATGAGCCCTCCTACGATGAGGTTAAACCCATGTAGAGTCTGCTTTGAGCCCTCCTGTGATGAGGCTAAATTCGCATTTCCATAATCTGTTTTCCCTATCTCAGATGTTTCGTCACTGAGCACGAACCATCCATTCTCCAGTCTATCACTGTCGCTCTCCTAAATGAAGCGTGATTTCATCATTGAGCATGAATCATTCCTTCCTCATTTCCATCATTGACCTCAGGAATGAAGCGAAAAACTATCTCTCCCATATCTCGGATGTTTCATCACTGAGTATGAATCATCCCTTCTCTCTATCCTCGGCTACCGAACCGGTTTTCCCATCAACCCCGTCCTCTAAGATCCCATCTGTGGCAAGCAGTCTAAGAAGAATTTAACTTTTTTTTGACTCTTTTATCTTAAGTTTTACAGATTTTATTCACTATACGTACAAAATTGAGGCCTTATAACCTTTGTCGTTCACGTGCCTGAACCCTCTGACAAAGAGGGGAAACTGTAAACACCCCAATTTTGCACACCTCTTTTCTCTTTCCACACCATTAAAAATCCTTTTAAAAACTCTCTTTTAAAACCCTCTTTGCCCATGCTTTGATTTTTAGAATCACCCTTGAGGTTAAAAAATGACCAAAATGCCCCTAAGATAAAAATGACCAAAATACCCCTATAAAAGTGCCAAAAGTTTTCATTTTATTGAAAATAATTTTACAAATTTTTTGGTTCAATTTTGGCTATTTTTGAGATCAAATCAGGCTTAAAACAGTAAAAAATGATCAAATTGCCCCTGGAGTGTAAAATGATCAAAATACCCCTGAAAGGTTCTGAAAAATTCACATTTTATCTAAAATATTTTTCTAGATTTTATCAGTTCAATTTTGACTATTTTCGGGGTCAAAACAGGCTTAAAATGTGAGAATCAATTTTTAACCATTTGGGCGCGACACGTGGCACCTAAAAACACCCAAATATTAATTTTTGGGCCCCTCAAGGGGGGCGCTGCTTCAAGTAGCGCCCAGCCCTTATTGGGCCCCCGTTAGACCGGTCAAAGCTGTGTCAGTAGTTTTTAAAAAAGATCTCAGGGGAGAGCGCCACTTCAAGTAGCGCCCACCCCAGTTTGCACCCTTTTAACCGCCATACTGTTCCCACCTCCCTGCTTTTTGGGGATTTTATCCAAATCTGTTTTTGAATCCTATAAATACCCCACCCTATTTCTCTCATTTTTCACTCATTCACTCTCCTCTCTCTCCCTTTTCTTCTCCAAAACCTCTCGTAGCGTCCGGATTCCCGAGAAAGTCGATTGTGAAGGGTCGATTCACGGGACTCCTTTTCAGATTTTCCGGAAGGTAACTTTTCTTAAAAAACCCTATCTTACTTTGTCTTTTAGTAGTTTAAATTATTTTTTATCACTTTTAAAGTTGTTTTTTAAATTGTTTGACTACATGCCTTGCTTAGTTGAACCCCTATCTAAATCTCAGTCCAAATATAGTCTTGCCTAGTCGAATCCCTGCCTAAATCCCAGATCAAATATAGCCTTACCTAGTCGAACCCCTGCCTAAATCCCAGATCAAATATAGCCTTACTTAGTCGAACCCCTGCCCAAATCACAGATCAAATCTAGCCCGGCCTAGTCGAACCTCTGTCCAAATCCCGGTTCAAACCTAGCGAAACCCTAGCTAAATCCTAATTTAACCCTAGCTAAATCCCCTAAACCCTACCTACCAAGTCGAACCCTTGTCCGAACCTCGGTTCAAAACCCTATTCAAATACCCACCTCTGAGGCTCCCCGACAAGAGCTTAAACTGCTCCATCCCTCCTCAGCATGAGCTTAAAAGGCCCTTACGCTCTTCAAATATGAGCATAAACAATCGAACCCATCAATTTCCCACCATACAATCAAATCAAACCATCAATCAATCAAATCAAACCATCAATCACCTCTTGGAACTACGTGTGGCTTGATTCCACTGACAGTGGATACGTAGGCAACCCTGATTGGGTTCAGCTCCCCCTAAGATAGAATCCTTATTCCATTTCTATCCTGTCCATCTTATTACATTAATTACTGTTAACATAACACCTGCTTAACATATAAATCAAATTTCAAGGCATGCTAATAGCAGAATCTAAAAATTTCTTTATAATATAACTGTAAACTATATTCTAAGTGCATAAGTTCAACAAAACAAAAAGTCATAAGTGGACATCCCACTTTAAACATAATATATATATATATATTCTCTCCCTCTCATCACTCAACAGTAATTAAGATAGGGCCACTTGTCAAGTGCCCTCTCTTTCTCCTGATGATCCAATACAGGCTCCTCCTCAATGTACTCCTCCTCGACCCATGGAGCTGGAGCACAAATGTCGAAAGGACCTGCCGAAAATAAATGTTTGGTTGAGCATTGAATAGCTCAGCTTATACAAATCACTAGATACAATTATTATAACATTTACATGCTTTCATAAACAGTTGATCATTTATATGCTTTCATATACAGTTGATAAGAATAGTCACACATAACTTTAATCAAGTGCGAAAATCATACTTTTAAATGTCAATGTGCATACTTTTCAAAACCATATACTTCACTTTACTTTTTTTGGAAACCTTATACTTTTACAAGCTTCTTCATTTCTTTTGTAAAGTCCACGTTTTTTATGTTGGCATATTCTGGTGTCAAAACAAGTGAGTCTAAGTGTCTAGGTGTGTGTCTTGTGTCATTGCCTTCAAGCATCCACGACAAGTGAAGTTGAAGACCATTGAAGACTCGGTTGGATCATTTCCTTCATAGGATGGTAAGTGACTTAGATACCATGATACCCATAGGTGGGAATCAACTTAGAATAATCCTAACATGTTGCCTTAGGTAGTAAGTGTCCTAGACTAACCATACGGACCCTAGGTGATGAGATAAGTAGTGCAAAACAACTTTAAAGTTCTGAAATTTTTCAAAAAATCAAGGTTGCTTGTTTTGGGCATATCTCCCAAACCGTAGCTCAGATTTTGGCTTATAATATGTCAAATCGACTGTATCAAAAAGAGCTATAACTTTTGTGAAGGGTGCAAGACTCAAAAATGAAATTTAAATTTTGGATTGGCACCTCAGGGTCGACCCTGGGTATAGAAATTTTTCTGTGGGGTTTTTTAACAGAAGGTTGAAAAGTGAGGGTTGACCCTGGAGGATGAAATGTACACTTTGGTCGACCCAACTATCCCCCAGGGTCGACCCTAATATGGAGTTTTTCTAAAATTCATTCCAAAACCGATTTTTGCCTACCTTGGTTATTTTAAACCCTTTTAAACAACTTCTAACTATGGTTTTTGATTCTCTATAAAGCTAGAACCCTTCTAGTTCGTGGGGGATAACTTTGGGGAAGTATTGAGAAGGTTTTTAACTCCTTCTAGAGTCCATAAACACTCTGGAATCTTATTGTTCTCCTCCCCTTTTGTTAGTGCATTAAACCTAGAGTTTATAAGCCAAAAGTTCCAATATTGCTTGTCTGGACTTGTGCATTGAAGGAGTCCATCTAGATGATGATTCTTATCAAACCATCAACCAGTTCTGGATAGAACACCTTGACCGAAGTGTTCTGGAGCCTTTGCGAAGGAGATCGATCCGAGAAGGATCGTGGTAGAGTGATTTGGTCGGTGGATTCCGAAGCCGTCATTGATGGAGATCGATTGGAAGATCTTGGACTGTTTTCGAGACACAAAGAGAAGTACAAGCGGCTGTGGTTGATCACGGGACTTGAGAGTACGTGATGAATTTTCGAGGCGTGGAGGACTAAGAACTGAAGGATTGAAGTGTCGAGTCCGAAGGAGTCAAGTTCGAGTCTTGTAAGTTCTTGTTTACTTTTTCTTGGTGGATTTTCATGGCTGGACTAAGTCCCGTGGTTTTTCCCGGAAGGGTTTCCACATAAAAATCCTTGTGTTGTGGTTTGCTTGGCTTCCGATTTTCCGCACTTAAAGTTCATCATCCCTCAACTTAATAACTTAATTGTTAAAACATCAAAAAGGGTAGATAGACTTATAGGAAGCCCTAACCATCCCCTTGACTTTGTGAGTTCTCAACTCAAACCTTGATTTGAGGTTCACCGAATCGAATTTTTTCATCTTTTACTTTACAAGTATTATCTTTCAGTTACTTTACATATAGCTTATTATGGGAGCGTACTTTTAATACTTTACTAATACCCATCCTATTAGGAATGGAATCCATTAGCATCTTTAATACAATTTAGGCGTGCCTAGCAACAGTACCTGGTCTGAGTATACTAGCACCCTTAACCAACCTCACCACCGGCATCTTCTACATCATTATACTTGGGACAGATGACTAATGGCCACCCTACTTAGAGTGGAGTCCACTAGCATCCTCCCAATACTTTCTTTCTTCCCTTTATTCATTTGACTTGGAATCTGATGATTAATGCCCACCTTACTTGGAGTGGAGTCCATTAGTATCCTCCCAATACCATCATTTATCTTTGTTCTCTTCTTGACTGTACTTTCTGGATACCTGTACTTATACAAATGCTCGATAATGCAATACAAGTGTTCATATAGCAATAAAGACATCAATTAACATGACACATTGTCAGTAGTGAAATTTAACTGCACGCAAGGTGGGTGCATGGTGTACCTGCCTACACAGGATCACCACCCATGAATGGGTGGTTAAGCTTCGCGCATGCCAAAGACACGCGCACCAGCTGGCCAAGGGCTAGCTTACCGCCAGCCCGCCTAGCATGAAATGCTAGCAGCAGGGCAATAATGCTCCATAGACACCCCTGTGTGTCAATCCTTATGGGATTGACACGTGTATAGGGTTTGCCCTCACGGACAGACCCTCATTCAAGCCTACGGATAGACTTTATGAGTCCATCCGTGGGCTAGTCAATGACTAGCCTAGTCCGTGACCATAAAAGGCCTTCGACCTAACCCAGACCAAGGGTTAGACCCACAGTCCCACTCTGTATTGGTATGCGGATATGACTAAGGTCAGACCCTAGTCTGCAGCCTAAATAGGCTTTGTACATAAATTAGACCGAGGGTGAGACTCATGGTCTCCTCTTTATTTTGCGGATTGATCAAGGTCAGTCATTTCCTAGATGGCAGCCAGTATTTGACCGCCATGTGTGAGGGAATCCTTAACTAAAAGGATTCTCCACCAGCTTTGGGGGATCCCAAGATAGAGATCCCCTCTCTTTCTCTAATAAGAGAGTGCCATATGACACTTTATTCAAAAGTGGAAGTGATCTCTTCTCTTTTCCGGGAAGATAAGACTCATCATCTTTTTGAGGGAAGTTTGATCTTTCAAGGTTTCCCAGAAAGGGAGAGCGATTTGGAGTCCTTCAAAAAGGACTCCCATCTATATGGTTTGTCTAAGATAAGAGAAACCAATTGTCTTGGACAGTGACCCTCTCTAAGAAGAGTTGGCCTCTTTTGATTTCCTAAAAAAGAGGAAGTAAAAGGGGAGTCCAAAAAGACTCTCCAGAAGATACAAAAAAAGGGAGTTTCTCATAAGAAACTCCCATGCACGCACAACAACAAAAAAAGAACAGAAAAGGAGACAGGTGAAAAACTGAAGAGCTTTCTTTTCTTTTGCAGGAGCAACAGCAACTGAGGAGGAAGAAGAAGGATCTCCCATTAATGGAGAATATCAGGTGAACCCTCAATATGGTCATCTCTCTTTCTTTTCTTTCTTTTTGATGCTAAATACTCTGTGGGGTATCTTGTAACGCCTACATGGGATTTGGGCAACCCCATTGGATAAATAAATATATTTTATTCAATATCTTGTTCTTCTTATTATTTTTTTTCTTAATCAGAGATTCTTCCCCAATAGGAAAGGTAATTGACAGTCTAAGTTTACTCAGATTGGAAGGATAGTCCTTCACACAAAACAATAAACTCCATACAATAATGGAGGAAATTTGATAAGCAAAGACAAATTTTACGCTTACAAATTAATGGCACGCCTGATGGGACTTTCTTCTCCTCTCATCTTTGAAGAATGATAAAAAATAAGAAGAACAAAAAAAGAAAAGATGAGTGATCATTTCCTCTCTTTTCTTATTGTTTCTGACCAGGATCATCGACACCGTCTGCATTTGTCGGGCCTACGTCCTGACCATCAATCGGCGGGTGTATGTACCCCAGATCCAGATCCTGGTGACTTATCCACTCACTTAGGCCGAGGTAGCAATAGCTCCAGCCAGGCAGGTTCGGCCAACTGGTCAGACCTCTGCAAAGAGGTCGCGGTCACCAGACCAGGCCTTTGTTGAAGATGCTCCAGTCTGCAGTAGAAGCAAGACCCACCCCATTAACTTAGGGGTGGAAAGGCAGTATGCCTGCCTAAATCAAAGGCAGGCAGCCCACCCACATTAGGCTGACTGTCTACAGCAGGTTGCCAGCTCGTGGGCAACCCAGAGGATGCCAGCCAGCCCGCGAGCACCTCAGAAAAGAAGTGCCCACTCGCAGACAACTTTGTTCGCGGATATCAAGGAGGGTGCACCCAATCGGGTGCACACAAGGCAAAGTGGCTCAGACACTTTGCGATAGGTCAGCTCAAAAGGCAGACCTATGTCACCGAAAACCTGAAAGGGGATTCCAAATCTATTAACCCTTCGAGGTCAACTAATGGGGCAAGCTCATTTCGAGCCCAAACCATAAGTCAGTCAAGGTCTAAACAGGAAAAGCCCTATGAGTCAATCCTAAGATAGACTGTTAAGATCCTCCATCCCAAATTGGTTGTTGGGACTCACCCCTCAAAAGTTTATCAACAGAGGGGAGATGCTGCCCAAATTATCTCAGGGCAAAAGAACAAGACCACTGGCCTAAAGGATTTTATAGAAGCTCCCCCGGCAAAATTGGTTAAAAACAACCAAGTTCAGGGAACTAATCCATGGACTAGATCCCCGGATCAGAAGACTGGTCCACAAGCTAATCTTGCGGACAAAAGAAGAAGTGGCCAAGCAACTCCGCGGGTAAGGGGCAATGCCCATCCACGGACACCAATTAAGGTCCATGGACCCAAAGCCTAGCCTTCAGGGTCTAGCTCAGGCTCATCCCGCGGGCAGAGTTACAAGCAACTCTACGGACAGGTCTAGAAGCAGACCTATGTCCGTAGACAGAAGAGTACAGGGACAATCTCCTCTTAAGAGAGGGAGGGACCTGTGGATAGAGTCAACCTCATCCACAGACAGTTCCTCTTCTAAGAAAGAGAAAAGTTGGCAGTTGAAGGCCAACAGGAACAGAATTCCCTTAGGATAACACTCAACACCTGATGATATTATTAATAAAGTTATCAGATCAAGAAGTGGAAGTGCAAACTTGCGAGTTTCTTCGAACTACGCAAGGGGCATTAATAGCCGTGATCAAAGTCACCCGGCTGTTAATGCAAATACAAGCCTGGACTCAGCACTACCAGACAGGAACTTGTTATTCAGGCTAGGTCCAAATGCATTCTGAGGAGTTAATCTGACGACCTTCACGGCAATGACGACAACTGCTCATCATCAACATCAACGGCCTCCATCCATAAATGTTAGCCCATTCTGGGGCCGAACAAATACGGAACTAGAAAGAAGAACCAAAGCACCATATGACCCTCAAGTCAAAGTACTGAATGTAAGTTCTTCTCTATTTGAAATGTCAAGGAAGAAAACTCCTGAGGAGATCCTCTAGCTAAGAAATCGGAAATACCCTTCGGCTCCGTCGAGGAAGGCATACAATTACTGGTCAAAGCCAAAAAGGTCTAAAAAGTAAAGGCTATCTCATACTCATCATGTTTGGGAGGAATCAATGACTAGAACATCATACCCCCATTATGAAAGGGTGTCTGTAAATGTGATCGGTACAAGAAACAACCCCGATCCAGAGCAGTTTACAACTCTGTTGTTCCAAGGAACTGATACACTACTCGAGCAAAATCTCTCGAAAAGGCAACGTTCTCAGAACTCAGCCGCTGTTATTCTAGCTGCTTTGGATGAGGCAAAATCTTCTCGAGCTATTGAAACAATGGCTCCTGCTCAAACGATTCTGAGGAGGAGAAGCCGCAGAAATAGGGCCAAAGGCAAAGAAATAGCCCAATACCCAGTTCAATCAGTTCTAGAACCTGACATCAGTGAATCCCAAGATGGATTAGAGTGAGAAGCAACCCCAATAACCTCTCCAAGAGAATTGGGAAGAATCCCTCCAATCGAGGATTATGACTTTGACGAATCAGTGATTCAGTCAGCAATGCCGAAGGCGGTATCAGAAATACCTCAAATGGTTTTCAATGCTCCTAATCCTTTATACGGGATGCCTGACACTTACTTCACGGAAGAAGAATTTCTTAATTTGTTCCTACCACAAGGATCAGCGTCAGACGACCAGTATCAGTTATGATGAAAAACTTGGACAGGAATGCAGGTCAACAGAATAACCCTTCAACTTCAGCACCTCCACCTTCAATTGATCAAACGGCAACCTTATAGGCTTAACTCTGGTACAAGAATGATGAGATCATGACTATGATGTCTTAAATCCAAGAGTTGGCTACTCAATTGTCAACTCTCAAATCTACATGGAGTCTGGACCCCGTTTCCCGTACTAAGGAGATAGCAGTAATCAAGGCACAACCCTTGCACCTCAAAATCATCTAATAGTACCCGGAACAGGTCTCATTCCAAATCAGGCCACCCTCATAGGAGGAATTTCGTCGTCTCTTCTTGCTGCAATTGAAGAGACTGTTCGTAATCAAATGCGGCTGACCAAAGAAAAAGAAGAGGATGTTCGGATGATTGTGAAGCCATATCTAGCTATCATGGATACGGTTTCATTCCTGCCAAGCTTCGTTCAACCAACATTTAAGATATTTACTACCCTTTTGTTTGCATGTGTTAATTCCTTCCTTATCTTGTCTTTATTTTCTAATAATATTTTTCTCTTGTTATGTATAAATTTTGGAGAGTCGCATAGGAATGAGGCTAAATCAAGGGATTAGAGAAGAAAGACCCAAGCCCAAGCCCAAGTTCAAGTTCTACAAGTAAAAGGCTCAAAGCCCACAAGTCAAATTGTTAAAACCCAAGTTCAAGACCCAACCAAAGATACTTAAAGCCCAAGTCTAAGCAAGGATCTACAAATATGGAAAACATTTTGAAAGATTTAAAAGAGATGTGAATTGATACAAAGAAGGAGGGGGATTTTAACTAAATTCCAAAAAAGGGAAATTACTCTTTTTGAAAAGTGGAATGTTTCACTTTTAGAAAATAAAATATTTTTCTAGAAAATGAGAAAATGAGAAGGATAGTAAAAAGCAATATAATCCCTCCCTCCAAGAATGCGTGGGAGCTCATTCTCAATACTCTCATTCTCTTCTCTCTATCTCTCCTCTTTTTCTTTCTCTCTCTCTTGATTTTTGAGGGTTTTTTCTTTAGTGACTTTTCTCTCTATCTTTTTCTCTCTCTCTCTCTAGCCTAAATCTTATTCTCTTTTTTCTCTACCATTTTCTTTCTTTTCTTTGATTGTTTTATTTTGTAATTGTCGAAGAGGGAGTGGTGTAAGAAGTCAATTAAAAATCAATTAAGAGTGTGGTGGTTTATTTCATTGGTCTTGTCTTGAATACTACATTACTCGGCTAACTCGTGATAAGGGGAAAAGGATAAAACTAAGAACTCTGTAAGATTTATCCTAATTTTAATTTTTAAATATTCCAAAATTTTGTTGTTACGAAAAAATTAAAATTGGATTTTAATTAAAGTTTCCATAAGATCTATCTTCCAATCCAAAGCATTTGCTTGCTTATTAGATCGTGTTTCACTGGAAAATTTAGAAATTAATTTTAGGATTAATCTTATTATATTTTTTTTAAAATACGGATCCCCTATTCTCTTTCAACTTTAGCAAAAAGTTTATTTTCTTCTTTTATTTTTTCCATTAGTTTTATTTTATTTTTAATTATAATCTTAGCACACCAAATTTTGACGCCGTTGCCGGGGACTAGTTCTTAAAAAGGTTCTAAAAAATCTGTATTTTTGGGTTTGAATTTTTTTTAGGTTAGATTTATTTCTATATATTTTATTTTTTTTAAAAAATCTAGGAATTTTTATTTCTATAATTTTCGGGTTATGTTTAGATTAATTTTTTTATTTTACATTAGTTTTTTTTTTGTTTTTTTTTTTTTCTCCTTTTCCATATTGCTTTGAGTTTTCATTCTTATTGTAGGAAATTAGAGAAGGAGATCTAAAAAGACAAGGAGCCAAAGGAGGATTTGAAAAAAAAAAAAAAAAAGGAGAAAAAAAAAATTAGTTTTTGTTTTATTTATGTATTTTTTAACCATTGTAGTAGAACTTTTTAAATCATTTGAGAAGGCCCGGATTGTAAGAAATGTTAGATATGATGCCCAGAAAAGTCAATTAGATTGTTAGATTCTTATTAATTTGATTAATAAAGACTTCTTCTTAATCTATTGTGTATTCATTATGGGTAATTGACCATGGTCATGAGATGATCTATACGATATGAGATATCGATAAAGGTCCTTGGGATATATTGTAGGAAAGTTATGTGATTGGATCAAGAGTTCTTATTGAGCACATCTCTAGAAAGGTATGCGATCTTGAATCGACCATTGATAACAAAAATCTTGATTTGTCTCCTTTATATCCTTCTAGATCCACCCATAAAAATAGAAATCAGGTGTTGATGGTTAAATGGACTTTTCCTCCTCAATCCAAGTTTAAACTAAATGTAGATGATGCCTCTAAAGGTAATCCTGGTAATGCTGGAGGTGGAGGGATAGTCCGGGATCACAATGGTAACTTTGTTGCATGCTTTTATTCCCATTATGACATTTGTTCTAAATATATAGTGGAAACTCGAGCCCTTTTAGATGGATTAATTCTTTGCAAGAGTCTTCATATTACCAATGTTATCATAGAATCTGATTCTTAGAGTTTGGTTGAGGTGTGGAAAGCTAGAAACCCAGATACATGGAAAACTTGGTATTGGGGCAAGCAGATCAAAAATTGTATGTCAGATGATTATTTGATAGATCACATTTATCGAGAAGCTAATACAGTAGCTGATGAGCTAGCTAATTGGTTGTCAGAGACAAATTTCTTATTCTTTTCATACTCTTGATTCTATTCCTATCAAAGTCAGATCTCTGATCTAGATGGACAAATTAGGATTAGGAAATTTTCGAAATGTCAGTATTTAAAGGGTTTTATTGTATTTTTAGGGGTGAGGTTTTATGTCCCCCCCCCCCCCCCCCCCCCCCCCCTAATTTTTTCTTTTGTTAGTTTTTTATGGGTCCTTAGGGGTAAGGTTTATGTCCCCCCTGGTTTATAGAGTCTGTAGGGGTAAGGTTTTATGTCACCCCCACTTTATTTAATTTAATAAAACTGGTAGGGGTCTGCCAAACCCCCCTCTCCATCTGAGAGGCTTTATTTTAAAAAAAAATTAGATTATCGTAGGTAGATATAACTTTCCAGTTCCTTATATCTTATATAGTCACAGCTATGGATGAAGCTGGGCACTTCACTTATATGGCTGCCACTATGCTAAGATGTTCTCAATAGTTGAGATGTAGTTCTATCTTGAACTATTGTAGTGGAGACTACACATCAGCATATGGATGCTTAAATGCATACTGATTTATTGCATTCAGTGAGAGACCTCTTGCATAAACATACTATCAGATAGTTGGTCTCTCATTTACATTGAACAGTTTCAATGATCCTCAGATCTGATGAGGTCATTTATAACTGAGTAGTAATCTAATTGTTTTGATTCCACTAAAGTATTCTCTACATTAGGGAATACGATATTGTGATAGTTGGATAGTCAGAAAACTGTTTGAGTCATGATCAATTTCAAACAAGAAATCCATACTAATTAATTTGAGAGATTATCCAAGTTCCAGGTAAGACAGTCGATTAAGCTTATATCCTGCACAGGTAATTTTGAAACAAAACAAGTTTGAAATATATTTTATTTAAAATATATTATACTTATAAAAATGTTTTTCTCAAAATGTTTTACATGAGAAATTGTTTCTTATGGCTTATTCAGAAGTCTTGGAAACTCGGATGATGTGCAATGGACTATGAGTTAGATAGTATAAATTTTCTCAAAGGCCCACTAGGGATAATGTAATTGGAATGATCGATTTAATTAAAAAGTTCATGTGACGGGATCTGTATTGGTTAATGTTCATACACTAGGATTCAATTACAACATGGATATCTCACGTCACTTGCAATTCCGATGTAATTCCTATTTAGGGTCAATGGGATAACATTAGGTAAGCCAGGGTAAGAATGTCCCAGAGCAATCTGTGGAGATGCTTACATAAGAAATACAAGCTTATAAATTGATTAAAAGTTAATCAATTATTTAAAAATGATTAAATGTTAATCATTGATTAAATAGATTAAAAGTTAATCTATGCTTTAAATTAATTATTAATTTAAATTAGAGAATTATTTTAGTAATTATTTAATTAACCTAATTAAAGGGGAAATGGGTTTGACCCATATCCATAAACCCATTAAGAATGGACCTTTAATATAGGCCCAAGCCCATGGGTTTAAACCCTAGGGTGGGGCTCCCACTTAGCAATCCTAATTGGATTAGAACTTGGTTACTTGAATAATAACTCTATTTATTATGGAATTAAATTCCAACGGTTGGAATGCAAGTAGGATTAAGAAGTTCTAATTGGATTAATACTAGGAATCCAAGAACTCCTCAAAGCTCATCCCCCCTCTTGGCTTACGCCCCGCTTTGGTTGTGGTCTCTTAGTTTGACTAGGATTTCTCCCTTTTGTTGGTTGTTGACTAATCCCTTTAATTAAGGAATCCCTTTTGGAAAAGGACTCTTTAATTAGTAGGATTACTATAACTAAAGTAGTTATAGTTAAACTAGGATTTATTTAAATTAATAATAAGAGTTATTATTAATAAATAACTCCTAAAGGGATAAGTTGTAGTTGGAGTACGATTTGGATTTGATCCAATCTATAAATACCCCAATACCCAAAACATTTGGGATAGGATTCTCATCAAAATCTCCAGAATTTTTTCTCTCTCCCTCTCCTCCTCTCCAAACAGTGAGCCCCTAGGGAGAGTCCCTAGGGATTTTCGTGAGCTACAAGGGTGCATCGAAGTTGGGTTTTTCGATTCAAGGGTTTTGAACCCTAAGCTTGTGGGTGATAGAAAGTCTACACCATTACTCCATCTTCTTCCTCTTGATTCATCAATTCCAAAGAGAGATTCTAAAGTTTCGTGGGGATAGCGAAGAACAAGGATTGAGCTTCGAGTATTTCTTCGAGAAATCTCTACAAAGAGTTTTGACGGTTCAAGTGGATTTAGCTTCACCGGTGAACATCATTCACCGAGCTAATATGACTAAAACTCAGAGATAATTTTAGTTGCTTTCTATGGTGTAAAGATCATCAGGATCCAGTTCCCGCATAATTTTTTATCCGGATCCCCCTACAAGAAATAGAGTAGGGAAGGAGGAGAGTTGGACTATATTTTCTTTGCACCTTGGGTTCATACACCACATTTGGTGTTGGTGGCTCGGGTCGATTCAATTGGATCTTCCCTCACTTAGAGTGGGAGGTACGTACTTTAATCTTTACCCACGGATATTTTACTTGTTACCGGGGATTGTTTGATGTCTTTAAATTAGAGTGTTTGATTGGAGCACCATTTTTAGTAAGGGCACTTCAAAATCCACGACAAGATAAGAACCGGATTTAATCACCGGATTCTTGCCCATAGGTTTAAGCACAACCCACTTTATCACCCAACCAATCAATCTTAAATAAAATTAACTAGACATTGGCCCTAGGAACTTCGAGCTCATTAGGATGAAGACCTACTAAAAGTTGGACCAATTGCATTTTTTGACCAAACTCGGTGACAAGGAAAGCCCTATCCCTTAAAAGGGTGACAGTCTCAGTTCTAGGAGAGCTGGTTTTTAAGTGAGACTCTTACCTAGTGCATTGTGAACCCACCACTCAACCTGGAGGCTTACCTAGTCGACTTGGTTTGATAAGATCGAGTTGGAGGCTTAGGTGCACTCTTCAATCCAACTAGGAGCCGTATAGTTAATTAGGAAAAATTTAGGTTGTTGGCGTGTTTCAATTAGACCATGCTTGCTTGTGTGCACATCATCAGGATTAGATTAGATTGAGATATTTCTTAAAAGTTGATACCCTGGTTTATGTGCAACTGGGTACGCGTGAGTGGTCGTTTAATCAAAGTAGAACTCATAGATATCTCCATCACATAATAAGGATTTCCCCATTTTTTTGAAATGGCAAACACTCCAAAAAGGACCCTGAATGAGCTTTTTGCTCCTGCCTCTGCTACACCACCAACATGCATACTCTTGTTGGAAGTGGCAGCAAATCAATTTGAAATTAGGTCTACAACTATCAACATGTTACCCAAATTCCATGGTTTTGAGAGTGAACAACCTTATATTCACTTAAACAAATTCCTGACAATTTGTTAGACATTTAGGAACCAAAACTTGGACAGCGAGAGTGTCAAGTTGAGATTATTCCCTCTATCCCTAGAAGATCATCTCGCTGCATGTTTGAATTCCCCTACGCAAAATTCTACCACAACATTGGATGAGATGTCTAAAAAGGTCATGGCCAAATTCTACCCAATCGCCAAAATTGAGAAAATTAAGGATGTGATTAAAAATTTTAGGGGTAAAGCAGAGGTGGAATTTCCTCAAACATGGGAAAGATTCTATGATCTTCTTGTCAAATATCCGCACCACGAGATTGATAAAGCCCAATTAGTCCACTGTTTGTACAAAGGACTAACTACTGTTCAGTGTACCTTGATAGAGTCTATGCACCAAGGCAAATTCATAAGACAGACTCCAACCCAAGCGTATGATTTCCGTGTAGACTTAGCGGAGATTCCCAAAACTGAAGCTAATCCAAAGACAGACCCTGATCTAAAGAAGGTCAAGTCTAATCTGGTCAATGGGGCAAACAATTTGACCAAAAAGTTTGATGCCTTCACAATCTCAGCAAACAAGAACCCCCAATATGACCACGACTCTTTGAGGAGTTTGACTTATCCAATTGCCATGTGCCTACCATGTGACAGTTCTGAACACATGGTGGAAAATTGCCCAAGCTTGCCAGCTATCAAGGCAGAGCAAGCCAATACCATAAATGAGTATAGAACCTTTAGTAAGCCCATACCAAATTCATTCAATCAGACATATCACCCTGACAATAGGTTCCATCCAAATTTCTCATACAGACAGAATGAACCTATCCAATCTTAGGGTGGTCCACCCGGTTTCCAATGGAATTACCAAAAGCAAGTTATTCTCCAGTATCCTCAAAACAATCATGCCATAGTGTTCCAACCAACTTACTAAGCACCTCAACAATCTAAGAACTGTACAAGTCTAGTGTCAGATCCCATGACTAACTACTCTCCTCCAGTACCTTAGTAGACATCCAACTTTAAAAATATGATGATTGACATGATGAAGTACAACAACAATTCATGCAACAACAGTTTTAGACAAATTCAACCCAGGAAAGGACAAATCAAACAACTGCTCAGGCCATTGCAAAGATAGAAGTCCAAATCAGTCAATTGGCCCAGTTAGTAGGAGGTAGATAGAAGGCATAGTTTCCCAGTCAAACAGTTCATAACCCTAGGACCAAGCCTATTCTTCCCATTCCTCCTAGAGGTCAGTATGAGATAGGAAACAACTCAGTACCAACCCATGATGAGGTTCAGACCATCCATAGCCTAAGGTCTAGTAAGCAGGTAGATAATAAAGTTAGAATGCCTGAACAACCTGAAGAGAAAGAAGGTCTAAAAGAGAAGGAGACTATCCCAATGTCCATAGAGAAAGGCAAAGAAAAAAAGAACCAAGATCAAGATCAATCCATCAACTCGTACATCCCAAAAGCCCCTTATCCGTAGCGTCTGTGGGATAATAGAAATAATTCACACTTTGAAGGAATCCTATAAGTATTTAAGAATGTTCAGATCAATATTCCTCTTCTAGCCATCAAATAGATTCCTTCATATTCTAATTTCTTAAAAGACATGACCACTGTCAAAAGGAAGACATCAATTCCTAAAGAAGTTGTTCTTACAACTCAATCTTCAGGGCTTATCCAGCACACATTAGTGCCCAAATACAAGGACCCTGGATGCCCAACAATCTCCATCAGGATTGGAGACACTGTAATTGATAAGTGTCTTTTAGACTTAGGGGCTAGTGTGAACCTTCTATCCTACTCTATATAAAAACAACTAGGTTTGGGGGAGCTCAAACCTATCGACATCACCTTGAGTCTTGCAGATTGGTCAGTAAAGGTTCCAAACGTAATAGTTGAGGATGTGATCATCAAAGTCAATGAGTTCTATTTTCTCACAGATTTCATAGTCTTGGACACCGAACCTATCGTCACATTCTTGTGATACTTGGTCACCCATTCCTCACTACATCCGATGCAGTCATCAAATGTAGGAATAGAGTAATGGCTTTGGACTTCGAAAATATAAAGCTCACATTGAACATATTCAATATTGGCTTCCAGACTAACGAAATGGATGATGAGGAAGAGGACAACATGATAGATGTTCTTGTAGGCAAAATCATTCAACAATCTTGTTATCAGGATCCTTTAGAGCAATGTCTGGTCCAGTTCAACCATGATATTGACATTGACTACTCCATACTCGAAGTCAATGCCATATTAGACTCAACTCCGCAAATGAATATTAGCCGGTAGAGAGAAAATGTAGAACAATTGCCAGTGACCACCTCAATGCTTGTGCCCTCTATCATCGAACCTACCAAGTTAGAACTCATGTCATTGCTTGAAGCTCTGAAATATGCCTTCCTAGGTAGTGCAGAAACTCTCCCTGTTATCATTGCATCCGATTTAGAGAAATATCAAGAACAGAAGGTCCTTGAAGTTCTTCGTTCCCGTCTAAAGGCTATTGGATGGTCAATTGCAGACAAAATAGGGATTAGCCCATCCGTGGTCAGGTACCAAATGCACTTAAAGGAAGATGCTAAACCATCTAGAGAACCACATAGATGGCTGAATCATGTCCTCAAGGAAATAGTAAGAGAAGTGCTTAAACTCTTAGATGCGGGGTATTATATACCCTGTATCTGACAGTAAATGAGTAAATCCAATCCAAGTCGTGCAAAAAAATGGAGTTACTGTTGTGGCCAACAAAGATAATGAACTAGTCTCAACTCACCTCCAAACTGGCTGGTGAGTTTGCATTGACTATCGGAGGTTAAATGTAATGATTAGGAATGACCATTTTTCCTTACCATTTATTGATCAAATGTTAGAGCATCTAGCGGATCACGCTTACTATTACTTCCTCGATGGTTATACTGGATATAACCAAATTCCAATAGCTCCTGAGGACCAAGAGAAAACAACCTTCACCTGTCCCTTTGACACATTTGCCTATGGGCATATGGCTGAAGATAGTGCATTGGTCTAGCTGAAGATGTTAAAGTTAGCGCTACTGGGAGGCAACCCTGTTTTGTAGATTATTATATGATTTTGCAGGATGGTCACATTCGTATTGTCAGTTCGCATACACCTCTCTGGTAAGGAATTCCAATTTTCATTGTTCATTTATTCTTTGTATAACATTGAGGACAATGTTAGATTTAGGTTTGGGGTGTAGGCTTACTTTTTCTAGACAAAAAAAAAATTGCTTGTAATTTTCAAGATCATAGTTCATACTTGAAGGCACTTGGTGAAAATTCATAATTCAGTCACAACTGCTAAGTGTTAAGATCATTAGTCCTTTTTAGTATCTCTTTTTAAGCGGATCTTAAAATCATTGCACCTTGAAAATTTCACTACACCGCTGACTAGTTATCTAGATTTTAAGTCAAATAGAGTAGGTGTTGACCCTTCTGGATGCCTAGAATGTTAGGAAAGACCGAACCTGATGAACTATAACTTCCTTGTTCATTTGGTTGGCTGGGAAAGAAAAAAAACAGAACTGAGTTATATATACGTTTTGGAAAGCAACCAATGAATTAAATTAGGCACACCAGAAAGGGCTACACATTCCCAGATTTGTGTTTACAAAATAAATAAATAACAAGAAAGGGTGTTGAAAAGAAAAGACAAAACTCAAGGTGTCAACTGTAGAATTTGAGCAACGAAAGCAAACGGGTTGTGCTGACGTGTCCTCAAGTATGCTCCCCGGTCATGTACTGTTACGCTCTTGCTCTAACCTAGCTCTTGGAAATAGTGTGAAAGTCGCCACTGTGAAAATGCAAGTAAGCTGGAATATCACAGATAAATCCCCTCAGAGGTATTAAGGTGAGCATCCACAATTCTCGTTAACTCAGATAGGATACTTAGTTTGGAGTTAGGTTCTATGTCAATCTCATCATTCATGAAAGTCAGGAGTTAAACCCTGCTTTAGGAGATCGAACCTCGAAGTCATTAGTCAGACAATCACTTGCATTCAAGGTTTAATACGTTTTAGAATTTTTCTAAGGGAGAGTTAGTGATTTGGACTCTGTTCATATTTTTAGGACAATTGACTGAAAAATCCCAAATAAACCAGTGTCTGGAAAATGTTAAAATAAGATATTGATAAATATATAGCAAACTTTTGAATTTTGTAGGTAAATCTATGCAAACCCTCACGAGACAACACTCGTCCACTAGAGGTAACCTAGGGGTTCAACGGCTTGTGGCACATCCTAAGTGCAACCACGATACCTGCAAAAGTGAGTTAGTTTTGCTTGAGGACTAGCAAAAAATAGGTTTGAGGGTATTTGATGTGCATGTAATAATGATATTTACTACCCTTTTATTTGCATGTGTTAATTCCTTATCTTGTCTTAATTTTCTAATAATAGTTTTTCTCTTGTTATGTAGAAATTTGGAGTGTTGCATAGGAATGAGGCTAAATCAAGGGATTAGAGAAGAAAGACCCAAGCCTAAGCCCAGGTTCAAGTTCTACAAGTAATAGGCTCAAAGCCCACAAGTCAAATTATCAAAACCCAATCAAAGAATCTTAAAGCCCAAGTCTAAGCAAAGATCTACAAATATGGAAAGTATTTTGAAAGATTTGAAAGAGATGTGAATCGATGCAAAGAAGGTGGGGATTTTGACTAAATTCTAAAAAAGGCGAATTACTCTTTTTTGAAAAATGGAATGTTCCACTTTTAGAAAAGAGAATCTTTTTTCTAGAAAATGAGAAAGATAGTAAAAATCAATATAACCCCTCCCTCCAAGAACTTGTGGGAGCTCATTCTCATTCTCTACACTTCATTCTCTTCTCTCTCTCTCTCCTCTTTTGCTTTCCCTCTTTCTTGCTTTTTTGAGGGTTTTGTCTTCAGTGTCTTTTCTCTCTCTCTTTTTCTCTCCCTCTCTCTAGCCTAAATCTTATTTTCTTTTCTCTCTACCATTTTCTTTCTTTTCTTTGATTGTTCTATTTTGTAATTGCGGAAGAGGGAGTGGTGGAAGAAGTCGATTAAAAATCAATGAAGAGTGTGGTGATTTATTTCATCGATCTTGTCTTTAATACTACAATCTCGTGATAAGGGGAAAATGAGGAAACCAAGAACCCAGTAAGATTTATCCTTATTTTAGTTTTTAAATACTCAAAAATTATATTATTACGAAAATATTAAATCTGGATTTTAATTAAAGTTTCCATAAGATCTATCTTCCAATCCAAAGCATTTGCTTGCTTATTGGATCGTGTTTCATTGGAGAATTTAGAAATTAATTTTAGGATTAATCTTATTACATTTTTGGTAAAATCTGGATCTCCTATTCTCTTTCAACTTTAACAAAAAGTTTATGTTCTTATTTTATTTGTTCCATTAGTTTTATTTTATTTTTAATTATTATCTTAGCATACCAAATTTTAAATCGGTTTTTATTATATCCATGAAAAAAATTCTAAATTAATCATAGTACCTATTTAACAAGTCTCTGTGGATCGACCTCATTTTGCCGCTATCTTACAATAGAAAGTGTGCGTTCGGATTAATTATATTTGAGCACACCAATGCCATCAATTTGAGTGTATCCCTGAGCAACTAATCTGGCCTTATTTATGATAATAGTACCATTTTCATCAGATTTGTTCTTGAAAATCCACTTGATACCTATTACATTAGTATTTTTAGGCCTAGGTACTAGAAACCATACATCATTCCTTATAAACTGAATCAACTCTTCCTGCATAACATTTATCCAATTTTCATCCGTAAAAGCTTCAGTCACATTTTTTGGTTCAAAAGTAGAAGTGTAGCAAAAGTAGCTAACCTCATTTCAATTTGATTCCGAGTTCTCACTCTACTTTCAAGATTTCCTATAATTTATGTGGAGGAGTGAGGATTCATAACTAGGGCTGCACAAAGCCCAATCGGCCCGTTGGTGTGGCTCGGCCCGGTTCGGCCCGAATTTTAGGCTTGAACGGGCCAAGCCAAGCCTAAAAAAAATCCCGAAAACTCAATCAAGCCGAGCTCAGGCCAACCCCTGTGCGATTTAGCCCAACTCGAAGCACGGCTCGATTGAGGCTCGATTCAGCCAGAACTTGGCTCGGCTCGAATTTTATTAAAAAAAATTTTAAAAATAAAAATATTATTTATATTTATAAATAATATAAAATATTATTTAAAATTTTTAAAAAAAAAGTATTCAAGCCGAGCTCGAGCCAAGCCAAGCCCGGCTTGAGCTTGAATCAATTTGAGCCAAGCCAAGCTTCAAGCTAGGCTTTTTAATTTGGGCGAAGCTTCGGGCCACGCTTTTAAGCTTCATTTCGGGCCGAGCTGGGCTTCAGGCCTAGATCAAATCCTTTTAAGCCGAACCGGGCTTGGCCAAGCCCGGAAAAGCCCTGCCCGAATATAGCCCTATTCATAACCATAGGATGTGTAGGTTTCTTAGGAGATGATTGCTTTTCAATTTGAGGAGTTAGGACATTCTCAACCTCTTTAGCATTGTCATCCTCCAGTTGCATAGTCTCAATACTGGAGTCATCCACAACCACATTGATGGACTCCATAACTGAGGTTCTTAAGTTGCACACTCGATAAGCCCTACAGTTAGTAGAATACTCAAGAAAGATCCCTTCGTCACTTTAGGATTCAAATTTTCCCAATTGCTTTCTATCCCTAAGGACATAGCACTTACTTCTAAATACTCGAAAGTGCTTGACGTTGAGTTTCTTGTCATTCCACAACTCATAAGGGGTTTTCCTAGTTCCAGGCCTAGTGTAGACTCTGTTTACAATATAACAGGCGGTGCTAACTGCTTCGGCCCAAAAGTGAGCAACTAGGTTGTTGCTGTGAAGCATAACTCTAGCCATCTCTTGGAGAACCCTATTCTTCCTCTCCATAACTCCATTTTACTGAGGGGTTATGAGAGCTGAGAATTCATGTTTTATGCCCGATTCATCACATAATTCATTGTACTTGGAGTTTTTAAATTCCTTTCCATGATCACTTCGAATCTGAGTGATTTAGCAATCTTTTTCATTTTGAACTCTCTTATATATGCTCTTAAAGTTTTCAAAAGCATCGGACTTCTCCCTTATTAATGCAACCCATGTCATCCTAGAGAAATCATCAACCATCACTAGGATGTATCACTTACCACCTAGACTTTCAGTTCGTGTATGACCCATAAGATCCATATGAATTAATTCTAGTGGATGTGAAATAGCAATATTTGAAGTCTTCTTGTGTGGGCTTTTAATTTGTTTTCCAATTTGACATGGTCCACACACAGCAAGAGAAGACTTTTGGGCACACCTCTCACCAGCTCGTGTCTCGAGAGTGTGCTTAGGTCTTTGAAATTCATATGGCCTAGCCTCCTGTGCCACAAATTAACTTCCTCAACTTTAGACATGTTGTAGACTTTTGAGGTACACTCATTTAGGATTAAGCCATAGCAATTATCAAAAGTTCTCACTCCTTCCAAAATACTCTTACCTTTACCATCAACAACAAAACATTTATTCTAAGTAAAGTGCATAGCATAGTTGTCATCACATAACTGGCTTATGCTAATTAGATTCTCTTTCAGCCCTTCTACAAATAGGACATTCTTGAGTTTTAGAATACCTAGAGCTTGAATGATACATTTCCCTTTCACATAGGATTTGCTTCCATCACCAAAGGTAACAATCTCATCTGAGCATTCCTAAAGTTGAGTAAATAGGGACTTGTTACCTATCATATATCGAGAACAACCACTATTGAAGTACCACATGTCGGAATTTTGGGGTTTCAAGACAATATGAATGATCAAGCAATTTAGGTCATCATTTCTCACATATATGGATTTCAATTTTTAATTGACCCTTTGGTCTTTATCCATCACCTGTGAGGTTATAGGAGTAACCTTCTTCTTCTTAGAGCTCCTATTTTTCTTTCTCCTTTACAGAGCCCTAGCATTTTTGTTCATCCAGTTACCTCCTTTATGATGAGCATAAGAAATGTCCTGACCATTTCGAGTATTAGAGATTTGAGTAATCTTTATCACTTCTTCACTCAAACTTCTACACTTTTCAGCTAAGACTTGAATCTGTCGTTGAAGATTCCCTTGATTTTGATTTAGGTTCCATGAACAATTATGGGGATTTCTTCTAAAGGCAGTGCAGATAGGTCGGTTTGATTTATCTACACATTCCCTCTTGGAACTACCTCAATAGGCCTAGTGCCTGAGGTAGAAGGATAATTCCTTTTAAGTTCCTCATCAATTGACTTGAACACAGTAGTAGTCATTGTTCCAACAACTATGGGACCAGGAGGTTTGTTTGCATGTCCTATGCCAGTCATATTATTGTTTGAGCCTAGATTCTTGGTCAACTCATTAAGACATTGAGTGTTGCCAAACATCCTTAGTCACTTCTGAAGGAGGAACACCTTTTTAATTAGGTATGTCTTGTCTGTAAGGGTATTTTGGTGTTCTATTTTCAGAAAAGCAACCTTATCAACAAGAGAATCATTTTTAGTTTTGAGCTCCAAAATAAGAGTCTTTGACTCTTCAATTTCTTTCATGGAAGTGTCTCGTTCATTTTCTAACATTTTAACCACTTTCGTCAATGAGACATTTTCCTCCAGAAGGCAATGAATTTTGACCACAAGGTCAGCCTTCATACTTTCAAGCTGAATAACTAGAGTTCTCTTCCCTTTAGCTTCTAGCTTATAGGCCTCTTTTTCATGTTGTATTATTTTAAGCTTTTTGTTCAAAGATATTTTTGCCTTTTTCAGCTTTAGACTCTCAGAATATAGCTTACCATAAGCTAAATCCATATTTTCATCAGTTTCAAAGTCACTGCGACTCTTTTCACTATCTTCACTAGACTCAGTCTCTTCACAGTTTTAACTCTTCTCCTTCTCATCAATTGCGGGAGAAAATTCTATAATCTTATCATACAATGAGAGATGAAATTGCCCTCTCTTAGAGTAGTCATTGATCAAGGATTTTAAGCAAGATCACACTTAAGGGTTTAACCTTGTAAGTGAACCCGCTCTAATACCAATTGAAATAAATTATTGTTCAATGATTCCTTTGACCTAGAGGGAGGGTGAATAGGTCTTCCTAATAATGTCTACCAATTTTAATTTTACACAATACTTAATCAGAGTTATGGTAAACAAAGCAATCAGGTGCGGACAAAAATAGAAGACAACACAAGAGTTTTTACATGGAAAACCCTTCCGGGAAAAACCACGGGACCTAGTCCAGCACAAAATCCACCAAGAAAATTGTTATCAAGTATAAGACTCGAACCTTACCCAACCGGACGCATCACACTATTCCTTGGTATTGATTCCTCGTCTTGATGTCCATGAACCACATGTTGGATCTCTATCACTATAGTTCTGGTTCCTCACTAACCAACGCTTCTCAAAGTTTCCAACCATGATCTTTAACAATCGATCTTCCTCCTTGACGGCTTTGGCGCATGCCAACCAAACGTTCACATAGAGGAAACATAGGATTTTGAAGGTTGAACAAACCTCTAGAGGGATCTCGATGAAGGTAGAGATCAACCAATGCAAGTGCAAAGTTTATGAAGTTAAACTTGCATTGCTAGAGTGTGAGAGAGGAAAACAATGGTTGTCCACCAAAAAGGGATTGGAGAACCCTATTTCTGCGCTAGTTGCTAAAGGTTATAACACGATAGGACAGGATAGAATGTATTAGATCGGCTGCTGCTAGGCGTTCATGATGTACCTGCCAAACCAACCCAGAAGAAGAAGGCAGATTAGTAGGCAACTGGAACCTGAACTTGAACCGTTCTGCTTGTTCTGAGTTGTCTATCTCCTCCTCAATTCATTTGCCAGGCCTGGTCCAGATTACTCAGATAGTCTCTATACTCTCTCACCAAAACCTTAGAATGAGATAAGGGATCAATACTTAACTAGTCATTGCCAAAAAGAAGTTTAGAATGGATTTTAGAAAGAAACAATACGCAGATCATTTAAACGGCAAGAGGGGCATTCGAACGGCCTGGTGAATGATTTGTGAACTGGTGCGAATGGTGTGCCGGAGAGGCTACTGTAATTACAATATTAATGCACCATTCGAATAGCTGATAGGCGTTCATAACCGTTCGAATGGCCATGAGGGCATTCGAACAGTCTGTGCTGATTTTTCCATTTTACAGCACAAAATCCTTTCAACTAGGCAAGAACTTAACTTGGGTCAATTTCTAATCACATAAGGTATATAATAATATTATCTAGGCAATTCCAACTATGGTAACCACAAGGTATCTAAGTCAGTTACCGTCCTAAGGGTGTGAGCGAAGCTTTATCCGCAGAATGAACTTCACTTGAGTCTTCGAAGCTTCATCTTCATCAAACTTGGACAACCAGAGGAACATCGACACCAGACTTACATTGACACCATTTTGACATCTGAATTAAGCCAATATAAAATATAACTTTACAGGTTTTTATTGGGAAATGATATTCTGTATCGGGGAGATTCAAACTCAATGTTATCAAAAAAATAAATTAATGTTCTGCATATATTACTGAGTCGTTTTACTTACTGCATGGTAGGTTAGGTCATGTAAATTTTAAGAAGATTATAATCATGACTAATCTCGGATTAATTTCCAATACCATCAGTGATAAACCAGAAAAGTGTATCCCATGCAATAAATACAAGATCACCCGATCTTCCTTTCAAAGAGTTTAAAGATCAATCAAAGTCTTAGAACTCATTCACTCATATATTTGTGAAACGACAAATGTTCAGTCAAGAGGAGGAAAGCGATACTTCATAAAATTCATTGATGATGTTTCGCGGTTCACGTACGTCTACCTGATTCGTACTAAGGATGAAGCATTTGAAAAATTCAAAGTATTCAAAACTGAGGTTGAAAATCAACGTGAAGAAAAGATTAAGATCCTACGATCAGATCGAGGTGACGACTACTTGGATGTTGAATTCACTAAGTTTTGTGAAGCTAATGGAATCTTACATGAGACTTCTGCTCTGTATACACCGCAACAGAATAATATTGTAGAACGAAATAATAGAACTCTAATAGAAATGGTCAACACAATGTTAATCAGTTCTGATCTCCCTGCCAACTTATGGGGAAAAGTATTGCTCTCGACATGCCATATTTTGAATAGAGTTCCTCAAAGAAAGTCTTAGGATATTTTATATGAGATATGGAAATGAAGGATGATGGTCGTGTTAGATTAGAAATTACCACCTAAATTGTATTAAAGGCCCAAACATTTGGGTTGCACGTTGGATTGGCTTGGGCGAGGCTAAGAATCTTGTTCGAGCCCATCCCAACCGAAAATCCCAAGCTTAAACCACACCATTGTGCCCAAACTCAGTCTAGTAAAAAAATTATAGTTCGAATAAAGCTTGAATTAAGCTCAAAGTCTATAGAGATGCAAATTTACATTTGTGTCATTATCATAATTAATGAGGGTAAAATTGTCAAATGTATATCCGTGTTATGATGTTAATTAATATTTATGATATTTTTACGAATGTTTAAAAATAGATTAAATGGAGAAACTATTGAAAAATGCGAAAAATAAGTAAAAACAATGTAGGGCTTTTGAATGGGCTCCCAGGTCGTTTGAACAGTCTGCAACAAAATGAAAATTGTAGCTTCCCTAAGCCCACCGTTCAAACGATCAGTGCAGAGAATTATAAAAATGGCATTATGCGCAAATTTTTAGGGTTTAAATCCTCACTACTATAAATAGGCCTTATATTTCAAGGGTTTTAGTGGTTCTAAGGGTTTCTAACCTAATTTAGCAAATGAGGGGATAAAAACCTAGGGTTTCTAAGGATTTGCTTGGAGAGGGAAGGAAAAGCTTGGAGATCACCCCAAAAGTTGATTCTCAAGCATTGAATTGTAGGAAAACAATCCTGAAAGGTTGATATACTATTTAACCTAACTTTATTATTGTTTTGATGTGTTCAAATAAGATTGTGCATGGATTATTAGGTTATTTACATTATTATGAATGTATTTTTGAGTTGAGAGCATGAAATGAGGTTTTGCATGTGTTTATGGGTTCTATTGAGCATGATTCGACTATTATGGTGTTGATATTTAATGTTTAACTATATTGATATATGAAATGGAGGATGAGAAATTATAGTGGAGATATTGGATGGATTTTTAGGGTTTTGATCATGAATGTGAATGGGGAATGATGGTGTATGTTGGAGGAAGGGCATTTTGTGCATGATTGCGAGGCGAATGAGTATGATGATGATAAATGGTTATTATCGTTCAATATAAATCATGTTATTTAATTGTAAATTTATGATGAAGTATTATGTATGAATTCCATGTTAAATTATAAATTGTGTACACTTGTATGTTGGTTGAAATTCGGCTAGGCCAAGACTTCAAGGAAGGTCTTTCAAACTGAGAATTCTCCAACCTTGTGGAATGGGGCACTTTGGTGGAGTTTCCATGGTGAGAGATCGGAGTCTAAGGGATAACCTGAATGAATGTTAATCCCAACACTCAAGCACAAGTTCACATGCATGGTAAATTTATAATTTTAAGTGGGTATCAATAGAGGTTTATTAAAAACCGACGTTAATAATTTGATATTTACGGTGGCTTTTAAGAAATTGCCTCTAATTTGGTGCGGGGACCTGTATTCAGTGGAGGTTTTATAAAACTGCCCCATATATATGCTTTAGAGATGGTTTTATCTAACCGTCGCTAAAAAACTGCCACTAAAGGAAATATGAAGAAATTTATTGTTTTGCATTATGCTATGCTCTAACTCTTCTCAATTACTTTATTGTTTTGCATTGTATGTAGAATTGCATATTTCATTTTCCTTTTAATTAGTATAATTGAAATTCCGCTTAAGAGAATAGGAAGAAATTTTAAATTGTCTTAAACCCTATTCACCCCCCCCCCCCCCCCCCCCTCTAGGGTCCAATCCTTGGGGGCAAGAAGTGGTATAAGAACTTGGTCTCTATTTTTTAAAGATTTAACCATCTTAGAGAAAATATTTTGTTTTTCAAATTTGGATGATTGGATACTTAATTATGCTATGCTAAATGTGTATTGATTATAATTTTGATGATTGATTGATATTTATTGCTTTGAAATGGATGATTGTTGATATTTATTAATTATAATTTGGATCTTAATGAAATTATCATTATTTGATGTTTTGGAAGTTATGAAAAAATGTATAAAAAGTGTAATTGAAATGTTCATTGCACTATATTCAACTGAGTGTCGTTATAAGCCTTTGGTATCCATACTGGATATTACAGAGCGACTGCCCAATAAGCTTAGGTCTTAGAATAGTATTTGTTCACTATTTTTTTGATAATCTTTGTCTTATTGAAAATGAATTAAATTGGTATCATTTTCTTGAAATTAGTATATTGGTATAATGTGCTTATGTGATATCTTTTTAATGTTGCCAAATGGGGGAAAATATGATAATGGAATGAATTATCTAAACCCTTGAAATGATTACCTTAAAATTGAATTCATAGGCTTAAATGACATATTCAAATTGGTATCAAATGCTTATATTGACTTAACCAAATGAATTAAATAATGGTTTCATAAACTTGTGAATGGTTTATTTAAACTATATGCTATTGAATTTATATTTTGAAATTATTAATGCATATGTTTAGGGGGAACTTACTTCAAAAATTGTATTGAATTTATTTATTGAGGGAAAGCTTTTTTTCATTCTATTCCATTATTATGTCATCATAAAAAGGGGGAGATTGTTAGTCTATAGGTTTCCACCATAGGTTCCCTTAGTGATTTTGATGATAACACAATAATGTAATGAGATTTGTGTTACTAATGTCTCAATTAAGTTCATGTGAAAATCGGTTTTATAAGAGCATTAGCAAAGTCATTCAAGAAAAAAACATGAAAATGATACCATGTATAAAGAGGAATCAACATCAAGTTATTTGATCAAGTTGGATATATTCGAAGATATTAAAGTCCAAGTCATGAAAATGAAGATTGAAGAAGAAAAAGAATTGATTAGAAAGCTAAAGATGAAATCAAATCAATATCAAAGATTGAAGACTGTCAAGAAAGTTTAATTGTTTTATATTTTATTTTAGACTGTCTAAGACTTCTGTAAGAAGTCCTCAAAGTTTGGTTGATTGAATACTCAGTGCCTAGATTGACTATAGGTACCTTAAACCATATTTGAATAGCATTCTAAGGCCCTAAGACATCATAAAGAATGATTAAAATCTTAATAAAGTAAAGCCAAGTGACCTAGCAAATCAATCCCATCATTAAGGTTAAGAAAAATGGATTTTATGTTGAAAATCAACCATCCAGTCGACTAGATCACTCATTCAATCGACAGGATGCCTCGAGATAGGTATTAAAAACTCTATAACGACTATTTTTCAAAAACTCTTTTGCATTCAATGTGCCTCCAACGGCTATATCATTACAAGGGCTATAAAATGAAATGATTTATGAACTAGAATGAGATGATCTATTAATCCAATCATTCAATCATTCACTCCAAAGCTTAGATTTCCAAATTTATTGAGTTAAACCTAAAATCCCCAAATCAATTTTATTGAGTTATTCAACTTCAATCTTTGGGAGATTTTCAGTGAGCTTTAAAGAGCTCATTCAGCTCGTTTTAGGAGCATATTATGATTGTAAAACACTTCTCATTCAAGTGTATTGAAATCAAGAATCGTGGATTCTTGTCCTTGAAGCAGAGATCTTTGTAAAGACAAGAGATGATTGTTCTTTTGCAATAGGCTTGATCTTCGCTCGTAAGAAGATTGTAAAAGTCTTATCCTCATCCGTAAGTGGATTGTAAAGGTTTGATCTTCATCTAGAAGAAAATTGTAAAAGATTTGGTCTTCAATCGGAAGAAGATTGTAAAAGGTTTGGTCTTCACCCGTAAGAAGAATGTGCGAGTAAAATCATGGTAAATCCTCTAACGGTTATAGCTTGAGGCAAAGACGTAGGCGGAATTGCCTAACCTCGAGAACAATATCTTTGTGTTTGCTCTCTCTAACTCTTCTCATTTACTTTATTGTTTTGCATTATGTGTAGAATTGTATAATTCATTTTCCTTTTAATTAGTATAATTGAAATTTCGTTTAAGAGAATAAAAAGAAATTTTAAATTGCCTTAGACCCTATTCACCCCCCCTCTAGGGTCCAATCATTGGGCAACAACAAGCATTGATACTATCTCATGGATACTAGCACGTTACAAGCATGGACACTATCTCATGGATACTAGCACGTTACACACATTAATACTATCACATGGATACTAGCACGTTACAAGAATTGATACCTACCTCATGGAAACAAGCATGCATGTAATTCATGAGTATACAAGTCCAAAAGTCTCACGAGTACATAAGTCAATGTGATGTTATGGTATGCTCACATGTTTTCTACACTCTGATCAAGTATGTGCGATATGTATGCTAATCTTCATTATGTACATGTGCTATTGCATTGTTAGTTAGACTTTATATCCACTGAGAGTATTCATTGCTTAGTCAAACTATTATTGTCGGTAGGTTCAGAGTAGGAGTGAGCCACCGAGCCATAGATAGAAGAGGAATACGAGAGAGAGGAAGAAGGTGACCTCCTTGAGCAGGGAGAGAGGGATCTTGACCGTTTCCCTTATTATTAGAATCTTGTTTAATTGGAGGATTTTAATAGATACTAGACCATTTTTATATTGATATTGCTTAGGTTATAAACTTGATGTTAAGATCATGGTGGATAATCAGATTGGTTAAGGTTCTAAATTGGTCACAATTATAATTGATAGTTCATTTTCTTTGAGAATCTTATTATTGATGTGATATTAAAAGATATTATTAGATTCTCAATCTATTCATTCCTCATATGCTATTAAGTTAAGGATGTACAAGCAGTGTCACGGGCCCAAGGTCCCATTAAACCAAGATGAGATTTAGGGTTGCGACAAAGTCAGTATGGACTCGGGCCAAAATATGTTATGAGAGAGTAAAACACATTTACATGAGTTTCGACGATGCCATTTGGTTGGGATAGGGTAGGCTCGAACCCTCTTTAGGCCCAAAGTTAGCCTTAACCCAACCAAGGCAATTATTACTCTCATTCAATGTTAATAGTCTAAAACATTAACTATATCAGTTTATAATGTGAAGTACAAAATGATCACCATAATTATGGTTAACAAACTCACATTAATCCTCGAGAATATCATATCTCCTTTCCTGAGGGCACTTGTCCTTACAATAAAAATTACTAACAATATTCTAGTGGCTCATGAAGTACTCTCAACATCAATAAGAAGAAAGGCGAATTGGGTGTAAATGGATATGGAAAAAAATCTATAACGTAATGGAATGACATATTGTTATGGATGTTCTAGGCAATATGGGCTTTCACGAGTAATGCTTAGATAAAATATGGAGCGCATGACCTCTCCCACCTACTCGGTTACTATCAATGGAATGTTGAAAGGATATTCTGAACCTTTTAAGGCTTGAAGAAGCCCCTAATTATATATTTGTTCGTCACGAGTATGACCCCAACAACCAAAAACCATTTTTCTCCTTTAGCATGCTTATCTGAAATGTGATATTTATAATTTTAATTTGATTATCTATTTAGCATGATTTCATATTGATGCATGATTCCATAATAGCATATGTTAGATTAGGATTTTAAACTGGCTTCTAAATTGTCTAAAGTGAGTTTGGGGAGTAGTTAACCTTTCGCGCTCCAAAACCCCACATAGGTCATAATGGTGCTTTGGGACCGTGACACTACATATCCCTGTTTGACTTTTAAGCATACAAGGCAATACTAAAATGAGAGCCTAAAATTTTCTATTAACAATAACGATAATCGATTGAACTATCAAAATCTAACCAGTGACCAATGTAAACATAATCAAGTTCAGATCAACCATCATGATCCCCTCATAAAGACTAAATCTAAAGCAACATCATCTAAAGTATAATGAGTCTATTACAATTTTTCTCTCAAAATAAATCTAAATAAAAGTCTAATAGTACAGGAACCAGTCGAGGTACAGAACTCCCTTGGTGAAGGGATCACCTTCTTTTTTTTTTCTTGGTACTTCTCCTCAACACAAGGTATGCTTGTAGGATCTGTCTTTAAACCTAACAACAATAACAGGTCGACTGAGCATTGAAAACACTCAGCGGATATCCAGTCTAACTAACAATAGCAATAACATATGTACACAATCAATATCAGGTTCATTCGACAATTAAATAATTACCAAGAAAAAAACATGTGAGCATACCATCACATCACCTTAACTCGTGTACTTGTGACACTTGAACTTGTACCGTGAATTTCATGCATGTGTATACTCATGAGATAGTATCAGGACTTATGTCATCTCCATAGAGAGCATCGATGGCTAGCCTATGCTCCCAGAGCTTCTTATGATCCAATATCCATGATGCATTATCCAGGACTTGTAATCGTATCCATGGAGAGCATAAACGGTTTCTCAGAGCTCCTTGTAATCCAGTGTCTATGATCCAATACTTGTAATTTAGTGTCTATGATTCAATATCCTTGCACAATGATGCACAGTATCCTCATAAAATGATGCACAATGTCTTTGTAAAACAATGCACAGTGTCATTATAAAATGATGCAACCATGTGACTGTCTCCAGAACTTGTGTCATGCCAATGTTCCACACATGTGAACTTGTACTTGAGTGTCGTAATTAATATTCAAATCAGTTATCCCTTAGATTCTGATCCTCCGCTAGGAAACTCCACCAAGGTCCATTACTCTTTGGTTAGATTATTCCTGACCTAGAAGAGTTCCTCTAAACTTTGGCCTACCTGAATATCGATCACCATACAGTATAGGTATGGCATAATTTATCATGTAAACCATCAATATCACTTTAACATAATCTCACAAGTTCGATAAGACCATTTTAAGGATTTAACATTTCTAAGCATCCTTGTTAACACATCAAATGCATTATTTATGTACAATTTGTCTTCCTCCATTTTAACATTCCTTCATCCATTCATATCCATCCACAAACCATAAAGATTACCCAAAAACATCCACCATCAATTCCCATCATCCAATTTAAATATAAATAATATTAAGTATAGGGTTAGGGTTCTAAAAACCTCAAAATACCCTTTAAAGTCATGCAAAAGGGCCCCCAATTCATTAAAGTCGATCGACCGGCTTGGGAAGTCGGTCAATCGGCTTGGCTGTGAGGCACCTGTTTTGTGAAAATCCACCAAGAGGTCGACCGAATTGGAGGTCAGTCAACTAGATTGCTTAAACAAACCACCGTTTGCCCTATTTTATAGCCAGGCGGTCGACCAGATTAGGAGGTCAGTCGAATGGTTTGGTCTTTTACCAATTTTTTGGATTTTCATCTTTTGGTTCTTCCTTAGTTTAGTATTTTATACATTTTTAAACAAACATAAATATTATTTAGCATTAGACACACTACAAAAAATAATTTTACTAATTTACCCCTGATATTTACTGTAATGACATGAAATTAAATTCGGGTCTCTACATAACCACATTTGGTAGGTGCCTAATACATTCCTTTGATTCAAACGAATCACTTAACCAAATTTTTGTTATTAGATCATTGCAGTATCCATTATTAGATTAGTGTTCCTATCCTCACCTCAAATTAGAATAAGCGGCGACTCTATTTATGGTTTTCCTCGTTAGGTTTAATCACTTAACCAAATATTTTTTATTAGATCATTGTGTTATCCCTTATTAGTTTAGTTCTTATCCTCACCTCAAATTAAAAATAAGCACTGACTCTGTTTCTGGTGATTTTTCATTATTCAACATTAAGTTTTCTTAATTTGGAATGGTGTTAAATCCCATGTACACCAACTTGGTGACTCTGATGGAGATTGATCCCATAATATCCCTCACCTACTGGGTTATTGTTGTAAGTCCATATTTGGTATTGGCTTATTCCGTTGTCAAAACAGTGTGTCTAGTGTGTCTTGTATCATTGCCTATAAGCATCGAAGACTAGTGAAGATGAAGATCGAAGAAGATCAACTGAAAATATTCTAATAATCACCCCCTTCATTTCACTCATAGGATGGTAAGTGATAGATGTCTTGTTACCTTAGGAGGAATTGACTCAGAATCATCCTAAAGAACCTTAGGTGACTAGAAACAAGCCTTCAGTGGCGTAAGAGGGGTTAGAAATGCAAAGCAACCCATATTCAGTGTATGGGGCATAAATCATTGACCGTTACCCCGATTTTGGTCCGATAGTTCATCATTTCAAAGAGCTCAAAAATATCTACAACTTTTGTGAATGAAGTTTTGGCAAATTCTAGTGCCACCGGTTGACCACTGGCCTACCGATCGATCGCCCATATAAAATTCTGTATGACATTTTTTTTCTAGTATCTTTGCATTCAACCGGTCGACCCCCATTACACCGGTCGACCGGTGTGCGTGAAATTAGAGTTTTTTGTGTATTAGAACTACATTTTTGCCCTCTCTATATATATGTTTGATTCCTCATTCGAACCTAAGAGTTTGGAGAGTGTTTGAAAGAGTTTATTGAGATTATTAGGATTTCTCAAACTCATTCTCCTCTCCTCTTCCACCCTATAGTTTGTAAGCCATTATTTACACCTTTCTTTTTGCTTCATTATTTCATGTGATTGGAATTCATTTAAGATTTGTTATTGAACAACCATCAGCCCGTTCTTGTAAAGAACACTTGGTTGGAGTAATCCGAAGTTTTTGTGAAGGAGAGTGATCCGAGGAGGATAGTGGTTATTTGTTTGGGGGAATCTAGAGCCATCATTGGTGGGGATCGATCGAAAGATTATGGTTTTGGAGATTTAGGAGAAGCACAAGCTATTGTTGTAGATTGCAAGACTTGCGAGTTCATGATTGTTTATTGAGGCGTGGAGGACTGAGTATAGAGGATCATTGTATCGAGTCCTATTGAGTACAGTTTGAGTCTTGTAAGTATTTGTTTGCTTTTACTTTTAGTGATATCTCTTTGTTGGACGAAGTCCTGTGGTTTTTTCTAGAAGAGTTTCCACGTAAAAATTCATGTATTGTGGTTTGTTTGTCTTTCTTAATTTCGCACTTTAATTTACCCTCCCTTAGTTAATAATTCAATTTGTTAAAGTTAAAATTGGGTAGATAGACCTAAAGAATACCTAGCCACCCCCCTTGGGTTTGTGAGAGTTCTCAACTCAAATATTATTTTTGAGGTTCACTAAAATTTTCAATTGTGAATGGAATGCTAAAAGGATATACCGAACCTTTTGAGGGCTTAAAGAAAGGGATCCTATCAAGAATGTTGCTAAACATGGACCATTAGATGAGGGAAGAGATTATGTGGACAACTAGCTCCCACAGGAGGTTAGTGAGGAAATTCATGCGTTCTCGAACGAACACAAGAACACAACACATGTCCCATTAACACGTTAGGTCAACATTAATCTCTAAGATTAATGCTAATTACTCGCGACTAAATTTTAGAAATTTTATAAACATTTTAAACACGTGTCACATGTTTTTGCTTGTCAAAGACAACCTCTTGGCAAGTGCAAACGGAGACCCAAACTCGATTGAATGAAGAGCAATGCTAGGTCCACTTTCCGGTCATCCACTCTCCTTTACTATTTTTATATAAGAAGACAAAATAAATGTGGTAGGACCTACCAAAAAATGTCACACTATTTTGTCTCTTGTATGAAAATAGGGGAGAGTGGATGACCGAAAAGTGGACCTAGAATTGCTCTTAAATGAAACAATATTGTTTAATTGTTTAGCTATAAAAGTTATAATAATATTACATTGTCAACAAAGTTTTTCAATTCTTATGATAACAATGTTGTGAATGCTTAATGTGGTCAAACGACTTTTGTGGGTGTTGTGACTTGTGTCACTACGCACGTGTGTAAATTGAGTGTTGTATAATGGGTGTATAGTGAGTGTTGCACCCCAATATACTACCTAGGATAAGTGAAACCTTGGCACATGACTTACTTATAATATTGTCATGTTAGAAGCATACAAGACACTAAAATATGAACCTAAAATTTCTTTCCTTAATAACATAATAGAATGATCAATTTCAGTTAATCATAACTAAAACTGCAATAACTATAATCCGGATCACTCATTGTGATCTAAAACTCTAAAATTTAAACCTAAACAATCATCCATAATGAAATTTTGATTACAAATCTATTTAACAATTAAAATAAATGTTCTAACAACTAAAATCGGTAGTAGGGATCCAGATCCCTCTCTTCTTCTGGATAATCACCTTCCAGTTTCTCGATATACTCTTCCTCAATCCAAGGCTCAATTGTGCAAATGTCGAATCCTAAACCTGTCGACAATAACAAGTCGACTGAGCAATGAAAACACTCAGCGAATATGAACTCTTAGCTAACAATATTATAAACATTAATATAAAGTATACATAATGGTTTAGCGAGACATGCATCATGGTTTAGTAATACATGTATACATACATAAATCAGAGAGCAAAAACATCTTTTTCTTTTCAATTGTTACATGTGCTCACTTTTCTGATTTGTTTTACTTTTATAACTTGTCTTTCTTCTCCTTTGAGTGAAATCAACACACATGCATTATGCATAATTTAAAGTAACTCATACTTGTGGTGGGAATTTCTGGATGAGCTATGCGTCAATGATCCTTTGGTCTGCTTGACTGGTTGAAGGATGAAAGTCGCAGACAAGTCCTTTGTTTGTTGAGGGGGGGTCTTCCACCCTACCAAGACACTCTGATGCTTAAGTCGGTAGAGGAAGAAGATGAAGTACAGAAGATCAAATGCAAGTAGAGTTCAGGAGGTCTTGGGATAGGGCATTTTCTCTAAGCTTAATGGGAAATATGGTCGAGTATCTGAGAATTGTCAATCCTTGATCACTGAGATCCTCGGGGTATTTATAGGCTAGGATTCCCATGGTAATTCATGCTTGTGGATGGTCATGCATCTCATGTAATCATTCCAAAACCGTCTGACAAATATCTTACTATAAATGCACATCCTCTCCTTACCAGGTCGGTTCTAGGGCCGAAAGCGGTTCAAAGCGACCAACATTTAATGCGGAGTCAGGGATATTTACCTAGCTCATGAGTGCTTCATTAATGACTTGCTAGGAGATCGAATCCCAAGGTTTCGTCCATCTACTAGGTCGGTTATACCTTCATTAGAGCACGAGTTCGTCCTTAACATGGGGATGGGTTCATCGTTAATTGACCACAGACTCGTCCTCGGTAGGGCCACAAACTCGTCTTCGGTTTAGCCACGGGCTCGTCCTTGGTTGACCAATTTTCTTCATTACATCATTATATATGGATAGAGACTAATATATACTATACTTATTGAGGTACCAATCCTTAGCATGCATTTTACCCGGTGCGCACGGTTTGTGATTCACTTGCTGGGCACACGTGCCTTGAATCTGAGTTTGATGGTACTCGAGCAGTGCAAAACTTAATCATGCATTCACACATCTGCAATCATTTATTCGTGTGCTTACTTGTGCTCATGCTTTTTTATTATGTTTGTGCAAATATCTTTATCGTGAGTGAAAGTGAGTGAACAATAATAAACCCTTGATTAAATTACACCCTAGGGTTATCACTCAATGGTTATCAGAGATTCATCATAATGGCCCATGTCGCCGCTATAATAACACTTCTAAGCAACGCAACCACAATTCAAGGTTTGTTTAACCGAACATATACCACACATGTGAACATCATAAATCAAAATCATGATATATTATTCATCTCATGATCAGTAAATTAAAACATGTATAACAGGGTTCTTACAATAAATTTATGAATCCAAATCAAACATCATACTTCAATTTCACACATACAATTCCATAAAATCAGTTAGACTAAATCCCTAATTGCGCAAAACATCGAAATCTTGCATTCCAATAATCCCGACATACATCCATTCCCCCATTCTCAATCATGCATACACAACTAACATTCCATTTCCCCTTGTTAGATCATACATAATGAAATCACAATGAAAATCTCTCTAATTATCATGATAATCTTACATAAGAGATATTCATATGATAAAACATACTTTAATCTTGTTCTTACTCTTGTTTTAAATTAATCATCATGTTATTGATAGGAAGAAATCCATATTTACCTCTCTTGATCGTTTTCCTAAGATTTCATGCTTGCGAATAACCTTAAATCTTGATCTCAAAGCCCTTCTCTTCTCCTCTAATTTAAAACCCTTAACAAACCCTAGGTTTTTCATCTTTTTCTTTCTCCAAAACTTTTAAAATGTTTTTCTAATCCTAGAACAATGAAATAATGGATATTTATAGGGTTTGGAACTTTAAACATTAAAAAGGTAAAAAAAAAATTAGCGTTTTTACGCAATTCTATGTGCAAACACCGCTTGGGCGGAATTGATGGCCACTCGGGCAGTCAAAAGCCTGAACCGCGGGTGCGGTCCCTGAACACTAGCTCTCGGGTGGCGGTCTTGGGCGATCGGGTAGCTGATGACCATTAAAAAAAAATTTTTTTAACTATTTTTTGTTAGCTTTAATTTCATGCAATTAAATCATAAAAATATTAAAAAAGAAAAAAATATTTGAGTTTCTATATTGAGTGTATTGTATGTTACCCAAAAAAAATTGTGACTAATGAAGGCTACCCTTATGCTTCGTTTGATTCAATGTAAAATATGGGAAAACTAATTAATTTCGTGAAAAAAATCAGTTATCTATGTTTGTTTGTCCATAAAATCTTTCATAAGTAAAATGTTTCACGAAAAAGAACCACTTTTGTGAAAATGACTTATATTTCAAAAGCTTGTGAGTTATTTTCTCGTAAAATATCCACCTCTTTAAAAAAATATTTTATAATTTACAAAAATACTCTTATTTATAATTTTTTTATCAAAGATTTTCCCCTTTATATTTAAGAATGCAACAAAACAATAAAAATTGAATATATGGGGCTGTTTGGATATACTTCCCTTTTTTTGTCTTTATTTTATGTTTTTAAAAATTAGAAACAACTTTTTGTTTTCAAATTTTTTAAATAGGAAACACGTTTGGCACTACTAATTGTAACTTGTTTTAAAGAAAGAAAAACAAAAAAAACACGTTTCGTACATTCATAGCAATGGGTGGTGGTAGTGATGGTGGTGGCGGGTGGTTGTGGTGTGGTGGTGGTGGTGGGTGGGTGGTTGGTTGTAGTATGGTGGTGGGTGGTGCTAGTGATGGTGGTGGCGGGTGGTTGTGGTGTGGTGGTGGTGGTAGTGATGGGGGTGGTGTTGTGGTGGTGGTGGTTGGTGGGTGGTGAGTAGTGGTTTTGGGTGATGATAGTAGTGGTTGGATGGTGGGGGTTCGAGTTTTCTATTTTTGTTTTTTGTTTTAAAAAATAGAGGTAACATAAAATTTTTGTTACCTTGATTTTCAAAAATTTTGTTACTAATGTTTAAAAACAAAAAACAGAAACATAATTACCAAACATGTTTAGTGTAAAATTTTTCAAATTTTTGTTTTTAAAAACATAAAATAGAAAACGGAAGTACACTCAAACGGGAAAATTTTTCTTTTGGAGAAAATACATTTACACTCCAGAGGCTTGATGAAAATACATATAGACCCTCTCAGGTTTCAGAAAATACATTAGGTACTCCTATTTTTCAAAATATTGACACTTACACCTCTTCTATCAGTTGACCGTTAGTCAACTGATGGAATGATGATGTCATAGGATAAAATGGTATGAACTACCAAAAATACCCTATCTAAAGTTGTTATTTTCCATTTTTCTCATATACCAAAATTATCCCTTCATTTTTAAATGAGATCAAATCCTTTAGGATGACCACTTGTCTTTTTTGACACCCCTTGTGGTGGCCACATGTACTTTTTGACACCCTTGAGGTGGCCATGTGTCCTTCTTGACACCCCTTGAGGTAGCCACATGTCCTTTTTGACACCCTTGAGATGGCCACATGTCCTTCTTGACACTCCTTGAGGTAGCCACATGTCCTTTTGGACACCCCTTCAATGAAGTTAGATTCACCCACCGCTATGGTTCACCCATCCATCCTTGGTTTTTTTTTTTCTAAATATTTTTTTTTAAAATTTAATAATTGTTTTTAAGAATTTTTTATTATTAAAATATTTAAAAAAATAATTATTATTTAGAAAAAAAAAACCAGAATGGGTGGGTGAATCTAACCCCATTAAGGGGTGTCAAAAAGGACACGTGGCTATCTCAGGGTGTCAAAAAGGATACATGGCCACCCTCAAGGGTTCACCCGTCAATCCTTGGTTTTTTTTTAGAATATTAATTCTTTTTAAAAATATCTAATATTAAAAAAACATTAAAAATATTTTTTAAATTTCAAAAAAAGAATTAATATTTTAAAAAAGAATTACCATAAAAAAAACCAAGGATGGGTGAGTGAACCCTCCTAGGGGTGGGTGAATCTTAACCACCGTTAAGGGGTGTCAAAAGGGACACGTGGCTACTTCAAGGGGTGTCAAAAAGGACACGTGGCCACCCCTAGGGTTCACCCGCTCTTCCTTGGTTTCTTTTTGTCTAAATATTAATTATTTTTAAAAATATTTTAATATTAAAAAAGTCTTAAAACAATTATTAAAATTTTGAAAAAGAAATAATATTTAGAAAAAAAAAACCAAGGATGGCCGGGTGAACCATAGGGGTGGGTGAATCTAACCCCATTTAAGGGGTGTCAAAAATGACACGTGGCTACCTCAAGGGGTGTCAAGAAGGACACGTGGCCACCTCAAGAGATGTCAAGAAAGACATGTGGCCACCACAAGGGGTGTTAAAAAGGACACGCGGTTATCTTAGAGGATTTGATCTCGGACAATTTTAGTATATGAGAAAATAAAAAATAACAATTTTAGGGAGGGTATTTTTGGTAGTTCATACCATTTTATCTCATGACAACTAAAGGTTAACTAATAGAAGAAGGGTAAGTGTCAATATTTTGAAAAACACAAGAGGGGGATCTATGTGTATTTTTGTCAAATGTCAGGGGTGTAAATGTATTTTCTCTTTTTTATTTTTTTTATCGTCCAATGATTTGCCATGCCTTCTTTGATTAGTCTGATTGCCTGAAGAAAACTTTTAATAAGCGTCCACCGCCTAACGCAGGATTAAGACTTAAGGGTATCAAAATCCTAGTTCAAATGTTGTATTTCAAAACCACCTCCTGTTGACTTCTTCTACGAGCCCGTCCCTTGACCAAGTAGAATCGTCAGCCACGTGACCTCACCACCCGATCCGATCGGAGCGCTCCGGTTAGGGTTCTCTCTCTCTTGTCAAGAAAAGAAGGCAAAAAAGTAAAAACAAAAACCCCTTTTGAGACCGCTGTAACTAAGTTTAGGCAATTCCTTGCCGGTCTCCGGTTAAGCGTCGGTTGATGGTGATGGTGCTGTTGCGTAGAAACATCTGAAGAAGCTTCGTATGAAAATCTGAAGAAATCACGTGGAGGTTGAACAGTAATGAGGATTGGGAGCAGCAGAAGAGGAGATAAAAAAGAGTAATGTGTAGGTAGGACTTAGGATGATTACAGCAGATTTGAGTGAAGGATTGGAATAGGCATGTGTGATTTGGTGGCCCGCACGGGTCGACATCAGCAGCGCTACGAGTCCGGTTGTCGCCTTATCGCCGGGTACTCCTCCCTTCCCCTTCCCCTTCCCCATCATCTTCTTTTTTTCTTTTATTTTTTTTGGGTGAATTGTCATTGTCATTGCCTTTCTTGTTGTGTGGTCTTTTTCATATAAATCAATCTATTCCACTTTGATTGATTAATCTTATCCATTTTTATCTAGGTATTAGGTAAATGTTACAAACCTGCAAAATGGTACAGTAATAAGCCACAAAAAAATTGATCTGTTTTGATTGAGTTGTCCACTTTGAGGGGATCTGACTTGTTAGGAGCCTAACCAATAATCCAAAAGGGCTGGGGTGATTAAGGAGCGGAAAGCTAGTCTCATAAATCATCGGGGATCTTACCATACCACTAGACTCTGCAGCATCCACGGCAGCCTACTTTGTGGTGGCTTTCACTTTGGCCTTTTTTTTTTTTTCAATAGCCCTTGGTATTCGGGTAGCCCTTTCCCTATGGTCGCTCTCACTCTGAACTCGAAACGTGGTGCCTGCTCTGATACCAAATGTTAGGAACCTAACCAATACTCCAAAAGGCCCTAGGGTGATTAAGGAGTGGAAAGGTAGGCTCATAAATCACCGGGGATCATAACACGACTCCATTAGATATGCCCCTTTGAGGGGGCAATACTCCCATACTCACATCATTTTTATATGTTTAGGCCTAGAATACCTTTGACTCTTAGTAGAAGTATTTCTAACCCTTTCTAACAGCATCCTTCTTGTTCTCTAAAATTATTTCAGATAAACCAATCCACTCCTCTTTAAAAGATTAATGATATCTTTCCTTATCTCTTTTTATTGATTATATTTTCAGCTGATTACAACCACGGCGATAGCGCATTGGTTATCAAGTAGATGTTACGAAACTGCAAAACCTCAAAAGAAAAAAATTATCAGTAACACAAAATTTAATATATACTATTGATATGACCACTTCAAGGGGCCTGACCTCCGTTAATATCTAGATAGGATCGTAACTGCAGAGTAGTGTCTTGCTTTTGGTGGGTCAATAGTTAGGAACGTAACTATCTGATCCCATCATTGTTTGATCTTGACATCATCCAACGCGAGACATATTAATTGAATGTATACTGCTTATCTGAGTGCAAAACTAAAAGAATTGAAAGATATAAAGTTGTGGGCATTGACTAAAAGAATTTCAACATCAGTTGTCAGGTTCTTGTCTTGTTGCTGATCTCACTTATGATGCAATTTAGGAACTTTAATTCGAATAAAATTTGTTGTAATGCACTCAATGATGAAGTTAGAATGCGAAAGTAAAGAAGTGCAGCTTTGGAGAGCAAGAGATATTTGGATTCCTCAATTATTCCAGAAGAGATAGAGTGACTTTCATCATTCTCCAATTGACAGAGTTCTAGTATTGCAATCTGTGTCATGTACAATCTTTATGGATTAGATTGAATGTCCCAAAGATGGACAGATGAAGACGTGTATCTCCATTGAGGAATCTCCCTTGGCTCAAAATGGATATAAGTACCACTATCATAAGATTCCATGGTTGTGCCGGGTGCACAAGCAAAATGAGTAACGTATTCTTGTGTTAGTAAGTCACGGATACGCACCTTCTGCTTTTTTAGTCTAGTTAAACACTTAAACTTAAAGTAAAACATAGACATCCTGGTATCTTACTACCCCGACTAACTATGGTCTCTTTAGCGACCAGTTGGACAAGCACAATACTGGGGAGTGAAATAAACTGCATGACATCAAAAGAAACTAATACCTTTCTACAAAGTTGGTGCTACTACTGTTTTTGTTTTTTCTTTTTTGGACTGATGAAAGGCTCAAAGTGGGTGTTGTCCAAACGCAAGTACACCCCAAACACAGTAACACCACATGGAAAAATTGCACTTCAATAAGACATTCTCCACTTTCTTGCTTCGCTTTTTATAAGGCCATATACTATTCTATTTGGTCCTCACATATGAAGCTTCTCCATAGTCCGTACTTTGTCGTGCTATCTTTACCCGATAATATAACTTAGCTTAATAATATAAAAACATAATCTCTCTTAATAGGCTGCAGAGTTGTTGCACTTAAACTAATTTAGTCCAAGTCTATCTGAGCCAATTTTGTTTGGGGAGGGTTGTAGGGCATCAGATATTAAATTGTTGCATCAGGTTGCTAAAAGTCCATCTTCTGTGTCATTAACATTCCATTATTAGTGGAGGGTGACTATGCAAACTAAATGGTAACTATAGATGAGTGAAGCTTGGTGGATTAATGCCATTTGTGCGATGTTTTATCTAGCATTTTGATCCAGGACAATGAGATTACCAAAATTCTCATAAAATATCATGTTGAATAATTTATCCTATAGGAAAATCAATCTCCTTCATATTCTAGAATGCATTTTTCTATATCAATGCCCATTTTCTCTTGCCATAGTGGCTCTACCCTGTTACAGTTGATTCCTTACACTCGGGATGATTCACAAACACATCTTTTGAATTCCTTTTTTACTTCTAGAAGATATTTTCTCCATAAATCTCCATCACCTTGGCTTTTAGTCTCATCTTTTATTTCATAATTTGCCAGATTGATAGCTAACTTGTTGGTACCCACTGTCTACACTTGTAGCCGACTACTTCTTTGTCTAATCTCCAAGAAGCATTACTAACTCAGCAGCATTTTCGCAGGTGTATTCCGTTTAAGTATAGAAATTTCGATGAAAGTTGTGGTGCCAAGTCTGAGCAGATTGTTGAGGTTCTTATGATCAACTCACCTAGTGGACCAGGTCTTTTATTTCCAAAGGTAGAAAGTTGTGAAAAGTTTGTTTTTATTTTTTATTCTAATGAGCATTATTGTTATTTGTTTTATCATCTCTTACCTTAATGATTTTGCTTAGGCATCAAATAATGATTTTGATTAAAAATTAAGGCTTCCATTTTTTTTGATCTATAAAGACACTACCTTCATTATGTGGATTCCTTTTCTGTCTTTTAAGTTTTCTTATTGTTGCGGTATCTAAAGAAAAAAGGTATATCACTAGTATTTTGGTGAAAAGGTACATGGAGGACTATCACTAGCTCAATTTAAGTGATTACGTAGAAGAATTAAATAATATTTTACTATAGTTCCATCATAAGTGACGGTCTTGAGACATTTTCGTGCAAGGGTACAAAGAGAAGGAACATCACTAGCTCAATTTATTGAAGAACTAAATAACCTAATTATGTAGACTAGTGGCCGCACATGAGAGAGGGGAGGGGGAGAGAGATTGGGAAGAGAGTGAGAGGGATTTTGGGAAAAAAATTATAGAATATTTTTGGTATAGAAACTTGAGGGACATTTTAGGTAAACAAATTTTGGGTGACACGTTGGGTATAGAAACATGATGTAGGGACATTTTGAGAACCAAAAAGCTATACGGACATTTTGGGTATAGAAAAAAATGAGGTTATTTTGGGTATATAAACTTAAGGGACATTTTAGAAATCAAGAATATGAAATATGGGCAAACTTGAGGAGCAATTTGAGTTAAATAAATTGTGAGAGGCATTTTGGATATATAAATTTGACTTAGGGGCATTTTGGGAACTAAAAATATTTGGGACATTCTGTTCATAGGAAAAAAATTTGAGGGCATTTTGGGTATAGAAACCTGAATTAAAGGCATTTTGAGAATTAAAAACTTTAGGGACATAGACATTCAGGCCAAGAAAATAAAAAAATTTAATAATAAAAAACACGATTCAACCAGATTGGTCTAATCGGGAACCGGTCACTCGGCCGGTTCGATGTTTGGTCCAATTATGAAAACATTGCTTTATATATTAATAAACTAGCAAACACCCTGTGCTATGCATGAGAAAAAAAATTCAAGATAAGATGTAACAATATGAAAAAAAATTTGAAGAAACTGATACAAAAATATTAACAAAATACAAACACTCGTGTAATTAGAAGGTAAAGATAATTAATGAAAGTGAAACTACATTAGACAAAATAATACATACAATAAAAGATATGTAGCGAATATACAATATGAAGCATGTCAATTAATGATGAATGAGTGAACGGGTGGAGGGATACCCCTTGGTGTATGAGTAGAGACTTTAACTGCATCCATTTCCCCCATGAGAGACGAGGGATTCAATCCTTGTTGGCAAAAATGCAGAGATTTGATACTTTCATTTCTCGCCATAGCCTACTTGACTACCCCACTAGAGGAGTCCAATTCACTTGGTCACAATTACCGGTGGGTCTTCTCGCTAGCAGATTGGATCGGTTCCTTTTCTCCGTTGATTGGGAGGACTTGTTCCATAATCTTGTCCAATCATCCCTGCCTTGTCCCATCTCGGATCATGTCCAATCTTGTTGGCTCCAAGTAGTGTCATGGGTGGCCTGACACCTTTCTGATTCGAGAACATGTGGCTTCAATCAGAGGGATTCAAAGCCCTTGTTTCCGAGGTATGGGCAGACCATGTGGCATGGGGGCCGCCTAGTACGAGATTTGGTTTGAAATTGAAAGCACTCAAAGCAAAATTTAAGACTTGGAATAAAGAGGTCTTCGGGAATGTATTGGATCAAAAAGCCAAATTATTGCGTGACAGTCAATCTCTCGTCTCATTTGAGAGCTCTCGTCCCCTCTCTGAAGTAGAGAGTCGAGCTCTGGAATCCCTGAAATGTGATTACTTGAACTTAGTGTGGCTTGAGGAGATCAGTTGGACACAAAAGTCTAGGATTAGATGGTTGAAGGTGGGGGACCGAAACACTAAGTTCTTCCATCGCATGACCAACTTCCATTGGAAATCAGATTTCATCTCTAATCTCTTAGTTGACGGCGAGTTGAAGACAGATCAGAAGGACATTGAGGATAGTGTGGTCGGATTCTACAAGGACTTGTATTTGGAAAAAACCTCGTGACGTCCCAAGCTGGACGGTCTCCCGTTTGATTCCATTTCCTCAACCCAAAGTGAGGAATTGGAACGACCGTGTCGTGAAGAGGAGTTTTTGCATGCTATTCAATCCTTGACAGGGAACAAAGCCCCTAGCCCTGATGGCTTTTCCATAGAATTCTACAGAGTGTGCTTGGACATTGTGGGGGGGGGGGGGGGGGGGGGGGACCTCTTAGCTATATTGCAAGAACTTCATGAGTCAGGGTTGTTCGATAGGGCGATCAACAATACCTTTGTGACCCTGATATCGAGGAGGGCTGGGGCTCAGGCCCTGATAGATTTTTGGCCGATCAGTCTGGTTAGCAGTGCTTATACAATTTTAGCTAAAGTGTTGGCCATCCGTCTTAGGGTCCATTATCTCCCCTCATCAAGGTGCTTTTGTGAGGAGGAGACAAATTTTAGATGACATCCTCATTGCTAATGAATTTGTGGACGAGCGGCTTAAGTCTCGTACCCCTGACCTTATTTGCAAGATTGATATGGAAAAGACTTACGATAATGTCAATTGGGAGTTTCGCGTATACGTATTGGGTAGAATGGGATTTGGGTCTCGCTGGTGTTTGTGGATTTTGTCTTGTATCTCCTCTGCCTCCTTCTTGATCCTTTTTAATGGGAGCTCCAAAGGTTTCTTCCGTAGTTCCAAGTGGTTGAGACAGGAGGACCTGTTGTCCTTGACACTATTCCTCATTGTTTCTGATGCCTTGAGCCGGATGTTGGTCCGTGCAAATGGGTGGTTGTTTGTAGGCTTTTCTGTTGGGCGAGAGAGGCTTAGTATCTTGCATCTACAGTTCGTGGATGATACTTTATTGTTCTGTGGTGCCTTGTGCTCTCAACTTATCAATATCCGCTGTATTCTGAGATGCTTCGAGGAAGTATCAGCCTATCAGGTCTTAGAGTTAACTTGGGTAAAAGTGAAATTGGAACCGTAGGAGATATTCCCCATCTTGATCTCCTGGTCAGTTGCCTAAGGTGTCAGAAAGGATCCCTTCCCTCCACTTACCTCGGTCTCCCGCTATGGGCCCCTTTCAAATCCAAAGCTGTTTGGGCTCCGGTTGTAGAGTAATTCTCCTCGAGGCTAGCAGGGTGGAAGTCCTCCCTCCTCTCCAAAGGGGGTATGCTTACGCTCATCAAGAGTACGCTTAGGAGTACTCTCTCTGTCTCCTGGGGACAACTATCCCTATTATCTCTCCACCCTAGTCCTCCCTCGATCTATTGCCCTCTCCCTTGAGCGTCTTCAACACAACTTTCTTTGGTAAGGGCGGGGTGACAATGAAAATACCATCTGGTAGATTGGAACCAAACTTGTAAACCGCTAGTGGTAGGGGGCATAAACCTTGCTCTGCTCAGCACGATGAACAAGGCTTTGTTAGGTAAATGGGTATGGCGATTTAGCGAGGAGCAGGAGAGTCTTTGGCGGAAGGTGATTGTTGCCAAATATGGGCTGCCATCCTTTTGGATGCCTAGGGGGGCCTGAGGTGTGCACGGGGTGGGTTTGTGGAAAGGTATCATGGGTGTGGCTAAGTCTCTAGATCCTTTCATTAGGTTCAAGCTGGGAAATGGGGTCGACATTCAATTCTGGTACGATGTCTGGTGTGGTCAGTTGAGGTTTAAGGATGATTTCAGTTTTTTTTTCTCTGGCTCTCCATAAGGGGGCTTCTATTGCTCAGTGTGCGGAAGGGCTAGGTAGCGGTACGGTTTAGTGCCCTAGATTAAGGAGAGACTTAAATGATTGGGAAGTTGTCGATCTACAGAGGCTTCTGGCTCGGTTGAGTTCCTACTCCCCTAGATCTCAGATTAGTGATTGTAGGGTTTGGTTCCGAAGCAATAGCGGACGATTTTCAATGAGATCACTCTTATAGTCCTTTAAATCTACACCTTTGCGCTCATTTTCTTACAAGGCTGTCTGAGCTAACTATGTTCCCACTAAGGTATCCTTCTTTCTCTGGTCCGCAGTCCTAAATAAGATTCTCACTACGGATCAATTGAAGAGGCAAGGGTGGAGCTTCGCTAACCGTTGCTATCTGTGCCTCAATATGGAAGAAAGCGTGAACCATTTGCTCCTGTACTATCCGGTCGCCTTTTCTTGACTCGAATGGGTGTGGAGTGGGTCTTTCTGTTTTCCTTTCTGAGCTTCTTATCTGGTTGGCATTTGACGACTTTGGTGGATGCTAAGGATTCCATATGGACTTTTTTGCCCGATGCGATCTCGTGGATTATATGGAAAGAGAGGAATGGTCGTGTATTTGACAATTCCTCTTCTTCCCATCTTCGCATCTTGTCACGTGTGAGTCAGTCGATTGTGGACTAGAGTTCGTCTACTCAGTTGGATCAAGAAGTGAGGGACATCCTACAACTATGAGGAGGCAGTTGATTCTCACCGTGTTATTCTGTGTTGATTTCTTTTTTTCTCTTGTTATTTTATTATTGCCTATATCCTTTTGTTCTTAGTTTATGCCTTTCTAAACTGAAGCTTCCTTTTTATATAATATATCATCTGATTTACCGATCAAAAAACAAATCATAGAATGGTGTAAGTATTCTTCATAATTGCCTTAAATCTAAAAAAATAAAATAAGAAAGAAATTGTTACTACTTGTGATGTGGCAATAATTTGTATGTACAAATAAGTTATAAATTGATTATTGTGTTTATAGTAGTACCTTGCAAATTTTGTAGTTGCTGATGTTTGACCTGATACACATTTCTATATTGCACACTTTTGTTTTGCGATCACATAGTTTTTTTTTTTTGTTTGTAAAATTGTTACAAATATATTATAATTGTGTTACCGATCAAAAAAAAATAAAATTATAATTGTGTTGGGTTAATGTATCGGAAAGTAAAAATGTCATTAACCAAATGAAAAAAAATAAAAGAAATCTGTAAAAAGTGTAAATTATGTATAAAAAATAAGAGAGATTATTTAAACTCACGTTCAAAGCGTACTTTCAAATTGCTCAATGATGCACCTATATATATATTTTTTTATCAATGATGCACCTATCACTGTATAGTTTTTGGCTGTTTGCTATGTTTATTTATTTATTTTTTTAACATATGAGATCCCATGTAATTTCAAAGAGATGAAGTCAGAGAAGAACCACCATCTGATCGACATTTGACGGATTTGATGGGTCATTGAATCAAGTGGGTCTAAAACCTTAACCAAAATATACACCATGATGTGGATTGGGGGCAGTACTCAAACACTTGATGATTGAGGGCGTGCTAGACCTACTCTTAGCCTAAAAAAAAAAAACTTGTCATTGCACGGTATGTGTTGAGATATGGACTAAGTTTAGAATAATGATGTATGTAGTTGATGGTACACCATCTATACATGGAATATAAAACCCAGATGCTTATCAAAATTCAAGACCACTCCACTCCAAAAGTTAAAGTACACAATCCCTTGCAACTCTACGTTCTCTCCCAAGGAAGCGATCGTGATTGAACTCAGGGAGAGTTCAATCGCACCCACAGGTCAGCATATGCCTATTTTAACCCCTTTAACCGTGGTTAAGATTCACTTAGGGGTTTTTTGGGTTAAAATTCACTCAGGGTTATTGAACCCTAAGGGTTAGTAAATCTTAACCATGGTTAATAGGGACACGTATTGACTTGTGGGTGCAATTAAACTCTCCTGAGTTCAATTGCGATTAGCTGTGATCCGATCTCAATAGAGTGGTTTTGGGGAGAGTTGTGAGAAATCATAATGGGGGAACATAGAGAGAGAGAGAGAGAGAGAGAGAGAGAGGAGGGGCGGAGGTAGAAAAGCAATGGAAAATGCAGGCGAAGAAGTGGGCGATGGTCCAAATTGTGGCGATACAACCTGTCTATTTTAAATTTTATTTTATATGGAATTAAATTTTTTTGTTCTCAGATTGTAGGTGAAGATCCAAAAACAAAGGGGTTCTGCAATCTGAATATTTAGAGTGTTCGGTAATGATGTTTCAGGTATCGGGTCGGAACCGTGCATTGTGCGATTGTGCAAAAGCATGGGGGTTAGATATTTCCCAGAAAGTAAACCTGCTTGAAGAATGGGGACCGGGTCGGAACCCATGCATCGCACGATTGTGCAGAAGCATGGGGGATTAGATATTTACCAGAAAGTAGACCTGCATATTTCCAATTGATTGTGCAGAAGAATTGGGGGGGGGGTTAGATCTTTGCCCGAAAGTGAATTAAATTTTTTTCCAAATTTAATTTTTGTAGGAAAAGAACCAAAAAAGGTGTTGATCAACCTGCTTGTTTCAAATTGTTTGTTATACCAAAAGTAGAGTTATCTATAAAAAACCAAAAGAGATAGATGAAGCACTTGTTGGGTGCGTCGCCAACGATATGGGAGAAAAACTGATCGCTGCCTTTTCACCATCCTCCCTTGTTTATTCATCTTCAAGAGAGAGAGAGAGAGAGAGCAACATGAAGTGAGTTGGTGTTTCCTGGGAACTTCAAGAAAGTTGAGGGAAGATGATAAGAAGTAGAGTGCTGATGGATGATGAGAATGGATAGATAGATAATGGATATGTATAGAGAGAGAAGGCAAGATGATAAGAAGTAGGGTGGTGATGGATGCTGGGAATGGAAATATAGATAATGGATACAAAGAGAAAAGGAGAGGAGTGACCAATTGGGAATGCAAGTGGAGTGTCCTTTTAGTAAGAACTTGGATAACTACAGAATAGTTTGAGGGAAAGAGGGTTGCTTTGGTTGAGGGAGAGAGATACATCTGTGTCATGTCAACAAACAGTTATGCCACATCAGACCTCCTGAGAACACAGGGATTCAAGATTGGAGAGCAAAGAGGATGTGTTACGTGACACTTATTATTATATTGTATATAGATGACAATTTATAAGTGAATCTAAACGATTCATAGATCATCTGAATCACGATGATCAGTTACCGCACGTGATTCCTCGTGTCAATAGCAGGATTATTGAGATGATATATTGTCATGACCCAAAATTCCCCCTAGCTGAAATGGGACTATGAATCGTGGCACTACTTACCTTAACTTATCTTAAGAGCTTAAATGACATACTAAGCTACGAACTTAAAATTTTTTTTCTTTGAATGATCATTTATATTTATCTTTCGAAAGTAAACTTTCGATCAAAAGTAAACTGAACCTTGATAATCCAACACTATTCACCAATATCCCAAGTCTGCTTACTAAGTTTAAACATTCATCCAAACCATTTAATTACAAACATTGATTTAAACATTTAAGTCTCAAAGGTACCAATTAACCATCTTCTACCAAGACGTCACCTTCTATTTTCTCAACGTAGTCCTCCTCAATCCAAGGTTCAGTAGCGGTCTCAGACTTAGAACCTGTAGTCATGAATATTTTGGTTGAGCACATACGGCTCAGTAGAGATAAGACTCTAGCTAACAGTAATCATAAACATCATAATATACATTCTCAATACATTTAGTTTAACTTATTATACATAATGAAATCAGAGTACGAAATGTCGTGCAAGTCATATCGTGCCTATCTTAGGAGAACAACATGCATTGTGATTTGTGCGTATAACTTAAAATAACTCAAAACTCTTATATCGGTCACGAGGTTACATATATTTTGGATTTCAACTAGTTAACCCTTTTCGGCGTCCCGCTACTAGCACCGTTGTTTTCCTATTGCACTTCTACTTGTGAACCAGGTACCAACCGTCGTTTGTCCTAATTTTACGTCTACTTGTGAACCAGGTCAGTACCCTCGTTTTCCTAATTGCATCTACTTGTGAACCAGGCACTAGCACTTTGTTGGTATACATAGCTAGTTGGAACTCAACAAGCATTATACATATACTTATCTACACAATTGTGAGGTCTTGTGAGACTTGCAAGCTCCTGAGACTTGTGAGTTTATGAGAATATCACTTGTGAACATGTTGTGTTTAAAACCTTTTCACGCATATGGTTATTCTATCTCATAAGATGATGTCACATAATTCATATAAGATAATGCATATCATTCAGAAACAATAAAGGTAATAAATCATAACACTGCAAGGATACCTACTCATTTCTCATCATACATGGTCATAACATACAATTTACATACAGTAGGTTATCATTATATCTTATTACTGCATACATTATGATGTTCATACTTATATATAATTAGCACTCATGCCATCATTAATCATATGATTACATCTAAATATACATGCAACATTCATCAGTTATAATCATAAGTAATGTTTACAATGCCATTAGCTAGGGAAATCATATATCTCATGCAACATTCATCATTTATTACCATAAGTGATGTTTACGATACCATTAGCTAGGGAAGTTATCTCTACCTTGGTTCGGCAATCCTTCGCGATTTCCTTGGATGTTGAGATCCTGGTCCCAGTCTCGAGAGGCACTCCTCTTCTCTTTCCCAACCTTTAAACACAAATAATTATTTTAGATTTCCTGTATCAACCCGTTTAATTGACTCTCTTTGATATCATTTGGGTCTCTTACATTTTAACCATAAGAAATTTCCAATTACAAGCCAAACTTGGATAATTGACAGTAGGTGGGACTCGTGTCCCACGGACCGAATCAGAGTTTAACCGTACCGAATTGGAAACATAAAAATGGATGTTAACACATGCCCTCACTATAGGGTCTGTTTTGGCCCTTGAGATTCGAAATTATAGTTAGTATATTGGACACAAAGTTATTCCATTTTGAACCATGGGTCAAATGCCTCTAGAATCGTCCAATTCCGATAAATGATTCAAAAGTTATGGCCTAAATACTAGAACCAGGTTTCGAGTAACAATTTCTGGAAATTACATTCACTCAACTTTATAGGTATTTTTACCTTCCAAAATATTAAAATTGGAAAATCTTCATTAGATATGAAGTTGTTCTATTTTGAGTTACGATTCCAACGCACTTTGAATTGCTTAATTCCGATGAGCTAGTCAAAGTTATAGTCAATTTACCGTGGGTTGTACAGTCAAAATCCGAGAAATCCGATTTATTCGAGGTATTCCGAATCATCCCCTCCACCTTGAGCCATCCTATGGATCCTAACAACCCAAACACATCTTTAAAACACCAAAACTCTTATGGGAAATTCTTAGATCATGTTACTCGAAAATCCCCTTTTTATATCCTTACTAAATCAAGCCATAAAACAAAACTCATTTTCCATAAAGCAAATCCTTAACTATTTCTCCAAAAACCCCATGACTCTTCACCCTTACCCTTTAAATCTTCACATTTACCATCAACTAATTAAGACTACAAAATTTAGAGGAAAAAGGGGAGGGATCTTACCCTAAGGGTGGTGATGACACACCCTAGCCTTGCTCTTCCTTGCTTCTTCTTCCCAAAAGTCCAAGGAGGTCCTCTTGAGCACCAACCCGTAATAGTGTGAGAGGGAGTTTGATATTAGAGTGAGATGGAAGAGGAGAGAGTAGTGAGAGTGAGGGCTTAAGGGAGAGGAAGTGGAAATGTGAGAGGCAGAGAGGTGGGGGCTGGTTGTCTGGAACCGAATGGAAGAGAGGGGCTTTGGAGCTTTATATAGTGTGAGGTGGTGATAACATCGCCCCATATAAAGAGAGGAGAGGGTGAGGTGTGTGGGGGTGCGTGTGAGGGTGGTGATAGCACACCCCACTCATCCTTATCCATTAAGATATATATTATTATTATTATATTTGATTTGATTTGAGTTGTCGCATCGAGCCGCCTTTTGTCATTTCAAGTTGTCTTGATGTCACATCAAGCCATTTTATGTCGCCTAGGCGTTGTAAGTATTATATTCAATTGATACTTATAAAAAAAGTAGAAATATTTTTATTTATTTATAATTTTGATAAATAAAGTAAATTTTGGTCGCCTAGGCGTTGCAGGGGGTGGTTTGATTACACTGATATGCACCAAGTTTTTGATATCTGTATGTGTGTGTTGTAAGTATTGCTATTATGTGGACTGGCTAAGCTTAGATTGGTGACTTTGTTGTTGTCTCCTTATAGGGAGGCTGGGAGAATGACGAAACCGTTGAGGAGGCAGCAGTACGGGAAGCCTTAGAAGAAGCTGGAGTTCGAGGGGATATAATGGTGACAATTACTTTTTTGTTTGTTTGGTATATCCATGTTTTTGGGATTCTAGAATAAACTTTCTTGACGTATTTTGTTGCTAGTTTGATTCTTGTTTCTTTAAGGTGATAAGAACGATGTGGTTTAATCAAATTGTTTACATGTTTTGCATGGAAAATGGAAAACGGACCACACGGTCCTCTTCCAAATGGACCACCCAATTGCGAAGCGACACGTGGCATTGTAATTTTTTCTTCCCCTATGTGTTGAAATATGATTGGATTGGTCAGCTTGGAAGAGGACCTTGCGGTCCTCTATAATCAGAACTCGTTTTGCATTCGTATCACAACCAAGCAACTAGCTTGAAATGATTGTGTTTTTTATCTGTAGTATGATCTTATGGTAAGATTATCTTTCAGTATACTTTTATGTATCTCTCCTTGTCATGATAGTCATTTGATGATTAACTATGCGTTTAACACCCATTATGTTTGTTATAAATCACGTAGTATTCTTTGAACTCCCTTAGTAGTATTAAAGTAGAAAAGATTTTGGCATTCTAGGTGGGGCTTAAAAGGATTGATGGAAACCATTAGTACAATCACCATTATCATGTAATGCTCATTAATGATATTTTCAACAAGGTGATTAGAATTTTTTAATGGATATTGATAATACATATATTTAAAAAGAATACAAAACAAAAAAAGAAAAAGAAGAAATTGCAACATCTAATCTAAACTTTTGGAGAGAGCGAGTAGCAAGATCTTTCAAGGGTCGAAATCTTCTACATCAAAGCTCTGCCTGCATTCAGGCTAGGGTGGGCCATTTAGTCTCAGTTTGGGGTTCTGTTGGGGGTGATTCGGAGGATCCGTGGAGGAATACATTTCCACTTTGATTGCTCGGATCCTATTTTATGTTGTGCTTTTAGCTGGTTTGTATTTTCTTCCTTCTTTTTCATAGGTTCACTATTGGTGATCCTAGGAATGTAGCCTTCTCATCCCCTATTTTCTATATATACTATTTACTTTACCGATCAAAAAAAAAAAGCTCTGCCTTCAATTGGGTGGATTTTGAGTAGTTGGCCGGCCACCCTCCAGGAGTTTGTGGGCTTTAATAGTGCTGATTTCTTTCAGAGATGGAATCAAGTTGTTTTTCGTTTGGACTCCTAAACCTCATTTTGTGTAGGTAAGATTCTACCTCTTATACATCTCTTCTTTCCTAATTCAAGTTCTTGTTATTTATCAAAAATAAAATAAAAATCTAACCCACATTAGCGCCATTCCATTTAGTTCTCCTTTCTGATGAAATTAGAAAAGAAAAAGTGACATCTTCAACAAGATGATTATATTTTTATTAATTGATAAAAACAAGTAATATTATTTGAAAAAGAATAAAAAGAAAGAATAAAGAGGAAAAAAGAAAAAGAAGAAATTAAATTTCTAATCTAAACCATGTTAACAAATTACAATGCATGGAAGCATGTACAATCAACCTAGATAAAGTTAACAGTGATAAATACCTAGTTAGGCTTCCAATGCATGGAGAATTGCAGTCAACCTAGGTAAATTAGACACTAATTAATATTATGGAGACTCTCAACTTTAGACCAGAATTATTATTATTTTTGTTGTGCCGCAACCCTGGTTAGCTGGGTTAGTAGTTAGATGCCTAGCATGTTAGCTTGGCAGTTGGTGGACATTAAACAATGGCCACACCCCAGAGGACTTGATCCTAGCCCTCTCACACTTGGAGGATACACTGTCTACCATCAGACTGAATGGCAGGTGTATGACCAAAATTACTTTGATTAGGCATGTACATGAATTTTCCTATGACATATACTATTTCCCTTGTCCTTTTTTCCCTTTCCCATTGTACCCATGTTTAGCGTGGTATATTACTTAAATGCCTTCCTCATTTCTAAGGTGTAAACTTCCTCATCTTCTTCCATGCTTGGAATGGCATCAGTGATGCTAACAATGGTATGGCAAAAATGAAGTTTAGGACGAGTTTTGAGATTGTAGGAAGAGTTGCTTGGTGATGACAGTAATGACAATTCAATTCCTGAAATGGTGGTGGAGAAATTCGTGAGGTTGGATGCCGTGTAGGAATATAAGTAAAATCTTCATATACTTCTCCCCAAAGAACTTTTAAGATGATTGTTCTGATGGAAAAGTGCCTCATTCTTTTAGGAAAGCTTTTACTAAAAAATGAGAAGCTATCAATGACTCAAAAGAGGTATAGGTGTTTCTCCAAGGGAATGGTGAAGATTCATCAGCATGAGAGTCTCTAATACCTACTCCTGTTGTCCAATAGGCAATGAAAGGAAGGTGTAAAGACAGTTTGTAGGTGTTGTTCAGGGCTTAGTGTTGGATTTTATTGGACTACCTCAATCTAAAACCAATCAGGCTAATCCTGATTCTACAGAATTAGTAACATTTGTTGTGAGTGTAATCAGACAGAGCATGACTCTTCTTATGTCAAGGTGTTGCAGAAAATTTAAGAGAGCCGATATTGATATAAAGCACTGAACCATACTGTTTAACGAGCTCACTTTTTTATTCACAAAAATCTGGACTATGCCAATGATTTTTTTTTAATGTAGAGACATGATATTTGATGAATCAAAGCTACACAGACTCAAATCAAGGGCAATGTCTTTTACACTGGGTGGAATCATTCAGGCATGGGTATAGAACGGATTAACATATGATGGTGCACACAATGGACATCGAATCACATACTTGATACTCCATTATTGAAATGTTTATACAAGTGTGAAGAGGAAAAGGCTTAATGACCATGGTTTAAAGGATTGGTATCTGTGTGTATCGGTCATGGAAATAAAACTCGCCAAAACTGTTACTATGTCTACCCTGTTACGCTATTTATATAGGTATCGTAGGACTCGGCTAAAATAGTTATGGACCCTAAGACTCAGTCCCCGCCCCCAACACACACAAACAAAAAATGAACGCCTTTTTGGAAATGTAAGACTCGGCCGTTATTTAACAGGTTTGGCATTACGTAACGGTTTCGGTAGGGACTGTATGTATGCTGAAACTGTTATTTTAATCCTTGGTATCGGCAAGTTAATTGCAAAAAAAATAAAATGATGGATATACATGGGAACACAATTAAATGTTAAAAATAATTGGGGAAGACTATGAGGACATTGATATGTTTCATTGTAGTTTTTGTGTTGCTTTGTAGGTAATTGGTTTTTGCATTCCCATGGTCTCACTCATTGATGAACCCTTTCCTTTTAAATAAATTATATTCATTACCAATATAAAAACCTTGCTAGCACGCATTAAAAAACAAATATCGATCAGAAGAAGGTGAGAAATTTATTGAATCAAAGGGCCCCAAACTGGTTTTTCCTCCAAAGTTAGTTTTGAAGCTTCGATCCTCAATTTGTAGTGTTCATGTTTCGATCAAAATAACCAAAGAGGAGTGGTAATTTTTTGGCAGTAGAAAGGCTAGGAAAAAACAAAATTTTCAAGTGATTTGAGATGGGTTTAATAAACCCATTTTATGATGCATAATGGCCATAAGGACGTTGAGTAATGGTTTTTTATGACTGTAACAGCTGAATCACATAAAACCCTGAAAAATATGCTGCATTGTCGTATCATAATGGTATGGGTACTGTTAAAACCATTACATAATTGCCCTTACATCACGATTAATACCATGGTTTGGATTGTGGTGTAGAGACTAGGGACTATAAATATCTCATTTCTGATTTCTCCAGTCATTTATCTTCATCTTTTTCTACATGGTATAGATCATCTGAATCCCGTTAAGCTTCTCTCCACTTTTTAACTCATTATTTCCATCCAGACCAGGGTTACCTAATTCGCTGGACAGTAGTACGAACCGTGAACTGGTTCGAAGCGAACCGGTTCGCGGTTCGGTTCGGTCTAGTTCGTTGATATGGAGCGAACCGACGGGTGGTGCTAAACGGTCCAAAGTTCACTGTTTTTTAACGCATCGGTTCGGTTCGGTTGCTTTATTATCGGGTCGTAGAAGTGTGTAGAACTGTAGACGGAAATGACATGTCATGACATAAAATCAATCGTTAACACCTAAGGGCAAAACGACAAAAGAAAGGGGGTTTTTGCATATCAGCTGTTAGGTTCTTCCTAATTTGCAAATCACTTTTATGTGTAAACATTTTGCAAATTAACTCTTATACAACATTTAGATTTTAGGCAAACAACCTCAACTCTTGGTCAGACTTTCATTTGTTATTGTTAGTAAAATGACTTATATGTCCTTAAGATATTTCATAACCTCATAAAGTCCCTTTAACTGTTCTTGAACTATGTTTAACAAGTTTTAACCCTTGTGGTTAATTTGTCTCCTTTGAACTCTTTTAGCTATAGTTAAGATTCACTAACCCTTAGGGTTAAAGCATCTGACCTTAGTTTAAAAAAATTAAAAAATTAACGTGTCCCCTTTTAACTCCCTTTAACTTTGGTTAAGATTCAAAAATATTTAGGGTTAAAGCATCTAACCTTCATTTTTAGAAAAAAATTTGAACATCTCTTTTAATTCCCTTTAACCATGGCTAATATTCACTAACCCTTAAGGTTAAAGCATCTATTACAAAAAAATTAAAAAATTAACGTGTCCCATTTAACTCCCTTTAATTGACTAAGATTCACTAACCCTTAGGCTTAAAGCATCTAACCTGGGTTTTTAGAAAAAACAAATTAATGTGTCCCCTTTTAACTTTCTTTAAATGTGGTTAAGATTCACTAACCTTAGGGTTAAACATCTAACCTAGGTTTTTAGAAAAATAAAATAAAAATTAATGTGTCCCTTTTAACTCCTTTAATTGTGGTTAAGATTCACTAACCCTTGGGGTTAAAGCAGCTATCCTTAGTTTTTAGGGAAAAATTAATGTCCCCTTTTAACTCTCTTTAATTAACTATGAGTTAGAATTTATTTAAATTATGATCATAACGTGTATATATATATATAAGCGAACTAAATTAGCGAACCAAACAAAAGAACCTAAGTGAACCGAGAAACGAATTATCTCATCCTACCCCTAGCGAATCGGGTTCACTCTAGAGTAGTGAATTGTGAACTCAAATTCGAACTGAGTGAACCAACGAACCTGTAACATTGATCCAGACTATTGATAGTGGAGAGCAAAGCAACAATTGTTGCTACTATATGTATATGATCTAAGTTTTGATGTTATACTCATATGTTGTATTGTTGATGTCAGTACCAGTTTGTCACGGACAAAGATGACATGATGGGTAGGGATTGGTCATTTTTTTACCTTGTTTAGGTTGAAGCATTGATCAACATTTAGTTAGTTAGTGGGTTGGTGTGTGAACTGCCGCCACAACACTTAGGGAGCAGGGACTATCTCTGGTTCTATTTAGGATGTGACCCCCAGACTTGATTCCAAGATCTCCAATTCCTAAACACATTTATTTTTGGTCCTTTAAAGGTGAATACAGGAAGAAACTATATAAAAGGAGGGTGCTTTAGAATATTTTGTATGTAATGTTAGATAATTCCTAGAGTTTTCTTTTAGTAAATTCTCCTATTACGAATTAACAAAGGAGAGAAATGAAATAAGTCAACTAATACATGATTTTCCTAAAATGTTGGCATTGCACCAGAGTTCAAGGATAGTTGGGGTTATAATATGTTATGTCATGCTATCAAATGACCTTAAATCACTTTGGTCTAATTAAATTTTCTTTCCTGAAGCGCCTAAGAACAACCCTGATGTTCGCAATCTGCTCTTTGGAAGCCCTATCGAAAAGAAGGGTATCATCTGTATATTGGAGATGAGTGATCTTTGGGCCTTCCAACCAAACCTTGATACCCTCGATGCTCCCCAACTCTTTCGCTCTTACCAACATCCTACTAAGAACCTTAACTACCACAGTGAAAAGAAGAGGGGATAGAGGGCAACCCTAACGAAGCCTCTGGAAATTAGAGAAATAGCCCTTTGTTGAGGCACATGGATAAATCCAAGCTCTCCATCTTGCACTGAAACCCATTCAAAGAAGCATGGAGTCAAAGAAATTCCAATCTACATAGTTGTAAACCTTCTCCGAGTCAATCTAACAAAGGATCCCGCTCATCCCAACCCCGCACCTAGAATCTATGCTCTCACTTGTGATCAACATCCCACCCACCAACTCTCCCATTGATAGAAGCCCCTATAGCACATTAACTTGGTCGAGAGTACTTTGGCTATAATATTGTACACATTACTGACAAGACTAATGGGTTTGAAAACCTTCATCTCCTTTTCACCTTCTTTCTTAGTGGAAAAGGAAATAAAAGTAAAGCTCATCATTGATTTTAAATAAAAAAGTACATCTTATCGCCTTGTCCCATCTTCCCCTTCGGTGGAACATTGCCAAGACCATCAAATCCCCTTCAACACATCCCAATAGGCCTTGCAGAAACCCTAAGAAGAAACCACACAGACTGAGCACTTTATCACCCTCTTGGGTAGATATTTCCTATAAAACCATTTCTTTGAAGTCTTTCTCTACCAACCTCACATCTTGACCGTCCAACTTAGAGAACTCCAATCCATTCAACAACAAGGTTCTGAATGTCGATATCGAATGACATGTCGAGCCGTAGAAGAAATATATATGGGGGATATATCAATATTGCGGGAACTATATCGCACGTGGAGGAAAACATTGAACAAAATAGTGAAAAACATGGAATTTTTTAATGAAACTTCAGGGAATGTCAAAATAGATGTTAATACACATGAGAATCAAACAATAATGTATATAAGAGGTGCAATGAGAAGTGGGCCAAAGATGTGTGCTGACGCTGATGATAATGTATGGCTCACTAATATTGATGTAACTTACATAAAAAGTTTCATTCATTTCTCAATCAATTATAACAATTCACTCTAATACAATCAGTTTCATACATAATAGTTAATACATCAATAATGTATCTCCAAGTATCCAACCTCAACAACTGCAATACAAGCTCATAGCCACATGGAGTTACGCGGAGGGTCAAAGTCATCTCTGTCTTGACTAGGCTGATAATAGTATTGGTTTTCCACATAAGTACAATATTGTGCTCAACTCATCACATTATGGTGCAATGATGTATACTCATGCACATAACGTTGGTAGTCATTTGGTCCAAGATGTAGCAACAATCCCATCAATGGATACTGTGGGTATTGATGCACAATTATCACTGACATTGCTACATAAGGTTGTACAACTCCATACTCATCCATACGGCTCATACCTAGAAACATATTCATATGATTCTTTTGGAATGTAGGAGTATTTTAAATAGAGGGTACACATAATATACTTTTTTTTTGTAAAGCTTGAATGTAAGTCTTTTTTTGCTGAACTGTTAATTGGCTTTTGACCTTTTAAATGAAAATATTTTTGAATACTAAATTATGAGACTTTTTCACTGGACTTTTGGGTTTTATTAATATTTTGATATGGTAGAATTTATGAAATTTTAAGATTTGAGAAACACCTTAGCATTTGTAAGGTGAAATTTTGAAAAAAGCACTAAAATGTGGATTTGGTTCTTGAAATGAAAAGTTGTCTTTTTATTCTTTAGGGATTTGGATCTAGGATAATATTTATTGAATTCAAATGGGGCGTATAACCTTATTTAAAATCATTTACTTAAATAATGTTTTATGTAAATAAACTATAAATGAGATTTGGCTCTGTTTTATAGCTTAAAGACCAACATTTCCCAAATATATCATGCTATATTCTGTAAATTTTATATTACCTCCTATAGATAAGTCGGGATCCATCAAAATCATTTGACATTTCAAAACATGTTCAACGAAGGTCTAGAGAAGCCTTATGAAGAATACAATTTCTTGTAGAATGATACAAGCTCAAAGCAAAGCACATCCTTGTCCTCAATAGTTTGACCCCTACTTTGACCAAGTTAAAGAAATTGTTCTTCCTCATAGGATTGGCACGAGCATGGAAAAACTTCTAGTTCTTATCTCCCATCTTCAGCTATAGTGCTTTCAACTTTTTCTTCCAGCTAATCTCTTCCTTGAGGATGGTGGCTGACATCTCCTTCTTCTCACTCTACCTCCTTGTCCACTCCTCTATCTTAGAACCGAGTCTTCTTAGTTCTTATCCATATTCTTCCGAAGACTTCGATGTTCCAAGTCTTTATTTTGGACTTGAGAAGCTTTAATTTCATGCTGAATACATACTCTTCCATCCCTCGAAAGAGCATTCCTCCAACTAGGATTTAACGAATTCTTTGAAGTTTCCCTCTTCAAGTCAGTAGAAAAGTAACCCTAGGAAGAAAAAGAGGAGAAGAAAAGGAAGAAGAAAAAGTTTCTTTACGGCTGAATTTGTGATTATTCTTGTCTCGTAGTATACCCACTTCTTTCATTAATAAAGAGAATAGTAAGGGACAATAGGGCCCTTACTAGTATATAAAAAACATTAGATACTAAATAACGTCTACCAAAGGGTCATGGGTTATAGAATTAGGCCCATTGTAACACTCCCTCTTAAGAGGCGCGTAGATATCCCGCATGCACAGCTTGCTCACAATGTCACGGTGCTGACTTGATGCTACTACTTTTGTGAGAATATCTGCTAACTGATCCTTAGTCCTGATATAAGGAAGGCTCAACACTTTGTAAAGCAACCTTTTCCCTTATAAAGTTTATGTCAACTTTAATATGTTTTGTCCTATCATGCTAGACAGGATTGTGGGCAATACTAATAGTTTCCCTGTTATCACAGTACAATTTCACATATGACTGGATTGGAAATCCAAGTTGTCATTGGATTTAAATTCATAATAACTCACAAGGCCCATGAGTCATTGCTTTGCATTCTGCATCAGCACTGGATCTTGCAACAACTACCTGTTTTTTTCCTTCTCCAGAATACCACCATACATGCAATAGCCTGAAGTAGATCTCTGTCTGTGATTGAGTCTGCCCACCATACATGCAATAGCCTGAAGTAGATCTCTCTGTCTGTAATTGAGTCTGCCCAGTCTGCATCAGTATAGCCCTCCACTTGTAAGTGATCATTCTTATCAAACAACAATCATTTTCTAGGTGCAGACTTAAGGTACTGCAGTACTCTCTGTCTCTCTCAGCTACCTCCAAATTGATAGTCTGAGGTTTATGCATAAACTAGGTAATTACACTTACCACATAAGCAATATCTGGTTGTGTCAAGTTTAAGGTTAGCTTCCGTAGGTGTATTAACCGCTTTACACTCATCTTGTCCGTGTCTCGTGATAAGTCTTGGGCATCATTCCTTTCTTGGACCTGGTAACCTCATTCTATGGAAGTACCTTAATGGATTCAAATCCTTGATCTCAAATTCTCTAACTAGAAATTTTTTTAGCCTTTGATCCTCTTGAGGTTTATCACCTGCCACCACAATATTGTCTACCTAGACAATTAAAGTTGTAGTGGTGCCTCTCAAGTGTTTCACAAATAGTACAAATAGTATGTGGTCTGCATGACTTTGAACATACCCAAATTTATTCACCGTTCCACTAAATCTTTCAAACTATGCTCTAGGTTTGCTTTAGTCCATAGATTGTGTTCTTTATCCAGTTGATGAAGAGGCCAAGACAAATTTGCAGCAATCGACAACAATGCCCTAATTGAGTTTATCTTGGCAACTAGAGTTATTATAGGTTCGTAAGGGGTTCTATATGTACTAAGAAATACATTAGCCCCTCCACCCCCGCGATCGTGAATAAAAATTTGCCTAATGTACATGGAGTGGGCCTGCCATACTATCAAACATAGGTGAACCGGCTCCTTTCACCAGGGGTGGGGGGATCCATAAAAGTTGTAGAACCTTCTCATGCATGCTGATATCCTCTTCGGTGCCCCAAACTTCTCGCACAAGCATTTGGTTATATTTAAGTTGCCCATCAAGCACCTAGGTTCACTCCATTTTGGAGGAAGCCAGCTCGGGTCATTCCACATACTACTACTAAAGTTTTTGACATTTGGCCCATAAATAAAAGAGGAACACCACTCAAAATTAAAATGGATATCGAGAACTCCCTTATCTCTTAGTAAAACTTCTCCAATGACATAGAATCATGTTCTGAAAGTACGCTGAAACCATTACATAATGGCCACTATGTAACGGTTCCTAAAGAGACCATACTTTTTTTACTGGTAAAAAAATACATATATTAATATTAGAAAAAGATAAACAGTTATAAGAAAGCAGAGGTTCACCGACGGTGAAACTGAAAAGACAAACTAATAGGAAAGACAAATATACTATAAAGTCCTATACCAAAAGAAACTATCTAATGCTCCTATGAGTTTAGCGAGTGGTACACCTCCAAATGCATCAAGGGTAGAGTGTCATGCTATCACTAATTGACACGTTTGCCTCCTAAGTTGAACAATGGGAAGGGTCATGTCTTCAAAAATACACATGTTCCTCTCCATCTAGATGGGCCATGAAATAACCCCCGATAGTAGGGCCCACACCCCCACAGCTAAGTCTTACAGCGTGATCGAGTGCCAGCAAGATAAAAAACCATGGCAGGAATAGGGGAAGACCTACACTACTCCAAGATAATATAAGAAAGTGTTTCAAACTTTGATTGCAAAAGAATTAAAGAACAATGCAAAAACAGGTGATTAAGAGATTCCTCCACTGCCAAGCGCATGGCGTAGCGATTTGCTAACCTCTAGCCTCTATGCTTGAGGAAATCACAAAGGATTTTACCGAGGTATGTTGTCCAACAAAAGAAAGATATCTTTGAAGGTAACCTAGGGTACCACACAACTGGATATAGAATTAGGTGACTAGGGCACGAGCATATATTCTGTTGAAATGATTTCACCATAACATAAACCAACCTTTGTTGTTCTTCGACCAAACACGACTATCTTTAGCTGAGGGCACCAGTGAGACAGACGAAAGGCGACTTAAAAGTTTAAGCAAATCCTCAATTTACCAATCATTAAGAGTTTGGAACATATAAAAACCATAGACTCGACCATAATGGTTGTTTTGACCATTATCGACGAGTAGTAGTGTCTGACTGCTTTTACATTTAGAAGGGTTTGAAAACCCTAGCAGACTCACTTCTCTCTCCTTTTTCTCTCTTCCTCCATTTCTATACCCAAAATTGAGATTCAATTTTGTTTTTGTGGATTAAAATCAACTTTCAACCTTCAATAGACAGATCGAACCTTGAAAACCTAAATTTTTTAAAAACCAATTTAGGGCTTTTGTGAGTATATAAGTTCTCTTTTTATGTTATTCATTGTTAGTGAATGTTAGGTAGTTTTATATATAGATTCATGTATTCTCTCTTTATCAAACCTTCAAACCATAGATGACTCCATATAATGTTTTCTTTCTTCAACTCCCTATTGCTTCTAGTTCCACATAGTGACTTGTACCTCTAGACTTGGCCAAGATGCCACCCTCATTTGGCATGTGGATACCAATGTCAGCTACTTGTAGTTTTCCGTCTCTTATATGCTACTTACACTATTTTAAGGTAGATTGTGTAAGGGTTGTTTCCGAGGTCTTCTTAAGTAACGTGTACCAGTTCCTAGTATCATGGATCAAGCCATTACTTCTAACCCTTCTAGTTTAATGCACGGTTACGTACCACAAATTCCTCGATCTCTCCATCCCTCTCAAGTTCCCCCTAAAGATGGTATGCCACACAAGCCAAGGCATTGGCATACTAAGGTGTTATAGGCAATTTAACTGCCTTGTAAGCCGAGATTCCCTAGTGGTGCCTAGTTGTTGCATGGCCACCTATACCCTCTCAGCCAAAGTGACTACATGAGGTAGCAAAAAAATAGCATCCATGCATAACTTGGAGTGATTCCCAATGAGACTCGAAATCTTCTCCTTAAACTTACTATTGATTTGATTTAGTCTTATAGCTGGCTTATTGCATATTTTTCATTGTAAGTAATTTTTTATTAATCAAAGTCAATTAGGGAATAAATTACCCTACACAAGATAAAGACCGGTTTTTACACTTTGAAAGAAATCTGAGAGGTTTCGAATTGAGCTTTTCCAAACACCAAAATTACCAAGATTGTTTTAATTGGGGGCTGTAGGACAGAGTAAAAGTAAGAGAATAAGAAGAGTGGAGGATTACCTTAGAGTCTCACTAAGGCTTTCTAGGAGTCTCACCCATGGAAATAAAAATCGCCGAAACCGATATGAAATGGACGATACGTATAGGTTTCAGTAGCCCCCTGTACGATATTTATACTGATACGAAACGGCTGATACATATTTTATTTTTTAGTTATTTATGTTTTCATTCATTGTCAAATTGTAATTGTGTTTGCTACTTTGTATTTGAGTCGCTTCCCATGACTTTATATTTAGTAAATTTAGTTCCTATAACTCATTTGATTTTTTTAAAATTTAATTTGATTTTTTAAAGAAAAATAAAACATTATATGTATTGTCTGAAACCAATACCGAAACCGATACGTATAGGTTTCGGTTGGGACCGATACATCCCCCGAAACTGTATTTTTAATCTTTGGTCTCACCTATAAGAGATTAATGGAGTCTGATCATTAACAAAGAAACTTGTTTCAGTTTATATTTAAATCTGGATTGAGTTATAATGCCATGACCTCCTTCCAAATTTTTATAGACCCAATAGAAGTATAGAACATCTTGTCATTAATATAAGAAGTTTTCAAGAACATCTTTCTAGAACTCTACTTTCAAAATAAAGACGTTCTAGAGAATTCTTAAAAACTTTTGATTTTCTAGAGAATTCTAACAACTTTCAAAAATATACGGACCTTCTAGAAAGTAATTTGGATTAATTACTTGTCTAGTAGAATCAAGGTGTCGACTTTGACCGAAACATGTTGGTTTCGATGGTGTTTGAAGTTAAAACCCCAGGAATATAATATTACATGATTTTCTGAAACGTGTTGGTAAATGTCGTCGGACTAAGTAGTACTTGTCGGTCGAAATTAAAAAATACACTAATAAATTTACTTAATTTCGGTAGAAGTTAACCAATTTGTACCATTTCTCATTCCATTTACACTATAAGCTTATTTACATAAAATATCATGTAAATAAATGATTTTCTTAATTTAACTTTCATTTACCTAAGATATTTATATATAAATAAGGTTATACCCCCATTTGAATTCAATAAAAATTATCCTAAATTCAAATTCTTGTAGAATAAAAGGTAGAACTTTTCAGTTCAAGAACAAAATTTGCTTTTTAGGCATTAGGTCAAAATTTTTACTTTCAAATGCTAATATATTTCTTAAATCTTAAAATTTCTTAAATTCTACCATATTAAAACATTACTAAAATCCAAAAGTCCGGTAAGAAAAGTCTCATGTTGAAAGTGTATCTTGGGGATGTTTAACTATATGAACATCATTTGAATGAGGAAACATGTCTCGTTTTCTCCCTCAGATTGTATGCACGTGTCTAAATTCATGTGTTGCTTTAAATATTCTTTTGAACTTTTGCTATGGAGATTAGGCTTGTGCCAAATAAGGCTCTCCGCAACCCGCTTCAAGCCTATGCATGCCGTAATACGCTTCTCAAGGTGTGCACATATGCAGAGAGGGGGCTTGTGCACATCCTTATTTGGTGCAAGCCCAGTCTCAATAGCATTTTTCTATTCTTGCATGTCGTACCTTAATGCTGATATTTCTCTTCTTAAGGCTAGATCTTAATAGTATATCTATGTGCTCCTCTTTCCTTTTTTGTTTGAAGTGTACAAGACTGATTCTTGTTTTTTGTTCTTGTTTATCAGCACTTCCTGGGGTATTACCAGTTTAAGAGCAAAACCCACCAAGACGAGTTTAGCCCGGAAGGCTTGTGTAAAGCTGCAATGTTTGCGTTGCTCGTCAAGGAGGAGCTTGAGTCCTGGCCAGAACAGAGCACCCGCAAGAGGAGTTGGCTAACCATCCCTGATGCAGTTGAAAATTGCCGACATCCATGGATGCGGGAGGCTCTTGAGGAAGGCTTCTCCAAGTGGCATGAGGATAAATTGATGAACACAGGGGAGGAAGACCATCCTATTTCCTTGCCTTTTTCTTCCCCAGACAGGCACTGATTAGGTTGTGTGTACAACAACGCTTACAAATAGCCATGCTGACAGGCATGACCTGTTTTAAGCTGTTTTGGGGGCAATTTTCTTTCCTTTTCCTTTTCTTGGTCAGGAAGTAACAGGGCCATGCCAATGACGATATACTTCCAGATGTTTGGCCCTTTCGTTCATCCACAACCTCTGTTTCTTAGTTTATTTTCGATGTTCCCATGTCTTCCTCATGTGACTGGTTTCTCTAATACATCTGTATTCAGAGAAAAAAAAAATACACTTTCCGGATATAAATGTTTCGGTATCCATTTTAGGCCTTTTAAGATTATAAGCGTAGCATTCTTACTGTCATGAATTAGGCCTGCATTTGTTTATTGATGTATGTGATGGTTCATGCAATGATTCATGTTTGCTTCTAGGATGATATATTTTTCTGATTTGCTGCAGATTGAGTTGGTGGTGACCTCTGCCTTGGGTTGCTTTCTGTAGCGATTATCAAATAAAGTCAGTGACAGCTCCTGTGATGGGGTTATCCTTCAACCTCTCGTTTAAGAAGCTTCAGAAAGTCTTTCCATCGGAAGTTGGCCCCACCCCCCTTCCCTGCAGAACCCATGTCTCACTATAACCAAATTGGATTAACGTTAGCTCCTGCCTTTGATGGCACCATTTGGTGGCTTCTTTCAATGGCGCGAACTAGATTTTCCCTCATTGAGCTGAATGTAGATTGATCTTCCTTATGAAGTGAATTTTGGGATAAAGAGTGGATTAGGTCGAATTTTTGACAGTGCAACAGCCTTTCTTGATGCATCATCCGTTTATTTATAATTTTTTTTTTTTTGGAGAGTTAAAGCACTTTAGATTATGACCTTTTTTTTGACCTTTACGAGACAATTAATAGCTGACGCGATTGTGGTTGGTATTTTCCTTGTTTTCACTCGAGGTGATCATTTTACCTCCTGTTAGTAGCAATAAATGGTTAGTAACGAGTGGAACTCTCGCAAGACATTACCCGTTGAGAATGGATCTCATGACTCTCATAAGAGAGGCCACATCCTACCATTGGAGCAAGGTCCTTGCAAGAATGTAATCACAATTCACAGGTTCAAACGAAAACTCCAATAAGCTTGTCATAGTCATGGCAAAAGATGGTGAATACAAATTCTGGAAGTGTAGTTGCATATACTCGGAAATGGAACTCAAATTTTCATCAGTTATTCATTGCATACCATGCTGGTTTGGAAGCATACGGAGTTGGGTGTTGTGTTTTATTTAAAGAGACCTATTGGTTGAACTGGCCTGCCATCTTCTATGGGGAAGGGCTATAATGGCTGAATCTGTGACCCTAAGGAAATGTCTCTTCTTAGCTAAATAATTTTCGTGGCTGAGGGTCCAAATCCCAAATCAAAAGGGATGCCAAGAATCTTATTCAAATTCCGTACTCTCAATTTGATTAGTATTCCTGGGCTATCAGACTAGTATTGCAACTTCTCACAATCTGGCCTCTAGTTTTAAACCCTAGTATTCGGTGTAAATCATACCGATATGGCTCCTCTTAGCTCTATTTTTTTTTTCTTCTTTTTTTGTAACATACACTAACACACACACACTCTATACACCACACACACATCACACACACACGCCCAGGCCACAAGGCCAACTACCACGCAAACCCTCTCCTCTTAGCTCTATTGAGAGGCTACCTTTTCTGTGTATCACCCCAGCAGTGGTCCTTAGTAATAGGATATTTTGTTTACCCAAAAAAAAGACTAAAAAGTACAAACGTTGTTATCATAATAGTTACCAAATCTGCGTGTTATACCCATATAATAATTTAGAGAGGGTCACCATTTAAAATGGTATACCTTTGCCATATTACGTATTATACGCATATTGCCATAATTAAATACGTGTTTAATATGCAAATTCTATATTAAATACATAAATGCATATCCCATATTAAATGATTGTTATTAGTTGATATCATGATTCCTATTTACTTACAATAATTAATTTTAAATTTTTTCATATTTTTGCTATATAATAACCGTATGAAGGGATATTTCCGTATTATACCGCACCCATTTTTCGAAGCTATTGTTGTCATAAAGTAAATTATATGATATATATATTTTCGGTAATTTAAATCATTTAATTATTAATGCTGCAAATTGATATATTCAGCCTATATATGACTTGACCATGGTTGTCTCTCACACTATACAATATAAATATTAAGCCATCAGTCGAGAGCAATCGATATTCTATCTACTTGTAAAATTTAAAATGGTCTTCCATAAAGTCAAAAGAAAAAATTACCTAATGACAAGTTCTATCATGTTAGTAACAGAGGGTTCATTCTCTCTTGACAAGAGACCATAGATTAATTTGGGATAAACACTTGGTGGATTTCTTTCATGATCAGTGATTACACTGTAGCAAGCCAAAAGCCACCTTAGGAAGTGACCCCAATAAAGTGCAAAAAAGACAAAAGATAGGACAATGCCAAAAGCCTGCATCCCATGCCCTACACTACAAGTTGCAAGACATAATAACTTTAAACGAAGCTGAAATTACATGAAAAGTTGATTACCCAATTACTGTATATGTGTGCTGCTAATACCTTGATTCCTGATAGGTGGGTAACCTTATCTCTACTTTTTAAAGTAGAGGTTTTTACCTCTAACATCTCTAAGATATAGACATGCAATTAACCATCAACTTAACAATCTAAAGTCCAACTAATAATAATTTTCAAATAAGCTCTACCTTTTAGATTAGTGTTACCAAACGCCACCTAAGTGTCCCCACTTAACCGATTAAAGGGCACAAGAAGAACTGCTTCCAAACAAATCCTAGATCATGAATGGTAAGAGAAGAAAGAAGAATAACCATTACTATGCGTGAGAAGCTCAAACCCAAGAGTAGATTTAACTATAAGAAGTAAAACATGAAGACAGAAATATGGTTGCTTACATCTATATATATATGATGATTTGAACTCTAGTCCTAGGAGATTATCACAAAAATTTAAATTGCACCATGGCTTCTAAAGACATCCATCTGAGGAGATTCATAAGATAGATTCGACGACAAGAACTCCGTGAAATTCTCTAGCATGTGAGGAGGAGCAAACACATGATCATCAAATTGCTCAAAAAAAGAATCATCAGAGCACTTGCTGGGTAACTTGTGACAAGGGTTCAACATAGGAACCTCTTGTACATGATCACCATCGGCAAGCTTCATTCCTCGATCGGGAACTGTCTGAAAACCATCAGTCTCGAAGAATTTAGAGTCTCTCCCAGTTAGTTTTTGCACCAGAGCTCTAAACTCTGAGGCACTGGTCTTCACCTTCATGGGGTTTGAGATGTGAACCACTTTGATTGGTTTTTTCTTTGATATGGCTTGTGATCTAGTGTCCTTTCTTTGATGAAAACTTAGTTTATCCATCTCTAAGATCAAGGAACTCAAAGAGTATCCAAAAGTTAGAAATGAGATATTGTATACTAAGGCTCTCTCTGATCTATTCTACTTGGAAAAGCAGGTGTGGGGAAGGTTTTTATAGGCCTACTGAGGCAGTTTCTTGGAAGGAGGAGAGAGAGAGAGAAGATGAGTTCCATACGAGAAGTTCTTTTTTAAGGGCTAAACAGTCTTTGTGATTGTGGAGAAAGGAAGCTGCACATGACTACTATTTAAACTCTATATAAAAGAGAGACGTGGACGTTTGATGGAGGAAATGGAAGCTAACGAGAGATGAGATGATGTTACCAAACTATATACTAATTTAAGAGATTAATTTAAACTCTATATTATTATTATTATTTTGAAAATGATATCAATTGCCCCAACAATAAGATGATGTTAACAAACACAATTTTATAACAAAACTCTATCTATTATCATGCGTTGCCAAATGATTTTATTATGTCAAATTCTATTTTTTATAGATCGATCTATTTTAATTGGATCTGTCAGATATAGATAAGACCTATCAAATGAGCCCTTAGTTGCCAGGTGGGGAGCCCCAACAAACACTTTGGTGTGGGACTGCCGCAACTAAAGCTAGTAACGACTGAGGCTAGGCAAAATCAGCAGAGCTCCTGTTCAAGAGATAACAGGAGCTCGATCTTCATATTCAGCGTTAGATATATGATAAGATATTGGAAAATGGGAAAAGCGACTGCGTGATCTCATTGGTCCACACCCTCCTTTTAAGCACTACTAAATATGAGTAAGTTTCACTCATTTGCAGGGGTGGAGCCAGGATTTTCTAGCAATGGGGGCATATGATTATGCCCCCGATTTTTTATTTTTTTTTTATGACTAAGTTTTTGGGTTGCCTAAATTTATATCTTAAGAGTATTATATATTTCTCATTGTTTACAGTATATGTATCCTCTTGCTCCATGGCTCTCACTGTTAAATAATTAAATAAAATGATATAAAAATATATTTTGTTTTCAATAGTGTAGGGAACATTGCCCCCTTGGAATGTTGCCCCCATTTTCTTCATGACTATACCTATTAAATAATTAAACGACTTAGTATAAAAATATATATTTTTTAAAGTGCAATGGCAACTACATGGAGATTGGATCACAATCAATTGCAATTGAACTCGGGGAGAGTTCAATTGCACCCACAAGTCAACATGTGTCCCTTTTAACCTATATTAACTGTGGTTAAGATTTACTAACTCTTGGGGTTCGATCAACAATAGACCCTTGGTTTTTAGAAGAAAAAATAGTAGAAAAATATTTAACTTTGGTTAGGTACTTTAAATCTTAGGGTTAATACTTTTTTTTTAAAACAATGTTATATTATTGAACCCCAAGAATTAGTGAATCTTAATTATAGTTAACAAATGTTAAAAGGGACATATGTTGATGAGTCGACTAGGTATGATTGAACTCTTCCCAAGTTTAATCACAATTGAATGATCCACCCAATCCAAGGCTTGCTTAAAATAAAGGGAAAAAAACTTTTTTTCAAAAAATTCAGTGGGGCACGTGCCCCCACAGACCCCCACCTGGCTCCACCCCTGCTCACTTGTTCATCGATCTAATATTGTATTTTAGAATTTTCTTCTAATCATAATTTAGTTAAGCTTAATATATCATAGTTAAATAAGGATACGAGTACACTGCAGTCCAGTTACGAAGGTGACCTCGTGGTCCCTTTGAGGACTCTAGGAAATGGTGGTAGTTACATATTGAGATTAATTATGAACAAGAGCTCGTTTGAACAGAGCAACTCAAAAAAGGCTTGAGAAGGGGTATTTATAAAAGAAATTAGTGATAGAAAATACCCTTGTGTTTAGTAATTACAAAACAACCACTACTCAAGCTAATTTTGGTTGCTCCAGTAATGTCTTCAACCGGAGCAATAAAAAATATGTCTTTGATAGTGGTACTTTAGGGATTACAAAAAAGTTTCTAGTTGAATCTCTTCAACCTAAGCTCTCATATATATATATATATATATATAAAGAGGGATGGGATCCATGGACATATGGAATAAAACATGTATGTTCACATATGTGCATGACCATTCGATCCTCATATCTAATAGTTATAATTAAAACCATCTTTTATATGCTCATGGGCAATTTAGGAATTCTATTTTAATCCGCCGGAGAGAGTTTCATGGAGAAGAAGAGAATCTCTTCTCTCTCTCTGAGTGTGCATCATCTCTCACTCCATCGTTCATCATTCTAAAAAACTCATCTCCTCATTTTCTTCAAAAACCATCAAAGCCTTCTCTACTCCACTCCCTCCAAACCCACAAAACCACCATTCAAAACTTTCATTCGATACCCTATCTCTGTGAACCCCATTCACCACTCCGCTCACCCAGCCCACCATCTAATCAACCCAAAAAACCTCCAATAGTGTCTCTGATGAAAGGCACTATTTTTTATTGCAATCATTGATCGTTTGATCCAAATCAATCATTTTGAGAGTGAATGACTTCTATTGAAATCTCATCTTCATGTCTACAGTGAAGACCTTGAATTGGCAAAATTAGGGTTCATAGAGATTCTCTCTAAAGACCCTCTTTTTATTGAAGCTTACATGGTCTCTCTACATCCCAATCTGAATCAGGTGAATCAATTGAGGTTTTGAAGATGATTTAGAATGTAATGGACAGCTGCAGCAAGGAGAAGAAGTAGGAATTGAGAAACTTTAAATTTTTAGTTGCTTAAATTAATCCCATTCTCCACTTTCTCTCTCTAAGATTTCACATTCCCACACACAATTCCCATCTCTTTCTCTCCATTCACACTCTCCTTAAATGTTTCTCTCTCTCTCTCTCTCTCTCTAGAGGCATCACGATTTTAATTTCTAAGGATAGGGATTCGCAGAGAGGAGAGAGAAAAGAGAGAAGGGGGGCTAAAAAGCACTTGATTTTGGATATTGTCGGAATCGATTGGAGAAGAAGCTGGAATCGGTCTCAGAGAGAGAGAGAGAGGAAGAGAAGAGGGTGGAAAAGATGTCGGAGAGAGAATCCCTTCTCCATGAAACTCTCTGCGGATGAGGAGGGACGGATTAAAATAAAACAGAATTCCTAAATTGCTCATGAAGATATAAAAGATGGTTTAATTAGAACCGTTAGATCCCATAATTGAACGGTTATTTACATATGTGAAGATACATGTTCTATTTCATATGTCTACGGATCCCATCCCATATATTATATATATTTATATATAGTTAGTCTCTATATTTGCGAGTCAGGAAAAAGTTATGCGAGGAAATATTGGATTTTTTTAATAGGCCTATATTTTAAAAAAATTGGACAAATAGAGACCTGTAAAATTTTGACTTAAGATAATAATGTTATCTGATATATATTTTTTTTATAACATAACACACAACAGGGACATACACACACCAACCCAAAACACACGCACACGCTCCAAGACACAACCTTCTCTAATCATTAGTAGCAATACTGCCTTTTCAAATCAAAATCTTAACTATCGCTTGTAACTTATAAAGTGAGTTTTTATTTGCCTAACTCTTTAAAATATAAATCTGAGAAAGATTTTTATTTTTTAAAAGAGACGCTTGAAAGGGTTTTTTTTTTTTTTTTTTTGTCTTTGTTAGGATGCAACTCTCACTAGTAGTGTTAGTATTTGTTCATTAGTTATAAGTTAGGTGCTTAGACCAAAATTTGAGTTTTCCAACTACCACATCAACTCGTAAAAATCGATCTAAAACCACTCAAGCGAAGGCTATGCCCTGTCACTGGTATACATTCCAATGGATAAAGATAACACAGGTTCAAATATATAATTAATCTTTTATTATTACATATATACTAGCAAATATCCCGTGCGATGCAGGGGTAATAATTAAGAATATCTAAAAATAAATAATAATATATATTATTGAAATATTAAGTAATATATTTAAAAAATATTTAATAAATTTTATTTTTAATAATATAAGTTTTTATTTATTTATTTGATACATTATTATTTGTATTAACTAATTAATTTTATTGTAATATATTATTTTAATAACAGTTATTGGAAAATCATAAGTTTCTTAATATTAAACTTAAATTAATACATCTAAGAGTTGGAGGTAAGAGAAGATTCTATAATAGTAGAGATAGATACGGTTTCTAGGATGAGATTCTTTGTTCCAAACCTGCAAGAGTTGGAGATAAGAGAGGACTCTACAATAATGGAGATAGAGAAGATTCTAAGATGAGATAGTGGGTCCTAAACTTAAATGGTGAAAATTAAAGAGAAAAATCATATGTCATCTTTAAAATAGAACTTATGAGATTGGACGGGTGAGTTCAGAGAAGAAAAAGAAAAATCTTATTTGTTTATATTATAGTAGTAGATAACTAACATAAAATTCGAAGTAGCATTATCTTTTTTTTATTTTTTGGTTAAAAAAAATGGGGTCGGGAGTGTCGTAGCATCATCTCATTGGGTGTTTGTAGCCCGGGGGCTGCAATATAATTTGCTGCCAAGATTTGCTCGGATTTTCCTAAATAATCACAAAACTACCATCCTGAGACTGAAAATGGAGAGTTCCAGCTTTTGAACCTGAGCAGGCCCCTTTAGTTAATAAAGTGATTGATATTTTGGAGGATTTCTGTCAAGTGGTCTTTTGTCTTGTAAGAAAGATTTGTTTGGATGATGGTGACTTCACCCCTAGTCTCTTGCTGATGACAGAGCTGTGATGTGGTCATTAGGTTGCGTTGGACTTGGACAAAATGATCCTGTGAGGCTTGGTACCACCAAGGTCTACGGTGGGCCACTGCTGGCTACAGCACATGCCCTTGACTTTAGAATCATCTGGTCGTTTGGAATCTGGACTCAAAACTGATCTTGACCCATTTGTGGCTGATAGTGCTCATTGACATGATCTGTTGGTTAAAAAAATCCATAGTTTGGACAGATTATAGCCGTTCGATCAATTGTCAATGGTTAATCTGATTGATTCAACTGTTCAAACCGTATGATTGAAAGCATCTTGTTCAACCTATGAAAATGGGGATCCGATTTGGTCTTGCTCTCCCAAGACCAAAACCGATTGCATAGGTTCAACTTTGAACATGTGGCGATAAAGGGATAGAAATATCAAAAAGAGAAAAGTAAAAAACAGGCAAGAAAATGGAATGACTTATCGCCACTTGCCGGTTTTCTCCCACAAGCAAGACCAAATCCGATTCCATGAAAATGCCGTTCTGGGTGAGTTGATGGGCTGGTGAGGAATTGCCAACGTTATAACCCTTGTGCTGGGTCGGGTCGTCGGGTCAAACACCAATGAGGTGATTAGACCCTACTCCCTAGGGATTAAATGCATGTGCCGGTGTTTTCTTTTGGATTTCTGCTATGGAGATTGGGCTTTGCACTGTTTTCCTAACCGGACCGGGGGCATTGAACCGGTAGAGTGGCCGGTCCCCGTTCCACCGGTTTGACCAGTCCACTTCAACGGTATACTTTTTGTAAAAAAATCCTTTTTTTTTTTTTCATTTTCCCAATTTTTCTCCGGTTTTGACCGATTCCCGACCAATTCTTAAAAGAGTTCAGATTTTAGAGATTTTGGGAACTGACTAGGGGATTAGTTCCCCATTTTTTCCGATCGACCGGACAGTCCAGTTTTGATAACAGTGGGGTTGTGTGCACAATGCAGGCCGTAGCCATGCTGACATGCATGACCTCTCTTAAGCTGTTTTGGGGGCAATATTCTTTGGCTTTGGATTTTCTCTGCTGTCGTCGTCCGAGGTGGGCACTCGGGGAATTGGATTTGGTATTGTTCTCGCAATACCAAAACCGCCTTGCTCTCAGTGGGCTTTCAACTTGTGGCGATAAAAAAGAGAGAAGATATTATATGGAGAGAAGTCAAAGAATAGGAGAGAAAATGAAATGACTTTTCTCCCTTTTTATTGCCAAATGTCGGATGTTGAACATAGGTAAGATGATTTTGGTCTTGCAAGAGCAAGACCAAATCCTATCCGGCGCATGGACGTCCACACACATCATTGGACATGCGGCTATAAAATGGGGAGAAGTCATTTCATTTTCTGGCCATGATTTTATCTTCTCTCCGCTTGTTATCTCTCCCCATTTTATCAACACATGTCCAATGATGTGTGGACGCCCAAGTGCCGTACGCCAGAGAGAATCCGAGGCTATTTTGTTTCATTTTCCTTTTCTTGGTCAGGAAATAACAGGGCCATGCCAATGACGATACAGTTCCAGATGTTTGGCCTTTTCGCTCATCCATAACCTCTGTTTCTTGTTTAATACATCTGTATTCAGAGACAAAAAAATTCACACTTTTGGGGATATAAATGTTTCGGTATCTATTTTAGGCATTTTAAGATTACAAGCGTTGGTATCTCTTACTTTCATGAATTACGCCTGTGTTTTGTATCGATATTTTTCTAATTTGCTGCAGATTCAGTTGGCTGTGACCTCTAAACCTTGGGTTGCTGGGGTCATCCTTCAACCTCTTGTTTTAGAAGCTTCAGAAAATCTTTTGAGCTCGATCGGAAGTAACTGATTTCCCTATTGACCAGATTGGATTAAGGTTTAGCTCCTGCCTTTGATGGCCACCATTTCATTGCTTTCATCGCAGGCACCTCTCAATGGCGCGAACTAGACTTTCTCTCATTGAGCTGAATGTAGATTAATTGATCTTCCTTAGTAAGCCAATTTTAGGATAAAGAGTATGGATTTGGTCGAATATTTGACATTGTTTGGGGAGTTCAAACACTTTACCTTATGTTTAGTTGCCAAGAAAATAAGTAAAAACGTGGAAAAGAACACACAACTAAAAATTATACTAGAATAAATTCAATTTTTTTCTTTTTTTCACCTATTTTCTCGGCAATCAAACGTAGCTTAGGTTATGACTTTTTTTCTCGGATGATTAATGGTTTTTTTTTTTTTGGATAGACATGTGAGGATTAATGATTGACGCGATTGTGATTAGCATTTTCCTTGTTTTCACTCAACCTGCATAAAGGCATTGTGTTCCGGCAAAAGTTGTATGTGCATGGTATGTGATCTTTGCAACTATAATTGGTTCGAGTTAAAAATAATGTTGCTGATATCATTTTACCTACCGACTAACGTTAATAGCAATTATCAGTGAGTGGTTAATAAGGGGATTAGAACTCTTGCAAGACATCATTCGTTTGAATGGATCTCATAACTTCCCTCATAAAAGAGGCCATACCCTGTGCCATTGGTCAGGAAGCGGTGGGGTGTAAGGGGGTTCTAGTTACAAAATTTTAAGTTGCGAGATTTTCATGCTGAGCTTGATTATAATCAAGCATGACGAATTAAAGGTCTTTGAAAGAATGTAATCACAGGTTCACACGAATACTCCCATGGGTCTTGTCATACAGTCATAGTCATGGCTAAACGATAATGGATATAAATTCTGGAAGTGTTGTTGCATATACTCGAAAGAGGGACTCCAATTTTCACCAGTTATTCATTGCATACCATGCTGGTTTGGAAGCATCCGGAGTTGGGTGCTGTGTTTTATTTAAAGAGGGAGTCAAATCATAACCGGATTTGGCAAATCCGGTTATCACCCCTAGAGGTCGCCACGTGTCTCCTTTGACACCCCTTAATAGTGGGTAAGGTTCACCCACCTATTTTTGGTTTTTTTTTAAATATTAATTATTATTTTTAATTAAAAAACTGTTTTTAGAGTTTTTTTAATATTAAAAACTGTTTTTTAATTTTAAAAAAAGAATTAATATTTAAAAGAAAAACCAAAAATAGGCGGGTGAACCCTAGAGGTGGGTGAACCTTACCTACGGTTAAGGGGTGTCAAAGGAGACACGTGGCGACCATTAGGGGTGATAACCGGATTTGCCAAATCCGGTTATCACCGGAGATGATTTGACTCCTTTAAAGAGACGTTCTTGAAGTCTAAATACAAGGAGACTATTGTTTGAACTGGCTTGCCATCTTCGATGGGGAAGGGCCATAATGGCTGAAGCTGTGGCCATAAGGAGATGTCTCTTCTTAGCTATACAATTTACTTGGCTGAGGGTTCAAATCCCAAATCGAAAGCCATGCCAAGAATCTTATTCAAATTCTATCTTCTCAATTTTATTAGTATTCCTGGCCTATCAGACTAGTATTGGAGGTCAGTTGCACAATGCAACTTCTCAGAATCTTCTTTAGTTTTAAACCTTAGTATTCGGTGTAAATCATACCGATATAGCTCCTCTAATTAGCTCTATTGAGAGGCTACTTTTTTCTTTGTATCACCCTTGCAATGGTCCTTAGTAATAGGATATTTGTTAACGCAAAAAAAAAAAAAAATTTTACTACAGCCTTACTACAAGAAAACAACCAATCAACTATGGACAATTTCTGTCTCTAATGCTCCATCTTCCATCACTAATATTATTAGAGACGGAAATTTTATTGTCGTTACTCTGTCAGTGATACGACCGTGGGTAATGAGTATTAGAGACGGAAAGAATTTTTCATCGCTCATTAGCGACGAATACTTTTGGTCACTAATGTGTCGATTCGGATGCTTATTTAATGACGGAAAATACATTTGTGGCAGATATTTGTGACAGAATATTTTCCGTCTCTAATATTAAAATCCTAGCAGTCATTTTTCGTCTATGTTGTACAATTAGGGACAAATATATTTTTGTCGCTAACATCTCATTGGCGACGGATATATGTCCGTCGCTAATTGGCTTTTTCCATTTGCGACGGATGATTTTCCGTCGCTAATGTTATATTTTTTGTGTGGAAAAACCTGCTTTAGACAACCATAACTTGTAATCCTATTCATTCCATTCACATTTAATATTCAAAAACCTGTTCATTCACATTCAATATCCTATAACCCTATTCATTCATATTCACTATTGATATTCAAAAATCACATGTTCATTAACATTCAATATCCTATAAACTTATTGTTGATGATGGTTAGTGAAAAGCGTGATTTACGGAATTTAAATTTAAGGGTGTTGTTCATAACCCAATGAAGTAATGACACGTGACTCAATATATATTCTGATAGATCACAAATACATTAAGTGCTGAAAATCCTTCTTTGAGATTTTGTCAAAAAAATTCCGTGAAGAGTGGTATGGATAAGGCTGTTAAGATAGGTTCTTACACCTTTGATTCTTCCAAAGATTCTACTCCTAGATGATATTTTAATTCCCACGCCGTTGATGATGATTATAGTCATTGCGCTTTTAATGATTAACTATGACTCTTACGCTATTGATTCAGATTATAGGCTTTAACGCCTTTAGACGCTGTTTTGGGCTTTAACGCCTTTGAGGATCAATACGGCTTCAATACCTCTCTTTTGGCTCTTGATGCATTTCTGATGATAATGGGCGTGGTATGGATTAGTACCTCCCCATATCCCTTTCTGACGACCTATATCAGAAAGAGGATCTGCTTTGTCAGGGGGGAATTGTATGGATTGTTACCTCCCCATGGGAATGGGTGTGGCTGTTTCCCCTCATTACCTATTCCAATGAAGCATAAATTACTTCCTGGGCTGACAGTCAGGGAGAAAGCATTGAGGATGGATTATTCCTTAGTTTCTTTTAAGGCCTGACGGGATGGGTGTCTTCGTCCAACACTTCCGCTTTCCATATTGGACTTGAGATGATTACTATAATAATAATTATTATTATTTAGAGGAGTGTTACTGTTTGAACACTTATATGCTACCTCAAAAGGACAGAACACCATGAAAGCGTATGACCTACTTTCACGATGTAGTTACCAATAGCTTTGGGGGAGGATGATGAGTTGTGGGTTGAAGGGCTTAAATAGAATTTGTTAAAGGATGAGTATGATGAATACCGCCTTTAACCTTTGAAGAATCTATTTCAAAGTTTTGGTCATAAAAGCTTAAAGGAGTTTTAGTGAAAGACGCATTTCTCTTAACGAAATCCAATATTTTCTCTTTAAAGTCAGTTACAAAAACGGTTATGACAGCTGTATAAGTTGGTTATGATTTCTGTTGATCACTTATAAATAGAGATGACCCCCCTCCCCCTTGTTTAGAGAGAGAATTTTTCTTTCAGAAAAGAACCAGAGAGAGAAAGTAAGGGATTTGTCAAGAAAAGTCATCTTTCACCATTGTTCTTCACTGTTCTTTCTTCTCTCCGTTTGAATCACCCTCTTCTTTCCTCCATTTTTTCCTTGTGATTTGATATTTTGTACTCTGAATCATCTCTTTCAAAATAACTCAATTTGGAACAGTCTGGACAACAGATTTAGGCTAAATTGAGGTTGCAGTGAATTCCATTAAATTCAAAAATCAAAATCACACTTCTTCACTTATTCATTCCATTCACATTAAATATCGAAAACCATGTTCATTCACATTAAATATCCTATAACCCCCTATTCATTCCCATTCACATTCAATATTGAATGTAACTTATTCATTCAAATTCAATATCCTTTAACCCTGTTCACCCACATTCACATTCAAAACATGTAACCTATACCCATCTTCCACAAGTAACATTCATTCACATTCCATATTTACTATGTGAATACAATAACCCATCTCATGACATTTTATTCAATATAAAAAAAGACAGTGCAAGATCCAAATCAAGTAAACACAGTATATAAAGAACATAGTATGGTCTGAACATAAAACTGTTAGAAAAAGTTTAAGTGTATAAGGAAATTGCAAGAAAATAAGCATCAAAGGGGATCATCTCGGGGTTGGGTAGCATCCGTATCTGGAAAAGGCGTTAATGTGGGATAGGAGGGAAAGTGTTGGACGTTCATATTGGACATCCAACCCTAAAAACATCTTCAACCGGGTGTTCAAATCACATAACTCAGCCTGGATGGTCGCTTGATTAGCAGCTAGAGACTAGTTCTCCTGAGCTAATTCATCTGCCCTCCTCCTCCAATGACTAGCCTGTGGAGCGCAAAATTGTGCAGGGGTAACACCCAGTCCATATGTGCGGACGTGCCCATGTGTGTCCGAACACATGACTTGGGGTGAAAACCTCGTTCCAGGCAGTTCTAGCATATGTGCGGACTCGCCCATGTGTGTCTGAACCCATGATTTGGGTGAAAACCTCGTTTCAAGTAGTGCTACTAGCACTATCCTCAGGATGCTGTTGGCCAGCTACTTCATTTGTGTCTACATTTCATAGTCAACAATTCAATTTACCTTAAGCTATACAAAAATACCGTTTGCCAAGTATTTAGATTAATAATAAATATAGAATTTCTAAAGATTTATTTTATGGGACGGGTAAACATACCATTAGCTCCCCGGATGCCTGGACAACAAACGTCCTATCCCGGCATGTGTGTGTGATCTTGAACATCTGCATCCAGTCAAGCTCATGCCCATCCAGATCCCGGACTTGCTATCCTCGTGAAAAAGTTATTATGATTAATGTTAGATTATGTCATAAATAAATATAGAATAAAAAAAAGGAAATCATTCCAATATCACATAAAATGCTTAAATAACCATACCTCATCCACCCCTATATTGGGTGTAAGTCCTAGTCCCTATTGTATGGGACATTTGTAGTTGTGATCTATTTGCTTTGTTTTAGGCACTGATAGCATATTATGAGAGAATGAATTCAAATATTAGAATGCTAATGCATGTATAGAAAAATAAACATACTACTAGAATGTTCATTTCATACCTCCACTACCTCTGTCCTCCGATGCTCCACCAGCTATCTCCACTACTGGGGAGTGGCCCTCGTATCTACATGAGCCATCTGCACATCTAGTGAGATCTTTGGAATGTGGTAAGTCATCCATAGATTTCTCTTCCATGCCTTCTCGAGCACGTCACACTTTTTGTCCACCACTCCTGAGTTTCCATTCTTGGAATGTCAAAGACAGCCTACATCACAATGATTAAGGTTAAATAGTATATTTTAGTCCACCCATACATAGATTCATTTTCTAGTGAACGATTTAAAATACACTGGATTTTAATTAGTCTTACCAGAATTCTATTTAACACCCCCTGCTTCACCTCGTTTGGGACAAGCCACCAGTCATGATAATTGATGGGGACAACATCCCCATCCTTAGCCAAAACCCCAATAAACCACGATAAGTCGCCCGTGATGCGGCCGGTGGGCTGTCCCAACTCATTAACTCGCACATGAATGCATCCCTGGCCCGATGGTGGTGGTGGTTTCTACTTTTCTGGAACTCTGATCTGTCTATGCTGTTGAGTGTCTGAACACAGTATATAAAAACCAATAATATTGCACGAAGTGTAAATGATATTTAGAATTGGTGAATTAAATTACTTTCAAATTCATAGTAACTAACATGACATGATTCAGAATTTCCTCCTATCTACTCAACCAAGTGTTGGGATGGTGAAATCTCAGGCTAAGGTGGCACAGCAGGCAGACTGGATGGCCCACCATCAGGATACGATGACACAGTAACTATCCTACTCCCATCCTCATGCTGGGATGGCACACTGGAACTCCCATCCTCATGCTGGAATGTCCCAGCTTTGATTGGATGACTGACCAATACTATTGCGCCGATTTTCCTCGAGTACATCGTTTCTTACTTTCAGAGTGATATGTTGAAATACAATGTCAGTAACAACAATAATGTTTAAAACCTGGTAGCATACCCATGTCAGGAATGAAGAAAAATAGAACAAGTAAACATTCAAAGACATAATTGTTTTGATTTTTTTATTTTTGTCATATAACCGAGTCCCATTTTGATTTTTGCCATGTAAATAAAAATTAATCAAACATCTGCCTTTGTCTTTAATAAATGTTGATATATGACATCAAATAAGGTTTCATGTTTGGTAATACAAGTTAAATTTTAAGAATCTATAGAATCATTGTCAATAGACTGTGAGCATGGCAATTTTCACCCACTTTCACATTTACGGTTTAACTGAGAGTCATCACCTATTCATTTTAAGGGATAGGTCTCGGGTATTTGTTTGTTTGGATAAGGCAAATGGTCAATTCAGAGTTAGGATAAGTGGTTCGATTAAGTCCTGGGAAAGGTGTTAGGCACCCTAGGACCCCCATTTTGCAATGGTTACCTACTCTCTAAATTTAAGCCAATTTAATATCAAAATTAGTTAAAATGTCTAAATGTTTAATTGAATGCTAATCCAAGAAAGATAGAAAGTTAGATGGGCTAAGGTCCAACCTGGGTTGGGTTGCCTATGTACTCACATTGGGATGAGATCAGACCGAGCGTAGTTCTAGCACATGAGCCCGTACCAAGGCTAGGGTTGTGTGTGTGTGCATAAGGTGGTCAAGGGTTTAGCCCGGAGGTTAAGGTTTAGTTGAACGAGTTGGTCAAGTGCAAGGTCAAGTCTAACCGCAGTTAGAGGAGATTAACCATGGTTAGGGGCTAACCGAGATTAAAGGGGTCAACGTCTATATTTTTGGTCTTTTGATCATATTTGAATGTTTTTGGTATTTTGATCATATTCGAATGTTTTTGGTATTTTGAGATTTTATCATGTTTTTTTGGATTTTCATATAAGTAGGATTTTGACAAACTTAACTAAAGTCAAATTTAATCCAAGAGAAAGATTAAAGAAAAGTTAGGCTAAAAGATTATATTTAGGCCATAAAGAGGGATGTGCATTATGTATAGTAAATGGTCTATTACCAACACCTATTTTGTTGGATTGGTGTTGATAATAAATCAAATACCATTGTCTTTGGTATGAGACATTTTGGATAATATCCTCTTTAAGTCCTTAAGTCATCATTTATCCATTCAAAATAAAACATGAAGGAAAAACAAAGAAATAAAAAAAGTGACAAGTGGAGAAAATGAAAACTCATCATCTCCTCTCTAATGTAGTCCATTTACATCAGTATGAATGATGTAATGAGACTCTAAATATGAAAATTTGAGTGATGATGAGTTTCTCAAAGGATTCTAGATGAAGGACTAAAATCTAAATGAAGAAACAAAATTAAAAAAGCGGTATAGCATAGAAAAGAAAGAAATATTTACATGAGAGAAAAAAAAAAACTTCTCCTTCTTTTGAGGTGGGATCCCTCTACACCATTAGATTGGTGTAGAGAGACCCAACTAAACTTGAAAAGAGAGAGGTCTTTCCAAATGGTTCTAGAAAAAGACTAGCAATAAAAAAAATATAAAGTAAAGAAGAAGATGAAGAATAAATGGAGGAGTGCCTACTCCTCCAGGACTTCTTTTCCAATGCTCGAAGAGGTGAGGGGTTTTTAGAGTCCGCAAAGAAAAAGAGTTAGTGAAGAACTCTAGGCTTTTAGTCCTAGAATTCTCTACACACTCTAAACCTTGGCTTCTTCTAACTTTCTTCAAGGCTAAAAAGAAATATAAGGGGTGAGAGGAAGAAGAGCTAGGGTTTCCACTTGGGATTTCGGAGGTGAAAGAAATGGATTGTGAGGGTCTTGTATTTATAGAGTTTTCAAGAGGTTGTGGTAATTTGGTAATTAATAGAGGGTTGGGTGAGAAGAAGGGAGGTGATTGGTTGGTCAAAATGGATGTAGTTGGTGATTGGATAGTCAAAACGGTATGTACTTGATGAGAGGTGATTGGATGGTGAAAAGGAGTGTAAGAAAATTAATTATTTTGTAAGAGGTGTTAGAGAGTAAGGGAGGTGAATGGTTAGTCAAAAGGTGTGTACTTGGTAAGAGATGATTGGGTGATCAAAAAGATGTGTAAACACAAAAATGAGGCTATTTGGGGTTTGAAGAAAAAATAAAAGGTCTTTTGTAGGAAAGTGGAAAGTGGGTTTGGGTTTGTGGGTTTTGGATATGGGTTGAATGGATGTGGGTATATGGACTAGATCTTATTGATCATGAGTTGTTAGTAGACGGGTCATTGGTTATAGTTATTGGACTTTAGTTATGACAATTGGGCTTGGGCTATGGTAATTAAGCTTTCGCTAAAGTAATTGAGCTTTGGCTAAGACAATTAGGTAATTAGGCTTGGTTACATGGGCTTGGATAATGGAATTAAGTAATTGAGCTTGATTGAGTTGTTTGGGTACAAGTTTGGCCAAATGGGCTTGGGCCTTGGGTAAACCTTGAAGCATTTGAAGAAGCGGGGAGAGGGATAGGGGGTGCAAAAATAGGGTGCTTATAGCTGCCCCTCTTTGTCGAAGGGTGCATGCAAGCAAACGACAAAGACTGAAATCACCACTATTTTTGCACCTTAAAACCTGCGAAACTTGGGAGAATATAATAAATGAGAATGAACTAATTTGAAACTAAGTTAAGTTTGCCAAGATAAAATATGGAGTGCTAGAGATGAGGGTGAATGTATGATAGATGAGAGGAGTGAACACGTGTCCGCTTCAACGGAGATGAGGTGATGGTTGATCAGGCAACCATTTCACCGGAGATGAGGTGAAGGTTGATCACACAACCATTCTACCGGAGATGAGGTGAAGGTTGATCACACAACCATTCCACCGGATATGAGGTGAAGGTTGATCACACAACCATCCACCGAATATGAGGTGAAGGTTGATTAATAACCATTCCACCGGAGATGAGGTGAGGTTGATCACACAACCATCCACCGGATGATGAGATGAAGGTTGATCACACAACTATCCACCGAATGATGAGGTGAAGGTTGATGACACAACCATTTCACCGGAAATGAGGTGAAAGTTGATCACACAACCATTTTACCGGAGATGAGGTGAAGGTTGATCGCACAGCCATCCATCGAAGATGAGGTGAAGGTTGATCACACAACCATTTCACCGGAAAAGGTGAAGGTTGATCACACAACCATTTCACCGGAAAAGGTGAAGGTTCATCACACAACCATTTCACCAGAAATGAGGTGAAAGTTCATCACACAACCATTTTACCAGAGGTGGAGTGAAGGTTGATCACACAACCATCCACCAGAGATGAAGCAAAGCAATGATGGGTGCAAGATTAGCATCACTGGAGGCTGTAAACGACATCCGTTCACACAACCGTATCCGCATACTCCTTGATTAATGAGCTAAAAGAGCAAGATGAAAGGTGATAGGTGCAAGACTAACATCATTGGAGGCCGCAACTGGCATCCACACGACTGTGTCAATATACTCCTTGATAGTGAGCTAGCCAAGCAGAATTGGGGAATGATGGATGTAAGATAATGTAGACAACCACCCGATTGTCTCGCTGAGGTAGGATGCAAGATAGTGCAGACAACCACCCGATTGTCTCACTGGGGTAGGATGCAAGATAGTGCAGACAACCGTCCGATTGTCTCACTGGAAGAGAAAAATAGGGTAGTGTAGACAACCACCCGATTGTCTCACTAGAGAGTGGTATAAGATGGTGGTCAGGAACTAGAGGGAGTTCTGGAGATAATAGAAGCAAGTTTGTGAAGCAAGATGAGTTGAACATGAGGAATGAGAGCGGTGACCCTGAGTCTTAACACGAATCTTTACCTCTTTGCACATATAGAGTCTGATGGACTTGAATTGTCCCATGACCCGGTTGATCTGATTGTTGGTACATGCCCCTCAGGGCATACTGATCTACTTCAAATATCTGTGTCATCCAAAATGGTCTGTTGACTTTGCCTTGCATGGTTCCAGTGTTTTTCTTGCACTAGCAAGAGTAAACAACCGACTTTGAGTTGACTTTACTAGGGGTTGAAACTTAACTGATTACTGATGGGAGCAACTTGTTAAAAAGACTGATGAGTTGACTGACAAAATGACACGAACGACTTGTTAAAAAGACAAATAAGCTGACTGACAAATGGTGTGGTGGACTGACAATTGACTAGTGGACTGTATACAATGAAAGTGACTGTTTATACTTTGAAAAGTGTGCCTGAGATTGCTTGTAGTGAGAGACTTAACTAGGTTCCTTAGCCTGCAAGTGGGGATGATTAAGCTATAGTTGATCGTGATGCTTGATCATCGGATATCGAAGCTTGTATTGGTTTATCTTTCCCTTTTTTGTCCCTGGGCCTTTGCTGGTTTTCACCAGGACTGGGTTGTCCCTTTTTTGCCCCTGAGTCTTTTCAGGTTTTTGTCAGGACTGAGTTCACATAATTTTTGCGCAATAGTAGGATTAATGATTCCTTACTATGCCTGTGAATTTTGAAGTTTGATTTACCCGGTCTTTTCATGTTTTTACTAGAACTGGGTATACAAGCTTCGTACTTTCTCTTTTTTTGCTCTCAGATTTCCTTTGATAATTCTCCATTCTTCTCTCATCACTATCTGTCAGGAAGTGAATAAGAATGCTTTTGACCACTAATGCTCAAGTCCTTTCAAGGATCAAGGAGGGCTTAAGGTTTAAGACGAAACATGGTTTGGCTAGAAACGAGATAAGGTTCAAATTTACTGTTTCAGCAAGGGTAGGGCACCCTATGGTACTTGTTCATTGTTGGTATAAAACCAGCTTTTGCATTTTGTCCTTTGATGAAGCTTTGTTTCACTTTTTGACCAAGTACTTTTGTTTTTGTTTTTGTTTTTTGTTTTTGGCACATGGTTGCCTTGTATTGTGAACATTTGTTGTGTTATGACCGAACCTGATTTCAGGTTGCCTACGTACCCAAATAGGGATCAGGTCAAGACGTAGTTCGGCTAAAAGCCACTTGATGTTGCGCTAGTTGTTCTTCTTTTGCATTGTTCTTTGACTTTCGTAGGGTGCCCCTGTATGAGTTTTGCAAGATAGGCTATTAGGCTCAAAAGTCTAACTAGCGGATATATATAGCATGGGTAAGCGAGGTATAAAAAGGGGTATCAACAGATGTGCTCCTCTCATTTCCTTGATTGGTCAAGAGCATGTATGATCATTGCATCGTCCTTTATCTCGATTGATGGACATTTGATGGCTCAAAGAGGTCTCAATTCTTGTATTGCTTTTTTTTTCAGGTCTGTTCAAACTCAAGACGGTATCTGTTAATTTTAGTAATCCGCCTTTGTCAAATTGTTCCTTACAAGTATTAGAAACTAGTTCAGTTTCCAAATTAAGCATCTCAGAGCACAAAGGGAATTTGATTTAAAAGAGTCATTTCATTAAGGTATTACAAACTCGACTCGACAAAAGACAATTGAGATAAGGGCCATTGGCCACTGACCTAAATACACAGCAACTGAAGTAAGGGGCACTAGCCACTGACTGGATTGATGATAAAGAGACTGACATGGGCCACTGTGGCCAATTGCAAGATAAATTATGAAATAAATCAAAGACACAACAAACAAACAGAGTTTGCTCAAAAATCGACTGTAGAGATTCCGGCTGAAACGCCTTAGTTTCCAGGTGTAGCATGATTGGGCAGAGGGACTTGGGTGATCTCAAGATTCCCCGGTGCAAAGCAAATTGCATCTGTCTCCAACAGGTCCTAGACAGCATGTTTGAAATCATAGCATCAATCCGTAGGATGCCCTAGTGACTGGTGATATCCTCAATACTGATCCGGCCTGTATCCTTTTAGGAGAACCATCAGTGGAGGTTGGGGATCCTTCAAGGTGATCAATTTCTTGTTCAATAAGAACGGGAGGAGTGCTGTCAAAGAGTACGGGATCGGGGTTAATGCCCAATTTCTTTTTTGTTCAAATGTTATCTGATGAGAGAGGAGTCTTCTTTGATTCTGTTGAGCTTGCTGAGGCTACCATGACTGTGGTGGCTGCCGAGGTTGTTGAGAGAGGTTTGGGATTCGAATGCCCATGACCATTCATCCATCATTTTCTCTTCTTCTGTTATCTTTTTTTGGAGGCAGGGGAGCACAGGAAGAGGATGCACCATTTGATCCTTTGAACATGTCGAATGCCCCTATGTCATCCATTGTTGTCTTAATTCGGGCGCCACATTTGGTCATGGTGCTAAAATCGAAGATAGGTTATGCTACCAAGAGAGTCTTGAGTGGTAAAGGAATGCTCATTTTTTCGGCCATTTCTCTCCACTGAACAGAGTATTCGATGAAGGTCTCGTTATCCCTCTGGGAAATCTTTTATAGGTTTACCCTCTGCGGGACTAGGTCAATATTATAGGAGTACTTAGCTAGGAATGTCTCGCACAGACCCTCCCATGTCTTGACTTTGTTGGGGTCGACCTTAGTAAACCACTGCAAAGCTGTACCCTTCAAACTCTTCTGAAACAATTATACCAACAACTTGTCATCGTGTTCCAGCTGGAACATTTCTCCACGGTAAACCCTCAAATGCATCTCGGGACATCCCTTCCCATTGTACTTCTCAAATTCAGGTATTTTGAAATCTCAGGGCAGTTGAATCCCTGGGTGCATGCACATGTCCCTGAAGTCTGTAGATTTACGGGTTCCTTGAACTGTCCTCACCAGCTCTTCTAACTTTTCAATTCTTTCTCTATAAGAATTAAGAATCTGTGCTGAACTGGAAGATATGTGAGCGGACCCAGTATGGGGTTCATTTTCAGCTCTGGCTTCTTCATCCTCAAACTGGTCAATGATGGGAGGTGTTATGTGGGGATTGGGTTGTGGTTGGACAGGTGGAGGTGATATGCCGAAAGTGAAGTCGGGTTGTGGTTGAATAGGTGGTGGAGGGATGTTGAGGGTATGCAGTTGTGGTGGTTGAGCAAGTATTGGAGTGTTGATAGCAAGTGGTGGTGGGATAAGATTGGTGACATGTGGCGGATTAGGTTGAACAAATGTTGGGGTGTTGATAGCAAGTGGTGGTGGGATAGGATTGGTGATAGGTGGCGGATTAGTTTGTGATGAGCCTGGCATATCGGCCGGTCGAGGATTTGAGGAGGAGAGAGCATGTGTTATGGCCTGTATAAAATCATGCACAATATGTTTCAGTTCTTCTATGTTTTGGGTATTCTCAACTATTCTTGCCTCAAGATTTGGGGCTTGTGGTTGTTGCGATTTTGGTGTGTCAGGGTCAATCTCTTGGTTATCCCGAGGGCCCATGCTACAATCGGTTGATTAGGTATCAACTGGTTTTGCTTTACAGATACGTGCTTGACTCAGGGTCTACTCTTGAAATAATTGAAATGTATGGAGTAAGAGTCAGAATAGGTAAGAGCGAGGGAAGAGTAGAAAGCATGCAGATGACCTAGTAGAGTCTAATTGGCATAGGGACAATGCCCCTAGTCTGGAAGTTTGGAATGACATGCAAGAGAGATGATTTTAGATTTTTTAATTTTTTTGATTTTTGATTTTGATTTTTTTTTTTGTTTTGAACAGGGTATGACATGACAGAAGTGGCCCGATAGGGTAGGCGGAGAGAATTTCGTCCTACTACCTGGGTTGTTGGGATGCGGGTTTAACGAGCTAACCCCTTGCAACCTAGGATTTGAACCTCACATGCATGTCTGGAGATAAGGTAGGGTGTGTTTTATTACAAGCACAACAAAAGGCTCAGTACATGCCCCTTGGATAGGTGTTTACCTAGACAGAGTGCCCTGATATTCAATCATGGTTGGGGGACAGGTATAGGGTACAAGCAGGTTAGGGTTTAGAGTATCCCTCCAGGTGGGGTGCTTATAGATTATACCATAGCCTATTCTACATGTATACATGCTGGTGTAATGCAGGTGTTCCTAAAGAGGATTTAGAGTCACTTAACACTGTATATGCGACTCCCCGGTATAGAACATACCTGAAAAGAGACGATTGGTGTAAGCGGGAGCATTCAGAATCCTTCCCTGAGGGTAGTCACCCAACATGAGTAATTCCGCAGACCTCCAAAATTGTTAAGCCCCTGTCACTAAAGATAGTCATCCAGCAGCTGTGTGCGTAATAAGCCTGTCTAATGGGTATTGTGTTGTTACACTATTATGCCATTTATGAAAATGCACTGTACAAAAATCATCCAAGAGATATAAAGAATCAACATTCAATTAAATACTTAGGTATTTCAATTAATTTTGAGATTAATTAATTTAAGTTTAAGTTTCGGCTTAAACCTTTGTCCCCAGCAGAGTCGTCAGAGCTGTGAGCATGCGAATTTTCACCCACTTTCACATTTATGGTTTGACTGAGAGTCGCCACCTATTCATTTTAAGGGATAGGTCTCCGGTATTTGTTTGTTTGGATAAGGCAAATGGTCAATTCAGAGTTAGGATAAGTGGTTCGATTAAGTCTTGGGGAAGGTGTTAGGCACCCTAGGACTCCAATTTTGTAATGGTTACCTACTCACTAAATTTAAGCCAATTCAATCTCAAAATTAGTTAAAATGTCTAAATGTTTAATTGAATGCCAAGCCAAGAAAGATAGAAAGTTAGATGGGCTAAGGTCGAACCCGGGTTGAGTTGCATACGTACTCACATTGGGGTGAGATCAGACCGAGCGTAGTCCTGGCACATGAGCCTGTGCCAAGGCTAGGGGTGTGTGTGTGTGCATAGGGTGGTCAAGGGTCTAGCCCGGAGGCTAGGGTTTAGTTGACTGGGTTGGTCAAGTACAAGGTCAAGTCTAACCGTGGTTAGAGGTGAGTTAGCCATGGTTAGGGGCTAACCGAGGTTAAAGGGGTCAAAGTCTATATTTTTGGTATTTTGATCATATTCGAATGTTTTTGGTATTTTGAGATTTTATCATGCTTTTTTGGATTTTCATATAGGTAGGATTTTGGCAAACTTAACTAAAGTCAAATTTAATCCAAGAGAAAGATTAAAGAAATAGGCTAAAAGATTATATTTAGGATATAAAGAGAGATGTGCATTATGTATAGTAAATGGTCTATTACCAATACCTATTTTGTTGGATTGGTATTGATAATAAATCAAATACCATTGTCTTTGGTATGAGGCATTTTGGATAATGTCCTCTTTAAGTCCTTAAGTCATCATTTATCCATTCAAAATAGAACATGAAGGAAAATGAAAGAAATGAAAAAAGTGACAAGTGGAAAAAATGAAAAGTCATCATCTCCTCTCTAATGTAGTCCCTTTACATCATTATGAATGATGTAATGAGACTCTAAATATGAAAATTTGAGTGATGATGAGTTTTCCAAAGGATTCTAGATGAAGGACTAGAATCTAAATGAACAAACAAAATGAAAAGAGAGGTATAGCTTTAGCTTCCACTCTCTATGGGCCTACCCATATTCACACTAGTGGGTACATAGAAAAGAAAGAAATATTTACATGAGAGAAAAAAAAAGACATCTCATTTCTTTTGAGGTGGGGTCCCTCTACACCATTAGATTAGTGTAGAGAGACCCAACTAAACTTGAAAAGAGAGGTCTTTCCAAATGATTCTAGAAAAAAGACTAGCAATAAAAAAAAACAAATAAATATAAAGTAAAGAAGAAGACGAAGAATAAAGGGAGGAGTGTCTACTCTTCCAAGACTTCTTTTCCAATGCTCCAAGAGGTGACAGGTTTTTAGAATCCACAAAAGAAGAGAGTTAGTGAAGAATTCTAGGCTTTTAGTCCTAGAATTCTCTACACACTCTAAACCTTGGCTTCTTCTAACTTTCTTCAAGGCTAAAAAGAAATATAAGGGGTGAGAGGAAGAAGAGCTAGGGTTTCACTTAGGATTTTGGAGGTGAAAGAAATGGCTTGTGAGGGTCTTTTGTATTTATAGAGTTTTCAAGGGGTTGTGGTAATTTGGTAATTAATAGAGGGTTGAGTGAGAAGAAGGGAGATGATTGGTTGGTCAAAATGGATGTGGTTGGTGATTGGGTAGTCAAAAAGGTATGTACTTGATGAGAGGTGATTGGGTAGTCAAAAGGAGTGTAAGAGAATTAATTGTTTCGTAAGAGGTGTAAGAATGAGTTGTAAGAGGTGTAAGAGAGTAAGGGAGGTGATTGGTTAGTCAAAAGGTGTGTACTTGGTAAGAGATGATTGGGTAGTTAAAAAGGTGTGTAAACACAAAAATGGGGCTATTTGGGGTTTAAAGAAAAAATGAAAGGTCTTTTGTAGAAAAGTGGAAAGTGGGTTTGGATTTGTGGGTTTTGGATATGGGTTGAATGGATATGGATATATGGACTAGATCTTATGAATCATGGGTTGTTAGTAGACGGGTCATGGGTTATGGTTATTGGACTTTAGTTATGGCAATTGGGCTTGGGCTATGGTAATTAGGCTTTCGCTAAGACAATTAGGTAATTAGGGTTGGCTACTTGGGCTTGGGTAATGGAATTAAGTAATTGAGCTTCATTGAGTTGTTTGGGCACAAGATTGGCCAAATGGGCTTGGGCATTAGGTAAACCTTGAAGCATTTGAAGAAGCGGGAAGAGGGATAGGGGGTGCAAAAATAGGGTGCTTACATAGACTCTTCAAAATCAAACTCTTTTGACTGGTTATCATTAGTCTCGGGTTGGGTGATGGTTAGAGGTATATCAACAGTTGTCCCATTAATATTCACCCTAAAATCAGTAATATGATCAACATGAACTCTAATGTCTTCCAAATTTCCGACACTTGGTTGCTCTGTTTCAGGGCATGCCTCTCACATATTTGAATAAACTCCATCTTGCATGTCAAAGAAATCCCTAGCTTTAATCTGAATAGCAGCGTGCTAGTTGTTTTCTATTGGGTCTTTGACATAAAAGACTTGCATTGCTTGAGAGGTTAGCACATAAGGTTCATTGGTATTTAATAACCAACGAAGATTAACAAGCGTAAACTAGAACTCATCTTGTCTGATTCCCCTACCTTGTGTCAGTCCATCAACCCAATCACACTTAAATAGCATGAAATTTCTCCCTTCATAATAGTCAAGCTCAATGATTTCTTGTAAAACACCATAGTAAGTAACATCCCCTACCTACAATGACTTATCCTTCACAGATACAAAACTCGTAGTCTGTGCAGTAACGACACGCCGTTATTTGAGGTCTTCTTCTTACTGTCAACTGATTTTGTGCGAAACTGAAAACCATTGACGACAAACCTCTAATATTTTCTCGCAATCTTCAAAGGACCCCGTGCTAGCTAGCTGTGTGGGAATTTTCCTGGATGTCTACGCGTCAATTGCTCCTTGGATTCTGGTTTACTGGTAGAAGGAAGAAGGTGAAGGGTGTGCACCCTGTAATAACAACTGCGATTATATTCTAAGAAGGAAGAAGGTGAAGGAAGAAATTAAGAATTAAGAATTACTAAATTGACATATGCACATGTACTTCTCATTAGTGCACAAATGACTTTGTGTAACCCACAAATCACAATGAAAAGTAATTTATTTTATTATCTAAAATGGCGAGAATAAGGATTGTGACTATATTCTAAGATACTTTGATTTTTAGTATTTTTTAAAAAATGATTAGATGATTAGTGGCCATTTCATTTGTTTCGACCACATCCATCCCTCTAACGGTTTTGATTAATGGTATGACCCTAAGTAACCTAGCTACCATACTCTTCATTAATAGTATGAAACTCAATATAGTTAAAACAATCACTTAATTAGGGGCTAATCATTTATCTAGGGTTAGGAGTTAGGGGGTTAGAACTCATGGTGGGCGCTCAACGGCCACACCAAGACTCGAACTCGAGTCTCACCTCCCCAATACACAACCACTGGGACAAGCCCATGATGTGTAAGCCCAACTTAAAATGCTAGGCATCTTACAACATATGCTAACACCACTAATTGGGAGGGTACAAAAAAAGAAGTTATGGTTCTTAGGGATACTTCCCACTTCAGAGGTAACTGATAACCACTGATTTTTTTCTTGGTAGTGAAATGAGGTTAGGTTGCAACCCCAGTTAAGTTAGGGTTGGTTAGAAGTGGTCCTTAGGTAAGAGAGCCAAGTGCCCTAATGTTTTTCTTGATAGTCAAATGAGGTTAGGTTGCAACCCCAATTAAGTTAGGGTTGGTTAGAGAGCCAAGTGCCTTGCTTAGAAGTTGACTAAGCTGGCGGGCCTATCAACCATCACATTGGTACTAAAGGGAATGGATGTATGATTAGGGTTGCATTCAAGCTAAGCTATCTTGTGAGCTCGACTCGTTCAAGCCAAGCTCAAGTTGGTATTTTAGGCTCAAATAATCAAGCTAAGGTGGCATTCGGTAACACTAATCTAAATAGGGTGAGCTTATTTCATAATTGTGTTTAGTTGGACTTCAGATTGTTAAGTTGAAGTTTGATTGGATGTCTACATTTTTTGAAGTAATAAGTTCTACTTCAAAATGATGTAGACATCCAATTAACCTTCAACTTAACAATTTAAAGTCCAACTAAGCACAATTTTGGAATAATCTCTCCTTATTTGGATTAGTTTACCAAACACCACCTAAGCTTTTATTTGAGTTCAAATGTTTAAACAAGCCAAGGTTAGCCATTGCTAACTGACGTGGGACAAATTCGGTAGCAACACCAATTACGTTGTTGTAGTTAGTTAAGTGAATTTGTATGGGTAAATAACGAGTAGGACTCTATGTTGTAATTTCAACTCTTAGTGAAAGCTAGAAGAAGGCAATGACAAGCTGTTTCATAGGGGTTGTGGAAATCATGTCCATTCTCCTCAGTGTCTCTCTCTCAACCTTACCTTACAAAACTATCAAACTGCTGTAGCTCTGGCAATCAAAACTTTCTACTGATTTTTCACTTTCTTTTCAGTTTTTTAATTGTTTACTCACTTGATATCTGAATTGGGTTTTCTTCTATGAAGTATATGTCTAGAACAATTATAACCATTCATTCGTAGACTAAAAATAATAAGCTAATTAAGACTAACCCAGAAAAAGTTACTAAAAACTAGAGAACGTCACCTAAAACCATATTATATATAATAAACAAAACTAGTCCAATATTAACTAAAATCAGATTTTTAACAATCAAGACTAGAATCTTGCCTAAATCATAATCCACTTAAGTTTAAACTAACCTAAATTTAGACCTCAAAATCAGAATTTAAATAGACTAGAAACTAACCTAAAAATAAAACTAGAATCAGTATATTAAGTAGCTAAATAAACTACCTTTAAAAAAAGACTAAACATAAAGATTTGTAACTAAACTAACTTAACAAAAAAACAGATTAAAGCTATTAAAGAAAAAAAAAAGATTTAATCTAACCTATTGAAACTAATCTATGGTGTAATCTAAACTAATCATAAAATAAAATAAGAGAGTAAGAAAACTCACATTATTGCTACTGCTATTGGGTTGTAGTGTCATAATTTCATTTTATTTCATTAATAGTCATAATTTCATTAAGGATAAGAAAGAAATACATAGCATGCAATAGGAACAAAAGAAAAAAAAAACACTATAAAAGGTTACGAGTTCGTTGTTTGAATTTTTTTTTATGGTCATCGAAGAATTTTAAAAAATATGCTTACTTTCATCTTTTCAGATGGATCAAAAATAGCCTTGTACTAGTCCAATTACTAAACTCATAGGGCTTGGATTGAGAAAACGGATTATAATTTTTTTTTGGTTTGCTAAGCAAATAACTAGGGTTGCAGCCCACATCATTAACCTTTTGAATCTAAAGCATCATGTGTCACGTCCCTTCAAATTTCAACAAACTTATTTGTACATTTTAGTTTCCCAGATGTAAAAGAACATGATTGTCATTAAGACTGTTCATAGGGGCAAGTCAGTCATGAGGTTGAGAAAAGTATATTTGAACGTGTAGATCATGTCCATATCAATTTACCCAGGCCAAAAATTAAAAAAAAAAGGTCTTAGATTCCCAAAACAAAGACAAGAAAGCATCTCATCCAGAGAAGCAATATGATTCACGTGAAGGCAAACCGAGTGGGAGATCCTGGGTTCCATTTCTCACTCCCCCTTTGGTGTCAGCCTGGGTTTACCCGGACTTACCTGGTGTGGTGGGTTGCAGGCTCATGTCGCACCCTCGGGAATTAGTCCTGACCCAAAGGGTTGGGGACACCCGGAGTTCCCAAAAAAAAAAAATACTTAGTAGGTAATAAAAGATTATTCAGTATCTCAATTTAAGGCAGGACATTGGATGGAAGTATGGCAGCCACAGAAAGATGATCAAACGGTCTAATTGAGCCACAAATAGTGATTTCTCATGCTTAATTCAAATTTATTTTTTCATGCAAACCGTAATTATACTTCAAGCATTTAAACTATTCCAAGTCTCTCATTGCAAATGATTCTCTATTTTTATATTCTTCATATAGATCTATTTAGATCACTAACAACATCCTACTAGAGCTATAATTCAAAATTTTCATCCGACAACAAAACAAAGTTCATGAATTGAGGAAAGAACAATTACTACTATTTCCCATAAATAAAGAACAAAAACCAGTGGAAATAAATAGATAATTCACTGAAACCCTAGCGAAGAAACTAAAATTTTAGAGAAGTTTCAGCAAGTATTAAGATCGACATGAACAAGCCCTTAATTTAAATTCCAGATTAAGGGAATTTAAAAAAGAAATGAACAAGCCCTTGTGCTTACATGACAAAGAGAGTGTTACCGGAGAGAGCTGAGCAGCTTGATTTCTTGAAATCGAGAGACGGCAAGAGAGAGAGAGAGTTAGAGCAGAAAGAGAGACAGACCAAGAGAGAGGGAGGGAGAGAGAGAGACTGCGAGAGATAGAGAGGGAGAGAGAGAACTTACTACAAGAGAGAGAGAGAGAGAGAGATACTGCGAGAGACAGAGAGAGGGAGAGAGAGAACTTACGGCAACAGGTGGCCAAAGTGGGTGGCCAGAGAAGGAGGCTGGAGCAGGTGCCCAGAGGTGGCAGCCATGAGGGGTGGAGTTTCCGTGAGGAGTGGAGCTGCCGTGAGGGTGGAGCTACTGTGAGGGGTGAAGGCTGTTATGAGCGGTGGAGCTTCTGTGAGGGGTGGAGGCTGCCGTGGAGGTGGTGGCTGTCGTAGAAGTGGAGTTGCCGTGCGGGCCGGAGATTCGGAGACATTAGAGGGGAGAGCAGAGAACTGAGGGAGAGTAGGGAAATTCACGCAGAAGAAGAAGTGAGGGAAGACCATCAGGCCCTAATTAAAGATATATTTAGCGGTGGTGTTTAAAAACCATCGCTAAAAGATAGTTAACAATGGCCTTTGTTAAGGAACCACCTCTAATATTTTCATTATCAACGACAGTTATTATAAAACCGCTGCCAATATCAAGGCGGGAATGGACAAGGCGGGAAGCCAAAAATGGTGGAGGAAACCTTCTCCACAGCGGTTATGAAATAACCGACGTTAAAATCAACATATCTGTGACGGTTCTTCACTACCGCTGTTAAAAACGACATTTTGTATGCCGGTTAGTAATAAACCATTACTAAAATGATGGGCAATCAGTATACAATGACAGTTATACGAAACTGCCGTTACAAACAACATTTTGTGACGATTCTTGGGAACCGCCTTTAAAGGCCTTTATTTTTGTAGTGCATGCATATACACAATGAGCTTGAACATAAACATACAATATCTAGGCATAACCACACAAGCGTCATACGTGTAAAGCTCATCCATCCATGAGATAATGTACACTTTATTTAGTACATTATCATGTCCCAACACATACACATAACCATAATTGCTAGAGTGCACAATGCTAATATTGGGAGCCCTATTCTCAAAGTCATTCATGTCTTCCTAAAAACTATCCTCCAGTTATATATACTAGTGGGTGGTATGTGCGATGCAAGTGAGAGCGAGAGGAAGGAGTTAACCACAGTTAATAGGAGTTAAAAGGGATACGTGTTAACCTGCGGGTGCGATTGAACTCTCCCCGAGTTCAATCACAATTGGTTGTGATTCTATTCTTTAAATAGATAAGGGGTAGTTCGGGAATTAAAATAAAATATTAACACATTAAAATAAACATTGAATCAAAGTTTTGTTTTATATAAGGGTAGTTGGGAATTTCGGAAAAATCAGGCTATGCCTCTCTCTCACATTATAATAGTAAAAATAGGTAAATATATTATCATATGTATATGTATGTTATAATAATATTAGTTGAAGCTAATATTGGGAGGCTCATACTCAAAGATAATCAATGCTCCTAAAATATATCGTCCAAATATATATATATATATATATATATATATATATATATAACATCTAACATTAAGCCATAATATTAAGAAACAGTAGAGTCACAATCATTACTCCAACATGATTTATTGCATTTAAGGCCAGTTAGTCTCGCTAAATTTTTTTTTGAAACAAATGTTAAGCACTATTAAAGGGTGTTAAGTTTTACTATTTAACCGTGGTTAAGATTCACCCACTCCTAGGGTTAAATCATGTAAGTTTCTTTTAAAAAATGGTAACCCTAAAACTTGGGTGAATCTTAACCACAATTAAAGAAAAGCAAGTTTTAGGTGAATGATTCACCCACCCCTAGGGTAATAAAAATTTAATAATCCTTAGGGTTACTGATCTTAACATAAGTTAAGGGGTACTAGTGCTAAAAATTTTTTCGAAAAAATTGTGAAGCATAATTAAAGGGTGTTAAGATTCACTATTTAACCGTGGTTCAGATTCACCCACTCCTAGGGTTAAATCATGTAAGACTTATTTAAAAAAACAGTGGCCCTAAAATTTTGGATGAATCAAAATTAAAGAAAAGCCAGTTTTAGGTGAATGTTTCACCTACCCCTAGGGACAAACCATCGAAATAAAATTTAATAACCCTTGGGCTTAGTGAATCTTAACACATTATAACGGGTGCTGGTGCAAATTTTTTTTCGAAACAAATGTTATGAATAATTAAAAGGGTGTTAAGATTCACTATTTAACCATGGTTCAGATTCACCCACTCCTAGGGTTAAATCAAGTAAGATTCATTTTTAAAAAAGTAACCATGAAACTATGGGTGAATCTTAACCACAATTAAAGAAAAGCGATTTAGGTAAATGATTCACCCATCCCTAGGATCAAACCATCGAAATAAAAATTTAATAACCCTTAGGGTTAGTGAATCTTATAAACACAAGTTAAGGGGTACTGGTGCGATCAATGTTTTTTCGACAAAAATTTAAGCATAATTAAATTGTGTAAGATTCACTATTTAATTGTGGTTCAAATTCACCCACTCCTAGGGTAAACCATGTAGATTTATTTTTAAAAATGATAACCCTAGGAGTGAATGAATCTTAATCACAGCTAAGATTCGTAGGAATTCTAGCCCTTAGGGTTAGTGAAAAAAAAAGTCATTGTTTTACAAAACATTTTAATAGAGTTAATTTTTTGATTAGTAGGAATGAAAGATTCAATTACCCTTAGGGTTAGTGAATCTTAACCCCATGGCTATGACTTATTTTTTCAAAAGACCAAGGGGCACTGCCCCATTCATAGGAATGCTAGGTCCAATCGCAGACGCAAGGTGGTGGCAACAAGTATCAGCCAAACTCCTTTTTACAGGGTAGCAACACCACGTGTTGCATCCACACTATATATGTGGAAAAAAATTGACATAATGTATCTGGGCTAAGCACTCCTCTAGTTAAAAATAATTAATCACTAGTTAAAAATAATTAACCATAGTTAAATAGGGAGTAAAGGGGAGACAGTTTCACCTTGGGTGCGATTGTAGGAGGGGATCGAGCTTCAAACCAACTTGTGGCTTTTATCCTTTTCACTTTGCAACTACAAAAATAATTAACCACAATTGAATTAGCTCGAGATCCTATGAGAGAGAGAAAGAGAAACTTACCGAATCTACGACGCCGGTGTCGGGAAGTGGTCGGAGAACCCAAGTAGAGCACAGATGCAGGAGAGAAATTAGGAGGGAAAAGTCGTTTTCACGTGGGCTGGGTAGGGATTTTACATAAGTGACTTTCAGAGATGGATATATTTCCTTCTCTAATATTGTTTTTTTTTAAGATTAGTGACAAAAATAAATCCATCACAATAGATGATTTTGCGTTGCCAATGTCATTACTGACAGTCATATTCTGTCTCTATATTTTATTCCTATTAGAGGAAAACATTATGTCTCTATATGTAAATTTATTCTTAAAAAACAATTTATAATTTTGTAAATCAGCATTAGAGACAGAACTTATTTAGTCGCTAAAATTTCGTCGCTTATCAGTAGATTTCTTGTAGTGCCATCTCCATCTTTACATGAGCGTGTGTCAATACTACAAACGTTTTTATCAACATAGATAACAAATCCATGTATTACACCCATGTAATATCCATATAATACCATTTAAAATGGCAAACCTTTGTGATATTACGTATTATTCATGTATTGCCATATAATACGTATATTCTATAATAAAAATATATAATACACGTTTCTTTACTATACTTTTACTGTATTAAACACATATTTCGTAATAAATGATTGTTATTAGTTAGTATGATGATTCTTATTTATTCATAATTATTAATTTCTTAAAATTTTCCATATTTTTACCAGATAATACCCTTACTTCCCAGACGAATCATTGTCGTATTATACTCGTATCCATTCTTGGTAACTATGATTCTTATAAAGTAAATTATATGATATATATTTCATTTTCAATCATTTAAATCATTTGATAATTACTGTTGCAGTTGATATATTCAGCATATGACTTGACTTGATCATGGTTGTCTCTCACATTATACAATACTAGTGGGCCACACGTGCGACGCATGTGAGAGAAGGAAGGAGTAGAGAGAGTGGAAAGAGGCACTTAATCAGGGGCGGAGCTAGAAATTTATTGTAGGAGGGGCAAATTTGGTTTAAGGGTGGGGGTTCGGTGATGGAGCCCCCAAATTTTTTTTAGGACTAAGTTTTTAGGTTATTTCAACCCAACATTTTGTACATATCCTATAGGTATTTTTTCTCCTTGTTTACGGAGGAAGCAGTTGTGTAACGACCCCATAACCCCCCCTTGGACATAATGGGACTTTGGGTCCATTACATTTCTTAAACTTGCTCAAACCCATATATGCAAGGCAAGCTAAACACATATCTCCAAAATAGCAATAATAAAATTTGATATATAAGATGTTGCTCAATTATTGGACCCTAGGGGGGGGGGGGGGATTAGGGTCAATGGCAAAATAAAATTCGATCTTAGCCTATTTTTGCGGAATTTAAGATTAAGCTAATTTATCAAGTGATAGAAACTAGTAATGCAAAGATAAATGAGAGATAAGAGATAAGAAGAACAAACACCAAGAATTGTTATCGAGGTTTGGCAATTCAGCCTACGTTCCCGCCTCAAGCTCTCTGGCTCACAGGTTTCAACACGATCCACTATCCACTATCGCACGAGCTTCTTCATAGGTGAAGATCAAACCGTTACAATCATTTTCCAGGCGAGGATTACCACCTTCAATACAAAAGAACACCCTCTCTTGACTTTACAAAGCTATCCGGCTTCTCGGACAAGAATCCTCGATTCTTGATTTCCTTTAATACAAATGAGTGTTTGGATTTGAATCCAGATAAAATGCTCCTTAATGAGTTGAATAAGATTGGAATGAACATTCTAAAAATCTCTCAAAATAATGGGAGTTGAAAGCTTGTACAATGAGAGTTTGGTATTTCTAATTTTTAAACGAAGACTTGATGAGAATTGAATGCAACTTAAAGATATAATCAATGGTTGTTCAAGAGTTGTTTGATGTTCATAAATGAACTCAATTTATAGTTATTGATTTAATATAGCCATTGGGAACTCATTTAATGTGAATTTGGCCGTTAAAAAACTAACTATTACTTGATTCCCGCAAGCAGTCGTCGACGAGTGAAGTTGCTGAAATGAAATTCAGCTACTATTTCTTCCACTCATCGAAGAGTGTTAAGACCATTGTCTCACTCGTCGACGAGTCCTCTGTTTTTTAATAGAAAACTCATCTTTTTAAGACTAATATGATGGGAATGAATTCCTAGGTCTTTTAGTATCCCTTTATCATGATTTTAACAATATTTTAAGATGTCCTAGGGCCTTGTAATGATTTGCAATTAAGTCATAGCTTCCTAAGGTCAATCTAGGCTTTGAGCATTTTAACTTTTCAAACTATTGAAGGACTTTTTACATAAGTCCTAGACTCTTTCAAATAAGTAAAAATTACTTTGAATCTTCTTGAAAGATAGTCTTCAACCTGATCTTGGATCTTCCAACTTGAATAGGTCTTTGATCATGATCTTTATTGTTGTTGGTGATCCGACTTGGACTTTGGGATTAATCTTGACTTCAACTTTGAATATGGATGCTTCATCCTGGACATGTGGAGTCTTTTCCATTTATCATGCTTTGAGTGTTGGGCTAATGTTCTTGTAATCTAAATTTTACATAAACTTCATAGAAAAATTAGTACCAAAATGATCATTTCATTATTATGTTATCATCATAATTATTAGGAGTACACATTATTGTAACCTTTAGGCTAATATAAAACCCAAACCATCCTGCACAACTGCAATTTATCCAACATGACTCACTCTAACTAGGGTAGTCTAAAACCATCAACAAAAGTAGGACAATCTAAGCAATATCCTGAAATAACATAAGTCTATTACAATCCTTTCAAAATGTAGAAACAAGGCCTAATAGTATGGCAACTTATCCAACTCTCGAGCTTCCTCAATCGGAGGCTCACATTCTTCTTCTTCCTCAACGTATAACTCCTCAACCCACGGCTCAGCCGTGTACTCCTGCTCTATACCTGCCGACAATAACAGGTCAACCGAGTATTGAAAACACTCAGCGTATATACAATTCAACTAACAACATAACATAACCTGTACATTATCAATGTCATAATCAATTTCATATCCACATAAGCGATAACAGTTTCATATGACACAGACATAATCAGAGTGCATAAACATGTGAGCGTATTATTATATCATCTTGACTCATGTACTTGTATGATTATTAAACATATAGATGTGCGAAACATAAGCATAACTCATATATAACTATGATAACCAACTTGTCTCATAGATGCATAATTCATAGTGTGTTTGTCCCGTCAACGCATAATTTATAGTGTTTATCCCGTCAACACATAATTCATATTATTTTCATGTTGAGTAACATAATCACGGCAACGCATAGAGTGGTATGTTCGAAACCAGGGGATCATTCTTTTATAACATAATACGTGGCATGACCATGTTCAATGCATGACCTTGTGAGACACGTGGATCTGTGGACCTTATTTCTTACCATGCATGTAAAAATATGCTTAAGTGTCACGATTGAAATTCAAATGGGTCATTCTTTAGATTCCGATCCTCTGCCAAGAAATTCTACCAGGGTACATCTACCTGGTTGGAGAATTCCCAGCCTGGATGACTTCCTCTAGGTTTTGGCCTACCTGAATAACAATCACCATACAAAGTAGATAGGGCATAGTTTAACACACCAATTATTAATGCTTCCTTGTCATAATTATGCATTTTCCAAGACATATTAATAACATAAACATCACAATTCACTTCTATAATTTCATTCATTTCACCATTCGCTCATAATTCCTCATTTCATCCATAATTATAGCCCATTCACCACACACACCATCCACAACACATAGCGATACATCCAAACCTTCCTCCGTAGCATTTCCGATCCTCCATTCATCACATTCATAACATTCAATAATATTTTCATTTCTATAATAAACAAACCATCATCAATAAAATCCCTAAATACACCTAAAATCCACATTTCATATTTCCATATTCATATCCTATACCTAGTCATGAGAAACTTATATTGAAAGTATGCCTCTTTTTAATTTTAGAAAATCAGTTCTTGGGGAGCATACATCGAATCCGAAGATCTGACTAAGATTCTAATTGATTTTATTCAATGAAGGATAAAACAACAATCACCTTTGCGACTTTGATATTGACAAGTCTAATCTATGATAGAACAATGCCTGCAAAACTTTGCAAGTGTAAAGCCTCCTTTGTGATTCACACAAACCTTCTTTTTCCTTTAAAGCTTTCCTCTAATGGAAGTTAATGGCTCTTCCAATTCAAGCTCTATTTGAAACTGGTGGGATTTCATCACCCACCTCATCACTCCAACTGTGTGAACCCAAAAGTCATTTAATAAAAGGAGCTAAGATTTAGAGCCAAATTTAGCTCAGTGTTCACAGAACCATCACAAAATCAGTGACCCCTTCATTTTTTTAGTCGAATAAGACCACGAGCGCGGGTCCCTATTTCCTAACATACCCATGGACCCTACTACTTTAGTATACTGAGCTCTTAAGTGGCCTCTTCAAAATATTGTTGGTTACTTGTACTTGTCGATTTCGGAACACAATCTAGCCCAAGTTATTCTTTCGGGAATACACTTGTCAAACTGATTGACTGATCCAGTTAGCCTCAAGCGTATTTAAGCTTGCCATTGTGTGACATGTCTGTCTAGGATACGGATTCTCTCGCAGTTAACTCATGTTAGTACTGGAAGGTTAGCTTGCAAGTGAATCTTTTGTGAGAACCAAGAGTGCAAGTCAGTCCGGCGGACTAATCAAAGATAAAATCAGTGGTTCCACCCACTGACATAACATGTCTGCCACCAAAGATAACAAGATAAAGCCCAAAAAACTGTTGGTTATTTAGCAGTGGCTTAGGATTATCTTTGTGACTTCTTGCGCATCATATAGATTCACTTAGGTTAGTATCTCCTTTGGCCAACTTCTTTGCCAAATCTTGGGTGTGTTCATTCAAACATATGAGCAATTAGGTTTGGCCCCATCAGTGTTTCGATCGGAGAGTCATTCCAATCCGGGAATTAGCCCCAGCTTCTTCACCTTCCTCATCCCCTCCATGGTAGGAGAAAGGCCTCTTATTGAGACTTATGCAAATTTCTATATCCAGAATTTCTATTGCCAGGACTCCTATAGCCCAAATTCCTATTATCAGACTTATCATCCGGATACTTTGAATCATCATCCCAGTTTGTTTTGGGAGCTAGAGTCTCTTCCACAACAGCAACCATACCATAACACATATCATTCTGGGTTTAACTAATCCAATATATAATATGATGGACAGTACTCGCAACCGCAATACCAGAAATTCCCCAAAATTCTTATTTTGACCAATAGAGAGCCCTCCTTACTCCTCAATCCTACAATTATTATACCCAGATGAGCTCTAATTGTGAATTTGGTACCTCAACTTCTCTTTGCTACGCCTCAACAATCTACTCCAAAACCTGGTCTAGAAGACCTTCTCTACAGATTATGACTCGGCAAGAACAATCCTTTCAACGTCTAGAACAACATCTAGATCAATTAGAAGCTGAGAGCAAAATAGGTAACTTCCTAAGCCAAACTATTCAAAATTCGATTGAACATGAGACAATTTATGAATTCGAATTATAGTCAAAGAACCAGAATTTTCAAGGAGAGATCCAAGTTGATATCGCCATCTGTTCAGGCAAAGCTATTGATATATGAGTACCATCATCCTCGGTGCTCTAAAAAGTACCACATTCTAACCCTAGCTCAGAGAATCCCAATTTCACTTCCAACTCTGATGCTTCTACATCTGCAACCAAATTTGATATTCTTGTGTAGATACCTCAGGCTGAGGACAAACCCATTTTTCAGTTGAAACCACCTTTCCCATAAAGATTTGTCTAGAATAAACGGGACCAACAATTTTCAGAGATCATAGAAGTCTTCAAAAACTTACCGATCAATATCTCATTCAGTACTGCTATCAAGAAGACACTACTAAACTACTTATCTGTAATGGCGGTTTTTTAATGGCGATGCTCAAAAACCGTCGTAGCAGATCATATATAACAACGGTTCTAAAGAACCACAATAGAAGCTCGATTGGCGGTAGATATAACAGCGGTATTTTAATCACCACCGTGATAAACGTATTTGCAACAATGCTTTTGGAATAACCACCGTTGCAAAGTGTTCCCTCCACCTTTTCACTTTCCCGCGCTGTCACTTCGCGCTTTGATTATAGCGGTGGTAAGTCTAAGAACCGTCATTAGAAGCATTAATAATAGCTGAGGTTATAGTTTAAACACTGTTAGAAATAAATTTTAATGACGGTAACTAAAAAACACCGTTACAAATCTTTAAATAGTACCCCGATAATTTCCCTCATTTCACCCTGTTTCATCGATCGTGCTCGTGCTCATGCTCCCCTCTGCTTCTACATGCTCCGACCTCCTGCTCTGGCCTCCCTCCTCCGTGCTACGGTCACCCTCTCCGGCAGCAGCCTCTCCCCTCTTCGGCAACACCTCCACGGTAAATTCTCTCACTCTCTCTCTCTCTACTCTCTCACTCTATTTGCATGTCACCTCCGGCAATCAGGTTAGCTCTCTCCGGCAGCACCTCCCCTCTACCGTGCTCTCTGCTCTCTCCCCTGTGACCATGCTCTCTGCTCTCTCCCTTGTCACCGTGCTCTCTGCTCTCTCTACTCTCTCACTACCGCCATCACCGCCACTGCTCCTTGGCCATTGTTAACCCCTCTCTTCTCTCATTCTACTCTATTTTTAGTTGCTAGTTGCTCAGATTTTAAAAGGTTTTAGTTTTTTTTTTTCCTTTCCCTTCTTTTTTGGTTTATACCGAATTATATAAGTTCAATGAACTATTTAAATTTTAACAGAGAAATGTGTAGATGAGTTTGATTATTATTTGGCCTACTAGTTGCTTAGTAACTTTGATTGAGATTATGAGTATCATTTGGATTCAAGTTTTATGGGTTTAATTTTTCAACTATTCCGTGAAATGGGTGTGTGTTAATTACTTTGATTGAGATTATGGGTAATATATGGATTCCATTTTTATGGGGTCTATTTGTTTAGCTATTATTTGAAATGGGTGTATGTTAATTACTGTAAAAATGAGATAGTTCTAGAATTGTGGTTGCTTGTAAACCCGAGGGTGCTATTTAACTCTCAGCGAGTTCAATCACGATTGGCTGTGATTCTAAATAGATAGAGGAGCATGGGGTAGTTTGGGAATCAAAGTAAAACATTAAATCAATGTTTTGTTTTTATATAAGAGTAGCTTAAGAATTTTAGAAAAATTATCTACGCATGCCTCTCGCATTATAATAGAAAATAATAGAAAAGAAGATAAAGATTAATTATTATTTATATGCATATTATTTAAATATTATGATGAATTAAAAACTTTAGGGGCATTTTGGATATAACAAAGAAAGGGGGCGGGCAGGGCCTTGATGAAACATTCTTTTTAAGCATTTTGCTAAGAGAGCGAGGAGTCCGGTTTCGCCATTGAAGTCACCATGTGTCCCTTTTAACACTCTTTAACCGTGGTTAAGATTCACCCACCCCTAGGGTTCATCCACTTATTCTTAGTTTCTAGAGTTAATAAATTTTCATCAAGGTTTAAAAAAATTAATTTTTTTTCTAAACACCAAAGATAGGTGGGTGAACCAAAAGGGTGGGTAAGTCTTAACCACAATTAAGGAGTGTTAAAAGGGGCACATTGCAACCTCAGTGGCGTAGTCGACACTTGGGTAAACTCCATAAGGTTAAGCAATCTAACCATGTTTTTAAAAAAACAAAAAACAAAATTACTAATTTTAATTTAATTTAACTTAGCCATAATTAAACATGGGTTAAAAGGGACACGGGACACTTGGGTTAACTCCCTAAGGTTAAGCAATCTAACCATGTTTTTTAGAAAAACAAAAAAAAAAATTATTGATTTTAATTTAATTTAACTTAACCATAATTAAACATGGGTTAAAAGGGACACGGAATACTTGGGTGTTCTTAGAAGTGGATGACTCATAAGATAATGGAAGGGGTAGTATTGGAATTTAGTAAAATATTTTTTATCTATTAATAGAAGGGGTAGTATTGAAATTTAGTAAAACAATAATCAATGTTTTAACACCTTTCATTGTAAAGGGTAGATTTGGAATTAGCACAAATTTCCGTTGACATTTTGAACATGACATGGTCATTATAATAGTAGAAACTAGTGGGCTGCACGTGCGATGCACGTGAGAGAGAGGGGAGAGGGAGAGGGAGAGGGAGAGGGGTATTTTGGAGAAAAAATTAAATACTATTTTAGGTATAGAAACTTGAGGGATGACATTTTGGGTTAAAAAAAATGTCCCGTATATTAGAAAAAAATTTAAATAATATTTTAGGTATACATATGAGAGGGGAGAGGGAGCTAAAATATGAAGAAAGGCCCTAGTGAGGGGCATTTAAGATAAAATTTAAGGAATATTTTGCCCCTCAAGGAGAGTTCAATGGCAATTAATTGTGATTTTATCTCTCACATTACAGTAGAAGATAAAATTCAATAAACGTTTTCAAGTATGGATTTTTTTAAATTATAGTAGAAGATAAAATTTAAGGATAATGTTTGCTTCACTCTTTCAAGACTCACTCTCTTTTTGATTGGATATAGTATTAGTGCAAACAAATGTCTTTCCCTTGAAGATGTAAGATTCATTAACCCTTGGGGTTCAACAATATAGACTTGATTTTTAAAAAGAAATATTAAAAAATATTTAACTATAAGGATTAAAAATTCTTAACGAAGAGTTAGTTAATCTAAAACGTAATTAATAGGGATTAAAAGGGACATGTGTTGACTTGTGGGTGCAGTTGAACTCGAGGAGATTTCAATTGCACTCAGATGTTAACACGTGTCCTTGTTAACCCCTATTAAGTGTGGATAAGATTTAGTAACCTTTAAGGTTTAATAATCTAACATTGGTTTTTAGAACAAATTATTTTAAAAAATTAACTATGATTATAAATTTTTAACTCTTTGGGTTAATATTTTTTTATTATTTTTTTTTGTAAAAATCTAAATTAGATGGTGAATCTTAATCACAATTAGTAGGAGTTAATTGGGACACGTACCTATGAGTGTGATTGAACTCTTCTCAAGTTCAATCACGATTGGCTCTGATTCAATCTAGGAGTTAATTGGGACACGTAACCAAGGTTAAACATAATTAACCTAAGGTTAAATTTTTTATTCATTTCTAAAAATCAATGTTGGACGAATGAATCCTACGGGTGATTGAATCTTAATCGTTGTTAGTGGGTGGGTGTTAAAGGGGACACATGGCGGCCTATAGAGCCCCCTTTAATTGTGGTTAAGCAATCAACCTAAGGTTTTTTTGTCCTAAAAATCAATGTTAGATGGATGAATCCTATGGGTGAGTGAATCTTAACCACAGTTAGTGGGTGGGTGTTAAAGGGGACACATGGTGGCTTATAGAGCCCCATTTAAGTGTGGTTAAGCATAATGAACCTCAGATGCAAGGATACATGCAGAAACAGATAAATCGTGTTCAGAAACTTTAAGCCCATGATTCTTCCTTGAAATTCATAAATGATGGTAATTGTAAATTAGTAACTATGTTAACTGTTTAAAATGTTTATGAGTGTGTAAACTTCGTGTTTATGATGATTGAATCTTTGTATTGGTTGAATGTCATACACATGCATGCATAGAACCTTAGATCTCCTGTTCAAAAATCATTGTATGACAAACGCATTTCTTGTATCACTTTGGATGGATTAGTTGTAAGCTATGACGTTTAGTTCTCTTGTGGGGCTAAATGTAGGTTCACAACTTTTCGGTCTTGTTTGTGATAAAGTGCATTTGTTTATATATGATTTTTGAATTGTCCGGTTGGACAGTTTGGGAATGCATAATCTTCAGTATAGTCAGTTGCTCATATTTTGTCCAGATTGAGGAAAATTTCGATAGTCGTTTCTCTGGGTACATATTTAGACAATGTGGGGGGCTTGCCCCTAGTGTTAGTTGTGTACTTAGAGAACCATAGAGAAATGCTGCCGAAATTTCCTTGAAATGGTACAAAGCACCTTAGCTATTGACTGCTGGGGATTATGCATTCCTGAATGGGATAGGAACACCCCACCCTTTAGAAGAGGAGTTGATGGCGATAGGAAACATGCATACATATTGTAATTGACTAATGATATTGAACTGTTGGTATTTCTCAGAATAGTAAACGAAGGACTTACAAATATTTTCGGTGGTATCATGGATAGGAGTTGGATTGAAATGTCAAGGTACCTTCTGTTCATAATTTTGTAAGCAGCATCATATGATAAAGTGTTAGTATCTAAGCAATTGTGAGTGTATTTTTTGTATTAAATAGGGTTTCAAAGGAATATATAAAAGGGGTGAAGGAGTTCATAGAGTTTGGGATAGCTCGTGGGGCGACCAATAACGCCGGTGGTATAAAGTGTTCGTGTCCCAACTACAACAATGTCCTTTATCAAGATAAGGTTACAACAATGTCCTTTATCAACAATGTCGTTCATAGAATCTGCAAAGAAGACAGTATGTGACATCTGTGGTGAATCACGATGGAAGACAAGGGATGATGAAGAGGAACGCAAGAAGAAAACTCTAGCGAAGATTTTGCGTCACTTCCCGTTGAGACGCAGGTTACAAAGGTTATTCATGTCGTCCAAGACTGCTTCTGAAATGAGATGGCATGACGAGGGTCAAACTAGGGATGGGAGGTTAAGGCATCCTGCAGACTCACCGGCTTGGGAAAATTTGAACAACAAGTATCCTTTTTTCACTTCAGATGCTCGAAATGTTAGGCTTGGGTTGGCGAGCGATGGCTTCAACCCATTTAGCACGATGAGTATTGCTCACAGCACATGGCATGTGATTCTTATTCCCTACAACTTACCGCCATGGCTGTGCATGAAGCAACCTAATTTCATTATGTCCTTACTTATTCCTTGTCCCTTAGGGCCAGGAAATGCCATTGATGTGTACATGAGGCCTCTAGTTGAAGAGTTGAAGGACTTGTGGATGAATGGGTTGCCAACTTATGATGCGTCGAAAAATGAGACATTTATAATGCGTGCGGCATTGCTTTGGACCATTAGTGACTTCTCAGGGTATGCCATGTTATCAGGTTAGAGCACAAAAGGAAAGTTGGCATGCCCTTTATGCCACAAAGACACTTGCCACTTATACCTGTCTAAAAGTAGAAAGCATTGCTACATGGGGGACCGTCGTTTCTTAACAGCAGATCACAGGTTTCGAAAAAATAGAAACTCTTTTGATGGCAATTCTGAGTTCAGATGTGCTCCAACGATAATGTCTGGGTCTGATGTGCTGCGTCAGTTAGAGGGTAGTACATTCTCCCTCAGAAAGCAGGTTGGGCAAAAACGACCAAGGCAAATGGGCCATGAGGATATGCCCTATAATTGGAAGAAGACCAGTATATTCTTCGAGTTACCATACTGGGAGCACAATTTTTTGAGACACAACCTTGATGTAATGCATATAGAGAAAAATGTATGCGATAATGTGCTCAGAACTTTGTTAGGTTTGGAAGGAAAATCTAAGGATGGCTTAAAAGCTTGACTTGACTTGGTTGATATGGGTGTGAGACGTGCACTTCACCCTGAGTTCCAGCCTAGCAGAAGCAAAGTTTATCTGCCCCCTGCATGCTTTTCGATGGTCAAGAATGAGAAAGAGTTGTTTTGCAAGGTTCTAAAAAGTGTGAAGGTTCCAGATGGTTACTCCTCAAATTTTGCAAGACATGTTAATATGAAAGAGCGTAAAATTTATGGATTGAAGAGCCACGAATCTCATATTATAATGCAACAATTCCTACCATTGACTGTGAGGAAGGCATGGCCGAAGAATGTAAGTTTAGTCCTAATTGAATTGAGCAACTTCTTTCTGACATTATGTTTCAAAGTCATTTAGGTCAAGGATTTGAGATGGTTAGAGGAGAAAATTGTGCTTACGCTTTGTCATTTAGAGAGAATTTTCTCGTCGGCATTCTTTGATGTTATGGTGCACTTGCCTATACACTTGGCCGCAGAGGCAAGGCTAGGTGGACCTATCCAATACCGGTGGATGTATCCCATCGAAAGGTATGTCATCAATTATAATTTACCAAATGTTGAATTTTCGTATTATAATTGCTTTTTTGTCTTTACCTAAATTTAATTTGCATAGGTATCTATATACATTGAAAACTTATGTCTGCAATCGAGCTCGACCTGAGGGTAGCATTGTAGAAGGATACTTGGTGGAAGAATGCTTGACATTCTGCTCAAGGTACCTAAACAATGTGGAATCAAGATTGAACAGGCCGGTAAGAAATGACGATGAGACTCCAATAGGGGGTGTGCAGCCATTTGCTCTAAGTGAATTAGAATGGCAGCAGATACAACGTTCTGTGTTATTCAACTCCGACGAAATCACAACAATCGAGAGTAAGACAAATATTACGAAGGTTTTCCTCTGTTATCTTTTGTTAAAATTCTCGGTTTTAACTTAACAAAGGAGATTTGAGCACCACTTGACATCGAATGGTTCCTTGCAGTCAGCAAATGAATGAACTGAAGATGACCAATCCAAAACTTATTAGGTCGGCTCCCCACATGCTCCAAAAAAAGCACAGCGAACAATTTAGCTCATTGTTTAGGGGCTATGTAAGTTATATTTTCTTAACTGGACACATTTGTTGCCCTTCCCATTATTAATGTTTGCGATTTGAATTAATTGCATCTTGGCCTTCAAATAGGTTCAACTACTGCGTGATTCAGGCAACCCGGTGTCTGACAAGATTACATGGCTCTCATACGGTCTACAAAAATCTGCAACAAGGTTTACGGGCTACGTCATTAATGGATACAGGTTTTGTACAACACTTAGGGAGCGTGGACGTAAGAGTCAAAATAGTGGTGTTACGGTCACAGCAACGACTACAAGCTATGCAACTTCCAAGGATAGAACCCCCATTGTCACAAATATCACCTACTATGGTTGCTTAACAAATGTAGTTGAGGTGACGTATTCTGAAAGTTTAAAATTTTATTGTTTAAGTGCGATTGGGTTGATGTGAAGACACAAGGTAGAGGAATAAAGACCGATGCATTTAGGTTTAAACTAGTGAACTTCACACGTTTGCTCCCGGCACACTTGGTGACGAGTGAACCCTATGTTATGGCATCTCAAGCTGAACAGGTATTTTATGTCGAAGATCCAACGGAAGAAGATTGGCATGTCGTCATCAAGACTAAACCAAGAGACTTATTTGACATGAATGAAGAATCTCTTACGGACGATTACGCATTTAGGGAGAATGAGCCATTCAACGACCAGCAGTTGGATGACACCTCACCTAATGATGATGAAGGTGCTAGTTGGGTGAGAGTAGGGATTATTGGAGTAACTGTTGATGCGCCACCTGAACTACTACAACAAGCATCTTCTACCGAATCCAATGATGATGAAGTTGAGAATTCGGCCTTATAACGATGAAGTTAAATGATGTAATTAGTTGCTACCATGTAAAATTATGATGTAATTAATTGCTACCATGTAAATGAATGAGAGTTTGACCTTCAATATTTATTTTCATTTTATTGATCTCAATTTATAGACTTTTTTTACTTTATTGTTCTCGGTGTATGATAAATATGCTCTGGGTTGTTTATTTTCATTTAGTGAACTAATCCATACACTATGAAATGTTGTTTATGTTCATGTTAGTAAAGAAATCCATATACTTTTATGTGTTTAAACTATGTACTTATGAAAAATCTGCTTTGAGTTGTTTATTTTCATGTTAGTGAACTAATCCATGCACTATGAAATGTTGTTTATTTTCATGTTAGTGAACTAATCCATACACTATGAAATATTTTTTATGTTCATGTTAGTGAAGAAATCCATATACTTTTATGTGTTTAAAATATGTACTTATGAAAAATCTGCTCTGAGTTGTTTATTTTCATGTTAGTGAACTAATCCATACACTATGAAATGTTGTTTATTTTCATCTTAGTGAACTAATCCATACACTATGAAATGTTGTTTATATTCATGTTAGTAAAGAAATTCATATACTTTTATGTGTTTAAACTATGTACTTATGAAAAATCTGCTCTGAGTTATTTATTTTGCAGATGGACCCTACACAAGCGCAGGAGGGGAGACCTCCACCCCTGATACATCTAGTGCAGCATTGCCCCCTCCCCCTCCAGTTTCTATTAAGAGGGGTCGGGGCAAGAACAGGAGTCTTGCCCTACATAGACTCCCTCCTGGGGTGAAACAGAGGGTATTGACCGATGAGTATGCGCAGCCTGTAGAAAAGGTTGTGAAGACGTTGGCTGATTACTGCGGTAATCTTGCCCGGGATGGGCATTTATTTAGGCTCAATGTGCCCAGTTGGCTTCACATCGATAAGGAGCAGAAACAGCGAGCTTTGGAGTTGGTTCAGGTAAAAATCAAAAATATCTAAAAATGGGTTAATATTTAGTTTTTAATTACATATCTTTTTGTTTACTATTTGCTCGTGGTTTAATCATATGAAATCGTGTTTCAGGTAAAATTTGATATCGAACCATTCGCTGAGAAATTCATTCTTGATTCCCTTGGGCATAAATACCGAGATTGGAAGGCAAAGCAATGTCGGGAGAACGTCATCCCGAGGGCTACGCCGGAGCAACTGCTTGCTGCATGCCCGGCAGATGTGGTGGCCACCCAGTGGCCTACATTGGTGGCTTTTGGTTATCTGAGGAGGGTCAGGTATATATATTTTGTTTGTCATCATTCTAATAGGTAACTTAAATAAATTGTGCTTCAACTCTCTTAATTAACCATAATTTAAATTTGTTACAGAAATGAAGCAAAACAAATAAAATAAATCGCTCGAAACAGAAGGTCCCCCATACGAGCGACACGAAGAGCTTTGCCAGGGTCTGGCATGAGGCGGTATGTTCAATTGGATTTGTTAAAATATTTTTTTTTAATTTATTTGTATTGTATTGACTAAATTTAATTATTATTGTGATTGTCATAGCGAGCTGTGAGCCCCACTCAGACACCCCCAAGTTGTGCAGAGGTGTACATCATCACACACCAGCGAAGGATGGCACGCCAGTTTCGACAGAGGTGGGGGAGAATATTGTATGTACATTTACTTATTTGAAAATCTTAGAGTTTCCCCTTTTACCTACCAAATATCAGCTGTCTCCAATTGTTTGTAGTGCCAGATGCAGGAGTTGAGGGCGTAGGCACCAGAGTCCTCGCAAGATACCACAGGCCGAGATGATATATACGCTAAGGTCATAGGGCCTGAGAGAGCTGGGCGTATCCAAGGACTTGGGTTAGGCCCGACCCCCACCCAATTATGGGGGTCACTATCTGCGAGTCCCTCCGGTGCCTCTCAGCCTGATCCTCAAACTGCCGAGAGGATCAAAGTTCTCAAGGAGTCAAACGTAGAGAAAGACCAGCTACTGGCGGAGACTCGGATGCGTGTGGCGTCCTTGGAGCGTTTTATGCATGATTACGTAGCGGGAAACGTATGTAATATAAGAATAGTTAATTATTAATTTTTAATATTTAGATATTCATTCATGAGGATTTACCCAATTTTTTCACAACAGGGTGCGAATCAGCCTTCTACAGCACCACATGCGACTCTGGAGGTAAATTTTAAGTTTAAAAGATTTTAATTATAATTTCAAATCTGTTATATATCATGGTGGTGATGGTGTATGGTAGTGATGGTAGTGGTGGTGGTAGTGGGTGGTGGTAGTGGTCGTGGTCGTGGGTAGTAGTCGTGGTGGGTAGGTAGTGGTAGTGGGTGGTGGTAGTGATCGTGGGTAGTAGTCGTGGTGGGTAGGTGGTGGTAGTGGTGGTGGTGGGTGGTGGTAGTGGTGGGCAGGTGATGGTAGTGATGGTAGTGGTGGTGGTAGTGGGTGGTGGGTGTGGTGGTGGGTGTGGTGATGGTAGAGGTGGTGGGTGGTGGTGGTAGTGGTGGTGGGCAGGTGATGGTAGTGGTGGTGGGTGGTGGTGGTAGTGGTGGTGGGCAGGTGATGGTAGTGGTGGTGGGTGGTGGTGGTAGTGGTGATGGTAGTAGTGGTGGGTAGGTGATGGTAGTGATGGTAGTGGTGGTGGTAGTGGGTGGTGGGTGTGGTGGTGGGTGTGGTGATGGTAGTGGTGATGGTAGTAGTGGTGGGTAGGTGATGGTAGTGATGGTAGTGGTGGTGGTAGTGGGTGGTGGGTGTGGTGGTGGGTGTGGTGATGGTAGTGGTGATGGTTAGGTGATGGTAGTGGTGGTGGTAGTGGTGATGGTAGTAGTGGTGGGTGGTGGTAGTGGTGGTGATAGTGGGTGGTGGGTGTGGTGGTGGTAGTGGTGATGGTAGTGGTGGTGGGTGGTGGTAGTGGTGGTGGTAGTTGTGATGGTAGTAGTGGTGGGTGGCGGTAGGGTGGTGGTAGTGGGTAGGTGATGGTAGCTAGTGATGGTGGTAGTGGGTGGTGGGTGTGGTGGTGGTAGTGGTGATGGTTAGGTGATGGTAGTGGTGGTGGGTGGTGGTAGTGGTGATGGCAGTAGTGGTGGGTGGTGGTAGTGGGTAGGTGATGGTAGCTAGTGATGGTAGTGGTGGTGGTAGTGGGTGGTGGGTGTGGTGGTGGTAGTGGTGATGGTAGTGGTGGTCGGTAGAGCATTCCTAGCAGCCTCACCAAATTTTAGACCTATTTAGTTTGTATGTTAGTAATGGAAATACCTCATATTCATAAGTTGGAACACTTTACTCTGCAAATCTGAATCTTAGACCTATTTAGTTAGTATGTTAGTAATGGAAATACCTCATATTCATAAGTTGGAACACTTTACTCTGCAAATCTAAATCTTAGACCCTTTTAGTTTGTATGTTAGTAATGGAAATACCTCATATTAATAAGTTGGAACACTTTACTCTGCAAATCTGAATCTTAGACCTATTTAGTTTGTATGTTAATAATGGAAATACCTCATATTCATAAGTTCGAACACTTTACTGTACAAATCTGAATCTTAGACCTATTTAGTTGTAAGTTAGTAATCGAAATACCTCATATTCATAAGTCGGAACACTTTACTCTGCAAATCTGAATCTTATACCTATTTAGTTAGTATATTAGTAATGGAAATACCTCATATTCATAAGTTGGAACACTTTACTCTCCAAATCTGAATCTTAGACCTATTTAGTTAGTATGTTAGTAATGGAAATATCTCATATTCATAAGTTGGAACACTTTACTCTCCAAATCTGAATTTAGACCTATTTAGTTAGTATTGTAGTGATAGAGATACCTCACTTTCGTGGGTTGGAACACTATACTCTACAATTCCGAGATTTAGTCAAATTAATTGGAGATTTCCTAAGGTTAAGACTTAAGGGTTAGCTTCCAGATCGGGAATTCGTTTTTTCGGTGCCCAAATTGAGCATCAAAAGGTGCTGATGTAACTCCAACACTAGCTAACACTAAATTCAGAACAAGGATAAACTTTGACTTGCAGATTGCATGTTATGCCTCGATGTACCACCCGGTTCCTGCACTGTTTATTACAACCGCATTTATGGAATAAGATATTTGATAAATTTTCTTACTAAATGACCCTTACAGGGGTCAGGAATGTCCTTATTCTGGGATTATTCATGTGGACACTCTCTATAATAAAAAGTCTGCTGATGTTGAGGTTCGCGATTCATAGATATACATTCTTTTAGAACTTCTTCCTTGACCAGACCTTCACGTGCGCATGCACACAGAATTGATGATGATGACATACAATGACCAAAAAAACGTGAACAACAATATTCACCTTTGGTTATGTCGTTAACATCGTGGAGGGTTCCGTGTTACTAAACAACCACCAAACTACGTGAATTTGAATAACCTAAACTTTTTCATTTCATTCTCTTCTTATCCCTATCACCATTACCGTTCTCGACAACTTCCTTTTTGGGATGAAGGTCATCTAAGTCATTCAAAGATAGAAGAAATGACATCTCGGTGCCCAAATCGGGCTGACATCCAAATACCTAGTCTAAATCCAAGAAAAAAATTAGTGGAAGACATAGTCGCTCAAATCGGCAATTTTTGCATTCCAGGTAGTTCTTCGAATAGATAGCCAAATGAAGTTGTCGCAAATGGTACTAGTGATAGGGATAAGTCGAGAAATGAATCTAAATTTTCAGCCTATTGAATTTTGGTGATCCTTCAATACGTAGCACAGATTCCTTCACGATGTGAATGACATAAATCAAAGGTGAATAATGTTCTTCACGTTGTTTTGGTCACCGTATGTTATCAACATCGATTACATGTGCATGCTGACGTGAAGGCCTGGTCTAGGAAGAGGTTCTAAAAGAATGTATATCTATGAATCACAAGCCTCAACATCATTGGACCTTTTATTGTAAAGAGTGCCCGTATGAGCGGTCCAAAAATGACGACATTCTTGACTCTTGCAAAGGTCATTTAGTAAGAAAATTTATGAAGTATGTTCTTCCATAAATGCGGTTGTAATAAGCAGTATAGGATTTGGTGGGTAGTAGTGCGTTAGTGGTGGTTGGGTGGTGCTAGTGGTGGTGGATGAGTGATGGTGCTAGTGGTGGTGGATGGGTGGAAGTGTGTTAGTGGTGGTTGGGGATGCTAGTGGTGGTGGATGGGTGGTGGAGTGTTAGTGGAGGTTGGGTGGTGCTAGTGGTGGTGGATGAGTGGTGGTAGTGGTGTTGCTAGTGGTGGTGGATGGGTGGTGGTGTGTTAGTGGTGGTTGGGTGGTGCTAGTGGCGGTGGATGAGTGGTGGTATATTAGTGGTGGTTATGTGGTGCTAGTGGTGGTGGATGGGTGGTGGTGTGTTAGTGGCGGTTGGGTGGTCATAGTGGTGGTGGAAGGGCGGTTTGTGTTAGTGGTGGTTGGGTGGTGCTAGTGGTGATGGATGGGTGGTGGTAGTGGTGGTGGATGGGTGGTGGTGTGTAGTATCCAACTATGGATTAGGACGAAGTATAGTATCCAAGTATGGATTCCGGCCGCCTCGGCGCCCATATCGGGCATACGGCCTCCGATTCGCTCGAAACCAACTCAAACACTTAGGATGTTTTGAAATACACATATTAGAAGAAACGGGATCGAAATCTGGCCCCCGGTTTGGAAATGGTTGGACGATGTAGGTTTAGGCCAATGTATAGTATCCAAGTATGGATTTCGGCCGTCTCGGTGCCCATATCGGGCATACAGCCTCGGATTCACTCGAAACCAACTCAAACACTAAGGATGTATTAAAATACACGCATTAGAAGAAACGGGATTGAAATCCGGCCCCCGGTTTGGAAGTGGTGAGACGATGTAGGTTTAGGCCAATGTATAGTATCCAAGTATGGATTTCGACCGTCTCGGTGCCCATCTCGGGCATACGGCCTCTGATTCACTCGAAACCAATTCAAACACTTAGACTGTATTGAAATACATGCGTTAGAAGAAACGGAATCGAAATTTGGCCCCCGGTTTGGAAATGGTGGGACAATGTAGGTTTAGGCCAATGTATAGTATCCAAGTATGAATTTCGGCCGTCTCAATGCCTATTTCGGGCATACGGTCTCCAATTTGCTCAAAATCAATTCAAACACTTAGGATGTATTGAAATACATGCATTAGAAAAAAGGGGATCGAAATCCGGCCCCTGGTTTGAAAATGGTGGGACGATGTAGGTTTAGGTCAATGTATAGTATCCAAGTATGGATTTCGGCCGTCTCGGTGCCCATATCGGCATACGGCCTCGGATTCGCTCAAACCAATTCAAACACTTAGGATGTATTAAAATACACGCATTAGAAGAAACGGGGTCGAAATCCGGCCCCCGGTTTGGAAATGGTGGGACGATATATGTTTAGGCCAATATATAGTATCCAAGTATAGATTTTGGCCGTCTCGGTGCCCATATCGGGCATACGGCCTCCGATTCGCTTGAAATCAATTCAAACACTTAGGATGTATTGAAATACACACGTTAGAAGAAACAGGATCAAATCCGGCCCTCGGTTTGAAAATGGTGGGACGATATAGGTTTAGGCCAATGTATAGTATTCAAGTATGAATTTCGACCGTCTCAGTCTCCATATCGGGCATACGGCTTCGGATTCGCTCGAAACCATTTCAAACACTTAGGATGTATTGAAATACACACGTTAGAAGAAACGGGATCGAAATCCGGCCCCCGGTTTGGAAATGGTGGGACGATGTAGGTTTAGGCCAATGTATAGTATCCAAGTATGGATTCCGGCTGCCTCGGTGCTCATATCGGGCATACGGCCTCGGATTCGCTCGAAACCAACTCAAACACTTAGACTGTATTGAAATACACGCGTTAGAAGAAACGGAATCGAAATTTGGCCCCCGGTTTGGAAATGGTGGGACAATGTAGGTTTAGGCCAATGTATAGTATCCAAGTATGAATTTCGGCCGTCTCGGTGCCCATATCGGGCATACGGCATCGGATTCACTCGAAACCAACTCAAACACTTAGGATGTATGGAAATACACGCATTAGAATAAACGGGATCGAAATCCAGCCCCCGGTTTCGAAATGGTGGGACGATGTAGGTTTAGGCCAATGTATAGTATCCAAGTATGGATTTCGGCCGTCTCAGTGCCCATATCGGGAATACGGCATCAGATTCGTTCGAAACCAACTCAAACACTTAAGATGTATTGAAATACACCGCGTTAGAAAAAATGGTATCGAAATCCGGCCCCCGTTTTGGAAATTGTGGGACGATGTAGGTTTAGGCAAATGTATAGTATCCAAGTATGGATTTCGGCCATCTCAGTGACTATATCGGGCATACGGCCTCGGATTTGCTCGTAACCAATTCAAACACTTAGGATGTATTTAAATACATGTGTTAGAAGAAACGGGATCGAAATCCGACCCCCGGTTTGGAAATGGTGAGACGATGTAGGTTTAGGCCAATGTATAGTATCCAAGTATGGATTTCGGCCGTCTTGGTGCCCATATCGAGCATACAGCCTCAGATTCGCTCGAAACCAATTCAAACACTTAGGATGTATTGAAATACACGTGTTAGAAGAAACATGATCGAAATCTGGCCCCCGATTTGGAATTGGTGGGACGATGTAGGCTTAGGCCAATGAACTAAACTTCTTTGTTTAATCCATTAACTATGAAATATTTACGATTGTTTTTTTATTTGTAAATTTTTGATGAAATTGATAAATTTTATCATTTTTCTATTCTAATAGTAAATTGTATTTTCTTATTTTTGTAGGAGGGTGCGGCAGCACGCATCTGTTAGGGGCAGCAGGAGCGCAGTAGTCGGAAGGACCTACTTGGCAGCCATAGCAGATTTTTTATTTTAGACTTGAGACATTTTTTTGGACATGTATATATGTATATATTGACGGATATTTTAGAGGGTTTTTTAAGGGATTGTGATGTACATGAATTTATATGTTTGATGAATTATATTTTGGTGTTTAGAACTTTTGTAGATAATTTAAATTTTTTTATATTTTTCTTACAGGTACAATTAATACAGATAAAAAAAATTTTATTTCAAAAAATATAATTGTTTTTTGAAATTTCCGATTAGTTGAGGCGGTTTAACCGCCTTTATAGAGTCATAATTGCTACGGCGTTTTTTATTGTGCCATTATAGGTTGGACATACAATGGCGTTTATGTTGTGCCATTATAGATTCACTATATAACGGTGGTTTAATTATGCTGTTACATATCGATTTTCTACGATGGTTTATATTGTGCCGTTATAGGTTGCATATACCACGACGGTTTAGATGTGCCGTTATATATCGTGTTGTTACGGCGGTTTATATAGTGCCGTTATAAGTTTACTATATAGCGGCGGAAATCAAAAATGCTGCTATAAGCCCTATATATAGCTGCGCAACTAATAACCACCGTTACAAAACGCCATTATATCCGTTGCGACAAGACTTATGACGACACTTTAAGAAACCGTCGTTACAGTCGTGTAATGACGATTTAGTTAGGTATTGCGGTGGATTTTAGCTGCCACAATAAACCTTGAATTTTGTAGTGAGATTCTACACTATGCTAAGTTCCTCAAAGACTTATGCACAATCAAGATGCGTACACAAGCACCTAAGGATCCATTTCAAGCTGAAAAAGCCATTGCGTTCAAATTAAAGGATCTTGAAAGCCCTACCGTTCAGTGCATCATAGGAAACGATTTTAGTTGTATGACTTTGCTAGTCATAGGAGCTAGTGTGAATCTCCTAACTTTTTAAGTCTATCAGCCGTTAGGCTTAAAAGATATACAACCTACGGGGGTCATTCCAAAGCCACCGGTTGGTGTTGGTTGAGATCGATTTTATCGATCATTTCTTTGTAGACTGATGACCCACTCAGTGTCTATGTGCTTCATTTTGTTTCGGGGTGCTTTTATGTACCCTCGTTGTGTTTGGCTGAAGACGTTAAACTTAGCGCTGTCGGAAAGGCAATTCTGAGATTCATGAGTCGCATGATTATCTTGCACTATTTTTTAGGTTGTACGGTTCTCATTACTTCTGCAGATTATCTGATACCTACCAATGTACAATTTTCTGCCAAGCTAGAATACCCTTCCTCAAATTTTGCATCTTGTAGTCCTTATTCATATCTTTTTGTACTGGTCATTAGCACCGAGGACAATGCTATCTTTTGTTTGGGGGTGGGTATTTTCCAAAACTCATGTTTTCCTAAAAAAAATAATTGTTTCATTTTGCTAACTCTTTGGAGCTTTAGAGACTGTGAAAGCTTCTGGCCTGTCCCATAGGCCGCCTACGAGGTAGAACTCTAGGTTTTTTGGGTAGATTATCTAGGTTTATTTTCATCTTAATTTTTACTTTTCTAGCACTTTCAAAATGTTTTCAAGTACCTTTACAATGATGAGACAAAACTAACCGTTAGTCTACTTATTGAAAATGATGTCATCTTTTGAAGTGCATGTTAGCTCTTAATTCAGTTGTACTACTTTGGATTTAAACACTTAGGAAACTCAGATTCGGCAGAAAATTACACAAAATCAACATCAGAGTCATCCTAAGTTCAGATTCACTAGAGATCTAAGAAGAATATTTGTGGAGACCTAACTTAGTGAGCTTTTGAGCATTTCATCATTTCCATAGGTTATACAAACATTATGAGTCACAAGTTGACTCACAATTTATTCTAGCCTCCACGTCTTCCCTTGAGAGATCTCATTAATTCTTGATTTGATCATTAAAGTTAGAACGACATCAAATATTGGATTATTACAACAAAACTTTCTCTGTATCCATTCAAGACATAGGACATGAGTGTGCAACCATAGAAAGTGATTTAGGCCATGTTTGTAACCTTCCAAACTTTTTAGCTGACCTTAATTTTGCATCTTTAGAAACTCTTTTTGAGCCTTTAATGAAAACTTGTTCTTGTTAACCCAGTAATCAAAAATCCAATCCAGATAAGAAGTATGGCTCACGGCCCTATTTTTTAGAAAGATAAAAGAGTGATTGGTATGGATACACCAGGAAAGATAGAAATTGAGAAATGAAAGAAAAACCAAATGAGTTTAAGCTGAAAAAAATTGAAAAGAAAATATGGATATAAAAAAGGTAGAAAGCTGAAAAAGAATTGACCTGCCTAAAAAAAAGATCAAAAGAATGGAAAAAAATGAAAGAAAAAAGATTTAGTGTTACACCTTTAGGAAAAGTTATAAAGAACAACGAGATATCCTCTTAGAACTTTGAATCCCTATGACCCCTTATTTTTCTAAACCTATCCCAAGCCTCATTACAACCTAGTGAAGTCCTACTTGGTTCTGGGTTAGCACAATCATATAATGTGGAGATGGAGAAAGAGAAACTATAGAGTTTGATCTGAGGTTCCGAGTGAATATTTCTATCATGAGATCGTCTGATTTTCTAACGTCCTCCTTTCTAGAAATATATGTGAGATATTTGTCTGTTTTCATCAACATATCTCCTCACATATAACTCAAGAAAAAAGATAAAAAAATCATTTCTGAGTGATTCACTTCTGAGTGGTATTCTAGTGAGAATTGAGGTCAAGACATACAATCTTACAGGTGATCTGAAAGTCTTTATTGCCAGATAATGATGATGTTGAGCACACATACACGTTGAGTCTAATTTTTCTTTGTGTTGAGAGTCCATCTGTATTCTTACTGCAATTCACTGACTAAGTTCTAACTTATAAATAGTTTTACATTCTTTAAATAATTTGATAAAAGGATTTTTCTCTTAGTAGGCCAAAAACAATATGTAGCATGTGTCAAGCTCTTTTAAGCTCTATTTTTCGCACTGATTGCCAATGACTGACAATATGCTGTTTGGGAGTGGTGATATTCGCTTAAAGTGCTTATTTTCACTATTATCTTTTGAGGCGTTGACAAACTCTACTATGTAAACTTTCAATTTGACAAACTTTTCTAAGTAAGGGTTCCCTCCATTGCATAACACATATTTCTGGTAAAAATGGTACTGTGAGCATTGGATTTTCCAACCCACTTTCACAATTATATGTTTTGACTTGAGTCGCCACCTATTCATTCTTAGGGATAGGTCCCGGGTATTTGTTTGTTTGGATAAGGCAAATGGTCTTTACAGAGTTAGGGTAAGCGGTTCGATTAAGTCTTGGGGAAGGTATTAGGCACCCCAAGACCTCCGTTTTATAACGGTTACCTACTTCATAAACTTAAGCCAATTATAATCTCAAAGTTTAATTAAAATGTCCAAAGTTTTTAAGTGAGTGCTAATCCAAGAAAAATAGAAAGCTAGATGGCTAGGGTCGAACCCGAGTTGAGTTGCCTACGTACTCACATGGTGAGATCAGACCGAGCGTAGTTCTGGCACATGAGCCCGTGCCGAGGCTAGGGGGGAGTGTGTGTGTGCATAGGATGGTCAAAGGGTCTAGCCTAGAAGGCTATGGTTTAGTTGACCGGGGAGGTCAAGTGCACAAGTGTTAAGTCTAACCACGGTTAGAGGGTATTTATCCATGGTAAGATGAGCTAACCAAAGCTAAAGAGGTCCTACAAGTCTCTTTTGGTCTTTTTGTATTTTTTATATTTTTTGAGATTTTTGGGGATATTTGAATGTTTTTTATATTTTGGTTATATTTGAATGTTTTTGGTGTTTTAAGATTTTATCATGTTTTTGGTATTTTGAGATTTTATCATGTTTTTGAATTTTCATATAGGTAAGGTTTTGACAAACTTAACTAAAGTCAAATTTAGTCCAAGAGTTTGGCTAAAAGATTATAGTTTAAGACATAAAGAGGGATGTGCCTTATGAATAGTAAATGGTCTATTACCAACACCTATTTTGTTGGATTGATGTTGATAATAGATCAAATACCATTGTCTTTAGTATGAAACATTTTTAAGAATGTCCTCTTTAAGTCCTTACACCATCATTTATCTTAAGTCCTTAAACCATCACCTACCCATTCAACATAGAACATGAAGGAAAAATAAAGAAATGAAAGAAAATGAAAACTCATCCTCTCCCTTTTAAGGTGGTTCATTTACACCATTATTAATGATGTAATGTTGCTCTAAAGAATGTTAGGGAGGGGATGAGCTTTCACAAAAAATTCTAGAAAGAGGACTAGAATCTCAAAAGAAAACAAAATGAAAAAGAGAGGTATAGCTTTAGCTTCCACTCTCTATGGGCCTACCCATATCCACACTTGTGGGTACATAAAAAAGAAGAAAATATGTACATGAAAAGGAAAATAAAAAAGGAGCATCTCCTTGCCTTTGATATGGGGTCCCTCTACACCATTAGATTGGTGTAGAGAGGCCCAACTATGCTTGAGAAATGAGAGATCAAGAAGAGAGAACCAAATAAAAAAAAAGATAAAAAAGAAGAGAAAATGAAAGAAGAAGTGCCTACTCCTCCAAGAATTCTTCTTCAATACTCCAAGGGGTAGAGTTTTAGAATCCACAAAGGAAGAGAGTTAGTGAAGAACTCTAAGCTTTTAGTCTTAGAATTCTTTCCAAACTCTAAACCTTAGTTTCTTCTCACTTCTTCAAACTCAAGAGAAACACAAGTGGGTGAGAACCTTCTAGGGGTCTTGAGGGATGGATCTAAGGGGTTAAGGGATTGGTATTTATAGGAAAACTAAGAGGTTGGGTTGTGTCTTTTACATGTGGGATAAAATGAGCTAGTGGGTAAAGACTTGAGTGTTGTAAGGTGAGTTGATAGATTGAGTGTTGTAAGGAGTGTAAGAGAGTGTAAGAGAGTTGGTGGGTTGAGTGAACTATGAGTTATATGAGTATGGGTTGTAGGATATAGGGTGTAAGAGAGTTGGTGGGTTGAGTGAACTATGAGTTATATAGGTATGGGTTGATGTAAGAGAGGTGTAAGAGAGTTGGTGGGTTGAGTGAACTATGGGTTATATGGGTATGGGTTATAGGATATAGGGTAGGTGGATATGGATATGTGGATTAGGTCTTATGGATCATGGGTTATTAGTAGATGGGTCATGGGTTATGATTATTGGACTTTGACTATGACATTTGGGCTTGGGCTATGGAAATAGGCTTTGGCTTAGGCAATTGGGTGATTGGGTATTTGTGCTTGACTACTTGGGTTGGGTAATAAAATTAGGTAATTGGATTTGATTGAGTTGTTTAGGTATAAGTTTGGTCAAATGGGCTTGGGCCTTGGGTATACCTAGGGCTTATTAGGGTTAGGCTAGGGCTACCTAGGGTTTGGGTTTAGGACTACCTAGGGTTAAGCTTAGGGTTAACTAGGGTCTTAACTAGGGTTTAGTCCTATGGTTAAGGGTTTACCTAGGGTTTGGAACTAGGGTTGATCTAAGGTTTGGACCATAGCTAAATTAATTAACCACGGTTAAGGGGGTGTAAAAATAGGGTGCTGATAGGTACATTTGCATGAATTTAACATGTTTCTGAAAGTCTAGATTCAAAGTTGTTTTTATGAACTCTTATTACGCTTTAATGTTTCAGGACCCTAGATTAGAAGAATTTCAAGAGCCAGGAAGCCAAAAATAACCATCGAAGCCCCATTATTGAAAGCTAAATAGCCAACATGCTACATCATTTAGAGACGGGTCAAGCATAGGCTGAGCTAGTGACTAAAGAAGGCCAAAGAACTAAAAAATATATTTTGAAGAGAAAGTGATTCAATTGATAAATATTCCTTACAAAACAAAGAAAGAAGTAAGCTTAATTGGCAAATGCTAGGGGAGATCATGTTAGAGACTAGGGTTCAAAGACCCTTTGCTTTTTTTCTTTTTTTTTTATTTTGTAATTTTAAAACCCTAACCAATTTCCTCTCTAATTAATCCTAGTCACTCATTCTACTTCTATCCTAACAATCCATTTCAAATCCTTACTTTCCCTCTCTCACATGGTAACTCTAATCACACAATATCTTCTCATATTTTCTTTCCTCCTTCAGCTCTCCCTAAATTTTTCATTATGTTAAAACCGTAATCTTTCTCTACAAAATCCTAACCATCCATCTCTTTTCTATCACCAAACCCTAATCCTAGTCACCAATCTCTTTATAAAAACCCTAGCCCACTTTTTCAACCCTAATCTCTACAAAACTCTAGTCAACCTCTAAAAATATTCACCCCTCTCTCTCCCTTATAGATGGTTCCCTCCTCCTAGCTTCTCTTCTCACCTTTATCTCACGTTCTCACCCCTACGCCTATGGAAAGAACACATCTCTCTCTCATTTCTCAACCCCTTTTTTTCTCAACCCATTTTCTGTTTAGCCTCTCAACCCCTTCTTAAAAACCTTCATCGGAACACTTGCAACTATACTTAGTGCGAGTTTCCGGTTTATTGAATTTTTCTTGGATGTAATACGAGTTCAATTCTAGTTGTAAGTGACTTTTCTTTATTTTAATGCAGTGAGTGTTATTTTTATTTAATGTTTTGATGTCTCTTTTTAATTCAGTTTATTTTATGTTCATGTCATTTAATTAGTAGATTTTAATTAAATCTCTCAACTTGTTTTTTTTTTAAATCTCATTGATTCCATCATTCTCGTCCCTCCATTGTTTTACAAATCATTATTCTTTTTGGTTTCTTCTCTATACTAACCTCAAAGTTCACGAGTGAGGATTCGACATCCGACACAATTCCTATACCATTCTCATGTGTTTCAAGGTCTCAGATTAATTAAAGTATTGATAGTAGGGTGATTTTCTAGACGACGGAAAATACTTACTATCAATAGTTAATTTATTTAATTTATTTTTTAAAAAAACCAAGGGTAGATGGGTGAACCCTAAGGGTGGATGAATATTAACCATAGTTAAATAGAGTTAGAAGGGGGACACATGGCAAGAAAATAGGAGCCAAGACGCCCGTCCTCATGTCACCGACCGAGGAGGTGATTAGTTTCCTTAATTTATTTATTCGTAGTAAAAAAAAAAATATCAATCAACCCCACCTACCTCTCGTTCTTTCGTTTTTTTCGTTATAATAGTCAGTCGAGAGCAATCGATACTGTATGGACTCATAAAAGTTAAAAAGGCCTTCCATGATGTAGAACAAGTGGCAAACGACTTCTTGGAGCAGTAAGATAAGTTTAAGGAGAGTCGGAAGTCAAAATATGTACCTTAAACTTCAAACAGCTATAACTTTTGATCCGGACATCGCCTCAGAATCCACGAGTACTAAAACGAAGATATCAATGAGCCCAACATCGTGGTAACCAGCTATGCCGGTTAAGCCCATCGGAAAGCCCAGAAAATACTGTTAAAGGGTCCGAATCTCACTTTTTAGAAAAAACTTTCTATTTTTGACAAATTTTGTTTTGGGTCGTTTTAAGGTATTTTGAGTCCGTTTTTGTTTTAGAAAGTCTTAAATAGTTCTTTTAAAACTTTTGGTAGAGTTTGGGTAAATTTAGGATTTTTACTATTTTTAGTAATTTTTACTATGTCGGGAATTAGGGTTTTTAGGAGTATATAAATACTCTTGTAAGCAATTGCAACATAGTTTTTATCAATGGAATTTCGAATTTCTCTATTTTCCTTATGAATTCAAGGTTCCTTGTGGATTCAAGAGTTATTCGAGTTGAAGAAGGTGTTCTTCTTCTTTTTTTACAAATTTCACTACGTTATTCCATAAAGACAAAAAATAATAATTGTTTTTCCTACTGACAAGTTCTATCATGTTAGTAGCAGGGTTCATTCTCTCTTGACAAAAGACCATCTTCACACATACAGGACCATAGATTTTTAGATAAACACTGGGTGGATTTCTTTCATGATCAGTGATTAAACTGTAGCAAGCCAAAAGCCACCTATAGGAAGTGACCCCAATAAAGTACAAAAAAGACAAAAGATGGGGCAATGTCAAAAGCCTCCATCCCATGCCCTACACTACAAGTTGCAAGACACACTACTTTAAGAGAAGCTGAAATTTCATGAAAAGCTGATTACCCAATTACTATATATGTGTGCTGCTAAATCCTGGATTCCTGTTAGGTGGGTAACCATGTGGGGTCACCATTATTTCCCCCTTTTTGCTTTATGGGAATGAAGCTGCATCAGTTTTATTTCTACTAGTCTAATGCCTATTTGTTTTCATTTTCCCCTATCACCGAATTCAGTGCTCTTTTTTACCATCCCCTTAACCCTCTTTGGCCTAACCTTAAAAAAAAAAAAAAAAAAAATCTGCAGATTAGTTAAGTGTCTTCACTTAACTGATTTAAGGGCACAAAAAGAACTGTTTCCAAACACATCCTAGATCATGAATGGTAAGAGAAGAAAGAAGAATAGCTATAGCTATGCATGAGAGGCTCAAATCCAAGAGTAGATTTAACTACAAGAAGTAAACATGAAGATAGAAATAAATATGGTTGCTTACATATGATTTGAACTCTAGTTCTAGAAGATTATCACAAAAGTTTAAACTGCACCATGGCTTCTGAAGACATCCATCTGAGGAGATTCATAATATAGATTGGACGACAAGAACCCCGTAAAATTCTCTAGCATGTGAGGAGGATCAAACACATGATCATCAAAGGACTCAAAAACAGAATCATCTGAGCATCTGCTGGGTAACTTGTGACAAGGGTCCAACCTAGGAATCTCTTGTAAATGATCACCATCGGCGAGCTTCATTCGTCGATCGGGAACCGTCTGAAAACCATCAATCTCGAAGAATTTAGAGTCTCTCCCAGTGAGTTCTTGCACCAGAGCTCTGAACTCTGAAGCACTGGTCTTCACCTTCATGGGGGTTGAGATGTACACAACTTTGATTGGTTTTTTCTTTGATATGGCTTGTGATCTAGTGTCCCTTCTTTGATGAACACATAGTTTATCCATCTCTAAAGATCAAGAAACTGAAAGGGTATCCAAAAAAGATGATGAGATATTGTATACTAATGATCTCTCTGATCTCTTCTACTTGGAAAATCAGGTGTCGGGGAAGGTTTTAATAGGCGTACGGAGGCAGTTTCTTGGAAGGAGGAGAGAGAGAAGATGAGTTCAAATAAAAGAAGTACTTCCCTTTTTAAAGGGTAAACAGTCTTTGCAATTGTGGACACAGTATTTAAACTCTATTTAGAAGAAAGATAAGTGGACATTTGTTTGATGGAGGAAATAGAAGCTAGCGAGAAATGAAAGAAAAGCAAATTAAGTTCTAGTGCTAGCCTTAGTCGCCCGGTGGGGGAGTCCCATCAAACACTTTGGTGTGGGCCCGCCGCAGCTAAGGCTAGAAACGACTGAGGCTAGGCAAAATCAGCAGAGCTCCTGTTCAAGAGATGACAGGAGCTCGATCTTTTTTTTTTAGATATATGATAAGTTATGAGGAAATGGAAACGGAAACGGAAACGGACCGTGCGGTCAGCTTTGAAGCTGATTGCGCTTGGTCCACCCCTCCTTTTTAACAACTACTAACTGTGATTAAGATCGGATCTAACATTAGATTTTAGGAAAAAAAATATTAATCATAAGTTAGTTAAGCTTAATTAATCATAGTTAAATTGAGATGAAAAGAGACATGAGTACACTACGATAAGCTAGAAAGGGGACCTCGCAGTCCTCTTCTCAGGACTCTAATATATGGTGGTAGTTTCATATTGAGATTAACTATATATGAACTGGAGCCCCGGTTGAAAAGTTAACCCGAGCAACCCAAGAAAAGGCTTGAGAAGGGGTATTTTTGTAATTACAAAACAACCAATACCCAAGCTAGTTTTGGGTTGCTCCGATATATGTTCAACTGAAGCTCCTATTCATAGTTAATCGATCAATCCAAAATATGTATTGATAGGAGTATATATTTTGGAAATGACAAAAAGTTTTTAGGTGTAAGAAAAGCCATTATTTTATATTTGCTATTTCCAATTTAACTATCTCTGGTTATCTCTTCAACGAACTCCTAATATTCATGGTTAATCTCTTTATTGTGAATAAGACAAAAGTTTTGTGAGGAAATATAAGATTTTTTTTTCAGGCTTACATTTTAAAAAATTGGACAAATTAAGTGTCTCTGATGATTAAAATCTTGACTTAAAAGAATAACGTTGTCCAATATTTCTTCACATTATCATTAGTATCAATATTATCATTTCAAATCAAAATCTTAATCCTCGCCAGTTACATATAAAATGGGTTTTTTTTTAATCTAATTTTATAAAATATAAATTTAAGAAAGAAATTTAAACATGGTTAGGCTGCAAACCCTACTAGTAGTATTAGTATTTGTTCATTACTTACTAGTTAGGTATATAAGTATTTTAGGTGGGTAAAATATTGGGTTTTTCAACAACTGCACCAACTCTAACTCGTGGGAATAGATCCAAGACCACTCAGGCGAGGGTTACAAAGTGCCACTGGTACTAATGGACAAAGATAACACATATTTTGATATGTAATTAATCTATTTATTTATACATAACTAACATAAAATATGATGTAGCAGGAACTCACTGGGTGTTTGTAACCTGGGGCTGCAATGTGCATTGCTGCCAAGATTTGCCCAGGTTTCCCAAATAATCACAAAACTGCCATCGTGAAAATGGAGAGCTCCGGTTATCTCTTGAACCTGAGTCCCTCTACCCTAATCTACCCTAGTAAAGTGATTGATACTTCAAAGAATTTCTATCACGTGGTCTTTGTAAGAAAGATTGGTTTGGATGGTGGTGACTTCAACCATAGTCTCTTGCTGACGTCGGATCTGTAATGTAGTCGTTAGGGCTGCGCGGGATCGGCTAGGTTCAGCCATCTTGGACAAAATGATCCTGTGAGACTTAGCACCACCAAGGACTACGGTAGTACGGTGGGGCCACTGCTGGCTATAGCACATGCCTTGACTTCAGAATCATCCAGTCGTTTGGAATCTGGACTCAAAACTGATCTTGACCCATATGTAGACTGATAGTGATCATGGACATGATCTGTCGGTTAAAAAAATCCACAGTTGGGACGGTCATAGCCGTTGGATCAATAGTCAATGGTCAATCTGGTTGTTTAAATTGTTCAAACAGTATGATTTTAAAGCATCATGTTTAGTAGGAGTGGTTATTCAACAAAATGTTCGTAAACTATTCAGGCTCGGTTCGTCAAAAGCTTAAATATCATTGCTTTATTTAGTAAACAAGTCGAGTTTGAACACCGTTTTCGAACTCGTTTAGTAAACGAGTCGAGTTTGAACACACCCCTGCTCGGTTCGATAAAAGTTCTGTTGGATTATATATACATATTAACCTATTAAAATATTTAAAATATACTTATTTAATTTAAATATTATAATTAAATATATCTATTTTATACTAGTAAAGATTAATAATATATAATTTATTTTATATGATAAGAATATCTTTAATAATTATAATCTTATACTAAAATTTCAGTTAACATCGTGATTTCTTTGCTTTCTTTGCCTAGGATAGTAAAGTGAATTTTTTACTTAATATAAATAGTTATATCCAATAAAACAAACTGCTCGTGAACTGCTCAAGTTTGGTTGGAGTTCGGCTAGTAAAGCTCAAGCTCGTTTATTTAATAAACAAGTCAAGCTTAACATGATTTCCGAGCTCGTTTAATAAATGAACAAGCTTGAACACACCACTACTCGGCTCGGCTCGGCATCACCTCTAATCATGTTCAACCTAATGAAAAATGTGGGCCAAGCGGGTGAGTTGATGGGCTGGTGAGGAATTGCCAATGTTATAACCTTTGTTGGGTCAGGTCAAACACCAATGTGATGGTTGCAATCCGAACACAGCCCAATAATCCAAACTCGGCCTATTGTCACCCATGGAGTTTGTTGAAATTATTACCAGACCTCTTCTTTAGAACCATTAGAGTCATATTGTAATATCATAAAGAAAACTAATTAAATAAAAGTTATATATTATAGCATATGATATAAATTACTAGGGTGGAGGTAGGTTAGTTTGGAATTTGTAGGGTTTTTCCCAAGTCCGACCCTCAAGTAAGAAGACTTTAAAATATTAATCCTGGCCCAGCCCTCCGTCATAGGGAAGAAAAAAAAAACCTTCATTTTGAGCATCCACGTCCCCTCACCTAAGGGCAGTTTGACACCCTAGATCTATTTGCTTCGAGATCGACGGAATATTTTTCTATTAAAGTTATCTCATGAATCAGATATTTCTTCCTCGTCGTGGTAATTATATAAAATTGGCCTTAGATTGTCTCTAGCAAAGCCAGAAAGGGCTTATCTCAGGTTCCATAGAATAGGGGATAAGTGGTGGAGAAGTCAAAATCATGGGGCCCATGATTTTGACTTCTCCACCCATAACAAGACATGTGGTGATAAATGTATGAGAATAAGGGTGAGAGATATCAAGTGGGAGCAGTCAAAATCAAGGGGAGAAAATGGAATGATTTCTCTCCATTTTACGCTAACTGTCACACAATGTATGGAACCCTGAGAGCCCTTTCTTGCATAGACAATCCGATGCTTATAAAATTTAGGATAATAAATGGAAGAAAAAGATTAAAATATAATAATTATTCTTTTATGGAAGTGGAGCCTACCTTGAGGGAGTGGGTCCCACATAATAAACGTTTTCATTTTTTTTTTTCTCCGCACTTTTGAGTGGTTTTTCTTTTAACCAACCAGGCGCAAGTTTTCAAAATCTCAAAATGATGATGACATGTGTTATTTTTTGTAACCCTTCAGAGAATCAGTTGATGACATAACTCTCTACTTAACAAAGGAATTTTATCTTGACTTGTGATAAGTTGAAGGGATCACAATAACAAACTGTTGAAAACTTAGCTTGAGACTTTGGAAAAAATTTCAAAAACTGTGTCAGTGGCTGGCATTCCTTTATTTTTATTTTCTTTTTGTTTAGAACATAGATGCAAATCCGGTTCAAGCTAATAAAAGAGGCAAAGGTAGTATTAGACACATTCCATGTGTAGCTAAGATGGGAAAGTGCACCACCCTCAACCAACTGCCTCCGGGGTTGGGGTGCTGGTCAGGACGACGCCTTAGGAAGTCCAGGTTTTGAGTTCAATTCCCTTTCCCTTATTAGCCACCCTTAAGGATTTATCCCTACTTGTCCTGTGCGTGTAGATGGAGAGGTCTGCTAGTGCCCAGGAGATTAGTTAGGTGCTCTAAGAGGCCCCGAACACCCTCATTGCCAAAAAAATAAAAAAGGAGCATCTCCTTGCCTTTGATATGGGGTCCCTCTACACCATTAGATTGGTGTAGAGAGGCCCAACTATGCTTGAGAAATGAGAGATCAAGAAGAGAGAACCAAATAAAAAAAAAGATAAAAAAGAAGAGAAAATGAAAGAAGAAGTGCCTACTCCTCCAAGAATTCTTCTTCAATACTCCAAGGGGTAGAGTTTTAGAATCCACAAAGGAAGAGAGTTAGTGAAGAACTCTAAGCTTTTAGTCTTAGAATTCTTTCCAAACTCTAAACCTTAGTTTCTTCTCACTTCTTCAAACTCAAGAGAAACACAAGTGGGTGAGAACCTTCTAGGGGTCTTGAGGGATGGATCTAAGGGGCTAAGGGATTGGTATTTATAGGAAAACTAAGAGGTTGGGTTGTGTCTTTTACATGTGGGATAAAATGAGCTAGTGGGTAAAGACTTGAGTGTTGTAAGGTGAGTTGATAGATTGAGTGTTGTAAGGAGTGTAAGAGAGTGTAAGAGAGTTGGTGGGTTGAGTGAACTATGAGTTATATGAGTATGGGTTGTAGGATATAGGGTGTAAGAGAGTTGGTGGGTTGAGTGAACTATGAGTTATATAGGTATGGGTTGATGTAAGAGAGGTGTAAGAGAGTTGGTGGGTTGAGTGAACTATGGGTTATATGGGTATGGGTTATAGGATATAGGGTAGGTGGATATGGATATGTGGATTAGGTCTTATGGATCATGGGTTATTAGTAGATGGGTCATGGGTTATGATTATTGGACTTTGACTATGACATTTGGGCTTGGGCTATGGAAATAGGCTTTGGCTTAGGCAATTGGGTGATTGGGTATTTGTGCTTGACTACTTGGGTTGGGTAATAAAATTAGGTAATTGGATTTGATTGAGTTGTTTAGGTATAAGTTTGGTCAAATGGGCTTGGGCCTTGGGTATACCTAGGGCTTATTAGGGTTAGGCTAGGGCTACCTAGGGTTTGGGTTTAGGACTACCTAGGGTTAAGCTTAGGGTTAACTAGGGTCTTAACTAGGGTTTAGTCCTATGGTTAAGGGTTTACCTAGGGTTTGGAACTAGGGTTGATCTAAGGTTTGGACCATAGCTAAATTAATTAACCACGGTTAAGGGGGTGTAAAAATAGGGTGCTGACAGCTGCCCCTCTTTGTCGGAGAATGCCAGGTTGGAAATTGAACGACAAAGACTAGAATCACCGTATTTTTACACCAGAGCACGCAAGGTAGAGTGAGGTGATGGTCGATCTCACAACCGCTTCACCGAAGATAGAATAAGGTGACGGTCAAACTCATAACCGCCTCACCGGAGATAGAGCCGGGTGATGATCAAACTCATAACCGCCTCACCGAAGATAAGAGTAGGGTGATGGTCAAACTCATAACCGCCTCACCGAAGATAGAGTTGGGTGATGGTTAAACTTATAACCGCCTCACCGAAGATAGAGTTGGGTGATGGTCAAACTCATAACCGCCTCACCGGAGATAGAGTTAGGTGATGGTCAAACTCACAACCGCCTCACCGAAGATAGAGTAAGGTGATGGTCAAACTCACAACCGCCTCACCGAAGATAGAGTAAGGTGATGGTCAAACTCACAACCGATGATAGATGAGGTGAGGGTCGATCACACAACCGTTTCACCGAAGATAGAGGAAGTGAGGGTCGATCACACAACCGTTTCACCGATGATAGATGAGGAGAGGGTCGATCACACAACCGTTTCACCGAGGATAGATGAGGAGAGGGTCGATCACACAACCGTTTCACCGAGGATAGATGAGGTGAGGGTCGATCACACAACCGTTTCACCGATGATAGATGAGGTGAGGGTCGATCACACAACCCTTTCACCGATGATAGATGAGGAGAGGGTCAATCACACAACCATTTCACCGAAGATAGAGTGAGGTGAGGGTCAATCACACAACCGTTCACCGAAGATAGAGGAGGTGAGGGTCGATCACACAACCGTTTCATCGAGGATAAATGAAGTGAGAGTCAATCACACAACCATTCACCGAAGATAGATGAAGTGAGGGTCAATCACACAACCGTTCACCGAAGATAGATGAAGTGAGGGTAGATCACACAACCGTTTCACCGATGATAGATGAGGAGAGGGTCGATCACACAACCGTTTCACCGATGATAGATGAGGTGAGGGTCAATCACACAACCGTTTTACCGAGGATAGATGAGGTGAGGGTCGATCACACAACCGTTTCACAAATGATAGATGAGGTGAGGGTCGATCACACAACCGTTTCACCAAAAATGAGGTGAAGGTTGATCGCACAACCATCTACCGGAGATGAATCAAAGCAATGATGGGTGCAAGATTAGCGTCACTGGAGGCTGTAAACGACACCCGGTCACACGACCGCATCCGCATACCCCTTGATTAGTGAGCTAGTAGAGCAAGAAGAACTTCACTGGAGGCCGCAACTGACACCCGGTCACACAACCGTGACAGTATACTCCTTGATTAGTGAAAGGGAAGCGAACCAGTAGACAACCGCCCGATTGTCTGACAAGGATAAATAAGGATAAAGACAGCCGCCCGACTGCTTCACCTGGTAGCAAGCCAAGATAGTGTAGACAATCGCCAGATTGTCTCACTGAAGGGGAATGCGACACAGTGCAAACAACGGCCCCATTGCCTGACTGGGTAACAAGATAAGGAGGGTAAAGACAGCCGCCCAACTGCTTCCTCTGGTAGCAAGCCAAGATAGTGTAGACAATCGCCCGATTGTCTCACTGAAGGAGAATACAACACAGTACAGACAACGGCCCCATTGTCTGACTGGGTAGCAAGATAAAGAGGGTAAAGACAACCGCCTGACTGCTTCGCCTGGTAGCCAGCCAATATAGTGTAGACAACCGCCCGATTGTCTCACTGAAGGAGAATACAACACAGTACAGACAACGGCCCCATTGCCTGACTGGAAAGCAAGATAAGGAGGATAAAGACAGCCGCCCGACTGCTTCGCCTGGAGAGATCGAAATGAGTTTGAAAAATTGAATGAATTGGACATGAGGGAGTGAGAGTTGTGACCCTGAGCCATTGCACGTATCTTTGCCTCTCTGTATACATCCGACTTGCTGAACTGGATTGCCCCCGGCTCAGATGGTTTAATTGTTGGTACTTGCCCCCCAAGGTGTACTGATCTTTTTCAAACATCTGTGACATCCAGGATAGTCTACTGACTTTGCCTTGCCATGGTTCCAGTGTTTTCCTTGCACCAGCGAGAGTGAACAGTCGACTTTGAGCTGACTCTACTGGGGAATGGACTTTGACTGATTATGAATGCAAACGACTTGATAAAAGACTGATGGATTGACTGACAGGTGATGCGAACAACTTAAAAAGATTGATGGATTGACTGACTAGTGGTTTGACGGTAGATTGGCAGTTGACCAGCAGACTGCTTATAATGAAATCGACCATTTGACAGTGTGCCTGAGATTGCCTGCAATGGGAGACCTAGCTAGGTTCCTTTGCCTTTAGGTAAAATGATTAAGCTGTGGTTGATCATCTTTGGAGTAGATCTGTATTTCCTCCTGATTGATCAATGCCCAAACTTATATTGATTATGCTTCCTTATTTTGCTCCTGAACTTTTCCACTTTTCACCGGAACTCGGTTGCACATTTTGATTTTTTGTCCTTTTTTTGCCCCTGGACCTTTTCAGGTTTTTACTAGGACTGGGCTTACGTAATTTTTGAGCAATAGTAGGATTGATGACTCCATACTATGCCCGTGCAATTTGAAATTTGATTTATCCATTTTTTGCCCCTGGGCCTTTTCAGGTTTTCTCCAGGACTGGGTATACAAGCTCTGCATTTTTCTGTTCTTGAACTTTGCTTTGATAATTCTCCGTTCTCCCCTTATCACCGTCTGTCAGAAAGTGAGGACGAATGCTTTTGAATGTCCACGCTCAATTCCTTTCAAAGATCAAAGAGGGCTTAGTGTTCAGGACGAAACGTGGTTTGGCTAGAAACGAGATAAGGCTCAAATTTACTGTTTCAGCAAGGGTAGGACACCCTATGATACTTGTTCAGTGTCGGGGTGGAACCAGCTTCTGAATGCCTTGTCCTTTGGTGAAGCTTTGCTTCGTCGTTGGCCAAGTACTTTCTTTTTCTTTTTTTTTTTTTTTTTTTTTGTGCATGATTGTCTTGTATTGTTGCCATTTGCTGTGTTATGACCGAACCTGATTTCAGGCTGCCTACGTACCCAAATAGGGATCAGGTCATGACGTAGTTCGGCTAAAAAGCCACTCTGTTGTTGTTCTTTGCTGGTTGTTTCTCTTGCATTGTTCTTTTGACTTTCACGGGGTGCCCATGTGTGGGTTTTGAAAGAAAGGCTATTAGGCTCAAAGGTCTAACTAGCGGATATATATAGCATAGGTAAGCGAGGTATAGTGAGGTTTATCAAAAGATGGCCTCTTATCATTTCCTTAATTGGTCAAGAGCATGTACGTTCATTGCATCGTCCTCATTTCAGTTGGTTGGGATTTGACGGCTCAAAGAGGTCTTCGTTGCTCCTGTGTTACTCTTGCCTTGGTTCATTCAATCTTGAGGGAATATCTATCGATTTGAACACTATGATTTCCATTGAATGATCAATTTCCATTATCAAATTGTCCCTTATGGGCATTAGAAACTAGTTCAGTTCCCAAATTAGGCATCTCAGAGCACAATAGAAGTTTGATTTTAAAAAAACTATTTCATTGTATTGCACAAAAAGGGTGAACATACTCGATGTAAGACAAACATGACTCAAAAGGCCACTGGCTACTCGACTGACTCGGACTAGACGACAGGACTGACACGGGCCGACAAGCCGACTGCAAGACATTGATAATGAAATGAAACAAAGACACGACAAACATAGAGTTTGCTCAAAATTCGACTGTAGGGGCTTCCGGCTGATGCGCCTTAGTTCCCAGGAGTAGCATGATTAGGCAGAGGGACTTGGGTGATGTCGGTGTTCCCTGGTGCAAAACAAATTGCTTCTGTCTCCAATAGGTCCTGGACAGCATGCCTTAGGTCATAGCACCGATCTGTAGGATGCCCCGGTGATTGATGATATCCACAGTGCTGCTCCGGCCTGTATCCCTTTGGAAGGTTGACTGGTGGAAGCTGAGGCTCCTTAAGTGTGATCAGCTTCTTGCCCAACAGAAATGGGAGAAGTGCCGACAAAGAGTACGGGATCGGTGTGAACGCCCGATTTTTCCTTTGTTCAAATGTCATTTGGTGGGAGAGGAGTTTTCCCTGGTTTTGTTGAGCTTGCTGAGGCTGCCAAGCCTGCTGGGGCTGCCGAGGTTGTTGGGGCAAGTTAGGGACTCGTATGGCTGCAACCATTTGTCCATCATTTTCTCTTCTTCTGTTATCCTTTCTCGGAGGTAAGGGAGCACGAGAAGAGGATGCACCTTTTGACCCCTTGAACATGTCAAATGCCCAAACGTCATCCATCGTTGCCTCAATCCGGACGCCACATTTGGCCATAGTACTGAAGTCAGAGATCGGTTGTGCGGCCAGGAGTGTCTTAAGTGGATGCTTAAGAGTACGGAGGAAAGTGGTCACTTGCTCCTCCTCAGGTAAAGGGGTGCTCATTTTTCCGGCTATTTCTCTCCACCGAACAGAGTATTCAATGAAGGTCTCGTTATCCCTCTGTGACATTCTTTCTAGGTCTACCCTTTGCGGGACTAGGTCAACATTATAGGAGTACTTAGCCAAGAATGTCTCACACAGACCCTCCCATGTCCTAACTTTGTTGGGATCGACCTTAGTAAACCACTGCAAAGCTGCACCCTTTAAACTTTTCTGAAATAGTTGGACCAATAGCTTGTCATCATGTTCCAACTGGAACAACTCTCCGCGGTAAACTCTCAAATGCATCTCGGGACATCCCTTCCCGTTGTACTTTTCAAAATCAGGTATTTTAAAATCTCTGGGCAATTGAATCCCTGGGTGCATGCACATATCCCTGAAATCATTAGATTTGCGGGTTCCCTGAGCTGTCCTCACCAACTCTTCTAGCTTCTCAATTCTTTCCCTGTATGCATCGGGAATCTGGGCTGTGCTGGAGGATATGTGAGCGGACCCAGTATGAGGATCTCCACCGGCCCTGGCTTCCTCCTCCTCAAACTGGTCTATGGTAGGTGGTGTGACGTGAGGAATGGGTTGTGGTTGGACAGGTGGAGGCGGTATGTTGAAAGTGAATTCCGATGGTGGATGAATATGTGGTTGAGGGATGTTGATGGTATGTAGTGGTTGTGGTTGAACAAGTGGTGGGATGACGATAGCAGGTGGTGGAGGGATAAGATTGGTGACATGTGGCGGATTGGTTTGTGATAGACCTAGCACATCGACCGATCGGGGATTTGAGGAGGAGAGAGCATGTGTTATGGCCCGCATGAAATCATGCACAATGTTTTTCAGTTCTTCTATATTTTGGGCATTCTCAGCTATTTTTCCCTCAAGATTTGGGGCTTGTGGTTGGGGTGTCAGGATCAGTCTCTTGGCCGTCTCGAGGGTCCATTTTGCTTTTCAGATACGTGCTTGACTCAAGATCTGCTCCTGAAATGATCGAAATGTACGGAGTAAGAGTCGGAATAGGTAAGAGTGGGGGAAGACTAGAAAGCATGTAGATGACCTAGCAAGATCTAATTGACATAGGGACTATGCCCCTAGTCATGCAAGAGAGGAATTTTTTATTTTTTTATTTTTTATTTTTTTTGTTTTTTGGTTTTTTTTTTTTATTGGGTGTGACAAGGCATATGTGATCCGATAGGGCAAACGGATGGAGGTCCGACATGCTTCAACTCGGGCTGTTGGGAACCGTGGACCTATCAGGTCAAAGGTAGAGGTAGGTCTGGTGAAGACCTATTTACCTGAGATTTGAACCTCATATGCTATGTCAAGAGGTAGGGTATGGTGTATTTTATTACAAGCACAACAAAAGGCTCAGTACATGCCCCCTGGATGGGTGTTTATCTGGACAAAATGTCCTGAAGTTCGGCCATGATTGGGGGGCAGGTATATGGTACAAGCAGGTTAGGGTTTAGAATATCCCTCCAGGGTGGGCTGCTTGTAGACTATACCTCAGCCTATTCTATATGTATGCATACTGGGGTAATGCAGGGTGTTCCTAAAGGATGGGGGATCACTTAACACCGTATATGCGACTCCCCGGTATAGAACATACCTGGGACGATTGGTGTAAGTGGGAGCGTTCAGAATCCTTCCCTGAGTGTAGTCACCCAGCAGGAGTAATTCCGCGGACCTCCAAGACTGTTAAGCCCCTGTCACTGAGGATAGTCATCCAGCAGCCGTGAGCGTAATAAGCCTGTCTAATGGGTATTAGGTTGTTACACTAGTATGCTATGCATGAAATGCACTGTACAAGGAACATCCCAAAAAGTATAAAGAATCGGCACTTAATTAAATACTTAGGTATTTTAATTAATTTTAAGATCATTTGGCTTAAATTTAAGTTTCGGCTTGAACCTCATCCCCAGCAGAGTCGCCAGAGCTGTGAGCATTGGATTTTCCAACCCACTTTCACAATTATATGTTTTGACTTGAGTCGCCACCTATTCATTCTTAGGGATAGGTCCCGGGTATTTGTTTGTTTGGATAAGGCAAATGGTCTTTACAGAGTTAGGGTAAGCGGTTCGATTAAGTCTTGGGGAAGGTATTAGGCACCCCAAGACCTCCGTTTTATAACGGTTACCTACTTCATAAACTTAAGCCAATTATAATCTCAAAGTTTAATTAAAATGTCCAAAGTTTTTAAGTGAGTGCTAATCCAAGAAAAATAGAAAGCTAGATGGCTAGGGTCGAACCCGAGTTGAGTTGCCTACGTACTCACATGGTGAGATCAGACCGAGCGTAGTTCTGGCACATGAGCCCGTGCCGAGGCTAGGGGGGAGTGTGTGTGTGCATAGGATGGTCAAAGGGTCTAGCCTAGAAGGCTATGGTTTAGTTGACCGGGGAGGTCAAGTGCACAAGTGTTAAGTCTAACCACGGTTAGAGGGTATTTATCCATGGTAAGATGAGCTAACCAAAGCTAAAGAGGTCCTACAAGTCTCTTTTTGGTCTTTTTGTATTTTTTATATTTTTTGAGATTTTTGGGGATATTTGAATGTTTTTTATATTTTGGTTATATTTGAATGTTTTTGGTGTTTTAAGATTTTATCATGTTTTTGGTATTTTGAGATTTTATCATGTTTTTGAATTTTCATATAGGTAAGGTTTTGACAAACTTAACTAAAGTCAAATTTAGTCCAAGAGTTTGGCTAAAAGATTATAGTTTAAGACATAAAGAGGGATGTGCCTTATGAATAGTAAATGGTCTATTACCAACACCTATTTTGTTGGATTGATGTTGATAATAGATCAAATACCATTGTCTTTAGTATGAAACATTTTTAAGAATGTCCTCTTTAAGTCCTTACACCATCATTTATCTTAAGTCCTTAAACCATCACCTACCCATTCAACATAGAACATGAAGGAAAAATAAAGAAATGAAAGAAAATGAAAACTCATCCTCTCCCTTTTAAGGTGGTTCATTTACACCATTATTAATGATGTAATGTTGCTCTAAAGAATGTTAGGGAGGGGATGAGCTTTCACAAAAAATTCTAGAAAGAGGACTAGAATCTCAAAAGAAAACAAAATGAAAAAGAGAGGTATAGCTTTAGCTTCCACTCTCTATGGGCCTACCCATATCCACACTTGTGGGTACATAAAAAAGAAGAAAATATGTACATGAAAAGGAAAATAAAAAAGGAGCATCTCCTTGCCTTTGATATGGGGTCCCTCTACACCATTAGATTGGTGTAGAGAGGCCCAACTATGCTTGAGAAATGAGAGATCAAGAAGAGAGAACCAAATAAAAAAAAGATAAAAAAGAAGAGAAAATGAAAGAAGAAGTGCCTACTCCTCCAAGAATTCTTCTTCAATACTCCAAGGGGTAGAGTTTTAGAATCCACAAAGGAAGAGAGTTAGTGAAGAACTCTAAGCTTTTAGTCTTAGAATTCTTTCCAAACTCTAAACCTTAGTTTCTTCTCACTTCTTCAAACTCAAGAGAAACACAAGTGGGTGAGAACCTTCTAGGGGTCTTGAGGGATGGATCTAAGGGGTTAAGGGATTGGTATTTATAGGAAAACTAAGAGGTTGGGTTGTGTCTTTTACATGTGGGATAAAATGAGCTAGTGGGTAAAGACTTGAGTGTTGTAAGGTGAGTTGATAGATTGAGTGTTGTAAGGAGTGTAAGAGAGTGTAAGAGAGTTGGTGGGTTGAGTGAACTATGAGTTATATGAGTATGGGTTGTAGGATATAGGGTGTAAGAGAGTTGGTGGGTTGAGTGAACTATGAGTTATATAGGTATGGGTTGATGTAAGAGAGGTGTAAGAGAGTTGGTGGGTTGAGTGAACTATGGGTTATATGGGTATGGGTTATAGGATATAGGGTAGGTGGATATGGATATGTGGATTAGGTCTTATGGATCATGGGTTATTAGTAGATGGGTCATGGGTTATGATTATTGGACTTTGACTATGACATTTGGGCTTGGGCTATGGAAATAGGCTTTGGCTTAGGCAATTGGGTGATTGGGTATTTGTGCTTGACTACTTGGGTTGGGTAATAAAATTAGGTAATTGGATTTGATTGAGTTGTTTAGGTATAAGTTTGGTCAAATGGGCTTGGGCCTTGGGTATACCTAGGGCTTATTAGGGTTAGGCTAGGGCTACCTAGGGTTTGGGTTTAGGACTACCTAGGGTTAAGCTTAGGGTTAACTAGGGTCTTAACTAGGGTTTAGTCCTATGGTTAAGGGTTTACCTAGGGTTTGGAACTAGGGTTGATCTAAGGTTTGGACCATAGCTAAATTAATTAACCACGGTTAAGGGGGTGTAAAAATAGGGTGCTGATAGGTACATTTGCATGAATTTAACATGTTTCTGAAAGTCTAGATTCAAAGTTGTTTTTATGAACTCTTATTACGCTTTAATGTTTCAGGACCCTAGATTAGAAGAATTTCAAGAGCCAGGAAGCCAAAAATAACCATCGAAGCCCCATTATTGAAAGCTAAATAGCCAACATGCTACATCATTTAGAGACGGGTCAAGCATAGGCTGAGCTAGTGACTAAAGAAGGCCAAAGAACTAAAAAATATATTTGAAGAGAAAGTGATTCAATTGATAAATATTCCTTACAAAACAAAGAAAGAAGTAAGCTTAATTGGCAAATGCTAGGGGAGATCATGTTAGAGACTAGGGTTCAAAGACCCTTTGCTTTTTTTCTTTTTTTTTTATTTTGTAATTTTAAAACCCTAACCAATTTCCTCTCTAATTAATCCTAGTCACTCATTCTACTTCTATCCTAACAATCCATTTCAAATCCTTACTTTCCCTCTCTCACATGGTAACTCTAATCACACAATATCTTCTCATATTTTCTTTCCTCCTTCAGCTCTCCCTAAATTTTTCATTATGTTAAAACCGTAATCTTTCTCTACAAAATCCTAACCATCCATCTCTTTTCTATCACCAAACCCTAATCCTAGTCACCAATCTCTTTATAAAAACCCTAGCCCACTTTTTCAACCCTAATCTCTACAAAACTCTAGTCAACCTCTAAAAATATTCACCCCTCTCTCTCCCTTATAGATGGTTCCCTCCTCCTAGCTTCTCTTCTCACCTTTATCTCACGTTCTCACCCCTACGCCTATGGAAAGAACACATCTCTCTCTCATTTCTCAACCCCTTTTTTTCTCAACCCATTTTCTGTTTAGCCTCTCAACCCCTTCTTAAAAACCTTCATCGGAACACTTGCAACTATACTTAGTGCGAGTTTCCGGTTTATTGAATTTTTCTTGGATGTAATACGAGTTCAATTCTAGTTGTAAGTGACTTTTCTTTATTTTAATGCAGTGAGTGTTATTTTTATTTAATGTTTTGATGTCTCTTTTTAATTCAGTTTATTTTATGTTCATGTCATTTAATTAGTAGATTTTAATTAAATCTCTCAACTTGTTTTTTTTTTAAATCTCATTGATTCCATCATTCTCGTCCCTCCATTGTTTTACAAATCATTATTCTTTTTGGTTTCTTCTCTATACTAACCTCAAAGTTCACGAGTGAGGATTCGACATCCGACACAATTCCTATACCATTCTCATGTGTTTCAAGGTCTCAGATTAATTAAAGTATTGATAGTAGGGTGATTTTCTAGACGACGGAAAATACTTACTATCAATAGTTAATTTATTTAATTTATTTTTTAAAAAAACCAAGGGTAGATGGGTGAACCCTAAGGGTGGATGAATATTAACCATAGTTAAATAGAGTTAGAAGGGGGACACATGGCAAGAAAATAGGAGCCAAGACGCCCGTCCTCATGTCACCGACCGAGGAGGTGATTAGTTTCCTTAATTTATTTATTCGTAGTAAAAAAAAAAATATCAATCAACCCCACCTACCTCTCGTTCTTTCGTTTTTTTCGTTATAATAGTCAGTCGAGAGCAATCGATACTGTATGGACTCATAAAAGTTAAAAAGGCCTTCCATGATGTAGAACAAGTGGCAAACGACTTCTTGGAGCAGTAAGATAAGTTTAAGGAGAGTCGGAAGTCAAAATATGTACCTTAAACTTCAAACAGCTATAACTTTTGATCCGGACATCGCCTCAGAATCCACGAGTACTAAAACGAAGATATCAATGAGCCCAACATCGTGGTAACCAGCTATGCCGGTTAAGCCCATCGGAAAGCCCAGAAAATACTGTTAAAGGGTCCGAATCTCACTTTTTAGAAAAAACTTTCTATTTTTGACAAATTTTGTTTTGGGTCGTTTTAAGGTATTTTGAGTCCGTTTTTGTTTTAGAAAGTCTTAAATAGTTCTTTTAAAACTTTTGGTAGAGTTTGGGTAAATTTAGGATTTTTACTATTTTTAGTAATTTTTACTATGTCGGGAATTAGGGTTTTTAGGAGTATATAAATACTCTTGTAAGCAATTGCAACATAGTTTTTATCAATGGAATTTCGAATTTCTCTATTTTCCTTATGAATTCAAGGTTCCTTGTGGATTCAAGAGTTATTCGAGTTGAAGAAGGTGTTCTTCTTCTTTTTTTACAAATTTCACTACGTTATTCCATAAAGACAAAAAATAATAATTGTTTTTCCTACTGACAAGTTCTATCATGTTAGTAGCAGGGTTCATTCTCTCTTGACAAAAGACCATCTTCACACATACAGGACCATAGATTTTTAGATAAACACTGGGTGGATTTCTTTCATGATCAGTGATTAAACTGTAGCAAGCCAAAAGCCACCTATAGGAAGTGACCCCAATAAAGTACAAAAAAGACAAAAGATGGGGCAATGTCAAAAGCCTCCATCCCATGCCCTACACTACAAGTTGCAAGACACACTACTTTAAGAGAAGCTGAAATTTCATGAAAAGCTGATTACCCAATTACTATATATGTGTGCTGCTAAATCCTGGATTCCTGTTAGGTGGGTAACCATGTGGGGTCACCATTATTTCCCCCTTTTTGCTTTATGGGAATGAAGCTGCATCAGTTTTATTTCTACTAGTCTAATGCCTATTTGTTTTCATTTTCCCCTATCACCGAATTCAGTGCTCTTTTTTACCATCCCCTTAACCCTCTTTGGCCTAACCTTAAAAAAAAAAAAAAAAAAAATCTGCAGATTAGTTAAGTGTCTTCACTTAACTGATTTAAGGGCACAAAAAGAACTGTTTCCAAACACATCCTAGATCATGAATGGTAAGAGAAGAAAGAAGAATAGCTATAGCTATGCATGAGAGGCTCAAATCCAAGAGTAGATTTAACTACAAGAAGTAAACATGAAGATAGAAATAAATATGGTTGCTTACATATGATTTGAACTCTAGTTCTAGAAGATTATCACAAAAGTTTAAACTGCACCATGGCTTCTGAAGACATCCATCTGAGGAGATTCATAATATAGATTGGACGACAAGAACCCCGTAAAATTCTCTAGCATGTGAGGAGGATCAAACACATGATCATCAAAGGACTCAAAAACAGAATCATCTGAGCATCTGCTGGGTAACTTGTGACAAGGGTCCAACCTAGGAATCTCTTGTAAATGATCACCATCGGCGAGCTTCATTCGTCGATCGGGAACCGTCTGAAAACCATCAATCTCGAAGAATTTAGAGTCTCTCCCAGTGAGTTCTTGCACCAGAGCTCTGAACTCTGAAGCACTGGTCTTCACCTTCATGGGGGTTGAGATGTACACAACTTTGATTGGTTTTTTCTTTGATATGGCTTGTGATCTAGTGTCCCTTCTTTGATGAACACATAGTTTATCCATCTCTAAAGATCAAGAAACTGAAAGGGTATCCAAAAAAGATGATGAGATATTGTATACTAATGATCTCTCTGATCTCTTCTACTTGGAAAATCAGGTGTCGGGGAAGGTTTTAATAGGCGTACGGAGGCAGTTTCTTGGAAGGAGGAGAGAGAGAAGATGAGTTCAAATAAAAGAAGTACTTCCCTTTTTAAAGGGTAAACAGTCTTTGCAATTGTGGACACAGTATTTAAACTCTATTTAGAAGAAAGATAAGTGGACATTTGTTTGATGGAGGAAATAGAAGCTAGCGAGAAATGAAAGAAAAGCAAATTAAGTTCTAGTGCTAGCCTTAGTCGCCCGGTGGGGGAGTCCCATCAAACACTTTGGTGTGGGCCCGCCGCAGCTAAGGCTAGAAACGACTGAGGCTAGGCAAAATCAGCAGAGCTCCTGTTCAAGAGATGACAGGAGCTCGATCTTTTTTTTTTAGATATATGATAAGTTATGAGGAAATGGAAACGGAAACGGAAACGGACCGTGCGGTCAGCTTTGAAGCTGATTGCGCTTGGTCCACCCCTCCTTTTTAACAACTACTAACTGTGATTAAGATCGGATCTAACATTAGATTTTAGGAAAAAAAATATTAATCATAAGTTAGTTAAGCTTAATTAATCATAGTTAAATTGAGATGAAAAGAGACATGAGTACACTACGATAAGCTAGAAAGGGGACCTCGCAGTCCTCTTCTCAGGACTCTAATATATGGTGGTAGTTTCATATTGAGATTAACTATATATGAACTGGAGCCCCGGTTGAAAAGTTAACCCGAGCAACCCAAGAAAAGGCTTGAGAAGGGGTATTTTTGTAATTACAAAACAACCAATACCCAAGCTAGTTTTGGGTTGCTCCGATATATGTTCAACTGAAGCTCCTATTCATAGTTAATCGATCAATCCAAAATATGTATTGATAGGAGTATATATTTTGGAAATGACAAAAAGTTTTTAGGTGTAAGAAAAGCCATTATTTTATATTTGCTATTTCCAATTTAACTATCTCTGGTTATCTCTTCAACGAACTCCTAATATTCATGGTTAATCTCTTTATTGTGAATAAGACAAAAGTTTTGTGAGGAAATATAAGATTTTTTTTTCAGGCTTACATTTTAAAAAATTGGACAAATTAAGTGTCTCTGATGATTAAAATCTTGACTTAAAAGAATAACGTTGTCCAATATTTCTTCACATTATCATTAGTATCAATATTATCATTTCAAATCAAAATCTTAATCCTCGCCAGTTACATATAAAATGGGTTTTTTTTTAATCTAATTTTATAAAATATAAATTTAAGAAAGAAATTTAAACATGGTTAGGCTGCAAACCCTACTAGTAGTATTAGTATTTGTTCATTACTTACTAGTTAGGTATATAAGTATTTTAGGTGGGTAAAATATTGGGTTTTTTCAACAACTGCACCAACTCTAACTCGTGGGAATAGATCCAAGACCACTCAGGCGAGGGTTACAAAGTGCCACTGGTACTAATGGACAAAGATAACACATATTTTGATATGTAATTAATCTATTTATTTATACATAACTAACATAAAATATGATGTAGCAGGAACTCACTGGGTGTTTGTAACCTGGGGCTGCAATGTGCATTGCTGCCAAGATTTGCCCAGGTTCCCAAATAATCACAAAACTGCCATCGTGAAAATGGAGAGCTCCGGTTATCTCTTGAACCTGAGTCCCTCTACCCTAATCTACCCTAGTAAAGTGATTGATACTTCAAAGAATTTCTATCACGTGGTCTTTGTAAGAAAGATTGGTTTGGATGGTGGTGACTTCAACCATAGTCTCTTGCTGACGTCGGATCTGTAATGTAGTCGTTAGGGCTGCGCGGGATCGGCTAGGTTCAGCCATCTTGGACAAAATGATCCTGTGAGACTTAGCACCACCAAGGACTACGGTAGTACGGTGGGGCCACTGCTGGCTATAGCACATGCCTTGACTTCAGAATCATCCAGTCGTTTGGAATCTGGACTCAAAACTGATCTTGACCCATATGTAGACTGATAGTGATCATGGACATGATCTGTCGGTTAAAAAAATCCACAGTTGGGACGGTCATAGCCGTTGGATCAATAGTCAATGGTCAATCTGGTTGTTTAAATTGTTCAAACAGTATGATTTTAAAGCATCATGTTTAGTAGGAGTGGTTATTCAACAAAATGTTCGTAAACTATTCAGGCTCGGTTCGTCAAAAGCTTAAATATCATTGCTTTATTTAGTAAACAAGTCGAGTTTGAACACCGTTTTCGAACTCGTTTAGTAAACGAGTCGAGTTTGAACACACCCCTGCTCGGTTCGATAAAAGTTCTGTTGGATTATATATACATATTAACCTATTAAAATATTTAAAATATACTTATTTAATTTAAATATTATAATTAAATATATCTATTTTATACTAGTAAAGATTAATAATATATAATTTATTTTATATGATAAGAATATCTTTAATAATTATAATCTTATACTAAAATTTCAGTTAACATCGTGATTTCTTTGCTTTCTTTGCCTAGGATAGTAAAGTGAATTTTTTACTTAATATAAATAGTTATATCCAATAAAACAAACTGCTCGTGAACTGCTCAAGTTTGGTTGGAGTTCGGCTAGTAAAGCTCAAGCTCGTTTATTTAATAAACAAGTCAAGCTTAACATGATTTCCGAGCTCGTTTAATAAATGAACAAGCTTGAACACACCACTACTCGGCTCGGCTCGGCATCACCTCTAATCATGTTCAACCTAATGAAAAATGTGGGCCAAGCGGGTGAGTTGATGGGCTGGTGAGGAATTGCCAATGTTATAACCTTTGTTGGGTCAGGTCAAACACCAATGTGATGGTTGCAATCCGAACACAGCCCAATAATCCAAACTCGGCCTATTGTCACCCATGGAGTTTGTTGAAATTATTACCAGACCTCTTCTTTAGAACCATTAGAGTCATATTGTAATATCATAAAGAAAACTAATTAAATAAAAGTTATATATTATAGCATATGATATAAATTACTAGGGTGGAGGTAGGTTAGTTTGGAATTTGTAGGGTTTTTCCCAAGTCCGACCCTCAAGTAAGAAGACTTTAAAATATTAATCCTGGCCCAGCCCTCCGTCATAGGGAAGAAAAAAAAAACCTTCATTTTGAGCATCCACGTCCCCTCACCTAAGGGCAGTTTGACACCCTAGATCTATTTGCTTCGAGATCGACGGAATATTTTTCTATTAAAGTTATCTCATGAATCAGATATTTCTTCCTCGTCGTGGTAATTATATAAAATTGGCCTTAGATTGTCTCTAGCAAAGCCAGAAAGGGCTTATCTCAGGTTCCATAGAATAGGGGATAAGTGGTGGAGAAGTCAAAATCATGGGGCCCATGATTTTGACTTCTCCACCCATAACAAGACATGTGGTGATAAATGTATGAGAATAAGGGTGAGAGATATCAAGTGGGAGCAGTCAAAATCAAGGGGAGAAAATGGAATGATTTCTCTCCATTTTACGCTAACTGTCACACAATGTATGGAACCCTGAGAGCCCTTTCTTGCATAGACAATCCGATGCTTATAAAATTTAGGATAATAAATGGAAGAAAAAGATTAAAATATAATAATTATTCTTTTATGGAAGTGGAGCCTACCTTGAGGGAGTGGGTCCCACATAATAAACGTTTTCATTTTTTTTTTTCTCCGCACTTTTGAGTGGTTTTTCTTTTAACCAACCAGGCGCAAGTTTTCAAAATCTCAAAATGATGATGACATGTGTTATTTTTTGTAACCCTTCAGAGAATCAGTTGATGACATAACTCTCTACTTAACAAAGGAATTTTATCTTGACTTGTGATAAGTTGAAGGGATCACAATAACAAACTGTTGAAAACTTAGCTTGAGACTTTGGAAAAAATTTCAAAAACTGTGTCAGTGGCTGGCATTCCTTTATTTTTATTTTCTTTTTGTTTAGAACATAGATGCAAATCCGGTTCAAGCTAATAAAAGAGGCAAAGGTAGTATTAGACACATTCCATGTGTAGCTAAGATGGGAAAGTGCACCACCCTCAACCAACTGCCTCCGGGGTTGGGGTGCTGGTCAGGACGACGCCTTAGGAAGTCCAGGTTTTGAGTTCAATTCCCTTTCCCTTATTAGCCACCCTTAAGGATTTATCCCTACTTGTCCTGTGCGTGTAGATGGAGAGGTCTGCTAGTGCCCAGGAGATTAGTTAGGTGCTCTAAGAGGCCCCGAACACCCTCATTGCCAAAAAAATAAAAAAAGGTGCACCTCCCTCACGATCAAGTGTGGCCTAGGATCGAGTCCTAAGTGGGGGAATATATCACCTTGTTGACCTAGCGAGCTGAGTCTACTCACCATCGTCATTAATATTAGACTAATGCTCCATTTGTTTTGATGTAAAATAGAGGGAAGCAAAAGAATTCCACGAAAAATATCATTTTTCGTGTGTATTTTCTATAGGACAATTGACATTTTTCATGAATTTTATTTGTTTTTCCCTATTTTACATCAAATCAAACGGAGCATAAGGATGGTTTCATATCAGGCCCAACCAAGCCAAAATAGAGTCATTCACCTTGCTTTCCAAGATAAATGATTGTCTTGTACCACATCCAAGCATTCCAAATTCAAATTGATAACCAAAGTCTACCACCTGCCATGAAATTGCCAATGACTAGAGAACACCACTTTCAGGCCTTTTATGCTAGCAAAATATCTCAATGGATATCATTACTTCCTTAGGACTTAATCCGCCAGATCAGATTACTATGATCTTTAATAAAAGAACGTGATTAATTACTAATCTCATACATGAACCAATCAATAAAATATGGTCAAAAGAGTTGCCGTTATTGACCATCCAAAAAGCGATCAAATTTGTTGAATGGAAATCATCGTTCTTTAATTGGCTCATGAATTTCGTCGATTTTGATGTAACCCTTATCCACGAGAGGGCCCACCAATTGAACAATGGATCAATGGAAGGTTCAGGGGAAAAAAGAGGTATTTAAGGAAAGGCGTTGATCTCCTTAATTTAAAGAGTCGAGAGCAATTAGTTCATATGGATCTCACTATTAAGTTATAAAAACAGTGTTAACTCCATTGAGAGGAGGTCCCGCCAATTGAATGAAGGATTAATGGAAGGTTCAGGGAAATGGAGGTATTTAAGTAAAGGGATTATTTTCCTTAAATAACAAAATAAGTAATTTGAAGAGTCGAGAGCAATTAATTCATATGAACCCCACTATTAAGTTATCAAAAATAATGTCAATATCATTGAGGCGTGTTATTAGCTCTAGTCTCATCGAAAAATTAACACATGCTAAATCAAGGATAAGTGTAGGATTTTAGTTGAGAGTAAGGCTACATTAGTCATATTATTAAGGTATGTTGAGCAATACATGATTGGTTAGCGTGTGATATTCCATTGGGTCATTTGATGAGACACCAAAACATTGAGAAGGATGAGAGAGAGATAAAAGTTGGAGCCATGGCTTCGACGAAGCGCGCTCCTTGACCTAATTTGCTTCACTCACTCTTTCATCACATTGTTGTTGTTGCTCTCAACGTCAAAGTCTTATTCTAAACATTTGGGGTGGTCAATAATAAAAATAGTTAATTTGAAGATACTAAAAGGGAAGTAATTTAAAACTCTCGATACTACCCACTATCGAGAGCAAATGCCACAGGATCAAAAATCCAAAGGTGCAAACATTTAAGTGGATCGACTATTAAAAGAAAATACAAAAATTGTGGTCGTTTGATTTTCAAACCTGCGGCCTTGCACTTGATAGTAGGTACTAACGAGTGTTTTCAAGCAATTTCCATATTAAAAATCTAAAAGTTGTGGAAAAAGCTTTAAAGGTGCACTTTTGAGATGTTTGTGGGGGACCTGAAAGCGAAAAAAAAATTGTCCCACAATTAGAATTTAGAAATCACGGTCCTATCTTTCATTTTCAACTGGGTCCTCTTGCGATGCGCATGGTGGACTAAGCGCACTTACGTTGAGTTTCCATCTACTATGAGCAAAAATCAGCCCAACTGGATGATCCTAACCGCCCAGCAACAACATGGTAAGAGAGATTTCATCAGACGGTCAGAACTACATGGTAAGATTGATTTCAATCGGACGGTCAACAATCAAGATCTTCCCATCAAACTAGATGTATGTTTATGAGATTCTTCCAACGAAAACCACTAGTTATGGAGTACATTGATATGCAGCGGCAGAGCCCGGATTCTCTTGAAGGGGGGCTGACAATGGGGGTTTCGGGGCGTAGCCCCCAAAAAAAAACAATTGAGGGTTAAGTTCGCGGGCCATCACGTTTATTTGTGTCCGTTTGTAAGGAATATTTTTTTTTCCAGAAGTTTATAAGGGCTAGAGCCCCATACCCCAGCTCTGCCCGTGTCCCAAGCTACACCCCTAATGGAAGTATATGAATTTTGTTTGAAAATTTCAGGGGGCTGAAGCCCCCTCTGCCCCCCCAGGTGGCTCCGCCCCTGTTGATATGGATATGCACCGTTTGGTATGATATAACGACTAGGTACTGTTCAAGTAGGGGTGTTCATGGGCCGGTCCGGGCCCATTGTTTGTATAACATTATCATGGATTGTCTTTACTAAGGCAAGCATAGCTTGATTTTCCAAAATTTTGAAATTACCCTTATATAAAACAAAACTTTGATTTAATGTTTTACTTTAATTCTCAAAAAACCCCTATCTCATCTATCTATTTAAAGAATAGAATCACAGCCAGTTGCGATTGAACTCGGAGAGAGTTCAATCGCACCTGTGGGTTAACACGTGTCCCTTTTAACTCATATTAATTGTAGTTAACTCCTTCCCCTCACTCTCACGTGCATCACAGGTGCCACCCGCTAATTAATATAAAGCACAAAAGACTTTTCTGTGTGCAATTTAGCATCATGCCTTATATAATCCACGTTCTTGTTAGTAAAGGCCAGTGGTTTGAAATTGGGAGCACCTCATAATCCATGGGCTGCTATTAAAGTTATGAGTTGCTCGCGAGGCAAGTGCTCAACCCTCCACGGGCGATCTCCATACTAAAAGCCCATTAAGACATTGAGCCAAGCTGCCACGTTCAGTCCTACCCATAGAAATATTAGCCCAATCCACCCTGAACTTAGGCCGGGCCTAGGGCAGGCTCGGGCCATAGACCCGGCCTGATACATAGCCCTAGTACTATACTAATACATAGGGCTGTCAATGGGCCGGGCTTGGTTAGGCCTAAAAGGTTTGAATGATCGTGGTTCAATGAATGTCGATGATCATATCAAGGTACCCAAGGGGGTAAGAAATATCAAGGAAGGTAGGAAAGAATGATCAACAAAAAAGACAGTACTCTCTTAGTCTTATAACCCATTACGATACAATACTTCGTTAGAATGAACTTCATTGAGGGGCTTTTCTTTTGAGACCGTGCGTAACAGCCCGGAAAAGTGCATGGGTTTCAAAAAAAAATTGAATCCATGATGTTATGTGCAGTCTCTGCCCTGGACGGTCTCGGTAGCAGAGTCCTAATTAATATCCCTTCTCAAACTCAGGTTCCACGTTACCTTGCCATTCCTTTGAAGCAATCAAGAGCATCAATTTCCAAAGCTACCAAAGCTAGGGGTGATGAGCTCGAGACGAGCTTGAACCAGCATATATATGTCACGAGCCGAGGTTAAGCAGCACCCGGCTCGACTCAAGTCGGCTCGTTTACACCCCTAGTACATAAAAACCCCATAGGTAATATCTCCTTAAGATCCCAAGCATTGTTTTTACCTTGTTTACCAAGTATGATATTCCTCCACAAACTCTATATCTACTCTCTTAATCTCTATAGGGAAATAGTTAACGTACCCATGAAATCTATATTGAAACCTATGAGGTCTAGCCACCCCCTCTTACATACTCACCACAGTTGGTGAGTATGTAAGAGAGGGTGGCTAGACCTCATAGGTTTCAAAATAGATACGCCTATCACTGCTCATCTCTATAATAACTTGGACTTTGCGACTGAGACTTCTTAGGGACGAGACCGTGCTCCCGAGCACGGGATTTCAAGTGGTGAACCAAGATGCCCATCTTGTTTAGGTTTATATACATACCTCTTAGCATTCAACCAAATGATACTTTTGTGAGTCCCGCTTACCACTCCACAGAAAATCTATTTGAAGCTTCCCTACTGGAAGACGGGATGGTCGTGAAAGCAATAAATAGTTGGCATGATCGATGATACAATCCTTATAAGAGTAAGTTAATTTACCCAAATTGGAGAGGATATGATATTTCCAAGTTGCTAATCTCTTACCAACTCTTTTATTCCCCGAACAGTTTTAGACCAGAAGGTTGCCCTTAGAGGCATACCCAAGTAAGTAGCGGTTTTAGATAGGAAGGATGGCCGTAGAGGCATACCCAAGTAAGAAGATGAAAAGTGGCCCACTCTGCCCAAGTAAGAATAGCAAGCTCCATCAAGTTAACCACTTCCCCAACTCTACAAATTTCACTTTTAGCTAGCTTGATCCTTAAACCAAACAACTATTCTCTCGAGTAACAGTGTAGCGGTTTCTATTCATAACCATGTTTAGCCGGCTTAAGTTCGGTGCTCGGGTCTCTAACTCACTAACAATCGCTAACTGAGATTGCGGCCTAATCAATAGCATTTTAAAATGTAAGTAGATACATGACCCACATTAATTATGGACATACATCATAAAATCAAGAGTGTAGCTTTAGTGAGCTAGAAGATAATCCCAACAAGAAGTGATGAGTACTTGAAAAAGTGCATTCTAGGGGTTATTTGGATAAACTTCTTTGAGGGAAAAAAGCTTCTTCAAGAATTTCCTCAAAGGAAATAATTCTTGAAGAAATCTGCAGAAAATCAATCCAGAACCAAAAATGTGTTTGAGTTGCACTTGAGAGAAGCTACTCTTACAATTCCAGAAGTAACAATTGTTGTTTGGGTTGTACTTGTGAAAAGATACTTCCATATGTTTATCTTCAAGTAAGAGTATCCAATGAATATTTTGAGAGGGTCGTGTGGTTGCAGTAGCTTGCAGCTTGTGCTACAAGGGTGTGTGTGCGTGATAGTGTGCTAGTGTGTTCTGTTTACCTCTAATAAAAAAAATGAATATTAGAAGGCAAACAAGTGAAGGATAGAGGAGTATTAAATATTAATGACCAAACTTTTGATGAATTGCTCCATAACATATATCCACAAACATTGAAGTTGTAAAAACATACTTCTCAAGAAATATAAAAATTTAAGTCTCACGGAATATCATATGAGAGATTATGGTTTAGAAATGATCATTCATATACATCATTACATGATTATATAAGTCTATCTCTAAATTGTCCAATCATCTGTTCCTCTTGTGGGTTGACAAAGTGTATCAGATTAGGTTCATCATCTTCCTCTGAACCAGATGCATCCTCATTGACCCACTCATCATTTTTGTACACAATAAAAGCTCATCATTTATGGCTTGCAACATGATAAAATTATGGACTGTGATTGCAGTAACAACTACCACTGGGTTTCTAATTTTTAAGGTGTCATTTGCTTCAAGATTGGGAAGTGAGCCTTTAACACGTCGAAACAATATTCAATTACATTCCTGAGTGATGAATGAGCGTAGACTTTTTTTATTGTTCTTCCCCCACTACCTCATCGAAAATCTTAGAGATGATAACAAATGTTACAATAGGGTGCAAGAAACCTAGGCATGTTAGGGTAGTTGGCATCAACGACGTAGTACTTACCCATTTACAAATTAATTTTGTTTTCCTAGAAACAAGTTATTGTTTATACCAACTATCCAAAATGTAAAATTGTATTTATGTATTGGCTAATTCCAAGATCAAAACCTAGTCTAATGTGTTTAGTGTCCTTGAAACACTTGGTCAAGTCATGTGAAGACGAAGCATGAAGATTCCATCTCCAAGCTTTACTCATTATCTTAGGACGGTAAGTGACCTAAATACCATTTAAACCTAGGTGGAATTGTCGTATAAAAACTTCTAAAGACCCTTGGTGACTAGCTATAAGGTGTTGAAAGACATTTGGAAAGTTCCTAAAGGGATTGGGCTTGTTTTTAGCAAACCGGTCGACTGGATGTCCAAACCGTTCAACCGATGTTGGATTTTTCATTAGTAAAAGATTCCAATAGTCAACTTTGCAAAACCACTCAACCTCTGTCGGATTTTTCTTATAAAACCCAATTCCCGTAGCTTACCAAGCTAAACCGGTCGAACGGTTTGCGTATTTTTTAAAAGATTCAGTTTCCAAAAACTCTTTTGCCTAGACTATAAAACCTATTATACCCTAATACGAACTAAGGGTTTTTAGAGAATAGATTTGAGGCTATTAAAGCTTGCTTAGGGTTTCTCATTCATGCTTGAATAATACCCATTGTTCCTACACTATAGTTCTCTCTCGAGTTGCAAATTTCATAATTGTCGATCCTTTACTTGCACTAGTTGATCCTATGATATGAGATCCCACTAAAGTTTATTATATTAAACTCATTCAGAACTCCTTGACACTTGAGAATGTTTGGTTGGCGTGGAGCAAAAGCCGTTGCAACGGAGATTGGTCTTGTGAGATCGTGGTCGAAGAAGCTGTAAGGAATCAAAGCAACCTTGGCATGGAGATCGAATTGCGATTCGTGGTTATCAAGACGAAGAAACTGTTGTCGTGGAGATACCATGTTCGGTTGCGTCCTATTGGGTAAAATTTTCTAAGTCTTGTCTTTGTCGGTCGATATGCTTATAGTGGATTCAAAACTGGACGAGGTCTCGTGGTTTTTCCCGAAAGGATTTCCATGTAAATAATTTCATGTGTTCAGGTGTGATTGTTTATTTATTTCTACTATGAAAAAATTGTTAAATTAAAATTGAAAGAAATAGTTAGACAGACCTATTCACCCCCCTCTAGGTCTTAGGATTTATTGATCGATGATATTTCAATTGGTATTAGAGCGGGTTCATCGATAAGGTCAATCCCTTAAGTTTGATCTTGCATGATCCTTAAACAATGAGTTCTCTTAAAGAGGGAGGATCCTTATCTCGTCCTCCACTATTTTATGGGAATAATTATGCATACTAGAAAGTTTGAATGAGAGTCTTTTTCAAATTGATTGACGAGGGAGTGTGGACCTCCGTAGAAACTTGTTGGACTTCACTGGTAAAAACAGTTCAAGAGCAGATTGGTATCAAGTACTCCAATGAGTGGACTATGGATGAGATTGAAACTTGTGGATGGAGTGCTAAATCTCTCAATGCTATCTTCACTGTTGTAATGCCCGAAGAATTTCGGCGAATCTCTACTTGTAAAACAGCTAAGGAAGCATGGGGCACTCTTCAGATTAGCCATGAAGGGACTACTACTGTCAAAATCTCAAAACTTCAAATACTCGCCACAAATTTTGAAATTTTGAATGGAGTACGATGATAATTTTGATGAATTATATGCTAAACTTGGCAATATTGTCAACTCTAGCTTTAATTTGGGTGAGAAAATCTCAGAGTCCAAAATTTTGAGGGAAGTCCTTAGATCTCTACCTGAGAGATTTTAACCTAAGGTCACTTCCATTGAGGAGAACAAAATCATTGATGCTATCGAGATTGAAGAATTGGTTGGATCCCTCCAAACCTACAAACTCAACCTTCGTCCCATCCAAGAAGAACAAATCTTTAGCCTTGAAATCTATCAAGGAATCTTTGAAAGAGGATGACACTAGTTTGGAGTTGTGGGAAGAAGAATTGGCTTACTTTGTGAAAAAATTTAGGAAATTCCATAAAACAAATGAAGGGTTCCATCCTAACAAGGAGGAAAACCTTTTGAGAAGCCAAAGTCAAAACCTTGGGAAAACCAGAAAACTTCCAAAGGTGGAGATAAGAACTGCCAGAATGTTTAATGTTATGAATGTCATGGCTATGGTCATATCTCACCAAATTTCCTTACCAAGAAGAAGAGCAAGGGTAAGGTTGTAACAGCAAATTTCGACCGCCTCACTTGGGTGTGAGGCAATTGAACTTCACTGTTCAAATAACCTCCATTAATGGAGTTTATTATTTTATGTGGAGGGAACTCCATTTCCGACATTGGTAAATTCATGCCGCTAATTATACCCTCTTGAAGAGGGAAACCTCTGATTAAGAAGAAGAGAGAAAGAGAGATAATCGTAGTAATTTTCATTGAATAATGGGGTGCCCAATACCCCATTTGGGCTGTTACAGGTGCCTCCAAAGGAGGTCTTTCAAAGTAAAAGAGAAAGAGAGGGAAGAGAGAAGGAGGGTAGGCATTTGGCCTACCTTGCTACTTCTATAACTGGGATTATTCCTTGGCTTCAAGAATTCTCCTTGGGGATTCTTCTCTCTTAGATTTCCTCTTGCTGGATTTCGAGGTCCTCCTGCTGAAAACTAACTCTCACTTTTATATCGTGAGAGTTAATGGAGGGGGAATGGTTTCACAACCCCCTCCTCTAATTGTCTTCTTCTTTGTGAAGAGGACATCTGTCCTCTTCGTGGGAGAGTGGGGACTATCCCTCACCCTCTTATTATGGATCGTGGGTGGGGAAAGATAGTAATGGGTATTATACCCACTACTGGACTGCCAGATGGCAGTGCAAGATGGCCTTTGGCCATTTTTATTCAAGACAGCACTTTGCTGCCATGGTGGAGTCTATTAAAGACCCCTTTTAATTTCGGGCAACAAGGGGATAGCTTGCTGCCAAGGTGAGGTCTATTAAAGACCCCTTTTAATTTTGGGCAAGAGGACTCCTTACTGTCGTGGTGGGGTCTATTATAGACCCTTTTGGTTTAGTTTCAATTTTGGGTAGCAAGATGACTCTTTGCTGCGAAGGTGGGGTCTATTAAAAACCTTTTTAATTTAGGGCAGCAATGGGACACCTTGCTGCCATGGTGGAGTTTATTAAAGACCCCTTTTGATTTGATTTCAATTTGGGGTAGCAAGGGGGCTCCTTGCTATCATGGTAGGGTCTATTAAATACCCCTTTTGATTTAATTTCAATTAGGGGCAACAAGGGGACTCCTTGCTACCATGGCAGGGTCTATTACAGATCCTTTTGGTTTAGTTTCACTTTTGGGCAATAAGGGGACTCCTCACTTCCAAGGTGGGGTCTATTAAAGACCCTTTTTAATTTGGGACAGAAAGGGGACACCTTGCTGCCATGGTGGGGTCTGTTAAAGACCCCTTTTGACTTAATTTCATTTTGGGATAGCAAGGGGGCTCCTTACTACCATGGTGGGATCTATTAAAGACCTCTTTTATTTGATTTTGATTTGGGGCAACAAGGGAGCTCCTTGCTGCCATGGTGGAGTTTATTAAAGACCCCTTTTGATTTGATTTCAATTTGGGGTAGCAAGGGGGCTTCTTGCTATCATGGTGGGGTCTGTTAAATACCCCTTTTGATTTAATTTCAATTAGGGGCAACAAGGAGACTCCTTGCTATCATGGTGGGGTCTATTACAGACCCTTTTGGTTTAGTTTCAATTTTGGGCAGCAAAGGCACTCCTTGCTGCCAATGTGGGGTCTATTAAAGACCCCTTTTAATTTTAGGCAGCAAGGGGACACCTTGCTGCCATGGTGAGGTCTGTTAAAGACCCCTTTTGACTTAATTTCGTTTTGGGGCAACAAGGGGGCTCCTTGCTATCATGGTGGGGTCTATGAAAGACTCCTTTCATTTTATTTTGATTTGGGGCATCAAAGGAGCTCCTTACTGCCAAGGTTGGGGTCTGTTAAAGACCCCATTTGATTTTGTTTCAATTTTGGGCAGCAAGAGGACTCCTCGCTATCAAGGTGGGGTTTGTTAAAGACCATTTTGATTTAATTTCAATTTAGGGTAGCAAGAGGGCTCCTTGGTGCCATGGTGGGGTCTATTACAAACCATTTTGGCTTAGTTTTGATTTTGGGCAGCAAGGGGACTTCTTCCTGCCAAGGTGGGGTCTATTAAAGACCCCTTTTAATTTGGGGCAGCAAGGGAACACCTTGCTACAATGGTGGGGTCTATTAAAGACCCCTTTTAATTTGAGGCAGCAAGGGGACACCTTGCCACCATGGTGGGGTCTGTTAAAGACTCCTTTTCACTTAATTTCATTTTGGGACAGCAAGGGGGCTCCTTGCTCCCATGGTGGGGTCTATTAAAGACCCCTTTCATTTGATTTTGATTTGGGGCAGCAAGGGAGCTCCTTGCTGCCAAGGTGGAGTCTGTTAAAGACTCCATTTGTTTTATTTTAATTTGGGGCAGCAAGGTCCTCTTGCTGTCCTTCGATTGGTCTTAATCCAAGGCGGTAAGGATCCACACGTACATTTGCACATGTGGGGTAATCACGACCCTTCTCGGGGTTGTGATCTGGTGCAAATAGTGCACACCACTGTTTGCGTGGGGTGTGAAATAAGTGGTGAGATTTCACCACTTACACTGCCCCTTAGGATCTGGATGGCTGAGGTTACTCAACCGTTCAGATCCTGCCAAGTGGCTGGGAATGCCAAGAGGCTTTAGTCCATCTTTTGATGCTTGGGACACTCATGAGTGTCCCATCCTCATTAAATGCAGAGAACTACGGTGGCAATTCTCTGATCAACACCGTTTATTTTAAAATGAACGATGGATTCTTAGCTTAGAGTCTCCCTTTAAAAGGAGGGCTCAGAGTTTTTAGAAGGCATCTTGCCTTCTAAAACTCAGGGAGAACTCAAAGGGTTTGAACTCTCCAGAGAACCTGCCACTGCAAGTTCTCCTTCTCTTTTCATTTTCCGAAGGTGGGTTTTCCCCCCTTTTATCCTTCTTCTTTTCATTTTCTTTTGAAGGTGGTTCTCCTTGGATGGAGAAGGATCCCTCCTATTCAGGGGATTCTGGAAATAGGTTTTCTAAGGAGGAAACCTTGGATTCTTTTTATTTATTATTATTATTATTTTATTTTATTTTTGTACTTGATTATGAATAGGTTCAGATCATCAGAACCCTCTTTGGGTTCTGATAAAGAGGGTTCTCTACGTTAGCAGTGAACCCTAAGCTCACAGCTTCATTGCTGTGAGCACTCAATATTCGCAGCAATTCCTTTTTTTAATTTACCCGATTATGAGTGGGTTTGGATCATCAGAACCCTCTTCGGATTCTGATAAAGAGGGTTCTCTACGTTAACAGCGAACCCTAAGCTCACAGCTTCATTGCCACGAGCGTTTAATATTCGCAGCAAGCCTTTTACTGCGAATCTTAAGCAAAATCCATGACTTTTATTGCCATGGGTTTGCTTAGGGTTCGCGGTATTTTGCTGCGAACATTTAATGCCTACAATACTTAGCTGTGAGCCTTTTGCTGCGAGTACTTCAACTTTGAGCATTTACAGGCCAATTTTAGTGCCTAAGACATTTTGCTACGAGCGCTTGAGGCTCGCAGTAATTCGTTGAGAACACTCTGACGTTCACAACACTTTGCTTTGGACACTTGATGTTCTCAGTATTCTGCTATGAACATTGAGTACCTGCAAATTTACTGCGGCTACTTTGCCTTCAGGCATTTACTGCCAATTTGATGCCTAAGGCACTTTGTTGTGGGCACTTGGAGCTCATTGCAATTTTTTGAGAACACTTGGTATTCTTACTCCTTTGCTGTGAACACTTTGATGTTCACAGCATTTTTCCATGAACACATAGTGTTCTTAGCATTTTACTGTGAACATTTAGTGTTCATAGCATTTTGCTGCGAACATTGAGTACCTACAAATTTACTGTGGGTACTTTACTTTCAAGCATTTATTGTCAATTTAAGGCCTAAGGCACTTTGCTGTGAGCACTTGGAGCTCGTAGCAATTTGCTGAGAACACTTGGTTTTCTTACTCCTTTGCTATGAACACTTTGATGTTCACAGTACTTCAATGCTCACAGTATTTTTCCATGAACATTTAGTGTTCTCAACATTTTATTGTGAACATTTAGTGTTCATAGCATTTTGCTGCGAACATTGAGTACCTGCAAATTTACTGGAGGTACTTTACATTTATTGCCAATTTAAGGCCTAAGGCATTTTGCTATGAGCACTTGGAGCTCGTAGCAATTTGCTGAGAACACTTGGTTTTCTTACTCCTTTGCTGTGAATGCTTTGATGTTCACAACACTTTGTTGTAAACACTTTGATGTTCACAGTATTTTGTTGTGAACACTTAGTATTCTCAGTATTTTACTGTGAACATTTAGTGTTCATAGCATTTTGCTACGAACATTGTGTACCTACAAATTTATTGCGGGTACTTTACTTTCAGGCATTTATTGCTAATTTATGCCTAAGGCACTTTGTTGTGAGCATTTGAAGCTCGCAGCAATTTGCTAAGAACACTTGGTGTTCTTAATTCTTTGTTGTAAACACTTAGTGTTCTCAGCATCTTACTGTTTTCAATATTGGATTGGAATATTTCTGTTGGCTAACATTTTCTGTATATTTTTTTTTTGACAGCTAGAGAGATGGCACTCTACATCCGCAACGAGTGTCTCCGCGAAGCTAGTAGGATTTCTTTGAAACACCACTTAGAAGTCTTTGGAGATATGGGCATTGGCGAAGTCAAGGAGAAGATTGCGAAGGATCCCAAGGAGATGACACCCGATGATTACCTTGTCTTGGGGAATGTAATCCCAGAATGGGGCATCATTAGAGGATCGGGGTTTGGCAATACCTTGGACCCAAGAGGGGTAGAAATTTGGATGACACGCCTGCAGACTTGGTTTGACCTTCCTCTTGTTCGAGCTCAGGAATGTCGTTGGTGAATGGACGTAAAATTGAGAAGTTGTTCCACCGTGAACAGTAGATATTTATGGCCATCGTGGGTGCATGATGTGTATGTTCATTTTGAGCCTGAGTTAAGAAGTTTGGGTATCCACGGTGCAGTTGGATTGGCGAAATATGATTATTGCAAGGACATGAGCTTTCTCCGAACTTTGATAAATCATTGGTGTTTTGAGACCAATACCTTTTTTACGACTTGGGGTGAAGTTGCCATTTCTCTCTACGCATTGAACCGAGTTTCTGGGTTTTTCTATGATGAATTCAACTTGTTCAATGACGTCTTGTATTGTCTAGATACTGTTCCTAATTGCACTAGAGAGTTGTTTCAAGTTTACAACTCAATTATAAAGGGACGAGCCGGCAATGAGAGATCCAAAGCTGGAAAAGCTGCTTCTGAAAAGGATGTCATGAAGAAGGTTTCTTTCTCGGCATAGTTGAAATATTTTTATACTAGGGGGCCATTCGAGTTTTCAAGAAGTAAATCTCCTGCTCTTTCAGACGAACGGATCAAGGCCTCTGAAATCCCTACTACTACCGGAGTATCTCGGGAAGGCTACTTGGCTGCTTTTATTTCTTGCTGGTTGTGCGCCTTTGTTCTTCCTTGTAACAGGGCTGAGGCAATACGTCCTGAGACCTTTGTGGTTGCTGGTCGGATGGCCACCGGTAAGAGGCACTGTCTAGCTGCAATTTTGGCCAGTCTTTATCAGGCGTTGGGCGACATTACTTGGAGAAGGTTCCTCGGGTCTATTTTGGTTCAAACGTCGTTTCAATACCTCTTTCGGTGGGCGTATATGTATTTTCCGAAGACCTACTCTCCCAGAAAACTTAGAGATTCTGATAAATTCATGTCATGCTTAATACAAATAGAGGACCAAGTCCCTGCTAAATTTGACAAAAAAGATCATTCACATGGGATGTTTATATACCCAGGAGAATTACATCCTCGTCCTTTTAGGGGTCCACTTGAGCCTAGTGTGAATTGCATTCTTAAAGGCAACCCAACTCGCGGCGGAGGGGAATTAAGTTATCTAGATTTTCTTTCTCTCGTCTCTCTCTGATGAGGCTACATAATGTGGAGGCTCGGGAGGGAATGTTTTGTTGAAACCTATTACCTGAATAGGTTTGCATGAAAATTCGGGTATGAACAAGTCGTACCTCCGAATGCCAGAGAAATAGTCCGCACAATAGCTGAACTGTCCTTCGTAAAGAGACAATGGTTGTATTTGATTCACGTCTATACGGGTTGTACCTTCCGTATACATCATTTTGGAGTCGAAGATAAGGTCACCCAGCTTTACACGGGGTAGTGGAAGGACAGCACCTTCACTTATTTGAAGCGGGGTGCGCCAGATATTTTGTTAGCACCTCCTGGAGCTTGGACTGTTGACGGTCCTCTCTCTGCCCCGATATCGCCATTGGGTTCGACAAGTCAACGAGGGACGGCGAAGTGGAAGAGACACACTACTGCTAAACTTCCTACCAGCAGGACTTCCAAAAAGGAAAAAATTGTTGAGCCAATAGATTCACTCATTGATATTTGTTCAGCGGATGAAGAGTACAATGAATGAATTCATAACATGGCTGACTTGCTGGGGGGAAATAGGCTGCATAGTTTTTGCTGACACGGTTGCCTCTCTGGAACTGAATTAGGATACCTTATTGGCGAAGCCGATTGCAAGAGCGACAATAGCGATTCCTTCTAAGGCGATCAACGAAGATGGCAAAGAGGACAGGGAGTCGTCAGAGTCTTTATGTGATTACAACCCAGTGACTGATGAGGGCCCTAAAGTCAGTACTGTTGGTGACGAGAGCCAGAATATCCCTGCTGATCTTCGGGATAGTGTTTTTACTGAAATGACTATCTGAAGAAGCATTTTAGAAATTTCTGAGGAGATCAGAAAAATCTGTTGTCCCGGAGATCAATCCTCAACCTGATTCTCGTCAATAGGCGGAAGATCTGGCTAGAGTGATCTATTTGTCATGAATGGAGAAGTCACTTCCCGATAAAGATTTTTACGTCGAGGGTTCGTCAAGAACCAAAGAAGACTCGCCTCCATCTGGTGTAGCTGGTGGTGTTGATCCCTCCTTTTTAGTGAGCGGAACAGATGCATAAGAAGGAGTGGCGGCCCCGACAATCCCAGACATCGGGGAGGATGCTAAGATGGCGGGTGCTTCTCTTTTGAATGGAATAGGGGAGGTATTTGAGGAAGTTCCAGTTCCAATAGTCTCGACTGCCGAAGATGAGATTGCAGTTCCCCCTATTGCTGAGAGTGTCGAACTGCATAACGAAGCTTCGGTCCCGATGACTTCGGCAGTTCAGGGAAACATCGGCGGGGTGGAAAATACATTTGCTTTCAAAGAGACTGAAATTCAGAAATCAACTGGTGGAGAGCCTGAGGACACTATTCTTATTTCAGGAGCGCCTTTGTCACAATCAGATCCTATTGTTGACATTATGGACATCTCTTCGGATGTTGAAGTCACCAAAGATGCTATAGGGGAGGTTCATCAGCTCGGGGAAGTTCTTGGGTTATCCAGCTTGGGATCTGATCATCAATTTCCATCTCTTTCTTTATCGATAGTCCCACTATCAAGGGTTCCGATTGAAGATCGATTGTCTCTTGACGAGGAACTGACTGCCCTTACTTCTCAACTTGCCACATACTGAAGTAAGTAAACATTTTTTTTAAAGAAACCCTCCCCTTTTTTTGCAGAATTCTTCGGTGAGATCGAAAGGGTAAGACCTTTCATTTTTTATAGGCCGGATCGGGGATCGTTGCCTCAAGTTTCTGAGTCTGTAATAGCAATGTACTGAGAGGGTGCTCTTCGTTTTTTGGACATTCTTCGTCAAACTTTAGTTTCTCGGGGACCAAGAGATGTTGACCAAATAAAGTCTGATGCTTCTAGCGTCTTTTCTGTTTTAGACGCGATGTCCTTTGATTATTTGCCAGTTCAACGGCAAATCGAAGCTTTGATTGATGACGCCACCCGCTCCTATGGATATGACATAGCCACAAAAATTGATGATTTCAATGGGAGAACAACTTCTTGTTCCGAGAGGTTGACACAGCGAGTGATTCAGCTCTTCGAGGACTTAGATCGTCACCGTAATAATATTAAATGTGCACAAGTTGCTCTTGATGTGGCCAAAGAAGAGGCCACGGATTACCGGAAGAAGCTGGAACTAGCTCTGAACAAGATCAAGGTGGTGGAGGCAGCTTTGGAGGCCGGTGAATCCAGCCTACAGGCGTGCTCTTCTGAGCTTGCTGAAGCTCGTCAAGGGGTGGAAAGGTCTGGCTTGCTGGTCTTTCAAATATCTGAAGAGTGTCACTGATTAATGGAGGCTCGGGATACAACCCTCAAAAGATTCATCAAACGATAAGACCACTTCAGGCAGCTAACTGGGTGACTTTGTATACATCCTCACTTGATTTTCTTTTTTTGTTAGGTGAGTTCTCCAAGCGATATGGAGTTCCTCTTTTGCTATTTCGTAATAAAATGGTCGTTCTTTCTAATTGTGCCTCTTATCATTCATTCATTTTTTTTAAGTGACCGAACCTAAGATATATTCCTTAGGTTGCCTATGTACCCATGATAGGATCAGGCCGAGCATAGTTCAGGAGATAGTTTCCGTTCATATCTAGGAAGATTTGAATTTATGGTTTAGACAATTTCCGTTCATGTCTAGGAAGGTTTGAATTTATGGTTTAGACAGTTTCCGTTCATGTCTAGGAAGGTTTAAATTTTGATTTAGACAATTTTCGTTCATGTCTAGGAAGGTTTGAATTTTGATTTAGACAGTTTCCGTTCATGTCTAGGAAGGTTTAATCAATCTCCTTGGTAAATGGTGGGATTGATGAATTTAGTAAGGAGTTTAAACAACTTATACCCTTCGGGGAGATGTATTTGTTTGGGGAGTGTGACCAAACCTAAGGTGGTTTTCTTTGGTTGCCTACGTACCCTGGACGGGATCAAGTCAAACGTAGTTTAGATGGGTGAACACTTTAGACTCATATTCAGGAGCTTTTGAATCATTTTAGCTCGTATTCAGGAGCTTGTCAATGGTGCTCTAACTTTTACCTAGATTACGAACCTTCTCCTTCGGCCGTGGGGACGTGTTGGTGGCAAATATCCGATTGGAATCACCGACTACAAGCCACCAACCTTCTTCTTCGGTCGTGGGGCCATGATGATGGCAAATACCCGGTTGGTGTCACCGACTACAAGCCACCAACCTTCTCCTTTGGTCGTGGGGTCGTATTGTTGGTGACTATTCGATCAGTGTCACCAACTACAAGCCAACAACCTTCTTCTTCAGCCTTGGGGCTGTGATGATGGCAAATACCGGGTTGGTGTCACGAACTACAAGCCACCAACCTTCTTCTTCGATCGTGGGGCCGTGTTGATGATAAATACCCGATTGGTGTCACTGACTACAAGCCACCAACCTTCTTCTTTGGCCGTGGGGCCGTGTTGATGGTAAATACCCGGTTGGTGTCACCGACTACAAGCCATGAACCTTCTCCTTCGGTCGTGGGGCCGTGTTGGTGGTAAATATCCAATTTGAATCACCGACTACAAGCCACCAACATTCTTCTTCGGCCATGGGGCCGTGATGATGGAAAATACCCGGTTGGTGTCATCGACTACAAGCCACCAACCTTCTCTTTTGACCGTGGGGCCATGTTGGTGGTAAATATCCGGTTTGAATCGCCGACTACAAGCCACAACCTTCTTCTTCAACCGTGGGGCCATGATGATGTTAAAATCGGTTGGTGTCAACGACTACAAGCTACCAACCTTCTCCTTTGGCCATGGGGTCGTATTGATGGTAACTATTCGGTCGGTGTCACTGACTACAAGTCACCAACCTTCTTCTTCGGCCATGGGGCCATGTTGGTGGTAAATATCCGGTTGCAATCACTGACTACAACCCACCAACCTTCTTCTTCGGTCGTAGGGCCGTGTTGGTGGTAAATACCCGGTTAGAATCGCCGACTACAAGCCACCAACCTTCTTCTTTGGCCATGGGGCCGCGAAAATTTCTTTCATTGAGGGTAGTGCTTCTTTTGGAGGGATGACTGGGCCTAAAGTGGTATTCTTAGGCTGTCTACGTACCCATGGTGGGATCAAGTCGGCGTAGTTCAGAAGGGTGAACACTTTAGACTCATATTTAGGAGCATTTGAACCTTTTTAGCTCGTATTCAGGAGCCTTTCAAAGGTACTCTAACTTTACCTAAGCCAGGGCAACTCCTGGGCTGTCGTACCCAGCAGTTGAGAAGGAGTTCCGTGTTCTTTTCAGATTGTTGGAAAGTCAGTCTTTGGTTTTTAAGAGCCAGCCGGGTTCAGGGGGCTGAACCAGGGGGGTGAACAAACGAATGACGAAGAAGTTAGGAGGTCGTCCAATGGGGTAATTATGACAAGGGAGTAGGGCTAGGTCTAGGGCCCAGCCAGCCGAGCTTGAAGGGAGGTCAGTTGGTAAGTATGTCGTTACGCCTAGTGTATGGAATATTCGGGGTTGGGATCTAAGGACAAGCGTTGTGCAGTGAAAAACTTGGTTCTTCAAAACAGGCCGGCTATCATTTGTTTGCAGGAAACAAAAATTGCTATCATGTCGGACAAAATCGTAGAAGAGTGTTGGGGTCTCGGGGCCCATGGGGCAGTGGTTCCCTCTTTAGGGAAGGCAGGGGGTATCCTTATTGTGTGGGACAGGGCGGTGGTGGAAGTCATCGAGGAGGAACAAGGGGCCTTCTCATTATCTCTCCCCTGCCAGTTCATTAAAACTGATTTCCGTTGGGTGTTCTCCGGGGTGTATGGTCTAGTGAGTCCGAATGAGTATAAGGACTTTTGGTTGGAGTTGGATAATGTCAGTGCTAGATGGGATGCTCCACGGTGCATCGGAGGGGACTTCAATTATGTCAAATTTGCTCATGAAAAATCTAGCAGGGGTTTGATCAATCAGAATATGAGACGATTTGGGCATTTTATCTCTAGACAGTGATTGAGTTCCCTCTAAAAGGGGCCACATTCACTTGGTCTAACTTCGAGTTTCCCCTTTCTCTCAGTAAGATCGACCGTTTCTTCGCTTGTCTAGTTTGGGAGGCTCGATTTCCTGAGGCCTCAGTCCTAGCTCTCCCTAGGCCGACCTCGGACCATATTCCCCTATTGCTTGATCTAGAATGTAAATATGGTGGGACAAAGCCTTTCAAATTTGAGAATATGTGGTTCCAACATCCTGATTTTTTGGCAGTTGTGAAAGAGGTTTGGGCGAATTCTTTCTTCTAGGGATCTACGAGTACTATTTTTGGGCTTAAATTAAAGGCGATTAAGAACAAACTCAAGGTGTGGAACAAAGAGGTGTTTGGGTGTGTTCATGAGAGGAAAAAATACCTTTTGGGTAGCATTGAAGCCTTGGACTCGAAAGAGGAGAGTTCCTCTCTTTCCTTGAGTGAGTCTAAAGAGAGAGACTCTTTGAAAACAGAATATCAGTGTCTGCTCAAGTGTGAAGAAATCAACTGGAAACAGAAATCTAGGGTTAGATGGTTAAAGGAGGGGGATAGTAACACGAGCTATTTCCACAAAATGGCCAACATACACCGCTAAGTCAATAGAATTACTAGTCTGCAGATTGGGGATACTAGGTGGGATAAAGAAGAGGATTTGGGAGGCAGGCCCAGCAATTGATTTTTATGCTCAATTGTATACAGAAGATCAATCTTATAGACCGGTGTTGGATGGATTGCCTTTCGAGAGCATCGATGAGGAGATGAGTAGTACCCTTGAAAGACCGTTTTCGGAAGTGGAAATTTTATCGGTTCTCTCAGCCATGGCAGGATATAAAGCCTCTGGGTCTAATGGTTTTACCATAAAATTCTTTAAGAAGTGTTGGTCCATTTCAGACTAATGCTTTCGATAGGGTTCTTAATTGTTCTTTCATTGCTCTCATCCCGAAGGTGCCGAGGGCTCTAGACATTAGCGACTTTAGACCTATCAGCCTGATTGGAAGCGTGTACAAGATTCTAGCTAAAGTGCTGACAGCTAGACTTAGCAGGGTCATTGGCCATGTGATCTCCCCGGAGCAAGGTGCCTTTGTTAGCGGGCGTCAAATCTTGGATGGGATCTTAATTGCTAATGAAGTGGTGGATGAGAGGTTAAAGCAAGGTGTCCCTGGCATAATCTGTAAGATTGATATGGAGAAGGCCTATGATCATGTGAATTGGGACTTCCTTGATTATATCCTTCGGTGTATGGAGTTCGGAGTTAAGTGGCGTGCTTGGATGAGACACTGCTATTCGACAACGTCTTTCTCAGTTCTCATCAATGGTTCCCCTCATGGTTTTTTTCGCAATCCCAGAGGCCTGCGTCAGGGTGACCCTCTCTTTCCTTTGCTATTCATCAAGGTTACTGAAGCCCTTAGCAAGATGATTCGTCGGGGCTCCGAGTCAGCTTGGGGTAGTTTTTCAATTGGTAGCCCCCCAGTGAGGATCTCTCACCTGCAATTCGCTGTAACACTTTACTTTTTTGTGGGGCTTCAACTAGTCAGTTGGTCCTTATTAGATGTCTGTTCAGATGCTTTGAAGTTGTGTCTGGGCTCAGAATCAATTTTCAGAAGTCCTAAATTTTCATCGTTGGGGAGATCAACAACTTGGATTTGTTGGCCAGATGTCTTGGCTGTAAAATCGGGTCATTACCAACTCGCTATTTGGGGTTGCCTTTGGGGCCCCATTCAAATCACCATCAGTTTGGGATCCAATCATTGAGAGATTTCATAAGAGATTAGAGGGCCGGAAATCTTCTTCTCTCTCGAAAGGGGGGAGGCTCACTTTATAAAAAAGCACCCTGTCTAGCCTCCCGACCTATTTCTTTTCCCACTTTCGCATTCCGAGTTCAATAGCTTCTAAGTTGGAAAGATTGCAACGGAATTTCCTTTGGAATGATAAGGTTGTGATCATAAAACCTCATCTAATGAAGTGAGACTGGGTTTGCCGTCCAAAAGCAGCGGGAGGTTTAAATGTGTGGCATCTTAAGGAAGTCAATAAGGCCTTGCTAGGTAAATGGTTGTAGCGTTTCGGGGCCGAGAATATCAGTTTATGGAGATGGGTTATTGTGGCCCGTCATGGGCACATTGACAGATGGGTGCCTAGGGCATCTAGGGCCCCTCATGGGGTAGGGCCTTGGAAAGGCATTGCGGGGGGTTGGTTAGAGTATGCCAAGCATACTAGGTTTGTGATAGGAGATGAAGCGGAGATTAAGTTTTGGTCAGATGTGTGGTGTGGGACTAGGCCTTTAAAGCAGGAGTTTCCTACCTTGTATTCGAATTCCCTAGATCAGCTTGAGTCAGTGGCTGACTTGTTCGAGTGGAGGGCGGGGTCAATGGTTTGGGCCCCTAGGTTCCAGAGGTCCTTGAACGATTGGGAAGTGAGTGATTGTGCTAGATTCTTAGAGAGGTTGCAATCTTTCAGTCCTGTCTTGGCCATTAGGGATAATCAAGTTTGGGCTAGTGACAACAAAGGTCGGTTTACTGTTAGATCCTTTTTGCAGGTGTCGCATCCGGGTCTCTATTCTTGTTTTCCCTGACACAGTTTTTGGCATTTTAGTATGCCTTCAAAGGTATGTTTCTTCCTTTGGACAGCATTCCTGAATAAGATCCTGACTTTGGACAATCTCAAAAAAAGAGGCTAGAGTCTCCCTAATTGTTGTTTTATGTACCTAGTTGAGGAGGAATCTGTTGATCATATGTTCCTGCATTGTGCTTTTTCGAGGTGCCTCTGGAATTACTTTCTTTCCCAACTTGGGGTCGCCTGGGTCTTTCCCTCTTCCCTCCAAGTCTTCTTATTTTGTTGGCTCTCAGCATCGTTGGGCAGCCCAATGGACCTTTTATGGGCCCTTCTTCCAGGTGCAATCGCGTGGTCGATTTGGAAGGAGAGGAATAGGAGAGTCTTCAAGAACGCTCAGCTAGCCTTAGTAGTGGTGTGTGGCCGCACTCGTTCTATGTTATTGGAATGGGTTTCCACCAAAGTAGATGTGGTGGAGTCGGGAATCGATGTCATTATTTCCTAGTATAGGGGCTGCTTTAGTTTCTGGGCTCTCCTATTTTCTCTAGCCTTTCTCTTAAGGCGTCTCCTTTTCCCTGGCTTTCTGTGTTTGCTTGGGTTTCCTTTTCCTTTGAGTTTACTTTCTTGTAATCTCTGTCTTTGTTGTTTAGCTGTAATTTTTGTTTTGATTATTATATTGTTTTGATTACTTATCAAAAATCTGTTTTGATTATTATATTGTTTTGATTACCTATCAACAAAAAAAATTAACCTAGATCAGAAAATCCAGCAATCCAATATTTCATCGTTTTGTGATAAAAATTTTTATATTTACAGGGAGTAATGTTTTAAAGGCAAAGGCACGACTCATGGCTTGGGGCTTAAGCCTCACACTCCCTCCTTTTTTTAAACAAAATTAATAATAAATTAGAAAAACTGCAATTATTTAGGAAAGCAATGCAAGATTTTTTTTATATATATATATAGAGAGAGAGAGAGAGAGAGAAAGAGCAGTGTACAAATGATTCAACAATCTAATTGAAACGAATTGATAGAAGCAAGAAAAACAATCTGCAATTTTGTCCATATGCATATTGATAAACATATGTTGTATGTTCACTAATGTGGCGAATTCTTGATTTCAACAATCTATCGCAAAGATATCACAAGTCTACTAGGAACATCTTAGAGTGAAAAAGTGACTCAGGTTTTTTAAGAAATTCCTAAATACATTAAACATAAAAATGATGTGTTAGTATAAACAAATAAATTAATGAGACTTGAAAAAAAAAATCAGGTCACAGTTTTGTGTGTAGAATCCTTATTTTTATGTTAATGTATAAGGCACAAGCCTCAGACATAAAGCTAGCCTGAAGGCAAAAGGCGTAAGATGTGTATCTCATGCATGGTAATAAAAATTGCCGAAACTGTTACCGAAACCGTTATATAATGGTTTCAATTAAGGCCGAACCGTTACAATGACCAAAGGTCCTAAACATAAAATAGAAATACAAGAGAAAAGTCATTTCTAATTTTTTTTTTTAAATGGCACATAGAGTGTTGGTTACTCTAAAAAGATCATTAAATGATATTTTTTTAGAAAAATAATTGTCATCTTACGACTTGTTTATACTAAAAACGATATAGAAATTGTCGTTTTTACTATAAAAAAACTTTCCAGGATTTTTATATAAAAGGGGTCGTTTTTACTATAAACAACCATAAGTGGTGTCATTTATGGTAAAAACAGCCAAAAAAAGAGAGGCATTGACCGTAATTGTCGTTACTTAATAGTTTTGGCATTACGCAACGGTTTCATCAGGGTCCGTTGTGCACACCGAAGCCATTATTTTATACCTTGGTTTCATGTTCACCTCACATTTTGAGGCATGATCCTGATGGGTAGGGTTGTCAAAGAGTCAGGCCAGGGCAGGGCCTAAGTCTTACTGCCTTACTGGGCCTAGCCCTCATTCACAGGGAGGTGAGACCCTAGCCCGGAAAGGGCCTAAACTAGCTAGGCCCAAAGCCCTACCCTCAAGGGCCAAGGTAGGGTCAAGGCCTAAAGAGGAGCAAAGGAAATTTTCAAGTCATAGACTTAGTGATTTTTTTTCTACATTAATTACCACCCTGACGTATTACCCTAATCCTTTATCCGGCCTTGGGACCGACAATACAAAGCAAAGACCAGTTTGGCAAAGTTAAAAAAAATAAAAAAATTGTCGGTGGTAATTAGACAGAGTACAAAAAAATCTTGAGAAAAATATATCAAATGTCACTATTGTTCTTTTAAAATTAATTTCTACTAAATGAAACTCCACATACATTATGTTAGACTATCCAAATTGTATTTCAATACATCTAATTTCTTCAGTACTAAATGTGATAAATTTGAGATTCTGAGAGATGAGGGAAGAGCCAAGAGCTTTAACCCGTGACTTAAGAGAAAGAGAGGGAGGCATAAGTATGTAGGGCAAATGGGTTAGGGTAGTACTTAATAGGGAGCTTGATATTTTATGAAGGGATTGGTAGAAATTACCACCATACCCTCACTTTTGCACCGTTGAACTTGGGTCTTGGAGACTTTACAAAGGGACAGTATCCCCTATTACACTTATATACCAGACCCAGCCCTCAATTTGGAGGGCCTTTCAAAATCAAGCCCAGCCCGGCCCTCAGGGACCTAATGGGGGAAAAAAGTCCTCTATTTTGCGGGCTTTGGAGGGCAGGGTAGGGCAGGCCCCCTCATCGGAGGGCCGGATTAACAGCCCTACTCATGGGATTTGAGCCTCTAAGCTTGTGGTTCAAGCCATTTCCTTGAGCCTCCAGTAATAGGGAGTGGAATACTCACTTAGGGTGGGAGGATGAGAACAAGGCATCCTACCTATAAATATGTAGTACATATAACAACGATCAAGAAGGGTTGGAAGTCACCATGATAGGGTCCACAAAGGTAATATCGTGTGCCAAAAATCATCCCAAACCATGACACTAACCATTCCATGACCTAAAAATTATTTGGATTCTCTGAAAGATTCTTTCCCAACCATCAAATATACAATAAATAGGATGGTATGGGCTACTCTACTAGGTCACTTTTTAGCCATCAAGATCTCCTCAATGGGACTCTATGGTCAATCCCCAATACACTAGATGTGGTGCGCATGTAAAAAAAAACAACATTTTTTCCAAAATTCTATTTCAGCGTGAACTTTTCATATAATATAGTAGTATACTCCTAGTATACTACTATAGATATAAATACTTACTAAAAAGTGTATCCAGTACGTGTCATTTAAGTTCCAAAACCTATACATGACATTAAAAGCCATGCATATGCTCACATGATCTCCAGTAGGGGTGTCAACAGATACGGATATGATCCGTACCTGATTTGTATCCTGATTCGTTTACTCAGATACTTATCCGAATAGGTATTCAGCGGAGCGAATTCAAATAGTGAATTTACTATCCATTTATAATCTGATACGAATACGGATATTGGTATATCCGATTGATAAATATCCCACCGATTATACATTATTACATAAATAATTAACATATTATAAGTTTACAAAACTAAAATAACCTTATAAATATATTTTTTTTATATAATTAAAGAGTATAAATTATTTTTTAATATAAATGAATAAAAAATAAAAATTTGTTACCTTTAAAAAATAAAATTTATATTTTTTTAAAGCATTTTTTCTTTCTTTTGAAAATTTTAAAAGTAATCGGATAATTCGGATATTATCCGGATTCAAATATTTTAATCGGAGTCAGATACAAATACCATATTTTACTATCCGTCGGATATTTATTCAAATTCGGATAGCCAGATATGTAAACATATACGAATTCAGATATACCTCTATCCGCTCCGAATTTGCTCAATTGACAACCCTAATCTCCGATATAGGCTAATCAAGTGCTAGCCCAAACCTTGATTTGATTTTGATATCCTTCCAACTAAGATAATTCATTTTACACAATCTAAGAGTAGTGATATTGACGTCGTACATGTAGACTCGTAGTCATCAACCCAAACCCTCTAATTTTTCTTGTTAACCAAATACTTTAAATGGACTTGGTACATTGCTCGTGTTGAGAGGACAAAACATGGTCGTATTGGTACACCAGACTTGTATCGGGAATGAATTAGTTTGCATAAATATTTTATATTAGATGTACTTTAGAAAGTGTAACGAAATATTAATGATTGGTGAAACAATAATAGACTAATATATTAATCAATATATCCTAGATTCTAGGACCCAAGTAAAATTGATAACTAGAGCCCATGTAATTTACACATAGACGTGAAAGAACAATACACAAGCTTATAGTGTCTCTGGTCCTGGAAAAATGCACAACCCAAGCCTGTTACGTACGGTCGAGATTTTTAACCCAAGTCCAACCCAAAATCTAAAAAGTTTAACCCAAACCTGCGCATTGATTAGACAAGGTCAGGCCAAGCCCGCCCAAGTTGCACCCCTAATCTAGAGTTTCCACATCTGGCTCTCTCCAACAAAGAAAAAGGAGAAGGTTGATTCATCCTCTATCTCTGTTTTTGTATCTTCTTCTTTTGTTGACCAACCACTAAACTATTTTGCTTTTTCATATTTATTTGGCATTCATTACTTCACTCTCGATAGTAAACTATACTTTTTATATCTTTTGCAGTGACATTTTAGTGTTATCTAAGCTTTATATCCACCCTTTCAATAACATGTGAGTATCTTTAATTTTATAAATTAATAAAGTAAATTAAATTCAGTCTCCTACACATGGCTTAAGCAACACCTACGCGATGTGAGCTTATTTCTCTAGGCATCACTCGGACGATTTTGACTACAAGCCACAATATGCCAAGCATATCGTACAGTTTATTTAGCATATTAAGAGATATAGTTTAAATTTAAAAATTATTTTAGTTCATATTCAATGTATTTACATGTATAAATTAAAAATATACAATTATATTGTCTGTATAAAAACAGAAAACAAAATGTTCAAAAAATTAAGATTTGAGTAAATTTGATTATTATCTGACTTAAAAGGGTGTCCAGCACGGTGATATTCTCATTTATTGGAGCATCACTGTTATATTGGACCCGTAGTGCGAACATGAAACCTATACTTGTTCCTGAGTGAGAGCCAATTATTATGCCAACTACTTCGATTAGCAAAACCAAAAATTCACGCCATTTGGAGCTTAATAGTTCCAGGCTTCCTGCCATGCATCAAAATATATTAGCAGAGGTCCAAATTAGATTGGAAAAAATCATTATTCAGACAGTTAGGATCATCCCAACAGACATGAAATTCGGGATGTAGCCAACCCAATGTTTTTAAAACCCATCATTGATGCATGTAAGGGGCCAGTTGGTTTATATGATTGAGCTTTGTTGACCCTAATTGAACAGCAACCTCAGATGACATCAGACCTGACATCGTAAACAAATAATTTACATGTATCAAGATTTCAATAAATATGAAGAATTAAGGAAATACGTGGAAATTTTGGAGGGAATTTTTGGATTCTAAACAAGATTAGAACACCTTTATTCATTTGAATTAAACTAGTGACTAGTGAGGGAAATTGCTAACAAAAAGTGACAGTAATCGCAATCAAAAATTCAACTAAAACACACGGGCTATACCCTAGCCCTTTCTTTTGGAACAAAAGAAATAAGCTCTAAAATTTTTTAAACCTCATAAACAGTAAGAGATTAGTAATGCTTCTATCTTGAGATAAATGACCGGAAAGTGAAATTGTAACTTATGGCTCTTCCGTCGCGTAGTGGAACTGTTTCCATATTCTCTACAGAGCTGGGTGGGTTGACCTTGACCTGGTCAGGTTAATTGTCACCAGTTCGACCACCTAGATTAAACAGGTTGCCTAGGTTTCAGTGGGTTTGGGATTACAAGAGGGTGAGGAATTGACCTGATCAGAAGAGGGGCTGGGGAGATGGTCTAAAAAGGTTCATCCCTCTACTTCGGGCCAGGCTTCAAAATGTTTGGTGAGCCAATTTTCTGGCCTAATATTCCACTGATCTAGAATGACTAATGCGGAATATAAAGTTAAATGTATAGGTTCTAGAATCTTAACATTGAAAATAGCTAGCTTTTGTGTGCATGCTTATTAATGCATAAAACATAGGCTGAAGGAAAGTGTATTTATCACATATAAATAAAATATTAAATTTATCATATATAAATAAGAGTTGTAAATTAAATGATTGGAGAATACTCAAGTAAGGTTTAGTGGTTGGATGAATTTGTTCTTAACAGTCTTTGCACTACAGTGAGACATATCTAGGACTTTGGGGCCCACCATTTCCATAGGTTGCCTACAAAGGACATGTTCCATGCCAAAACAAACTGAACAATAATCTGTACCATTTAAAAGGCTACATCTTTGTTTCAAAGAATTGAGAGGGAGGGAGTCCAGGGTGTGGTCATACCCAAACCCAAAGGCAAGGTTGGCCGGCGAGGATCCTCAACTTCGGAGCTGAGGAAATTAAAGTGTAGCGTTAACTATGACAAAGCCCTTCCAAGAGGTGTATGATGTATCATGCAGTCCGATGTCAGCTAGCACTCACTTTGGCATGAAATTAAAGGCTCTCAAAGCTAGGTTGAAAATTTGGAATAACGAAGTGTTTGGAAATGTCCAGGCGTGGTTAGCAAAGGTTACTCAAGGAGATTGAGGAGATGGATGGTTTAGCTGAATCTCGAGTTTTGTCTTCCCAGAGCTTCGAATCCAAGAGGCAAATCGATTGGAATAAGTGTCTATCCTTAAAATGGAAGAGATAAGTTGGAAGCAAAAGGCCAGAATTCGGTAGCACAAAGAGGGGGATCGTAAGACCAAATTTTTCCAAAGATCGGCAAACTTTCATAGGAAAAGAAATTTTATCTCCAAGTTGAGGGTGGAGGGGAACTGGAAGGAGTTAAAGGATGCTATTGCAGATAGTGTCATATCATTCTACAGGGATCTGTTGCGAAAAGGAATCTTGGCATCCTCAGTTGGATGAGTTAGCCTTTGATGGCTTGTCCCTTGCCCAAGGGGCTTTGGAGGCTCCTTTCAAGGTAGATGAGGTTCTGGGAGTTATTCGAGGTTTAGTAGGGGATAAGGCACCTGGGCCTGATGGCTTTTCATAGAATTCTATAGGGCGTGTTGGGAGATTGTGGGGAGTGATTTCATGGATGTGATGAGGGAGTTATATGTCTTGGGTCGCTTTGATAGAGTGGTGAATTGCACCTTCCTTGTTCTGATTCCAAAGAAGGAAGGCGTTGATGATCTAAAAGATTTTCGGCCTATTAGTTTGGTGAGCATCGTGTACAAAATCCTTTCCAAAGTCTTGACGGATCCCCTAAAGCTAGTCATGCCATCCATCATCTCCCCTTATCAGGGTGTGTTTGTAGGGGGCGTCAAATGCTCAATGGCATATTGATTGCCTAATGAAAGCATTAACGCACGCACCAAATCCAAGATTCTGGATCTCCTTTGTAAGGTGGATATGGAAAAAGCCTATGATAATGTTAATTAGGCCTTTCTAGAGTACGTTCTAGGCAGGATGAGGTTTGGGGCTAAGTGGAGGCAGTGGATGAAGGTTTGTTTATCATCAATGTCTTTTTTCATTCTTCTAAACAAGAGTCCGGTGGGATTTTTCCCTAGCTCCAGGGGTTTGCGTTAGGGAGATCCGTTATCTCCCTTTCTTTTTGTGATAGTCTCAGAGGCTCTGAGTCGTTTGTAATCTAAGGCAAAGGGGAGGTTTTTTGAAGGGTTCCCGATTAGAGCAGATCGGTTACGTATATCCCACCTTCAGTTTGTTGATGATACCCTTATTTTCTGTAGAGCTCAGAGTGGCGATCTTCTCTACCTTAGATGCATCCTTCATTGTTTTGAAGCGGTGTCTAGCCTATGAGTGAACTTGGGGAAATCAGAGATCGTGAGTGTAGGTGCAGTTCCAGATATAGATCTTCTTAGTTCTTACTTGGTGCCTTGGTTGCTCTGTGGGGTCCCTCCCTTCTGTTTACCTGGTTATGCCTTTAGGTGCGAACTTTAAAGCCAAAGCAATTTGGACCCGGTGTTGGATAGGGTGGCCAAACGACTCTCAGGTTGGAAATCATCATGTTTATCTAAAGGGGGGAAATTGACTCTTATCCATAGTACCCTAAGTAGTCTTCCTACCTATTTTATGTCCTTTCTTACCATTCCCCATTCGGTGGCAGTTACTCTCTAGAGACTTCAAAGAGATTTTCTGTAGAATGAGAAAGGCAACAAATTTAAATATTATCTTGTAGCATGGAATCTCATGTGTAGGGCCAAGGAGAGTGGGGGTTTAAACCTAAAGTTGCTTGCCCAGGTTAACAAGGCTTTGTTAGGAAAATGGGTTTAGAGGTTTGGGGAGGAGAGGGGTAATTTGTGGTGGGCTGTGATCATCACCAAATACAGGGAATGGTCGTGTTGGGTTCCGGGAGAGGTGAAAGGCTCTCATGGTCAAAGTCTGTGGAAGGGTACTATGGCCAACGCCAACCTAGTGGTTCTGCATTTCAGGTTTAAAGTTTGGAGGGGGTTAGAGGTCAGGTTCTGGTCGGATGTGTGGTGTGGGGGCTCTAAGCTAAATAATGACTTTGGCAATGTGTTCATGTTAGCATGTGATAGGAAGGCATCAGTAGGGGAGTCTTATGAGGGGGAGGGGGAGGGGGTGGTGTGGTGTCCGAGTATGCGTCGGGACTTGAACGATTGGGAAGCTGAGAATATAGCTCGGCTCTTGGAGCGTGTTTCTTCGATCTCCCCGTGTGCCGAAATTAGGGACAGTAGGATTTGGGCTAGAGACAACCTTGGTCGGTTCTCAGTAAGATCACTATTACAATCGTTGTATCTTTCCTCATAAGATTGTGTGGAATCTTGGCATTCCTTCAAAGGTATCTTTTATCGTATGGAATGCGGCACTGAATAAAATTCTAACATTTGACTACCTACAAAATAGAGGGTGGAGGAAGGTCAACTGTTGTTTCTTGTGCCTTCAAGCGGAAGAGTCCGTGGACCATCTCTTATTGCACTATCCTATTGTGTTTGGGATTTGGGATTTGGGATTTGGGATTTCTTTCTTTCTCGAGTGGGGGTTGACTGGGTCTTTCCCTCTTCTTTTCTCAACTTCTTATCTTGTTGGACGAAGATGAATGTGGATGGCGCTAGGGAAGCGATTTGGGCAGTGCTCCCGGGGGCTATATCATGGATGATTTGGAAGGAGAAGAACCTCAAAGTATTTGAGAATTCTTCCTCTTCAGTGAAGCATATTTGTGAGAGGATCCAATTGGTAGTTTTTGAATGGGCAAGGCTTCATTTCGAAATGGAGGCTCTAAGGAAGGTGTTGAGTTAATTAGTTCGTTTTGCTTGCCTTGCTTGCCTGGGGCCTTTTACGGTTGAGTTTATGTACGTGTAAACTCTCTTCCCCTTTCTTTCTTTTCCTTTTTGCCTTTGTTCTGCCTTTTGTGTTTAATATATGGTGCTTGCTTATCGATCAAAAAAACATTCACTGCATTCTTTGAAAATTCCGGAAAAATATCATCAGCAGCTCAGAGAAAAAATATTCATCCCATCGAGCTATTTTATTTTATCGGCCCAGGGCTCCAGTAAATGCTTAAATGGTTGGTCCCAACCCTTAAATGTGTGACACACTGACACATGCAAGCCAAGGGGTGATTTGCTTCATCGCACCAACCTGCCCTGACTTGAGTTTTCAATTCCAAAATACATAGCATGAAATATACAACAAGAAAATGATACATGAATATCTTTTCCTAATAATCATTTCAATGGGTGTGAAATGTGTGTCCAGCTCAATTTATTTTAAAAAAGTAAAATATCTATTTCAGTGATCATAGTCTACTGTTTGTAGAAATTGAAGACATCACTATTCTTTATTACGGACCAAATGTTTGGAATTTCACCTGGCATGACATACTTGCCAGTGGCATCAAGCACAGTAACATCATCGCCAACCTGCAGATAGGAATTAAGTAATTCAGATACATGTCGAACCTGACCAAGTTCTATCGTTATATAAAGGAGTCACAAAAGGCAAACAATAAAAAGCATACCACAAAGAAAGAAACATATAGACTGAACAAATTAAGATAAAGCATCTTAGGAACTAGAAAACACATAGCTAGGAAATGGGTAAAGGTTTATGTAAGGCACCAATAGGATTGGAAAGTATGAAGCAAGTCTTTAAAATTCAGGCAATGAAAAAAGCATAGATCCAAACATGAGATAAAAATTGCAAACAGTTCTTTTCGTATGGTAAAAAGAAAAGGAATATATATATTGTAACAGCTTGAACTGTTGGAACTTTTGTGACCTAGAAAATTTAAACTTTTAGGGTATTTTCCCTGCACCTTAAAATGTCCTAACTCATATTTGAATCAAAGCTTAGAAGCACATTTAAATACACTTCTTGAAGTAATCAAAGCCTTTCACTTGTGCAAGGCATGCATGATTGCACAAAATGGCAGAAAAGTACTTAACCCCTTCCCAAGATGCCCAGAATTAATAAGTTATTATTCAGTTGATATGCTCCTTCTTATTAGATGGATCAAATATCTCAACAGCCATTCACTACTTATAAGGAGCATGACCACATTGAAAAGTGCAAGCCAAACAAGGACTCTCTGAAGAGTAAGCCAACAAAGGACCTTACTAAAAGCAAGGGCCTAAAAAAATAAGTAATCCAATTGCAGGACTATGGACCCTGAAATGCAGGTGTCCAATAGCCTTTTTATTCTTCTATACAAGGGGCCACGCCTGGTCTATGGGTGGTTTTGACTTTTGAGTCATCCATGGACATGACTTCTCTGGTAGTTTTTCTCTTTCTCCGGATGTGTTCCGAGTAATCTCAGAACAGCTTCTCTCTTCTCAGGTTTTGGACAAGTTGGCCACTTCTGATCTCCCTTGTGTGGAGAACTGGTATAGCCCATAACTCCATATCTTTCATGGTCCAGCAGGCTTGAGCCCATCAGACAGTTCTCTACCTCCAATGAGAGAATTCCAAATGAATCATAACCCTGCCCCTCTTCTCCTTATATGTGAAAGGAACAAGGTCCAACGCCCATGGCCCTATCACATCAGTGAAATGCCTCAGGGCCCTTTCTCTACATCACTTTTTTCTTAGAACTATGCAATTGCAGTCCAGCTAGGTCAATTTGAACTAACCTAAGCCCCCCTGAACGACCCAAGGGCTTTCCTGGACCCTACTAAAACCCATTGCACTAACACGCTGGGTTAACCAAGCACAAGCTCTGATTCAGAATTACACCCCATTCCCCTTGATCAGTTGAGATCAAGTCTGTTACCAAGGCCTTTGAAAAGGGAACAACCAAACTTTTCTTTGCCTTAGCATGTTGTATTACCTCAACGGAATCTATGGTTAATCCCCTTACAGATTCTGCGTAATTGTCTGGATTTCATATCGTAAATCATATTGCATCTTGATTGTCACTATAAATTGTGATTGATATCACTAGCTCTAATTGTATTGATATGTTTTAATATGTTTTATTGGACTTTTTTTCATGCTGATAGATAAATGGCAATTGCTTTGATATAGAATGAATTTCTTGTTTCAAGGAATATGTAAATTTGCTTAAAAAGAACGACGCCACATCAAGTGTCTACAAATACAAGATTGCCCCCATCTTTACACAAAATTCGAGATACTATTGCTCGGGATTGGAGACACCTAGCAGAACAAGCTCCAACAAATGGAGGAGGAGAGCTTCAGCAAGCTGTTTTCACGGCTGTCAAAATTATGTGGTTCATTCCTTCCAGATTCCCCAACAAACCGTATTTCTTGAAATTTTAGGAGATGGATTTATCTCCTATGGTAAAGAGAGACCTAGACTAGTATGAATCTACGTTCAAGCCTCATTGTTACAACGGATGCCTCGCATAGTGCAACCCACAGTTCATTGTACACATGGTTTAAAATATCAACTGCATCGATACAAAATGGTCGATATGTATCCTTTTTGGTTTACTAATACGAAACTCATAGGGGCTACCATCATTCATACTTTTCCATAGCGTATCGACTATATTGCACATATCGGTACAGATACAAGCAATAAGCAATTAAAGGTATCGACTTGATGCTTAAAACTTAGTAACCCAAACCGTCTACCCTGCTAGCCGTTCCTGCTCTCAAACCTTGCTCTCATGGTTTGAGAGCGAATTCTCCTTGGGAACGCGGTTTTAGTAGAGTTGTAGTTAGGGTTTGAGAGAGAAGAGGACGAAAGGAGAGAGATGCGAGAAGAAAGATAGAGGGAAATTAGGGTTCCTCTTCTCTACTATGGCTATATTAACTTGGCTAATACAATAGTTTGGCCCAAAGCCCATACAAGAGAAAGCAAATTAAAAAACATAAGTGTGGGCCACTCTACAACATAAGAGAGGCCCATAACTACATTATACTAACACTCCCCCTCAAGTTGGTGCGTATATGTCATACATGCCCAGTTTGCTAAGTATATCAAATAAGCGATAGCTTGGGACTCCTTAGGTTAGGATATCTACAAGTTGGTCACCAGACTTTACATAGGGAATGCAAATCTCTTCAGAGCTGATTTTTTCTTTGATGAAATGACGATCACTCTCAAATATGCTTGGTTCTGTCAATTCTGGATTGGGTTGTGTGCAATGCTAATTGCAGCTCTGTTGTCGCAGTAAAGACTCATAGGCTTGTTTGTTGAAAATCCAAGCTCCTTCAGAAGAATCTTTACTCATAGCAGTTCAATTATTCCATGAGTCATGGCTCTAAACTCAGCCTCTGCACTAGACCTTGCCACAAGCTTTTTGCTTCTCTAAGTGACAAGATTCCCCCCAACAATTGTGCAATGTCCAGATGTAGATCTTCTGTCCAAGATAGATCTTACCCAATCAACATCGGTGTATACTTCTATTCTTAAGTGCTCATGACAGTCAAAGTAGGGCTGTCAATGAGTCGAGCCAACTCGACTCGACTCGACTCGACTCGACTCGACTCGAAACGAGCCGAGCTTGAGCTGGATTAAAAAGCTCATCGAGCCGAGCCAAGTGAGTGAGCTTGTTTAGATAATGAGTCAAGCTCGAGTAAGAGGTAGCTCAGCTCGGCTCGACTCGACTCAACTAATTCAACGAAAACCCATGTATAGTTATACCCCTGCCAATATTGAATTTTACATTAAAAAGTATAAGAAAATGAAATAAGTTCTTTAAATTAAGAACATGAAATGTTCATCAGGTTAGTGAAAGCACTATTTATCTTCCCCTTTTCTTTGTACCCCACCATTTAATCCCTTAATTGTTAGAATATCGTCCCCACTATACAATTTTTTTTTAAAATTAAAGCTTAACGAGCTGGCTCGAGCTCGATGATTTGTGGACGAGCCGAGCCCAAGCCGACCTTTTCGAGGTCGAGCCGAGTTCGAGCTTGAGCCGAGCCTGAGCAACATTAAAAATCCAACGAGCCGAGCCTGAGCAATGCCCAGCTCGGCTCGTTGACACCCCTAAGTCAAAGAGGACCCCTTTCCTAGAAGAGGATTTCAAGTACCTGAGAATCTTGTAGACTGCTTCTTGATGAGAGGTTTTTGGAGCATGCATAAACCGGCTCACCATGCTAACTGCATAGGCTATATCAAGGCGAGTGAGAGAGAGATAAATAAGACGACCAACAAGTCTCTGATGTCTGCTTGCATCACCAAGAGGCTCACCACCATCATCTGTTAACTTGTGGTTCTGCTCTATTGGTGCATTCAAAGGCTTGCACCCCATCATCCCTGTTTCTTTGAGAAGATCTAGGATGTATTTCCTTTGTGAGATAAATATGCCTCATTTCCTTTATTTGGCAACCTCTATGCCAAGAAAGTACCTTAACTGTCCAAAGTCATTTATCTCAAACTCTGTAGCCAATTGAGATTTTAATTAGAGGTGTAAATGGACCAAGGGCCCTAGCCCGGCCCGGTCCAGCCCAAAAAACGCCCGCCCATTATCCATATTTTAGGCCCAAGGGCTAGGGTCGGGTTCAATTTCTCAAGCCTGTTTAAATGTGGACCGGGCTAGGTCTTGGCTCCTTAAAGTCCAAGCTCGACCCGATATAATTTATGTATTTTAATATATATATATATATATGATAAATATAAAACTAAGTAGAGACTAGAGAGCATACAAGAGTCAAGACACTATTTCGACCACTTTGGAGTATGGACACCAACAGTCCAATATATTGCAACTCTGTTACACACACTTGTATCTATGTATAACATTGATAATCTAGTGGGACCTTAATGTGAAACCGGACATGGTTGTTCCGGGAACTCTGATTGTTGAACTAAGTTTGTGATCGGAGGCTGAGAGTATGCGAAGACTTCTTTAGTACACACCCATTTTGTTGCTTGGTATGGGAGGCTGGGAGCTTGGGGCTTGGTTTGCTATGCAAACTTCTTTTTTTTGTGCATTTTAAAAACAATGTGTAAGAAGCAATGTGTAATTCAAATTTCTTTTTTTCATAATATTTGTTTGATTGGCCATGGATAAAAAAAAATATTGTTGATTAGATAAAGAGGTTACATCAAGTCCGGATTTGGCCTTAATCCATCTCGACCCGTGTTAGGGTAGGGCTAGGGCTTGACTCGTTCCAGCCCGGCTGGACTTGGGCTCAATAGGTTCTTGGATGGGCTAGACTTGGACAACCCTTGGCCCAGTCCATGCCCAGCCCGTTGACACCCCTAATTTTAACCTCTTAAGTCTTAATTTCTTGTGCACAAACCCTGTCGACACTATGTCATCCACATAGACAATAAGAACAGTTGTCTTACCCTGACATTGTTTGATAAACAGAATATGATCGGCTTGGCTTTGAGTGTACCATTGTTTCTTCATGGCACCACTGAACCTTTCAAACCAGACACAGGGGAACTGTTTCAACTCATATAAAGCCTTTTTTAATTTGCAGACTTTCCCTTGTGCTGTGGAAAAGCTAAAACCAAGAGGAACAACCATGTAAATTTCCTCCACTAAGTCTCCATGAAGGAAGATGTTCTTCACATCAAATTGATGAAGAGGCTAGTCTTGGTTAGTAGCCAAAGAGAGAATCACACGGATATAATTCATTTTAGTCACAGGAGTAAAGGTCTCATGGTAGTTAATGCCATGAGTTTTGATGAAACCCTTCGTAACCAGTCTAGCCTTGTATCTTTCCACAGAACCATCTGACTTGTATTTTATTGTGAAAACTCACTTGCATCCAACCGATTTATTTCTCCTTGGTAGGTCAACAATTTCCCACGCGCCACTTTTCTCAAGAGCCCCCATTTCTTCACACATCGCATCCTTCCACTTAGGATGAGTAACTGCTTCAGAAACACTGTAAAGCAAAGACACCGAAGACAAGGAAGAGGAAAAAATACGATAGGAATGAGATAATGAGTTGTAAGAGACAAAATTAAAGATAGGATGATGAGTGAAAGATCTAACTCCCTTTCTAATGACAATAGGGAGATCGGAATCATCAATAGGTGGGAGATCAGAATCATTACCTAAGTTGGAAGGATTCGGATCCGAGGGAGAATCCTGGAAGGGAGTGTGAGACATAAGTCATGGTCATCTGGAGTAAACCTGCAATTTTTTCCCTTGCGTAGGTCCAATATCAATCACATTAGAGTCAGAGATATCAAAAATGGAAGAGGAAGAGGTATAAGAGAAGACAACGGTTCAACATCAACATTCTCCCCTTGAAGAGGGGTCTTCGGAGGAGGAAAGTAAGGAACATTCTCAAAGAAAGAGACATCCATAGACAAAAACTTCCACCTGGAAGGAGGGTGGTAGCACTTATAAGCTTATATCCCTTTTGAGTGGGGGGAATATCTAAGGAAAACACACTTGACAGCACAACAATCAAGTTTGGTGTGGTTAGGTTTAGACACATGCATAAAGCAGACAGACCCAAATACTTTGGGTGGTATAGGGAAATGAGGAGATGTAGGTGGACATCCAATAGAGTTTTGAAGCCCAAGATCCGTGAGGGGATTCTATTCATAAGAAAGGCAACGGAAAGTAAAGCTTCTGACCAAAGGTATTTAGGGACATGCATGGCAAGAAGGGATCTGGTGATGTCAAGAAGGTGTCTATTCTTGCATTCAGCCATGCCATTCTGCGATGGAGTGTGAACACAAGTGGTTTGGTAAACAATACCATGGTCAGTAAAATAATTCAAATATTCTCCACCATTATCAGAATGAAGTATCTTAAGCTTAGCATCAAACTGAGTACAAACCATTTTATGAAAAGCTTTAAAAGAAGTATAAATATCAGATTTGGACTTAAGAAGATACACCCAAGTGGCACGAGAAAAATCATATATAAAAGTCACAAAATATTTATAACTAAACACAAAAGGAGTGGGTGCAGGACCCCAAACATCAAAATGAACAAGCCTAAAAGGTGAATTGCATTAAGATATACTAGGAGGGTAGGAAACCCGACAATGTTTAGATAATTCACAAGTTTCACAATTAAAAAAAGTAACAGATAAAGAAATAAACAATTGAGGACACATCCTCTTAAGAAGCAAAAAAAATGGATGGCCGAAACGAAAATTTCATCACATCAACTAGTCAAATTACTCTTGTGCCCTGAAGAGGACTGATAAGCACGCATTCCAGGAGAGGAATCCAACTGATAAATTCCATCCTTCTCACAACCACTGCCAATCATCCACCTCGTCACCAGATCCTGAAAAACACAATGGGAAGGAAAAAAGGTAACACTACAATTGAGGGACTTGGTAATATTACTAACGAATGAAAGATTAGAAGCAATGTTAGGGACATGTAGATCAGTGGATAAAGACATAGATGGAGAGATATGGATGGTACCCTTACCGGAAATTTGAGATATAGTACCATCCGCAATACGAACTCTGTCTCTCCTAGAATATAGATGATATGATGAAAAAATAGAGGACATACCAGTCATGTGCTCAGAGGCCCTGGAATCAATGATCCAAGAGTGATGAGCAAATGGGACTGAGACATTTAGGGCAGTGGCGTATGTACCTGACTGAGCAAAAGAGGAAGTGGAAGGGATCTCCAGTTAGGACATGGCCCTATGCATTTCATCAAGGCCGCGACAGAGAGACTCCATATCATCTCTGGGTACTAACTAAGATGATGTCGGCGCTATAGTAAACCCATAATTCGCAACGGCTGTAGCAGCATGGGCAGAAGGATCTCCAAACCCTTCTGGACGATGAGAGTTACCTCCATATCCCCCTGAGCGACCTCCCCACTATGAAGACCGTCCATGTAATTGACAACACTGATCACGGGTGTGAGGAGTCCTCCCACAGTAGTCACATTCCAACTTGTCTTTTTCATCATGATGGGCACCATCAAAACGATTACCACGACCTCTAAAGATCATCTACCACCTCCTCTTCCACCACGCTGGAAAGTGGAGGAACGGGCAGACCTCTCAAGAACAGTCACCGTCTTGGAGGTCATCACATCACATCTGCTTACTTCATTCTAGATATGAGCATATACATGGTTAAGTGTATCAGAAGGAGGATCTCAACCTAGGAGCTGTGAGCGAGCATTTTCATATTCCTGATTGAGATCGGCAAGGAACTCGAAAATTCGTATTCGTTCAACCCACTTCTTGAAAGCAACAACATGAGCAAGACAATTGGGCTTAAAGTCTAAGTAGTGATCAAATTCCTCTTATTTCTCCCTCAACTTGGCATAGTACATATTCAAGGGCATCTCCCCCTTGGGAGATATCCCGTTGAATTTTATAAAGTGAGGCAAAATTGCCTACATTCAAGTAGGTCTGAGAGAGTCTTTAAGAACACCAAGCCCCTATCAATGTGGGGTAATACTGAATTAGTGAGCGAAGACATCACAATCAAATTGTCTTGAGTCCACTTAGCATGTGTAGGGTCCATCTTGGCAGGTTTTGCCATCTCTCCAAGTAGGTAACCCAATTTACCCTTCACTCCAATGTATATTTCAACAGATTTTGCCCAATAAACATAATTTTCACCATCAAGCTTTTCCGACGTGATTTGCAAGTGAGGGTTATTATTACTCGACTCCTCACGGTTCATACTAACCCTCGAAGGTATCTCAGTTGAGGTTTGAGATTTGTCTGACATTGGAATCTCTTCAAAGCATACAATCTGAATTTGCTAGAATGCTAGATTCACACCTCTAAACCCAAAGCAAGAAAGAATTCAACCTCCAATCTCGCACTTCAACACCAACTTCAAAAAGAGAGTCACACTTCTAATAATATCTTGATTTTATCAACCATAGGTCTTAAGAAGACTCAATGAAGCAATATCAGGGTTGTCATAAGCAAACAAGCCACAGAAAACACCCTAATATGGGGAAAAAAAAGTACCTAGGAGTGTGGAAAAAACCTCACAACTCCATATCTTTGTGGAATCACCCAAACCCACTTTAGAAACATTCCTACCAAATAAACGTTTTATCCATGTCCAATGAACAACACAAACAACAACCTATGTGGACAAAAACATATCTAAACTTCTACAGTAATTTTTTCATAATTTTCTGAAATTTTCTTTAAATCCATGTAACTACTTCAATATTGGTCCAAATTACATGATATTTGATTCAAAAATTCTCTAAATTCAAGAGCTCTAAGATTCTACCTTCAAAACATCCCCATGGGCTGCCTGAGCCGTACGGCTGACGTTAACGTCCCTATTGGGCTGCTATTTTTTTTGTTGCTTGTTGTGGTTTTAATCAAGCTCCCCTTTCCTTCTTTGATGCTCTGATACCCATTAGATTTGTAGATAGGGGTTTGAGAAAAGAAGAGGAAGAAAGAAAGGAGAGAGATGGGAGAAGAGAGAATGAGGAAAATTAGGGTTCCTCTTCTCTACTATGGCTATATCAACTTGGCTAATACAATAGTTGGGCCCAAGGCCCATACAAGGGAAAGCAAAGTAGAAAAACATAAGTGTGGGCCACTCTACAACATAAGAGAGGCCCATAACTACATTATACCAACAGTTTTCCATTTTGTAGAGCGCGGTTTCTATTTCGTAGACCATGGTGTTTAAGAGTGCGGGACAGAGTTTCAATCTTTCAAGCTAATGGTGGCATTTTTCGACACTTTAAGTTCGCGATTGTAAGTTTGTAAATCGTCGTAATGAGGAAGATGAAATAGATGGTATTTTAAAATTTTATAAAAATTCAAATTTTACCCTTTAATGATGGTTAATGCTTTAGGTGAAAAGACCTTTTCATTTTTGTACAAAATGTGTTAGTGAAGACTTAAAGTCTTCTCAACTTTGTTATTTTCCTTTATTTATTTTTAACTTTTTTTCTTTATTCTTTTACTTTCAGAGAGATGGAATCACATCCAATTGCGATTGAACTCTCCTCAAGTTCAATCACACCTAGAGGTCAACACTTGTTTCTTTTAATTATTATTAATTGTGGTTAAAATTCAGTAATATTTGAAATTTAATAATATAATTTTGATTTTTAAAAAAATATTAAAATATTCTTATATATATTGGCACTCTCAACCCTATCCTAAATTGAAATTTGACATTCTCCCGCTCTGCGCTCTGGTTACTTAGGCTTAAAATCCCATTTTGAAATTTCAAAAACCCCACTCTACCAAGCTTCTTTGCTCTTACCTTCAAACCCCATTTCACTAAGTTTTTTTTCTTGATTTTGAAATAACCAAAAAATTTGAAAGGCGTTTGGAAACTTTTATTTGATCTAATATGACGGTGTTATTGTAGTAGCATCCCAACGAGGAGAGTTGCAGGCGACAGTGTTACAGGACGTCAAGCATAATCATGGCCGACGTTGGTAGGAAGAGATACAAGCTCTCATTTCTTAAAGTTCTCAACCATGTTGAAACCTTGGGAAGTTCAAACCAACTAATCTTTGTCATAGCATTTATTCTTACGTGTGCTTATGGAAATGCACTTTTAACAAATTGATTCCAAAACATTTGAGTTCTCTAAGGTGGGTGCATACGTGTTGAAAATCACTCGGACTCAATCGACATTTCACTTAGAGATATCAGCAATTGCATGGTTGCTGGAATAGTTTTACATAGCAAGACTTCAAAAAACAAAAGAGGTCGTGTTGGGGGAAAAGTATAGTAGCGACAGATCTTTGGTGTTTTTCAAAAGGAGTAACGACAATGGGGTTTACACAAAACTTGTTTTATTTGCGAATTAACGCCGATCGAATGCCTTATTCATTCCACACTCCAAAGGAGTCGAAGGGATGGGCTAGGAGAGTTTCAGTTATACAGGAACAAATATGTCACTCCTCCTCCCAACTCTCAAGTCCAGCCTATATACAAGGCATCTCTCCCCCACCCAGCTAAACTAATTAAACCCCCTTAAGTACAAACCCCTCCCAAAGTGTCCATCCCGGTGAAGCCTAAGGCTAACTCCTATTCATTAGCGATGGTTGGGGGCAAGCCTCTCATTAAAGTTCTAAAAGAAATATCTCTGATGCATTGATGGAACTCGGTTGTCGTAGTTTCGACCTCACCTCCAACTATAGATTGGGTGAAGACAGGAGAATTTATCTGCAACCATTTCTCTTCCACATCTGAATGTGTGGATTCTTGGATCATATGAGGGTCCTGGGTGTCCTCTGTAAAATTGATATGAAAAAGAAATGATCATGTTATTTGGGAGTTTTTGGAGTCTGCGATCAGCAGAATGGGCTTCGGGATCAGATGGCGCAAATGGATGAACACTTGTTATTCGATTGTATCATTTTCAATCCTGGTAAATGTTAGTCCTGTTGGGTATTTGGGGAATTTTAGAGGCCTTCGTCAGGGTGATCCACTCCCTCTGATGTTTTTCATTGTGATTATCAAGGCCCAGTAGGATGATCAATAGAGCATCAGAGTATGTTATTGAGGGATTCATAGTAAGAGGGGAGGATTTATCCATATCTCACTTCCAGATTGTTAATGATACCTTAATCCTTGGTGTTGCATCCAGTAGGCAGTTCGCTTATCTTCAATGTTTCTTTAAATGTTTCGAATCAGTCTCGAGTTAAAGGATCAACCTTGCCAAAAGTGAACTGTTTGGGGTGAGGGAGGTTCTGAATTTAAGAGAATTGGCTTTCTTTATGGGTTGTAAAACAGAGATACTTCTTGCGTTGTATCTGACTTTGCTTCTCGATGCCAGGTATAAGGCAACGACAATATGGGATCCAGTGGTGGAAAACTTTTCCAAAAGGCTATTAGGGTGCAAAATTGGAAATCTTGATATCCATCCAAAGGGTTAAACGAACACTTCTTACGAGTACTTTGAGCAATTTACGTACTTACTTTATGTCCCTCTTCATAATCCTGGTTGAAGGGGTGGGCTGGTTGTGACAAATTACTAATCTCTGTTTAAGAAAGATGGGAAGCTATTAATGACGAAGAGGAAGAACATATATTGGACACCATATGCGGCTCATTGCATCAATCTGATGTTGAATGAATTCGGGTACAAGTCTACAACAAAGATTATGGTTGACCAGGATCTAGGGTTGTCAATCCGGCCCTTTGATGAGGGGGCCCGGCCCTACCTGGCCCTTCAAAGCCCGAAAAAATAGAGGGCTTAATAAGGCACTGCCGCACTAGGGCCAGGCTCAAATTTTAAAAGTCCTCTTAGTTGAGGGCCGGGCAGGGGCTTGGTAAGCACATGGCCCGGCCCAGCCCAACCCAGCCCTCCATTCTATATGGTTTTATTTTTATCGGTAAATGCAATTTCATTAAAAAAAAAAAAGGAACAGATTCACAAATAGTGAATCACATAAAGCCAAAGTGAGCAAAAATAAACTAGCTACTAAAACACAACACAACACGCCCCTGCTCCAATTAGGAGATAAACTCATCAAACCCTATCTCTACCACATCAGTTTTAGTGGAAACCCAATCTCGCAACAAAGAACGCGTACAGGAACACACTCTCTCAATAGTCAAAGGAGAGTTCTCGAAAACTCTCATATTCCTCTCTTTCCACAGAGACCACGATACCACTCCTAGAAGGAGGGCCCAAATAAGATCGATCAAGCTCTCCAGCAATACTAAGAGCCAACAGGATAAGAAGCCGTGGAAGGGCGAGAGGAAGACCCAAGCAACCCCAAGTTGGGAAAGAAAATACAGCCAAAGGCTCCTCGCAAAAGGGCAGTGCAATAGCAAATGGTCAACAGATTCCTTCTCCAACAGGCTCAGATAACAACGGTTAGGAAGACTCCGCCCTCTTTTTTTCAGGTTGTCTAGTGTCAAGATCTTGTCTAAAAATGCTGACCACAGGAAAAAAGAGACCTTTGAAGGCACTCCAGGGTACCATACAATCTGACGGGGGAACACAGCACAACACACCCCTGCTTCTATATGTTATATCATATATAATATTATAAATAATTTAATAACTTAAAGACTTGTTAGAACCTAAGGGCTAAGCCTTATTGTGTGTATGTATAACATACTAACATTGTAGTAGTATAGTGTAGTATCTTTCTAATATAGTAACTTGTAACTTTTTTTCTTTTATTAAATTTTTTTTAATGGAGGCTAAGATTTACTCTGTGTATGTGTAACGGATTAATAGTGTAGATTCTTCCTAGAATCTTTTAATGTTACTACTTGTAAGTTGTAACATTTTTCCTTTAAAAAAAATATAATGGTAATAATACTAACATTTTAACGGTAACAATTGGGGGGCGTATTAATACTAACAATCTAATAGTACTAAAAGTCTAAAACTACGTCATGTTGCTCTTTGAATTGTATTGCTAGTCCTAAATCTAAATAAAGAAAGAGGGCTGTATTTCAGGTTGACAATCAATGTAGTAAAATTGCTAAAACATGATATATTTTTTTGGCCCTGGCCTTGGCCCAACCCTGTCCCTTGAGAGTAGGGCTTGGGCCTAGCTAGTTCAAGCCCTTCGAGGGCTAGGGCCTCACTCCGGTCAAGGTCGGGCCCAGTAAGACCTAGGCCTTGGCCCGACCCTTTGACAGCCGTACTAGGATCGAAGAGTGTCAAACTACATCTACAAAAACAATTGGATATTGGATGTAATAAGGGAGTTCACAGCCGGTGAGCTTGTATGGCAGGGCATCACCCACTTTGCTACCAACTCCATCACCTCACCCTTGAAGCATACTTGCACATAAGGGAGGGCTGATTAGGATGTTTACTTCATATAGGTGCCATGAGTACTCACATAGCTAAGCCTCATATCGAGGAGAGACAGGAACTTTATTCTAGTTTGTTTTAAAATTATATTCGCATTTAAAAAAAATTATTTGAAGTATCCAAGCATCCCTCTGTATCTTAGCATACCTTAAATTTTTCCTCAATACGCATCTTAAATTTTACTTACTACTGTGCCCACCAATACCGACACTTTAAACCATGGCCCCAACTCCCAATTTACTGGATAGTAGGTCTAAACTCTAGATACCTCCTTTTTTTTATCAATAAACAAGCATGTATATTAAAATATGAAAGGAACTACAATAGCAAAATAGCAAGATAATTCACAAGCATATTAACCCAAAAGAGACATACAAAAGTTTAAAAAAAAAATGCATGATAACCCATAGCTGAAGGCTCAAAGCCTAGCTAGAGTGCTAGACTGAACAATCATGCTAACACTTCTCCCAGTTCCTCTCCTTCATAATTGTTGGAGCACCAATCCATAACAAGTAATCGGATCCTAGAGCAAATGTGTAAAGGAATGGATTGGGAGTCTTTACAAACTCTCTTGTTCTTCTCTTTCCATATCGGCCATGACATGGCACTAGGCAGAACTAACCAAATAGCCATCCTTGAACGAGGACTTACCAGAAACCAACAAAGATAAGAAGTTGTGAAAGGAAGAAAGAAATACCCAATCCACGCCTAGGGGTGTATCCAAACCGAGCTAGCTCAAAGTTCAGCTCAACTCGGCTCGATCAAGCCGAGCTTGAGCTCAAAAATTAGGCTCAGTCGAGCCAAGTTGAGCTGATTTTTGAATTTGAAAATGTGTTCAAGCTGAGCTCGAGCTAAGGCTTGTTTGATTCGGCTCAACTCGAAGCTCAGCTCAATTGAGGCTCAATTTGATTCAGCTCGAGTTTGAATCAATTCGAGCTTAAGCCAAGTGAACCAGATTCGACTTGAGCTTTTCGAGCAACAGATCGAGCTGAGCCAAGTTCGAGCCTAGATTTTTATATTTCAAGCTGAGCCGAGCAGGGCCAAGCTCGGCTTGAATACACCCCTATCCACGCCTACTCGGGAGAGGAAAAAACACAAATCTCACATGCAATGCAAGAGTAAGTGATCTACCAACTCTTCTGCTTGAAGGCACATAAAGCAACAATTGGTCATCCTCCACCCTCTATTTTTCAAGTGGTCACGGGTGAGAATCTTATTCAAAAACATAGTCCAAAGAAATAAAGAAATCTTAGAGAGAATGTCTGGATTCCACACAATCTTATGAGGAAAGGACTCGGAAGAGATTGACCTGAATGATTATACTAGAGATCTCACTGAGAATCCACCCTTATTGCCTCTAGACCAAATTCTACAATCTTTGCCCTGAGATACCCAGGGAGACGACCCCAAGCGCTCTAAAAGCCTATTGAAGACGTCAATTTCCCATTCGTTTAAACCCCGTCTCTACTTAGGACTTCACACTACCCCATCACCCCTCCTATCAAGGTAATCCTCAACAAATGCGTTCCTATCTCCCTACCAATGGCTAAACGAAAGATGACACTAAAATCATCCAAACATTTCATGGCACCACACCACACATCCTTCTAAAGCCTAACCCTCTGACCCTTCATCCACCTTAAACTCACAATTTGGCACTTCTAAACTAGTGACAGGCATGATCCCTTCCACATCCCCACATTGTGGAAACCCTTGACCTCCTTCGAAACCCAGCAGGACTGTTCCCTGAATTTGGCCACAATTACAACACGCTAAGCTATCTCTCTCCTCCTCAAAACTCCTTACCCATTTTCCTAACAAGACCTTATTCACTAGAGCTAAAGGCTTAAGCTCAAATCCACATCTCTCTTAGGAGGACAAATTTTATCCCAATCTACCCTATGATATATGAATCTAACTCCTTTTCTCGTGCCAAAGAAACTCTCTTTGCATTCATTCAAGGGACACTGCTACCGATCGAGGGTAGTAAGGGTAGACATAATGTAGGTTGGGAGGTTGCTGAGGGTGCTCTGAATGAGGGTTAACTTACCACCTTTTGATAGGAAAGACAATTGAAAGACAATTGACATCCTGACAGACGTTTAGCAACCCTCTTTAAAACAAGGGCCCACACCACCCCGTCTATGATACTAGCCCCGAGAGGCATACCCGAGTACACCGATGGAAGGTACCCCACGATGCAACCAAGACAGACTACAAGATGCACTAAGCCCAAAACCTCCCCCCCCCCCCCCCCCCCCCCCACTTGCTTAGATTTTGACAGTTTGATACGCAGACCAGAGACAGCTTCAAAACGTCTGAGTAGGCACCCGCTGATACATGGAAATAATATTGATATGTCATCATTCCATCCAGCTAAGTCAGCAAAGTTTATCACACATACTGAACAAACTGGCCAAAAGTGTTTATGCTTCTATGTGTATATATATATATATATGTGTGTGTATTTAGACCTATGTGCTAAAAGTCCTTGGAGTCTCAGCAAGGCATTTGATGGGTAAGACCTGGCAGATTCCTAGGCAGCGTATGGAAAATCCTTGGTAGTATCCCCAAGGTGCTCATATAAGCCCCGATAGATTCTCGTGCCATTTGAGGAAAGCCCTGGCAAATTCCCAGGCCATGTAAGCCCTAGCAGATTCTCAGGCCATGTAAGCCCTGGCAGATTCCCGAACTATGCATGAAAAGTCCTTGGAGTTTCAACAAGGCAACTCTGGCAAAGTCCAAGATTACCCCTCAGGCAACTCTGGTAAAGCCCTTGGATGTTCTGCCCATGGCAGTGAAGGTATCTTTGTCCAATAGCTAAAATCACCCAATGGACAGGCTTCCCAAGGCGCATGACCGGCCTTGGTGGAGACATATATATTTATTATTATTATATATGGGGAATGATTTAGGTTATTGTGGTTTGGAGGGTGCTATAAGAATTCATTAGTAATGGGATTGCCTTGGTGATCCCACTACTAACCTGAAGAACATTCTGACTAATGCATGAGGTCATAACGACTCAGTTATGACGTGGCAGATTTCTATTGACTGGGAGCTCTAACTAACTTTGTAGAGTTAGCAAGTCACAAAAATGCTACAAATAGGGGGTGATCCCTCTTCATTAAGGATAGAATTTTTTTGGGATACGAATTTGCTTAAGAGCTAGAGAACTCTCAGCAAGTTTTATGTCATTGTTAGTCAATTGCTCTTCAGTTCTTCTTTTTCTCTCCTCTTAATCACAAACCTTATCCCTCCCATTGCTCTCTTACTTCTCCGCCTCTTCTGAGATAAAAGCCTCTGGAACGGTTGAGTTTAGTGAACTTAGGCCAGATCGACTATATAAATCCATTCGAAACCCTTTATCAACAGCACCTAAGAAGGACCAAATCACAACATGAAGCTTTACAAAAGATCAGGGTCTCATCCGCAAATTGAAGGTGAGAGATACACAGCTGGTCCTTACCTATTGAGAAACACCGGACCATCACGATACTTCCTATTACAAATAAAGAAACTCTTCGTGTGGTGCAGACTCCTAGTCAATGCAAAAAGGTTAAAAGCTCTACGTCGTTGTTACTATGTAAAGGGTGTTAGACGGTAGTCACAACACAAACATATTAGATGCAAGTATGGCAAGTATGGCAAGTAAGGCAAACATAAATCCAATAAAAAGATCATGATCATTACCAAATCCTTCAAGAACAAGGTTTTTAATTCCTCTGATATCTGCAAATATTAGCCTAGATTTTGCAATTTTAGTGGGTACCTTTCACATTTTTGTGGGATAAAACAAAATATATTGACCAATATCTCGCATATTGCAAAATTGTGATATTATGAATGGATTTCATCACTAAAATGTTTCATAGCGGTAAATCGAAACGAAGGGATATTCTAATCAAAAGCTTAAAATTGTGAATATATATATATATAAAACCTCTTCAAATCCTCCTTTCCATATTTTTGATTCTTGTGTTGTCTAATAAAAACAAAAACAAAAAAACTCTATTTGAGAAAAACACAAACAATTTTTCCAATTTATGTAAATAAATAAAAATTCAACGACGTAAGGAGGTTTCAACACCTACTCCCTTCAAGGTTCATTTTCTTTACTTTTCTTATCAATTGTTGTTTTCTTCATAGATTTAACTGTCCTTTTTTTTTCGTAACAGAGGTTGTCCCAAACCCTTCGAGGCAACATTAAGGCTTGACCAGTGCTGCACTTTTGGATTTATTGGATAAACAAATCAAAAAGAAACAGATTGGAAAAGCCTTTTTTTTTTATTCCATCCTTAAAATTTAATATTTAGACCCAGATAAAGTACATATGAAGCTTTGAAGGCCAATATATAGATTTACCAGAAGTTTTTGTAAAAAAAAAATTGAAGTTTTTATTTTAAAACTTATAAAATACAATATTTATTAGAAGATATATTACACAAAGAGTAAACCATACGTACTTTATGATTAAATTTTTCTTATTTTGATATAATAATAAAAAATAATAGATCATTTTATATGTGATTATAATTTATTTTTAGTTATTTAAACAACAAATAATTGGATAGTTTAGATATGAAACAATTAAGCTTCGATGAGTTTGTGTGTGTGTGTGTGTGTGTGTGTGTGTATAAGAACCGTAATTGAAATTGCCATCCCCCATTTCAGAATCTTTTTTCTCCTCCACTCTTGCCTTATACGCCAAAAGGCCTCCACCATTCAATAACACATTTCCCTAAGTCATTGATAATAAATTAAATTATAAAAACTTCATGCACTTGTAATGATCAAACGTCTTCACTTAATAGATAAACTATTATACCTAAAAATCTTCAACCCAAAATCAGTTTTTATTGAAATTCTTACCTAACACTGCCTTAGATCGTGCATACACTGAATTTACCTTAATATGAGGCTGCATGGATACGATGATTCCATCCTCGATGTAAACATCAGCTATCTCCTGATGGTGAGCGTTTACGACAATTCCTCCCTTGATTAAGAGCTTTGAAGACGACGATCCACACTCCAAATCACCATACCCGGCACTACAAAACTGTAAAAAATATATATATATTAATCAATTAAGTTCTTCAATAAGAACCCTAGAATTCACTTACACCTAAAATTTCGATAGACTTACACCTAAAACCTGGTTCGATTCGGAGATCGGAGAAAGAAGAACAAGAAGAAAGAAGATGGACAAGAGATTAGTGAGCTCAGTTCTAAAATTTGAATGTGATGATCTTCTCTCTTCGAATCTTCGCCATGGGAGATTGAAACGAAGCTCTGCCATTAGAAAGTCAAACACAGAGACCTTTCTTGCTACTCAGAAAAATGGAAATGGATCTTCCGTAACGACTTGGATTGTCTTTCATTTCTTTTGAATTCCGAGCAATCTGTGTCACGTGGAACCAAATCCTCTACGATTACAACCGGAATTGAGGATTTCGGTTATGCCTTTGAGGTCGCCACGTGTCCCTTTAACACTCCTTAACTGTAGTTAAGATTCACCCATCCCTAGGGTTCACTCACCCATCCTTTTTTAGAAAAAATATTTAAAATATTAAATTTAAAAAATAATAAATATTTTTTCACTAAAACATGAGGATGGATGGGTGAACCCTAGGGGTGGGTGAATCTTAACCATAGTTAAAGGGTGTTAAAAACACGTGGCGTCTTCCGGAGCATAACCGGACTCCCCAGAATCCGTAGAAGATTTGGCTCCCATGTGGTATTCATACTTACAATAGACCCTAACAACTGTTTACCACCATCTCAAAGGACAAATGGCGCACATCCAATGGACTCGGGATGAAATGATCATAACCATATGTTTTAATGACTTTGACGAAAACAATCTATTAACTAAAAATAAGGCAGACTTTTTTCTCCCCTCCTCCTTTCGTCACGTAGGATTATAATGTTCTCACCTTATGACATGTGTCACACTGATCACCTTTGTTCTTCTCATTCTCAAACGACACACATCTCCCCCGCCTCTTTCCTCTATCCTCAAACGACACAACTCTTGTGAAGAGTTATCTCAAACGTATAGAATAGTATTAACATCTTAATTCAAAAAAACATTTGAGATATTTTAAGAAATTGTGATAAGAGAAATAGAGACATGTTGATTAGGCACCCTATCCCTATCCCTATCACGTCTCTCTCTCAAAACCCTCAAACCACACTACTCTTTGCTAGAGTTCCCAATAACCTCATCCCTCTTCCATATTAAAGGGCCGGAAGTGAGAGAACGTGCGTGCGCTACCTTCTTCTTCATCATCTTGATAAATTCTGAACTCACTCTCTTGGTTATTTGGATCAAGAAATCCAAACTCATTATTTTCTCTTGGTTATATCGACTCAACTCATTCTCTCTTGGTTATGTAGAGAATTTTTTTTAAAATTTTGGACTCATTCTCTCTTGGTTATCTGGATCAAGCTCTCCTGCATCGTTAAAACATCAGAAATCCTTCTCTCTTGGTTATCTGAGGGCTATTACATTTTTCCAATTCAGATTCAAGTTAGTTCATTTTATTTTTAAATTTTGAAATTTTCCATAAGTTTTAATCTGGATTCCTACTTAGTTACTGTATTCAGATTTTCATTCGGATCTTGATTCATTCAATTATTTAAGAATAATTCTCCAAATCTTAAAATTAGAGAATTTAAACCTCTCTCTTCCTAAAACTGTTGTGATCAACAGGCCCTAATTTTGGGTTAGGCTAACCAAAAAGCCGTTTTACTAGGTGGTGCTTGAGTTGAGAATATTTCTCACCCAGTTCGAACCTGACCGATCTGAATCTGATCAATTTCTCACCCTAAATGTGAACGGAAGCAGGTTGCAAGCGTGGTGTCATTGCTTACGACCACGTTATTGTTAAATAATAGTATGTGGTTTTGTTTACCAATGATGGATACTGTAATCAAATGGTTAGGCTGAAGTCCAAGATAGCCATAACCACATGATTTGAAATTTAATTTTATATCTATCCCCAAGTTGGCGACCAATTGTATTTGTGTTTATATACCATGTTGGACGACATGGTGATTAACTATAAAAACTACATTTGCTCTATTAACAAATTAAGCTATATTTGTGAATTTTGTATTTTCAATTTGAAAAACGTTAAAGACACCAGATCCGGGTGTGTGTGGTTTACAATTTGTGTGTGGTTTAAATGCCTTCCTAGGCACATGTAATACTTTTTATTTTACATAATATTAAACAACATTAGCTTCATTAACCCTAAGTATTAGTGAATCTTAATCATAGTTAAAAGTTTTTTTTTCCTAAATATCAAATTTTAGATCTTTTAATCCTAAGAGTTAGTGAATCTAAACCATAGTTAAATAATTTTTTTTTAGAAAACGCATAGTTATCTTCATTATAACTAAGCTAAAATAGGTTTTTTTTTTTTTAAATCAAGTTACTTTCTTCGACCCTAAGGATTTCATTAATGATCCCCAAACTCTAATCCTAGGTGTGTAGAGACGTGTATATCCCAAAGATTGCACCACATGTTCCTAAACTCTCTCCCACTCACGCACACCTCTCCAAACGATCCCCAAACTCCAATCCTAGGAAATCTAGGAGTCCTTTCTTAAAGACGCCACGTAGCACCTCCAACCGTTCTTCATAGTCTACTTCTCAAACGACACCTTCTTATACAAGCCCCCAAACGATACACTTACTTACACACATCCCTCTCCTTACAAAGATGGAAACTCCCCTCACGTCTCTCTCTCTCTCTCTCTCTCTGACTGAAGTTACAACAACGGCAACTCTCTTCCCAACTCTTTATTACGTCTCTCTTGGTAGTTTTGCAAAGCCACTCTTCATTTTCAATGCATTACAGGTTAGTTCTATTCATCATTCTCTCATCACGCCTAAAATTTTATCTATATCACCTCTCTCACAAAGTACTCCAACCAAGTAGTTGTTTATTTGATTATATAATTTGTTTTTACTCAATAACATGAGTTCTTTGTAATTTTTATTTGGTTTGCAATTCTTAATCCCTTTGAAAGTGTTGTAACAGGTTATTTTTTAAAAAACCCTTTCTAACCTTTTAAATGTTATTTACAATTCAAGGAACTAAATTATTATCTTGTGCATCGCACAGGGGTCTTTGCTAGTAAGACTATAAGATTACCTTACTTTCTTCCTAGAAGCGTAAATGGTGGTAGACCATCGTCCGTCAGTCCTCTTTTCAAGCCTGTTCTGGTGCTGTTGGAGTCATTCGAAATGGTAATATATCCTCAAATTTAGGGGTAAATAATGAAAAGGTAACATGCAGATATCTTCTTTGATGGCTTCCATTTTCATGTGGGAGCAATAGTTCGCTCCAGTGGCGAGGAGCGAACTATTATTCCTCACTCTCACAAAGCCTGCATGAACTCTAGCTAATTTATTTTTAACTCTTGTGGTTAAAAAAAATTATTTTATTTTTCTAAACACCGAAGGTAGATGGGTGAACCCTAGGGGTTGTTGAATTTTAACCAATGTTAAATGGAGCAAAAAGAAGGACACTTGACATTAAAATGGGACCCAAGACGCACCTCATCGCAGGGCCGGCCCATCCATTAAACCATCAAAATCCGCACTTTAGGCCCCAAAAAAATGAAGGCCTCAAAGCGTGGGCTTTGATGGCTTTATGAACCTGGTTTACTAAAAAGAAACCCTAAAAAAGGCCCCATTTAAACAAATGCTCCATTTTATAATGAATCCAGATTTTAAAAAGTCACATTTAGAATTCTCTGTTTAGGCCTCTAAATGGCTTGGGCCGGCCTACCTCATCATGTCACCAACTAAGGTGATTATTTTCCTTCAAGTGGATAGACGATAGGATGGGAAGACAATTTTGCCATGTGGCAGGACCTAAATAGTTGAAACTTGACAGATATGTGAGTCCAAATCCATCCAATTGCAATTGATGTTAGCCTTTAGGTTTTGCCTTTAGGCAACATCATTGATTTTGATGATAACACAATGAAGGATTGAATATTATGTTACTAATGTCTATCTTAAGTTTCTATAAAAATCAGATTAAGAAGAGCATTAAAGTGTCTTTCATCCAAAAAGCATGAGTTGGACCCTGTTAAAGCCTATGTGCAAGATCTAGTCAAAGTTAAAGTCAAAGTCATTCAAGCTCACATCATCAAGTTGACATAAGCTCAAGCACCAAGATAAAGATGAAGATGAAGGAGATGGATCATCTCAAAGCAAAATCAGATGCAGTAATGAAGTGAAGACTCTCAAGGTTTTTAATGTCTTAGTTTAAGTTGAAAGTGTTTAGGACGTTTGTAAAAGTCATCATTAAATGGTTTGGTAAAAAGCTCAAAAGACCTTGAATTGACCATAGGTTCCTTAAACCAATGTTAAAATATGATTAAGAACATTTAAACATGATCATCTTACTCATAATGCATAAGTACAAAACCTTGGAATCAAATCCTATCTTATAGGTTTTGAAAAATGGATTCTGCAAATAAAAATGGTCTATCCAGTCGATTAGATAGACCATCTAGTCGATTAGGCAGACCATCCAGTCGATCAAAAGTCCCTTGTGATCGACTGAATAGAACAAATTTTGAAAAAATTTGTCTGCAAGTTCTGTTAGTATTGGAAACCTCTTTGAATCCATTTTAGATCATTATGAATTGTTAATCATGTTTATCTATCAATCTAAAAGACTTTGGAACACTTAAGAATCATTCTAAAAACAAGCCAAGTGGCCTAGGACATCATTCCAACTTTTAAAATCAAGAAAAATGAAATTCTGTGTTTTCTGGGCAAAAAAATACACTATCCAGTCGATCAGAAGGGTCTTGTGATCGACTGGATAGACCAAAATCAAGAAAATATGATTTCAGCATTTTTTGGACAAAAAATACACTATTTAGTCGATCACACAAGCCTTGTGATCGACTAGATAGAACAAATTCTGTTCTGGCCGTTTTTTTTCAAACCTAGAAATGTTCGGGACCCTTTTTGACCTTGAAAAGCGCAAAATTAGGATTTGCCTATTAGAGATAAAATTGTTTCTCTTTCCATTTCAAGTGAAATAGGCTCTTGAATCACCTAATTTCATTGATCCAATCAAAAGTTATGATCAAAATACAGAAGGCATCAAAAACTTTGCTCTACCCAGTCGCGAAATGGACCAGTCAACTTAGAGATCCTTTTTGGCCATGAAACACTAAGAATTGGGACTTGACTATTAGATACAAAATTGTTTCCCTTTTAATTTTAAGTGGAATAGGCTTTTAAATGACCTAATTCCGACAAGGAAAGTAATATTTATGGTTGAAACACTGAGAGGTAAAAACGGTGTTCTATCCAGCCGATCGGATGGAGCATCCAGTCGATCACACAAGCCTTGTGATCAACCGGATAGAGTAAAAAATATCTATAGCATGTTTTTTGCTATAACGGCTATATTTTTAACGGCTCTTTTCGCATCTATTGCTTCTCCAACGGCTATATTCTTGAATGCACTATAAATAAAGATGGTTTATGAACTAAAACAACAAGGGTGATAAATATATCAATTCTCAATCATTCACCAAGATCCAAAACTCAAATCTATCATGAAAAACTTGAAACCCCCAATACTCTGTTTTTTGAGCTAAACTTCAATCCATCTTTTGAGAGATTTTTTAGAGTTTGTTATTCAATTCTTATCTAACTCTAAAGGAGTTTTGTATTTCGGATTCAAATCCAAATCTCTACATTGTAAAGGTTTATCCTTAACCTTAAAGGATTATGAAGGTTTGATCATCCTAAGACATAAAAGGATTGTGTAATGGTTCATCCTCAGCCCGTAAAAGGATAGTAAAGGTGGTCTCCTAGCCTACAAGGGAGTGTAACGGTTTACTCTTCACTCGGAAGAAGAGGACATGATTTAGGAATAAAATCGTGGGAATTCTTGGAGCGGGAATAGCTCAAGGCGGGTTGCCGAACCTCGTGAACAATATCCAGTGTCAAGTGTTTGCATCTTTCTAACTCTCTTTACTTGACTGATTTCCATTATTGTTTACACTGTTGTTAAAGCAAAATTGTTAGATTCTCTATTTCCCCTTAACTTGCCTTAAAGTTGAAATTCCGCTTAGTGAATTTAGAGTAACTATTTTTTAATTGCCATAGGCCCTATTCACCCCCCCCCCCCCCCCTCTAGGGTCCATACACTGGGCAACAATTGATCCCTCACAAAGTCCCTTAATTGTCCTTTTAACTCTAGCTAAAAAGTTTTAATCCTTAGATTTAACATTTTTTCAATTTTTTCTAAGAATCAAGGTTAGATTATTTAATACTAAGGGTTCATGAATTTTAACCAGAGTTAACAAGAGTTAAAACGGACATGTGTTGACATGTGAGTGCAATAGAACTCACCCGAGTTCAATCGCCATTGAATATGATCCCAACCTTAGTAACCTAAACCTCCCAACATGCTACTCACTCCCGCTCTCAAACCTCGATCTCACGGTTTGAGAGTAAATCACATCAAAAGCACGATTTCAACTTTTGTAGAGTGCGTTTTATGTTTTATAGAAAACACGGTTTTTGTGTAAAGTTTCATTTTTAAGTTAAGTGTGATATATTTTGTCATTTTTCTTTGTAAGGTACAAGATTATTTCATGTAATGTTAATTATTAGTGATCTTGTAATTGAATTTGAAAGATACATTTAATATATCAATAGGCATCTTATTTAATGTGACTACAAATTCGAAGGGACACGCACTCATAACATTTACTAATATACACCGTTAATTTTTTTTTATTGGTAATCATAACTTTAAATATATAAGAGAGCAAAAAGGAAAACAATGCAATAGAGGGAGATTACAAGAATGGAAACTTAAGAAAGGAAACTAAAAGGAAGACAGAAAGAAAGAACAGTAAACACATACAATCCGGCATTGAAGAAGAGAGAAAAATAGAACAATCCTACTAAGCCTCAACCCAACACCTCCTCCACATCTTTCACAACTAGCCAACTGGAACACCATTCAAGAACATGTAAACAGGTTATTTAAGAACCTCTCAGCAAAAGGGTTAAAAGACCCTCTATTCTTTAAACACGTGGTTCTAGTGGTTTTGACACTATTGAGCGGAATTGTCGTAGGTCAACCTACCATGGCAAGAACCGACGTCGGTTTCTTTCAACAAGCCATGGTCGAGATCATTGCAAGAACCTTCGCACCAACAACACCCCTCCTAGTTTTATAGCTTCAAGCAACAATAGAAAGAGCATAGTATAGTTAGACGGTTGGGAATAGCTTTTGCCATCAATGTCTACCTTTATTATTTCTTTCTTCGAACAAGAGGAACAAGAGGAGTAGCTGTATCTAATAGCCGTAGATAAACTCATACTAGACCCCTATCTCTTTCTCTTATGTTTCTTTTGTCAAACCAAATAAAATAAGAATTTTAGGTAGATAAATGGGCGTAGCTCGAACATGAAGAATTATAGGAAAGAAAAATCTAAGACGAGTATGAAGAAGAGGATGAAGATGCATAGACCACCATCATCCTCATCACATCGGCGAAGTATAATAGAGCTAGCTCTCTTATTTCTATTATTTCAATCTGCACTGAGTGGGCAGCCTTACTTAGCCTCCGGTCTTCTTCAAGTTTTATAATCTGCATCATGGCTATGAAAGAATTCTAGAGATTGTTTTAATATGCACCATGAGTTTTTAATCTGCACCGAGCGGGCAACCTTACTATTTTAATTTGCACCAAGCAGCCTTACTTACTTGAAGTCACCCCACTGTATTCTCCAAAACTCTCTTCTTTCTACTATTCTCATCTGGTTCTCGCTTTTTGGCCCCATTCCCATCTGGTTCCAGCAACGGCCGCAACGCCTCCCGTCAAACCCAAAGAAAAGAGGGTTGGTGTTTTACTATAAGTTTTTTTTTAAAATTAGTGTATATAAGTAAAAGTAAATGGTGTGGTGCATGTAGGACCACCCAACTTGAATGGATCGATTTTATCAATTCTTTCTTATAGTTGAAAATATAAAAAATAATATACTTGCATCTCATAGTAATTTTCAAGAATCATCAAGCACATCTATCTATACTTCTATACTAATACTATTTACCAGATGGCATCCACATGAAACCCCTCACAAGCTTCCAATTGAGCTCTATGTTGTTGTCACGTGTCACGTTAAATCTTCTTCTTTATTATCACTACATGTCATCTTCTTATTCAAAGATTGGGTTGTTGACCCACTCAACTTTATTAAGAAAAATAGTCACCTCCTCGCACATGGAGCGAATAGGGAGGCGTCTAATTAGGCCCACATTTTTCACCACGTATCCCTTTTTAGCCCCTTTTAACCGTGATTAAGATCTACTAACTCTTATGGTTCAAGCACCTACCCTATTTTTAGGAAAAAAAATAATCATAGGGTTAAAAATTCTTAACCAAAGTTCAGAGCAAGTTAAAGGGCCTTTGTGAGAGGAAGGAGCAATAGTCTGCTCCTCGCCCGAGGAGCAGTCTATTGCTCCTTTATTAAATAAGATGAATTGTACAGAAAGGTATAGACGTTCACTCCCTAACCCTTGGTCTCCCTCCCCCATTGAGCTCCTTAATCTTCGTCTTTACTATCGCCACGTGTCATATTCTTATTCAAAGATTAGGTTGTAGACCCACTCAACTTTATTAAATAAGAAGAATTGTAGAAAAAAGGTAGAAACGTTCTCTCCCTAACCATTGGTCTCCCTCCCTTATTAAGTGAGATGACTGGTAGAGTAAAAAATAAACACTACTCTCCCTCCCACGAACCCTCTCTCTTGCCCTAATTCTTCTCCAAGAGATGAATCGTGGTGGAACTAAACTAATGTTGTCACTATATACTTAAGATTAATTATCAGTTTTTTTGCCACGTAAAAATGGGGCATGATTATCTACGTGATATTATTGCAGTAAAATCTGGTGTTGATCCATTCGGGTGTGGAGAGCTCACGAAACATGAATATTTCAAAATGACAAATATGCCCTCCATATGTATTTTCTAAAACGACAAAAACCCTCTTCACATGTATTTTTCTAAAATAACAAAAATATCAATTTACACGTAGTTTCTAAAAATATACAAATATCCCTCTTCACGTGTATTATAAATAACGACAACTAGGAAATTTACAACAAAGTACAATTTTTACATATTTTTATTCAAATGACAACAAACAAAGCTCTTATATGTGATTTTCAATGTTCCTTTACTCTCATTGTCACTTTGATAAACAACCGTTGTGAAAAAGGAAATATGGATTAGAAATGCCATAAACAAGTATGTAATATAAAGAAATTTTTTGCCTTATTTTCAACGATGCAACCAAACAACAAAAAGTAAGTAGAAAATTCATTGTTTACCGTAAATACATTTACACCATAAATAATTTACGCCGTAAAATCATTTACATGCAAACAAATAGAACCTAAAGGAAAAATACGATAAAAATTATCACCAAATGGGACTCATAAGAGAGTTATTAGAAATTGATGTCGCTCAAAGGTACGCGGTACTTTGCAGTACAGTAAAGGGGGTTGTCGAACCACAGAGAGCAGTGAAGATAAGGAATAATAATGGAGAAGAGGTTTATAGGATCTTTGGTAGAGAATGTTTCACTAAATTGAGGAAGATATCAATGAGAAAAAGAGCCAAGGCATCAGGTTTCCTCCCCTTAATGGTGTAATGCCAATTTGATTATCCAAGGTATAACTTAATTGAGGATTTCACATCCCAAACCCTCAATCGGAAGATTTTAGAAATTCAGATTATAATAAAAAGTTAAAATAGATTTCTATCCAATTATTCAAAACGAATTTTAACTCAGGCCCGCACTTTATTGAAAAAACTCGAGGACGACGATATACCCAGAAGCAATACCGCAGCAAAGACTAATGTCCGCTAAGATGAAGGTTCTTCATTTGAGAAATCAAGAATTATTACTCAACTACGAGAAAAGCCTGACTGAACTCGTGAAAAAGTTTAATCCCAGAGATTCAATTGAAAGAGATCAAACAAGAAGAACAACTAACATAGAAATCATAAATGTTAAAAACACTAATTGGATTAACTCAAACTAACATTACCTCATCAAGAGAATTTCACTCTAGCCAAGGCTAGGGTTTTAGCAATCCATACAGAAAGAAAAACTAAAACAATAAGAAAAGAGAGATGATTCCAGGGTCAGAGGTTCAGAGATCTCTAACAACACTTCTCTCTGAGTTTAAATAACTAAAAGGGAAGAAGAAGAATAAAACTAAGCAAAAAGGGAAAGTTTCCAATACAAAATATCACTCAAATAGTCAATTCGCGGCCAAAAATGCTAGTTTTGCAACCACCGATCAAACGGGCCTTCAATCGCAAAAATCCAGAAAAAATCACCGCCTTCCGATCGATCGGGGTTCTGGCCGATCGATCGCCCAGATCGCCGTTTCGCCACTTTGCCTATTTTTTTGTCTTTTTGACTATTTTCTTTTTATTGATTTCCACGAGACTTCTTTACTCGAATTCCCTACATAAAATATCATAGAAAATGATTAGAATTCGCAATCAATAAACGGGGAAACAAGTTTAGAATGTAGGCTTTAAATCAAGGATTCAGACTAGAAGGGGCTTTAAAGGGTTACAAAATAACTGGTTTTGAGTGTACTTTTGCACACTTATCACACACCCCCAACCTGAATATTGCTAGTTCCTAGCAATAAATCAACTCTTAAGCAAATCACTTAACCAATCGATCTTCATGAATATAGGCTACAACATTCAAATCATTCAAACAAGGGTTTTGCAATAAATTCACCACAACATCCAAGTTTCTCCTTCAATAAGCAAACTCAGAATTTGTGTGTGTGTGCTAAGATCATAACCATTCTTGTCAATAAACCCAAAACACATACAAATAAGATAAACATCTAGAGAAAAGCTTTGACAACAAATCTCACAAGGATTTTAAATCACTCAGAATAATGCACTCAGAGATTTATGGGTCTTCTCTCAATCATATGAAAAATAGAATGCAAGAGCCAAAACAAATAATAATAAGATCTCAAGGAAAGAATGTCATCCAATGGAAACTCCTCCATTCACACCACAAACCCACCTAAGATCAAAAGGTTAGTAATCGTAAGAAAGAAGGAATAAGGATAATCAACAAAACCTATATGCTAGGAATATTGATACATCTTCATTGTGAAACAACTATTCCAAACATCCATAAGTTCCTTCTTCTTTTCCAATTCAGAATTTTCTTCTTTATTCTTCTCTTTTTCTGATTTTTCCCATTGTAGAACAAAACTTGTACTTCTACTTTTTCAACACAATTTTTTTTTTAACAACATTATCCCAACTGAATTTTCCATGACCTGAATTTGTAGTGTTTTTTTTTTTTAATTTCCAATATACCACTTGAATTTCCAATACCACAAAACTATCATCCCTAGCATAAACTCTGGTTTAAAAGGTAATGAAATGTATAAAATAGGCTCAACTCCAATGTGGAGTGGGTAAAGTCATGTGGTTTTCTCAAGAAAGACTTCTTTTAGGCTCAAAGTGGCTCTTATTGTTAATGATAAGGGTTAGCTTGAAATGATCAAACTTTCTACACTGACCTTTATCATTTCTTAGGCAATTCAACCAAACAAACCATAATCCGTGTAATGACATTTCCAATGGACAACCAAGTCAAGAAAATAATGAGATCCAACAAGGGAATAATGTCGCATGAATAAAAACACCGAATTACAATAATAATCGCTCCCAAAGACAAGAATGGCTCAAAAATTCACAGGTGTTATAGGTCTTAGCTGAAATCTGAGATGTCTTCTTAAGGTATGAGTTTAACAACCAACATCCACCATGGCTTACATGCACAAGAAAAATTTGAGTTTGCTCATAACAGATGACAAGAATAATCTAGATGACTCAATTAAAACACTCTATTTTCATGCTCAACAGCAAAGCTACAATTCATGCAAAAAGATATGACAAAGATATTTGATTAAGATTTGACTATCATCCCCCCAACCTAAATCAGACATTGTCAATGTTCTAGAAATGAAATAAAAGATAAATAAAAGGAATACCTAGATGGGTAGATAGCACCTGATAATATGAGTGAACTTCCAATAGTGGGAACCTGCAAGGTGAGCTCAAACAAACAAAAAACTAATATACAAAGATGCGGAGACTCACAAAGGTAAGTCAATCCCAGTAAACGGGATCCGCAAGAGGGGTAATTTCTTCTTCGGGCAGAAGCCTCTCCAGAGCGGGCTTAAGTCTGTGGCCATTGACTTTAAAAATTATGTCATCTTGAGGGTCTTTTACCTCAACAGCCCCGTGATCAAATACTCTCTTACCCACGACGAGACCATACCATCTAGACCTTAGTTTACCCGGATGCTTATGGAGTCTAGAATCATACAAGTACACTTTTTGATTCGGTTCAAAATATTTTCTTAAAATTCTTTATCATGAAAAACTTTCATCTTGTGTTTGTAGATTCTAGAGCTCTTATAAGAGTCATTTCTAAGCTCCTAAAATTCAGTTAATTGGAATTTTCGTAACTTTCCTGCCTCACCCAATTCAAAATTGAAGACTTTAATAGCCTAAAAAGCTTTATGTTCAAGTTCCACAGGCAAGTGGCAAGGCTTTCCAAAAACAAGCCTATAGAGGGACATACCAATGGGAGATTTATAAGCAGTGTGGTATGCCCAAAGCACGTCGGTTAGTCGTAAAGACCAATCCTTACGATCAGGATTAACCGTCTTTTCAAGAATTTGTTTTATCTCCCTATTGGCAAGTTCCACTTGGCCACTTGTCTGGGGGTGGTAAGAGGTGGAAACTTTATGAACAATTTCATACTTTTTCATTAAGGTCTATTATAAAAGTGGGTGCCTTGATCAGTACTGATGGCACGTGGCATCCCGAATCTGGACAAAATATGTTCTCTTAAGAATTTAATAACAGTCCTATTATCATTGGATTTGCAAGCCACGGCCTCAACCCACTTGGACACATATTCCACACCAACCAAAATATACAAGTAACCAAAAGATGGGGGAAAAAGGCCCATGAAGTCAATACCCTAAAAATCAAAAATTTCAATTACTAGAATGGGGTTTAGGGGCATCATATTCCGGCGAAAAATTGCCTCCAATTTTTGACATCTATCACAAGAACGACAGAATTTATCAGTGTCTTTAAAGAGGTGGGCCAATAAAATTCACACTGCAAATTTTTTGCAATAGTCTTTTTCATAGAAAAGTGTCCACCACATGCCTTGGAATGACAAAAGTTTAAGACACTCATAAATTCGTCATTAGGAACACACCTCCGCATAATTTAGTCAGGGCAATATTTGATAAAATAGGGATCATCCCAATAAAAATTGCGAACCTCAACCAAAAATTTGCTTTTATCCTGAGTGTTCCAATTCAATGAGATCTCTCCTGCAGCAAGATAATTAACAATATCAGCGTACCATGGCAGGTCAGAGATAGAAAATAAATGTTCATCTGGAAAATCATCATGAATAGGCATTGTTTCTTGATTATTTTCACAAACAAGTCTTGATAGGTGATCAGCCACTACATTCTCCACACTCTTTTTATCCTTAATTGTGATATCAAACTCCCGCAATAATAAAATCCACCTAATGAGTCGTACTTTAGCATCCTTCTTTGTAAGAAGGTACTTAAGCGTCGCGTGGTCCGTAAAGATACAAATAGGCGAACCAATCAAATGGGCACAAAATTTATCCAAAGCAAATACTACAGCTAGCAACTCCTTTTCAGTTGTTGTATAATTCATTTGAGTACTGTTAAGGGTTCTACTCGCATAGTAGATCACACATGATTTCTTATCTCTCCGCTGTCCTAAAATTGCTCCCACAGCATAATCACTAGCATCACACATAATTTCAAATGGAAGATTCCAATCTGGTGGTTGCATGATGGGAGTGGACATAAGTTTACCAATTAGCTTTATAAAGGCTTCTTGACACGCTTTAGTCCAGTCAAAGGGAGCATCCTTGAGAAGGAGACTACATAAAGGTCTAGAAATAAGACTGAAATCTTATATAAATCTCCTGTAAAAACCAGCATGACCAAGAAAAGATCTCACGTCTTTCACGGTCTTGGGGGTGGGTAAATTTTGTATTAATTCAATTTTTGATTTGTCTACTTCTATCCCCTTAGAAGAGACAATGTGGCCTAAAACAATTCCAGAAGATACCATAAAATGACATTTCTCCCAATTAAGCACAAGGTTCTTTTCTTCACACCTAATCAATACCCTTTTTTAAATTAATAGACAGGTATCAAAAGAATCTCCAAAGACTGTTAGGTCATCCATGAAGACTTCTATAAAATCTTCTACCATATCACTAAATATGCTCATCATGCATCTTTGAAAAGTGGCTGGGGCATTGCATAGTCCAAATAGCATCCTACGAAATGCATAAGTGCCAAAAGGACATGTAAAAATGGTCTTATCCTGGTCCTCTAAGGCAATTTCAATTTGATAATAACCAGAGTAGCCATCTAAAAAGCAATAGAAGGAATGCCCAGCCACCCTCTCCAATATTTGGTCAATGAAGGGTAAAGGAAAGTGATCTTTTCGGGATGCAACATTTAATTTTCTATAGTCAATGCACATTCGCCACCCGATCACTAATTTAGTGGGGACTAGCTCTCCAAGCTCATTCTGCACAACAGTAACTCCTGACTTTTTAGGTACCACCTGCGTAGGACTAACCCATTTACTATCAGCAATTGGGTAAATAATACTCGCACCCAATAGTTTTAAAACTTCAGATTTTACAACTTCTTTCATAGTTGGGTTTAGTCTGTGCTGGGGGTCTCTAGAAGCCTTAGCCTCTTCTTCAAGATTTATCTTGTGGGTGCATATTAAAGGGCTTATTCCTTTAATATCTACTATAGTCCACCCAATAGCAAATTTATGGTCATTTAAAATTTTCACCAATTTACCTTCCTGAAGTTGAGATAATACAGAAGAAATTACAACAGGGAAAGTATCACCTGGGCCTAAAAAGGCATGTTTCAAACCATTAGGTAGTTTCTTAAGCTCTAGATTTGGCACTTCAACACTGGAGGGTAGAGACTTTGGCTTTTCCTTAGGTAGCTCCTCAATTCGTGATGGCCAACTTTTTCTCCCTGAAACCTGTGCATCAAAATAAAGCACAAATTTCAGCAAGCTCATTTTTATCGAAAGAATTAATATCAATTTGAGAATTAGCAAGAAGAATTTCAAGGGAGTTTAGACGAATTTGGTGATTTGAATTCTTCTTGCACAACTGCTTCGATCCAATTTGTAGTTTCGCACTCATCATGTCCTGGCAATTGTTTACCAATATTGAAAATATTAACCTCTAGGGTCATATTTCCAAAAGATAATTTCATTAGCCAATTCTTGCAATTAATTAAAGCATTAGATGTAGCAAGGAAAGGTCTACCAAGAATAATTGGTATTTTTGAGTCAGCATTCACCACAGATTGTGTGTCCAAGATAAGAAAATCAACAGGATAATAAAATTTATCTATCTGGATTAAAACATCCTCCACTACCCCCCCTCGGTTTCCTTACAGATCGGTCAGCTAATTGTAACACCACAGCAGTGGGTTGTATTTCTCGTAGGCTAACCTATAAATAAACTGAGTAGGGAATTAAGTTCTTCTTGCACAACTGCTTCGATCCAATTTATAGTTTCACACTCATCATGTTCTGGCAATTGTTTACCAATATTGAAAATATTAACCTCTAGGGTCGTATTTTCAAAAGATAATTTCATTAGCCCATTCCTGTAATTAATTAAAGCATTAGATGTAGCAAGGAAAAGTCTACCAAGAATAATTGGTATTTTTGAGTTAGCATTCACCACAGATTGTGTATCCAAGATAAGAAAATCAACAGGATAATAAAATTTATTTATCTGGACTAAAACATCCTCCACTACCCCCCTCGGTTTCCTTACAGATCAGTCAGCCAATTGTAACACCACAGTAGTGAGTTGTATTTCTCATAGGCTAAGCTGTAAATAAACTGAGTAGGGCATTAAGTTAACATTTGCCCCAAGATCAAGGAAAGCTTGTTCAAAATCATGGTCCCCAATAATATAAGAAATTGTAGGGCACCCAGGGTCTTTATATTTGAGAGGAATCCTGTGTTGAATTAGAGCAATTATTTGTTCTGTGAGAAAATCAATTTTCTTCACATGATGCTTCCTTTTGATGGTGTATAAATCTTTTAAAACCTTGACATAAGTGGGCACTTGTTTGATAACATGCAAAAGTGGGAGATTTATTTCACTTGCCTAAGATTTTCTAAGATTTCAGTATGACAATCTGATTTTCTTGATGATTTGAAAGCTTGAGGAAATGGCACAGAGATAGGACTTTAAACTACCTCACTAATTTTGGGCACATTAACATCAATATTACTCGTGTCATTGGTTTCATCCTCTAATTCTTGGGTAGAGTTAGGGATTTCTTTTGCTTTTCCACTACGAGTAGTAACGACATTAATTTGCTCAAATTCTTTCTTCTCGAGGGTAGAGTCTTGTATTATGTGTTGACCTTGATGGTTTTGTTGAATTTGGGAGGGAAATCTCCCTTTCTCATTAAAACTCAAAGAATTTGTCAATTTCGATACATGGCTTTTAACTTCCTTAAATTCCTCAGCCATTTTAGTGAACAATGCTTCAAATTTTTGATTGGTTTTACCTTGAACATTTATGAAAGCACGCAATGTCTCCTCAAGAGGACTCCTAGATGGTAATGATGTGTTAGGTGCAGAAAATTGAGGTGTAGTGAAATTTCTAGGAGGCATCTGTTGTTGAGGGATTTGAGAAATATTACTCCAGCTAAAGTTAGGATGATTTTTCCAAGCTGGGTTATAAGTCTCGGAGTAAAGTGAATAGGACTTCCTGTAATTGCTCATAGCATTACAATGTTCCTCATACACCCTCCTCATCTCCTGGAGTGTTGGACACTCTTTGGTAGGATGCTCAGTCTCATGGCAAACCTCACAAATCCATCTGGTCTCTCCCTGATAAACAGGGGTGGTTGCCATTTTTTCTTTCATACGTAGAGCCTCAACTTCTTTCGTTAAGCTCTCCAATCTAGCATTTAGATTATCATCTTCTCTTATGTGAAAAATCCCTCCACTAGAAGGAGTGGAAGTGGGTCTCGACCTATTAGTACTTTCAGTAGTACTAGATCCTGTCCAAGTATGGGCTTTTTCAGCTAACTCACTCAGGTAATCCATGGCCTCATCGGGGTCTTTTTGAAAGAATTCCCCATTGCACATCATCTCAATAAATTGCCATTCCCTAGGAGTAAGTCCTTCATAGAAGTAACTCACTAAGCGCCAGCTTTCATACCCATGATGTGGGCACAAACTTAGAAGATCATTGTATCTTTCTCAGGCCTGATACAAGGTTTCACTCTCTTTTTGAGTGAATGTAGAAATTTGCCTCTTCAAAGCATTCGTCTTATGATTAGGGAAATATTTATGGAACAATGCTTGAGTCATCTCCGCCCATGACCCAATCGACCTAGGCCTCAAAGAATACAGCCAGCTCTTTGCTCTATCCTTCAGAGAGAATGTAAAAAATTTGAGCCTCGCAGCATCTATGGTGCCTAGTTGATTGTGAAACGTGGCTATCACCTTTTCAAATTCTCTAAAGTGCACATATGAGTTTTCATTATCTAAACCATGAAAAGTGGGAAGGAGTTGAACCATCCCTGGTTTAAAATCAAAATTTTGCACATTAGGAGGAAATATAATGCAAGAAGGTATGGCAGGCCGTGTAGGGTGTAAATGCTCATGAAGAGTTTTAACTTGATGATCCTCGTGTTCACTCATTGTGCTATGTGTAGAGTTAAGTAAAACAGAATCAGATTCCGGGGGTGTATCAAATAAATATGTAAAAAGAGTTTTAGATTCTTCCGGTCTCTTCGCAAATCTACCTAATTCGTTCCGGTATCGATGTATGCACAAAGCAAAAATAAGAGAATCAATTAAACTACTAGATCAAAAAGGGAAAAGGAACGAGATTACCGCTTCGACGAGTCAATTAAGCAAACCTCCTCCGGAAAAATAAAAAAAAGAATATATACTCCTTAGCTTTCGCCTTGCTCCCCGGCAACGGCACCAAAATTTGATGTCGCTCAAAGATACGCGGTACTTTGCAGTACAGTAAAGGGAGTTGTCAAACAACAGAGAGCAATGTAGATAAGGAACAATAATGGAGAAGAGGTTTGTCCGATCTTTGGTAGAGAATGTTTAACTAAATTAAGGAAGATATCAGTGAGAAAAAGCGCCAAGGCATTAGGTTTCCTCCTCTTAATGGTGTAATGCCAATTTGATTATCCAAGGTATAACTCAATTGAGGATTTCACATCCCAAACCCTCAATCGGAAAATTTTAGAAATTCAGATTATAATAAAAAGTTAAAATAGATTTCTAGTCAATTATTCAAAATGAATTTTAACCCAAGCCCGCACTTTATATGAAAAACTCGAGGACAACGATATACCCAGAGGCAATACCGTAGCAAAGACTAACGTCCGCTGAAATGAAGGTTCTTCGTTTGAGAAATCAAGAATTATTACTCAACAACGAGAAAAGCTTGACTGAACTCGTGAAAATGTTTAAATCTCAGAGATTCAATTGAAAGAGATCAAACAAGAAGAACAACTAGCATAGAAATCATAGACGTTAAAAACACTAATTTGATTAACTCAAACTAACATTGCCTCATCAAGAGAATTCCACCCTAGCCAAGGCTAGGGTTTTAGCAATCCATACAGAAAGTAAAACTAAAACAATAAGATAAGAGAGAAGATTCCAGGGTCAGAGTTTCAGAGATCTCTAACAACACTTCTCCCTGAGTTTAAATAACTAAAAGGGAAGAAGAAGAACGAAACTAAGCAAAAAGGGAAAGTTCCTAATACAAAATATCGCTCAAAAAAGTTAATTCGCGGCCAAAAACGCTAGTCCCGCAACCACCAATCGATCGGGCAAGGGTGCCGATCGATCTGGCCTTCAATCGCAAAAATCCGAAAAAAATCACCGCCTTCCGATCGATCGGCGATTCTGGCTAATTGATCACCGGGGATCGCAGATCAATCGCCCAGATCATCGTTTTGTCACTTTGCCTGTTTTTTCGTCTTTTTGACTCTTTTCTTTTTGTTGATTTCCACGAGACTTCTTTACTCGAATTCCCTACATAAAATATCATAGAAAATAATTAGAATTTGCAATCAATTAATGGGGAAACAAGTTTAGAATGTAGGCTTTAAATCAAGGATTCAAACTAGAAGGGGCTTTAAAGGGTTACAAAATAACTGGTTTTGAGTGTACTTTTGCACACTCATCACAAATTTAGTTAGGGTTCGTTCTTTTGTCGAGACTTGCAAAGCTCACCACTTTGCAAGTCTAAAGACTTTAAATACATGGCTTTACGGCTCTCGTCATTAGCAATATTTATGTTATTTTGTGCCCAATAAATTTTGAATGAATTTACACAAATCTAGATTCCTATAATCATGAGACTTAAAGTCCTGCCATTTTTTGTGGGACATGAAATCCCTCATTTTGTGGCTTTTGAAGTCTCGTGAGATTGAACGTGAAAATGAGAAGCAAAAGAACAACATTGGAATTGATAATTCTCGGGAATTACAAAACTCCAATTCCTACAAAAAGAACATAACCTTAGAGACTTATCTCAAATTTTTGACAAGGCTTTACCGAGATTGTGATTTAGAAGGAAATCTATAAAATGAGTAACTATTATCCATCGCAAAGAAAAAAATGAAGGGGATGATGTGGGGAAAAATGCGCACAAGTGAAGCCAAACTCTTTAGAAATAGAAGACCTCAATTAAATATTAGAGTTCATAAAAAGAGTATCAATACCCAACAACTCAGGCAACAAATTTCTAAAAGTCACGATAGAAAAAATTCACAAGCACACTAAAACTCTAAAGATCTTTGACATACACAAATAAGCCCTAGAGATCCAAGTGAGAGTTTTTATGTAAATCTTGCATGTGAAGCACAAAATCTGTTAGCCTCGGGGTTACAACCATGGGTAGCCCTAATAATTTTCATAATAACATAATAATGAAATGACAAAGATGGTACTAATAATCTTGTTTAAGTGTTTGAACATTTCAGTATTCAAAGTTGTTAGCACTCCAATCATGAAAAATGATGGAAATTACCAAGAGGAAGTTCAACTCAATGTATACAAGATGAAAACTCAAGATAAGGTCATAGTTCAAGTCGGGTCCCTAAAGACAAAAGCGTATCACAAGACCCAAGACAAGTCTAAATCAACTCTCTAGTTGCTCCAAATGTAATTTTATCTCCTGTTGAGAGTATCTAGGACTAATGTAAAAAGTCCTCAAAAAGAATGGAAAGTTGAAAGCTCAAGACATAGATTGACCATAGGAGCCTAGGACACTTTTCGGAAATCATTCTAAGGCCCTAGGGGATAGTAAAATCATGTTAAAACTTAGTTAATTGATCTAGGAAATCAATCTCATCATCTTGATCTGATCCAGGACAGAATTCATAAAAATTGCGCTGAATTCGTCAACGAATTCTCAGAGTCTTTTGAATTCAGCGATGAAGTCATGACAGTTATTTTGAAACTACATTCTGTCTTCTGTACTTGACAACAAATTCAAGTGGGAACCCCACTTCGTCGACGAATTCAAGCCTGAAACTGAAAAATCGATATAACGGCTAGTTTTCAACGGGTTAAAACACATTAAATGTTTCACCAACGGCTATATTGGATCAAATGCTATAAAAAGAGTTCATTTATGAACTAACAATAACTCTTGATCATTGTAATAACTTCTATTGATCATTCATTCATTGCTTTTGATTTCACACCCACTCACATTCATAGAAATCCCCAAAATCTCACTTGAGCTCATTCAACTCCAATTTCTTTTAAGAAACTTTATTAGAGTTTGTATTTCACTCTTATCCAGCTCATTCAAGAAGCCTTAATTTCAAAATTCAAATCCAAACTTATTATCTGAGAATTAGTCAAGAATCTTGGATTCTTGCATTGAAGTTGTTGCTTCAGTTTTATTAAGAGAATGTGGTGCTCTTGAAAGGTTTTAGCTCGACCTAAAGGAGAGCCTATAAAGGTAATATCTCGACCTATAAGAGAGATTATAATGGTTTGGTCTCCACCGGTGAAGTAGTCTGTGCGATTAAAGAATCGTGGTGAATCCTCTAGTTGGAAGCTTGAGGTTGGAAGTAGGCTTGTTTGCTGAACCTCATGAACAAACCTGAGTTTGCACTCTTTTTATCTCTCTTCTCATTTTCTTACAATATTTCTATTGTTTTACATGCTGCTCATTTAATTTATTCCGCATCTTAAACTTATAGTTCATAAAATTTTAAATCTGCCATAGACCCTATTCACCCCCCTTTAGGGTCATTACCTAGCCAATAAAATCTTCATCGATCATCAATTTATTAGGGTATGTCAAAGCCTATCAAAAATCTCGAAATCCACTATGAGAATATGTCGAGCCCTTAGATCAAAGGTTTGAAGAGAAGAATCAGAGATTCCTCTATTCGTAAATGTGATAAATTCCAAATTGTACCCGCACACCACAAAGCTAATAAAATTGACTATGTCTATATTTTCAGATATATAAAATTTCAAAGATGAAATTTGTGATGACAGATTCCAAAAATATGGGAGCTTAGATTCGGTGGATATCATTATATATACTAGCAGTACACACGTGCATCACACGTGACTGTCCAGTCATAATGAGTGCAACACAATCTATTACCTAATTATATCGTAGACTTTTTATCCCCTTCTGCCTGTGTCACGTAAGTTTTCCATCTTACCATCTTATGACACGCGTCACTTTGATTTTCCCCAACATACTTGTCCGTCCACAAATTAGTACATCCCTTTAGTTTCCTCGATTGATTTGGCAAGGTAGAGACCTGAGTTTGTTTTGTTCTAAATGGGTCTTGACTCGACCGATATTTTCGACTATGTAAACAAATATTGTGCATAGAGATATTTGGAGTACTTGACGGAGCATGTTTTCTTTGGTGACTCGCTTTTATTAATAGATTTTCTTCATATTTTTTGTTATATTTTATGTATTAAAGTAATTACCATCAGTTAATGTTGTACATGCCTCTAGGACAATATCCATGGGTTTGTAATAATTTATTGAGCATCGATTAGCGAACCACATATTTAGCTATATAGCCGAATGCCGCCCCATGTGTCATTTCTAACACCATTTTTTAACGATGGTTAAGCTTAGTTCAAAATTTTTAAATCAAGGTTAAATGGATGAATACTACGTGATAGTGAACTCTTAATCATAGTAAGTGGGTGTTAAAAATGGGGCATAGACCGAACCTGCATGAAGTTATATTTTGTAAGAAAAACAAAATTGATTTTTATCATGTCTTTGAGAATTATTGATAGAATTGAGTCTTACTACTTTCAAGTATAAGCAATTGTTTTGCACTCATTATGATTGGACAGTCACGTGCATTTGTGTTATGTTAGTTTTACTTTAATACCTATAAATTATGTAAAATATTATTATAATAGTGAGTTTTGATGGTCATTAAAAGAAAGATGAATCAACACTTGACCATACCATTCTCTTTATAAATGTTTTTTTACTTTAATACCCTTAAATTATGTAAAATATATTATTATAATAGTGAGTTTTGATGGTCATTAAAAGAAAGATGAATCAACACCTGACCCTACCATTCTCTTTATAATGGTAGAGATATAATGGTGGAGAAGTGTAAGACTATTCGGCTTTAATATACACTAGATTTCCCCTCACTGTCTTCAATTGCCTGCACGGTGTCTGGAGGATAGGTTCTCAAGCCTCTGACACATTGCAATGGTCTTTGAGTTCGACCTGCCCTTAGACTTGCTTAGTGTGGTGGGTTGCCGGCTCACGTCGCACCCCAGGAATATAGTCGTGACCTGAGATTGGTCGTTCGGGATCCGACATGTGGCGATCAAAAGAGGGAGAGATATCAAGTGGGAAGAAGTCAAAAAGATGAAGAGAAAATGAAATGACTTCTCCTCTTTTTATCTTCACATTCGGATGGTGTGTGGATGGCCAAGCCCTCAGGCGTCGGACGCCCGTGGTAATCCAATACCAACGGGAGGGAGAGAGCCACTTCTCCTTGTGTAGCCCATAGGTCCATATGGACCGCTACATCTGTTTTTCATGACCTCGGTTTATCTGATGCCAGAAAAGTGGTATCAGACTACCACAATGTGTGCAACATGTGGTGAATAAGTCATTTCATTGTCTCCCATGATTTTGACATCTCCACGCATTTGATGATAAAATGGTAAGAAAAAAATGGGTGAGTTATTAAGTGGGAAGAAGTCAAAAACTTGGGAGAAAATGAAATGACCTCTTTTCTATTGCCACGTGTCACATACTTTTATTGCCTCATGTCGCATAATTTTGGTAGTCCGAGACCACTTTTCTGACATATGCTGGAGAGAATCCCGAGGCCGTTTTCCATTGGATTTCCCTTGTAAAAAGCCCCCGACCTCTCTTCTTATCCACATTCCCCAGGCTCCTACTTCCATCCTCCAAGTCTCTGATTGCCAGTGGCGAATCGAACTTCAGCGGCCTTGAATCAGGTCTCTCCCCCTAATCTGATTTCCCTTTGTTTCAAAGTCCATCTAAATTTTCAGATCCTTCGAAAAACATAGCCATAGGCCGTCGTCTCTCTCTGCTTCACGGATTCACCAATTGGAACCCTAACTTTGTCTCTGCAACAATACAGGTTTGCTTAACTCTCATTCATATTCTCCTGAAAATTCAATGATGTATTTCTTTTTCATTTTTTTTTGGTTATCGATTCTTTATTTTCTTTATTGCAATTAGATATTAGTGCAACCTTGCCTAAATTAGGGTTTCCCCAGATGTTTTTTTCCCTGCCTCTTCCATGCTTCTCCGACATCGGATTTTGAACTCAATAATTTAAAAAATAAATGGTAGAGAAAAGAAAAACCTTTCTAATATCTTCTTCTACAAGATGGGAATCCACAACACCAGTCACCACCATCCCTCTAGCTTTGGTCACTGCAATTATTGCAGCCTTTCCTATTTTCTTGATTGCACCATTGATCAGTACCTCTTTTTCCACAAGCACAAGTACACACACCAAATAAGACAAAAAAAAATAAAAGCACCTTAGGGGCCGTTTGGATACACTGCCGTTTTTCTATTTTTTTTAACTGGAAACAACTTTCTGTTTTCAATTTTTTAAAGTAAGAAACACGTTTGGCATTACTAACTGTTACTTGTTTTTTTAAAAATGAAAAAAAAAAAAGGTGTTTGGTAAATATGATGAACATAATGATGATTAAACAATTCCAATCGATGGTGATGGTAGTGGTGGGTGGTTGTAGAGGTTAGTGGTGTGTGGGTGGTGGAGTGTGGTGGTGGTGTGGTCAAAGGGCGGAGCAATGATTCTCTTGTAGGGGGGCTAACAATGGGGATTCGGGGGGCATAGCCCCCAAATTTTTTTTCAGGGTCAAGTTCATGGGTCATTGCATTTGTTTGTGTCCATTTGTAAAGAATATATTATTTTCTTGAAAGTTTAGGGGGGGGGGGGAGGGCTAGAGTCCCCGTTGCCCCAGCTCCGCCCCTCTCCCAGGCTTCACACCCCTATTATTACAAAAAAACAATTTTGTTTTCAAAATTTCAGGGGGGCTTCAGCCTCCTTAGCCCCATGCGGCTCCGCCCCTAGGTGTGGTGGTGGGTGGGTGGGTGGGTGGGTGGGTAGTGGTGTGGTGGTGGTTGTGGGTGGTAGATTGGTAGTGGTGAGTGGTTTTGGTGGTGGATGGTGGGTGGTGGTGCGACAGTCTATTTTTTTTTTTTTAAAAAAAAAAAAAAAAAAAAAACAGAGGTAACAAAAATTTTATGTTACCTTGGTTTTCAAAAATTTTGTTACTAAATTTTAAAAACAAAAAGCAGAAACATGTTTACCAAACGTGTTTTGTGTAAAATTTTTCAAATTTTAGTTTTTAAAAACAGAAATCATAAAGCGGAAGTGCAACCAAATGGGGCCAGTTTTTCTATCTAAGTTAAATGGAAGCAAAAATTGGAAGAGATAATTAATTGTACCTTGATATTGCTTGGCGAGGGATGCATTGATCATGAGATTGGACTCTTGATTCTAATCTCGTGAGTTCTTTTGTATTAAGTTTAGTCAAATCCTTACATAATCTTCCATTACTTTTGACCCATCAATACTATCTATCTACCAACCAAAAAACAATTGAAATCCCATATCCTATCGTCATCTAGATGCACAATGTATTTCTGCATAGACATATGCAGCACACACGCCTATGTTGATGAATGCCTGCACCTGTATGCGCATGCTTCTCACATTAACAAAGGTAGTTCTCATGCTTAATGAGGTACTCATAAAATTTGAACACCATGACTACATTCTAATCCTTTTTGGCATTTGTGAGCATCAAGACTTCTATGTAATGCCTTTGGCATTTTTGTTACAATCATTTAGAGAAATATATTGACAGGAATCCTTCTATTCATCAAGAAGGAGAAATATTGTACAAAGATTATGAAGTCATAAAGATAGTAATTAACTAGTTGTAACAGAAGAATCCACATTCACAAACTTAGTTTCAATTACAAGTTTCTTCCCAAAAAATGCACTTGGAATTAGAGAAATTGAAGAAAAGATGAATACACTCTCTATAGTTACAATGTTTGTATGCAATGTCAACAAATAGGCGCACTCAGGTGCAAAACAATTCCGCTACAAAGTTACCCATAATTACCATAAGCTGCTTATATTTTTGGTACAGATCAAACAACTGGATTGATGCAAATAATCCAAAGGAAACATCGCAAAGTTTTAGGACAGAAGGAAAAAAGAAACCTTGACAACATTGAGGAGTTCATTTCGCTCGATAAAGAGGTTGAAAGATAGATAGGTGATGATTTAGCCTATACCTGTACTCAACTAGTGCCTGTCTCGCGAGCTCCATCGTCTTTAGGCTCAAAACATAATAACAAGAGGATCCGGAGTTTTGTTGTTTTGCTGAGAAGATTTAAGAACTTAGAAGGAAGATTGAGTGGTTTGAGTAATTTGACAAAAGTAATATCAATGTAGTCAAGGCATCGAGGCGATGCCTGAGCAACGCCCAGGAAATGCCTAGGTGATGAAATAAAAAAAAAAATTTAAAAATATATATATATATATATATATATATATATATATATATCAGTGTTTTAAAAGGCGTGAGAGGCTTAACCTTGAGGCTTAAATCTCTAATTCCTCAAACTGTTAGGCTCGTTTTATGTCTAAAGCATGTGCCTTATACATTAATCAAAACGAGGGTTCTAGCCACATAACTGAGACTTGAACATTAAATAATTTTTAAGGTGTGTGCCTCATACATTAATCAAAAATAGGGTTCTAGTTATATAACTAATACCTAAGCATTAAATTATAAGGTCTATGTCTCATAATTTGTTTTATCAAGAAGAAAATAATAATTTTATATATTTTTTCATTTTGTTATAAGTCTAAATTAACACTTGATTTATTATGTCTAACATATTTAGACTGTCTAACATATTTAGGCTTTTTAAAACGAGTATATTTCACTCTAATTTCCATAGTAGACATTGTAAATATTTGTAGCATTTGTCTTATAGTGACTACTTTGTAATTGTTTGTTGGAATCTGAAACCAACCACATGATTGAACATTATTTGTCTTTTAATATATATATGAACACAAAAGATATCTAAATTTTAGCTTTTCTTGCATTTGAATTTATTTTATAGCTGAATTATTTATATAATAGTACAAATGCGTGTGCATACACACACATATTACCTTTAATTATTATTTTTGAATCTTTTTACAATATTTATGTATTTATCTGTTAAAAAGATGTAACATAAGGCTTTCTTGTGAGGCTTAAGTAGCCTCACGCCTCAGGCTTACACCTCACACATCTTAAGGTCCCAACGCCACACCATGTGCCTTCACGCTGATTTATATATATAATATATTAAATATGCTTAATATTAATATATACACCTAGCAATTCAAACCTCCTAAGGTTGGTAATAATTTAGACAAATTAACATTTAATAGCCCACCTTATTTTTTGTTTATCTCAACAACAAGCTTTTTTTTCTATCACAATGGTGGTTATAGTTAAATTTGACACCAATAATGGAAATGAGAATATCATTGAGAAGTTTTCAACATATTTTTAATTGCAATGCCCCGATCTCCCTCTCAATGTCTGGAACAAGATAAATGTAACAAGATCTCCCTCTCAATTTCTTGAACAAGATAAATGTAACAAATCAAGTAGTAGTCTTTTTTTGTTGAACTGTTAGTTGACTTTTTAATCCTGAAAATATTTTTGGAGGCAAAAATATGAGATTTAGTTAAGTTTTAGTAATGTTTTGATATAGTAAAATTTATGAAATTTTAAGATTTGTTAAATGCATTTCCATTTGCAAGTTGAAATTTTGACCTAATCCCTAAAAGGCGATATTTGTTCTTGAACTGAAAAGTTGACTATTTATCCCGCAGGAATTTGGATTTAAGATAATTTTTATTTAATTCAAATGGGGCAAACCTTCTTTACATATAAATATCTTAAATTCATTTACTTAAATGCTATAATTATTTAAATAAGCTGTAAATGTTGTAAATAGGCTAAAGCGCAGAGGACATAGTGATTTTCGCCCGCCTAGAGAGCCGCCTTGACAATGATGGTCCAAAACGGCTTGGGCGACGCCCAAACAATGCCTTGATGACTACACTGAGTAATATCAATTATGGTCAGTTGTATGCAGAGATCATAAAGATTGAAGAAGTTGATTATTCTTTCATAATGAGATCATTTGATTACATGGTTGAGAATGTGACGAGAGCGAAAGTCTTGCTTGAAGAACAACTGAGTGGTTGATTGTAAGGATAGGGGAATTGGCATTATAGATTTTGTTATTGTTGAGTGTTGAGAGAATTGATGCTGTATTTTGACATGTTGGCTTTTGATTTTATATGTTATACTAATTTTTTTTGCATTATACTTGTATACTATTTTGACTTATTGATGTTAAATAGATGAATTGTTAGTGGCGAGCGAGTTCAAATTGAGGGGTCCCTTAGGAAGTGCTAACCCCAATCGCGTCAACCATTAATCGCCCCATAAAGGAGAAAATTCAAACATTTTGGACATGACCCTACCAAAAAATGTTTTCCACTTTCCTCTTTATGGGACAATTAATGGTTGATGCGATTGGGGCTAGCATTCTCCGTCCCTTCTTTGGTTGGGCTCAGGTTTACCCTTTTTAACTCGTCTATAAATGGGTTGGGATCGGAGGATATCCATACACAAACTAAAATGATACGAACCGAACTCAATCTAACTCCACCCATTACATCCCTAATTCTTGACACTAAGTTGCATTAATTTTCCAAAACTACCAACCTAGACTCCATTTAGTTAGCAAGAAAATGTAAGAAATGAAAAGAAAATTACAAAATATCCTTTGTTATTTTCTTAATTTTCCTTTTCTTTCTCTTCTTTGCTTGCTAACCAAAAGGAGCCCGAAGTGTGAAGAACCAACTTGCATACACTATATTTCAAGTGTATGTAGTGTGAATTTTATTAGGAGACTATTAATATGGTCTACCACTATTTAGCTATATACGTAGAATCTAGTTTTTTGTTTGTTTGTTAACATGGACAATCTAGGCCACTACATAGATTTCAACGGAATTTCAACATTCATTAAGCTAAACCATGGAAGGAGAGAAGAATAAACCCTAGTTGGGCAACCTTGATGGGAAGAGAAATGGTTTAACGAGTATGTTGAGCAATAATTCCCGTCTAGGAAAATGTTAGGGCCAATCGTCTCAAGGCTTAATCGCCCCATAAAGGAGAAGGTCAAATCACCTTTGGAAGTGGTCCCTACCAAAAAGTGATTTGACCTTCTCTTTATGGGGCGATTGGGGGTTGAGTCGATCGGTGTTAGCACTCCCTTTACATGGGCTCACATCTAGAGAAGACAAGGAAGATATGCATTTAGATCTCTCAACATATGAAAACTCTCCAATTGACTAGAATATTAAATTTTTTTGTACAATTTTCTTTCTTATTATATTCTTCCAAGTTTATTCTCGTTTTTGTTTTTGGGTAAAATTTCAAAGTTTTCTTTGGAGCTTAAAATTCCAATAATCTTCTTTTTATAAAAGATACTCTAAGCATCTTTCTCCACTCACGGGTTTTAGTGAGAGATAGTCGTCTTTAATTATTTTGTTTTATTTTATGGTATCAGAGTTATTACACATGGTACCGTCGTAGTATTTGTAAAGTCCAAATTTGTGATTGGCTAAATTCTGTTGCCAATATTGAGTCAATTAAATGTCTTGAGTCATGTCCGTCCTGTTGATCATGTTTATGAAGATAAAGCTTGAAGAAGTGCAATTGAAGATCAAGATGCCTAAAGTTTGTTCTCAGCATTTAGGATGGTAAGTGGCCTAGTCTATACCTTAGGTGACTAGAGGCTTGACCGTGATTATGGAATTCCAGACAAAAGTGAACACAGTGCAGATTTGAGGACAAGTTGGCTAGAGCGAGCCCTATCCAGCTAGAGTGAAATCACTCTCGAGGTTTCAGAGTCTATAATGTTTGAGCAATTGTTGCAAACTCTAGTAGCCATCTCGATTGAGTGAGAGAAGGTTGGCTCAAGCGAAGTAGTCTCGGGTTGTGACAGTGCAATTGCATAAACAATTCCAGTAACCATCTCGCTTGAGCGAGATAGTATTAGCTCGAGTGAGTAGCGCAAAGACAATTTATTTAGTAACTTCTAGACTCTATCTTTTGGGTTACCTATATATTTTAATTGTTTTCTTAAAAGAATTAGAGGTTTTAAGATTATATTTTTGAGAGAATTTAGATAGCTTTTAGAGCTCTAGGATTTCCCACACCTCTCGGTTGAGACCCATCTCAATCTCTAGAGTTGCAAGCTTAGTTCAATTGTTCATATCGTTGCTTGCTGTGATTTCCCATTGGATTGAAATCCCTATAGAGGTTGTTAAACCTTTCAAACACTAAAGCTCAAATATTTTGAGTAGGGGTTGGCGTGAGCTAAAGTCGCCATAGACGGAGATACCATGTTGGATCGTGGACGACGAGACCTTTGAGAAAGCTTGGCCGGTGAGGAGCCGAAGCCGCTGCGGTGGAGATCGAACTTGCGGGTTTGTACCAAGGATTGTTGTGTTGAGTCCGCCAGTCCGGTTGGGTGAGGTTCATTGTAATTTGTGTTGTTTTTCTGATAGTGATCACTTTTGATGGACGAGGTCCTATGGTTTTTCCCAAAATAGTTTTGACGTAAAAATCTATGTGTTCTATGGTGTGTGAATTGTCTATAATTTAACCTAATCTAATGGTAGATCCCCCCCCCCCCCCCCCCCCCCCCCCCCCAATCTAAGTCTTGTGATCTCATAGTAAAAGGAATTTCAATTGGTATCAAAGCAGGTTCACTTATAAGGCTAACTACCCGAAGTGTGATCTTAGGCAAAATCCCCGAATTATGAATTCAGTAAGAGATGGTGGATCCATATCTCGTCATTTGTTGTTCGATGAGAACAACTATGCTTATTGGAAAGCTCAAATGAGACTGTTTCTCAAATCCCTGGACGAGAGGGTGGATGACCATATAGAAAAAGGTGAAAATATCCCACCAAAGTTGTAGAGGAACATCCCATCGTAAAACCTTCCGGTGAATTGACTTGAGATGAATTTGAGAGTTGTTGGTAGAATACAAATGGTCTAAATGTCATTTTTAATGTTGTCACATCCGAAGAATTTTGGAGAATCTCTTAGTGTGACATATCGAATGAAGCATAGGATATTCTTGAAATCACCCATGAAGGGACCACAACTATGAAGATTTTTTAAATTTCAAATGCTTCTAGGTTTGAGAGTTTGAAGATGGATGATAATGAAACCTTCGATGACTTTTACGCTAAAGAAATTTAGAAAATTTCTTAAGACGAATAAAAGGTTTAATCTTAAGCACTTGAAAAGCCTAGGTACAAGTACTGGGAAGAAAAGAAAGACCCTAAAAGTGCGGACAAAAAATCCCAAACCCAAAGCGTTCAATGCTATGAATGACATAGCTACGGCCACATCTCGCCTGATTGTCCCAACGAGAAAAATGGAAAATGAAGGCGATGGATACTACGTGGAGTGACAGTAAATCTGAATCTAAAAAGTCAGATAGCTGATAAGGAGGCTTGGAATTAAAGGACTTTCGCTGCCACTTCCATTAGGATTGAAGATTCTTCTCCAATTGTGAGTGGGAGTGACGAAGGCAATGATTGTCTAAAGTTTGACAAGAGTAAGGAAGGAGGAGAGTCAAAGTGAATTGGAGAATGAGGGAGACCTCAAGAGTCAAGACAACTTATGAAGAGTTGTATGTGGAAAGGTTGAAGTTGAAGATGGCAAAAAATTTCTTGGCCAAAAAGGTAAAATCAGCTAAAAAGGAAAGAGATGTCATTAAACTAGAAGCAGAGGAGTTGAAAGCTTGAGTCTGAAAAGGCTTCTCTCAATGACAAGGTGGGATTCCTTGAGAAAGAGTTCCATAGATGTCTTGAAGACAAGAGACATGTCTGATAAAGAAAGTGACAGAACTTTTGAGAGCTAAGGTTTTTCAACAGTACTGAAATTTTGGATGAAGTAGTGTGTATGGGGAAGAATTATAGAAATGTGAATGATCTCGGATATTCTATTGAATTAGAAGCCCTTGTCTCCCCAGGCACTAAGCCTACCACTTTTGGCACTAAGCCCATAGTGCATCAACAACCTCCTGTTGTTAGAAAGGACCCTTCTCGATTTTTTCCTACATGTTATCTTTGTGGAGTGGAAGGATCACACCAAACCTCGTTGTCCTACACTTAGGAGAATTCCCTGTCCAGATTCTATGAACCAAAATCAGAACATTCAAGGGATTCTCCAAAGGCAAATTGAGGTCTAGGAGTTTGAGTGAAGAAGTAATGACGATTGCTCAACTCTCTAGAAATAGGCATGGTCTGGGCACTACTACATGCACTGGAAATGGTGGAGGTAACATGGAGAACCAATATGCCCATAATACCTCTAGGACTCAGCCTTGAAGAGGAGGATCAGGAGAAATAGGCAAAATGGCAAAGCCTGAAAGCTCACATAATATAGTTAAGGACTACAGGGTCAATCAAAATATTAAAACCATTTATATAAGGAAGGAAGAACTCAAGGACTTCACTTAGTCCTTTTCCTGCCTTATCCAGGTTGTGCTTTCTTGCTATATCTATTCCTAGGGCTATGTTTCATCGTGTATATTAGTAGGTTGTTTTTCTTGTTTGTTTAGGCTAGTTATTTTTGTTGTGTTGTATAAAGATAATTTTAAGGCGTGTATATTAAAAGTGTTGATGTAGTAGACACAATAGAAAATAATATTCAAAATGTGCCGATCTTCTTGAACACTAATAATATTCTATGAAGATGTACGAAGCAAACTTATAATGATTGTGATTATTTAATTTCGTGTTTAAGAAATATAGTCATTATAGAAATAATAAATAGGCTATTTTCACATATTTTCTCAACAACCAAACAATAGAAAATTACTTTCTCAACAATTTCCTCTTAACTTTTTAGACAACCAAACGATAGAAAATTAGAAGGTTTCTTTTCCTTCCTTTTCTCTACTTTTTCAGATTTTCTCGGCAACCAAACCGATCACAAGGATCAATTATGTTACCGACAAAATGGGTTTGAGAAAGAAACTGTGAGAAAATAAAAGGAGAGTTTATTTTTATGTCGCCCTTAAAATGGTTTTTGTGTATTTAGGCCATAGAAGTGATTTTCTAGACAAGGGAGCGAGAAGGTGTTTGAGAGATGAGTGAGAGAGATGATTATTGGAGCTTTTCGTAGTTCAACAGTGTGTGTGTGTGTGTGAGAGAGAGAGAGAGAGAGAGAGAGAGAAAGAGAGAGAGAGAGAGGATTACTTGATCTTGGTCAGCTTTAGATTATGCTTCGAACAAGGACGGATTCAAATTGGATGGTGGCTAGATGTCAAAGAGAGCCGTTGGGAGGATTGACGGCCACGAGTTTGGGAAAGGCTTGAGTAGAGTTGAGATGGTGAGGCCCAACATAAGAATGTTTGGTTGGGCTTCCCGACCCCAAGGTTCTTAATGCTTAGTTAATATTTTAATAAATATATAATTTAATACTTAGTATATTTATTAAATTATATATATATATATAATTTAAATTAATTTATTACTTTATTTACTATTTATTCATTTTAAATGGCTTGGCGAGCGAGTTCAAGTTGAGGAGTGTTAGCCTCAATCACGTCAATTATTAATCGCCCCATAAAGGAGAAAATTCAAACATTTTGGAATTGGCCCCACCAAAAAATGTTTCCTACTTTCCTCTTTATTCTTTATTGGACGATTAATAGTTGACGCGATTGGGGCTAGCATCCCCGCTCCTTATTTGGTTGGGCTCAGGTTTGCTTGCCCTTTTCGACCCGTTTATAAATGTGTTGGGTTTGAGTCGAGAATATTTATACTGAAACTGAAATGTCCTGAACTGAATTCAATCTAACTCCACCCATTACACACCTAATTTTTAACACCAAGTTACATTAAATTCCAAAAACTACCAACCTGGACTCCGTTCAGTTAGCATGAAAAATGTTAGAAACTAAAGGAAATTTTGAATAAAATTCCTTTATTATTTTCTTCATTTTCCTTTTCTTGCATTTTCTTTCCAAGCAAAAGGAGCCTAAAGTGCGAAGACCTAACTGTTAGACGTTGCATTTCATGTGTCTGTAGTCTTTAAATATTTTATTTTGTTGTATTATGGTATAAGAACTATAGCACATGGTATTGTGGTAGTATTACCCGATGTCTTCTCTCTCTGAACGATGTTATCATTTCATCAAGTGGAGGTTTGACTCTTCAGACCTTGGCCAAGATCATATCCATGGTATTTCTAAAGTTAACATTCTGAAGTTATCTACTCTGGAATGAGTGGATACTGCCATTGATCGAGAATATTGATCTTGTTGATCATATTCTGGGGGATAGTAATGAATCCAAACCTAAATATGTTAAATTACCTCAACAATGGAAATTCCAACAGTAATCAAGGACAAGGACAGAGACGTCAAGCCGGAGGAAATCAGTGCTTTAATGAGTGTGGCTTCACCCAAGCTGGACAAAACTGTGGTAATGTATGTACTACAAGATAATGGAGGCAACGAGCAACAACAATATTTGTGGACTTTTTGACTATTCATACCTTCAGTGCTCAAGTTTATCAATCATGCCTATCAACCCGAATGCATATCTCAGGCACTGGTAACGAAACAGGTGTGAGTTCACCGGTACGTATGAGTATGATTCAGGTATCTTCACTTCTCTTAGACCATGTGAAGGAGATGATAATATTATTATTGATACAGGGAAGCCGTAGAAATATCTCATGTTAACACAGCTGTAATTTCTGCTGGGTCTAAGAAAATCCTGCTTGATAATGTTTTACTTGTTCCTAAACTTACTCGAAATTTATAATGTCAGATGAAAAATCCTATATTTGTGACTTCTCATCTAGTGTGTTTGTAATTACTCTCGTTACACATGAATGTACTCTCTTCTTCGCAAATCAAATTTACAAATTTTTACTACCTTCAGGTGAATAATGGCGAAAAGTTGTTTTAACAAGAAAAATTGAAAATTTTCAATGCAGTGAAGGGGAATTTGGAAAACTGAGGGGCCGTTTTGATACACTTCCGTTTTTCTGTTTTTAAAAAGAGCAGTTGTTCGCTCCACTGGCGAGGACCGAACTATTGCTCCTTTCTCTCACAAAGTAACCTACCATGAACTCAGGTTAAATTTTAACCCTATAGTTAACTTTTTTCTATTTTATTTTTCAAAAAATAAAGGGTAGAAGGGTGAACCCTAGGAGTTAGTGAACCTTAACCACAGTTAGAAGGAGTTTAAAGGTGGACATGTGGCATGAAAAGGGGACCCAAGACGCCCCTCCTCACGTCACCGACCGAGGAAGTGATTATTTTCCTTCTAAAAATTAGAAATGACTTTTTGCTTTCAATTTTTTTTTTAGTAAGAAACACGTTTGGCATTACTAACTGTTTTTTAAAAGAAAAACAAAAAATCGCATTTGGTAAATCTGATTAAATAATTTGAATTCATGGTGGTGGTGGTGTGTGGTGGTGGTGGGTAGCGTAGTGTGGTGGTGTGGAGGTCCGTAGTGGGTGGTGGTGGTGGTGGTGTGGAGGTGTGTAGTGGGGGGTGGTGGCATTGTGGTTGTGGGTAATAGTGTGGTGGTGGTGGTGGTGGTGGATGGGTGGATGGTGGTGGGTCCATGTTCTCCATTTTTGTTTTTTAAAAAAATTTCAAATTTTTGTTTTTAAAAACAGAAAATGGAAGTGCAACAAAACGGGGCCTGAGTTTCTCAACTATCTTGCATAACATGAATTCACGAGCCAATTGTTTAGAGAGCTTGTGTTATGAATGATGTTTGGAAACAGTATTTCTACTCAACAGATTCTCATCTTCCACTCTACGCATGGAGACCCCTTTCAACCTGCTCTACATGGATAAGACCCCTAACAACTCCTCTCTAAGTGTTTGGTTGTAGGTGCTTCCCCTATCTCAAAGACCAAGCCAAGAATGAATTTGAATGGCCCTGAAATGTTTTTAAGAAATGCAACCAAATGAAGATCATGGTAGTCCTTGGGCAGATAATTGCTCTACTAAGATCATTCCATTGCAGACTCTCAAGTCTAAGGGCACATTTGGTTCAGATTGACATAAGCACTTATTTGAAACTTAATCACTTATGATCGGAATATATCTTGCTAGGGGTGATTATTGTAAAGCATAACCGGTTATACACCTTAAGACTCTGGAAAATTATTGTAAATGTCCAAAGGTGCACCTAATAAGGTTTACATGATCCTGACAGCTTGAGAGAGATTACCCAAATTATTGTTTTCAGGAGTTACTTCGCAGGAAGTAATTTCTGAGGAAGTTGACAAAGTCATTTGGTGGATGAAATTGTGTTTGGTTTTTACATTTGAAAAGTGACTTTTAAAAATTCGAAAGTCAAATTTGTATTTGGTTTGCACTTGTGAGAAAGTATTTTTAAAGGTTTTTTTTTTTTGTGCGGATATCATTTACCTATGATTTGTGGTCAGTGGTTAGCTTGAGGATTGGAGCTCTTGCAACTCATCGCTCATGGGATTAGATCCCAAGACCTCTCACTTGGGAGAAGCCACATAATTGTGGGTGCGATTGAACTCTCCCCAAGTTCAATTGCAATTGACTGTGATCCAATCTCAATGAAGAATCTTTAGGTGAAGTGAGAGATCGGATCACATGCAATTGCGATTGAACTGAGACCTCATTGTGGCTAGGATTTACTAACCCTTTAAGGTTAATTTTAAATATGTTTTTTTTAAACCTAGATAGTATTGTTGAAACCCAAGAGTTAGTAAATCTTAACCATAGTTAATAGAGGAACCTAAAGATTAGTAAATCTTAACCATAATTAATAGGGGTTAAAAAAGGATGTGTTAACTTGTGGGTGCAATTGAACTCTCCCTGAATTCAATTGCAATTGATTGTATCTGTTTTCAAGAAGTGAAGAGGTTAAAAGGGACATGTGTTGACTTGTGAGTGTGATTGAACTCTCTCTAAGTTCAATTGCAATTGCAATTGACTGTGATCCATTCTCAAGAAGTGAACTGAAACCGGTAGGATCAAATAAATGAAGATTAGACAACCCAAAAAAACACTCCCTTTTTATTTTTTGATGAGAGATATCATTTACCTACATTAGTAGAGTCAGATGGTTAGAAGTTAGCTTGGGTAGTGGAGCTCTTGCAACTCATGCCCAGGTGGGATTAGATCCCTAGACGTCCTCCATGGGAAGCCACACCCCTACCACTCAGGCAAGAGGCGGGGGTGTAATGTAAACAAAAAACAAGAAACAACTCTCCCTTTTCAAAGGGAGTTATTGGGGATATTTGTAAGAGATATCCTACCAAAAAGGTAAAGTCTAGCTTTTATATAGAGGACTGAGAAGTGGAACCTGGGTCCTCTTCTAAGCTGACCGCAGTGTCCATTGTTAGGCTTAATTAAATTAAAATAAGTATTTTTGTTTTTTCTAAAAATCATGGTTAGATTGCTTAACTCTAAGGGGCTAACCGTAGTGGATGGTAAAAAAGAGGGTTGGACCAATGAGGTCACTGGGGTAAGCTTCTAAGCTAACCCTTGGACCAATGAGGTCACTGGGGTAAGCTTCTAAGCTAACCCTGGGTCCGTTTTCCATTTCCTTTTTATTTTATATATAGGGTGATTGAGTGGGATGACGTAATGGTGGAGTAAGCTGAAGACATCCAAAAAAAAAAAGTGGGAAGTCAAAATAACATTAGCAAACCAAACACCCTAATGCCTAACTTTTGACTTTCCCAGACTCAGAAGTTATAGAAGTCGGTGGGGGGGGGGGGGGGGGGAGTCTATCCAAAAACCACCTAAGAAAGTCAGTCTTACAAGTTAGAACTCCCCTTTCCCTAGAAGACTTTTTAGAGGGCAATGAGCAGACTAATATATGTATTTTGTAAGAGGCAGCACCCCCACAAAGCAGCAAAGGATTATTGGCTTCCATAGGAGACCAACATCATCTCTTTTTCCTTTTTTTTTTTCTTATTTTTCTCTTCATTTTTACAGAACAGATCATCCTAACCTAGCTTAAGATATGATCAAGATGGATATTAACTCCTTTTTCTTAAGTCAGGAAGAAGCCCATTCAAAAATAAGGGCATAATGCACCTCTGGTAGTGGTCCAGTTCCTGCACCCAAAGAAGATGCTCCCATGCTTCGGCCCTGTGTCACGGTCAACTTTTTGATTTTGCGGAACAATCGTGTGGCGCCTCGATCATCCCATGATCTTGGCCAGCCTTACACCATTACACTATCCATCCATTGAACCGACCCAACGTCTTGTGCTACAATGCTACGACAAGGTACGACCCGCTACCGAGTCTCATCCGCTAAGCTATACTTAGCTGGCTTACGCATCACTTCATCGTGTCGCGCATGACACTTGTCCAACACATAAGGTTCCCGCGTCACCGAGGTTCCGTCTCACGCATCTCTCATGATGCTAAGGTTCCCCGATCAAGCCGAACATCCAACACGGCCCGATACTCTCGAACACGACTATCGGTCATCCTCCACGCATCGCGGATAGCATAGGAGCATCATTGCCCCGTTTACCGAGCATTGAGGACAGAACGCCCACAACACAATCCTCGGTCCTTTGACCGAGTATCCCAACCATACCTCGCGTCCCTCCTAGACGACCATGATGCATACCGCACGCTTAAAGGCCATACTAGGATGAAACCTCTTACCCGAAGACTCTTGCGCAGTGCTAGGAAGTCCGTCTCCTTTGCACCGTCCTTGGATGCTCCAACAACCATCCAAGGAGACTCCAAGATCCCCTTCAGGATCCTAGAGCCCGCCCCCAACTCCTTTGGGGTTGCTCATTAGGTGGCCCCAGATGTGCCACAAGGGAAGGGAGAGCTACACCCTTCTCCTCAAGGTGGATGATAAACCTTTCACCCTCTACCAGAAGGAAACATCACCATTGCCGGTGGAGTCATACTGGTCTTTTACGGAACAGTACCCTGGATATCCACAAACATTCTGTACCATTAAACTCGTATTAACTTTCTCTTCGAATGAAGGTACTATCGGCCCTACTTCCAACATACCATATGGGCCCCACAACACTGGCCCACATGTGTCCGACCAAGCACCAAACTCAAGCTTCACTCCATAACTCTTCATGTGCACTTCACCCAAACCACAGTACCTCGTACACAACATCAAGACACCTCCGTGTCCCTTCACTTCGGTACCCAACACTAAGGCACCAACCTTGCACCACGCTACGCTATCGCTTGCATAGTGCCTCGCCTATCTCCTAGGCACCGCATTGGCATCCTTTGCCCATGCTCAGGCCATCTCGGCCCCGTATCACGGTCATGGCAGTACTTGACAACTTTTGACCGTGACACTTGGCTCCCGGAACTTTTCACCCCCCACAATAGCAGCACATGCGCCGCTCTTGCCATTGTCAGGGTGGAACTACAATAAGAGCATCAACGGCTACTTCAGCTTCTGGGGGTGGTGGGTGAGTACCGATTGGCGCTCTGGGGACTGCTGCCATGTTAATGGATGATTTGTAAGACTGCCACATAAGTTAGGTGATGTTAGGTAACTCTAAATAATAAGAGCTTATTTGGGTTTTAGAGCTTATTTGAGTGTTAGAATGTTTGATAAGAGACTTATTAGACCTCTAGAAACTTTAAAAGTAGAGGAAAAACTTTTAAACAAATAAGTAGCACATAGGTCACTTATTTTTTGGGTCTAAAACTTTAAAGCTTATTCTTTAGAATTTATTTTTAAGAGCTTATTATATGTGAGTAGAGTTTCCAAACACACCCTTAGTTGGTTATGGAATTCCTAAAGCCTATGAGCAGGTGGGCAGTGTTCCTGGCGTCAGGATTCTCAAAAATAAAAATTTTGAGGGCCAAGTTCATTAATTAGTCATTATCCGTTTGTAAGGAATATATTTTTTCTCAATAGGTTAGGGGCCCCCTTGGGCTCTACCCCTCTTCCAGGCTACGCCCCCCCCCCCCCCCCCCCCCCCCCCCCCCCCCCATTAGTACTACAGAAATTGTTATTATGTTTTAAAAAAATTCAAGCCCTGGCCCCCATACCAGACCTGCCAGCTGGACCGCCTCCATTTTTTTGTTTGGGTGGTGCTACAAGCACACCATTAGTTTTTTATTGTACACCATTAGCAAAAATTACTATTAAACACCAACTTTTAAAAAACTTTTTTTTTTCTCTATTGTCTCCGGCAAAAGATTCCGGTCATTTTTATTTTTAATTCTGGTTCTCTATGTCGCAGTTTGAAAGGTAGAAAATAAGTGGTGGATGTAATTTGTTTTAAGGGAAATGGGTATTAGACGACGATTTGTATCTTCTGTATGATTCTTCGAGCAGCCTCTTCATAGATTTCGAGTTCGACTCTCAAACGTATGGAAGACCCGATAAGCAATACCTCAAATGAGTAGGTAATTGCTTGTGAGTTACCAAGGTAGTAGTATTCAATTCAGTAGTCCAGTTCCTTAGTACACCATCTTTTGACTCTTTATGTTGGATAAATACACTGGCTACTTACGTGAAAAAAAAAATGGACATCTTTGTTGTTGATGACCAAAGCATTTAGTCTCTTAGAGTTCATCACTCTCTTTTGCGAGGGTGAACAATCCTTGGCATCACTCATTGAAATGCTTTAGATTAGTTATATAGCAATGCAATCTGGTAAATCAATTGAAATGCCTTAGTTTGGGATACATGCAAAGCAACAACCATGGGAGATAAGGATGACCTCCTTAATTCGCTGTTGACAAATCTTGAACCTGTTGTCATTATAACAATGAGGACCCCAGAAAGACATCTCAATTGGTTGGGACGCAGGGCAATAAGATGATGGCCGGAATCTTTTGCCAGAGACAACGGAGAAGAAGAAAATGGTATTTAAAAATTTTGAGTTTAATAGTAATTTTTACTAATGGTGTACAGTCAAAAAATAATGTTGTGCTCGTAGCACCTCCCCTTTTTTTTTTTGCCTCCTTTAGTTTGCATCTGACACCACCAAATACCTCATGGAATGGAACTTTTAAGTGGCATGGGATTGTCTCTAGCAGATGTCAGAAACAATGGTCTCAGGCTTCCACTCTTCATCCGACATTTGGCAATAAAATGATGAGAAGTCATTTTCATTCTCTCATGTTTTTGACTTCTCCCTACTTCTATTTCTCTCCCCTTTTATCGCCACATGTGGGATGAAGAGTGGAAGCCCGAGACCATTGTTCTAGACGTCTGCCAGAGACAATCCTATGCCCTTTTAAGTTGATCCACCTGGCAAAGAAGTCCAAAAGAGAAAAATAAATCCACCCGGAAGTCTTTCATGGCTTTGATTAGGTTTATATCAATACAACCATGCCCTTTTAAGTTGATCCACCTGGCCAAAGAAGTCCAAGAAAGAAAAATAAATCCACTCGGAAGTCTTTCATGGCTTTGATGAGGTTTATATCAATGCAACCATTCACAAAACTAGATAAAAATCAGTTCATGGGGCAAAAGATTCTAGTTAAAACTGCTATTCAGATCATTTACCGATTGAAATAAGATGGTTTCCAGATCCTCTTGAATCAGCACTCAGATTCCAACATCACAATCCCAGTTCGACCATGTCACCACAGCAAAGTTGGTGTATTTAATCCCCTTCTCCTCAAGCCATTTATCATGCATAAGTAGAGCTTAACTTAGATGAACACCTCTGTCCACCTGGAACCACACAATCCAGTAACAGCCAAGTAGAAAAATACCTACTGTTAACCTTGATATCACGTGTAATTCTCCAAACAACTACTACACCTCCAATCTTCTAGAATGAAAGGGCAGGATGGTCTACAAATATAATCCGGCGATCAAGTCAATATAGGGATCATGAAAAGGGGATAGAAAGCAGAGGTCTTTTGGGTTTAGAGATATGAATACTCAATAACCTTGAGTGCGGGAGAGTGTGGATCCCTTCTATGGTTTTCTAGTGTTCATCAGACATTGTCTTAGTCAATTCCTTCTAGAATAGATTTCATCTAATACTCCTTTTGTTTTGAAGTAAAATAGAGGAAAAATAAATTTCATAGAAAATGTCAGTTGTCCTAAAGAAAGTACACTTGAAAAATGATATTTTCCGTGGAATTCATTTGTTTTCCTCTATTTTACCTGAAAACAAACGGAGCATAAGTTACTTATCATTCTTAGGCACGTTTGCAGCACATGAACAACAATTTTGTCTTAGTCTTCACTTGACTTTTAGTGGTTGAAGCTTCTTGGACTAAGACACCCTTTAACCATAGTTTGTCTAACATAATTACCAATCTAAAACTAGACTTTACAATATTTTTAGGAAACAAATTAGGGCTGACTAGTTACCTTTCCCCCTCTGCTTCATCCTGGAATAGAAGTCTTTTTATTCACGTAATTATCCTGCCAATAGGGTGGTAGATCCGGTTTCCTATTTGTGAAGAAGATTACCTTGATCGGGTTCAGGATCTTTCGGGATCAAAATGATCCACACTGTTGCGTAGGTAACTTAATGACCATGTTCTCTTTTATTACGGAATCTCAGAGCTGGGGTCTATGTCGAGGGGTATGCATTCTGATACGTCTTTCGCCCCAGACCCGAAGTGGGTGTCGAGGTCAGGTAGATTGATTTAGACGCAAATCTTGATGTGATTTGGGCCATTGGTGCTAATAGTTGTTCTAATGCATGTATTTACCAACTTTTATTCTTACAAATGTCATTTTCTCAGGGCCCCGAGGTTTTCCTGAGGTTCTGAGAAGTATAACTGTCCTTCAAGACGTTCTCCAGCTAGCGGCACACATGACGCGCCTTTCTTTGTATTTGGAGGCCTCGTGCTCTGTTCGCATTTAGTGCGCCGAAACCGACTTCATCGTTTCACCTGACAGGATGTGATTATTGACATTTCAATGACTTTCTCGTATTGACGATCCTGCCCCCGATTAATCCAATGTATGCGGTCTGTTGTGGGAAACTTTTTTTAGTTCGCCAAAAAGGGCGGGAGTTAGCACATCTCTTCAATGTTTGCTTGACGCTCTGAACTTTTTTCTTGCTCGTTCGTGCCTAGCATGTTTCATCTCTTACTTAACTTCTTCCCTATCTTTCTCAGTAATCTAGTCTTTCAAGTATGTCAGGAGCATATGTATCTTCTCTAGAAGGTGACGAAAATCTTGCGTCTTCGAGCGTTGATAGGAACAGGGAATATTCCTTCATAGGGTTTGGAAGAAATTCTAGATTCCAGAGGGGGTTCTAGTTGATTTGGAGTATACGCCTGTTGCCCTTCGTTCCCCCCGAAGTAAGCACCCGGGTGTATATCAGTCAACTAGAGAATGGCCTTTGCTTTCCCTTGTCTGGTCGGGACTTTCCTATCCGAAGTGAGGCTTGCTCCTCGGAAAATGCATCCTAACTTTTACCATTTAGCGACCAAGGTAGAGGGTTTCAATCGGGATGGTTTTGAAATCGGGATTAGGCACATTCTGTCTTTGTATTCCATCCAGAAATGCCCTATTGAAGGGCAGTACTATTATTTGATGGCTTGATCGAAAGACTTTCGTCTGGTCACTAGCCCCACCAACAAATCATCCATTTAGTTAGTGATCAGTGATCGTCAATTAAATAAACCTCGTAGCAGCTACAATTCCGTAGAATAGTGATTAGTATGGGGTGTCGAACCACAGAGGACTGCATTGGTTTCGTTGCCTTTTTCTTAAGATTATTTATAAGTCAATGAGTAACAAGATTGATTGATTTGATTGATTTTAACCTAAGAGTATAAATTAAACTAACAGATTTTATTTCAACTAATTAAATTAAGAATTTTTTGTTATATATCAGAGAGAAAAGATTTAGGGCGTTCGAATCTACCACTAGTCTCATAATTAAATTCACATGTATTTATTCAAGTTTCTCAAGCATAAACAATAAGGACGAGATCGACTTCAAGTCTTAACTCATCAAAACAAGAATGATTTGAGGGATCAACTCTAGGCATATCCTATCTTTGGTTAGCACGAATGATACACACTAAACTAGGGTACTTGTCTTCCCTAGGCATAGAATATCTCATAATTTAATTTATCGACAGTAAAAACCATTGCATAAAATTCATACCAACAATCACAGAAAAAAGATATGAATGAAGTCAATCTCAACACAATAAAACTTAAGACAATGATAAGATCATATTGAAATTGAGTATAAACTCGAATAATTGGTTGAAGAACAACCCTCTCATTATACAATCATTATTTATACAAGAAAGAAAACGTAAATAAAATACAAGAGACACAATTACTTTGCTAGAGTTTCATCTAAACCCTAAAAAAAGAAGTTAATTCATAGCGAGAGCAAGGAACACCGCTTTCAATTAACAACACGAAGAACGTGGGCAATCCATCCTTCAACTTTCACAGATCTCTAGAGCATTCTCTCATTCAAATCTCAAAAATTCAGAACATTTTCATAGTAGGAGGCTTTCTTCTTTTATAGAGAGAGAGTATCAATGAAGTATAACTTTAGAAACATCCAAAACGAGCTCTAAAATCAAATTTTCGTGAGTTTACAAATACTCAAAACGACGTCTGCTAATCGATTGGCCAAAAGAGCTTCGATCGATTGGTGGTCATAGAATTTGTCCAAACTTCCTTCACGAAAGTTGTAGATCTTTTTGGGCTGGTCGATTTGATATATTATGGGCCTAAATCGGAGCTACGTTCAGTGAGTTATGTCCCGTACACCGAACAATGGTTGATTTGCATTTCTAACTTCTCTTTAGTTCAGAGCTTTGCTCGGTAGCAATTCACAAGAAACTTTAAAGCTGGTAAATTATTATTTTTGTCTTCTTTTCCTCACATGAACCTAAAAACAATAAATACACCCAAGTGAGGTATCGTAATGGATAAATTGGCTAAAAGGGATTAACAAATGCAATTTAAGGTGTACAAATGTGTAACAATTAGCACCTATCAATCAGCCAAATGGCCCGATTTATATGACCCGCTAGGAGTTTGCGCCTACTAGACTATTCAGGATCAGCGGTGGGAGGCCCAACAGCAGTACCGGTTTGAGAGTTGATAGATCATCCAGTAGCATCAAGTTGAGTTTCTTAGGTTTCGAGATCAGACAATTGAAAGGTGGATTCGTGATGATGCATTTCGTGCCCAGTAGATCTAGCAGTTTCGATATGCATCAGATGATGCGGCTTGTATTCGATGCCCAGTTTCCTCTTCCTCCTCCTCAATAGACAACGCTTCCAGTCCTTAGTTAGGATTTTATATTTTCTTACGTCAAATGTACGGAGTTCAGCTCCAATCTTTTAGTTGTTTATTTTATATTTTCTTGAGTCAGATGTATGGAGTTTTGCTCCAGTCTTTTAGTTGTTTAAGTTAATCAGTTACTTGTCTACACACTTATGTACCCGGTGATGCAAAACTCTTTCTTTTTGATATATAGATATTGACTATTTGCATATATTTTATACTTTTGTATTGTACTAACACCGCCAGGTGTAGTTTGGACGAAGTTTGGGGTTATTTTTCCCATATTTGATTTATTGTAACACCCACTTTGCCCTTCTCATCATGGATATTGCCTTTCACCAATCAGGTATCATTTGTTTAATTTCTCATTCAAAATACATGGTTTATGTTGGTTTTTCAATAGGAAATATAACATAAATTACATAATAGAGTGTATCTACCTTTTCTAGATCAAATTCATTTGATCTAAGTGCTTTATAACAATTGAGAAGCGAGGATTGGACTTTGAAAGCAAGGATCAAACTTCAATCTTGATCTTGGAAGACACCTCAGCAAACCCTAGCTTTCTGCCTCTTCTTCTCTCTCAAAATCTCTCTCAAATCTATTCTTAGGGTTTGGTAAACCCTTACCCACAAAATCCCCTTCTTTTTATAGGCAAAGGGCTTTCAAAACCCTAAAAAGCCCTTTAAAAATATCCAGAAGGTCGGTTTACTGTTTTTGGACATTTACAAGCAAAATCAGTCGACTGGTTTTGAGGTTGTCCGGGAATCAGTCGCCTGGTTTTGAAACATAAACTTTAAAAATCTCATAGCCAAACCAATCAACTGGTTTTCTTGACCAGTCAAAACCAGTCGACTAGTTTTGCTAATTTGGCCTATTTTGGCCATTTTCCCACATTTCAAATACTTAGTGTTTCCACTCTTTGCTTAACCCTCTTAGGACACTTCACAAACATAATTAACAATTTGTTTTGATACAAAAACCTCATTTTCATTCATCATATATCAAAATAGAAGGAGGAAGACCTTCAGGCTTTTACAGGCACTATTCATAGACACTATTCACTTGAACAGTGTTAATGAAATCCGGGACTCTACTTAACTAGAGTTCATGTCAATTCAGTTGGCTTTGTGAGAGCGAGGAGCAATAGTTCGCTCCTCGCCAATGGAAGAGGTGATTATTTTCAACTATTAAGAATTGATTATTTTTCGGAACAAGAGAATCAAACGTTTGACATCATTCCTGGTGATTTAGTAATTCCGAAAGCAGAACGATCTGGAATTTCAATAACATTTCTGTGCTGAGAACCCGTTTGGTATCACTTAGTCAGAATCATTCATGGAGAACATAAACGCGTTTGGATGAGATAAAATCAAGATCATTGTTTCAACAATTAATAGAAGCGGAGTCAGGGAGCCTCCACCCCCCCCAAAAAATTGTAATTTTTTTAATTATGTGGGTATAATTTTTTTAGAGACCCAAAATTTAGTTCATCGGCATTCATGCCATTTACATGAATTCTTGAAATATGTGCCCGATTTTAAACGCATGCGTTCCTAAAAGATGAATTAAAAAAAAAAATGTCTTAACATACCCTCAACTTCAAGAAGCCATAGTTTTATTGCCGCAAATCGGAATCGAGTAATTCTTAAATTTTTGGAAAGGTATTAGAATCCTCTTCAAGGTTCATGTTTACCATTTTTCTAGATTCTTAGTTGGAGTTATGTTAAAAGTAATATTTCTGAAACCGGGTATGCTGCAAATCTGGGCTGTCGCAACCCATTGCAGACTAGTCAGTTTTAGGGGCATTTTGGTCCATGAATAAAGAAGATTTAGAAATTTTGCAACACATCAAAGTTGTTCCCCTTTGAATGACAAATCCAACACAAGTTGATTTGTCCAATTTTGATAACCGAGTCAAAAGTTACGGCCAAAATACTGAAGAAGAGTTTCGAAAAAAAAAAAAAAGGACGGCGACCGATCGCCCAGAACGGGAATTTTTCCAGAAAAACGTGATTTTTGACATTTTTTACCTTCCCTAGGGTTTCCAACTCTATAAACATCTCCTTAACTCGTTAATTAGGTTCCTTAGAATCTCATAAACATCAAAAAGAGAGAGAATAGAGTATTTTGAGAAATCCAAATAGGGAAAAACCTATAGATTTCAATGATTCAACTAAAGAAGAAAGAGGGAGACGTGAGGATTTAGATTGAGCTCCATTCGCAAGCGATAGATCGTAGGGAGACGATCAAGGGAGGTGAATAACATATCTAGTATTCCATATTTTGAATATTAACCTAAAAGAATGAATAAAAATAGAGTAAACCTAAGTAAAGATGTAAGAATATGTAGGATCTATGAACATGTTTACGATTTCTATATTATTATTGATAGACTTGTTAAAATAGGATATGAAGAACCATATTATAATTTTTATATTATTATTGATAGATTTGTTAAAATAAGATGTGAATAACCATATTTTGATTTCTACATTATTATTGATAGATTTGTTAAAATAGGATGTGAAAAACCGTATTTGGATTTCTACATTATTATTGATGGAATTGCTAAAATATGATAAGAAGAACCATATCATGATTTCTTTATTATTATTGATAGATTTGTTAAAATAGGATGTGAAGAACTATAATTAGATATCTCTCTTATTAACTATGAATTTACTAAATTAGGATGTGAAGAATCCTGTTAAAAATTAATTATGATTCAACAAGGGGATTGAGAAAATTTATTGAAATGTGTGGATTTATGAGGAGAATGTGATGAATTGATGTAAATTGAATGGATGAATAATTGGGATATTGTATTGACACGTGAGTTTAATTTTATGTTCAAAATTCATGAAAATTATCATTAATGAAGAATATTATAATTAGGATGTTAATCTTAATTAAAACGAAAAGGAGACTTTGATATGTAAATTAGCTCGTGAATACTATAAATATTTGAATGACATCTGTAATGGTTGATTGTTATCTATTACCTAATACTAAGACAAAATGTTTTCTTCCCTTCTCCTTTTGCCACGTAGGTTACCATCCTATCATACATGACACGTGTCAACCAGAAAATCCACACTTATTTCTCAAACGGTGCTTCCAGTTCAAAACTTACAGTTTCCACAAAACAAGCGTGTCCCTATATGTTACACCTCTTAGAACCCAACCCAAACAGCATGTGTCCCATGAAACAAATAGACACATCCCTATATGTTACACCTCTTAGAACCCAACCCAAACAATACGTTTTGCACCGCAAACGAAGAGGGTGCAAGTGAGTTTGCATATGGGTGTATCAATCGGAATCGTTGTCATGGTTCCCTAATCCATTGCAACCTTTCAAAGCAGCACAACCCTTCATGTTCTATTAAACCCTTTTGATTAGCAAAAGAGGAAAGTACGAGAGGATACCCCTTGCTGGAGAACCGGTACTGACCTACCTCTCTCTCTCTCTGTGCAAAACTCTAATTTATTGCAATGCAGGGTGTAAGATAAATCTAATACTCTCTCTCTCTCTCTCTGTGCAAAACTCTAATTTATTGCAATGCAGGGTGTAAGATAAATCTAATAGCATTATTGATGAGCCTCTCTTTCTTCTTGCACATTTCTTCTTCTTATTATTAACTTTATAAATTTTTTTTGTATCAATGGTGACCTGAAGTGATGAGATTTGTATCTTGGTGATCTTGATGTGTTTGAGCAGATAACGACTCCTGGGGCCTGCTGTTATCACCTATTCTTGATAGTATGCTTTGACAAAAAAGGTTGGTCATGGGTGTGTAGAGTATAGTGTGTGTTAATGTGTTTGACCAAAATAACAACTTATTAAAGAAAAAAGTAATACAGAGTGTTTATGTGATGTCAATTTTAGGACGTGTGTGGACATGTGGTAATTTGAGAGAAAAAACTAGGAGAGCAGTCGTGGTTAGCGGCACCTCATTTGAAGAGCTTTGCCCTTACATCGGGTTAAGATAAAAAGGAGGAGAGCTGTGGCCTTACAGATGCAACTCTTATCTGAGAGGAAGGGTACGAGGGGTGTCACTTATTACAAAACCGGATTTGAAAAGTTATGTACTCTTCTATACAAATTGAGACAACTTTTCACATTGACACAACAGTGCTTTGGATGAGAGAAACTGACTGATTTTTGACAACTATTAGTGGGCTATATGGCCACTGATTTTTGGGCTATTTTATTAGAATTGATTTTTGGTTAATAAAATCTAATCCAAACATCACCAAAGAGTCCTGTAGGCTACCTAATCTGATAAGCTCTTCCTTGAAAGAAAGTTGTAACCTCCCATAAAGGGAGGACTCTTTTTTTATTTTAATAAATTAACATATCTGCAATTTTTCCTTCATTTGATACGGTTTTGAACATATTTGTTGTTTCAAAGACTGTTATGTGTTGACGTCGCTGGCATGTGATGGTTTGTGGGATGTGAGACCGGTGAATGAGAAGAAGAGGTGGGGTTTCCTAACTGGGTATGACTTCTATCTCTATTACCAACATGTTTTCTATTTTTTTTTTATCCTCATGTATTTTTAGCCTTTGATTATAATTGGTTTAAAGGTGTTTGTAATTTAGAGGAAAGTAGATGAAAGTGAGCATTTTTTTTAAATGTTAATATCATATACCTAATGTACTTCGTATGGGTCATTGTTACTGGTTCAAAATACTGGCTTGAGTTTTGAATTATATGATTAGGTGGTGGTAGTGGGAATATTGAGAAACTAATTCATATTCAAGACTTGAACATGTTTCTTTCAGAGAGCTTAACAAAGGAAAGGATGTTGCAGACATTTGACTATGTAGTAAAGACCTGAATATGTTTCTTGGGAAACTCATGAAAATTTATTGAGAGGCGTATCTCCTAAGTCCTCACAATTATTGTATTTTTTTCTCAGGGAGCTTAATGAAGAAAAGTACGTTGCACGCAACCATGCTTCAAGAGGAAGAGGATGAGATTTTAGAGATCACTGATATAGATAAAATGAAAAGACATGGAGTGTCTAGAGTTAGATTATTTTCTCTCCATTCGAGTACTAGCTCACATTTGCATGCAAAAGTTCTGATGTAGTTTTCTACTTTTGCTCCATTCATTTTCTCTTTTCTTTTGCTCCATTCATTTTCTTTTTTTTATTGGGACTGAAAATTTTAAAACTAGAATTTCTGTAAAGGTAGTCATGAATAAAGAAATTCCTTCTCTATTGACTATTGGAATTTATAAATTTTACACTTTGACATTAAGGTGGCATTTGGATTAGATTTTTTTGGCAAAAAATCAATTATGATAAAATTGATTTTCTGGAAATTCATGATCAAATAATCATCTTTTTAAATAATAGTGTTCGGAGAATACGAAGTTAAGAGACTCACCTACGTATTCTCAGAACACTATCATTTGGAAAAAAATGATTATTTGACCATTAAAATCTACACATTCAATTTTATCAGAATTGATTTTTGGCCCAAAAAATCCAATTCAAATGTCCCGTAAATATTTATCATTTTCTTTTACAATAGTTCATTCATGCATTCTTTTTGTCACTACCCGTGTATCGCACAGGCTACTTACTAGTATTATAGGAAATATGAAATGTTGTGTGTTTCTGTTATATTCTTAATACATTATATATCTTTGGGTAAACGAACCTCTGATGAAAGTCAGGCTTGTCTAGACCTGGTTAACATAGTGGTATGAGACACTATGGTGAGATGTCCTATGACCCTTAACGATTAATCTTAGGTGTAATTTAAACAAAAAATATATCATTGTACACTCACGAATGAAAAATCTGTAAAAATATGAAGAAAGAATTAAAGACAATAATAAGATGTAAGTGAGACCAAAAGTAAAGTAAAAAAAGTAAGAAAGAAAGACACACGAAAGTGATAATGCATGTTATGTTGTGCACCATCGGATACCATCAGAAAGGGCGAGATGTATGCCAAAGTAAGTAAGCCGTCGTACTGGAAAATGTACTAAGCCGTCCGTACTGGATGATGTACAAAGGGTGGTATCTCGGTAAAGTAAAGTATAGTAACCCCTTTCCTTATATGGTAAAACGGTATTTTAAATTATTATTAATGCATGTGAATGTGTTGTTTATGAAATGATAACGTATGAAGTATAAAAAGTAAGAAAAGAAAGATCTCTAAAGATGTTAGTGTCTTACTTCAAGATAAGTTTCCAAGGGTACTAGTTATCTGGTTTCAAGAAAAATCTAAAAGAAAAGTAAGAAAAGAAGAAAAGTAAGAATGTGAGAAAAGTAATAAAAAAAAAAAAAAAAAGTAAGAAAGTGAGAAAAGTAAGAAAATAAAGAAAGAAATTGATGTAATGTATTTGGTTGTTTCCGTACTTTGATTATGTATGTGAACTGATGTATGAATCTGTAAAATGCATGTAATTTAATGTTCGTTATATTGTTTACTATGGTTTGTTATATACGTGGAGTAACTCGTTACTCAACTGATGACTTTTGTTGTCGGCAGGTTCAGGTTTTGGATATTTGTGCGCCCCGACCGTGGGAAGAAGATGAATACTTCGGGGAATCGAAATGTGATTATTCCGAGGAAGAACGGGATCTTGATCTTTGACCCTACTTTTGAATTTTAATTTGTTTGTGGTCAAATATTAAGGAGACTTTAATTGATCTTATGGATATTTATATTTAGTTTAGTTTGATGATGATCATGATAGAGGGTTAATATTTATTTTATTTCAGTTGCAATTAATGATTATAAATTTAATTGATGTTTTAATTGAAGAAATTTTTAAGTTTTAATATGCCTTTAAAGCTTATTAAATGGATTAAGTCAAGTAAGTCACGTGCCAAGATCACACATTCTCTCAAGTAGGGTTTTGGGGCGTGACAATTTTATTTTTAAAAATAAATAATATCTAATTTTATATACAATGACCCCTAAATTAGAATGTAATTATTAGTTATGTGGGAAGGCTCTAACCCGAGATCTAAGTTAATTGTCATTGAACTCTCCCCAGTTCAATGACACCTATAGGTTAATACGTCCCTTTTAAATGCTTTATGACAAGATATTATGATGGTTAAGTAACGTGCCAAAGTCTCACTTTAACCTAGGTGAAATTTTGGGGCGCGACACCTCCAACCCCATTACTATGAGATAATAAAGAGAAGTCAAATCCTCTATCACCCTTTGAGGTAGCCACGTGCCCCTTTAGACTGTGGCTAAGAGTCCCTCACCCATCCTTGGTTTTTTTTTAAAAATATTAATTCTTTTTTTAAAATTAAAAAAACTGTTTTTAAGGTTTTTTTTAATATTAAAATATTAAAATAAAACCAAGGACGGATGGGTGAATCTTAAGTCTTAACCACAATTAAGTGGTGTCAAAAGGGACACCTGGCTACCTTGTGATAACCGGATTTGCAACTTTTTACCAAGACTCCAAGATTAACCGGTCTTTTTTTTTCGACGAACCGTGACTCCAATATTAGCCATCCTTGGTGCATAGAGAAAGGTATTAAGCTCCCATTCCGTGTATTTTGTAGTTCTGATTTGCAGAGAGGCAAAGTTCAGAGGCGGGTTTGGGAAGGGAACTGGGAATTGGATCGGTGGGCTTTGGAAATTTAAGGGATTTGGAGTGTTGGCAAGGTCAAATGTGATAGCCGAAGCTGAGATGGCAAGGTCGGAGACTCCATTGATTCAGGGAAAAGAAAAAAACAAAAAGGGCATTGCTGATCTGCTCATTGATTCAAAGAAGAAAATGTGGAGACATTTTCTATCTTTGCGGCACAGCCCTTAAATTGATGCCCAGATCCCCCTATCCATAAAATACGGGTGGGTACAGACGGGTTTCTATTCGGGTCAATCCATACCCACAGGTAGACAAGGGTCGTCTACTCATTACTACTAATTTTAAACCCCTCTAAGCCCTAAACCCCTAGCCGAAGCTCTTCCTCCCTCTATATTATCCGCGCAGATCACCCTGCAAGAAGAAGATACCTGAAGGTTACAGAGAGAATAAAAAACTAGGGTTCGTTTTTTTTGCAGGTTTTGGAATCGAAGAAAGGAGAAAAAAAAATGGTATCAAGTTCAGGAGCGACGCCTCATGACTACGAGGCTTTGCGAGAGCTTTTCAAACCTCACATCGATTCCTTCGATCACTTCCTTGATGCAGGATTGGAATCCATGTTTTCTTTCATCAAACCCATTCAAGTGTCCGATCCTTCCGCCAATACAGAGCTTCGGGATATCCTTTATTCATCCTTTTTTTTTTTTTTTGATTTTCTGGGAATTTTTCTTTGAAAAAAACCATGTTTTTACATATCTGTGTTGTTTCTTGATAAAGCTTCGAATTATCATTTATTCATCGATTTTTTTTTAAAATTTCTGCGAAATTTATTTGGAAAAAAACCACATTTTTATCTTATATGTTTGTTTCTTGACTTCTTCATAATTTGGTTTGGCAAACCTGAGGTATACCCTCCTCAGAAGGAGCGTTTTTCCAAAACAATCCGCAATGCTTTGTTTCCCTTTGAGGTAAGATTTCAATTTATTATGTTACTTTCTGTGTAATTCAATATCATAGATTTTAATAGTGCAATGGCGGCTTAACATTATCTGTGTTCCCTGTTCAAATATTTGGGATGTGGCATTTTTGATGATGACCTGAGTCTGTTTTTTTTTTTCTTTTCTTGAAAACAGTGTAGACAAGCTGGAATTTCGTATTCGGGTAAATTTATGGCAGATGTTTGCTTCCAATACAATGATGGAGCGGTTATAAGAGAAAAATTCAATTTTGGACATCTTCCTATAATGTTAAAGGTTGGTAGATTTAGTTTTTGGTTTCCCAATATTATACCTTGTTGTGAATTGTGATAGATAGTCGGCTTAGATTAACGAAACTAAATTGTGTATAGTTTCAAGTACATCTGTTGTGGGTTTTGTGCCTTAGATAAGCATACATAATGTATCCAATTTATTGTTAGCAAAGGTGGCCATGGATTATATAACATAAAGTGATTTTGTTTCGTATATGATTTATGATGAGGAAAACAATGCTTTTTTTATATCAAATTGTACAACCTTAGTTAGGAACAAACGTGGTGTAATTTAAAACATTTGTGAAAGAGATAATCATATTGTTACGTGTGATACTAGTCCTGCCATTAGTAAGGACTCTTTTTAACTAAACCGTAACCAATAAACTGCTAGCTCTACTACAGTTGCGGAACTTTTACTCATAATCAACAAACAATGATTGGTTTATGATTAAAAGGTTAAGATGGCTTGGTTTCGTATTTTATTTTTTGATGAGAAGAGTCTTTTAGATTAACAGTGTTATTCCAGCAGTCATATGAATTAAAATTCCTCCAAAGCCATCAAAAGAGAAACCTCTAAGAGCATTCCTAGCAGCCTCACCAAAATAGCCAAGACTCACATTATTTTATTATTTATTGTGGGACCACAATAAATGAATGGAGAGAGAAACCTTTATTTTATTAATTGTGTGGGACCACAATAAAAGAAGGGAGAGAGATATTTAGCTTTGGTGAGTTTACAATACTCGCCAAGTTTGGTGAGCACTGTACACTCACCAAACCGAAATGGTTATTTTGAAGAATTTTGAAGAGGTTGGTGGAGACCCTTTTAAAGCATTTTTTAGTACTTTGGCTCACCATAATAACTTTTTGGTTATTTTGGTGAGGCTGCTAGGAATGCTCTAAGGGTTTGGTACATCTGTATATACTATATACACCCGCTGTTGACTGGCATTTGGAGCATACACTAATTTGATGGCTGCAAACTCGAGTGTTGAGGGTATTTTTTTTGAAATATCGAAGATTTTAGTGTTTTCAGAATTAAAAAAAATGTTGAAAAGTCATTGATTTATCATAGAAAATAGAGTTTGATAAATGAATTTTGTATGAAATTAATAGATCTACTCATTTTGGCTTTATTACAACCTATTCTCATGAATTTAGTAAACTAAAATAGAAAAAGAAGGAAATTTTGCAAACATTCAAAAATTTGGGGAAACCCTTTCAATCCGAAATCAAACGCTTAGACTTTCATTTGTAAATCTAAAATGGACAACATAATTGTTATTTTAGGCCTACAAAGTGATTAGAGAAAACAATAGTTGAAAAATGGGTTCTCGTCTTCCAGGAGTGTTTACGAAACCCAAATATCAAAAAGTTTTGGTTTTATAGAGTATCACAGAGCAGTGGTAAAGTTTCAGTGTGTATCATTGAGTATATGCCCCATACTGAATGATACTCAGAATTTTTATACGTACATTGTGCCAGCTTATCGCTATTTTCCAAAACCGACTTGTATCTGGTCGATACACCCGATACATAGTGATTCTCCAGACCATGGTCAAAATTCGATCAAGAAGATGGATTCATTGCTTTCAGTGTTTTATTTTGTAAACCAAAATTCATTCTTTTTTATTTGAGAATTAACCGTGAACGTGTATTAAAGACTAGATATATACAAAGAGGAGGGGGAATGGAAGCCTCCCCCCCTCCCTACACAAGGTCCAAGAGAAGTCACAAAAAACAACAAGACTCCAACTATACAAAAGTTGAAAATTTGAACTTTGTGTATTCCTTAAGCGACATCGCCCAAATGCTTAATGGAAGAGTAAAGCTTTGGCAGAGATGACTTGTTGCCCTTTTAACTCTTGGAAATCCTTTATGTATGTGCCCAACAAACTGTGCGAGGAAACTTTTTTCAAAGAATGTTCTCCCTTCTCTCAAAAAAAATCCCCTCAGGTCACTTTGACAAGATCTTGCCTTGCTAGCCTCCTTGGGAAATACACAATAGATGCCAAATAGAGAAAGTTTAAGTGTGATCATTGTAGATGACGAAGTCATACCAAAGAAAATTGCTGGGATTTGGTTGGTCAACCTCAGAAGTTCAATAGACTTGGTCTATCCACTGATCATAATGCTTCTACTGGTGAGGCTACGGGTCCTATCATCTCTCAGTCTTCTGCTACATGGACACCTCCAGATGTTCCCCCGGATAGTTCTTCTCACAAAGATATTATTACCATCTCCGAAGATGAAATCGAGAACATCCTACGCTTCATGGGCTGAAATCGTTTTGCTCTTATACTCTTATTTGCCCCTTATTTTAGGAACTAAAGATATAAAGGTACAATTCAATACTCTATCGAAGGTTCCTTTCCTATAAAAATTCGCTACTTTTATGACATTTGCATCAAGTGGGCCAACATCTCTTATAAAGAAAAATTCTAAAGCCATCAGGACAAGAGATGGGTCCCTAACCAATTTACCCCTAAAGTCTCATTTTCCTTGAGCTGCCTCTCCAAATTCTCCCTATTCCCAACAAAGATACGATCAAACTCAATGTCATCCAATTTATGCCTAAAACATGCTTCTCCCTAAACTCTTGCCATCATCCAAACTCACGACCCATAATATCCACTAATGGAAATGCTGGTGCAGCTTAAATAAGATTAAGATGACTACTACCATTATGTTTGTGAGTATACAACATGGTGTCATCATCTCATGAGTTGGGCACAATTGTCATAGCCCAAAATCCCACCTAGGAGTTACATTCAAACCATCTTGCAAGAGCATTAAAGCATGCTAAAAGCGGAAGCTAAAAATTTCTTTTTCTATATAACACAGTATTCAAGTACCAGAGTCAACTAAGACTGAATACAAACAAAAACTTGTACATAAATAGAAACTAACCATGTATACAAAATCCATTGCTTGAGTTACCAACTCAAATCCGATGCAAAACCCCCAAAATAAAACCCCAAAATACATGTCACACTCTCTCTTAATACTCAACCATAAGGCCACATGTCGAGGCCCCTATCATCTGCATGCTAATCCTCTACAAGCTCCTGTTGGACCTTTGGTTTAGGAGCACAATCATCCCACCTGGAACCTACCGAAATAATAGTTCGGCTTAGCATTGAATACTCAGCGCATACAAACTACGAACTAACAATGTTATAAAAACATTAACATGTCATATAGTATATAATTCATCAAACACATGCAAAATCAGTGTATGGAAACCATATTGAATTAACAAGTGCATACATTGAATCATAACGTATTTCGATATCTTATGAGTTCCTTATGAGTCTTGTGAGTTCCTTATACATCTTATAAGTTACTTATGAGCATCTTATGTCATTTCTTATGAGATTTTTGTCTTATGTGCATCTTATGAGTCTGTTGGGACTTATGAGTTCCTTATTAATGTACTAGTCTTAGGAGACTTATGAGTTCCTTCTGAGAATCGAGCTTCCCTTATCTCATTTGGCTAGCACCTGAACTATGAAATGGACGGACATACTAGCATACCCGAACTATGAAATAGATGGACATACTAGCATCTTTACTTTTATCAATTAGTACCCGAACAATGAACTGGACGGACATACTAGCATCTTTACTTTCATTAACTAGTACCTGAACTATGAAATGGACGGACATACTAGCATCTTTACTTTTATCAACTAGTACCCGAACTTTGAACTGGACGGACAAACTTGCATCTTTACTTTCATTAACTAGTACCCGAACTATGAAATGAACGGACATACTAGCATCCTTAGTTTCATTAACTAGTACCCGAACTATGAAATGGACGGACATACTAACATCTTATGAACTTATGAGACTTATGAGTATTACTTATGAGCTTTATCATAGGAGACTTATGAACGTTGCTTATGAGAGTTCCTTATGAGCTTTACTTATGAGCTTTCTTACTTATGAAACTTATAAACTTTTGCTTATGATCTTTTACTTATGAGCAAGGTATTAAACTTCGGTTTCGGTATAAAGTTCGGTCGCTAAGGAAGTTGACACATTTCGAAGAAGTTTAAGGAAGTCCAAGGAAGTTATGTAAAAATTAAAGAAGTCTAGGAAATTTTAAGGAAACATTGGAAATCTAAGATGAAACTTTAGAAATTCAATATTTAAGCATAAATACACATCCAGAGTGCATTATATTACTTATGCAAGCATGTAGTACTCAAATGTGAGAATCATATTAAGTGACATGCATTGTCTGCTTGTCTGAGCTGTAATTTTTTCTTGGTATTTCTTTGGATTGTCAATTTTTTTAAAACCTTATGAATGCACATTGAAGTCGATAAATAATTGAAATTCAATTTAGTTTCTAAACCTATTTCATTCTACAATTGATGAGATCAATGTTTTTACAATACTAAATCAATATGTGAAGAGGAGATGAGTAGTTAAATAATTTTGAATTTATGAAATACTATTAGGAAATTATTTGATTTTTTTAATATTACTAAAAAGTCATTATGGACATAATATACTAATAACAAGATTATTAGAATAATAAAATTATAATTTATAGTAAGGTTAATGCTAACCACACTTTAATAATAAAATTATAATTTATAATAAGGTTAATGCTAGCACACTATCTTTTAAAGTTAATTATATTTATAATAAGGTTAATGCTAGGTACACATGTCTTTCCTTCCGAAGAAAGTAAGTTTAAAATGAGTGAAACTAGCATTATCCTTTTAAGTTAAAACCTAAAGTCCTTCAATTTATAGATATTTTCTATACACTTTGGTTAACTTCCACTGAAGTTCTACATTTTCTCAACAATTTTTTTCTAGTTTCGGTCAAAGTTTACCAGGAAGTCCAGTATTTTTAAAATACTAGTGCATTTCACTTCGGACATCATGAAAGTCGACTCAATTCGGTCAACTTCGGTGGAATTGAGTCGATTTTTGATACCATGCTTATGAGTCTTATGAGACATCTTGGTCATACACCTATACATGTGCATAGTGCTTGTGAGTTAATGGTAATCATAATCCTAGAAAGATTTTAACATTGAGTAGCATCATAAAGTACTTAGGGGCATCATAGTATTCTTAGAGAGTAGTTAAAACATCGAAACAGAACATGAAATTTCATTTATGAAGATGGCATAGCATATATACATGGTTACTTAGCCTATTTCGTCAAACCATAATTCCAAGCTCACTTTATGGTAAAACTATCATTTTCCATATTCTTATAAAATCTTGATTTTGCTATCATGGTAGGTGAGGAAACCATCATACATCATTGAAACCCAATTTCATTCCATTTCATTCAATAGCATACACCTATACGACTATATACCTTAGTTTTCTAAAAAATATGTATCATATACATGGTTTACTTAGCATAACATAGTCTAGCATATGCATGAGTTACTTAGCATAGTATAACATAGCCTATACATGAGTTACTTAGCATAGCACAACATAGCATATACATGGGTTACTTAGTATAGCATAGCATATCACATACATGGGTTACTTAGCTTTTTATCATCATCACATGCCCATAGAATTTTGGTCATAGTGAATTCATACATGTGCGTAGAGTATTGGTGAGCATTAAAGACTACTTGTGAATCAAAATCATAAGAGCATGGTTTTCATTTTAAAACATTCATATCATGGTGAACCATCAAGTTCATAGAAATACCTATTTTAATTCATTCATAGCAATAGCATGTATCACATAGTCGATAAAACCCAATTTCATTGAAAAACCGTTTGCTAGTATGCACATACAAGGTAATAACCCTTATTTACTCCAAAGACCAAGCATTTCATCCTACTATCAAGCAATGGTTCATAATAAAACTTGTTTATCAAAATTATGCTTTATATCTTACTTGAAATAGATGATTTATAAAAATAGCTAAATCGATTCAAGTTTCATCTCAACATTTATTAAATCCCCTAGAACTCAATAATGAGTTATAGCAAAGCAAGTTAGTAGATTGTATCTACTATTTTCCTTGAGAAATCTCCATTTAAAACCCACATTTTAAGGCTTGGATTATAACAAAGCTAGATAAGAGAATGTATTTACTTATGAAATTACAACAAGCTAGTTAATAGAGTGTAGTTGCCTTCTAAGACAAAAACTCACTTTGGTTGAAGCTTGAGACTTGCCTTGGATGCACGATCTAAGCTTGAGAAGGCTTGAGGAAGAAGATCCAAGTCTTAAGGAAGCTTGTAGAAGTTAACTCCAAGCTTCAATGATGAAATGGAAGGAAGATCCGAGCTGGGAGATGAAGATCCAAGCTTCTAGGGCAAGAAATCGAGCTCCTCCTTGATTTCAAATGAAAACCCCTTTTAGAAACCCAAGCTCTCTCCTTTTCTCACAAAATATGTTTCTCAAAGTGTTAGAACCCTTAATCTCACGAAAATTGGGTATTTATAGGATTAGAGTTGTCAAAATCACGTTGTACCCTTTAAAATTCCCTTTTTCGCGATCCCCGCATGTAGACATTGATGTGTGGGTTCCAGATGTCGATGTTTGGGACTTTTGAGCATTCTGTTCGTCCCCAAACGTCGACGTCTCCACGGCCCTCTGGTGCAAACGTCGACGTCTGGGAGTTCTGACTGGGTTGAGTTTTTCCCGCTTTGGTATTTCGACCATAACTTTTGACTCGCTTATCGGATTTTGACGATTCAACTTGTGTTGGACTTGTCATTCAAAGGGGAACAATTTTGTGTCTAATGGACAAATCCAAATTCTGAGTTCTTTATGGTGTAAATGAGCTCTAAAGCTGACTAGTCTTGGATGGATTACAGCAGACCAGAATTTCAGCAGGCCATACTTCGGAAATCCAACATTTAACCTAAATTCAACTAAAAGTTTGGAAAAATGATAAACATGAACATTGAAGAGAGTTTCGATATCTTTCTAATGGCTCAAGAATCATTCGATTCCGATCAACGGTGACAAAACTAGAGTTCCCTAAAGTTGAGGGTATGTTAAGACATTCTCCTTTTTGACATTTAGTGTATTTTATACTCTTGCTCCTTCATCCCAACCCCCCATAAATTTAAGGAAACATTCCTAAGGGTTTAATACCTGCCATAACACATCATCCACCCGAAAAATATCAAAATAAGGTTCTCATTATTATTGATAACCATTCAAGGCATTACAATAGACTTTAAGCCTTAGACACAATTCACACTACAGTACTACGAAGTTTCGGGTTCTACACAATTAATACCATAACACTCACTCTAAAATGAGATACCTCATTCTCATTTAAACCAACACTAAGGTCACATGGAAGAACTTGGCCTTTACATACACTGTGTAAGGCACTATTCAGTGCACTATTCACCATAATAGTGAATAGGATTCCGGGGTTCTACAACAATATTGTAGTAATGTGGAGAACTAGTAGTACAATCCTTTGCGTGGACATAGACAACGACTTCGAGCATCTATGCAACACTATGGTTGCTGTTCACTATTATATGAGTTTACATAGATGCATGTGCAATGAATAAATGTTATATAATATCAGACTATCATGCACTGCCATCGATGCCTATGTTTGCCCCATTCCAATTGCATATCTTATCCACATTGCTGTTTTTTGCATTTTTCTTTTAATCATAAGTGTGAATTAATGTCTATTTTAGCATTTCTTAGTGCTCGACTGAAATATTCCATGTTTCTCTTAATTATTTTCTAATTTTTCTCTCGAATGACAAAAACTCAGCCATTTTGTAAATTTCTTTTAGAACTTTAGAGGTTGAGGAAAATATTTGTCACCTCACGTTTCATTGGCGGGTCACTTAGCACTTGTGGTGTTTATTCTTGTTCCTATTCACAGTGTTGTGGGTTTCTCCTAAGGAGGCTAGCAACTCAGTCCTAATTAGATTGCCTAATGGAATACTCTTTGGAAGATTATTCCATTTACGGTATGTTAGGGCCTATGGAAAGAAAGGAACAACAGATTCAATGAAGGCTCAGAATATTCCCTTACTTAGTTATGTTCCTCCATTGAGTGGTCTTTATCTAATTGTGCATCCTTTTTAGAGGAGTTTTTGGGCATGGCCACTGGTTGCTCCGATTTCGTACAAAGATGGAGTCGGATATTATTTGACTGTTGACCTCGACTCTGTATTTTAATTTTTGTGGGATATAAATTTATTCTCCACACTAGATATTTATTGAATATCAGTACATTCATTGTTACTTATCAAAAAAGTAAAATATCGTGGTAGTCAAGTTTAAATAATATTATTGGTGGTTAATTAGTTGTTTTTCCTACTGTTAGCTTGCTGGTTATTCATTGTTCTCATTAGGATCCAGAATAGAGATGTTTCTCATTATTCGCAGACTAAGATCAAGTTTGTAATGATTGTGTTGCGATGAAGTAGGTGTTTGTAACGAAGGAAAATTAATAGCTATACGGTGTGTGACATATTTTGATTCATCATCATTCAAATTACTTCTGTATTGTGAAATAACGTTACAGCTTCATTATTTTTCCTTATTTATTATAGTCCAATGTTCTATGGTCTGAGTTTGTTATGTATGTGTAGTCAAAGGTTTGCCACTTGAGAGGTGCTGATCCCCAAAAACTAGTTTCTTACAAAGAAGAGTCAACCGAAATGGGTGGGTAAGTATAATTTCTATATAGCTATTCATTATCATCTCTTATTTCCAAGTTTTTGACTATGGCATGTGCATCAGTATTTGATTTCCAAATTGGACGTATTATGTATATTATATTTTGAAACCTCGGATATATTTCTCGATACATATCTTTACACACACACACACACACACACACACACACATATATTTATTTATAGTTTGTATGTTTGTATATACACATTCAGACATGAGGATAGCTGATATCAGAAAGTAGGATTTGTGTAAATGAGCGAAATAGGAGGGTGTTTGAGAATTTTGTGTCGCCTTTGGAGAGTGTGTGTTCTCGCTCTTGGGCCTTATTGAGGGATTGGGTCTCCATCAATTCTGATTTGGTGGAGATAGGGTTTGACGAGTGTATTTCTTAGTGGGTGCTGCGAGGCGTTTGTTGGGATTTTGGGTTGTTTTCTAGTTTATTCTGGATTGGTAGCTAGTCTTTTGTTTTTTGCTTTGTATGTTGGCGATTCACTTTTTGTGAATCTTTTTTTTATGAAATTGATATTATCGATAAAAAAAACATAAAAAGTTGTAAAGTTTTGTGGTAGTGCTTAGCTCTCTCCAGTGCAGTTATTATTGGCATAAAGCTACACAACTGATATACCAAAAGTGCTGCCTTTGAAACTATTAGTACTTTTGGATTGTAAATTTTCTGTGTCTAGCATCTTAGGCCCCCCCTTTTTTTTTTTCTGTTTTTGAATTGAGGTACTTCTATTTTATGCTTATATTTTCTCTTTTTGGTCTTTGAGGTGCCATAGTTTTTATTAAGAAATATGTAGTAGTAAATTATATGGGAAGAGAAGCAGGGGGGAGAATCCTCAATGGACAATATATGTCTATAAATAGCCAATGATTCATTTTTCTCATCAGCATCCTTAAATACATGGCTATACAAAATGGACTTCCTCTGAAATAACTCCCGTTTGTGCTCCCATAAAAATATTTGACATGGTAATCTTCTGCTTCTTGTTTTATCTAATATTTTCATTTTTTTCATAGTTACTTCATTTTGAATGGGCTTGAGAGACTTGCTCGACTTCTAATCTTGCCAAAGCGAAATTATGTAAGTTATCCTATCCATACTAACCAGATACTTATTGTTGAGTTTAAACATTTATTTGCTCAATGCATCCATGGCAATATGTGCGACTTCCGCTAGAATAGAATGTGCAACTTGTCTGAACTTTGGGTTGAAGGGCATATTCTATTTCTTTTGGTTCTCTTTCATCAATGTTGTTAGCTGAATCAGTATTTTATGTCCAGCCAATGAGTGTTGTGCGAAGCTCATTTCGTGACCGGCGAGAAGGTTATACTGAAAAAGCGGTTGTCATAAGGTGGTTTCTTTTTTCTATTCACTAAAAGGGATGACATACAGAGTTACTTTTGCAGTTATATTCTTAAGTACTTAGTTTTTCTGTTGTTTACATGGCATTGTGAGCAAGTATGATTTCTTTCTAGCAGTTGTGCTTATCGCTTCATCAAATAATTGACTAATTACCTTTCTACTACTTGAAATTAGTTAGTACGCAGCTGCTTGAATGCTCTTTCTCTCCTTGTTTAGTTTTTCATACAATTCCGATTAGGTATATATCGTTTCTTCACTATTCATATTTATGGATTGCATGGAATGTAAAGAACTAATTAAAAAGAAATACCGTGGTAGGTAAAGAATTGAGTTAAACATCAAACATCTAGTTGTTTTTTATCAGTAAAATGAGTGTATATATCTAGAGGAAAAGAGTACAAGTGCATAAGCCAAAAGACCGGGAAGTTACTGAATAGTAGCTTCCAAGAATCAGGAAAAACAAATCATACAGAAACTAACTGTCTATACCATCAACCCCCAATAGACCAAAGATCCATCAAGGAGAGGGTGATATTCCACACAACTCCTCTAAGCTGAAGATTACCCCCATGTCTAAGTCGATGCGCCTTTGGTAATATCAAAGTTAGATTTGCTCATCTCCTGAAGGGCATAGGGGAGTTGGATTTAGCCGAAGACTCGATATCCCTCTCTTCTAGGGAAAATCTCTCCAGAGAGGCTATGAAAGCGGAGTACTTGTACTTGGCCCGGTTAGAGGAGATTAGTTGAAAGCAGAAGGCCAGGGTTCGGTGGCTCAAGGAAGGAGATAAAAACACAAAATATTTTCACAGGATGGCAAACTTTCATCGTAAAAGTAACTTCATATCTAGAATTAAGGTGGAGGGGGAGTGGCGGGAGGGTGCAGGAGAGATTTCGGATAGCGTGGTATCTTTCTATTAAGAGCTTTATAAGGAAAAAAAGCTCTGGCATCCCAAATTAGAAGGATTACCTTTTGAAAGCCTTCTTGCTGATCAGAGAGATTCTTTGGAGGGAGTTTTGGAGGAGGAGGTCTTGGGAGCAATCCGTGATATGGTAGGGTATAAGGCTCATGGGCCTAATGGTTTTACTATTGAATTTTACCGCTTCTGTTGGGACATTGTTGGAAAGGATTTCTTAGCGGTAATGCGAGAATTGTTTGAGTGTGGGCGTTTTGATAGAGTGATCAACAACACTTTTGTTGTGTTGATCCTATAATTCAAAGGAGCTGTGGATATCAAAGACTTTAGGCCGATTAGCCTTGTTAGCAATGTGTACAAGATCATTTCCAAAGTCTTAGCTTGTCGTATCAAGAGAGTGATGTGCCACATTATCTCCCCCCCATCAAGGAGCCTTTGTGAGTGATTGCCAGATTCTCGATGGTATCCTAATAGCAAATGAATGTATTGATACCAGGATTAGATCTAAGGATCCAGGGCTTTTGTACAAAGTGGATATGGAGAAAGCCTATGACCATGTTAGTTGGGATTTCTTGAATTATGTGATGTTCAAAATGAGTTTTGGTCCAAAGTGGTGTCATTGGATGCAATGGTGTATCTCATCGGTGTCCTTTTCCGCCCTCATCAATGGGAGTTCGGCTGGTCATTTTCAAAGTTCTAGGGGTTTGAGACAAGGGGATCCTCTTTCCCCTTTTATTTTCATCTTGATCTCAGAAGCTTTGAGTAGAATGTTGTCTCGTGCAGACGGAATGTTCTTTGAAGGCTTTTCTGTCAGGAGAGATAGGTTGAGGGTCTCTCATCTCCAGTTTGCCGATGATACTTTAATATTCTGTAGAGCCTCCCACCAGGATCTCGTTTCTCTGAAAGGGATTCTTCATTGCTTTGAAGCCGTTTCCGGATTCAGAGTTAATTTGGCCAAATCTGAAATTATGGGGGTCGGGGAGGTCCCTGATCTTGATATTCTAGCAGGAAGCATTGGTTGTAGGGCGGGATCCCTCCCTTCAGTGTATTTAGGGATGCCCCTTGGAGCTCGTTTCAAATCTAAGGCAGTTTGGGATCCGGTTTTGGAGAGGTTAGCCAGGAGATTGTCAGGATGGCAAGTATCCTTTTTATCAAAAGGGAGGAAGTTAACGTTGATTCATAGCACCCTGAGCAGTTTGCTAACTTATTTCTTGTCTACTTTAGTTGTCCCCCGCTCGGTGGCTTTGACTATCGAACGTATGTAGAAGGAGTTCTTATGGCATGGGAAAGGAGGTCAGTTTAAGTATCACTTAGTCGAGTGGAACCGCATTTGTCGTCCAAAGAAGGAAGGGGGTTTCAATTTGAAGCCGTTATCTTTGGTCAACAAGGCGCTCTTAGGGAAATGGATTTGGAGGTTTAGGAAGGAGAGGGAGAGCCTTTGGCGATCTGTTATAGTCGCCAAATATGGGGAGGTTTTGTGTTGGGTCCCCAAGGATGTGTCGAGACCCCATGGGATGGGGTTGTGGAAGGGGATTATGTCTTCAACCTGTTTGGTTACTCCTTATTTTGTGTTCAAAGTGGGTGATGGAACTGAGATCAGTTTCTGGAAGGATGTGTGGAGTGGGTCCACGAAGTTGTAGGATGACTTTGCCTCCATTTTCCGTCTAGCTTTGAATAAAAATGCGTCAGTTGGGGATTATATTGTCAGAGGTAACGGGGGGGAGGGGCTTCTCGGTGCCCCAATCTGAGGAGATTAAATGATTGGGAAATTGTTGAGTTTGGCAGGTTACTTGAGTGGATGGGGTCTCCCCCCTCGATTACTCAGGGCCGGGATTGTAGAATTTGGTTTCGAGATAACAATGGTAGTTTTTCAGTGAGATCTCTAGTGCAGTTGCTCGAAGCTGGTCCATCCGCTCCTTTTCCTCATAGGGCTGTGTGGAATCCAGATATTCTATCTAAGGTATCATTCTTTCTTTGGAATACGGTCTTGAATAAAATTCTCACTTATGATCACTTGAAAAGTAGAGGGTGGAGGATGACGAATCGCTGTTTTATGTGCCTCCAAGTGGAAGAGATGGTAGATCCAAGGTTCAAAAAAATGGTTTCGGACACCGTAACGGACATGGCCAAAACTAATACGTAACGCCGTACCGTAACGGTTTCGGCCTTTACGCCTTTTTTTTTTTTGGCTTAAAAAAATAAAAAAAATCATAATAAATAGAAAAAAAATAAAAAATATGTAAGGAAGAAGTAACAAAATTCTAAAGAGTTTTTTTCACTAAAAAATATCGTTTTACCTGCGACGCACGAAGTGTGTCTGCAATCTGGGCCTAATAGGCCAAGATTGCAACGAAAACGATATTTTTAGTGAAAAAAATGATATTTTTTAGTGAAAAAATATGTCGGAAAACGTTACGGTACCTGTATGTAGCATAACTGTAACGGCTAACGGTGTTAATCGAAACTGTTATGTAACGGGCGTTACGTAACAGTTTCGGTGTTTTTTAAAACCATGGGTAGATCACCTTCTCTTGCACTGCCCTGTAGCTCGTGAGGTTTGGAGTTTCTTTCTTTCTCGCATGGGTGTTTCCTGTTGGGTCTTTCCCTCTTTCTTTCAAAACTCCTTATCTTGCTGGGATTTGGTTGGGGGGGAAGAATCTTGGTTGTCGGTGTGGAGGATTTTGCCGGGAGTCATAGCATGGTCTATTTGGAGAGAGGAATAGGAGAGTTTTTGAGAACTCTTCATTGTCTCCGTCTTGCTTCTGTGATAGATCTAGATCTTTCGCGTTGGAGTGGGGTTCAGTAAGGCAAGAGAGGGAGATAATAGTGTTGATGTTAGCTTGAAATGTTGTGGCTTGGGGGTTTCTTGGGGCCAGCTTGTTGCTTTTGTTTGATTTTAGTTTCTAGCTTTGGTTCACGTTCGTGTGAACTATGTTTTTATGCGTTATGTTCTTGCTTTGGTTCCTTTTTTTATAATATTGCTTGATTACCGATCAAAAAAAAAGATTAGATGTTTGACATAGTTGCATATCCGTGTTGAGGAGGAATGGGAGTTCTTATAGACTCTTGAGCTCCTTTCTTTTCAGATCACCCAAGAATTGGCCCTAGGTAAAACAGACCATATCACCCCAGGCACTATATATGCTGTCCGAAGACCATCAAGATAAAAAGAATTGAAAAGTTGAAGGGAAGGCCCAATCTATACTTAGTCAGGATAGGAAGTGATATCCTGAAAGTAATAGGGCAATGCATCAACAGATGATTCACCGATTCTTATGCATGATGGCATAAAAAGCAACAACTGGCCAATTCCATCCTTTTTTTTTTCAAATTGTCACTAGTGAGAACCTTGCTTAAAGTCACAGTCCTAAGGAAAAATGATACCTACGGACGACTTTTAGAATTCCATACATGCCTATGAAGAAATGGGCAAGAGGGGCCTAGATTAAAAGATTGTAGTTGTGATCTCACTGAAAATCCATCATTATGACCTCTAAACCAACTTAATGTGTCGCTGCTTTGGGTACATGAAGGATAAGAGGCAAGGCTTTGCAAAAGGAGATGAAAATCTCGTTCAAATTCTGCCGTAATTTCGGACACCAGATCACCTCATTATTCCTTACTTCCTAACACTCTGACACGGGGGTGCTATTATCTAGGGCCAAAATGAAGATATTTTCAAAGTCGTCCTTAATTCCCGCCGAATCACACCAAAGGTCCTCCTAAAACCAAATTTTCGATCTGTTACCCACCCTAAATACGGTAAATGGTGACAATAATTACGCCACCGTTGTGATTCCTTTCCATAAACCCACATATTGAGAGCCTTTAACCTCTTTAGGGTCACACCAAGAAGATTGTCTGTATTTGGAAACTATTACCTTTCTCCAAAGATTGCCCATTTATTCCCCAAATTGCCACATCCATTTTCCTAATAGTGTCTTGTTCACTTCTACTAAGGGTTTAAGATTGAGGCCACCGCTCCTCATTGGTTGACAAACTTTGTACCATGCAACCAAATGATATTTTAATTTGTCCCATTTTTTTCCCAAAGGAAGTTCCTTTGCAACCGATCCAAAGACGAAAAATCGCTCGGGAATGATCAAGGTGGATAAGTAATATGTAGGAAGGCTTCTTAAGGGTGCTTTTAACTAGGTCAATTTTTCACTTTTGGAGTGAAAATTAGAATTCCAACCAGCCAACCTACAAGCATATCTATCTACGACAGATGTCCACGAAGCCTTAAGACTTCAAGCTTTATCCAAGAAGCATGCCTAAATAAAATAATGGAAGGGAGCCAACCTTACATCCTAGGAAAGCATCTAAAGACTCTATGCGGGACCTCACTTACACTGATCATTTTTTTTCCCCAAATTAACTTAAAGACCCGAGATTGTTTCATAACTCCTAAAGAGGCATCTACGGTAGGCCAATTGGCGGCACGTCTTTACTGAAAATTAGGGTGTCTTTAGCGAATTGAAGATGTGAAATCATCAAATTCTCATGATCTGCACTTTGCTCTAGGGGTGTCAATGAGCCGAGCCAGCTAAAGAGCCAACTTGTCTTGAATCTAAAAAAACCAAGCTTGAGCTTATACTTTGTGCTCGTTGAGCCGAAAAAGTGAGCTCAAAAAATTAACGAGCCGAGCATGAACAATAGGTGGCTCGGCTCGATTAATTTTACAATAATGCCCTTTAAAATAATTGAATTTATATTATATAGTTAATATACATAAACATAATTATTTCCTTCAACTTTAAGCCTTCACGTGACTCATATTACATCCCATCTTTAAAAAACCACGAAAGTAATAAGGAAATACTTTTGTCTCCAAACCCTAGATACTTTCGTCTCTTTCTCCTCTCCCTTTATTCTTCTTTCCTTTGTTGCCTCTATGCGATTCAAGCAGAAAAATTCGCCACAGGCCCACACTCCCACAGGCCACATGCAACCAAGCTTTTGTTGTGTTAACGACTTAACGTTGTCCCACCACACCATATCGCCGTCCCACTCCTCACATCGCCGGATTAACCAAGTTTCCTTTTTTCGACGATATGGTTTCCATTTGATTTTAAAATGTACTTTCCAGCCATTCTGTTGTACATTTAGATTGCTATAACTCTAGCAATTTTTTTTTTACATTGAAATTAGTGCTTATCAATGGATATCTCTTAACCAAAAAAAAAGTAGTGCTTATCGAGCTGAGCTGAGCCGAGCTGAAATTTTTGAGCTCGAGCCGAGCCCAAGAAACTTGAAAATTCCAACGAGCTGAGCCCAAGCAGTGCCCAACTTGGCTCAGCTCGGTTCGTTGACACCCTATTTTGCTCCAAGGTTTGAAATAACGATTTTGGATTACGTAACGGGTCTAACTGAAACATTTACATAACGGTTTCGACAATTATAGAAAGACTCGTATTGTCCCCACTGTTTTATAGATAAAAATTAAAAAGATTTAAAATTAAGAAAGAAAGTTCAAATTCAATAAACAAACAAAAACAAATGCATATATATATATATACATGATAGCACTATGAGATAAATTATAAATATATAACCCAAATTATCATAGATTCATTGATATCATTTCAAATCCATAAATATATGTTCTAAACTTGATACTATGCATGTTCTTTTTTTGGTACTTGCTGGTTAGCAAGGTTAGTATCTATTTAAAAGGGTGGAGAAATCAACCACACAGACCTCACGGGACTAGATACTGGACCTAACATGTGGTGCTTATGCACACACACCAATGGGCAAGCATCGCTCCCGCTAATATGCTTTAACTAACAATCAATGATTAGAAAAAATTGAGAAATCTTATCTAATAAAAAAGCCCTAAAATTTTTTTTTTCTCCTTCTAAAAGTGAGTTATGAAGATTCAAATCGTTGATTCATAGCATAGATCTTGTTTATGATCCAAAAAAAAGATGGAGTGGTTACTAGTTGTATTTGGCTTTTGGGGGGAAGTGAAAATTTTAAAGTGAGATAGAATAAGTTTCTAAAATTCATTGTATGTAATATAGTATCAATGTTTTGTAACAATAACGTAATGTGGCTCATATTGGTTCAGATATTACCAAAACCTTTACGTAACAACCGTTTCGTATGAGATTTATTACCGTGCTTTGCTAAGAGGAAAGGGTATCAAACAGGAGACCATCCAAATTTGCTCTCCATTGGTTTCTCTCCGTATACAAATCCTTATTGAGATAACGCTTTGTCGCTCTCCTCAATCTCTCTCTTTTTCTCCTCTTCCACCTTAAGCTTGAATTTTTTTTTTGATCAATAACTCATCTTATTAGCAGAAAGAAAGATACATGGCTAAACCGGAAACCCTTTGGGATTACAAGCAAGTAAACCTGGCCCCGGCCTACCTACTCTACCTGGAGCCTCCCCCTTGTGATCCTCATGGATCTAATACAAAATATCTTGGATTTCCTCCCTTGAACTGTGTAAGCCTACCCACTCCATAATAGCCCAATGGACTCAAGCACAAATCCTGGCCGTTGTTGCCGATTTGTTGTCAAAAACTCTACTATTCCTTTCTAACCATAGAGTCCATGAAATTGGCCCCGGAAGTACTCCCCACACCTCCTCCCGTGTCCCCATTCCTCTGTCCTGTAACCAACAACTGAGGAGGTTACAAAATGATGAAGGGGAAGCCCACGCCACCCCCATGCGGGATAAGTAGAAGTTCCATACCTCCGATGCTATGGGGCAATGCAAAAGCAGATGATCCACTGTCTCTTCCGCTTGGAGACACATGAAGCATCTATTCGCCAAACTCCAACTTCTATGCTGTAAATGGTCCCCAGTTAAGAGTTTGTCCAACGATGCCAACCAAAGAAAAGGACACTTTTGAGGGTGTGCCGGGGTTCCACACGACTCTATGAGGAAACGAAATCCTCGGGGAAGAGGACAGAGACTGAAATAAGTTTCTAACCGAGAACCGCCCTTGGTTACCCCTAGACCACAATCTGCAATCCCTTAGCTCTGGGCACAAAGGAATCGCAATGATATGCTCCAGAAGCCTAGAGTAATCGCTAATTTCCCAATCATTTAGATCTCGCCGCAGCCTTGGACTCCAAACAACTCCGCCCATGTTGCTCTTGTAAGATTCCTCCACCAGGATGCCTTTATTAGTGGAAAAAGTAAACAGATTCCCAAAATCATCGATGAGACGAGTGGAACCTGACCAAATATCCTTCCAAAACCTGATCTCCGATCCTCTCTCCACCCTAAATCTGAAATAAAGCGTTACCAAACCTGCATTCGTCATTATTTCCTCCCACAACCCCATGCCGTGGGTTCCCCTAACCTCCCGAGGAATCCAACAAGAATTCACTCCATACTTGGCCTCTATCACTGCTCTCCACAGACCGCCCCTGTCTTCTCTAAATCTCCACACCCACTTCCCTAGCAGAGCTTTTTTCATTTGAAGGAGTGACTTTAAATTCAGCCCGCCTGCTTCCTTTGGTTGGCACAACTGGGCTCATTCTACTAAGTGGTACTTGACCCCGTCATCTCTATCATTCCAAAGGAATTCCCTCTGAAACCTCTCTATGGTGTGAGCTACTGAACGAGGGATAATGAGAGACGACATAAAGTAAGTTGGGAGACTTTACAATGTACTCTGGAATCTGGATCAAGGTCAATTTCCCCCCTTTCGAAAGATACGAAGCCTTCTACCCAGACAGTCTTCTTGCAATATGGTCTAGCACCGGATTCCACACCGATTTCTTCTTATACGGCGCTTCGAGAGGCATTCCTAGATAAACTGAAGGGAGAGCCCCTACCATGCATCCTAGGCACATGGCTAGGTGGTCTAGGATGGGGACCTCCCCCACCTTCAGTATCTCAGACTTAGCTAAATTTACCTGTAGCCCTGACACCGCCTCAAAACATCTAAGAATGCATCTTATATTTAGAAGATCCCTCCGCGAAGCCCTGCAAAATATAAGAGTGTCATCCGCAAACTGGAGATGCGAAATCCTCAAACCATTCCAACCGATCTGAAAGCCTTCAAAAAGAGATCCTTCGCCCTTTGACAACATTCTGCTTAAAGCTTCCGTCACAATAACAAAGAGAAAAGGGGAGAGAGGATCCCCTTGCCTCAACCCTCGAGAACTAGGAAAATAACCCACTGAATTGCCATTAATTAGTATGGAGAAAGGAACTGTCGAAATGCAGGACCACATCCATTTCCACCCAAAACCCATCTTGCCTAGGATGTAATGAACAAACTTCCAGTTGACGTGGTCATAGGCCTTCTCCATATCCACCTTGCAAAGAATACCTGAGTCCTTTGCCCACACCTTTGAATCAATACTCTCGTTTGCTATAAGGATCCTGTTTAAAATTTGGCGCCCACCAACAAGCACACTTTGCTGGGTAGAAATGAGATAGACCATAACTTTCTTTAGTCGAGTTGCCAACACTTTAGCTAAGATTTTGTACATACTGCTGACAAGGTTTATGGGCTTGAAATCCTTTAGCTCCACCGCCCCTTCCTTTTTTGGGATCAAAGCTAGAAAAATGCTTTTCATAACTCTATCAAACTTTCCAGAATCATATAGCTCCTTCATTACTTCCATGAACTCTGGCTCCACTATCTCCCAACAACTCCTTTAGAACTCTATAGTGAATCCCATCTGGTCCAGGAGCTTTGTCACTAGCCAATCCTCGAACCGCCTCCAGCACCTCTGCTTCCTCAAAGGGTATCTCAAGACCCGCCCTCTGATCCGGAGTAAGTCCTACAAAAGAGAACTCTTCTAGCTTAGGGTGCCTCCTCTCCCTCTCACTATACAAGTTCTTGTAATAAGAAATTACTTTTGCTTCTATCTCTTCCTCCTCCTCAACCCACTCTCCGTCCACCCTCAACTTGGATATAAAATTCCTCTTTTGATTAAAATTAGCCATCCTATGAAAAAATCCCATCTCCCTCTTTGAGCCATCGAGTTCTAGCTTTTTGCTTCCAATTGATTTCTTCGAGTTTAAGAGTTGAGATACACTCCATCTTCTTTGCATCTCTCGTACTAGCTTCTGAAAGAGAGAGATCTCGCACCCCATCCAGGCTATCCAAAGCTTCTATCTCCCGAAGAAGTCCTGCCAGCCTAACCTGAATGTTACCGAACACCTCCTTATTCCAAATCCGTAATCGAGCTTTCAAAGATTTGAGCTTTATCCCAAATCGAGTACTGGCTGACCCCCATCCTCTTGTCTGGCTCCATACCTCGGCTACTAAGACTTTGAACTCATCGTCCTCCAACCACATGTTCTCAAATCGAAAGGGGCTAGGCCCCCCCACAAACCTTCCTGACTCTAGTAAAATAGGCACGTGATCTGAAATGGGTCTGGGGAGAGAAGACTGAACAACATTGGGAAAATGGGCCTCCCATTCCGGATAAAAAAGGAAACGGTCGATTCTACTCGCTGATCGATTATTCCCCACTAGAGACCATGTGAATTGAGCTCCCCTCAACGGGTAATCTATCAACCCTTGACGGCTAACAAAGTCCCTAAACCTCCGCATCTTAGGAGTAAAGGCGCTGCCTCCAATTCTTTCTGAGGGGAACCTGACACTATTGAAGTCCCCTCCTAAACACCATGGCTTGCCCCATCTCGCGCTTACATCCTCCAATTCAGCCCAAAAGTCTTAAGTATTCTGACCTCCCAACTGGCCCGTACACCCCCGAAAATACCTACAGAAAATCCTCTCCTACCAATCTGCACAAAATGGAAGTCGAAAACGCCCCCACCTTTGACTCCAACACTTCCACCCTCGATTTGTCCCACATGAGCAAAATGCCCCCAGACGCACCCCGTGACGGAAGCTCTGCCCACCCTGGAAGCTGATTGCCCCACAAATCCCAAATATGATACTCAAGAGTGGTTGCTTGTTTGGTCTCCTGGATGCATAAAATCGATGGGTGTTTCGAGCTAACGAACTGTTTTATTGACGTCCTCTTCTCCAACTGGCCCAAACCCTTGATATTCCAAGATAAAATGGAAAAACTAATCATCTAATCATTTGTAAATCCCGCTCTGACTTCGGACTTGCAAGCTCACCTCCCCCTTCTAACTCAGTCATAATTGACATTACATTCTAAATGCCTTAATTCCTTCGCTGATGCACTCCTTCGACCTCCACTTTGTTTTACTCTGGATCTTCCCCTATCCTCCTTGAGCCCTCCTTCTAAACTCAGGAAAAGATTGGCAGTTTATGAGGCAGGGCCTTCCGAAGATAGGCCCAAGTGCTTCCCCACATCCTCCATTTGTTTTACCACCCAAACAGAAATCTCCTCCTCACCCATCTGTGGAAGGATTACCTGCAGGTCCTTTGGCTCTGGCTTCTGTCCCCCAGAGAAGCTGGACTGTATCCTCTGCAAAATCCACTGTCCCCTCTACTAGCTGTGCTATCTGACACTGTTCTTCTGCTCCCCCTAAAGCCTCCTAATTCCCCACTGGATTCTGGTCTCGTGATATTCCGGCGCTGGATTGCCCCTGCGTCTCCCCTACAACCATTAAGCCAATCTCTGCAGAAAACCTAGTGTTTCGATGCTCCTCTTTTAGCCATCAAATACGTGCTTTCTATTTCCTCCTAATCTCGTCAATTCTTAACAATTTTACGTATTCTAACCTCCATGCCTCATTTCGGTTACTTTCCTCACTTGACATGAGCCTAAGGTCATCAGTCTTATCTAAGTCCTCAATATTACGAAGGAGGTCTCTCTTTCTGACATTGATATCACCAAATACCTCCTTTTTCCAAGGCTTCAGCTTAGCTTCCAGACTTAGGCTACCAATTCTTTGAAATTATCATCCTCCAACATGTTTTCAAAGTGGAAAGGGGTGGGCCCACCCTGGCAATAATCTAATGATAACTTGATGGGGATGTGATCTGAGGTGGGTCTTGAGAGGGATGCTTGTAAAAGGTTCAGAAAGGGATGTTCCCATTTCCCAATCCTCGCCAAAGAGAAACCGATCTATCCTACTTGCCCTAGTGCCAGATGAAGATTGTGACCATGTGTATTGGGCCCCTTTTAACGGATAATCAATCAATCTATGGCTCTATACGAACTTTCCAAATATTCGCATTTTGATATTAAATGTGCTGCCCCCTCTTCTTTCATGAGGAAAGCCAATACAGATTAAATCCTTGCCTAAGCACTTGAGGGTTTCCCATTGCACATTTATATTTTCCAATTCCTGTCAAAATCCCTCAAATTCTGCAAGAACCGATGACTTGTATATCCTTGAGAACACCCATTTACAGCCTTTGCTTATTGACCTATGCAGGATAGAGATTGAGTAAGCTCCCAGTTCGAAGTCTAGAACTCCTATCTTCTCCTTATCCCAAATTATGATAATCCCCATTGAAGCATTTATCGAGAGCACAAATAACCACTCTTTCACTAAGCCACCCCAAGTATCCCTAATGTGACTGTGTTGAATTATTTGTAGTTCATTTCTTGGATGCATAGAATTGATGACCTCTTGGATTTAATGCTTTGTTTTATAGCCAAACGTTTAGCCTCTGGAGGACTCAATCATAGTATATTCTAGTAAATAAGACATAAACTAATCATTTATGACAATGAGGGGCCCTCACCTTATTATGCTGCTAGACTCTTCTCTAAGACTTGACTTATCATAGTTGGAACTGCACTCCAATCTCAGTTCTGTTGCTGAGCTTTTCTCGCCACCTAGGGAAGGTTTCGGCTTATGGCCAATCGCAGGTTTTGTTGCTGAGCTTTTCTGAGCTTCACCTCGTCCTTGTGACCCTCAAAAGAAAGGCCAAAAAATTTATTAAAGCATTCTATTTTACCCAACACCCACTCTGTTACTCCATCCACCACCTTTGGTTGGAGGGGATTAGACTTTCTATTCACTAACCCACAATCGGTCCCAAGAATAGGGTCAAGTGGTACTGACTGTGGTCTTCAAACAATTTCAGGGAGATAAGAACTAGTGTCGATCAATTTAATCCGTAATTTTAGAGCCGTTTCCTCATTTTTCTGTGGTAGTGAATCTCCTTTGTTATGTAAGCTTATTAAGGAATTTTACCTAAAACAATGTTGGAAATTACTTCTGTCAAACATATTACCACTTTTCAGTCGAATAGGAGGAGTAGACGAGAACAAGGAGAGAGGAGTACCTTTCATGAGATCATTCCATGCATACAAATTCGATGAGCTAACCCTTACCTCCACAGGAGGCTACTCTAGTACTGGGATTTCATTCCCACCCGAGTTGAGACTGAGTTGGTCCTAACTCCTACCTCCCAACTTTACTTTCTCAAAACAAGTTGGCTTTAAATTAATGGAGCTAGACCTAAGAGTGACCGTTCTTGCTGGAGATTCTATCCTTACAACCGTCCTTTGATCTTTGAGTTGAGACCGAGTTGGTCCTAACTCCTACCTCCCAACTTTACTTTCTCAAAATAAGTTGGCTTTAAATTAACGGAGCTAGACCTAAGAGTGACCGTTCTTGCTGGAGATTCTATCATTACATCCGTCTTTTGATCGTTGTCCACCTTCAATTCTTCTAACAATCTCTCCACTTCTGATTGTTGACCCAAGCATGTGAGTCTTCCTTTTGGGAGATTGATAGTAGCTTTGACATTCCTCCCTTGAGCGGAATTTTCGTTATGTATCTGATTCGACCGAGAAAGCCCTTTGAAGAGATTTCCTTTTTTCGAGTTCCTTGATTCGACTGTATTTGGGGATCCGCCCACAGTGTAGTCAAGGCGTCGCCTAGGCGATTTTGGGCCTGCGTCGCCTAGGCGCCCCTCTAGGCGGGCGATCCTAGTTAAATTTTTTTTTTTTTTTTGCTTTAAAAAAATCCAAAATTTCCCAATAAATAAATAAAAAATATAAAAACATGTAATGAAGTAGTAATAAGATTTTAAATCGTTTTTTTCACTAAAAATATCAATTTATCGCCTAGGCCACCCCTGGGCAATCGTAGGGGGCTCTGCCTAATATTATACATGGACAATGACACGAATTTGGGTATTTTGCCTAGATTTTGAAATGTTTAATACTCCACTATGTTAACATGTCTTTGGTTATGTGATGAATGATTGTAATAGACTTTTTATTTTATGTTTTTGTGGAATGTGGGAGTGGAGTTTTGGTCTTTTGGATGTTATATATATACGTGATATATATATAATTATATATATATTTATATTAAATTTATCGCCTAGGCAACGCCTCGCCTAGCCGGGGCTAATCGCCTAGGCATCGCCTAGACGCCTTGACTACACTGTCCGCCCAACGTAGTATCGAATGAGATTACTGAATTGGGCCTTCCACCTTCTGACGACAGTAGAGTGCCCTTTACAAAGATTAAAGCACCTAGACTTGTAAAGGACCTCAAATTTGGACTGGATTCATGCCCTAATAGTGCTTTTGGGAATTCCTCGTTGGCATTTGTTAAATTAACCGTGACGAAGCTCGCCACCAAGGACTTTCTTCCTTCCGTAGGCTCTGGTGCCACAGGTTCTTGAGGTCGTAATTCGGTTGCTTTCACTGCCTCATCCTCATCTTTTTCTCCTGACTTTGCTCCCAACCCATCCCTATTTATGATCTTTCGATTTCGTTGCTGAGGAATTGTCACAAGCATCTCAATGTCCGTTTCTTTAGCATCAGAGCTTAGGTTTCTCACTACATCAACCTCCATGGTAGCTTTGCCCTTTTGGCTCTCCTTTGTTTGGTTTCTGAAATGTTTGGGACAAAAGGCAACAATGGTAATAACCCCATTTGACAGAAAATTGGATTGAGATTAGAAGGGTCATCTTCATTTAAATTTGAAGTCTGGATCCGTTGGATGGTGGCCAAAACCTGTAGGGTATACTCATGTGGTTATGAGATGGGTCCAAATCCATGTTACTTGTGTTCAACCCAGGTGGTGCCAAACAGTGGACAGGTTCTGTCGAGCTTATGAGCCGAGATTAGGCCCATACAAAGGAGATATGCATTGAGAATCAAGGGTCCGAGAAGAGCGTTCCTCGATCTCAACACATGGTGCTATTTCCTCCCTTCAATTTCAAACACTTGGAAGACAAATAGGGTTTACTTTGCTGAGGAGTGTCCTCTGTCCTGTTTGTCATCTCCGACCATTGGTACGCTCTGCCTCTGCCTCCTTTCCCTTTGCTTCTTCAATTGATCCCCAAATAGATCTTCCCCATTACCCTAGACGTTGTTTCGGGCTTACGGTTTCTCCTTCTTAAACAGAGAAGGTCTGTTACCTTTGTGCTTTCGCCTGGAGTGTGTTTTCCTATTGTCAACAGTCTGTTGAGTGGTGGTAGGCCGTGGAAAAGATGGCACCCCTTCCCAAAATTTCCTCTTCTGATGATAGGATTTCCCCCCGTTCGAGTTTTTGTTTGTTTTCCTTCTTATATTACCCTAATTTATCCAGGGCCAATTGTTGGTTGTCCCAAGGTATTATTTTAAAATTTCTAACATTTTCGGCATACAGTTCCTGGAAGTCAGATCTAATGTGCACCACTATCTTCCATGTCTTTCCTCCGAGAGCAAGGGATCACCTCAAGACCTTTATCTTCGTTTTGAATTCGTGCTTCTCGGAGATCAGCTGGAGCGATAGTTAATGTGTCCCCTTCAATGAAGCCACCGCAGGAATTTTCGATGTTAGTTAGCGACTGTAGCGTCCATAGGTGAAAGGGGAGACCTGCAGTCCCCAACCATAACTTTGGATAATGGTCTACGGGGGGTACTTCATTTATGATCGACCACCACTGATTAAAAGGTAAATGTCCATCCATGGGTAAAGACCATGGATCTGAAGACACTAGCGCAATGAATGTCGAGTGTTTTTTCACCAAGATAATTCCTGTCAAATGGGATAAGGGTAGACAGTTTGTCTGAAGGAAGGATTTGGTTCACTGCCTTCATCAATGGGATAAAGGTAGACAGTTCGTCTGAAGGTAGGATTTGGTTCACCGCCTTCATCCACAGAGCCCAGCTCCCTACAGCATGATGGAAGACACATACTAGTGCCTTGGCCCAATTTTTATTCAGCTCCGGGCAAGATTGGATCATGACGTCGCTGTGATCTAAAGGGTTTACCTCTGTGTCTGAATGGACTGGGCTAGAAGGGGGATAAATGTGGTCCGAGAGGTGAGGATAAAAGGGTTTTACCTTTGTTTAGGGAGGTTTGCAGGGAGTAAGAAAACTCATTGCCTCCTCAACTAGCTTCCATCCATTTTTATGGATGCCCTCAGGAAATGACAACCAAAGACACCAACCTTCGGATAGTAGGAACATAGATAGTCTAAAAAAAAAGCCATAAATATCTAATATTGACTTTTCTTCCCACTTGCATTGATTACTTTATAGTTCTGTTGAGGAAGTCATTGTCGTAATTGAAATGCATTTGATTTCAGTTCATGTTGAGAACATAGAAACCACAAGTTGTCAAGCATTAGGCTGAATATATGATAATTGTTCCCCTCTTTTACTATAGACTGGCCTTCGATGTATCAGATATAACTAATCTGGGCCTAAACTCTTAAGCTTGAGTAATAAAAAATTGAATTTTCCCCAATTCGCTTCGATTTGTAACTAAAATACCTGAAAAGTTGTTAATCAAATCTAGTGTAAATGCATCAAATTGATGCACTTACGCTAATTGAAACTAATATAACCTATATATATATATAAATAATCAACGCTGTCGAAGTAATCAGAAACTTTAGTGTTTTCGGCATCCAAACTTCCCGATTATCGCAATGTGGACTTAAGCATTAAGCTAATTGAAATTCCCTCAATTTCGTTTGTCTTTTGTTTCTATTTTAATTTTCATAAAGACTTCCCAATACTACTAAATGCATTCAATTTTAATCTGTTTATGGTTGTCCCATTGATTAGATTCCTTAGTCCATGAGGTATGCATGCAATTTTAATCCGTTTATGATTGTCTCATTGATTAGATTCTTTAGTCTATGATCTTAGTGTTGCTTAAGTTTTGTTAGTTCCAATGTTATTATTAATATATTCTTAACCTTCTTTAAGATATTGCTTCAATTAAATCTATTGAATCATATAAGATACTGATTCTTCTTCATCTCCTTCCTTTCCAGATGTGTAAGAGAAGATCAATCCTCGTTGACAGTTAAATTGTATTACCTTCAGAATGGAAGTGCGAGACTTGGTTTTTGGTGAGAAGCATGAACTCAGTGGCTTTACAACTAACTGTTTTTCTGTGAACCTAAATAGTAATTAAGATATATTTTTCTATCCAACTTTTTTGCAGGATTAGAGGGAGGGAGTATTTGCTTCCTGTGGGCGTTGTTTTGAAGGTGTAAATACCAAATGATTTTTACTGATATATGCTTATGCAGGTTGCTTTCATCAAGTTTTATATATTAGGATGTTTTACCGATTATTTTTTGTTGATGTGGCTTGTGCATACTTGTCTCTGTACGATAAATATTCTTCTTCCATTCAAATGGATTAATGTATTAGAACTTAGAATTAATGCATCATACTACAACGATATTCCTTTGTATTCATGGGCAGAAGCTGTTCTTTTATTTCTCTCTCCTTTGAAAACTTAAGAAATATTGTTAACAAGAGGATAAGAATTTACAAGGCTAACTTCGGTGGCGTTTGGATAGACTTCTCAGAAAAGAAAAAAACTTCCCCAAGAGTTACTTCGCAGGAAGTAACTCTTGAGGATGTTCAAAAAAGTCATTTGGAGGAGAAAATAGTGTTTGTTTTGCACATCTGAATAATGACTTTTAAAAATCCAAAAGTCAATTTTGTGTTTGGTTTGTACTTACAAGAAATAACTTCTGAAAATTTTATATATGATATCAAGTTGATATATGGTTATTTCTATATATCTACTCTTGTTTTACGAAAATACGTTTTACACCCGTGCATGTATTAGCAGATAATATACATGGCTCTACACCTGGTATCATGATTTAATCTGGCCATATAAAAATTTAAAACACCGGGGAATAGTTTGTTATGAGAATGTGAAAAATACATGTTTCATGCACATTCATAGTAACAAACCATAATCATACGGTTTTAAGTACATGATAATTTTCTATAACGAACATGTTCAAGCAATAATAAATAAATAAAATAAATTCAATCAATCTAATTCAAATTTTATCTTGCAAATGGAATGTAAAATTACCCTCAAGAGGAATCATTCTTACAATTTGTAACTAGCTAACATAGTCACCAAGTACGGGTATTAACGGCAATGACACGTTCGGGAAGTACGGGTTTTAAACAAAAGAACATGGGAAAAGTACGGGGAACTAAACAATAATTATTAAAAATTAAAAAATTTATAAACATAATATTGACTATGAATCATTTAAAAGCATCATTAATTAAAAGATTGCAATGATATTAAGCGTCAAAGAAGAAATTATAATTCATAATTAAAAGTTTTCAAATTCACTAGTCATCGATCACCGTTCATTATTCTTGATTCCAAAAAAAGATTTACTAAAAAAAATTATCATATATGGATTGTTCAACAAAGGAGGAGAGGGAATCATCTTGGTGGGTGCAATCCTCACTAAAATTTTGATAGTAAAAAAAGGAATCAAAATCATACCCAAAGTTAAGTGAGAGAAAGAGAGGGATGACTTTTGACCCTCTTCTATGGTTTGCAAACCACTTCTAGTAATAATTACTTCTATGTCTTCTAATAGTAGAGGAGGTTTCTCTCAGGCATTCGATCAAAGAGAAACTGAGCCGAACCCAGGTCTTTAATCTTTGCATACATTGACATAACGGCTGTCCACAGAAATTGATGTTCTAAACCATATTTGATTCCAAAAGAGCCGAAACTAGTGTCTCCTAGCTAAGGAGAAGAGCGAGAGAGAGAGAGAGAGAGAGAGAGAGAGAGAGAGAGAGAGAGAGAGACCCGAACCCAAGTCTTTAATCTTTGCATACATTGAAACAACGGCTGTGCACAAAAATTGATCTTCTAAACCATATTTGATTCCAAAAGAGCCGAACTAGTCTCTCCTAGCTAAGGAGAGAAAGAAAGAGAAAGATTTATCGTTGCCGGAGAGAAGCTTCCACCGGAGAGCAACAAGAGAGCTGAGAGGCAAGAGCAGGGCTAGAGGCGATAGAAGAACGTTTTGCCCTAAAACGTGTTTAAAATGTAAAATGCGTTCAACCATTTAAAACGGATAACCCGTTTAAAACTGAGTTTAAAGCGGTGACCCCCTCCAAATGTTTTAAATGTGTTTAAAATGCAAACTTTGTGACTATGGTTAAAAACAGTGTTACAAATCTCGTTCTCGGGTTCTTATTGGTCGAAGTTTTTCTCGGGAGATTTTTTTTTTTGATCGGTAAATCAGATATATTAAAAAGAGGGTCCAATAGTTTATAGAGATGTAAACTAAAAAGAAAAACAAATAATAGCGACACTAAAGAAATAAGAGACAACAACACAAAGGAACACTTGATCCACCAACTGACTCCTTAAGATGCAGGATATCCCTCACTTCTTGATCCAAATGGAAAGAGGAGCTCCAATCCACAATCGACTGAAGCACCTGTGAGAGGATACGATGAAAAGGTGAGGATGAGTTGTCAAATAAGCAACCATTTCTCTCTTTTCAAATCTGAATTTTTTTTCGGGTATTTGTTGCCTAAATCTCGGCAATGATTAAAAAAATATATTAAAATTATAGAAAATAATAATAAATATCACCAAGTTATAAATTCATAAAACCTTCAACATTGTGTATTTCTCATGATATTTTTAAAATCTCGGCTAAATCTCGCGATATATACGGGATAAAAAGAGAAAACTATATTTTTAGCGAGATTTATAAAATATCGCGATAAAAATGGAGTTTTAAACTTTAGATGTTTTTCTCGGTTTTCTTTGGAGAAGTTGGGTATTTCTTGGGAGATTTGTAATAGTGGTTAAAAGGAAATGAAAAAGAAGTTTTAGAAGATTTTGTCAGCACCCATTTTTTGCATGGTTCTTCTCGAAAATTACCTTCTTGGATTAATTTTTTTTTCAAATTGAATGAAATCCCTTTTAAAATAAATTAAATGATTTTTTAGAAATATTTTCCGTTGTTTGTGATTTTTTTGTATTTTTACCAAAATGCCCCTATATTTTTGAAATTACGAAAATGTCCTTAAAGTTCAGAACCATCCAAACTTTTCAAAATGGGTTGCAAAATGTTAATTAATATTTATTTTCTAATTTTATCTTTTATTTTTATATTTTTTGTATTTTCAAAATAGTTTTAAAAGCTTTTTATTAAAAAAATTCCCACTTTTCAAAAAATGACACCTGCGTCCTTTGTCTTCAACCTCACGGCAGATCGCTACTTGCAGCATTTTGAAATCTATTTCTTTTGGTTTACTTGGTTTTCTTAAATAGGAAAAAGGGATTTATACAAAATCAATTTAAACCTTCTCCAAAGCATTTTCAATCCATTTGAATCAAACAAAAGTCCACACCATGAACAATGGGAGAGTTTGGATAAAACCAAAACTCTCCCATTCTCATCCTTTTTCAGCCAATCCCTATGCATTTTACCCCCAATCTAACTCATTTGAAAGCCTATAAATACAACATTCCAAAAACAAATGAAAATGAGAAACTTTAAAGGAAATTTTTTTTCGAGAGAAGAATAGAGGAGAAAGTTTAGGAAAAGAAATCTGGGGGAAGACGATACTATTCGTCTTCAACATGTTGCAAGCACAGAAATTCTTTGGCAAAGAATGAAAATCTGTTGCAGAAAAAATTATGGGTTGCAGGCCAACTGGTTCTATGGTAGATTAGATTGAGGAAAAAAGAGGAAAATAATGAAGAACTTACCGGCGGGGGCAGCGAAGGAGGAGGGGGCAGATGGAAGGAAGATGGGGCGGACTATGAACGCATAAGAAAAAAATTGAAAACCTTCGTTCCACACAAAACACCGTCAACTTCCTGCGGAAGTCGTATATTGACTTCCTGCGGAAGTAACGAGGACCCTACTTCATGAGGAAGTAGATTACTTTCACTGACTTTCCACTTTTTCGGGAAGTTAATATGATATTTGCAAACCAAACACAGAAATGTCCTAATTTTGACTTCCCTGGACCCAAAAGTTGTAAAAGTTACTGGGAAAGTCTATCCAAACGCCACCTTCAAGATGAATCAACCCCAAAGAATGAAGAAAAACTATGTATTACCTAATCAGACCAAAATCAAGAAAAAAAACAATAGGATCTCTGTTAATAAAATCTTTCAAAGGTGAGCACCGAAAATTACTTTTTTATCATAGAAATAATTCTAGCTTCTGGCCAAGCGGAATCCTCAAACACACGGATTGCTCCTTCCGAATGGACCAACAAATAGCCCTAGGAATCGTGCACCAAATCATAAGTTTTCTACCCTCCACCGCATCCGTATATGAACTTGACAGACAGTCAAAGAGGCTTGGGGGGAAGACACAATTCATGTCCATGAGGTTCAGGAATGCATTCCAGATCTTTAGTGAAGCTGTGGTGAAGAAGTAAATGGTCCACAGAGTGTTCTATCCAGCATACATAAATAGCATTTTGTTCGCAAATTCCCTCCCTTTCTTCATTAGATGATCAACACTGGGGATTTTGTCAAGTGTCATTGTCCGAGGAAAAAGAATGAAACTTTAGGTGGAATTTCAAACTTTCAAAACAATCCGGAAGGGGGGAAACTGGCTTCCATTGCTGACATGGCATGATAGGACTTTACTAAAAGGAAACCCTTAGGCTCCTTAGACCACAATCTCCTATCTTTGTGCATGACATAGGGCCTCTCTCCAGAAGACACAATAGAGCTCATCTCCCTACCATACATCTCCCTTTTGAGAATAGGCCTCCACACCTCAATACTACCCACCCTCTAAATATAGTCTTTAACAAAAGCTTCCTTGTTCCTTGTTGAGGAAAATATGGCATCAAAGTTCCTCTTTAAGTGGACATAACCATACTAAACATCGTCCTATAAACATGTGTCCATTTCATCACCCACCTGCTCATGGATTTGTTTTGTGAACTCAAAATAAAATTTAAGAATCACTTTCCAAAGACCCTACCCATGGCTAGACAGTAGACACAACCTGCCTACATTCTCAAACTCCCCAAGACCCATGTCTGCTAACTATGACCTTCCTCCACAAACACTCCTTTACTCCCCTGAAACCCCATATCCACTTACCCAACAAGGTTGTGTTCATATCTGCGTGTTTTGATTTCCAAGCCTCCCTCCGATTTCGAGAGAAAAACGTCCTTCCATTGAGAAGGTGATATGTGTGAGCCTTTTTTTTGGATCGGTAAAGAAGGTCATTCCTTAATAAAGAGAAGTATTTTTTTTTAAAAGGTAGGAATTAGCGAATTGGTGAACCCACAACAAAGAAAGAAGAAGAGATTTCTAAGGCCTCTTTTTTTTCTTTATAATTAAAAAAAGGGTTTTTGGAAACTCCTATTTTCTATAGAAGCGATTTGGACTTGCATCACAAAGCTTCTTACCTTTTGATGCTCAATTAGGGATTACCTTTGTGATCTAGACTTGGTTTCTTTTCCTTTTATGGGTAGGGTCTGTATCCTTTTGCGAGGGCTAGTAGGTGGTAGGTGCCATCTTGGTGTGCCTCCTCATCTTCTTTGTAGTGGGTTCACCAGTCAGTTAATTTTGCGGGTTCGCCAGCAATTAATTCCTGTATTTTAATTTATTTTTCTCTTTATTAAGGCATGGTCTTATTTACCGATAAAGGAGTCACATATAAGTTGGACGGAGGCTTGGGAATTAAAATTTGCAGATATGAACACAACCTTGTTTTTTTTGATTGGTAAGTATCAAGTATATAAATAGATCAAAAGATGTAACAATAGTTTAGAAAGAGGTAAAACTGATGCTTACAAACATAAGGGAAATGCTGAAAATAAACATACACCAAATAACAAAAATTTTACTCCTCACAATAAGATATCCCCTAATTCCCCTCCCAATTGGCCAATAGAACACCATTCCACAATCAATCGCCGAATGCGAGCTGCAATATGGGTATTTTAAAATGAGGAATTGTCGAAGATACGACTATTCCTCTCTTTCCGAACAGTCGAGGAGATGACTCCAGGTAACATATTATAGGTTGCTTCCTTTGCACCCACTAGTGTTGTCAATTGTCAACCTGATAAGAAGCTCAAAAAGGAGAATAGGAAACACTCCACACCTAACCGAGACAAAGGAAGAAACCCAAATCCCAAAGACAACGGGGCAGTGCAAGAGCAAATAATCTATTGACTTTTCATCGAGTAGGCACAAATAACAATGATTTACCATACTCCATCCTCTACTCTTTAGGTGATCAGTGGTATGAATCTTATATAAAGCTGCAGACCAGAGGAAGACGGATACCTTAGATGGTATGCATGCACATGTACACCATACAACCTTAAGAGAAAATGAGTGTGTAGGTAACAATGCAAATGACTGTAAAAATGATTTCACTGAAAACCAATCATTGTTTGTTCTAGACCAAATCCTACAATCTTTATTCTGGGAACTTGGGGAAGATGAAATCAATCGAGTAAGAAGGCATGGTAAATCCTCGACTTCCCAATCGCATAGGTCTCTCCTCAATCTGGGACACCAAACTAATTCACTCTCCACTCTCTCGACACACACAACTTCCATGGCTTCTTTGTTTAGGGCAAGATTGAATATGTTTCTAAAATCGTCTTTAAGGCTCGAATTGCCACTCAAAATATCTTTCCAAAACTGAATTCTTAATCATCTCACCACCTAGAACCTAATGCAGGGAGTTAGAAACTTAGCTACAACTATGATACCTTACCAAAAGCCCACCCCATGCGGTAATCACACTCCCTTCGACATTCAACAAGAGGCTTCCCCATATTTAACGACAATCACTTTCCTCTAAAGTCTCTCTTGTTTTTCATCAAATCTCCATATCCATTTACCCAATAGAGCGTTATTCACTTGGCTGACTAGAACAAGGTTGAGACCACCGGATCTTGATGGTTTACAAACTGGATTCCAGTCAACTAGATGTTATTTCCTTTTGTCACCGTTTTTATTCCAAAAAAAGTTTCTCTGTAGTTGGTCTAGTATCAAGTCTATAGATTTTGGAATTGATAGATTAGACATGAAGTATTTGGGTAAGCTTTTTTGATCACCTACCCTCATAATTTCACTATTTCCCTAATTAACCTTTAGATTCGAGATTGCTTCAAAATATCGCATCACACACATAAGGTTGAGAAGCTATGAGTAGGAAGCTCCACAAAAGACTAGGGTGTCATTAACAAATTGGAGGTGCGAGATCCTTAGTTGTTCTTGCCTTCTTGGCCTATTATCAAGCGTTCAAATGCCATACCGTTAGCTCTAGACAACATCCGCCTAGAGTTTCTGCCACTCAGATGAATAAGGTCGGGGATAGGAGATCTCTTTGCCTTAAACCCTTGGAGCTCTTGAAGAATCCTTTGGAGTTACCATTGAGAAGAACGGAGAAAGAAGCAGAGGATATATAAGCTAACATCCATTTACACCGCTTGGGGCCAAAACCCATCGTCTATAACAATCGTGTAAGAATTCTTAGTTAACATTGTCATAGGCTTTTTCCATATCGAGTTTATAAATAAGCCCCGAGATTTTAGACCTAAGGCGCTCATCCACGCATTCATTAGCGATGAGAATGCCATCCTGAATTTGTCTATGTACGAACACACCCTGTTGAGGGGATATGATTGATCCCAAAACGACTAGCTTGAGGCGAGGACCTTAGCTAGGATTTTGTAGGCACTACTCACCAAACTAAATGGCCGGTATTCCTTGAGCTCCTGGGCTATATGATTTTTTTTCTGGATTAGGACTACAAATGTGTTGTTGATCGATCTATCAAATTGCCTAGAGTCGTGGAGTTCTTTCAAGACAACGAGGAGATCCTTACCCACAATGTCCTAGCAAATTATGCAAAACTCTATTGAGAAACCATTGGGGCCTGGGGATTTGTCTCCTACCATTACCCATGTAGCACTCATAACTTCTTCTTCCCTGAATTTTAGTTCTAATTCTTCTCGTTGGTCTGATGTTATGGTATCAAAGGGTAACCCGGCTAACTTTGGTCTTCATGTTGATTTTTTCGCGTATAGTTCCTTATAGTAACAGAGCACACTATCCTCTATGTCCTTTTCTTCCTCCTTCCAAACCTCTCCAATTTTAAGACGAGATATAAAATGGGATTTTCTTCAAAAGTTGGCCATACGGTGGAAAAGTGGTATTTCTGTCTCCCTCCTTGAGTCATTTGATCTTGGATTTCTGCTTCCAACTTATCTCCTCCAACTTTACAGTCTTCAAATATTCTAACTTCTTAGTCTCCTTATTTTGACTTTCCTCTGTTGTTAAAGAGCGTGAATTCTCAATTGAATCAATTTCCTCGATATCATGGAGAAGCTTAGCTTTTTGCTCAAATATATTTTCAAAGACTTCCTTGTTCCAAATTTTGAGTTTCGCTCTTAAAGCTTTCAATTTCAGACCATATCTTTTGCGAGCTGAACCCCTAGGCCACCTGACTTTGCCTGTTTTCAGATACTATATCTTTGAATCCTTCAGACTAGAGCCACATATTTTCAAACTGAAATGGAGTTGGCCCACCCTTGAAGCATTCTGGAGCCAACAAAATTGGGACGTGATTTGAGATGGGTCTAGGTAAGGATGATTGGATTATGTTAGGGAACATTTCCTCCCGTTCAACAGATAATATAAATCTATCAAATCTGCTAGCAAGAAGTCCCGATGATGACTGTGACCATGTGAAATGGGACTCAATCAAGTTATGATTAGAAATAAAGTCCTCAAATCTCCGCATTTTGGTCGTGAAAGGCTGAAATCCTCTCCTTTCATGGGGAAATTGGATACAATTGAAATCTCCACTCAAGCACCAGGGAGCATCCCACCGTCCACTTACATCTTCGAATTCTTGCCAGAAATCGATATCGTTAGAACTCCCAGATGGCCATAAATTCCAGAGACCCATTTGTTCCTCCCACTTAGTGATCTTCATAGAATGGATATCGAATACGCTCCCAACGCCGACTCTGAAACTTATATTTTGGCCTTATCCTAAATTAGTAGAATTCCTCCTGCAACTCCTAGGGAGGGCACAGTAAGCCAATTGGAAGCCGACATACCCGATAAGTCCTGAATCAACTCAGGGCAAATATTATCTAGTTTTGTTTCCTGTATGTATAGAATTGATGGCTTTTTTGATAGAACAAATTGTTTGATAGCCATTTGTTTCTCCGGGCAACCCAATCCTATGATGTTCCAAGAGAGCATGCTTAGATTTGACATTGACAACTTAGAGGACCCTTTCCCACCCTAGAAGTTCTAGAGGCTGTTCTACGACTCGACCTATTGAAGTTGATGTTACACTCCTATCTCTTAGCTCCTTTGCTGATCTTCTCTCTGAACTTAAGGATGCCCTGTTTGTAGGATTTTTGACAACCTCACCCCCAGGAATTTCTAGAGTTTGAAATAAACTCCTGACCTGTTCTTCGCCCCCTCAAAGGATAGACCGAGGAATTTGCTAATACCCTCTATGTTATTTATGACCCACTCAAAAACCTTTGTAAATTTTTCGGGATGATTAGAGATTGACCTCCCCCCCTCAAAAACCCCATTCGATCTTGGTAAGACAGATCTGGAAACACTGATATTGACCTATTTGTGTTTTCAGTTTAGTGAGATTGTTAATAAATGACATTGACTTAAGTTATAGAAAAATATGTGTCATTTGTGAACAATTCTATGGATGATCTATCTCATCCACTGACTAGATATAATACTTGGAATGATAAAAAATTTCTCTTTATATCTTATTTGAATTGTTTCATTAGTATTAGTGTAAGACTCTAAGCTATATAAATACATATTATCAATTTATGTATTGTCTACCTTATCCTTTTATTTTCTTTTTAAAATGTATATGGTTTGTATCACCAAAAAAAGTTTAGAGGACTGAAATGCAGCAATAATCGGCCAAACAAAAGAAGATATTCACGGAATATACTATAAATTTGGGATCACAAAACACAAAAGTAGGCCTACAAAGATCCTTCCATAGAGAATATATCAGACCCCTCGACCCCAACACTGGGTAAATTGGAACAAAATGCAATCATCTGGATCTTAATAGATGTTCTTAGTATTCCTTCCAGAGCAGCAATGTTGTCAAAGAATCTTTGGTACCTTTTCTTTCACAAACTCCAGCAGATCACCCCACGAATCATTCGCCATATGATTACCAGTTGATGATTTAGAGAACAATTCTTCCAACTCCACAAGCACTCGATCAAGGTTTGCGGGAAAACCCAATGAATTCCAAACTTGCCAAGAATAGCCTCAACACCCTTTTGGCATAGTCACAATGCACTAAGGTGATCCACAGACTCCGTATCTTTCAAGCACACATACCATTGTTTAGGAAAACCTCTGCTTGTAAGATGGTACGTAATGAGAATTTTATCAAGCATCGCCGTCCATCTGAAAAACAGTACCTTTGACGGTATTCCTAGATCTCAAATGATCCTAGATGGGAAGGTAAAGAAAGATTCACCGAGAAACGATCTGTGTTGTCCTTGGACCATATTCTCATAGCCTTCTCTTTAACCTTCACCTGAGTGGCCTTAAGATGCTATAGTAAGATCTAGATAGATGGAATCTCCCAGTCATTAGCACTTGTTCTAAATAATGGTTGCTACACTACCCCTCCCGCGCCTATAGAATATCATGTCTACATTTGACTTTTTTATCAACCGCCATATCATACAGTTACACTGCTAAATTCCTGCTTTAGAGAGTTCTGTCCCATCATTCGTCATCCCAAAACTGATTAACTGAATTTTTTGTCTGCCTGAAAATGGACATGCTTTGAGAACTCCTGAAAAAACTTTATAATCTATTTCCCTAAGCTAAGCTAATTAGAACTTTCAACCTCTTTGCTTTCACACATCGACTCTTACACCCATACAACCATACTTGAGTTTTTAAAAATTCGGTGTCGGTATAAAGTTTGGTCACCTAGGAAGTTGAAACATTTTGAAGAGGTTTAAGAAAATCAAAGGAAACACTCTAAAAATTAAGGAAACGTTAGAAACATTAATGGAACGTTGGAAATCTAAGATAAAACTTTAGAGAATGAATAACTAAGCATAAGCACACATCCATAACATAATATATCAAAATAAAAGCATATAAAGTACCAAATATAACAATCATGTCAAGTGGCGTTCGTTGTTTGAAACTGTAAAGCCAAATATGCATATAAGTGAGTGTGTCATATAATAGTGCATCACATAAAAAGAGAAATAGCACAATATAACACTTGAAAACTCTCATTTAATGAGTCATGATTGATAACCACATTGAGCTCATATGTTGCTCGAAATCATCATCCTTTTCTCGATGTCGAGATTGATGAAGCTGTTGCTCCAGGTAATGATAATATTGAGGCCAAGACATTTAACTTGGGTACCAACTGGTATACTCTCGGATATGCTGCTATTGTTGGGAATTAAGACCCACAAGTACCCATTATTGATGTTAGTTCGCTAGGCTACGCCTGCAATCATGTAAGAAGACCCCTGGCCTTGCCCATAACCAAGACTAGCATTAGTGGCATATCCTTAAGCCACATGGCCACAATCATAGGGCCCTATTCTTAACCTAGGTGCTAAATTGAAGTATTCATAATGCTTGAATCGTTTCATTGAATGAAGTCACAAAATATAATTTTGAATATACCAACTTCATGTTTTCTTGCTATTCATTCATTTGGTATCTTTAAGGTGGATATTTTTTTAATTCATCTTATTGGCTGACACTGAATAATTCAAATTAGAATGCATTAATTTTAACTACAGAACTATTCATCTTGAATTAAATTTCCAATTCATTAATAGGTACTAGAATATTTTAGAAATTGTTGTGATAAAAAAACAAATAGTGAAACTTACTGTGTGTATGCTTTATTTTGGGTGGGTGGGTTTTTTGTTTGTGTGTGTGAGTGGGTCTTCAGTGGCTTAATGGCCGTATAAATATAGTATGTCGTCCAAAAAATTTGAAAATTTTAAATGTGGATAACTACAGAAAGTATGACACTATTTATAAGCTAGAAGTTTTATATGTCATAATTGCAACCTACTGCAACATGTGGTCATAGGTAGGAACTAGGATAAATTAGGATATCAGCAACACAACAGTAGATGGGTGGTAGCTATATTTTGTTAGTTGAATTCCAGATGAAGCCTTTGATGCAATTTGGTGATGTTTGCCACACCTGCAGCAACATGCTGTGGTTTGAGTTTGTATTGGATTAGGAGGTTTAGGAAATATTGCCATTTTTTAAGGCATGTCTGCATCGAATATGTGAACTCTTAAGTTAATGGTTTAAAACATCAGAAGCCTGAAATACTCTTAGTCTGTTATCTACCACGTAAATATCTCTGGTAAAATATTATCTTTTATTTTGTTTAGAATCGTCTAATATTTCTTATAGAGCCAATTAAATTGTCCATTTGACATTGTCTAGTGCTTTGTGATGGAAGTCCCTGAATTTTCTTTGCTGTCATTTTTTACAAGGGAAGTACTGGCCTAAAATATGCCTTACTTTAATCCATTAGTCCTCTTCCATTGATATCTGTTAATTATTCAGCCTTCCTATGGCTTTGGAAAGTTTGAGTTGGTCCATTCACTGGATATGCGCATCCTCTTAATCAAATCTCGAAGATGTGATTTCCCGATGCGACATTTTAATAGAAGCAGTCCTTCTGTTGCCGGGTGGCTTAATTTCAATTGATTTTTTCACCAGGGTTAATAAGCTTATATGGCTATAATACCTTGGCCTTTTCAATTGCCTTTTTTGTGATTTTTAGGGCTGAAGGGTCGTCTAGCATCAGTTCCATTCAATGTCTGTGTATTGTTTGCTGCAGGGTCCATCTCTTTGTTCACCACAGGAGTACTTATGGAAATAGTCCCAAATGGGAGCATTAGCCTATTGGGTACATCTACACATGTTCCCTTGCCCATTCCAATCTGGTCAGACACTCTTCCGGAGCCTTCCCCATTCTTTCTCTTATATAGCTGATGACTTGCTTTCTGAAGTATTCTCAGTTTCGTTTTTGAATCATGTATTTCGTTATTTTGAGTGGGAACTGTTGAAGAATTCTTCCTTGGACAATTTCATCCTAATCTCTCCTTTTTATTGGTGATGTATTCTCTTCTGCGGCAGCCACATACAAGTTTCCTGGTGGTTTGTCACATTATAAGCACAATTTTATCCATTTCTTCTCATCCTATTTCATCTATGTCCTAATCGACTGTCTTGCGTAGGTACTTCACATCCTATTATGAATTCTAGGCATTAATTAACTCAATAAGCATTGTTCAACATCACCCAGTGTACTCTCTTTCCTTGAGTGTTTACAACTGTTTGACATAGGAGTTTACCTACTGTTCTCCCAACTTTTTATGGCATTTAATCCATTCCCTGGCTGGGATCATCCCATTGTTTAACAAACTACACATATTATTTGGTGGCATTCCGTTTGCTGCATTGCCAATGCTATTGTGTCCAATCTTTAATACAATGTTTTCTTGGCATGCCAAACAACTTTGTGATGGGAAAAAATTGCAATGCTGCAAATATTCATAAACAGCCTTAGCTAACTCACGTTTAATTTCCCTTATGGCCAGGGGCGGAGCAGGGGAGTCCATGGCCCCCCAATTTTTTTGAAATTTTATTATATTGTACTTATAATTTTTCTTAAAAAATACATAATATATAAATTTTGTATAGATTGACCCCCCCTTAAAAAAACATTTTATTGTAGATTTTTTTATATGTATAATATGAAGGGATTGATTCTTTATGTGTCCCTTTTAACACTAGTTAAGCTTTATCATGTTAGGAGTTCATTTTTTTAAAATAAAAACTAAGGGTAGATGTATAAATTCTAGGGATGAGTGAATCTTAACCACATTTAATGGGTGTTAAAAAGGACATGTGTAAAGCAGGGGAGGCGTGTGTTCCATTGAACGCAAAACACGCGTGTGAAAAAACAGTCTCCATAATATAAAAATATAGTAATTTTAGAGTAGTGATTAGCCCACCCCGCATTTGACTACATATTCAAATATCTTCCCATTTTATCCCCTTTTTTTTTTTTGGTCTTCAATGTAATCCACTTTATTGAACTCAAACAAAACATCATATTACATGTACATATTGGTTTGGCCGATCAAAACTTGATCTTTGCTCACCAATAATTCTTCTATCAAACAGAATTTTCCTGCTTCTATACAAGGCCATCTTGGCCAACTCATGGGCTCCCCCATTCTGATCTCTAGATATGAACTCTAGTTGAACATTGTTTGAAGATTTCAGCAAAGCAATACAGTCCAGAATAGGAGTTTGGGCATCAACTGCAATTGAGGTTATTGATCCAGCATTAATAGCATCAACAACCACCTTTGCATCAGATTGAATTAACACATTCTCCCATCTATACTGATCAATCAATAAGGCACAAATTTTTATAGCTTGAGCTTCAGCCAGAGTTGAAGATCCACCACTGAAAGGGACAATTAATGTGGTAAGTCTTCCACCGGAGTTATTCAGAATCTCCACCCCAGCACCAGCAGCTTCCCTATCCCTTTGGGCAGCACCATCACATTTGATAATAAAGTCAAACTTTGACATTTCCTTCCTATTAACTGAAACACTCCCATTTACTCTGGATTTCAGTAGCTGGTTCTTCTGGTCATCCATAGCAGATTTATATTCTTCAAATTGCAACCAGGCTATTTTGAATGTATCCTTTGTTTCTTCAAACTTATTAGAGAACACCCGATTATTTCTAGCTCTCCATATAGCCCAGATGATGTTAGCCATTAATCCCAAAAAATCTTGCCCATCTTTGTCCAGTCTCAGTCTTCTCCATTCCCCTTCCCACCAAGTATTGAAAAAATTTGGCTCTTTCGAAGGGATTTCCACCCTTTCTTTGATATTGAACCATAGCTCTCTAGCATACTCACATGTTATGAACAGATGAGGTATAGATTCAGGCATGGACTTACACATAGGGCATCTGTCATCTTCTTTAATTTTCCTTTTGCACAGATTTAGGTTTACTGCCAAAGTATTCTTCAAACATCTCCACAGTAGATGTTTAACTTTATTTACTGAAGTCACTCTCCATATTTCCTTCCACAAATCCTTTGGCACAGCTGATTCAGAACAAGATGCTTTGCTCGTACCATTGTTGTCTTTTTGCCTGCAAGTTTGATAACCAGATTTGACAGAATATATCCCATTTTTTGTATAGTGCCACACTAATCTATCAGCCTTTCCTTGGATGCTGAATGCCATCTTGAGGATCTCTTGAGCATCTTCTGGTTTTAGAAGGTCTAAGATCATTTGTTCTTTCCAACTACCTTTTGTGGTGTCAATGAGGTCTACAACTCTCAAATTCAGACAATCAGTCCTCTCGGTTCTCTTAGCTTTAAATTTTTCAGCTGTTGGAATCCATGGATCTGACCATATTTGTATAGATTCTCCATTACCAATGGCCCATCTTATTCCTTCTAGCATCACCTTTCTTCCTTCTAAAAGACTATTCCATCCCCATGATGGACGAACACCTTTTCCAGCTTTAAGAAACTCAGACTTCGGAAAGTAAATCCCTTTGAGAATTCTGCTGCAGAGGGAAGTGGGGTTCATAAGAATCCTCCAGCCTTGCTTAGCTAACAAAGCCAAATTAAAAGCTTGTAAATCTCTGAATCCTAAACCACCATCCACTTTGTTCCGACATATCTCATTCCAGCTAACCCAATGAATCTTCCTCTCTTCTAGTTTCTGCCCCCACCAGAATCTAGCCGTCATAGCTGCAATTTCATCACATACCTTCTTTGTGATTCTGAAGCATTGCATTGTATAGGCTGGAATAGCTTGCACTATTGATTTTATCAGGATTTCTTTACCAGCTTGAGATAAAAGTGATTCTTTCCAACCTTGTAACTTCTTTGATATCCTATCTCTAATATGAGAGAAAATCTCATACTTAGATTTTCCAAAGAATATAGGAGTACCCAGGTATTTTTCTGTAGATGCAACATACTTGAACTTTAGACATTCAATCAGCTTTTCTTTGATATCTTCTTTAGTATTCTTGCTGAAAATAATTCCTGATTTTTCCACATTTACTAGTTGACCAGAAGCTTTGTGGTAGTCATCTAGAATTTTCAGAACTTCAGTAGCTTCCTTTACATTGGCTTTGATAAACACAAAACAATCATCAGCAAAAAATAGGTGAGAGATAGTGGGGCAGTTTCGAGACAATTTAATCCCACTAATCCTCTTTTCCTCCATTGCAGTATTTAGATTTATAGACAGAACTTGGGCGCACAGGATGAACAGATATGGTGATATGGGATCACCTTGTCGAATTCCTCTGGTAGGAAAGATTCTTCCTTTAGGCTCACCATTTATCAAAATTGAATATGATACTGTAGAAATGCATTGGTATATTAGTTGAATCCATCTTTGGCATAAACCCATTTTTTTGAGCACCATTGCCAAGAAACCCCATTCAACTCTATCATAAGCCTTTGCCATATCCAATTTCAAAGCCATGTACCCCTCCTTACCTTCTTTCCTTTTCTTTAGATAATGAACTACTTCATGGGCAATGATAATATTGTCTTGGATTTGTCTTCCTACTATAAAAGCTGATTGATTTTCACAGATAATGTCATTGAGGAACACTTTTAATCTGTTGGCCATAAGCTTGGAGATAACCTTATATGTTGTATTACAGAGACTTATAGGCCTGTACTGACCAACCCTTTCTGGATTTCTCCCCTTAGGAATCAGAACAATAAATGTGTGGTTCATCTCCTTCAATAGATAGCCTCCATTTAGGAAGCTTAGAGCAGCTTCACAAATCTCTTTCCCCACCACATCCCAATTCTTCTGGTAAAACTCCCCTGGGTATCCATCAGGACCTGGGGATTTACTAGCAGGAAGTTGGAAGACCACATCTTTAACTTCTTCAATTGAAAATGGTTTGCAAAGTTGATTATTCATTTCCTCAGATATACTGGGCTGAATATTTTCAATAGCCTTATCCATATCAGTAGGATTTGAAGACTTAAAGATTTCAGAAAAATGATCAATAATATGCTCTGTTATTTCTTTGTTATCCTCAATCCATATATTCTGACTATTGCACAATCTATATATTCTATTTTGACATCTTCTTTGGATAGTGGTATTATGAAAATACCTGCTATTAAGATCCCCTTTTGCAAGCCATTGAATTCTTGATTTTTGTTGCCAGAGAATTTCTTCATTTTTCAAGACAGACTTTAGTTCATTTTCCAGCAAGTTGTATGCATTTCTACCATCTTCATTAGTTCTCATAGCATCCATCTCTGAAAGATGCTGGTACAATTCTGCTTTCTTCATGTGGACATTTTTGAAGACACTCTTGTTCCATTCAAGCAAGCATTTCCTACAATTTTTTGCTTTTTGGGAAACCTTGTACATTGGAGAACCATCAATGTTTATATTCCAAGCTTTATTGATAATATTTTTGCAGTCTGGATGGTTTAACCACATGTTTTCAAATCTGAATATCTTCTTTTTTTTCACACCTTGTTTCTCGGTATCCAACAGCACAGGCCTGTGGTCCGAACCAATGTCTAGCAGGTGGTAAACAGTGGCTTCCTCAAACATTTCTCTCCAAGAAATATTGGCCACAAATCTATCAAGCCTTTCCCATATACACTTCTCATTTTCTTGTCTATTTGACCATGTGAATCTAGGTCCTTGAAATCCCAGATCCAAAAGATTAGCTCCATTTAGCATATCTGTAAAATTCCTAATCTTTGAGGCAGCTTTCGGGACTCCTCCTTCCTTTTCTCTCACTGAAACAATATCATTAAAATCTCCACAACACATCCATGGGCGATTTCTTTTTCCAGCACTGACTTTTATATTATCCCAAAGATCTCTTCTCTGAAATTCATTTGTTGGGCCATACACAAATGTAGCATCCCATATCTTAGCATTTTCCGGATGAACTATCTCAGTCTCTATTTTATTACTTGTGGATTCAGTAACAGTTAGATTCACTTGATCATTCCAAAATAATGCAAGACCTCCAGATAACCCATTTGAATCCATCAACAATGCATTAGCATACCCCAGTCTTCTCTTAAGGTTTTTTAATTTCCAACCTGCAGTCTTTGTCTCAATTATGAATATCACATCTGGTCTGTGAAATTGGGAGAGTTCCAACAGAACTCGAACTGTCAGGGGCCGACCTATCCCCTGGCAGTTCCAACTTATAATTTTCATGGTTAAGCTTAACCAACTTAAAAGTTATTATTATGTTTATTCTAAAAACTAAGGTTATATGGATAAATCCTAGGGGTGAGTGAATCTTAACCACAGTTAGTGGGTATTAAAAAGGTGGGCAGGAACCAATGAAGACCGGCCCATGTTTTTCACTATTTCTTGTTAGTGGACCCCTTTTTGGAATACAACATTAATGAATTTTATGACCACGATGGACTCATTACTCAAACAAATTCTCAGGGGCTATGCCCCTAAGGCTCCATACCCCAATCCCGTTAATTTTCTTGATATATATTCGGCACCCCCAAGGAAATATTCCTGGCTCCGCCCCTGCTTATGGCACTCTAGCTTTACCTTAGGTCTGATGTGTGTGTGTGTTTAGATTACCTCTCTAACCCAAAAAATAAAAAACTCATGTTTAATTTCAATTATTACCTTTTGGCATGCCCTAGGTGTTATTTGGGGTGCGCTATGGTAAAAATACCAGCGCATGCTTTTAGATTTCAAAAGAGTGTGTCAGTTCTTGTGGATCTTGTTTTTTTTTGGGGGGGGGGGGGTATGGTGGCTAAAATCCCATTAAAACATTGTTGCTATATTACTTTTGCCCTTGATGAAAGAGGTACATTACCTTCTGCAAACTGCTGCCAAAGAGGCTTTGATACAATGAACCCTTTTGCCTTATAATATATATTGTATACTGATATTTCTCTTCTTGAGTTTGTTCAATTTTTTTGCCTTATAATATATATTAATTATTTCATATCTTTTACTTTTTTCTGAATAATTTTTCCATTAAGTTTCGATATTTTGTTTTCTTGACATTGTTTCTCTATTTCCTACTAAACGTTCACAGACTTGTCCTTTTTAGTGTTACAAATCTCGTTCTTGGGTTATCGGCCAAAGTTTTTCTCAGGAGATATAAAAATCTGGATTTTTTTTCTAAGTATTTCTCGGCTAAATCTCAGCAATGGTTGAAAAATAATTTAAATTACTGAAAATAGTAATAATATCACCAATTTATAAATTCATCAACCAAACTTCAAAACATTCACCATAAACCATAATATCATGATAACTCAATTCTCTCTCAAAGCATATAAATTGATTGAAAAAGAAGAAAATTTCGATAGTTTGAAAGAGAAAATCGTATTTCTGGCGAAAATTTTAAAATACTGTGACAAAAGTGCAATTTCAAACTTAATATGTTTTTCTCAGGTTTTCTCAGGAGAAATTGGGTATTTCTTGGGAGATTTGGAGACACAAGTGCAAATGCCAGTAGCCTAGTATCCTCCATTTTGTGATTAAAATGTGGCATTAAGAAATTTAGACCCTCAAATGTTGGAAGGAATTCAAGAAAATGAGTGAAATGGGTCTTTAGGGTAAAAGAGAATTTTCTTAAAAGTTACTGAAACATGTTGTCGAAATCTTGTTCAATTTATACTTCAAGTGGATATCGTTTCATTGGCTATTGAAACCGATATGTTTGCATCGAAGTTTATCGAAATGTGTTGATTTGTTAAACCATGCCCATACTTTCCCACTATGCCTTTTTTTCGTAGGCAGTCCTCTTACTCACCAAATCTCCAAAGCCACTTCCGGAGAAGAGATTTGTTAAGTCTCTGTCAAGGGTCTCAAACCCAAAACCCCTTCGTGCTTAGGTATGTAAGTGATTTTCAAACCGGCCAAATGTATTAGCAACAAACTATATATGCATAATCTAGGAGCCTGTCTGCCTGGCCTAAACCCTCAATAACACAACATTCTGTTTTGCTGATCTATCTACAAGAAGGCATAAGCTTCACATAGAATCAATGTATCTTCCTTATCCATGGACTAATCTACTTTGTTTGACATATTATTTTTTCTTTATTTGAAATTGAAAAAATATATTTTTAAAATAAAATAGATTTTTTTATTAAATTATTTTTTTGCATTAAATTACATGTTTATGAAATCTTATTCATGCTAAATGTTATATAAAACTCATTTGTTCAATTTCCATGAAGACTAACAAATGATATTAATGTTATTTTTATTTTTCTTTATTTTGAATTGATTTTTTTAACAAATAAAATATATTGCTTTTACTAAGGTATTTTTTACATTTTTTAGATTTATGAAAATCATATCCATGCTAAATGTTATATAAAACTAATAGCTCAATTTCCATGAAGATTGCTAAATTATATTGGATGGAAGCATGTTGACCCTATTAAAGGGGCTCCAATTGGGAAATGTAAATATTGCGGAGTTGAGTTAAATAGGTGGTGGATTAACCAGGTTGAAGGAACATGTAGCTGGTGTGTATCCCAATGTACATGCTTGCCCATTGGGTCCTCCGGAAGTTGGGACCACAATGAGAGAACATCTCAATCGGCAATTGCGTCTGCACAGAATTAATTGAAGACTGAGAAAGCTGAGGATTCGAGTTATTATGTTAAAAGTTTTCTAAAGTACTTATACTTTACGTAATGTTATTATTAGTGATCTATGCTAGTAACTGGGTGATGTGTGACCTGGATGCCTCTCTAATTGAGATTTAATACTTGGTATATGTTGCCAAGAGCCATTTTGATGGGGGTGGGAAGAGTGAATTGGAGGGTCTTTGAGAACCTCTGCTATCCCAAGGAGAAAACACGACTGTATATCGCCAAGCTATTACTTTCTTGGGGCTCCATTTGACAGGGGCAGGTGGAGCGAAATCTTTCTTCAATGATGTTTTCTAGCTAGGGAATGCTCTTCTCCTTTGCTTTTTTGGTTTTTGTATATTTTTGTTTACTTATTATCTCATATATGACCGAGCCAATATATTGCCTTAACTGTTTTTATATTTACAACGGATTACATTGATGAAAGGCTTGCAACGTCCCCATCTTTATCATCTTGTTTCGTGTTTATTTATCTTTTTTTGAGATTTCAATATAAATATTTTGTTACAACAACTTTGCCTCTTGTTGTTAACAGGCCCTCATTGACACTAGTGATCATGAAATCTATGTGAGTTTAACATCTTTCTATAGTGAGAAATATCAGAGGGGAAAGGGAGCTGTTGGCACTCAGCTTGTGGGTGAAAGGGTGAAGATTATACTTGACGAAGTTCGGGACTTGTCTCTTTTGACTCGCCTTCAATGTCTACAACATATTGGTACTTATCATTCATTGGTCATAATTATTCAGGATGTAATTATTAATTTCATGGTTTTTATTTGTTCCTTATTTAGGAGAGTACTTCAAACCTGTCATGGATGGACTTGAATCTGCTAGTCATTCTGTTGTAAGTTATACCTCAATTACTTTCAGATATAAATTTATGTGAACTGTTTTATTTGAGACCTCCATTCTTCTGATTTTTTCATCTTCCTGTTCACACCATTTCTTGTAGGTTGGAAATTCTGTTCTAAGAGACTACATATTCGTTCATCTTGATAACAACCATGACAAATTCAATTTGCTCATGTTAGCTACTGTCTCACTCTCTTTAATTTGATGTTCCATATTTGTAATTTTTTTACGGTCCATTGTTTATACTGTATTACATTGCAGTTGCAAGTGTTCCTTGCGAGGTGCAATTACTGACTTCTTTTTGAAATAGTCATTATTTATCTGTTATTGCATTATTAACATTGTTCTTTACTTTAGCTTTATGCTGCAGAAGCTTTTCGCATTTGTAGATCAGACCACTGTGCCAGATAACGCGGATACATTACAAAATCAGGAAGTGTTACTGCCTGGTCATTTGATTTCCCTTTATCTCAAGGTATAAAACTTGCACTTGATTTTTTTTATTCGAAATATTTGATACCTACTGAACTGGTAACTTGACTTTACCATGAATCTCTAGGTATAAAACCTGAATTTGAAAATTTTGATTATAAGTATTTGATACCTATTCAATTTTGTATTTAGTATGTAAAATGATAGTTGGATGCTTTTGAATTCTAAATATGCTACTTAATAATTCCGACAAAAATGTCTCAACATCTGAAATGAAATCAGATGTACTTGGAAGTGTTAATGATTCTCTTTGTTTTGATTATAATAGTTTATATTCATGTTGGTTCTTTCCTGTTACTGTACTCATTCAGGTTGTCATGACAAACATTTCGAATGGCGAACAATGTTATAATAATTTGAAGCAATTATGTAAACCTGTTGCATTGCGAGCTGAAACTTGCAAGTGTGTTTTGTAGCTCCCATGTGGTCTTACCTTGTTTTCTATTATTGTCGTTGTTTACAAATTTTATAGAAATTATGATTACCTAGAGGCTAGAGCCATTGATTTATATGTAAAATGCTCAATGCAAAATATACCTTATACATAAAATCCTTGCATTTTTGGCCAGTTCAAAGAATTGTGTGGTCAAAGTAAGCTATGTTTCCCTTACATTCCTAAATGGTATGGTGAAATATAAAATGCACATTCAATTGAACTTCCAATTGGACAACTATGATCTAACACATCTGCTTATGGTCATCAAGACCTATATGACATAATTGAAATTCATGCGTGTGTATCATCTATCATGTTACGACTTACGATCTGTGTACGTGGTTAAGCAAACACTTCATGTAAACAGGGTCGATGGACATTCTACGAGGCTGTGCTCCTTTGTTTCCAACAAAAGGCCACTGACTCGCCTTGAGAGGATATGAAGGAGGCTTTATAATTGGTGAATAACTAATATGTTTGGTACTAAATGATGCAATCCTAAATTGTAGCTTTCAAACTCAACAATAAAAAAGGCAAATGCAGGAGTACTTGAGAACATTGTTACAAGAAGCAAGGCTAAAAAAATCCTTAGGAAACAAGAAGCAGGAACTCCCATTTTATTAGTATGGGTGGCTATACTTTAGATTTCTTTTTTACATGAGATATATGTGGAGAAGTAGGTGCCTTAGGTTCCAATTTAACAATACTTGCTCAGGGTCAACACCCTAGGCTGTAGACTTGGGTCTATTCCACCACGTCCTACATACACAGCCCTCTTTGATCACTAAATGGAACATGATGGAAGTGACCTTCTTGGGAAACGAGTCTGGGATGCGACCTTCATGGGAAGTGAACAACCGATCGTATATATAGCTTCTTTACAACTATGCTTGAGAACTCAATGTTAATCAACTCGATTGAAGCCTCGGCGAACATTACCCAAAAAAAGTAAAAAAAGGCCACTGTGAACTTATGATGGGAGAGGACGTCTTGTATCTTGAAGTCCTAGTTAGCCCGAAATAGTCATCTCTCGTAAAACAACTTTTTGTTGGATTACGGTCACGCAAAGGTTTTTTAATAATCACATCGAGTTCAATAGTAGATAATCTATTCTTGTTTTTTTTGTAGATTTTACTATCTTGAGTCTCAAAATGACATTGAAATTCATGTTATGATATTGATGATGATGATTAAGGGTATTTAAGTCATTAGTTTGTACTACAACATTTTCCTCCTTGGGTTGGAGAGTGGGTTGTGTGGCATACATGTGTGTATTCATTGTTGGTAGATTATATTTGGGTGCTTCAACATAGTTCCGAAGATTGGGTAATGGGTGGTAAGACCGCATCTGTAGCCATTTGCTTTCCTATTCAAATTTCAACAACAAATCCTAGATAGAGAGTCACTACCAATTTAAATGAATATCTATAAGATGTTCTATGATTGCAAATACTCAAGTCCTGAGTCATTGGGTTTCAGTAGTGACAAAGTGATATGTGAATTGCTTGAAGTGGTGATATACTTTTATACATGAGTTTTCGATACAATGATGGAAGAATTTTGAAAAAAAAAACAAATAAGTTCAAACTATATCAACATGTAGAGTTTGAAAGTTAAAGAATTGAAAAACAAGAATAACAATATTTTTGTTAGCATACTTGGGTTTTTGAATTTTCACAAAGAATTTAGCAAAGATGAGATCCATGTAGTGTTTTTTTCCCATATAAACAACTAAAAAAATCAAATGGCATTGTTGAAAGTCATCTCAAAGACAATGTACCATATAAGTGTAATGGACCTGCCCAAAAAGGCGTAAGATTGAACTCAAAGACAAGTCCTTTCCCAGCTAGGCGAGAAAGATGTTAATGCATTTGAAGATATGCATATGCTTGTAATATGAAAAATAGAAGTAACTTAAATGCACATGGTAATGGTTGAATTTCTTAAGTGAAATAGTGATCATTGTAATTCAATACGTAATCATACTAATAATAATATGCAAACATTCCTATGGTAGTATGGGGTAGTGCTTGATAGCCCGTGGAGGGTGGTAGGTGGAAAGTTTGGAAGCATGAACAATTAGGATTGTGGTGGGAGTGGGGAACAAGGTGAATTTCTATATGGTTAGTACGGATAGTTCTCCTGAGGTGATCGGGTTAGTCTTGCCTGGGGCAATGCGTTCGTCAATCTGGTAAGAGTGGAACTCTAGAGTATCTGATAACTTGTCCTCTCCTTTGCCTCGGTTGTGTGTGCGCATAGATCACTAGCCTTGGAATGGTGGTCTATTCGGCAATCGGAAATGGACCCTGGACAACCTTTTGAATGATTAGAGTGGTCTATTTCTTTGTGCCCTGCCGCTTTCTCTTTAATAGTTATTAATTATTGTAGTTCTTTGTTTATGTTGCTTTCTCGTCTTTGCTAGGAGCTTACTACTCAGTAACTTCGTAGTTGCGATTATGCCTATGTAGTATGTACTCGCTTTTATGATATATACATTTTGATGGTTACCGATTAAAAAAAAGGTGAATTCCTATATGGTGTGGTGAAACTCATTTTAGAATTGCAAACTTGGGGTTGTATAACTTGCCTCGGGAAAAGAACACTTCAATGAATAGTAACTTTGAGAGGATTCCGTGGACTGAACGTTGGTGGGGTCACTCAAAATTTAGAAGAGACGTGAACGATTGGGAACGGCGGGAGGTGGAGATAATTCCAAATTTCTTGGCCCAATGTGTAGAAGTTTGTCTTACAAGACATGGTTCAAAATATCAATATTGGGTGCCGTATCGGTAAGTTGAATATAGGATACGTATCGGCATATCAGATGGATACGACGAAAAAAATCAGGCTACGCTAAGAAACACTTGGATACGCAAGGAAAAACTTGGATAACTTCCATAGTTGCAGCGAAGCTATGTACAAGGTGGGAAGCTCATTTCCCATACTCGCTTCCTGCTCGCTTCCATCATGTCTCATTTAGTAATAAAGGGGGCTATGTAAAAAGTGATTGGATAGACATGAGTCTAAAGCGTAGGGTGTAGATCCTGAGCAAGTATTGTTGGATTGAAATCTAATACACCTAATTCTCCACAAATATCTAATGTAAGATGAATCAAATGCATGAATGGTCATCCTACTATAATGAGAATGAAGCATATATATCTCATTTTTCGCTTCCCATTTCCTAAGAATTTTTGAGCCCCGTTTCCCGTTTCTCGGTTTCACACCGCTTCTCGTTTTCGCTGTGGTAACTATGTTTATAACCTTACATTTGAGAGTTAAGAATTGGATAAGTAAATAAAAGGAATACGTGTTGATAAACAAGTATAAAAATACAAATCATAAACACTTAGCCAAACATAGGAAATACAATCTATATATTGAAACCTTACATTCAATGAGTTAAATAAGAATGTATTAAATTACAATCATAAATTATAAGCTTGAATGTAAGTTTTTTATATACTGAACTGTGACACTGTTAGTCGGCTTTTTGACCCTATAAATGAAAATATTTTTGAAGACTAAAATATGATATTTTTTTGTTGTATTTTTGGGTTTTAATAATTTTTTGGTATAGTGGAATTTATAAACTTTTGATATTTGAAAAATATCGTAGCATTTGAAAGTTGAAATTTTGACCTAATCCCTAAAATGTGGATTTTGTTATTGAACTGAAATGTTGAATATTTATTGTTTAGGAATTTCTATCTAGGATAATTTTTATTGAATTCGAATTAGGGGTATAACCTTATTTACATATAAATATCTTAAGTAAATGAAAGTAATTCATTTACTTAAATAATATTTAATGTAAATAAGTTGTGTGTATTGGGTTTGTGCCATGAATTAAAAATACGGTTTTGGGGGATGTATCGGTCCCAACCAAAACCTATACGTATCGATTTCGGATGATACATATAAATTTTTCTTTTCTTTTAAAAAAAATCAAATTGGATTTAAAAAAAAACTCAATTGAGTTATAAGAATCAAATTTACCAAATATAAAGAGTCTTGAGAAGCGACTGAAAGACAAAATAGCAAACATAATTACAATTCTACATTGGATTAAAACACACATAACTAGTAAACGATACGTATCGCCCGTTTCGTATCAGTATAAATATCGTACAGGGGGCTACCGATACCTATACGTGTTGCCCGTTTCGTATCGGTTTCGTTTAACTTGCTCTGTGCTATGACTTTTAGTTTTTGAAAGTAGAAATGCGTATGTGTCGTGCGTATCGGCTATATCAATAGCGCATTGGTTCGATATGGTACCTAATTGGGGGAGTTTTTTTATTCTAGCGTATATATGTATCAGGTAGGGGGAAAATCGATACGTACTGGCCGGTACATACCGATATTTAGAACCATGTTATAAAATGAGTAAGCCAATTTTATTTGGATAAGGGATCCCTTATGTTTAGATCGTTTTACGCAACGCTAATGAAATCATCTTCTAATTCCTTTCTGTCTCGACCTGTGTGGGGGTCATGTATCTCTACTAAGGTGGATTTTTTCTTGTGGATGACTATTGGGACAAGTTACCAACTGTTGATCATTTCATTGGTAGAGGCTGGACAGTAACTGTTATGTTTGTTCAAAGTGGATGGTGAATCAGTTTACCATGTTCTAATTGTTTAATCTAAATGCGTTAGTCACATAACACTCTAGACGCACATCTACTCCTTAGCCACCCTATTCTAACTCAGTAACTCTATGGGCAGCATTGTCCTCACTATCTCCCTCCCCCCCCAATTGAATAATTGAGTCAAGATATCGGTGTTCGCTATGACTCCCATATGTCATACAATAAAAGAGAATCATTTGACAGGGTTTTGATCCATTCAAAATGGACCAGTGACCCAGTTAGGAGTGAGTAGATTTAAGTTGAAGGTTCTAAAATGGCAAGGGGAAGAGAACGTGGATGGAGATAGCAATTATTTGTTTAATATTACACGCTTTAACAGAAGCTATGGTTCTTGTTATACTAGAGTTATGAAAGATGATTCATGTTTTTTTTTTTTGGAACTTCGGGGTATCCCCTTTGGGTCAGGACTAATCCTTGAGGGTGGGACGGGAGCCCACAATCCGCCACACCAGGAAAGTCCGGAAAAATCCTACGACCCAGGGCATCCAAGGCTCTCATAGATCGAAATGTGGGCTCACTGAAACTCGCTATTCGATGGTGTGAAAAGAAAACCACATTTGAAATGACACCAGAACTATGCCAAAGAATAGCATGCTTTCTTGGAGCAGCAACCCGTGCGGGGCTGGTCCCAAAGGGGGAGTGACTCTAAATAGTTGCGACAAGGCACTGATAAAGAAAATACTATTTATTCAATGCATATACTGCTGCATCAGTTCAGCATTGTGTAATGTTATCGACTATCGTCTTTTATCCGTTAATTTTATTGTATCCAGCAGTACTGGTTTTTTTTTTTATCGGCATATCCAACTACACTGTTTATTGCCGTCCATTATTGTATAATATTGTATCCAACAATACTGGTTTAATACAATCAATATGCAGTTGTATTGACATAGCTTTAGTGCCATGGTAGCTATTAATGATTTGGTTGCTGATGTATGGCCATATGGGTAATATATGTTGCACATGAGGTTTCATGTTCATCCCTGAAATTAACATCTCTTTCGTAATTATTTATTAGTTGATGCTATTATCGTACACTGTTGTATCTGAAACTTATGAAGTTATACATCTTTTTGTCACGAGTTGTAGGAAAAACTACAAGAGTGGCTATACAAGGCAAGACGGCTACTTCAAGACGAGATAAAAAACAAAGGCAAAAGCTTCGATCTTACCAGCTGTATGTCATATCCTTCCTTACATATTTATTTTCTCTGAAGGCCTAGTTGGTTTTGTTTCCTTTTGTTGATCTTTCATTTAGCGAAAGTGTTTTTGTCTTGCCTTCTATGGAATGTTATTAAAGCCACAGATTTTCTAGTTTGATAATAGTTGGTCCCAATTGTGTGTAGGAATTGCTTAAAATATTGAATTACAGAAGTTTTTTAAATTATTGTTGGAACATGTAAATTTGATGAACATAAATGCCATCACTACCCAGTAGTATTGTATTTAACCATTTTCTTTTTATGTAAATGAGTTTATTTTTTTCTAAGAAAATTAAAACTCCTCAATTCATAGTTAACCATTTAAGCCTTGTATACAAAGTGCAGAAGTTCTAAGAAATGGGAGGACAGTGAAGAGCGAGACAAGAGAGAATGCGTGAGAGGGAGTAGAGAGAGAACGGAAGCGAAGAGAGAGAGAGAGAGAGAGAGAGAGAGAGAGAGGGCTTCATTGAGAGGGTGGGAGCATAGTTACCAAGTACGGGTACGTGTATAATACGATAATGATCCGTCTAGAAAGTATGGGTGTTATACGACAAAAATACGGTTATGGGAAAAATTTAAAAATAATTATAAATAAACAAAAATCATGATATTGATTAATAACAATAATTTAATATGGAATATGCGTTTAACACGGTAAAAGTACAGAAAAACACGCGTCTTGTACGCATTTAACTTCTGAAAAAATAATCTTTAATACCGTGTTATTTAATTATTTAACAGGGTATAACCATTGCGCAAGAGGGCAGCTGCCTCCCAAAACAAGGAGTAACAATAAACGTAAACTTGCTCATCAAAAATAATTCTTGAGGGCTACGCCCCCAAACCCCATAGGGTTGGAACCCCCCGCATCCCCTCTAAACCCATAATATTTGCGTTCATCTAATCATTCTCCATAAAATTTTATCACCAATTGCTAACATTATCAACCAACCATCGCTTGCCTCCTACAAGAAAATCATGGCTCCGCACCTGATGGAGAGAGAGGGAGGGAGCCTTCTTCCTGCTTCGGCCTTTGACTGGGTGCGTTATTCCCGCATCCCCCTTTTATAGACTAGCAGTGTAGTCAAGGCGTCTAGGCGATGACTAGCGATTAGGTCTCACTAGGCGAGGCGCTACCTACGCGACGCCCAAGCGATAAAAATAATTGAATTATATATATACACACACACACATAACAATTCAAACCTCCTAGGGTTGAAAATAATCTAGGCACATTAACATTTAATGTTATAAAGCTTGAATGTAAGTCTTTCTCTACTAAACTGTTAGTTGACCTTTTGACCCTGTAGATGAAAATATTTTTAAGGACTAAAATATGACTTTTTCTACCGGACCTTTGGGTTTTAGTAATGTTTTGTTATAAAATAGATTTTGTTCTTGAACTGGAAAGTTGACTTTTTAAAGGAATTTTTTTTATCGGTAAATAGAGATATAATATAAAAAAGTCATATTTTAGAAATCAAGAAGCCACTCGGGTTCACCAATAGTAAATCAAAAGCAGTATAGTCAAGGCGTCTAGGCGATGCCTAGTCGATTAGGCCTGTCTAGGCAAGGCGCTGCCTAGGCGATAAAAATAATTAAATTAAATATTATATATATATATATATAATAATAATAATTCAAACCTCCTAGGGTTGACAATAATTTAGGCAAATTAACATTTAATGTTGTAATGCTTAAATGTAAATATTTTTCCACTAAACTATAATTGAATTTTTGACCTTGTAGATGAAAATATTTTTAAAGACTAAAATATGAGACTTTTTTTTACCGAACTTTTGAGTTTTAGTAATATTTTGTTATAGTAGAATTTAGGAATTCTTAAATTTTGAGAAATACCTTAGCATTTTCAAGTTGTAATGTTGACAAAGGCGCTAAAAAGTAGATTTTGTTCTTAAACTGAAAAATTGACTTTTATTCTTTAGAAATTTGGATCTAAGAAAATTTTTATTGAATTGAAATGGGTGGTATAATCTTATTTACATATAAATATATTAAGTAAATGAAAGTAAAATGTAAAACCATTTACTTAAATGATATTTATATGTAATTAAGTTGTAAAATTGTAAAACATGCTAACTATTAAAGAGCCCAAGTGACTACCGCCTGCCTAGAGAGGTGCCTAGGCGGTGACAGTCCAAAACCGTCTAGGTGACGCCTTGACTACACTGACCAAAAGCGCGCAAAAAAGCAGAAAAGGGAAAAAGCACCAAAAGCAGCTACATCACAAAAGACTACAAATAAAGAGATTACCCTAAGGATTAGCACGATCACCCCCCACGGAGCACCAATTGGAAACTACTTCAGGAATTTGGATCTAGGATAAGTTTTATAGAATTGAAGTGGCGGGTATAACCTTATGTACATATAAATATTTTAAGTAAATGAAAATCAAGTGTAAAATAATTTACTTGAATGATATTTATATTTAAATAAGTTATAAAATTGTAAAACAGGATAACTATTAAGTAACTTGATTGTTAACTTGATGACTGGTCTGCCTTTACGAAACATGGTCAAGTCAACTTGATTGAGTAACTTGTCAAAATCGGTTGGGACCGAGTTTTACGGTGACTCAACTCGAAATACTGTCAAGTCGCGTTGACTTGGCTGGGTTTCAAGTCGACTCAACGAGTTTTGAAACAATGGTGTAAACTTTTACTCCCTACTAAATCTTTGGGGTTGAGCTACATTATCCTCATGCTTTTAGTGGGAGATGTCATGATCACGATGACTTAGAGAGATAACTTTTAAGGATGTTAAAGTTACTCTGGTGGTTATAGATTTGGATACAACATAGGACTGAATAAAATACATGTATTGCAGCCAACCCAATCAAACCCAGTATACAGCGTCCACATTGTTGTTATAGTATTGCAAAGGGGTTCCATTTGAAAAGGCCTCCTCATGGGGATCGAAGATGTTTTTTGCAATGATAATAGGTGTAATAGAGTTAAATAATTTGTTGTTTCGTGATAATGGGTGCAATAGAGTTAAATATTTGTAGTCTTGAAAGTTCTCATTGAAGGGCTGAAATTGTCAATAGCATTTTGTAAATCGTTGGATGTGTTGTGCTTATGATATTTAGCATTGCATCTTCAAGGGAGATATATGTATCCGGAGGCATGTTAACGAATTTCTTGTATACAAAATGCTAATGTCAAAATTCAGGATATTTCTTCTATATATAGACAATTCTTTTTCGTATCGACTTTCTGATTTTTGTTTTCTGAGATGCATGCAGTAGCTGATGTCAAAAAGATTATGGATAAAAATTCTCCAAAACATATCAGCTTAGCAGTCGAGAATTTGTTGAAAACTGGAAAACTGGTTTCACAAACAGGTCTAGATTTGCAGCAGGTATTGAAATACTTGGGTTATCTGTGACATTTCCTTTCTAAATTTTGAAACTGCACGGTTTATGTCTTCCTGTACTGTTCTTTCAGATTGCAATGGTTGTTACTAGGGTAATACAAAGTTGCATAAAGTCAAAACTATCGATTAAGTCGTCTTTTTTTTTTAATGTAGCTGATTATTTTTGTGTTGTTATATTGTCATCATCATTTTGGTAGCCTAATCCCAACTATTGTGTTTGCAAATTGTATTGATATGGGAACTGTTTTCATTGTTACCTTTCTTAATTTTGAACTTCACTGGTTAGATCTTCCGGTTCTGCTCTCTGAAATATAATAATTGTACTTAAATGACAAAGTGGCATAAATTCAAAAAATGGTTTAAAGTGCTTGGCTTTCTGATGTAGTCACCTGATTATTTTAATAATGTATTCCTTTAATTTGGTTGGTTTACTTCATTTTGAGCAAGGTTTCTTGAAGATCTCAAGTCTAGCAGTTGTTTATAGTTGTATTTATTATTATTCCTGGTTCCTTATATATATATATTTATTTATTTTTTAAATTTCTCTAAATGCTATGTTGATGATCTTGTGAGTTACACAACAACTTTGGCTCTGTAAGTTATCTTGGTGAAATATTTGTTCTGGCGTTAGTGTTCTTAGGTTCATCTTTCAGCTGACATAACCCTTTCTTTCTTCAAATTATGAAAACATAAATTTAACTTGAAAAAATAAAGTTATATTCCAATGCAATCATTTTGTTTATTAAAATCTATAGAAGTTTGAATGCAGTTCTTGAATTATTATTTTTCTTTTATAAGTAACAAGCGCAAGTGTTAGGGAAAGGATTTCTATGTATGATAGTTCTTTATGACTTCATCCTTTTTTTTTTTTTTGACAAGTGGAGAAATTTTATTCACAAGAACTGAGAATATGCAAAACAAAAGGCTAAATAACAGAGTAAATTAGTCCAATGAAACACACACAAAAAAAAAACAAATGCTATATACATTACAACCTGTTAAGATATATAGCATACAGCCCAATGTTTTTTTTACAAGGATCCCCTTGACAAAGTGAAATCGTAAATCGATTAAATTTTCATGAACTATCAAAAACGAAGTATACAAGATTGATCAAGTAGACACTACCAAGACCAACTCGAAAACTTGTTGGGCCTCCTATTGGAGAACTCTCTAAATGGACAATACCAAAAAAATACTTAGGTTCTTAGTAAGAGAAAAAATATTGTGTTCTTATCAGGAAGTATCCTCAAAGCACGATGATTCCTCTCTTTCCAATCAACCAACAAATAACACCCAAAACCTTGCGCTTTATGGTAAGAAATGTTGAGGTTACAGTGATAACCAATGTTACCTAGGCACGTGGTATGAGTGCCAAGTGTCCAGGTGTCTAGGAGTGTTTGGCACGACAAGCTCTGAAAATCCCAATACGGTGGCACGGATGTACAATTTTTTAAAAATGATTATATATATATATATATTATAATTCAAAAATTGAAATAACAATAATGATAAAAAAAAAAAAAAAAGGGGATCACCTATCACCAAATTTTTTTTAAAAGTACATACCTAAGCTAAGTTATAAAAAGTACTCATATAGAGAGTAAAAATGAGCAACAAGAGAGAAGAGAAGAGAGACGTACATATTGATCGTTGTTGTTGCTGCTGCTCTCCTAGTAAAATTTCGTCTATGTTTCCAAAAAAGCAACAAAATTTGACAAAAAGTTCCTTGCAATTGTATTTTAAAAATGACATGACATACTTGAAGCACCATATGCATAATCATAATGTTGATGTCACCATGACATGGTATAGGCACGTACTAAGGAGTGTTGTGTCGTGTCCAAGTGTCGGCACGACAAAATTTGGGAAAACTGAAGTGCCTAGGTAACACTGGTGATAACCCTTCTTTGCATGTTACTTTCGCCACCTTGAATTAGTGATTCTTGAGTAGGAAAGGATAATTAGAAAAATTAAAAAGGTTAAGAGGAGAGTAAGTTAGAAATTTAGAAAGAATAATGGTTGGGCACATGGATGATGGAACTGAACCTGTCACTTAAAAGTGTTCATAAGATTCATATTAATGAATGAAACAAGATTTAATTAATAACAAATTAACAAAATAATAATTTACAGATGACTCCTCAGTTATGATGAGTGACAAAACTAAATATGGAAGTAAGCTTTCTCACAAATATTTTGTTTTGATTGTCCTGTATATTTTGCTTGGTTATTTTTATTTACTGCAATGGGTGGGATAGTCTAATTATTATTTAGACATGCATGATTTTCCGGGCACTTTGGTCAAATCAATAACAAATCATTGGTTTGTTTGGTGACCAAAGAGAGGGTGTGTAAATGGTACATGATAGCTGTCCAAGCATTCCCTTTCCTTTCTGATAAGTGTCTATATTATACATGTGTATAGAAGGTAAATGTGGAGGTTAGGGGTAATTCTATGTAAACATGGACTATATCAATGTACTTCTTTTTCGTCAGGAAATTGGAAATATTTGTTTTTGTATTTATAAGTAGGACAAAAATTCAAGGTCCTCCACCTGACCAATTCAGTGATCGATGTACTTAGCAAGTCTCTGAAGGCTATTCCTGTCATGTTTTGCCCACCAAATGGTATTCTTAGAGTCAGCTTCAACTACAAGAGGCCTCGAGAAGTGATCTATAACGATTTTGTCTTTGGAGGAGAGATTATGCTCTGTTCCACTTGAATACAGTACACCAATAAAACTTGAAAAAACCTCAAGGATTGCAGACTTCAGACCAATCATTCAAGTGGTGAAACTTCAACAAAAGAGCCTATGTTAATAAGGATCAAAATGTGGATTATGAATGAACCCTAAATAAAGTACTTTAACGTGAGAACTCAAGTGGTAGAAACTCAAAAACCAAGGTGATCATGCATGCTCTGCTATAGATGCTGTAAATAGATCATGACTATTGCAGGTTCCATTTCTTTCATATTTTATGTATGACACGGGGCAGAATGGTCAAAGACACTTTTGTCTATTAATCTTTTCTTTGAGTTGCTTTATCATGCTGTTGCAAATGACTATTTACTGAATTTGGTTTATATCTCAAGTTTAAATTTTGTTCTCTTTTGGATACTAGAATTTTTGTTGGATAAAGCTAGAAAATTTTCAATTAGAAATTTTAACTAGATTTCTAACCGGTAGTAAGTTTATCTAAATTTGCTAGTATGTTGTTTCTAAGAGGTTGGATCATTGTTGATGCAATATTTTTACTTTAATAGAGGGCAGGCTATACTGTCGTAGCAGAGAGGCTCAATTTTCTCCGTTTTCTTTCACATTTTCGAGCTGTTCATCGAGGGGCTTCATTTGCTGGACTTCGCACCACAAGTGTTCGGAAGTTGCTACCTGAGTATGTTTTATCATTCTAACTTATTTAAGTACCTAATGGTAATTTCTTTACTGTAATCTTTATTCATTTTGTCTTCAGATCTTGGGGTTTTCTTTGCCCTGTTCACACACCAGATGGGGATCCATGTGGCTTGCTGAATCATATGACATCTACTTGTCGTAAGTTCACCTCTTTTTGGTGAATTCTTATTTTTCTATTGTTTTTCTAATCTTGATTTGCTTTTAATGAAGATTCAGATGTAATCAGATCGAGTTGAGTGTGTGTATGTATGTATGTATGCAAGTAGATAAAGGAAATTTATTTGGATAAAGATAGACTAGGGCGATCCATTTTCTTTTTATCCTGTTAGTGATTGTTTATTTGCATGTCTAATAGGATGTACTTCTACGTGTAATATTATTTTTTCATTTATCTATTTCAGGAATTACATCTTACTTTGATTCACAAGGAAATATTAAAGATTTTCTCAAAATGCGAATGACGATTCTTAGTGTTTTGATTGGAGTTGGGATGACACCTTCACTGCCTAAGCTTGTGCAAGCTGGTCCTCCTGAAGTTCTTTTTGTTCTTTTAGACGGACGAGTTGTTGGCTCTATATCTTGCAGTTTAGTCGAGAAAGCTGTCGCGCATATTCGTAGATTAAAGCTTTCGGCAGCTTCAGGGGTGTGTTTCTGTGGATGTTATTGCTTCTTATCCATATTTTCCTGTTTTGAATGTTATTGTTAAGAAATATATTGCAGATTCCTGATGATTTGGAGGTGGGATATGTTCCTTTGACCATGGGTGGAGCATATCCTGGCTTGTTCCTTTTCACATCTCCGTCGAGATTTGTTCGGCCAGTTAGGAATATATCTTTGCCTTTTGGGGAAAGTCTTGATATTGAACTTATTGGGCCATTTGAACAGGTGCAGTAATGATCTTATACTTTCACTTTCTTATTACAGTGTTCAATGTCTTTGCATTTTAAATTCTCGAATTTGATACCCCCTTTCTCGTAGGTGGGTCTTGGTTATTTCCTTTTAATTATATGTAAGTTGTAGCAGTTGGACAACATTTACTGGTAGCTTATTGCCTTTTCCTGTTATGGCTAGGCCTATATGGAAATAAGATGTGCTGATGGTGGAGATGGGGGAAGAAGAAACATTTTTTCTGCAACTCATGAAGAGATCCACCCAACTGGAATGCTCAGTGTGGTTGCCAATCTTACACCCTGGTCTGATCATAATCAAAGTCCACGTAATATGTACCAATGCCAGGTTTTTTTCTTCTAAACAATGCATGTTGGTTTTAAAAAGTCCTATTATGTTGTATCATGTTTGTTCTTGTTGTTTATGCTTTGCCTTTAAAAACTGCTACTATTGTTATTATGTTCAGCAATTTACTTTTCCTCAATTTGTTCTGAATTGTAGATGGCAAAACAAACAATGGGGTTTTCTTCACAGTCAATAAACTTTCGTGCAGATCAAAAGCTATACCATCTCCAGGTCTGTTAGAAACTTTGTTTTTTGTACTTGTTAGAAAAACTGCTCCTGGTTGCAATTCCATGCACCAAGGTCAATTGTTTATTCATTAATCGTTCATTTCCTTGTTCATCTATATTACTTTTTTTTTTTATCAGTATCTATATTACTTGTTTGTGTTCTTTTTGCTCAATTTCTTGAGCTGAGTCTGCTTTGTGAGATCTAAAAAAGGACTAATGCATATGTGATAAATCTTTCAGACAGAATGCATCACAAGGTTTATATAAATGGCAATGTTATGTGCTTCATTGTAAAGATTTTTAATTTGTTTTAGTACTTCTTAAATTAATGTGATATACATTGGACAGATTTTTTTAATAGGTAATATAAAAGTTGTAAGAATGTATGAAGCAGTTGAAAGGGATAAAAAAACACTCACAGCTTCACCCTCACGTCTTGGAGGCATCCAGAGGTTAAAGGCTATACTAAAAAAAAGGGGGCCCACTAAAGGAAATGGAGAATATTTTTTCACTGGAAGGAGTGGAAGGTTTGTTTCTTTACAATCTTCAAACTCCTTAAAAGCGGAACATCAAAACACAAGCAGCTTCGTTATGTTCGACCATGCTTTCCCCTTTTTGACTTCCTTGATCTTCAAAAACCTGGCGATTTTTTTCCTTCCACACACTCCAACAGACAGCAAATAGGGTCATCTTCCACCCCGTGCTTCTTTTAGGACGCAAGTCTGTCATTGGTGAGATGTTCTGGCTTGCGTCAGCCGTCAAATCTTGTCAAGAGGACGGTCGTGTGCAATGCAATGCATCTTCGTCAGTTGTCATAGTTGTATTAAATAGTGATTGAGCGTGTGGTGGAGCCTAGTGTCTGAGAATCTATACATTTATGTTGTGGTTGCTAAATTCTATGCAACCTCATATTTCCCGTAGATTTCTTTTCCTTAGGACTGCTTAGGAAATTTGGGACTCTATTGCAACTTGCAAGGGCTTATTCTTAGGACTTAATATTGCATGTGCTTATCAGTTATGCCACGAGATTGCTCATTTTTGACAGGATGACAAACCCTTGACTGATTATTTTGCTCGCCTTCGCGTTATGTAGTTGGATCACTATCAGATGTTTCAGTCAGCGTGTGTTGATGGTGAACATTATCGATGTATTAGAACAACATATTTCAGTTGGTTGGGTTGAACTCGGACTTTCAATTGTCCTGAGTTCAAATTATTAGTTAGGATGAGCTACCATCACTGAGTCAAGTTTATGCCATTGTTCAGGTTGGAGAGTAAACGGAGTGCCATGCATGTTCCTGTTACTATTTTAGAGAGGTCAGCCCTAGTTACAGCCGCACAGTCAGTCAATGGAACAATTTTCATGCAACTAACCATAATATAAGGCTTGGATGTTGATGCATACTATAATTCAAGAGCACTATAGCTTGTCGCAAGGTATTGAACTTCGGTTTCGGTATAAACTTAGGTTGCTAAGAAAGTTCACACGTTTCGAGGAAGTTTAAGGAAGCATGTAGTACTCAAATGTGAGAATCATGTTGCGACATGCGTTGTTTGCTTGCTGTAATTTTTTCTTGATATTTATCTATATTGTTGATTTTTTAAAACTATATTTTATCCTCTTTGTCAAGTGAAGAGGATATATATTCTCTTTATTTTTCAATATTTATCAATGTTAATTGTTTTAGAAATCTGAAAAACTTATAGATGCACAATAAATTTGATTAATAATTGAAATTCAATTTAGTTTGTAAACTTATTTCAATATGCAATTGATGGGTTCAATGTTTTTACAAGACTGAATCAATATGTGAAGAGGAGATGGGCAGTTAAATAATATTTGATTTATGAAATACTAGTAAGAAATTCTTTGATTTTTTTAATATTCCTAAAAAGTTCTTTTGGGCATAATATACTAATAACAAAATTATTAGCATAATAAAATTTTAGTTTTGTCACGCTCCAAAACCTACACACAATACATCTCATATTTGTGCAAATTCCAAGGCATGAACCTGGAACAAATCCCGAGGTAATGGAATTTAATCTAAATAAATTACCATTAACAGATGCATATCTGTAGCATTAAGTTTAAACTGACAAGAGTAAATAAACGTAAAACCGAATCTATTTAAAATCTCACTGACATGACACTCTACCTCAACTGAAAAGTACTAATTAAAGTTGTACAACGAAACCCAATAGCTAACTAAGTTCTTGACCGTTTTCCCTAGGTCCTTCAGGTATTTTTTGAAAAATCAATAAATATAACAAGGGTGAGCTTTTGACTCAGTAAAAGAATACAACAACATGCAACAATTATGATAAATAAAACAATGAACAACAGATATGAATATGCATTATTTAATTTATCAGTTTACACAATTTTTCTTTCAATAAGGTTTACACGTATTTCACCCTATTGACAACAGTATTACTCTTGTATGGTCTTATACAGGGACCCTTAGGTTTATACGTAGCTCACCTAAGGTAATCACCCTGAGAGGCACGCAACTTCTGAGTGGGATTACACAGAGCTATTAGACTTATAGAGTCTCTTCCTCTATATTTGTCACCCCTTAGTCTTATTTCCTTTAATTTGTTAACCCCACTATTTATTATAGTGTCGTATACCATCATAATAAAGAAGACATAATATTGCAAAACTAAAACAATTACAATTTCGCAAGATAATAATTGAAATAGATTTCTTTAAACATGTCATTCTAAATAAAGAGAATATACAATTTATCTAATATGCTCACAGTGCCAACCATTCCAAACTAATTATTTTACAAAGAATAAAATAATTAAATCATTTTATTATCCTTCTTTTCTTTCGTTTTATTTCGCCATTCATTATTTAATTTATTTAATTCTTTTTTTTAAATTTCATAACCTATTTTATTAATTTATTTAATTTTTTTTCTTCATTTTTTATTTAATTAGTTCAATTAAATACAACCTCCAAAACAACCATCGCAAAACACTCAAAACGGCGCCGCCGATCGATCGGCGGGTCACAATTTTCTAAACTCTTTTTCTCGATTTTTCAACCCTCGAAACCTGTGTTCATTTACCCACCATTGTTCTTTCAATTTATAATTTCCATTCAAACATTGTTTATGCATTATACTTCAATGTGCATAGATCTCTATCCTATATATCACACAAATATTAATAAATCGATATAAACTCACGATAAAACTTATAATGGAAAACCCTAACTCTAGGGGAGTATTCACTTGCCTCAAAGGTTCGAATCTTAGACTTTAATACTCCAATCCTACCCGAACACGCTTGTCTCGAAAGATCAAACCACCACGAGGAAGAAAAATCAAATCTCCAAGTCTCGAATCTCGATCTAGGTGCTTGAAAGCTCTATCAAAGTGCAGCCTCTTTTTTCCTTTCTTTCCCACATTCTATTCTCCAAAATTTTAGTTTAGATAAAAATTATGAGGATTAGGTTTATCATGTTCTATTTATATTAACCCTAATTCTTATTTACCAAAAATCCATTAGTGACCCTTGTTTGTTTATAGGTTCTAACTGACCCCAATAAACTTATTCTTATTCTTAATTTCATTCCCACTTCTAAATAGTTAATTACCTGTGGTTAACCGAAAATAAAATTACTATCTTACCCCTATTCAAGGAGATTACTGAATTACCCTCAGAATTAGGAAAAGAAATTTCAAGATCATTACAAGTTTATAATTAGTTTAATGCTAACCACACTCTAATTGTAAAATTATAATTTATAATAAGGTTAACACTAGCAACATTCTCTTTTAAAGCTAATTATATTTACAATAAGGTTAATATGTCTTTCCTTATAAAGAAATTAAGTTTAAAGCGAATGGAACTAACATTACCCTTTTAAGTTATAATTTAAAAGTCCTTCAATTTACAGATTTTTTCTGTACACTTCGGTTAACTTCCACCGAAGTTATTTATTTTCTCGACACTTTTTTCTATTTCGGTCAAAGTTCACCGAAGTTACCATGGAGTCCAGTATTTTTAAAATACAAGTGTATTTCGCTTTGGACATCATGGAAGTCAACTCAATTCGATCAACTTCGGTAATTGAGTTGATTTTTGACACCATGGCTTTTAGACACTTTTTTCCTAGTCTTTCTAATACAAAATTGAGAGACTTCCCTAGATCTTACTTTTTATTCTGCTTTGAAAATCTTAGTCTCTACTTCATGTTCCGTCTCTGGTGTTGTTATTCATGTTCTCTAGTTATAAATGATGTTGAGTTCCTTCTTAGTTTATGCAATGATAGGCAGATTGACTAAATTTGAGAGCTTATCTATAACTATATACAAAACATTATAAATCGTTAAGCTTACCATGTGTGTGGCTTGATGTTTACTTTTTCACCTCGTTATGAATGCTCTATGTAGACTCCTCAAACCCCTATTGTGCGGACAAGTGCATACAAAAAGTACGGCGTGGACGAATTTCCAACAGGGACAAATGCAATTGTCGCAGTTCTTGCTTATTCAGGGTACGCATTTTGGGTATAAGGAGTATCTTTTCATTTTGTAGCATTTATTTGCTCTGATATGCTTGCCTTCTCCAGATTTGATATGGAAGATGCTATGATCTTGAATAAGTCATCTGTGGACCGTGGGCTGTGTCATGGGCACATATACCAGGTTTGCTTTTGTAAAATATATTCCTCACAATTTATCCTTGCAACCAGTTGTCTGTTGCTTCTATTGTTACCACTAATTGTCCTGGATCAATCTGTGGATATGCAGATACGCCGCCACAGCTTAGCCCCCCCCCCAAAAAAAAATCACCTTTAAATTTTTTTATGAAATTTGTTTTAGATAGTGTATTCAGGAAGGCAACATTGCTGAAAATCTTCTGTATTTTATTGCCAGATAAGAAATATGTCAGTGAGTTGTTGGTGGAATTGGCTTGCATGGTCTTTCTGTGTATGCAACTTGAATCTACCTTACTCCCTAACATTCAACTTTTATGTAGACGGAAACTATTGACTTGGAACAAAGCGGAAAGTCGGATCAAGCTCTCAAAATGTTTGCAAGAAGTAATGCAGATAAGTCGATGCATTCTTTGATTGATTCGGATGGACTTCCATATGTTGGGCAGGTTAGGCTTTCAATTTATTAGTCTTTTTAAAAAAAATCTGTTTCTTTTATGTTTATTTATAACTTTAGTGATTGACCCCGTGACTATTAACCTTCAGATTGTACATCCAAATGAACCATATTGTAGCACTTATAATGCGGTAACCAGTACAACAAAAACTACCACACTTAAGGGTTTGGAACCTGTTATTGTTGACTATGTTGCCGTTGATGTGAGAAATTCTAAAAAACATCTGCAGAAGGTATGTACATGTTTTCATGAGGGTTAGATTTCAAACATAGGAATGAGTTGAAAAACTCTTATTTGTTGCACTCAATTGAGAAAGATTTAAGTGAAAAAACTAAATTGGCTATCGAGTTTACTTTTGACTAATTGCATATTTAAGTACATCAATATTGTTCTAGCTCAAGCTTGGTTTTATCTGTAGTTTCCATTAATGTTCAATGCCATATCATAGTTTTTTTATGTGTTTCACATTCATGTAAGATCTCAATGTATTTATATCCAAACGTTCAAATATTTAGTGATTAATGTGCGGAAACGCTATTTCTATATGTGTGTTTGTGGATAGCATTGTAAACCTTGCATTCAAATTAGCTTTTGTGCAATATCATTCATACATACCAATTTCCATTTTTACTGAAATATACATTCAATCATGATTATTACTTCAATTAATGTTATTAAATAGTCAACAGTAATGGTAATTGCTATGACTTGTCGTTCATTGGTCATTTGAGGACATATATGAAGGAATAGTGACCATTGTGAAAAATAGGTGGAGATATAACTGACTATGCGCTTTTGATAAGTTTACACCACAAATTGGCTTAAAGCTCTCATCTTTACTGCTACAAGAGTGAATTATATGCTTGTATACTTGAAAGAGGTCTTGTGATGATATTTGAAGATGGTGTAGTGCTGGTTTATGAAATCAAAGAGTAAATGCATTATTAGATATGGGGGGATGCTCTAGAATCCAAGGGTTTTAAAGAAAAGAGATGGTGCTACAATAGTTGGCTAAAAATGAAGAAAATGAAGAAATATATAGATATTCTAAAAAGAAAGCTAGAAAGTAATATGTAAAGCTGAATCTATTGCATATGGTGAGCTATATGAAAAGTTGGGTGTGAAAAATGTCTAAACTTGCGAGAATTATAGAGAGGAATCTAAAGAACTAATCATGTTGGATCCATCATGAACTAAGACCAGAGAGTCTTGGTGAAGGATGGGGAGACTAAGGAAAGGTGGGAGGATATTTTCAGAAGTTGATAAACAGATATTGCAGTTAGTGTCTTAGACTATGTTGAGACGATAACTCTGTGGAGATTTAGAGAACATTATTTTGAAGAATTATGGTAACCGGAATAGAATAGGCTTTAGCTAGGATTAAGGTAGTCAAGTCTTTGGGACAGAATGGCATTTTAATTGAAGTGTGGAAATGCATCAATAAATTAGTTTGCCCTGGCAGATTAATCTATTTAATATGATTGAAAGAGTCGGAAATGGTAGACGCATTGAGGAAAAGTATTGTGTTACCGATATACAAGAAGAAAGAAGATGTCTAGTACACTGGTTATGCGGAATCAAACTTACGAATCGTATATGAAATTATGGGATAATGGTGGGACAAAGCTTAAGAGAAGTAACTAGGGTTTCAAAAAACCTAGTTGGATTCATGCCTGGGAGGTTTGTAATCGAGGATATTTTTTTCTTTTCTTCTTTTGATTGGTAATAGTCAGATGAGATAGATAAAAGAATATACAGAGGAAGGACAATGGGTCATAAGAGAATGAGCGCAGGAATATATAGATATTGATCAGCAATCGAGGATTTATTTTCTTACTTATACATAATCTGGAAGTTTAGAGAATGAGGAAAATATCATCATAAGGTCTTTATTGACTTAGAGAAAGCATAGGATAGAGTTCTCAAAGAATAATATGGTGGGCATTAGGCAAGAACGGAGTTTCAAGAAAAAATATTGTTATCATTACAAATATGTATGATGGAGCATTAACTACAATGAGAACAATTGGTTATGAACAACTGAGTTCCATATGAATTAAGTGGGAAAATGCTTTATGGGGTAATGGGAGGAGAGGTGGGGTTGGGGTGAGTAATTAAATTTCATTTAACAAAATTAATACAATTAAAAAGTGTTTTTAAGTAGTGGGACCCATAGTTACCAAGTACGGGTAAGAGTATAATACGGCAATGATATATTCGAGAAGTAGGGGTGTTATACGGCAAAAACACGACAAAAGTACGGGAAAATTAAGAAATAATTAATAATTGTAAATAAATAAGAATCATGATATTAACTAATAATAATCATTTAATACGCTATCTGTGGACCCAGGGGCAAGGATTTAAATATCAGCCGATATATCCGGACATCGCATGGTAGGGATGTATCCGTCCGTGTAATTATCGTTTTACAATTTGTCGGTCAAATATCATCAATTTATCGTAGTATGTCATTTTTTCCAGTTTCTCCTAGTAGAAATGCTCGTCTTTGATTTTCAACCCCTTTCTCTCTTTAATTCATTCCATTTGGCCTAAATCAACCCAAAAGACCTCACATTTAGTGATTATCATCGTGGGGAAGTCATGGAAAATAACTTTTTCTTGAAAACCGTAGGCCAAATCAATTCAAATTCTAGTATATTGTATGTTTTTGGCTATTGATCGATTTTTTTTAAAGGTGGGACAATAAATGGTATTTTCAAATTTTGGATAATAATTATTTTAAAAATAAATTTTAAAATCTTATTTTTCATACTTTCATATAATAGGTTTATTAGTAGCCCAAATTAGTTATAAATCTAGTATGTGATATATATTCGGAATTCGGATTATATTTGGTCAATAAATTTATAGGTAGAGTAACCCCTTTTTTTTATAAAAATAATTAATTTAGTTATAAAATATATTTAAAAACTTAAGAAATTAAAACTAATATAAAACCAGTACATAATCAATTTACAAAATATCTGGTTTCTTGTTGTAAGTTCATTAACCACAAGTATTATTATTTTAAATTAATAATTAAAGAAGTAATATATTGCTAGACGTATGTGTTAGTTTTACATACTTAATTAACTATCAACTTTAATTGGCTAATAGTCTAATACAATAATATTCATGATGTCTCCTTAGCCGATTGTTTCAAGAGGGTGGGTAGTGAGTTAGTATGGTGTCCTAGGTTTCGGAAAAATTTAAACGATTGGAATGTTGAGGATATGCAACGACTACTGAGTCGCTTGACTTCCTCCTACCCCCATCCCCAGATTCGTGATTCTAGGATTTGGTCTAGAGGCAACTCTGGTCGATTCTCAGTGAGATCACTATTATAGTCTTTTGTCTCCCCCTCTCCCTCTCCCTCTCCCTCTCCCTCTCCCTCCCCCTTCCTCTCCCCCCGTTTCTCGAAGGTACCCATTTCCTCTAGTCAACTACTCATAATAAAAATCTCACTTCGGATCATCTTATAAATAGAGGGTGGAGTATATGTGTTTGAGCGAGAAAGAGTCTGTGAACCACTTGCTCTTGCACTGCCTGGTAGTTTGTGGGCTGTGGGTTTTGCTTCTCTCTCGATTAGGAGTGGAGTGGGTCTTCCTTTTTCTCCTTTTTGAGCTTCTTATTGGGTTGGCAATTGACACCTTTGGTGGGGGGCCGCGGAAGAAATTTGGACTCTCTTTCCTGGGGTTATATCATAGTTAATTTGGAAAGAGAGGAGTAGTCGTGTTTTTGACGATTCCCCCTCTTTTGCCTTTCGGATCTTAGGGCATGCTCTTTGCCTGATTATGGATTGGAGTTCCATCTTTCCGTGGGGGCTGGAAGTTAGGGACATGCTCCTATTATGAGCATGGTGGCAAAGCCGGGGTTCGGGAATAATTTGGCAGGTATCAAGTTGGAAAATTCGGGAAAAAAATAAAAAGTAAATTAATAATTATAAAAATATACGAAACAATTTGATTAAGTTTTTAAAAAAGCGATTTAAACGCCAAATACTTCGGCAACCCAAAAATTCACGAATAAACCGCGAATTTTTGAAAAAAAAAAAGGGCGTTTTTTGTTACTTGGATTATGAAGTGTCCGCTTTTTTAGGGCAATTGGCCGTGTTTCGTTGTTTTTCTTTATACTTTTTGCTTTATTTACTCTAGTTTACATCCCCGTAAACTGTTGTAATCCTTTTTGTTTTATATATACATGCTTCTTACCGATCAAAAAAAATATTCACGTTTAAATATTTGTTTTTTTGATATTATCAATTAGTAATAGATTGCCATGTATTATAATATATACTAGCATGTCACTTGTTATTGTATTTTTGTAAAGTGGACTATATAGAAATTATAAAGTATATTGGATTTATACAGTAATATTAAAAAATGCAATAAGCTATAGTATCAAAAATGAAGTTACGGTATTTTTGGTCATTATTCATGTCATAGTTTATATTAAAGTATTAAACTCATGTCCTATTAATATTATTAGGAAGACCGTCAAATGATATTGGATAGTAGAATGACGACCCTATGAAGTCAAACCGATTTAGGACGAAATGTAAATATTGCGGAGTTGTTTAGGAACTCTTTTTCTCGATTTTTCAACCCTCGAAACCTGTGTTCATTTACCCACCATTGTTCTTTCAATTTATAATTTCCATTCAAACATTGTTTATGCATTATACTTCAATGTGCATAGATCTCTATCCTATATATCACACAAATATTAATAAATCGATATAAACTCACGATAAAACTTATAATGGAAAACCCTAACTCTAGGGGAGTATTCACTTGCCTCAAAGGTTCGAATCTTAGACTTTAATACTCCAATCCTACCCGAACACGCTTGTCTCGAAAGATCAAACCACCACGAGGAAGAAAAATCAAATCTCCAAGTCTCGAATCTCGATCTAGGTGCTTGAAAGCTCTATCAAAGTGCAGCCTCTTTTTTCCTTTCTTTCCCACATTCTATTCTCCAAAATTTTAGTTTAGATAAAAATTATGAGGATTAGGTTTATCATGTTCTATTTATATTAACCCTAATTCTTATTTACCAAAAATCCATTAGTGACCCTTGTTTGTTTATAGGTTCTAACTGACCCCAATAAACTTATTCTTATTCTTAATTTCATTCCCACTTCTAAATAGTTAATTACCTGTGGTTAACCGAAAATAAAATTACTATCTTACCCCTATTCAAGGAGATTACTGAATTACCCTCAGAATTAGGAAAAGAAATTTCAAGATCATTACAAGTTTATAATTAGTTTAATGCTAACCACACTCTAATTGTAAAATTATAATTTATAATAAGGTTAACACTAGCAACATTCTCTTTTAAAGCTAATTATATTTACAATAAGGTTAATATGTCTTTCCTTATAAAGAAATTAAGTTTAAAGCGAATGGAACTAACATTACCCTTTTAAGTTATAATTTAAAAGTCCTTCAATTTACAGATTTTTTCTGTACACTTCGGTTAACTTCCACCGAAGTTATTTATTTTCTCGACACTTTTTTCTATTTCGGTCAAAGTTCACCGAAGTTACCATGGAGTCCAGTATTTTTAAAATACAAGTGTATTTCGCTTTGGACATCATGGAAGTCAACTCAATTCGATCAACTTCGGTAATTGAGTTGATTTTTGACACCATGGCTTTTAGACACTTTTTTCCTAGTCTTTCTAATACAAAATTGAGAGACTTCCCTAGATCTTACTTTTTATTCTGCTTTGAAAATCTTAGTCTCTACTTCATGTTCCGTCTCTGGTGTTGTTATTCATGTTCTCTAGTTATAAATGATGTTGAGTTCCTTCTTAGTTTATGCAATGATAGGCAGATTGACTAAATTTGAGAGCTTATCTATAACTATATACAAAACATTATAAATCGTTAAGCTTACCATGTGTGTGGCTTGATGTTTACTTTTTCACCTCGTTATGAATGCTCTATGTAGACTCCTCAAACCCCTATTGTGCGGACAAGTGCATACAAAAAGTACGGCGTGGACGAATTTCCAACAGGGACAAATGCAATTGTCGCAGTTCTTGCTTATTCAGGGTACGCATTTTGGGTATAAGGAGTATCTTTTCATTTTGTAGCATTTATTTGCTCTGATATGCTTGCCTTCTCCAGATTTGATATGGAAGATGCTATGATCTTGAATAAGTCATCTGTGGACCGTGGGCTGTGTCATGGGCACATATACCAGGTTTGCTTTTGTAAAATATATTCCTCACAATTTATCCTTGCAACCAGTTGTCTGTTGCTTCTATTGTTACCACTAATTGTCCTGGATCAATCTGTGGATATGCAGATACGCCGCCACAGCTTAGCCCCCCCCCCAAAAAAAAATCACCTTTAAATTTTTTTATGAAATTTGTTTTAGATAGTGTATTCAGGAAGGCAACATTGCTGAAAATCTTCTGTATTTTATTGCCAGATAAGAAATATGTCAGTGAGTTGTTGGTGGAATTGGCTTGCATGGTCTTTCTGTGTATGCAACTTGAATCTACCTTACTCCCTAACATTCAACTTTTATGTAGACGGAAACTATTGACTTGGAACAAAGCGGAAAGTCGGATCAAGCTCTCAAAATGTTTGCAAGAAGTAATGCAGATAAGTCGATGCATTCTTTGATTGATTCGGATGGACTTCCATATGTTGGGCAGGTTAGGCTTTCAATTTATTAGTCTTTTTAAAAAAAATCTGTTTCTTTTATGTTTATTTATAACTTTAGTGATTGACCCCGTGACTATTAACCTTCAGATTGTACATCCAAATGAACCATATTGTAGCACTTATAATGCGGTAACCAGTACAACAAAAACTACCACACTTAAGGGTTTGGAACCTGTTATTGTTGACTATGTTGCCGTTGATGTGAGAAATTCTAAAAAACATCTGCAGAAGGTATGTACATGTTTTCATGAGGGTTAGATTTCAAACATAGGAATGAGTTGAAAAACTCTTATTTGTTGCACTCAATTGAGAAAGATTTAAGTGAAAAAACTAAATTGGCTATCGAGTTTACTTTTGACTAATTGCATATTTAAGTACATCAATATTGTTCTAGCTCAAGCTTGGTTTTATCTGTAGTTTCCATTAATGTTCAATGCCATATCATAGTTTTTTTATGTGTTTCACATTCATGTAAGATCTCAATGTATTTATATCCAAACGTTCAAATATTTAGTGATTAATGTGCGGAAACGCTATTTCTATATGTGTGTTTGTGGATAGCATTGTAAACCTTGCATTCAAATTAGCTTTTGTGCAATATCATTCATACATAGCAATTTCCATTTTTACTGAAATATACATTCAATCATGATTATTACTTCAATTAATGTTATTAAATAGTCAACAGTAATGGTAATTGCTATGACTTGTCGTTCATTGGTCATTTGAGGACATATATGAAGGAATAGTGACCATTGTGAAAAATAGGTGGAGATATAACTGACTATGCGCTTTTGATAAGTTTACACCACAAATTGGCTTAAAGCTCTCATCTTTACTGCTACAAGAGTGAATTATATGCTTGTATACTTGAAAGAGGTCTTGTGATGATATTTGAAGATGGTGTAGTGCTGGTTTATGAAATCAAAGAGTAAATGCATTATTAGATATGGGGGGATGCTCTAGAATCCAAGGGTTTTAAAGAAAAGAGATGGTGCTACAATAGTTGGCTAAAAATGAAGAAAATGAAGAAATATATAGATATTCTAAAAAGAAAGCTAGAAAGTAATATGTAAAGCTGAATCTATTGCATATGGTGAGCTATATGAAAAGTTGGGTGTGAAAAATGTCTAAACTTGCGAGAATTATAGAGAGGAATCTAAAGAACTAATCATGTTGGATCCATCATGAACTAAGACCAGAGAGTCTTGGTGAAGGATGGGGAGACTAAGGAAAGGTGGGAGGATATTTTCAGAAGTTGATAAACAGATATTGCAGTTAGTGTCTTAGACTATGTTGAGACGATAACTCTGTGGAGATTTAGAGAACATTATTTTTGAAGAATTATGGTAACCGGAATAGAATAGGCTTTAGCTAGGATTAAGGTAGTCAAGTCTTTGGGACAGAATGGCATTTTAATTGAAGTGTGGAAATGCATCAATAAATTAGTTTGCCCTGGCAGATTAATCTATTTAATATGATTGAAAGAGTCGGAAATGGTAGACGCATTGAGGAAAAGTATTGTGTTACCGATATACAAGAAGAAAGAAGATGTCTAGTACACTGGTTATGCGGAATCAAACTTACGAATCGTATATGAAATTATGGGATAATGGTGGGACAAAGCTTAAGAGAAGTAACTAGGGTTTCAAAAAACCTAGTTGGATTCATGCCTGGGAGGTTTGTAATCGAGGATATTTTTTTCTTTTCTTCTTTTGATTGGTAATAGTCAGATGAGATAGATAAAAGAATATACAGAGGAAGGACAATGGGTCATAAGAGAATGAGCGCAGGAATATATAGATATTGATCAGCAATCGAGGATTTATTTTCTTACTTATACATAATCTGGAAGTTTAGAGAATGAGGAAAATATCATCATAAGGTCTTTATTGACTTAGAGAAAGCATAGGATAGAGTTCTCAAAGAATAATATGGTGGGCATTAGGCAAGAACGGAGTTTCAAGAAAAAATATTGTTATCATTACAAATATGTATGATGGAGCATTAACTACAATGAGAACAATTGGTTATGAACAACTGAGTTCCATATGAATTAAGTGGGAAAATGCTTTATGGGGTAATGGGAGGAGAGGTGGGGTTGGGGTGAGTAATTAAATTTCATTTAACAAAATTAATACAATTAAAAAGTGTTTTTAAGTAGTGGGACCCATAGTTACCAAGTACGGGTAAGAGTATAATACGGCAATGATATATTCGAGAAGTAGGGGTGTTATACGGCAAAAACACGACAAAAGTACGCGAAAATTAAGAAATAATTAATAATTGTAAATAAATAAGAATCATGATATTAACTAATAATAATCATTTAATACGCTATCTGTGGACCCAGGGGCAAGGATTTAAATATCAGCCGATATATCCGGACATCGCATGGTAGGGATGTATCCGTCCGTGTAATTATCGTTTTACAATTTGTCGGTCAAATATCATCAATTTATCGTAGTATATCATTTTTTCCAGTTTCTCCTAGTAGAAATGCTCGTCTTTGATTTTCAACCCCTTTCTCTCTTTAATTCATTCCATTTGGCCTAAATCAACCCAAAAGACCTCACATTTAGTGATTATCATCGCGGGGAAGTCATGGAAAATAACTTTTTCTTGAAAACCGTAGGCCAAATCAATTCAAATTCTAGTATATTGTATGTTTTTGGCTATTGATCGATTTTTTTTAAAGGTGGGACAATAAATGGTATTTTCAAATTTTGGATAATAATTATTTTAAAAATAAATTTTAAAATCTTATTTTTCATACTTTCATATAATAGGTTTATTAGTAGCCCAAATTAGTTATAAATCTAGTATGTGATATATATTCGGAATTCGGATTATATTTGGTCAATAAATTTATAGGTAGAGTAACCCCTTTTTTTTATAAAAATAATTAATTTAGTTATAAAATATATTTAAAAACTTAAGAAATTAAAACTAATATAAAACCAGTACATAATCAATTTACAAAATATCTGGTTTTCTTGTTGTAAGTTCATTAACCACAAGTATTATTATTTTAAATTAATAATTAAAGAAGTAATATATTGCTAGACGTATGTGTTAGTTTTACATACTTAATTAACTATCAACTTTAATTGGCTAATAGTCTAATACAATAATATTCATGATGTCTCCTTAGCCGATTGTTTCAAGAGGGTGGGTAGTGAGTTAGTATGGTGTCCTAGGTTTCGGAAAAATTTAAACGATTGGAATGTTGAGGATATGCAACGACTACTGAGTCGCTTGACTTCCTCCTACCCCCATCCCCAGATTCGTGATTCTAGGATTTGTTCTAGAGGCAACTCTGGTCGATTCTCAGTGAGATCACTATTATAGTCTTTTGTCTCCCCCTCTCCCTCTCCCTCTCCCTCCCCCTTCCTCTCCCCCCGTTTCTCGAAGGTACCCATTTCCTCTAGTCAACTACTCATAATAAAAATCTCACTTCGGATCATCTTATAAATAGAGGGTGGAGTATATGTGTTTGAGCGAGAAAGAGTCTGTGAACCACTTGCTCTTGCATTGCCTGGTAGTTTGTGGGCTGTGGGTTTTGCTTCTCTCTCGATTAGGAGTGGAGTGGGTCTTCCTTTTTCTCCTTTTTGAGCTTCTTATTGGGTTGGCAATTGACACCTTTGGTGGGGGGCCGCGGAAGAAATTTGGACTCTCTTTCCTAGGGTTATATCATAGTTAATTTGGAAAGAGAGGAGTAGTCGTGTTTTTGACGATTCCCCCTCTTTTGCCTTTCGGATCTTAGGGCATGCTCTTTGCCTGATTATGGATTGGAGTTCCATCTTTCCGTGGGGGCTGGAAGTTAGGGACATGCTCCTATTATGAGCATGGTGGCAAAGCCGGGGTTCGGGAATAATTTGGCAGGTATCAAGTTGGAAAATTCGGGAAAAAAATAAAAAGTAAATTAATAATTATAAAAATATACGGAACAATTTGATTAAGTTTTTAAAAAAGCGATTTAAACGCCAAATACTTCGGCAACCCAAAAATTCACGAATAAACGGCGAATTTTTGAAAAAAAAAAAGGGCGTTTTTTGTTACTTGGATTATGAAGTGTCCGCTTTTTTTAGGGCAATTGGCCGTGTTTCGTTGTTTTTCTTTATACTTTTTGCTTTATTTACTCTAGTTTACATCCCCGTAAACTGTTGTAATCCTTTTTGTTTTTATATATACATGCTTCTTACCGATCAAAAAAAATATTCACGTTTAAATATTTGTTTTTTTGATATATATCAATTAGTAATAGATTGCCATGTATTATAATATATACTAGCATGTCACTTGTTATTGTATTTTTGTAAAGTGGACTATATAGAAATTATAAAGTAATATTGGATTTATACAGTAATATTAAAAAATGCAATAAGCTATAGTATCAAAAATGAAGTTACGGTATTTTTGGTCATTATTCATGTCATAGTTTATATTAAAGTATTAAACTCATGGTCCTATTAATATTATTAGGAAGACCGTCAAATGATATTGGATAGTAGAATGACGACCCTATGAAGTCAACCGATTTAGGACGAAATGTAAATATTGCGGAGTCTAGTTTAGGGGTGGCAGATTAATTGAGTTGAAGGAATATTTAGCTTGTGGGTATCCTAATGTGCGTAGTTATGTCATCAAGAACGTAAACACAATGAACAAACAACTCTTTCAGCGATTGTGTCGTGTACTTAATGTTCTTATTAGTGATCTAAGCTTATAGTGTTTTAGGAATGAATTATGATTTGTGTATTTTATATTAATGTATCAGACTATCAGTGTACTTGCATTTTTGTATGAGATTTTGTGTTCTTCTATGTCATGTGAATGGTTGTAATGGTGATGTTAGCCTTCATTTGAGTTTGTTTTGAGATTTGATGTATCAAACACTTTGTTGTGTATGATAAGTTGGTTTAGTTTGTGAGGTTATTAGTGTTGGAAGTTAGGGTTTGAGAGAGAGAGGAAGAAGAAGGAAAGAGTAGGTTTAGGGAAAAATAGTGAGAGATTAATAATCTCTCTCACACACTTTATTATTTTTATTCCACTAATGGTCTACTATTAGTATATAAGATCTACTAATAGTAGACCCACAATACAGTATATAAGAGATAACATAAAGACAAAGCTTATAGGAATAAAGCTCATAAAGCCTTATTCAACACTCCCCCTCAAGTTGGTGCATAGATATCACTTATGCCTAACTTGCCAATAATATTTCAGAATTGAGTATCACCTAGACCATTAGTTAATACATTAGCCAATTGGTCTTTTGACTTCATAAACGGGGTGCAAATATACCCCGCCTTCAACTTCTCCTTATAGAATGACAATCTACCTCAATATGCTTGGTTTTGTAATGTTGCACGGGATTATAAGCAATAATAATTGTGGCTTTATTATCACTATATAAGTTCATATGGCCTTCAGTAGGAAGCCCAATCTCACTCAGGAGCAATCGGAGCCAAAGCAGTTCACATACACCGTGTGTCATGGCTCTAAACTCTGCCTTTGCCTTTGATCTAGGAACAACATTCTGCTTCTTACTTCTCCATGTGACAAGGTTACCTCTAATCATGGTGCAATACCTGGAAGTAGAGTGTCTATCAGAAACCGAGCCAGCCCAATCTGCGTCAGTTCCCATTATGGGTATACAACAAACTCTTTCCAGGAGATGACTTTAAGTAGTGGATGATCTGATTCATTGCCTCCAGGTGGCCAGTAGTTGGTGAATGCATGAATTTGCTGACTACACTGACAGCATAAACAATGTCTGACTTGGTAAGAGACAGATAAATAAGTATGCCAACAAGTCTTTGGTACCTTTCAGCATATGGCAGGTGTTCCCCACTAGCTTCACTGAGTTAATGAGTAGGGTCTATAGGTGTATCACATGACTTACAACCCATCATGCATGTCTCCTCCAGTAGGTCAAGTACATACTTGCGCTGAGAGACAAATATACACTTTTAAGATCTGGCAACTTCAATTCCAAGGAAATACTTTAGAAGACCCAGATCTTTGATCTCAAATTCATTTGCTAACTTACCCTTCAGAGATTCTATCTCATCCAAATCTTCACTTGTTACAACAATGTCATCTACACAAACAATCAAGGTAGTCACTTTTTGGCACGACCGCTTAAGAAACAATATGTGGTCTGGTTGACTTGGCATTTATAGAGATTTGTGGTAAGCTTCGTCAAATTTTTCAGCAACCATAGATGAGTTTTTCAGTTTTTTTTTAAAAAAATTTATAAAAAGGTTGTTTTCATTAACCTGAGTAGTGCGATTTTTCTGGGTGTTTTCGAAACCCTGAATTGGTTATGGTTGGACCAAAATTTTGATACCTCTTATGGAAGTGGTCTCACTCTCTTTGGAGAAGTTTTGAAGCTCCTCTGATCAAATATGAACCCACGGTTTTGACGTGGTAAGAGTTTTTTTGTGGCCGCAAGCTATTTTTTCCCTTATTACTGTTATTTGTGGGATGAATCATGGCTGATTGTCATTATGAAGTGTGGTATTGGTATTTCTAGTTTGTTGTGAGTTTCCTCATTGGAGTTCGAGGTTTCAGTGGCTTTTTTTAGTTGTTTTGTCCCTAAATTCATGGTAGTTGGGACTGTTTGGTGAATAACAGAGGTTATTATTTTGATTTTCTTAGTTTGGATTAAACAATGGCCATTGAAGGTGTTTCCGAAGGGATATCTGATGCTACATTGAAGGTTCCAAGTAGTAAGATCATCCTACCTGTCATTAGTAACTATGGTGATAATCCAGAGGTGCTTATCACAACCATAAAGTTGGATGACACCAATTTCCTTGAGTGGTCTCAGTTTGCTAAGATGTAAATCGGCGGGAGAGGGAATTTAGGGTATTTGACAGGTCGAGTGAAAGAACCGGTTATAGAGGCAGAAACATATGACAGGTGGGAGCAAGAGAACCCTATGGTTATGTCATGGTTGCTGAATTTCATGCAACCATCGATTAGTAGAGGTTTTTTGTTCCTTCGGACAACGAAAGATATCTAGGATAAGGTGACTCGAACCTATTCTCAGCGTTAGAGCATTGCTAGGGTGTCCCAGTTGAGGCAAGAGATAGCTACTCTTCGTCAGGGAGACACGAGTCTATCGACACGGTAAACAGGTGGGACATAACATAATTTTTGACTTCTTGGCTGGTTTGAATCCGGACTTTGAAATCACCCGGATTCAGATTTTAGGGAAAGATGAGCTTTTTTTGTTGGACCAAGTCTATTTACTAGTCTAAAGTGAGGAAAGCTGAAAGAAGGCGATGGTATCTACTCCAACCAGCGATCATCTCGCCCTTGCCACATCTTCTAGTGCTCCTCGAGGTGGGAAATACCCTCTTCGGAAGAAGAGGTCTCCTGATGACAGTGTAGTCAAGGCGTCGCCTAGGCGATTTTGGGCCAGCGTCGCCTAGGCGCCCCTCTAGGCGGGCGATCCTAGTTAAAAATTTTTTTTTTTTTGCTTTAAAAAAATCCAAAATTTCCCAATAAATAAATAAAAAATATAAAAGCATATGATGAAGTAGTAATAAGATTTTAAATCGTAGGGGGCTCTGCCAAATATTATACATGGACAATGACACGAATTTGGGTATTTTGCCTAAATTTTTGAAATGTTTAATACTCCACTATGTTAACATGTCTTTAGTTATGTGATGAATGATTGTAATAGACTTTTTATTTTATGTTTTTGTGGAATGTGGGTGTGGAGTTTTGGTCTTTTGGATGTTATATATATACGTGATATATATATATAATTATATATATATTTATATTAAATTTATCGCCTAGGCGTCGCCTAGGCAACGCCTCGCCTAACCGGGGCTAATCGCCTAGATGCCTTGACTACACTGCCTGATGACAATGATAAGTTGAAGTGTGAGCATTGTGGGAAGACTAGACACACTCGGGAAACTTGTTGGGATCTCATTGACTGACCCGTAAAGTTTTCTCGTTCAGGACAGCAAATGGGTAACCCTCGAGGCAACACGACAACCTTCATGCCAACTACTTTGGGTACCCCACCTCGCATTGGCTCTTCCCTCCGGACCATTTTCCTCTGAGAGCTTCTCTAATGCAGATATTGATCGTCTTCGCTGTTTTCTGAGTCAAATAGAACGTTCCTCTGCCTATACTTCATATGTTTAGTCAGGTACTTATGCATCTACTAATTTCGTTTCTCATTCACAGTCCAGCTCAAACCTGGATCATTGATTCAGGTGCGTCAAATAATATGACTAGTTTATCCACGATTTTTTCCTCATATCTCTTGTCTGGAAGAGATAAAGTAAGGGTTGCCGACGGAGCTCTTTCCTCTTTGTCATTTGTTCATGTTTCAAATTTATCCACAAATCTGTTATCAATTACCAACCTGACCAAGAGTCTTAACTGTTGTGCAACCTTTTTTCCTACTCATTGTGTATTTTAGGACTTGGTGACGAGGAAAACGATTGGGAATGGTCGTAAAGCAGATGGTCTCTATCTCCTGGATGTGGATGGTTCTCCTTCAGCATTACAGAGTAGTAGTCGTCCTAGTAGTAGTAATAATGATGTCGAAATCAGATTGTGGCACAATCGTCTAGGTCATTTATCTTTTATGTCTTTGCAATTGGTCTTTCCGGACTTGTTAAAGTTTGTTCCTAGTCATAGTCTACAATGTGAAGTGTTTGAACTCTTCAAACATTGTAGAACTACTTTTTCTCCGAGTATGAATAAAAGTGTCTCCATTTCAGCTAATTCATTCTGATGTCTGGGGCCCTGCCCCTGCTTTATTTGTGCATGGCTATCGGTATTTTATTTCTTTTGTGGATGATTTCTCTCGTAATACTTGGATTTACTTGATGAAATCTCATGCTGAAGTCCCGGACCTCATCAAGAGGTTTCACATAATGGTATTGACCCAATTCGAGAAGTAGATTAAAATTTTCAAATCCGATAACGCGAAGGAGTACATCGAGGGAGATTTAAAGCAATATTTGGTTGATCATGGCATGATCCATCAGAGTACATGTCCGTATACTCCCCAACAAAATGGGGCGGCCGAGTGTAAGTACCGTCATTTGTTGGATGTGGCTCACTGATTACTGACGGGTATGAATATCCCAAAGAAGTTTTGGATTGAAGCAGTGCACACATCCACTTATTTGATTAATCGCATGTCATCTCAGGTACTGAAGTTGAAGTCTCCGTATCAACTACTCTATCCAGCCCAGCCTCTATTTCCTATCCTGCCACGTGTCTTTGGTTGTCTCCTATTTTGGGTCCTAATCGAACCAAATTGGATCCTAAATCCCTTCGGGGTGTTCCTTTGGGGTATTCCTCCACAAAAAGGGATATCGATGCTTTGATCTCGTGTCGGGAAAATGGTTTGTGACCATGGACGTCACTTTTTTTAGAGTGTTCCAATTTTTCCTCGTTCCTCTACCTCTCTTCAGGGGGGAGCACAAGGTTCTTAAAATCGGTGATATATCGCCAATATTTGTCGGTATCGCTCAGTGCCGACACATCACTGTTTAAAGAAGTTTTTACATGATGTCTGTAGATATCGCCGATATATCCTCGATCAAGGTTCTGAATATCGATTTTGCATGTCATTTCAAGCCGTGAAAAAAAGATATATCGAAGATATTTCGCAAGATATATCGATATCGAGGGAACAACATCGCAAGTGGAGGAAAAAAATTGAAAAAAATGGTGAAAAACATGGAATTTTTTGTAATTTTTAATTTATGAAATATTATTAGGCCTCTACTACTAAAACTCTTATTTAATACAATTTTTTTTAAAATATCATTAGTGTGTAAATTGTAATGTAAGGGAGGGGTATCTAAAAAAAACAAAAAAAAAATCTAAAAATGAAAATTATTTATAAATAAGTACCTTTTAGTTATTAATGAATAACTAAGGTTCTTTTTTGTAAAAAACCGTAATAACTTTAAAATCCCTAATCCTAACATTCGTAACATCATATTCAAGATCAAAAATAGAAGAGAAGAGGGGAAGAGGAGAGACTCACGCAACACCCAACGTCCAGCAACAGAGTCACTGCTTGGCGACAGAGACGGTGATGGCAACATCGGCATCGACGGCGACAGGTTCTTCTTCTTCCTCCTTTCTCCTCTCTTCTAACTTCTTTCTCCTCTTTTTTTTTTCTTTTTTCCTTTTCCTGTTTCAGACAAAGTGAACCCTATAGGGTTTCACGAAAAAAAAATCACAGCAAAACAAAAAAAATTTAGTTTTTTTTCTCAATAACAATTTTTTTGAAGATTCCGACCGAAATTTCCGAAATATCGTGCGATATTCCAAAATTTCGGTCGATATTTAGTGAAAAATTGTAAAATTTATAGTACCACGTCTAGATATATCGGGACCCTCCGAGATCGAGATATCTCGTCGAAATATGCGAGATTTTGAACCTTGTCCTTGATATCTCACCGAAACCTACCGGTAACACGTGAAGCCCAAATTTTTGAGTGGGTTTTGCATATTTGCAGGCAACATCCAAAAAGGAAGAGTCATTGACTAAAAACCCGTGGAGAAGAGGGGAAAACAATAATTTCCAGACCCTACAAAAAACCCCTAATTCACTATCTTTAAATGTGAAGAGTCCCAAATCTCATCAATTTCCTTGAATATTTGATTTAGAAGGGAAAAAAAAAAATGATTAAAACTTGAGAGTATGGAAGAACGAATCAAAGAAGAAGAGGCAATAGCCAAGAGGGTACATACCTGCGAGAGAGTAGAGTGTCGCCGTTTCCATTTGCCTTCACCAATTGCAACCTGAGCCACCGAAGCCAAGGTATCCCTCTCCCATCTTCGGCTCTTCCTCTTTCCGAGCTCTCTTCTGCGTTTTTTTTGTTTGTTTGCTTTACACTATTGAATGTGAGGTGAGGGGTTTGGATGATAAATGCTGGGGCTTGTGCATATCAGGCCCTTAGTTTTACTTAGTTTGCAAATACACTATTATTAATAACAGATTTGCAAATTAACTCAACATTTTTCCTACTAAATTACTTATTAACCTTAGTTCCGTTAAACTTTTTGTTATCACTGTTAGTAAAATGACTATTATACCCTTAAGATATTTTTTAACCTCACAAAGCCCCCTTTAACTAGCCTTCAACTATGGTTAATAAGTTTTAACCCTTATTATTAATTTTTTTTCTAAAAACTAAGGTTAAATGTTTTAAGCCTTTAATCCTAAGGGTTAGTGAATTTTAACCAAAGTTAAAGGGGTGTCCCCTCTTAACTCCCTTTAACTGTGGTTAAGATTTACTAACCTTTAGGTTAAAGCATCTAACTTTAATTTTTAAAATTAAAAAAAAAAATGTGTCACCTTGTAACCCCCTTTAACTGTGATTAAGATTCATTAACCTCCCTCTCACTAACCATGAAGGTTAAAGCCATTGAAAATACTTTTCACATCTAATGTTATACCCAATTCTCTTTACCTACTTCTCACTCCAATGGTCACAACTCATGCAGATAAAAAAAAATCTTCTATAATTTTAAAAGAACTAAAATTATATTTTCTAATCTGTTAAAAAAATAGTTAGAAAAAAAAAATTTATATTTTGGCATAAAGGTCTTGCTTGTTTACATTAAACGTTTAATCACTTAAACAACATTGAATAGACCTAGAGGTCCTGCTTGATTACATGAAAAATAAAATTACATCCACTTCACCATCAAATAAAATTACATTTCTATTCTTTTTACATAATTATATCCAGATAAAAATAAATTTCACATCCTACTTGTTTGCATCAAATAGGAGTCCCACACATTTAAATAAAATTACATCAACTTCTATTTACATAATTACATCTACTTCATAGTCAACTAAAATTACAATCCTCTTCTTTTTCTCTTGATGCAGGGTCTCCGATAATTTAACCATCTCCTCATCTTCCCATATTGATTCAATCCTGTAAAAGCATGGAGCTCATCAATTGCAGATAGAAATAGGTTTAGAAACTATTTCAAATGAAGTAAAATTGATTATATTACAATTAACATAGAGGTCAGAGCACGTCTTATTGAGAAATAAATGAAACATAAATCAATCATACATTATCATCACTCGTCAGTGCACATCTTTACTCTCTTTTCATTGCATCTCTTATGTTAATTGTTGTTTTTTTAAATGTTTTTATTCTAGGAGATGTATTAACATCTATTTTAACATTTCCTAGAAAATTCCATGTTTTGCCCCATCGTTTTGCAATTTTTCCAAAAATCACCGATAAACAATATATCTCTGATATATCTTTTTTCCGCGGCTCGACATGTCGAGCGATATTAACATCCAGAACCTTGCGAGAGCATAATGCATTATTGGAAGAGAGTTTGTCTTCAGTACCACTTCTTGCGTTGGTTCCGATATTATCCCTTCTGTTTCTTTTGCTCCTACTGAGACTACTACTACGAAGGACCAACAGGTTGATACCAGAAGCGAAAAGGAGGGTACCACTCTGATAAGGCCATCTCCTAATTCTGACCCCTTTGAACCATGTAACAGTGTTTCATTGCCATTTATAGTTTCCATTTTTGTTCCTGATATTGATAGTGATACTGCTCCCATTGTTATACGCAAAGGGTAGCACCACTGTACGGTTCATCCTATCTCTAACTTCATCTCATATGCCTCTTTATCATCCTCCTATTCTACTTTCTTGTCCTTTGTTTCTTCTGTGTCTTTACTTTCTAGGTTTCAGGAGGTTGTCTTTGATCCTAAGTGGTGTGATGCTATGATGGAAGAAATGAGAGCTCTAGTCAAGAATGACACATGGAAAATGGTTGAGTTACCCGAAGAAAAAAGGGCAGTAGGCTGTAAATGAGTGTTCACGCTTTAAACAAAAAGCAGATGAATCAATTAAGAGGTACAAGGCAAGATTGGTAGCTAAGGGGTACACTCAGACTTACGGGATCGACTACAAGGAGACATTTGCACCGGTTGCTAAAATGAACTCCATACGAGTTTTCTTGTCTTTGGCAACTAATCACTCGTGGCTCTTACATCAGTTAGACATAAAAAAATTCATTCTTTCATGGAGACCTACAAGAAGAAGTGTATGTCCCCTCCTCCTGGGTTCAAGTTATCTAACAGTGAAGGAAAGGCCTGCAAACTGAAGAAATCTATTTATGGACTGAAACAGTCACCTCGAGCTTGGTTTGAGAGGTACAGTCAAGTTGTAAAAAGGATGGGTTATCTACAGAGTCATGCTGATCACACTCTCTTTGTCAAGAAAAAAGGGCAGTTACTTACAACATTAATTATCTATGTAGACGACATTGTGATGATTAGAAATGACTCACTAGAGATTCAAAACCTGAAGAAATTCCTAGCAACGAAATTTGAGATCAAGGATTAGGGTAGTTTGAAGTACTTTCCTGTTATTGAAATTGCTCGATAAAAAAGGGACATCTTCGTATCATAGTGGAAGTATACCTTAGACTTACTTAAGAATACTGAAAAATTGGGTTCTCGACCAGTAGACACTCCTATTGAGCAGAATTATAAGCTCAGCTCGAGTGATGGCCCGTTACTTGAGGACAAAGAGATGTACTAAAGACTAGTTGGTCGTCTCATCTATCTCTCTCTCACTAGACTTGATATCACATATGTTGTCTGTGTTGTCAGTCAGTTCATGCATGAACCTCGAATTGTTCATTTTGAGCCAGTGGAGCGAATTTTTAGGTACTTGAAGGCTACTTCAGGGAAGGGTCTTCCATTTGCTAACCATGGTCACTCTCAACTGGAAGCTTACACTTATGCTGACTGGGCTGGAAGTGTAGATGACAGGAGATCTACCATAGGTATTGTACTTTCCTTGGTGGTAACCTTATCACTTGGAGAAGCAAGAAGCAAAGTGTAGTGGTTAGGTCAAGTGCTTAAGCAGAGTATAGGGCAATGACTCATGGGGTAGCAAAATTATTGTGGCGGAAGATTTTACTACAAGATCTGGGGATGAAGGTGGATGTTCCTATGAAGTTGTTTTGTGATAACAAAGCAGCCATCAATATTGCCCAGAATCCTCAATATTACCGAATTAAAAGCATTGAAATTGATAGGCACTTTATCAGAGAGCAAGTTGCTTCGGAAAATCTTTGCTTACTATTTGTTATAATGGGAAACCAACTGACTGATGTACTCACAAAGGGTGTTACAGGGGTAGTTTAGAAGGTGCTCTTAACAAGCTGGGCATGTCGAATATCTATGTCCATCTTAAGGGGGAGTGTTGAGATATGATTCATTATGTAGGTGTGATACACTTTCATATCCTTCATTAAGGGTATTCTTGTAAATCCCCCCATTAGGGTTATTATAATATAAAGCTGAAGGTATTATTCATCTTCTTCCTCTTTTTTCTTCCTTTATTTCTTCATCTCTTTTTCTAAGCGAAGAACAGACATAGAAGTCAAAGTCAAGGCAAACGAGCAATACGAAGAAGACAAGGCATGGTAAGATACAACATTAGAGATAGGATGCTGAGAACATTTTCTAGTGCCTTTTCTAAGGGAATAAGAATTTCATACTAAAAAATGACAGGACTAAAAAGAACAACAATGTTACTTGGATCGGAAGAGATCTCTTGGTGGAGCTCATGAGGTTCTTTCTGCCTTCTCTTCTATACCTGCAATTCTTTGACTGCAGGTTCACACTCCCCTTGTCTACAATCACTGTTCAGAAGAGAAACTAGGAATGAGAAGAGAAGAAGATATCTCTTCACTGATTCTCTCCCCCTAAAGAGATGTCTCATTGGCAGAAAAATACGAATTAGACTCAAAAAAGGTGACATCCATAGGTACGAAGGACCGACGAGAAAGAGGATGATAACATTTATGTTCCTTCTGATGAGGAACATACCCAAGAAAGATACATCGAAGAGCCTTAGGATCAAGCTTTGTGTGAGAAGAACAAGCAATATGCATAAAGCAAATACATCCAAAAATCCGTGGGGCCACTGGAAACAAAGGAGTGGAAGGGGATAACAAGGAAATAGGATGTTGGAGCTCCAAAATCCGGGAAAGCATCCGATTTATTAAGAAAGCAACAGTTAAAACAACGTTAGGCCAGAAAAGTTTAGGCACATTCATAACAAGCATAAGCGAACAAGTGACCTCCAATAAATGTCTGTTTTTTTGCTCAGCCACACCATTTTGTTGAGGTGTTCTAGCACAAGAAGTCTGATGAATGATACAATGAGAATCAAAAAATGTAACCAAATTAGCAGACATATATGCCCCCCCCCCCCATTACCTGAACGTAGGACTTTAATTAAGGCGTTAAACTGAGTTACAATCATTGTATGAAACAATGAAAAACAATGTCAACCTCACCCTTAGATTTCAACATATACACCCATGTAGTACGAGAAAAATCATCCGCAAAAGTAACAAAATACTTAAAACCACACAATGAAGTAACAGGGGATGGTCCCTACACATCAGAATACACAAGAGAAAATGGTGAATTGTATTTATTACCACTATAGGGATTTGAAGTTCGACAATGTTTTGCAAATTCGTAAGTTTCACACTGAAAAGAAGAAAGCACACTAGAAACAGATAAATGCGGAAACAAACGCCTAAGAAGGGAAATGGAAGGGTGGCCGAGACGTTTGTACCACCGGTATAATTGCTCTATACTATTAATACTTCGAACACCATGTGGTATCTACTGGACTAATGAAGCAATGCGAGGCAAAAGGTTGAGCAGATACAGTTCTCGCTCCTTATGGCCTGCACCAATCATCCTCTTCATTTCTAAGTCCTAAAACACACAATGAGAATGAAAGAAAGTGAAGCTACAGTTCAATTATTTGGTATTATGGCTAAGAGATAAAAGATTCAAGGTGAACTTAGGAACATGAAGAACAAAAGAAAGGGACATAGAGGGTGTAACATTAACATTCCCCTTACCTGCAATGAATGATCAAGTATCATTCGCAACTTTAACTTTGTGTCTACCAGAATCAATGAAGTAAGATGAAAAAAAGGAAGACATGCTTGTCATATGATCAGATGCTCCTGAATTAATGATTCAGGAGCGGCTATGATCGGAAACAGATGCATTGAGAGTCGAGGCTAAGGTACCTAAGTAATAGACTGAGGCGGCACTGACGATACTCGGTGTCTCCAACTGGGACCTAAAACGACGGAAGACATCGATCTCATCTCGAGATAGGTAAGGGCTATCAAATGGAGGTACAGTAGTAGATACTGAGGTTGTGGATGTAACAGAGCTTGCACTCGAACCCCCCAAGGTCTTCTGTCCCTGTCTCCTCGTCCACCACTAGAATCCCATGGGGGTGGACGACTATGTCTCTTGTATGACGTGTGTGCCCACAGTGGTCACATTTAAGTTTGTGTCGATCATCAGTAGAAGGTCCAGAAGATCCAAAACGACCACCACTCCTGCCTCCTCACTGGAATGAGGCTAGTGCAGATCTATCAATAATGGAAGGAGGGAGCATAGCACTCCGACGACGCTCCTCATGGTGTAAGTATGCATAGTCCTCATTAGGAGGTGGGACCGGGTCTTTGCCAAGTATAATTAGCCGCATCCTCAGGGCACTTAGCCTAGAAGGTCTGATAGTGATCTAGCTCTTCCTAGAGATGGCGAAGAGTAGAGTAGTAGGTGGGAATAGACATACCCCCTGCTTGAGTTGTGGGATACTCTGATGCAACTCATAAACTCGAGCTAGTACCCTATCTAAAAATAGGTCTGTGTCACACCATCTCATATAGCTTTTGCGGAAGGAAAGAACAGGTAGACACTATTGATGTCTGGCTGCATAGAGTGAAGTCATGACATTACAATTGCATTCTTAGCCTCCTACTTGACATATGCTGGATCTGTAGACTTGGGAGTGGAGATAGTACACCTTTAAGTATCCCATCATCCCCTTATCTTTAACAAACAACATCGCAGATTGAAATCAAGCAAGAAAATTTATCACATCTAACTTCACTGTAATAATTTGGAGGTTTGGTGCATCACTAGCACTAACCCCAATACTCCCTCCACCCTGTACAAGGACACTAGAGGGCTGGCTGACCTCAGATTCATCCATCATGAATGTCACAAGGCTATTTTACACAAATCAACCCGAAGAGAGTATTAATCTTCAAAAAAATAGCAACAAGCTAGGGTTCCACAACCCAAAAAACATCCAAAAGTACCTCCACAATACGTAGAATAGTCAAAAACAGCAACCCGACAACAACCTAAAAGTGTTTGGGATAATAGAATTCCATGGAATAGCCCCCACCAGTCATATGTTAATTTTCAAATTACAAAAAAGGGCCCCAACAGTTTTTTTAAAAAAAGGCCAATTCTGGGTGTAAAAAACTTTTGTTGGGCATTCAATACTTTTCCGATCTTCACGAAACTTGTTTCAATCCGTCAATATTTATCATATGGATCAAACACAATAGATTTGAGTCCTCAAAAAACTCCTAAATCAGTCACATAATCCAAAAAAAACATATCTGGATTTTTTTTCTTATGTTTGACGAAAACTTAAAAAAAGTATATTTCCAGAGGTCCGAAAATTCTCAAAAAATAACCAAAATTCTTAGAAATTACGAGCTATCACATGGAACAATAAAAAAATTCTGACGCAATTCTGATAGTCTGTACCGTGCAGCTGACGTTAGTACTCCTCTGATTTCGTCCCTTGGGTCTTCCCTTTGGCTTTGATACCAAGTTGGTTTAGTTTGTAAGGTTATTAGTGTTGGAAGTTAGGGTTTGAGAGAGAGAGGAAGGAGAAGGAGAATAGGCTTAGAGAAAAATAATGAGAGAGATTAATGATCTTTCTCACACACTTTATTATTTTTATTTAATTAAGGGTCTACTATTAGTATATAATAGCTACTAATAGTAGACTCACAATATAGTATATAAGAGATAATATAAAGACAAGACCCATAGGAATAAAGCCCATAAAGCCTCATTCAACATGATACTCCGCCAACAATGCGTCTTTGCTCCACCATTGCTTTTTCCCTAGGTTTACTGATATTTGTGATAAATATTCCATATATCCCGACAATTCTAATAAATCCCTCGACATATCTCATTTTTTAAGTGCAATAAATCTTGCTATATTGACATTTAAAATCTTGCTTAAAGATGAGGATGCTTAGCCCGGAGAGGAGAGTGATGTAACGACCCCAAATCCTACCTTGACCAAAATAGGACCTTGGGTCGTCACATTTCTTAAACCTGCTTAAATTCCATGACATACAATGCATACAACACGAGATAAGGCCACTTGTCCTAATCTCGTTCTCCCTCAGCAAAGGGATCAATCTCCTACAAACTCGGGCTCCACACCTGCTAAGTCAAAAGTCTAGTTGAGTGCAAAAGCACTCGGTATATATAAAATCCAACCAATAACATAGTATCCCTACAATTGGTTAGAACCATAAACAATAACATAATCAAAGTGCGGAAGAACATGTGCTCATATACATCATATCATCACCTCGACTCGTGTACTTGTGAGAATCTTAGACTTAGGAGACAACATGCTTATGAGATGCTTCTGCTTATGAGACCACGTGCTTATGAGATGCTTATGCTTATGAGTATTTGAGCAGCTTATTCAGATCCCTCATCGGGCTTATTCAGATCTCTCATTAGAAATATGAAATGCTTATGCTTATGAGTATTTGAGTAGCTTATTCAGATCCATACATGTATTCAGATCCCTCATTGGGTTATTCAGTCTATCAAGCATATGCAATGATTATGCTTGTGGTCCACATGTGTGACTTGTGAGACTCTTATCTTAACACACATGTGAGTTTGTGCATAAGTGTCGCAATTAACATTCGAATCGGTCATGCCTTAGGTTCCAAACCTCCGCCAAGAAACTCCGCTAGGTTACATCTCCCTGGTTAGAGAATTCTCAACATGGAAGTCTTTCCTCTTAAGTTCTTACCTTCCCGAATATCAATTACCATGCAAAATAATTAGACATAATTTAACAAACAATCACATATATATATACTTTATCATAATTCTTAGCATATTTCATAATCAATCTTTAACAATACTCATTCTCCAACATATATGTACCCTTCCTCCATTTGTACACATTCCACCAACTATATAAACCATGAATCCATTTACATACATTCCCATCCTCCAATTGTACACAATTCAAAAACCATAAATCCATCCACATACATTCTCATCCTCCATTTGTACACAATTCAAAAACCATTTAAAGTCATAAATCCATCCACATACATTCTCATCCTCCATTCTTAAGGCTAAACATAATTCATTTCATAGGAAAACCCCATATTATATTCATATAGTCATACCCATTCATAATAACTCATAATCCCCATATTATTATCCATAATCTTATTATATCAATAATCCATCATTTTTAGCTTAAACCATCTTAAACATACATAAGTTCATAATACAAGTGAGTTGGATAGTATATCGACCTTTGGGATCATTCCCTTCGATCCAAAATGCTCCCAAGAAGGTTTAATGTTGAATTTCAAGCTTTCCTTGCAATTTCCAAGCTATCTTCTTCTTCTCCAAGCAAAACCCCCTTCGGAACTCAAGGTTCTCTCTCTTCCTTTACCAAATTAGGTTAGAAATTGTTAGGATTCTCTAAAACCTCGAAATTGAACCCCTGTTTATAGTCTCTAGGTTAAAACCCTAAAAATCTGCAATTTTGGGGTTTTTTAAAAACCTAAATCATGCGCTCCAATCAATTGGAACTAACCCTCAATCAATCGGAGCTTAACAGGCCAAAACTGGACAATTTTTCTGTTGCCGATCGATCGGTCTGGGAGGGCCGATCGATCGGCTCGGGACAGAATGTCTAGTCTGATTTTTTTTTGAAATCCTCCAATCGATCGGTCTGTGAGGTCCGATCGATTAGTGGTCCCAAATTTGGGATTTTTCAACACTTTCCACCCTCCAACTTGCTTGACTTTACACACACATGCATAGGACACCAAAATGACAATAAAACCCTTACTACACAAGATTAAAAACGAGGAAAAAGGGTCCGGGACTTTACAAGTGAAGAGTCGTCTAAGGGGTGAGGGTGAGCAATTAAAGGAACTTGCCTTGGGTGTGATGGTCTTACAGCCACGAAGTAGAAAATGGGAAGCATTAGGATGTGCCACATAAACATAGGGCTTTTTATGGTATATAAAATATGGAAATAGATGAGTTAATAAGGTATTTGTATTAAATTAGAATGTATTAGTTATTGGAAGTTATCAAACCACTCATTTTTTTTGGTTAGAAAAACTAATCATGTTAAGATCTACAATTTAATAAAATTTAAGCCACGAGCACATTTTAGTATGGAAAAGGTCAAAAAAGTAGTCAACTCAATGATTATCTTGAAGAGCATCTTATAAAATAAAGTTGTGCCGTGGGCTGAATGATTGGGAAGTGGTTGAGTTGGTGCGCGGTGTGCACTTGTTGGCTCTCCTTAGTCAGGTCATGCCATGTCCAGATATTAGGGTGACAGGTTTGGTCTGGAAGCAACCATGGTCGATTCTTTGTTAGATCACTTTTACAGTCGCTTGGTCCAGTTCCCTCGGGTCCGTTTCCTCATCGGATTGTTTGGAATCAAGGGATCCCCTCTAAGGTCTATTTCTTCCTCTAGAATGTGTCACTGAACAAGATCCGTATGTGTGACCACTTACAATATAGAGGGTGGAGGTTGGCTAACCGGTATTTTTTGTGCCTCCAAGCAGAAGAGTCTATGGAACATCTGCTCTGACACTGTCCCATTGTGTTTGGTTTATGGGGTTTTTTCCTCTCCTGCATAGGTGTGGATTGGGTCTTTCCCTCTTCCTTTTTGAACTTTTTATCTAGTTGGCCTCAGGTAAGTGTGATGGGGGCACACGAGGTCCTATGGGCAGTCCTCCCGGGCACAATATCTTGGACGATATGGAAAGAGAGAAACCTCAGGGTCTTTGAGAACACTGCTTTGTCCCCTTCTCATATTTGTGCCAGCATCAGGGTGGCTGTATTAGAGTGGGTAGGGCTCAGAATTGATGGGGAGGAAATCAGAGCGATATTATTTTGATTGTTGATCTCCCAAGAGGGGAGGCTTGGAAGACATTCTTTTTGGTTTTTGAGTTTATGTGCTTGTAAACTCTTTTTTCTTCTTTAGCCATTTTGTACTTGTTTCTTTGTTTTCCTCTATTTATATAATCTTTGATTACCAATCCAAAAAAAAAAGTTAAATTGATATGCTCAATTGTTGTGAACCATGGGTGGAGCCAAGATTTTCTTGTAGGGTGGCAAGTGATGGTTGATTGAAAATGTTAGTAATTGTTGATGGATTTGTGGAGAATTATTATGTAGGTATAAAATATTTTTGGTTTAGGGGAATGGATGGTACAAGGGCGTAGGCCCCGAATTTATTTATTTTTTTGACGACTAAGTTTGTGGACCATTTCGTATGGATTCTACGGGTATTGTTTCTCCTTGTTTACTGGGGGCAGCTTGCCCCTTGCCTCATGGCTATGCCCTGTTAAATAATTAAATAATGTAGTATTAAAGATATATTTTGTTGTCAAAAGTTCAGGGGCTGTTTCCTCTCTTGCCCATGGCTAGTCCCTATTAAATAATAATGATAATTTTTTTCCAAAAGTTGGGGGGGGGGGCGTTATGCATTGTTAAATATTATTATTTTAAAAGTTCAGGAGCAGCTCTCCCCTTGCCTCATGGCTATTTCATGACTATGCATTGTTAAATAACTAAAGATCATAATATAAAAGATTTTTTAAAAAAATCAAAAGGGGCAGCTGCCCCATGCCTCATGGTTATGCTCTAGTAAACCATATATATTTTAAAGTTCAAGGGGGCAGCTGGCCCCCATGGCTATGCATTATTTTATTGTTTTTCAAAAGTTCAAGAGTGTCATGTACCCCCCCTGGTTGTGAGAGCTTCTTTTTGCAGCAAATGAACAACCCAACAGAGGATTTAAGAAGGTTTGGGAATTGACATTTTCTTTAGAAAGAATTAACAGAGGACTTTGGTGAAGTTGCACTTTAGAAAAAATATTTTGGGTTGTTTAAAGCTCAGTCTAGATATGCTGTATAGGAGAATATTAAATTGTGAATTTCTAGCACCAACTAATTATTTAGGAAAAAATTAAAAGCAAGATATCTAGGTTATTAATTTAACATCTCAATCCCAACATCAGAATGGAAACATTTGTTTAATTAAAGGGTTATTAACTTATGCAAGTTCTTGTATAAGACTTTATAGAAACTAATCACACTATAATATATTAAATATAAACATCTTTACTATCTGTAGACGCATGATTATTTGTAATGTTATTGAACCATCTTTCATCAATAAAGCCAAGCCCTCGTTCAAAAGATGCTAAAATTTAGTCTAAGGATTGCAAGGCTCAGTCACTATGAGATCATTCTATTTGTGAATGAGAGAACAAACATTGATCATCCTTCACTTACAAAGTAGTGTGAAATCCCAACTTTCCTTCGAAGATTGCATTCTTTCTCTAGTCTGCTTTCTCGGAGAAGATTCTCAAGCTGGAGTGGACCATCTAAAGAGCATGGGTTAGAGTAGTGTTAGACTGTTGGCCTGAAGCTCATTTGTTGATAGTTTCTGAATTGATGCACTGAAGACACCCTCGCAAAAACTTACTCGACAGATCCAATTTTAATCAAAATTTAGAAAATTTTAGGACACTATTTGGCCTCCCTACAGGCTATGCCTCAAGTTCAGGTTGATTGGACAATTAAAGACTTTAACTTAAAGTACATTCTGCACCCAGATTGAATAGATGCTACTCACAGATTCTGGTTCTGCCTTTTTGGGTGCTTCTACTTTGACTGTCTTCTTCCTTTTGAACCCTTCAATCGTACCTTGGAACTCATGATTTGACTCCTGGAAGTTGAATCTGAATCAAACCCTCACCCTACTTATCCACAAATTTGCTAAGACTGACTTCCTAATCATATTCCCTTGTTTCAATCCACTTACGTTTCGTAATGGTTCACTGCTTATTTTTTTCATGAGGAATTTGATGGCTTCTATAAATTGGTTTTAATTTCTTCATCATTATGGTGGCTTCTTGTTGAGTGCTCAATTTTATCCTCTTCAGAATTATTTAGACTGGTTATTTTTCTACAAGAGGGATTTGACTCAATTTGCATTTTGGCAACATAATTGAAGCACTGTTTATGTTCCCACTGGTCACAAATAGTGAATTTTGTCTACTTAATTATTGTGTAAGAATAAGGGATCTTTATAATTGGGTTGATTTAGTTATAGTAAAATATTTCACTATTTCACCAAGTCTATTTAATTTTCTGTGGCCCAAGTTCTGGAGAATGTCCTGAAAAAATCAAAAGTTACTTGGATAAAATACTTTGGCAAGCTGAGACTTAATAATGCATGGATTATGTGCTGTATGATTCCTTTATGTATACTTATCATTCTTTAAAATTTTATAAGCAGGCGAATATTCGATTTCGACGTCCTAGAAATCCCATCATTGGTGACAAGTTTAGCAGTAGACATGGACAGAAAGGTGTTTGTTCTCAGTTGTGGCCTGACATAGATATGCCATTCTCAGGAGTTACGGGAATGCGGCCAGATCTTATTATCAATCCACATGCATTTCCTTCAAGGATGACAATTGGGATGCTTTTGGAATCTATAGCTGCCAAGGTACTAACAAACAATTATAGTTCAATAGGTAGCTTTCATTTTTAGTTTCATCAGGTTCTAAGTTTATTATCATTTTTCGTTTTGCATTTGCTTATAATTGTTTGAATCTCATTGACACATAATCAAGCTTGCCATTTTTTTTAGAAATTCGTGTACCAAGAACAAAATGTTTGCTTCTGTGGTTTCCGATTTCCTGCAAACCCGCTTGACACGGATTCTTTTGGTTTGTAACATGTACTTGAATCAAAGATAAGGAACTTTACCAAAAAAAAAGGAGGAAGATGGTTTCAACTAGACATAAAAGCAATAAACAAATTTACATCTCTACGCCAAACTCAAAAATGACCATAGACCAGTCCAACCTGCTTAAAATTTCATTTCCTAATGCCTTTAAACTCCTTCAAGATCAGAAACTCTTTGGGATTATTTTCGTATGTAACATGTACTTGCATCAAATATAAGAATCCGTACATAAAAAGGAGGAAGATAATTTCTACTAGAAATAAAAGCAATAAAAACATTTACATCTCTACGCCAAAAAGGAGGAAGATAATTTCTACTAGAAATAAGAGCAATAAAAACATTTACATCTCTACGCCAAAAAGGAGGAAGATAATTTCTACTAGAAATAAAAGCAATAAAAACATTTACATCTCTACGCCAAACTCGAATATTACCATAGGCCAGTTTCTGCTCAATAATTCATAATCTTAATGCCTTTAAACTCCTTTGAGATCAGAAACCCTTCTACCAAATAACTGCCACTATCTTGGAATAGGTTGGCAAGAATTCTCCAGAACTCTTCTTTTGAATAGGTTATTGCATATAACCTATCAGTCTGTACTCATGTAAATTTTTTATATTCTATCTTATCCAAGTCTGGAATAGGTTTTTTTTTCGCATTGCATGCCTTGACCAGCTGCACCAGCATACCTGCCCCAATTTGGGATCTCCCTTTTTTTTTTTGCTTATTCTCTTCAACTCTGCTTTCTCAAAACAAAAGGTAGCAAAAGATGCCACTTACCTTATGCCAAAATCAAAAAAATCCTTTTTATGGCTTGAATTTTGATAAGCACTTTTTTTTTTTTTTTGCAATTCAATGGTATAAGATCATCAATATATGGATGATTTACTAGATTTATGGATCTATAATCAATTTTGAGCGTGGTTATTGCTGAAGAACAGGATATAGATAAATGTCAAAGTATTTATAAAAAAAAAATTCATATGATACATTAAATAATATATCTTATACTCTACCGAATCCATGGATTTATAATGCTGTACCAAGTGTTTATGAAGGCGAAGCGTGAGGTGAGACATTAGGATCTCTTAATGTGTGAGATGTAAATGCTTCCTCTCATAAACAATTTGTTAAAAATGAGAAAAGTTGCAGAAGAGCAGAAAAATAGCGAAGATTATATATATATGTATAAAGAGAGAGAGAGATTTATCAATCATCAATATACTTAAGGGAGGTAAGAAACCACTGTAATTTAGATTTACCTTTTTGTTCATATTCATTTTGAAAAGTAAATGGCCTTCGGTCATATTTCACATGGCTCGACAATACTTCAACTTCTACCAAGGAAATCCTTAATGTCAAATAGAGACTAAAAGGGGTGTCAAAAACTCTTAACTACGTTTGATGTAATCTATGCTGTGTTTTTTTTTTGTAGGAAAGAATGATTTTTAGTCTACAGTGTGTGGTTAGAGCCCTATTTTTGGATACAATATGAGGCACACACCTTAGACTCTAGGAAGGCCTGGAGGATTGAGGCATGCAGTTCTTATGATCCTCACACTTTGATGCGTCTTAGGGGATTTAATACTCTAAATTTGAGCCTCGAGACTTCTTTTTACCGTTTAAAAAAAAGCTTGAGCCTCAAGACATTTTCTTGAGCTTGCCTTGAGGTGAGCCTCAATACACAAGCCACATGCACCTTTCAAAACACTGGTTATAGCTAAAAGAATGTTAATTTATAGCATTCATTGAAGAACTATAGTATCTTTGCAGATTTCATATTTGAACGGATTTCATTCATTTCCTAAAATTTTAAAAAATTTAGACTTAAATAAAGTTCAATTAATTGAAAAGGCTAAGATTAAATAATATGTGGACGTGTAATGTAATAATGTAACTTGTTAAACAGAAATTCTTGAGGATCTTTGAATTTCATAGGGGCTCTTATATATTCAAGAATTTAGGAAATTTTGTTACATTTATAATTGTTTGAACTAATTTTTAATTAAAGGTATATTTTATAAATTTTATAAGAGTTTTCAAACTGGGACACCATTAGTCAACATGTAATGGGCAAGGGTTGGGTCAACTCAATTTGGCTGAATTGTCTAGCTCTTTATGTCAACATGAATCAGAAATAGAATTAATTAAAAATATGAAAAGTTATAAAATAAAATAAAACTTCTTTAAAATATATATATAGGAACATTGAGCGTTTTTTATTATAAGAATTGAATAGCTAAAACTCAAAAATCAAGATTGTAACATGTTGAAAAATAATTTAAATGTCCAATTAATAACATAATAACATGAACCAAATAGATCGAGTGCAGGTTTAATTACAGGATACTAAGTTGCAATCTCAACATGAAAAGGATCAAGTCATCAAATAGAGCAAGTGCATAATGTGGTACATATACAACGTTGTATATGTACCTCATCATACATGAGTTCATGACACGACATATACAGCTAAAGATCTTTGCCTAAAACTAAACTCCAAGGTTGACTCGGCCGATATCGACGATACAACACCAATATCGTGCAATATCAACTAAAATATGGTTTTTTTTTTTTAATAAAAGTCTTTGTCCTTTGGATATGAGAGTGAAGCATAAAATATCATTTACCATTTACTTAAGATATTTATATGTGAATAAGGTTATACCCTCCATTTAAATTCAATAAAAATTATCCTAGATCCAAATTCCTAAAGAATAAAAAGTCAAATTTTCTCAGTTCAAGAACAAAATCTGCTTTTTAGCGCCTTTTTGAGAATTTCAACTTTCAAATGTTAAGGTATTTATCAATTTTTAAAATTTCACAAATTCTACCATATCAAAACATTACTAAAATCCAAAAGCCCGGTGAAAAAAGTCTCATATTTTAGTCTTCAAAAAGATTTCCATCTACAGGGTCAAAAAGTCAATTAACAGTTCAACAGAAAAAGACTTTACATTCAAGCTTTACAAAAAAAAAAAAATTAAGCATATTATGGGTACCATCCATTTAAAATACTCCCAAATCTAAATTACAAAAAAATCATATGGATATATTTTTGGGTATGAGCCGTATGAATAGTATGGGGGTACAGTCTTATCTGGCAGTGTCAGTGACAATTGTGCTCTCAGGAACATAGTTTGCACAGCCGGAGAGCCAATATCCATATGGATATTTTTGTGTATGAGACAGTATAGAGGTGTAGAAAGCAGTCAAGCCTTTGCGTAACTCCTTTTGGTTTTGATTGTAGTTCTTAGAGTGGGTTGGATTATTAATATGTATATTTGTATTGTTATGAACCTTTTGAATAATAAATTTATGATTGATTGAGAAATGAATAAAACATTTTCTGTAAGTTTTTTATGATTTAGGATTGTGAATCAATCATACATTGTGTCGTCAACGCACATTTTTGCTCCCTTCCTATTACATCTCTTATATACATTTTTTTTTTTTAATGTTTTTATCCTTAAAGGTTTATTAACATCTATTCTAACATTTCCTAAAGTTCCACTGCAAAATTCCAAGTTTTGCCCAATTTTTTTCAAAAATCACCGATAAACAATATATTTTGCGATATATCCCCGATCTCTTTTTTCCGCGGCTCAACATGTCGAGCGATATCGACATTTAGAACCTTGATGAGCAAGGAACACTTGTTTGGCATTAGTTGACATTCTCAAGAAATAAATAGATGAGTCAAGTTGGCCCCTTCAAAGCATTTGAGAGAACATCAGTGAAAAAAACAGCTCTTTGATAGAAGCCGCTTCATCTTCAAAGCCTCTTCTCTGTCTTTCCAAAGACTAACATATGCCCCCCTAGACCATAGGTAATAGAATAGATTTCGATAACTAAGAGAAAACCTTTGCCAACCCTTCAAACGAATGTTGTTAAAACCAAACCAGTTGAACCGAGAACCGGTCTAGCCACAGCAGTTCCCGAAAATCCCAAAACCATGTGTATCGGCCGGTTGAATTAATAAACGTAAGGACTGGTGCCCAGTTCATCTAACCAGATGGTTCCGATGATAAACTCTTTGTTAAAAAATTTGGACCATCTTGGCCATCCAACATTGCCGAAAAAGTACTCTAAACCAGTTATCAATTGCTGAAATATTATAGCTCTTCTTTTTCGTCATCCTACTTGTGATATTCGTTTTGATCTTCGTGGTCACCTTCTTGAGTTCTCCTGTATGATTTTCTCCAACCCATATGAGAGTTTTCTCTTTGTAGTTATAGTCACCGGGTCAGATTTTGGGAATTTATTCGGCTAGGGAAAAGTTCAAAAAATATTTGGTCAAATTTGGAAAAAAGGAAAATGACAGAATATAGAAAAAAAAAAACCTAATTATGAAAATATAAACAAATATATTTCATATATTAGATATTTATTCATGACTTTTTTTTAAAAATTGTCTTGAATAATTTGCGTTTAATTCACGAAATCTCGACTTATTGAAGAAGTCGGCGATTTTTCAAAAAGTTGTGAATACTTCGGAAATTAATCGTTGGCAAAAAATTCATGAACTATTTGAGACTTTTATTAAAATCAGAGAACATTGTTATGATGTCTATATTTGCAAATGCTTCAGATAAATAATAGAAGGGCCAAAGATTTTTATATAGGTTTTTAGGGAAGAATAAAAGGTTTCTTTCGAGATCAAGAAATAGTACATTGATTTTACCCAAAACAAGAAATGACTGTTAAAATATCTGTTTATCTTTTTCCCTTATGGTAATATTATTTCTTTATCTGTCCTTGTCTCAATCCCTTTACTGTTTTAGTGTATTTAGTTGTTTAAAATATTATTCCTTTTACGATTTAACCAATAGTGAACCAAGATTTTTTAAAAAAAAATTCCTTTACTAATTACTATTATTTAGTTATTTTCTTAACTTTTTTTCTACTTCAAGGTTGAACCACCCGGAAACTGGTACCCGGTCACCATTCGGTTCTATTTTCAAAACATTGATTTAAACGGTCCAACAAAGTCTTAAGTGTTAAGTAAGAACCAGTGTACCCCTACGGAGTTAACTATATCATCATATATCTCCTTATGAAAACTACAATGAATAAGCAAATGATCCACCAATTCCTTGTCCCCTTTGCAAAGAAGCATCTATTCGCGAGTCTCTGTCTTCTACTCATTGGGGGATTTTATATAGCATCTTTCTCAACTGGAAGAACAACACCTTAGAAGGAATGCCTAGTTTCCAAATGTCTCTAGGGGATGGAATCCAAAAGTGTAGAGAAAATCAATTGACCAATAGGATATCTTTGTCCCATATTTTTCTATCATCCTCATTAAAACTTGGCTAAATGTTGAAAAATGCTTAAGATAGAGAATCTCCCAAATTTGTGTTTGTTTTTTACGTTGCCTTTACACATGTCTATTACCACCTCTGGAATAATATCCGGTATTGTTGCCTTATTTCTCTGCTTGCTCGTAAATGTCCTTCAAATTATGCTTAGAGGCATTTGAATGCACCACCGTGGTTCAAAATATCGGTTTCATTGTGCATATCTGTAAGTTGAAATTAGGAAATGCACCATAAATATGTATCGACAATACAAACTATTAGTGAACTGCCCGAACCAAGATTGGTTACTCTCTCTCTCTCTCACACACACACACACATATATTCCCTAAAACTAGAGTCAGTGTGGGGATTTGATAGATCACCCTTAACACACTAACATATATTTGTATCTCACTTAAAATTAATAGTATAAATCGCAGTTAGCAAGTCGGAGTTCGGGAACTATTCGGCTAGGGAAAATTCGAAAAAATGGTGAAATTCGGGGAAAATTTGGAAAAATAGCATTTAAGATACGGATAAACAATAAATAAGATTTTTAATTATGAAACCTTATAAAAATATATTTCATATATTAGATATTTATTCAGGACTTTTTCAAAATGTCATGAATAATCCGCGTTCAATTCGCAAAATTCTTGACTTTTTTAAATTGTTGTAATTATTTCAAAAAGTCATGAATACTCCATGAATTAATTGTTCAATGAAAAAGGCACATCTTAATTGGTTTTAAAAAAAATGGTGAACTTTGTTACTTTGGTATAAATGGCATAAATAAATAAGTCTTTGACCCATTTCAAGGGTTTAATTTAAAATTTGAAAATAAAGAATACATAACATGCCTAGATGAATAAACGAATATCCACTTTGATTTGATCTCCACAAAAATGAAATATATTTTTTTTCGTTTGATCTAGATGGACAAGTATTTATTGGTTTAGATCAAATGTTTGGAGAAGGAGCTCTGGAGGAGAGAAAGTGGTGTTTAAAACAACTTAAAATGCAGTTTTTGTAGTATGTTTCAACTTTCAGTACATATCGATGTGTCATAATGTATCGGTCGAATAGGTACCTGTGCCACTAAAATCATATGTATCGTAGGATACATCTCGATACGTTAGAAATTTTGAACCATGAACACCACAAATCGTCCCCAAATTAGACCTCAATATCCTTTGCTACCTGGTATATGATGTGTTTGGGAAAACTTGATTTGATCTTCAAAATCCTCTTCCACAATTTCCCAAGCATTCTTGCTCTGATACTTTCCATCAATTTCCTTCTTCCAAAAGATGCCCCCTCTTCACCAAACCTCCACAACCATTTGCCTGGAAGTGCTTTTTTCAAATGGCCTTCTTCCGTAAGACCTCCTTAATTGACCTTGGCCTAGGCCCTAAACCTAGGGCCTTAGCTTAGCGAGGAAATTTTTCATGGGTACAAGATCCTTTTACATGTCCGATCTATTGCTCCTGCAACTTGGGATCCTCATTTTAGTCTATTGGATATTGTCTAAGAGTAGAGACGCGTCAGATATTAAGGCCTAGTTGAAGTGTCTTTATAAGCCTTTTTGGACCTACAAGTCCAATAGCATGTGATTGGATGATCCTAGCTTCAAAAAGAGGGTGAACGAGTATTCAAACTCTTTCTCAATAAGTGGATTTGCGGTTCGCTTTCCATGTGAAATGAAGGCACTCAAAGAAAGATAAATTGAATGGAATAAAGAAATATTTGGTCAATGTAGGGGTAGATGAAAAACAATCTTGAAGAGATCATCCGTAGATAGTGAGTGGTCTATGACTCTATCTTGTGAGAGTAAAGGGTTAAGAGGTGGAGCTTAAGTGATTTTTTGGAGGCAATAATTGAGATTTAAATGGGGCTTTGAGTAGGTGAAAAAAACTCTGAAGTTCTTTCACGTATGTGCTAGTACTTAAGAAGGGTTATTTGCATTACTAGATTTAGAACATTGGATTTATAGAGGCCGTTTTCAAGGATGAACTTCATTTTCCTCACAGGTTTTCCCTATTCCCACTTTTGCTTTAAAGGTTTTTCAATGTTATTGTTTTCTGACATTCCCTCATTTGATAGCAAACCAAATGATGACTTTTCAAAAGTATTCTCAACTCCATCCAACACTAGGCATGACTCATGTCTTGCTTTCCCTAGGTAGACCAGAGCATAGTTACCAGAGCGAGAAGCGAAAACGCGAAGCAAAGTGAATGCGAGAAGCGGGAAGCGAGACTTTAAAAAACTTTAGGAAACGGGAAGCGAGAATTGAGATGTAGGTTCCTCATTCTCATTATGTTATATATGGATAGCTATGCCTTTAATTTTATTTTACATGAGATATTTGTGGAAAAGTAGGTGCCTTAGGTTCCAAACCGATTATACTTGCTTAGAGTCTACACCCTAGGCTATAGATTGAGGTATACCACATTACTTCACACATACGGCTCCCTTCGACTAGTAGATGAGACGTGATGGAAGCGAGCTTCCTAGGAAGTGAGTCTGTTCGAGGAAGCAAGCTTCCTAGGAAACGAGTTTGTCCGAGGAAGCGAGTCTGGGAAACGAGCTTCTTGGGAAGCGAGCTTCCCACCTTGGACATAGCTTCCCTGCAACTATGGACCCGAGCAGTCAAAGCTTCCAGGCGATAAGGAGTTCCCTAGGTGATCAAAATTTATTTATTTTGTTTATATTATATAATATTGTATAAGAATTAAGTGCCCGCCTAAATCGTGATCTAGGCGATAGGGGATCCTGGCTAGGCGAGACGGTGGCCTAGGCGTTGCCTAGGTGACATTTTGACTACACTGAGGTAAACCCATAGGACATTGTACAATTCTTAGATATTGCAAACGCGGCTCACATGCAAAGAGGTATGGTCCACCTTTTATTCAGTCCAGCTCTAATCTCATGCTCGAAACCAACCTTCTGAGAGCTACACACTAGATTTCTACTTTGTATTTAAAAATTTAATGCATGAATTCTCCTTTTTCTCTTACTGTTTATTGTAGACACTCTATAGATGCTTACATAGTGCTTATGACAGGGAGGTTGCTTACATGGAAAATTTGTGGATGCAACACCATTTTCTAGCTCAGTCAAGAAAGCTAATGAAGAGCCGTCATCTGAATCAGAATCACTTGTTGATGAACTCGGTTCCTTGTTAACCTCCCATGGGTTTAATTATCATGGAGTAGAAGTATTGTACAGTGGAGTATTTGGAACAGAGCTGACTTGTGAAATTTTTATTGGGCCTGTCTATTACCAGCGTCTCCGACACATGGTTTCTGACAAATTTCAGGTAAGAGAGTTTTTAATTCTTTTCGTCTCTATTTTCCACTTTCTTAAAATTTAGTGCTCTAATGATGACCTTTTGAGGATTTATTCAATACCTCTCCTCCATGACAAATTTTTAATACAAAGTCTTTATGTCATTGTTTTTTGAGGCAGAAAATGATTTCCTTCCAGCGTCGTACTATGATATAAACTAGCTCTCATGTGTCCTAGTATTGTAGATTGAATTGATGGCCAATGGTAATAACTTTTGTTTGTTGCCAATCTAAGGGTGGGCAGACATTTGGATGCCCAGATTAATGAACGTGTGTGTGCATATGGATAACATGTACATGATGTATACGGGATCTTACTATTCATCTATGTGTGATATTTTGATGCCACATTGCACATGTTGCAACGTTTTTTTGAATGTTGTTGTCCACCCCAAGGTGAACCCATACTCCAACATCAGCTCATTGGTGATCCCTAGCTTTTGGATTTGGATTTATGACGGGTGGACAAACTTCATGAGCTGATTGGTGCCATGTGGCACCAAATTACGTTGTACATTGTTACTTTAATTTTATGAAGATCTCTCTCTCTCTCTCTCTCTCTCTCTCTCTCTCTATATATATATATATAGCAATTGATATCCTACCTAAGTTTTGTTGTCTGTCCCATGTAAGTCATGTTAATTCTCAATTGATATCCTACCTAGACAGCTTATCTGCAATTTTGGATGCAGGTTCGATCCACTGGAACATTGGACCAAGTTACCAGGCAGCCTATCAAAGGAAGAAAACGTGGGGGTGGTATCCGTTTTGGAGAAATGGAACGAGATTCGGTTCTTGCTCACGGGGCGGCATACCTGTTACATGACAGGCTCCATACTTGTTCCGATCATCACATTGCAGATGTGTGTTCGTTTTGCGGAAGCATCCTCACAACGTCTTTCATCCAACCCCAGAAGAGAGCGGTGCGTGAGATTGGTGGACTACCTCCAGGGAGGATCCCCAAAAAGGTTACTTGCCATGCCTGTAAGACAAGTAAAGGGATGGAGACCGTTGCCATGCCTTATGTATTCAGATATTTGGCTGCAGAGTTGGCGGCTATGAACATAAAAATGACCCTCCAATTAAGTAATGATGCAGAAGCCTGAAATCCGTGGCACGTGATCCACACATATCATTGGGGGATGAATGGGGTTTGGACACCCCTGGACATGCAATGCAACTCTGAAATACACAGTGAGCCTAAATGTATTTATTGCAGCTCGAAGGACCAGGATACTGTTAGGAACTCTCCATGCTGCAGTTGTATTGGCCAATTTTGGTTTGATTCTTTGCGTAATCGATGGGGCTGCAATCAAGGTACACCATATCAGGAAGAATGTAAAAATATTAGTTGGGCCTGCAAGAGAATATCCAAATGGAAGAGCATGTAGATGCCAAATGATTTTCTCAGTTGTATTGGCATGAGTTGGTGTTTATTTTAGGCTGATATATTGAAATTGTATCTTATGTTTTTGCTTCCTTTACTGTGAGACTACGTGTAGCCTTTTAAAACAGAAATATTACATAACCTTGATGAAAGCCAGTTATCATTTAATAGTGAAGAGGAATGGTATTTTTTTTTTTTCCTTTTTTGTTTTAGACAAGATAATTAGGCAGTTCTGAGCTGAGCCATATGCTATTGAACTAAGGTACAAATGAATGTGGGTGCACTCATAGGTAGATGTTTCTGCACATTGTGATTTGGGTTGATGTGGTGCATGGTAGCTTAATGTCTAACCAGTGATCATGCAATGGCATCAAGGTGGGATGGAGCTCCTTCCGGTCTTCCATTAATGGATGTAAATATGTGTATTTTAGGAGGACATCATTTTTGAGTAATAATTAACTTTTAGATTTACTGAAAATCTGGACTTTATTCTGTAGGGAAAATCTGTGTAATTGAGATGTGAACATGCTGGTAGCTCAATTGGTTAATGTTCTGCTATGCAATTGTGAATGTTTGCAGGAACAAGCTAGGTTGAAACTGTTTCTGACAAAAGTTTCCTTCTATTTCTTGACATGGAAAAACAGCTTTTGGGGGCTGTAAGGTGATATATGACCCTGAAAGCAGTAGTGGCCTTAATGACAAGATGCAGACTTGGCGATGCAGCGCTGCGATGCAAGTTTAGCTCCTGCGTATGCTTTATGGTTTTTCACAGTTACAGAACATAGGTACTTCTGTGGATTCTGCATGCACGCAGAGTAAAGTCTGCTGAGTTTTATCCATAGAAGCTAAGAAGAAAATCCGGGAAGCAGAGAGAAGGGCCCTAGAGGGTGCGAGGGACTGGCAGTTCTATTTCTTCAACCAGAGTTTACCTACCTCTGCATAAATGGAGACCTTTGAGGTCGGGCTTTAAATCTGGCCAGCCCAAGACAGGGCCAAAGGTGTTCTACAGGTACGCTGGTCTCAAGTCCACTACTAGGAAGTTGGTTCTCACACCTGAGAGGGAGTTTCCCTCGTTGATGTGGCTAGCAGAATTCCCACTCACTGAAACTCTACTGGGCATCGGTGTATTACACACGGGCTCTTTGCATGACGTGTGGGAAGGCATTTACCTAAAGAAGTGATAGTATGCATGCATGCAAATGTATTGTTAGGCGGTACATGCATACCTCCCAATTAAGCTCACCACATACCTCCCAATTAAGCTCACCACATGTCCTCTTTAACACCCATTAACTGTGTAAGGTTAAATAATATCTTTGGTTTAAAAAAAAATAAATTAACCATATAAGTGAGTGGATCATATGCAAGGTTAATTTTTTCTTAATATTTTTTCTAAATACTAAGGTTAGATCATTTAACCCTAAGGGATGAGTGATTCTTTACCACAGTTAATAGGTGTCAAGACGACATGTGGTGTGCTTGGGAGGTGTGCATGCAACCATCCAACGGAACGCAATGCAAGCTATCACTTTCTTCAGTAATGGGTGATGTTGACAAAGATGTTCTCCAACTAAAGCATGCTTACCATTTATTTATTTTTATGTCCTTTTTGAGCTTTTTCCTTGTCCTTTAAGAACCTTCGAGCTCATCGGTCTTTCAATCCGCTCACATCTTCTCATTCCTTAGTCTTACTTTCCATAGTTCTTTCAAACATCCATCTCATCTTATTTGGTAAATTTTGTTACTTTTTGGTTGCCAAATATTCTGCTCCATTTAACCTGTCTCAATTTCAAATTGGTTTTCTTTTCATTCCAAATTTTTGTTACTCTTAAATTCTCTCAAATGCTCTCATTCCCGACCCTACTTTTTTGAGCCTTGCTAGCCCGTCCTCGAAAATTAACACGCCCTTGCTTTAACATGTGTTGGTTTTTGGCTGAGAATAGGGTTAGCATGCCTCTATTTTTTTTAGTTCATTCACTCATCCATCTCAGCTACTCATTCTGTGAATGGGGAATGCTAGGCGGACACTACGGCAAGTAGACTCACCCTGGTAGTTTTCCCCTACTCATTTTCTCAAATGGGCTGGTTGGTCTACTCACCGGAGAGTCTGTCTAGCATTCCTCTAACATGAATATGTAATTTCTTGCTAGTCCAATATTTTGCTTCAAACATGATTAATATGAATATAAAACTTTTACTTGTTTTCAATTTAGGCCTTACGCTGGCCTATTCATAGTTTTACTTCCTTGGTAGCTAAACACATAACCTCCAAAATGGAGTTTTACTTCCTTGGTAGCTAAATACAACCTCCAAAATGCATTCATAGCACGAATATTTACTTACACCTTCGATGCCTTACAGAGAGCAGAGCCAACCATAAACAAAGATCTTCCGTCAATGGTTCCAAATTCCTTGCATGTTGTCTACTCCATCTGCTCAGGATGAGCCACTTTCCTAACCAGGAGTGCTTCTTTCCTTTGGTTGTTTTCAGACAGGTAACCCAAAGTAGCGAAAGTATAAATGAGAAATAAAGTTAACAGTAGTAATCCTCCAAAAAAAAAAAGTTAACAGTAGTAGAATTTGGACAAAAACGAGGAAGGAAACCTAGGGCAGAGAAGATCTCAAATTCGAACCTAGTCAATGGAAACACTATTAAGAACCACAAACAGATATGGCAATTCAATTCCATGGAAGTTTGTTTCACGTTTGGAATTCAAACACTTATCCAAGCCATGGTTCCAATTGAATCAGAACGAAATGAGTTAGTATGATCCAATAGGTTGGAGCTAACATGCCTAACCGTCGAATTCTATGGACTTCCAAGCCTCTTATTGTTTCTGCTGTTATCAAATTGTTGATTTGATAGTATTGTCCAAATTTTAACAATCAGATTTTTGATTCTGAAGTTGGAGCGCAGAGCCACAGAAGTCAGAATCCAATAAAGGTAATACTCCTATTTGAGTTGATAAAGCATCCTAGTGGTGGAGGAATGAGTTTTGAGCTGATGAAGGAACAAGTTTCTTTGGTTTCTTAATTGCTGAAAGGAGCAAAAGTTAGCTTTTTCTACAAAACTCAAAAAAAAAACAAACAAACAACAAACAAAGAGGTAGAGATTTGAAACCAATGCTTGGTTTATCAGATGTATATGTGGACAGTGAAATGGTGGGAAGGATCTATAATTATAGGCTTACCCACCAAAATAAACTAAATCAATGTCACAGATGAAACCAGGTAATGGCCAACAAGAAGCATAAACCCAAGCTTGAATGGGTGCAATTTACACTCAATAATAACATAAAATGAGTATGTTGAACAACTCACAATCCTAGTAAATCCACAAATCACCAGGGCAGACATGGAAAATTGCCAGGTGGGATGATGTCACCTATTGATCATTATGAAGCACCCAGTTATAGATTGAACATTTGCACGGGCCAACTGCGTTTCTGAGCACCTGAGCCGATTGCTGTAGTCTCCAAGGATATGTCTATGCTACGGTGCTGCACAGCTCGGGCAATGCTGATGCGTGAATGGATTCTTGAGGCAGGGCAAGCATCAGTACCAATAGCTGCCAAGTCATCTGCATTGGGTTTTCCTGATGCCATAACAATTGGTTCCCGGAATGTGAAGATGGTCTGAGACCAGTGTGTTTTAGGAGTGTGAGGTGATGTAGATAGAACAACCGGCATCTCTTTGCAAAACCTGCTAGTAAAACCAGTCTCAAACCATAAGACAACTCCATAACAGCAACTGGTTTTGGATTTTGTATCTCTGGAGTGGTTGACGGGACTTTCTGACTTTGGTTCCAACTCAAAGCTTGAGGTGAAATCCATCTCATCAGGCTTCATGGTTGCCAGATCAAAGTTCTGAAAATCAATCAGACATTACAATTTCCAATCAATGCTCAAAGGATAGTTTTATGCCAGAAAAAAATGTTACATTGGAAAGAGCACATAAACTCTCCTAACCCTTGGTATGCATACATTTCTTGGAGGCTAAGACAAGCCTTAACCAATTCCTCTAAAATTAAGTAAACTTTTGCAAACAAGAAACAGTTAAAGGTAGTAAATATTATACCAGGAAATTCCAAAAACAGCATCTAAGATGGTTCACAAATCCTCAAAAGAAAGCCTTCAAATGAGAACCTATCTTTTGTTGAAAGAGTCTAAAAATCGTTCCCGCCATAAGGACAAGACGGAATAGATCACGAGAGCAAATATCATGTGCAACATGTATTCCTCCGCCTTCTTTTACACACAAAAAAATGACTTTGTCTTAAAAATCCCTGTTATCCATTGGGGGCCTCAATGCATGGGATATTAAAAGCTTTGGACAAGATTGAGGGCAAGTACAACTAATGGGGTTGTTTAGAAGCTGTTAAAGACATTCATCCATCTTTTCTTTTGACTAACCTGCCAAGGGCCTCAAGATTCAATGGTCACAGGACTTGGTTTCTCCACATGACTTTATTAAGCTTTGCTTTAATAAATCTACATATTTTACATCCTGCCAAAAATTTATGCAGATGCTTCATGGGCACTCACTTCCAGAACTTTCTACCTAACTCACCCTAACTTTACACTTCAAGCAACTAACTCTCGGATACATCAGCTTCCCTAGTATAAGCTACAATCAGAAGGTAATCTTCTCAAAACAGAATCTTCGGGCTCTCGCGAACCAGTTTAAAACTTTAAATAAGATTGGGAACTCTTTTAAGAATATTCTGAACATTCATGCTGGGAAAATCCTAACAAGCAACTAATATTCACCAGGGTTGGAAAGCTCAAACTTGACTCAGCCAAGACTCCAGGTCAGCTCACTTTCTAGGCATCTCGAGTAAAAAGTCAGGTGCAAGGGTAAGCTAAAAAAATGCAAAGACTCGTTCCTGGTATGCCCCAGCAACAGTTTGACTCAGCTGTCAAAGTCAGGTGACCCAGGCAGGATTGCAAAGTGCCAAGACTCTGCTTAAATGAGCCCATATCACCGACAGCCTTGGCGACTCAATTTCTTGGAAAGTATAAAGAACACAAATCAAATTCAAGACAAACAAATAGTGCCTCGTATATTTTTATGCTCAAGGGTTGAAAATGGAACAATGAAAAAATGCTCAAGGGTTGAAAATGGAATAATTAATAAATGTTTTCCTATTAATTAAGAAAATTTATGTAAGAACTGAAGAAATTCCGAACATACAAAAGATCTAGTACGAATGGATCTTGGTAAAGAATCAATTAGACCATTATTGATGTAAATCATCATAACCAAACCTCTTCCAATGCCCATAAATATAATGTGAATTCCAGATGAAAATAATATAATAAGAATCTTTTAAGGAGGTTTCTGAGAACTTTTTTAAGGACATTAGATCCTAAGGTTCGGTTCTGCACTTGCGTACAAGGTTTAATTGCCATCGACAATAATTTCTGAGAATTTCTTTTATAACATTTTTTTTATCAATATTTCTTTTATATAACATTAGAACTAATACTTTTAATGACCATCCTACTCAGAACAATTGATCAGTCAGTTATGATCACTTGGTATGGGTTTGTTTGAGTCACGAACTGTCCAAAATATGACCATCCATTGCAAAATAGGAGAGATGAGCAAATCACCATTGGAGGAACTGCCCTCAAATGCTATATTTCTCCTAAATTACAAAAAGCAAAGAAAAAAACAGATAGAATTGAACACACCTGGAGAACCACAGCATCAGTCACTATATCACAACTGTCCACAACATCGACAATAGGAAGCTGAGTAGCATCCTCAAAAACTTCCTTGCCAATGCAAGACATGTCAAAGCCATATACATTTTCCCAAAATGGAATACTGGTGCAACCTCTTCCAAAACCTGCTACAAACTGAAAAGGCAATTGGAGATAAAGCATAAGCTCCAATTATAACCTCGAGATTCAGAAAAGAGCGAGTGTAGACTGTAAAGTACTCACAATAGTTGCAGTGTCGGGGAGTATTGCACCACCAGGCTTCAACCATTGGTCCCGTGCAAAGAGCACTGAGCTGAGCATTGACTCGTACAGTAGGCAATATCCCATCCATTCACTCAGTAACACATCAACACTGTGGGGTTGAATTTGTATGGATTTATCAAGCTCTTCAACCATACCTTGAACCACGTTGACTACCCCAGTGCACTGTTCGTTATGTCTGCTTGGGCCTGCAACCCACAGCATGCCATTGTCTTTTGCAATCTGCAGTTATCCAACCCATACCAATGAAACTCAAAAATGTACAAGAGTACATAAAAATTGAAAACCTGAACAAGTATGGAAACCTGAAGGTTTTACCTGAGTTGCCACTGCAGCCATCTTGTCACTGGCTTCCACTGCAATTACCCTTGAAGCCCCTGCTTGGGCTGCAAACAGACTACAAAAGTAAAAGTGAAACCCAAGAATAAGAATGAATGGGCTAAACATTAAAAAATGCAAAATAATACAAGTTCAAAACATATTACCAATTGAACTTGACTAGCATAGTAGCATACGACCATTCTCTAGATTTAAGAAAATTTTACGATACTATGATGCTGACATTCTTCTCAAATCAAAATATTATAAAGGTTAAAAATATTAGTATTTCTGTCGAGTAAGATTTGGTGCTTTCCTTTATTTTACAAAATAAGTTAAGAGCCGCTAGTCTTTAACCTTTACATCCAAGATTCTGCTCATTAAGGTATCACAATAATTTTGCTTTATTAACTTTCATGTTTCCAATCTAAGTTCTTCTTCTCTAATAGGAAAATAAAAGGAAAGAAAATTTATAATTCTCTTCAACAATCTGCTAAAATGTCATTATAAATCAATAATCTTTCTAAGAGTTTTCTTGACAATTCGTATATCGAAACCATAAAGGTTTGATACTATTCATAGATGGTTTAATTCCATGGTGGGGGCAAAGCAGAGAAAGGGAGAGAGAGAAAATAAGTGATACTGACAAATGTTCCACCTTGGAAAAAATCTCAAAGGTAAAATGCAGGCAATTATTTATCTAATGACTAAAGAATTTTATTAACAAGGAGAAGAGAAATTAGGGAAGTGCAAAATAACCTAGAATCCCCTTTTCCGCAAGATCGCCTCTAAAATACATCAACACAATCTAGAATACCTTTAATGTCGCCAACATGGAAATAAAACTCGTAAAAAAGCATTGTAAACATTTCGGTAGGAACCGTTACAATACATATCTCGTTACGCTAGGACTCAGCCGAAACCGTTATGTGATGTAAGACTTGACTGAGTCTTGTAAGTCTTACATTATGTATCGAAAGACTCGACACATGACGTAAGACTCTTTTTTAAAAAAATGAATACGATTTTTGTGAGTAAGACTTGGCCTTACAAATGGTTTCAGTAGGAACTGTTACATATGCCAAAATAATTATTTTAATCCCTGGGCACCAATGATGTTATAGCTAAGTGCCAAGGACCCAACACCTTGGCCGGTGTAGGATACAACATATTTCAGATTGGGAAATGCTTAACTTACTACCACATTTGATTATGTAGTCAAATGTGCAGTCCTCATTGGTCCATGTCCCCCTTTTTACCACACATCAACTGTGGTTAAGATTCACTCACTCCTAGGGTTAAGCAATCTAACCTGAATTTTAAAAAGAACAAAAATATTAACCTTAATTTTCTTAAGCTTAACCATGGTTAAAGGAGTGTTAAAAGGGACATGTGGCCATGGCATTTGACTACATAGTCAAATGAGTGGTGGGCTAATCACTATCCTTTAAGATTCTCTATCAATTTCAAGCACAAGGAAATCATGGAATATCACAAATCCTCCAAGAACACTAGTGCTTACGCCTCAATGGAGCCCTTAAGACCATCCAGCCTGGGATAGACTTCTGGTATAGTTTCTTTGTCTCTCTCAGTAATCCACCAATGCCAGCTTCAAGACTTTCCAATAAGCACCCATTAAAAGTTAAGCTTTAACGATCACGCTTAGGTCCCTCCTAACATGGGAAAAGGACCTCAATTTTCCTTGCAACACTGGCAATCATTGTTTTTCATTCAAACTATTGCATCTCTTACCATCCCTATGAATCACACCAGATTTCACATTTTTCCCACAAACTATTGAGAGATTTTCACAAGATTTGATGTTCATATTTTAGCGAAATAGATATAAAAATTTACCTATATCTAGAATAATTCCTTCTCTTTTCCGTCCTATAACTTTTCCCAGATTTTACAATAACAATATGAGAAAGTAAATAATAAAATAAACTTTGTATGGAGCTTATCTCAAAAATGCCAAAAACAAGATTTGTGACCATGAAGTATGGAAGCATCAATTTAGCCCTATAGGCTTTGGGACCTCACCTATAGGCTTTGTGACCTTGAAGTATGGAGGCATCAATTTAGCCCTACAGAATTTGGGACCTCACCTTGTGTTCATAAGTAGCTACACAATTCTAAGTATATTTTATTTGCTCCAAATAGAACTAGCATTTATATAAAGAAGATGAAAATCAATATAATGTTGCAATGTATAAATGAAAAAGAAGCACTGCCGCACCTTAGTATTCCAGTGCCACAACCTACATCCAAAACAGTTGCGCCGTTCATGAGAGAAGGATTATTCAAGATAGCTCCTCTATAAGCATCCATTCTAACCTGCATAACTCGACTATGTTAATCTTTATTGTATTACGATAACGTCAAACTCATAACTTCAATTTTATCAAACATGTTTTTTTTTGGGCAAAATCTTCCCCTAGCATAACATAAACATTGTTACAACTTCTCTTCTAGAGGAGAACCTATGGTAAACTTGGTACCTTATCGCTGATCATCTCTCTATGGATGCCGAAAGAACTGTATGCCCCAAAGTAATTCTCATTCACGTTCTTGATTTCCTTTGCAAAAACATTTGCGAAAGAAACCCTTAAATGCTTATTTTTTTGTTTTTTATCAGATGAAGCAATATTTTCTTTTGCCTCAATACCATTGACCACTGCCTTCTCCAAAGGATTTTCCGTGTTCAGAAAGCCGTTGAATGCACAGGATGCATCCTTCCAATCATTTTTGTTAGTGGTGTCGGGATTGGATGGGACCGCATCTAACGCGTTCTCATCATCAATACAAATCATTTTGAGATCTACACTACTCCCCAAGTCCATCATTAGTTCCTCCCTATCAACAGATGTATTATAATCATCTTCAGCGTCTTCATCTTCCGCAAAAGTGTGCAAGAGTGAATCCTCTAGCATAAAAGGTTTCAAATACTTATCATCTTCCCAAATGAGCTTACCATCCTTATTGAAGCTCACTGCTTCATGTAAATGATTTTGTAGATCTTTGTTGGATTGAAAGGTAAGCATGCAACTCCAACATCTGTTTGCTGCCACCTAGGAAACAAAAAGAAAATAAACAAATATCAAGTCCTTAACTTCCTCGTGTTATACTACTTTTTCATAGCAGGCTCGCATAATCACATTCTTAAGTTATTGCAGGATAATAATGAAACAACATTTTTGTAATTTACTCTCTCAGTGAAGTAGAAGTTTTCACTTAAAATCCCTTCAATATGTTTTCACAAACTGGGTCTTCGTATGAGATGAAAAATAATAATAAAATGCAAAAAGGGTATGGCTTTACAAATATATACAAGATAGTGAGATGTGAAATGTTGCTCAGTAATCAATAAGATTGATCTCATGTGAAAACAATACTGCCAAGTTCTGATGCTTCATGGACTTCTTTAGTCACAACTGATGCGTTGATGACCTCATACATTCACTCGAAACAACTAGCATAAATGAAAATTCACTTTACAATGGAAAATCTTTTTCCTAACTTTTCTTTTTTCAATGTACTTTGTTACTTAAAAAGGGAGGACGACAATACATATTTTCTCTTGTTACTGGTGAATTTAAAATATATATTAGGAATTAGACACTTGATTTTACTTTCTCTTATTCCTTCACTTAATCGAAAAATATAGACATATGTTTGTCTACAGAAAAGATTTGAATTCCATTCTACAATATGTTCATCAACAATACGGAGATTTATCACACGAGTTATCACACGAGCAATAAATGAAGCCAGTGTATCAAAAAAGAGTGGATAATTATTTTTTGAGTAGCACTCTTTGACCACTAAATGAGACAAGAATCACAGGATAGAAGTTAGCATCCCACCATGTACATAACTTCCCTACGACTTACCTATGCTTCATGTGTTTGGGTGCCATGTAATTTGGGCTCTAAAAAAAATGGCCATTTGCACAATGTGACAAAAAATTGGACCGGTTTTTATCCACGTGATGTGTGTTGCCCACCACACATTGTGTGTGGGGACGCATCAGCATAGGCAGTGTTGCCTTATATATATTTATATTTCTATCTGCAATACCTTTTCCAAATTTCTCTTGTCTATTCTCAGCTTTACATTTTTCAATTTTTTTTATAGAACAAAAAAACAGAGTTCATATCATCTAATGTGTACTGGATGGGTGTGGCCTATGTCTAGGCAGCTCTCTACCTATTAACACGTATGTATGCACTCACTTACATCCATATATACACATTTACATAAACGATATTCATGTGTATGTATATCTATAAATGCATGATCGGGACGGGGTCATGGTTAGATGGTTATTCAATTACTTTTTTTTTATCGGCTTTTTTTTAATTCAATTACTTGGCTATTGATTTGGGCCATTGTCACAAATCTCCCGAGAAATACCTAATTTATCGCGAAAAATACAAAGAAAAACATCTAAAGTTTAAAACTCCGTTTTTATCACGGTATTTTAAGTCTCGCGAGAAATACAATTTTCTCTTTTTATCACGTAAATATCCCGAGATTTAGCCAAATTTTAAAAACATCGTGAATTTAATCATTGTCGATATTTAGGCGAGAAATACCAAAAAAAAACTCCATATTTGAAAATCTCCCGAGGAAAAATTCAGCTGATAAAAACCCAAGAGCGAGATTTGTAACACTAGTTTGGGTTGCCACATTGGCCAAGGGTGAGTCATAGCCTGCCGCATTGCCACATCACTAAGGGAAACTTCTACCAACTATGAGGAGTTTCCCTCTCTAGGATTCGATCCCAGGGCCACCCTCAAATGAGGGGCACACATTTGTCGTGTGTGTGCGCGCACGCACGCGTGGAGTATAGGTAGTGTTGCCTTATATATGTATTTATGTTTCTATTTGCAATACTTTTTACAATTTTCTCTTGTCTATTATCATCTTTACCTTTTTACGATTTTTTTAAAAAAAATTTTAAAAGGGCTAATATAAATCATCTGATTTGTATCGGATGGGTATGGCCCACTGTTACAAATCTCCCGAGAAATACTCAATTTCTCCCGAGAAAAATTTCTAAAGTTTAAAACTCTATGTTTATCGCAAAATTCTAAAAATCTCCCGAGAAATATAATTTTCTCTTTTTATCTCGTATATATCGCGAGATTTAACCGAGATTCAACCGAGATTTTAAAAATATAATGAGAAATACACAATGTTGTTGGTTTTATGAATTTATAACTTAATGATATTTATTACTATTTTATGTAATTTCAATATATTTTTTTAATTATTCCCGAGATTTAGACGAGAAATACCCAAAAAAAAATCAGATTTTAAAATCTCCCGATAAAAACTCCGGCCGATAAAAATCTGAGAACGAGATTTGTAACACTATGGCCTATGTCTAGGCAGCTCTCTACCTATTTACACATGTATGCACTCATTAACATCCATAAATATACATTTACATACATGCTATTCATGTCTATGTATAGCTATAAATGCACGATTTTACTTTTTTTGGGGGGGGAGGGGATAAGGTCATGGTTAGTCAATTATTTGGTTATTGGTCAGGGCTTTGGCCGAGGGTGAGTTGCAACTTGCCACATCACCAAGGAGAAAACTTCTACCAATCCATGGGGAGTTTCCCTTACTAGGATTCGATCCCAAGGCCACCCTCAAATGAAGGTCACACGGCTCACACCTTTGTCATCCTAGATCAATTGGCATAGAGACTCATGTGCATTAGTGCATCTCAAATAGGTGTAGGATGCACGTACACACACATTTGCATTAGTGCATTTCAAATGGGTGTAGGGCGCTAGATTCTCATAGACAAATACAGCATTTCTCGAAATCATAACTGAGATGGATTACTTTCTTTCAGCAGTCATCTCCTTGGCTACTTCAAGTTACTCTCCATGATAAATGACAGTTTTGACTCTTTAACTCCATCCGTATGGATCGTATCTTCCAACAAGCAAACCAGGCGGCAGATTCACCAGCAAATCTTGGCCACTCTTATGATCAACCTACTATATGGACCTCCAATTTCCCACTTTCTGTTTTGCGTGTAAATAAGGATGATATACTGGGTCGCTTGACACCCAGGTTTTGTACTTCCTCTTCTTAGTAATATAGTTAGCTTACCATAAAAAAATGTTTAATCTTTTAAACTTTGATAGAAGACAGAAAACAAATCACCAGAAACTGCGCAAATAATTTCATGGAATGCAAACAAAAACAGCATAACAACAACCAAGTTACAGTCTCTCTAGTCAATTTGAATCTAAACTACACATCGAAGCAAAACAAAACAACATTGGAAATCCATCGATGCTGACCTGAGATCTGACGTAGTTGATGAGCTTGAAGGAACCGTAGAAATCCAAGCCTAGGGTTTTCCTAATACTCTGAAAGTCGAAATTATGATTGGAAGTGCAATGCTCGAAGAGTGCCTCACTCGAACTGTATTTCGCGTCGCAGAACAAACAAAGAAAATCGGGGTCTGAATCTTCTTCCTCTGCGTTCCAATCATCCCAATCTTCGAGCTGTTCTTCAACTTCTTCTTCTTCCATTTCTTCATTCTCAATGACCTTCTTCGTCATTGATTGGAAAAATCAGTATTATCTACGTTGAAACCCTAGAAAAACCCTAAATTCGTCTTGGAGGTGAATAACAATTAACTGCAAGCAAAGCAGCCGACAGTTTTGTTGTTTCTTCTTTTAAAGTGTGAGAATCAGGATTCAGGACCCCATGTTTTTTCGTGACATTCTTGGGTTACGGCTCTAACGAGTCACACTTCCATACCCTCGGGTATTTAACCGTTCAATTTCTAAGAATTCATCGTATCAGGATTTTAAACTTAAATTAATACACCCAAGAGTTGGAGATAAGGGAGAACTCTTTAGTAGTGGAGATAGATAGGACTCTAGGATGAGATAGTGGATCCCAAACCTGTAAGAGTTGGAGATAAGAGAAAAGTCTATAATAGTGGAGATAGAGAGGATTGATAATTAATGACCTGAAACAAACGGTAAAGATTAAAGAGAGAAGTCACATGGCATCCCTAGGATTGATCGTATAGGATTTGAGATATTGGAGTTTGGAGAGCAGGGAGAAAGTCTTATTTCTTTATATTATAGTATAGATGAGACCAAATCTTCTACGGTTTGCCACGTGTCCCTTTTGGTATCCCTTAAATGTGGTTAATATTCACCCACCCTTAGGGTTCACCCACCCATCTTTAGTTTTTAGAAAAATTATTAAATTTTTTTTAATATATTAATATTTTAAAAAAAACCCTAAAAACAATTTTTTAATTTTAAAAAAAATTAATATTTTTTTCTAAATACCAATGATGGGTGGGTGAATCTTAACCACAGTTAAGGGGTGTCAAAAGGGACATGTGGCAACCTCAAATGATGATAACCAGATTTGCCTAGAAGATTTGGTTTCAATGTCTATTTGTCCCTAGACGCAATAAGTCAAAAAAATTCCCCAAGACAATCATTTTTGCACCCTCTTCTCCTCACCTCAAACCCTTGGAAAACCTATAAATACCCCTTTTGTCTCAAGAAGAAACCCTAATCTCAAATCCTTATCAAAAGCTATCTCAAAATCCTGATTCACTCTCCCCTCTAGCCAAAACCCTAGTCCAAACCCTAGTCCAAACCCTAATTTTTGTATCTCCTTCAACCTTCAAACCCTAAACCAAAACCCTAGAAGCTGGTTTGGTTAGAACAAACTTAAACTAAAATCTTGGTTTTCGCATCCAAACTTACTTAGGTTAATTTTTAACCCTAGTTAACCTCTTGACCCCCTCATGCTCCGAAAAGAGCCATAAACTACCCCCCCACCCACCCAAAACCACCAAAAACCAATATTTGTTGAAATGCATAATTGGTTTCGTTCGATCGAACCCCAATTCATTCGAACGAAACTAGGTTCTATTTAATTCAGAGACCAATTTCGTCCAAAAAAACCAGAGCCAGAATTGGTTCTTTAGCCTTGGTTAACCCCTTTGACCTCTTCACTTGACCTAGGTTAGATTTTAACCATAGTTAACTTGGTTACCCCTTTCATTCTCTAAAATGAGCCATAAACTACTATGTAAAAATCCAAAATATTCAAATACTAAAACCCCTCAAAAATGCAAATCTTCCACCAATCAACCGAAGTCCAACCAATCAAGTCGTGCTCCGAAATGAGCCTAAACTACTCATGCTCTAAAATGAGCCTTAAACTATGCCATCCTTTACTCTAAAATGAGCCTAAACTGCCCCTGCTCCGGAATGAGCCTAAAACTACCATTTACTCTTAAATGAACCTTAAACGCTCACTTTGAAGTGAACTACGACAATCACTCTCCTTTGGAAGAACTACCCCGGTCTGATCCCGCCAAGCCAAGTATTTAGGCAGCCCAAACAAGGGTCCAACCTCACCTAGGATAGAGACCCTCCCTTTTTCCTCTCTTGATTAGCATAATCAAAATCACTTAGGCATTTTCCTTCGATTTCGCTTTGTTTAGCTTAGACTTAGAGAGTAGATAACCATCTTAGGATGGGGGTCATGAGGTGGCTGACACATTTCCTGGGATTTAATTGAATCACTTACCTAGAATCTTGACTGAGACCGTAGGCCTTTATCCACTTTTAATTGGGTTCCTATTTTTCCATAATTAAATAGGTGGTGACTCCTAATTGAGGCATTTAGCGTCATTCCTCCGCAGGGCCTTGGATCGCGGTAAATTCCATTCTCACATGTGCAACACGTGGTGTTGCTACCCTACACAAGTGAGATGGTTTGACACTTGTTGCCACCGCCTTGTGTCTGGGAAAGTCTGTGAGGGACTAGCATTTTTGTTTATATATTTATGATATATCATATATGACCAGACTGTTACTTGGTTTAATATAAAGAGAGTAACATGACGTCTAATGAAAATATATTTTTTTGCAAAAAGTTACATTTTCATTAACTATAAAAAAAAAAATTATTACTTTGATTGAGAGGGAAGTGAGAGATACCACATTAATAAAGGAAGGGAGAGAGACATAGGGGAGTGGTTAGAGATTGAAGGGTGGTTTAACTCTATATGAGAGAGAGATAAATGGTCTCCTGGAAAAATGGAAGATGAACAGAGTTTTTGGAAAACATCTACGTTGGGAGATTAAATGTAATCCTTTGGATGAGACAAATGTGGGAGATGTAATAGAGAGTGACGTGGCATGTAAAATAAAAAGAAGATCAAATAAGAGTGCCACATAGGTACCCATATTTCTATAATATATAGTATAATGTCTCTACTATTATAATGAGATAATGAGGGGTAAAAATGTTGATTGAATATTTGCCTCAATTTCTATCCTTAAATCATTGTCTTTATTATTATAATGACAGGATGAGGGGTAAAAACGTTGATTGAATATTTGCTCCATTTCTATCCTTAAATCTTTATCCTATTCTATTAAAATAATGGGAAATTATCTCTAATATAGACATTATAAATAGTTGCATTCACATTTAAGCAGTTGCTTTTCCCCATGATTTCCAAGTTTTCGACTCCTCATCTTCATGATCCTCCCCTCTCTCTCATTCTCCTCATTTTCTAACTTTTAGAGAATCAACACATTGGAAATAACAACGAGCATGGACATATCCCCACGTCTACTCCCTTATTCAATTTCTCGAATCTGCTAAAACATTCAAAATTACATGTATGTTTTCACATCCTCCCCCTTATCCTCTTCTATCACATCTTATTCTTCTTATTTTTTCCCCATCATATTTGTACTCACTTTTCCTATTCATATTGTTAGGATTTTCCAATTGCCAATATAAATTACATTCCTAACTCTTGTCAATGGTGGAACCAATTTAACGATTTTTTTAAGGGTTTATGCAAATCCCTCTTCAAAACATCTGAACCTTCAGTTGTTTCTCGCAGTTTAGACCATCTGAAAATGGTGTTTTCAGGATAGACACCTGATATTTTGCATGATCTCTAGTTCAGACCCAAATGGTACGTTCCTCTTATACCCTTCTCTTTACTTTAAGAATTAAGCCTATTGTCAACAAGGTTTCATTTATATTTATCAAGTTAGTTTAAGCTTTCGTAAAAAAATCTGATAAGAATCGTTGTGGATTTTCCCTTCCTTTGATTTTGATGTGGGTAGTTGTTAGGGGTGATTATTGAACAAGATGTTCATGAACTACTCGGGCTCGGCTTGTTAAAAGCTCAAGTATCGTTTGTTTATTTAGTAAACAAGTCGAGCTTGAACACAATTTTCTAGCTCGTTTAGTAAACGAGTCGAGCTTGAACATACCCCTACTCGGCTTGTTAAAAGCTCTGTTCATTAAGATGAATATATGTCTTGAATGACATGTGAAGTAATATATAAGATTCAAAGGTTAATAAGAAATTTAAAAGTCTCAATGGCAGAAATGTAAATATGGTTAACAGTTGATAGAAAGGTAAATGTACAAATGCCATCATTACTCTTTTATATAGGCAAAACTCCAAAAGCTTTCAATCCTTAACCGATGTGGGACTATTTCCCATTGTAAAGCGTTTTCTTTTGGTTAAATTGTGAAGTAAACTGTGTGAGTGTCCCTTTGCCCAATCATAGTCCCACATCGGATAGGTACCAAAACCCCCAAGTTTGGTTTGCCTATAAAAAAAAGTACTGAGACTAAAGGAGAGTTTTCAAAGTAGCTCAAAACCATTTCATTCCAAGTCGAGCCGAGCTAAGCTCGAGCTCATTTATTTTTTCACAAATCGGTCACGAGCCGAGCTTGAGTTGAGCTTGAACATTAGTAAAACTTAGCGAGCTGAGCCCGAACACCTCACTACTCGGCTCGGCTTGGCTTGATATCATTCCTAGTAGTTGTGGCGTGTCAATCTTTCGCAAACACTGTGAAACTGTCACTCGGCCAAGTTGGATTGGACAAGGTATTGAAGTTTGTTCCTCAAATGAATGCAATTTATGTTATTGATAGAGTAATTCTGGGAATGTTGTTTATTTCTTTGGCTTTATTTTAATCTTCTGACTTCGCAACCGCACTTTAAAGATTTACGTTTCTTATACATAAGTTGTCGGTATATTCCAGTAATGTTTGAAAAGCCCCACAAGGAGAGAGAGAGAGAGAGAGGAACATCTGTGATGTGTTCGTTGGAAGGTCATTGTAGAGGTTTTGCAGTAGTCTGACTCTTTTCTAAGATTGGTTGGTATTTGCAAATAGGTTTTGTTTTAGTATTTGTGTTCCTTTTGGTTTGTTATGTTTCCTTTCAAGTTGGGATTGAGTGTTTTGGTGGACCGGGTTTGGAATTTCTATTTTAGGTCATGATAGACCTAACAAATTCAAGGCACATGGCGACCTTAGTGGCATAACCGACACCAATGAGTCCGGTTATAACTTTATAGAATTTCAAGCCTATAGATAAATGAGTGAGGGTTAGTATTGGAATTAAGCCATCATTCAATTTGTCTTATATAATAATTATGACAAGGGTGGTTTTTAAGGGGAGATTCTCATAAGATATAAGAGAAGAAGAGATGAATATGAGTTAAGAGCAAAAGGTATTTTTTGAATTACAAAAGATTCAATCAACGTTTTAAACAGGGGAATCCTCTTTATATTAGTAAAGATGTCAAAAAGAAAGTTAATATAAGAAATGTCAAATCAAAAGATATAAAAAGGCTAAATAAATATCAAATATGATTTTAAAATCTTATATATCTTCTTTAACGTGAAAAAAAAATCATGCATTTGATAGTTGCAAGTGATAGCTGCAACATAAGCATATTTTTCAATTGCAACATAATATCCTTTATTGTATTCTTTTATTTTATATAGCTTTCCTACTATGTATACTAGGAGGATTATTCAAAATTACCTTCTTGTTAACAATGGTGAGTGCGTGGGTTTACTCTTATGACACTTAGCGGTAATCATAGGTCTGACTGCGTGTGTGTTCCATGATACCATCATACCAAAAAGGTTAACAATGTCATTGAAAATAATAAAAAATTAAAAACAAATATAGTTTTTTTCTCTCTTCTCTCAAGTGCCAAGCTCATTCTCCCCCCCTCTTTGCCATCGTCCTGTTAAAATTGGTAGAAATTTAAAATATTAAATAAAAATAGAAATAGGTATTAATTAAAAAAATTAAACCAAAATAGAGACGATCAAAGTCCTTTTTAGAGGTAATATCTTATCATTTACTATTAGTCAAATCAACAATGGACATTTGTTAGAATCTTAGTAAATTGAGGGGCCTTTCCAACTATTTTTTTTTTGGTAACAGAGGGTGTCTCAAAGCCTTCAAGCCAAGAACTAGTCCCTTCGAGTATCCGCATTGACCCACTTGTAATTTTCTCTACAGATACCAGGATAGGTCGAGGAATGGGAGTTGAACACACGACCACAATTTTGCCAGAAGATGTTGAAGCCATAGCTCTAAAACTGCAAGAATGATGGTTGAATGGCTCCCTTCTCAGTGGAATCTATCAAGAATGGGTAATGGGCTTTCTCCCAAATAGTTTCAAAGAAATAAAGAGAGAACAGGTGCAAAGAAAGATGATGACTGTCAAGAAGCGCAAAGAATGAAGAGAAGTAATCAAGAGTGCCTTTGGTGCAAAGAAAATGGAATTAAACGAACAAATGTTTCAGTTCTTGAGAATGCTTTCTCCCAAATTATTTCGAAGAAAGAAACAAAGGCTCACATTTCAAATTTTCATATTTGAAACGCTCCGTTAGAGGACTTTAATACCAGCCCATTTAAGATGTACTTCAAATTCGCTATGGTTATAAATGACACTTGTTGAACAGTGGAAAGTAACTTGACGCAAAAGAATTAAAAAAAAAAAATTTAATTCGAAAGGTTAAATATTTTTTTTAATATTTGAAAAAAAACATTAAGCTCTAAGGGTTAGTATATCTTAACCACAGTTAAGGGATATGAAAAAGGACACATGTTGACCTGTGGGACATGAAAACGTAAAATAATATTTATACAATTTTACAAATATACTATAATACTAATCATATTTTTTTTCCAGATAGTAAAATCCCACCGCCCATTCATGCTAGTGCATTGTGGGCCAATGTACATTGTTCACAGCCCAATTAGGACATCCATCATAAGTGCCTATGGCACATCCGCACGTGTGACAAATGACAATAATTGTTTGTAGCCAAATTACCAAAGAAATTAAATGTCGGTAGCTAAATCCCAAAATATTCCAAATTTAAAAGTAACACAAAACTGTCAAAAGAATCAGTAAGCCAGAGATGAAGCAATACAACTTATTCTGTAACCATATTAAAAACATTTATTCTCTTCATTCATGTTGCTATTAGAGGCGAGACCAGTTCCTCCATCAACTTTAAAACAGCCCAAATATTCTCAGCATGCCTCAAGTATTCCGTGAATTTCTGGGTAATTGCTTATTTAATCTTAGGATTCTTCTCATACTTCAAATGGGTATATAAAGGGGTTTCCTGGGTGTCTAAAAGCCCAACATCATGTTCTTCTAGAAGCGGTTCCTGCCATTCTCAGGCATCTTCCTCTCCCGGATTTCTTCAAGCTACAAATGCAAACATACATAAAAGCAAATAAAAATAGATTGCATGGTATCAAAACAAACTGAGTCTTTTACCACTAGCACACAAATGCAAGCATTCATAAAATAATATAAAAATGGTTTGCATAACCCTATTTTCTATCAAAATGAATTAAGTATTTAATCACAAAATATGAGAGAGTTAAATAGGGGAGTTACTTGGGGAGAGGAATGAGGGAGAGGAAGGGGCCGTCTAGCATCAATTCTAGCGATTCTCTCATTCTAAAAAAGAATTAATTCTTATAATTTTTTATTCTTATAATCAATTTTGTACTGTGAATGCATTTGGTAACTGTCGGTTATAATCAATTATGAAGAAAAGAAATAACATAATTACGTTTGGATGAAAAAATAAATAAATAAATAAATAAAATTATTTTAGGCATTAATATTTTTATATCATCAACACATATATAAGAATCATAAAATATCAAAATTTTTTATTATGTCTTATTTTTCTCGTCAATTTTGATGCTTATCTCATTCGTTTTAAGAGTGTTTCTTAGAATTGATTATGAGAAGCAACTTTTTTTTCCTTAAAAATTGTGCCTAAAGCAAGATAATTCTTAAAATCGTTTCTTAAAAATGACTTGCCAAATACATTTAGACTATTTCTCTTCCCGGATAAGAAAAATCATTCCCAAGGAATGATGCCAAACAATCCCGAAGTTACTTGGAGAGTAGGGTTTTAGAGAGAAGTTGTATTTTAGTGATGCTTCGTATCCTGCAGTGAAGAAAGAGAGGCGTTGGAAAGATGAAGGGACAACTTAATTAATAATTTTAAACCTTTTATTTAGGGTGTTGTTAGGCGCACCCCACTTTTTGATGACTGCACCCTATTAGTAACAATTACTTACTGTACACTGTTAAATTCATAAAATTACTTATACACCCCATTAATTAAAAAAAAAATAGCTATACATTTTATGATTACACACCAATCAAAGGTGCTGAAGAACTTGGCATCCCTAAAGTAATAATCTGGAGGACTAGTGCTTGTGGTTTCATGGGCTATGTACAGTACTGCAATCTCATTGGGAAATGCCTTGTACCACTTAAATGTAGAAACAAACCAAGACCCACCTTCTTGTATCCATTCAATCCTAGTTCTAATATCTGCTCATATATGATATTGATTGTTCATTTCGAGTTACTTAACAAACGGTTATTTGGACACGACTGGGTACTAGGGATGAAAGATATTCGTCTAAGGGACTTCAGTTGTTTAATTTGAACTGCCAACCCTAACGATATCATGCTCAACTTTGCTCAGGGAGAAGTAGAGAGAGCTTATAAAGCTTCTACGATCAGTTTGAATACGTTCAAGATCTTGGAACATGATTTGTTGGATGCGCTTTCATCCATGTTTCCTCCCATTGACACCATCGGTCATTATCAGTTGCTTCAAAATCAGATTTCAGATAAATGGGTTGAACTCTACAGAGTTCAATCTTTGGAAATATGAATATGGGTGTCTGGCATGGTTCAATTCGAAACAACACAACTCGATTATATACATGAATTTCGGTAGCATCATGGTACTGATGCCCCAACAAATGATTGAGTTTGTGCACGTTGGGGTATCTCGTTTTAGTTTGCACACATTGGCATTTCTTGGGCCAAGACCCATTGTGGGGTGCGGCTATTAAATGTTGGGAAAACTAAAAGGAAAAAAAAATATAAAAAATGGGGTGTACTCATAATAATGTGGGGTGTACTCATAATAATGTGGGGTGCGCCTATTACCACCCTTTATTTAATAGGAAAGTTAAATAAATGATAATTAAGTGTTTTTATTAATAATTTTTTAATAATGTGAGTAGGGTCCACAACTCAACAATTTATGGGAGTAGAGAGAATAAGTGCCACATGACAACAACTTGAAGCTCAAATGGAAGTCTCTAAGGGGTGCCATGTGGATACCAATTGCTATATAGTAGTAGTATAGATAGATACATGAAGCCCCAACAAATGATTGAGTTTGTGCACATTGGGATATCTCGTTTTAGTTTGCGCACATTGGCATGTCTTCGGCCAAGACCCATTGTGGGGTGCGGCTATTAAATGCTGGGAAAACTAAAAGGAAAAAAAATGTAAAAAATGGGGTGTACTCATAATAATGTGGGGTGCGCCTATCACCACCCTTTATTTAATAGGAACGTTAAATAAATGATAATTAAGTATTTTTATTAATAAATTTGTAATAATGTGAGTAGGGTCCACAACTCAACAATTTATGGGTAGAGAGAATAAGTGCCACATGGCAACAACTTGAAGAAGCTCAAATGGAAGTCTCTAAGGGGTGCCATGTGGATACCAATTGCTATATAGTTGTAGTATAGATAGATAGATATATACTAGAAACACCCTGTGTGATGCACGGGAAGGGACCCAAATTTACATGAAATTAAAATAATTAAAATTATAAGGGAATAAATTTTTTTAAAAATGTTGATATACTCTCAAGCCATAAATCCACCTTCTCAATCACCATGAATTTCATCATGAAAGAATGTTTTTTTTTTTAACCTATTTATTTGGGAGATGAAACTGTTGAAAGAGAGAGGGGTGTAATAGAACGAAGATGTGCATTACAAAAGAGAAAAATAAGAAAAAAAGAAGTGTGCCATGTAAGCACTCGTATATATATCATTTATATTAATAAATAATTTGTAGCTATTTAGATTTAAGAAAAAAATATTCCATTATTGATAAAACTTATCCAAAAGATAATTGGAAACAAAGAAAGGGATCCATCATAAATATGACACTGCAACTTGGTTAGCACCTACATTTCCATGAACTCACTCGGATGCTCAAATAATGGAATAATATGTTTTAATCATGTAATAATATGACCCAATAATCAGCTTGAAACTTATCCAAAGATAATTTTAATTCCAATATTTATGCCTTTGATTAGTTGATTTCAATTTAAATTTCCAATAGTGTCCATCCAATTGTCAATAGTTTGTAATTGATTATTATAATACATCAATGCTCACACTTATGTTTTGAGTGCATGTATTGTTGAACTTTTGGCTCATTGCAAAAATTAAAAGAAGGAAAATAGTTAACGTACCTGGGATCTCTATTTGCAAACGTAATGGCTGGTCCTAATTGGTCCACGTCTCACTTTGAAATTCTCATTACAGTTGGTGAGTATTTAAGAATGAGTTGCGAACCAATGAGGGCAAGCCATTACGTTTGCAAATGGATATCCCAGGTACGCCTATCACTGCTCAAGAAGGAATTAACTCATTGCAAAAATTAAATAATTTTACCCAAACGCACCATCAATTAGTCTATGACTTTGATTGTTTGATTGCATCTTACACTTTCCATAGGTTCATCGAATTGGTGATTGTTTGTAGTAGATCAATGTCCACTTATGTTTTCATGTGCAAGTTGGTATTGTTGTTGTTGTGGAACTTCTCACTGCAAAAGACATATTATCAAATTATACATGATTTTGGCCTTAAGAATTCTAAGCTTGGATTGTACCATTTACTTGATAGTCTATGGTTTGATTTGTTCATTGGCTTTTAAATTTCTAGTAGGGTTCACATTTTTAATTAGTGCCCAATCCTTCCCAAACTGATACAGCTCATTCATTTCCATAAATTTTAGTAAATTAGATTTGTCCCATTGCAGTTTAGTCATATGCCAAGTTAAAGATAGTTGGTTCAAACATTACTTGAAGAAGAGTAGACACAGAGAAGAAAACAGGTGCATAAATAATGAAAAACATATAATTAGCATTTACTTACTATAAGAGGTCATGCCAAGATCAAGGTAAAAGGTGTAGTTGTTCTTATTCTGTTTAATAAAGCATTATCGAGTTCACATAACTAAGCAGTAAGCATAAACTTTTAGTGAATTTCTTACTCTATTAGCCTCTTTGTCTAGTCTTCACTTACTAAATGTAATTTTCTGGTAGAATTTATCTAAAATGTCCAAACTGCAAAGTCATTACTGCACTATCATAACTCAAGGTGGGACCCAATGTATGGTTCAATTTTACATGATGTCTATCATACTCAAATGACCTTACTCAAACAACTTCACCAAATAGTGCCCGCTTGAGAATTCAAAAGTTCATCATTTCAGCCATTGAAGGATCGAGATTCTCTAACCAATTATATAACCTTCCATAGGAGCATGAAAGGCGGACTCTTTGACAAGTGGACTCGCGGATTACCCCCATGTCGGAGAGTCTCCAATCTTCCCCAGCCTCCAATTTCCTAGAGATTTATAAGAGGGAAAAAAAGTATATGTAAGAAAACACTTAAAATCTTTATCGATATTTCCTACCAAAACCTCTCTTACTTTGCTGAGCTAAAGCTGAAATGCGTGAGACAGAGCACAAAGTCTATGCGTGTTGTCCATTCTGTGAGTACTCATGTGCAATTTTTCAAACCCTGTGTGATACTCGATGTCCATAATGATATTTGTTGCTCGACAGTCATCTCCTTATTTGTTGTTCCTCATCATCTTTCCTCTTTGTCCTCCTACTCCTTCATCAAGTACATATTTTCTCATGTTTCTCCAATTGGGACCAAATCGACTCAATAAACTGCTACCTATCAACAATCCAATCATTTTATTTCTTTGGATTCAGAGAGGGAGGACAAAATGGTGAGAGAGAAGAAGAGGCTTGTGGACATGATGAAATCTCACTCCTACTATGCATTTTGTGAATGGTGTAGCACAAAAATAAAGCCTTCGGAACTTCAGTTTCGAAAATGGGGAAACAGAAACTATTGGAAAGACTTGTAACGTGTGTGGGAAGTTATTGATGGAGGAAAGTAGTAGTGCTCTAATACTTTGGAAACGTATGTGCATAGGGAAAGTTTTTTTTTTGGAAGGTGCATAGGGAAAGTTACTATAAGAGAAGTAACTTATGATTAGTGTTGTAAACGAAGCGGATTCGGAGCGGATATTGGTATATCTGAATTCGTATCCGATTATATATATGGATATCTGAATCCGAATAAATATCCAGTGGATAGTGAAATATGATATTTGTATCCGACTCCGATTAAAATATCCGGATTCGGGTAGTATCCAAATTATCCGATTAATTTTTTTTTTAAAATAAAAATTAATATTTAAAAAATGTAAAAATATATAAATATATAAATTTTTAATAAAAAATATATTTTAAATGTTATATTAATTTTCTAAATTGAAAATATATTATTTATATATATTATATAATCGGACGGATATTTATCGGATCGGATATAATAGTATCCGATTATAAACAGATAGTATTTTACTATCCGAATCCGCTCTGCCGGATACCTATCCGGATAATTATCCGACTAAACGAATTCGGATACTAATCGGATACGGATAATACCCGCATCCGTTTACAGCCCGCCCTACTTATGATTGAAGTTACTGAGAGGGGAAAGTGGTGGTGTTGGACAAGGTTACTAAAAGAGAATGTAACGTGTGTGTGCGTGTGGGGGTAGTTATTGAGGGAAGAAAGTGGAGATTAATATATTATTTTAATTAGTATAATTAATGAGATGGGGATAGATTAATGAGGGTAGTAGAGGATTAATTGAAATAATTGTGGGTCCCACAAGTTGATCTTAGGGGTGCTCGGGCGCTTGGGCATCCACAAAACATGGGACGTTTGGCGTTTTAAAGGGGAGAGATATCAGTTGGGGAGAAGTCAAAATCGGGGAGAAAATGAAATGACTTCTCCCCCAAATTATCACCGGGTGCCGCATGTTTTGTGGATGCCCGAGCCCGATCTTAATTTAGTGATGTGGATTCACAAATGGAGGAGTCCTACATGGCATAATGAGGAAGACCTATGTGTCATCTATTGAAACACTATAACTATGTTTTATAGTAGTAGTATGTATATAAAATAAATAGATAAATACTAATTAAAGACGGGTTCAAGAGCTAACCGAAGCTTTCTCATTTTCCACTATCAAATACAATGACAAATGTTATAAATATATGAGAAATCTCTACGAAACTGCCACCTTACTTTCCAATTAAATATATAATTCCAAAATTGTTACCTTATTTCACACTAAACATGGAGAGCTCTTATTCATATTTAAATCCTTACTTTATAGGGATATAAAGTCAACATATTCTTTATTTTTTCCCATTTTTGAATAAGCAGAGGCGCACATCGCCAATTCACGCCACTCTCAATATCCTTGCATCCAAACATGACACAAAGTGGTCACGTACTAATTAATAGGAGATGAACGGAAATCCTCTATGGTTATAACCGGACTTTCCCTTTTAATGCACCTTTATTGTGATTAAGATCCACTAATCCTTAGGGTTCAATCATCTGACCTTTTTTTATTATTATAGAAAAAAATATTAACTCTAAAAGTTAAAGTTGTTAACTAGAATTAAAATTAAGAAGGCACTTAAAAAGACCTTTATGTTGTAACCAGGCTCCTTGGAGTCAACGAGTCCAGGTTATAACAGTAGAGGATTTCAAGTCATAGGAGATAAGATATTGCCATACTTTATACATGTTGATTAGAAATCTAATTCTATCGCATTCACATAAGCGGTAATAAGATTATGAAAAATGGTGGAGAAAAAGTCTGCATTAGGTTGGTGTAGAAAGTCCATCCAAAAGGTCTATAGATTGGATTAACTTGTAAGAAAATCATTTAAGTAGTTTGCCATTTTATTAGGTTGGATGTTGGCATGTTAGACCACCCGAGTACGACCTATAACTTCCATGACCGGGATCCATCAACTTGCATAAGCACCAAGCATTTCGGGGGATTGGGACTGAGGTTTTTCACATGAGCTCATAATACCTTGTTAATATATTAACAAATACATTAAATTTAAAGATTAATGCATGCAATTATTTATTTTTTACTTAGTTAAGTGGCTGAAGGTTGAGAGGCTCCTCATTTGGGCTGGGTTTGGTTTGTTTTTTAACATACTTATCTGATTATATTTGTGTATGCATAGCAGCACCCGTTTGGTTCGGACCCATCTACTAACCTATAGGGGGGATATCGAACCGAGCTGATTAATAGTGTGTTCAAGCTTGTTCATTTATAAAACAAGCTCGGAATTCATGTTCAAGCTTGATTCGTTTATTAAATAAATGAGCTCGAGCTTTATTAGCCGAACTCGAGCTGAGCTCAAGTAGTTCACGAGCAGCTTGTTTTTATTGGATATAGCTATTTATATTAGGTAAAAAATTCATTTTATTATTAGGCAAAGAAATCACGGTGTTAACTAAAATTTTAGTATAAGATTATAATTATATAAATGGTATTCTTATCATATAAAATACATTATATACTATTAATCTTTACTTAGTATATAATACATATACTTAATTTTAATATTTAAATGAAATAAATATATTTTAAATATTCTAGTAGGTTAATATGTATATATAAATTTTTTTGGTAAACTCGGTAACACCACAAGGTGAGTACTGAAGACAAAGAAGAGAAACACACACACTCACACCCCACATGCAAACACACACACACGACACACAGGCAGACTCACACCACACATGCAGCCTTATAAGCTTCACCCAAGAGCTTTTATTGAGCCGAGTAAGGGTGTGTTCAAGCTTGACTCGTTTACTAGATGAGTTTGAAAATGGTGTTCAAGCTCGGCTCGTTTACTAAATAATCGAACTATACTCGAGCTTTTAACGAACCGAGCCCGAATAGTACTTCACGAACATTTTGTTCAATAACCACCCCTACTAACCTAGAATAAATACTAACCTTACTAATAAAAGGGTGAAAAAAAAATCACATGTGCAACCAATAGTTTATTTTATTTTATTTGTTTAAAATCCTAAAGATTAGCTTTGTCCTTGAGGTTAATGCCTCTTAACCACAATTAAATGGACACATGTTGACATGATATACAACCGGACAATACATTACAATAGACGAGTGCACTTATAAATGTGGCAACCGTCAGTGTGAGTACTCACCCTACCAACTTGTTGCTACTCCTAACTCCACCCACTAATTGTGCACAAATCCTCTAAGCGGAATGATTTCACCATTCGAGCCCATAAATATATGAGTGGTGCCCACCCCTCATTGTTTTTGCTGACCGATATGTGGTTAGGCTGCCACCCCGGTTAGAAGTTAGAATATGTTCTGAGTTAGCCTACCCTGCATTTAACTACATAATTATATGCGTTCCCATTTTATCCCTTTAGACGTGGTTAAGCTTGATTAAACTTAACCAACTTAAAGTTAATATTTTTATTTATTATTTTTTAAAAATCAAAGTTAAATGAAGGAATACTATGGGTGAGTGAACCCTAATCACAGTTAATGAATCTTAATCATAATTAATGACTATTAAAAAGGGAGGCAGGAACACTGAGAACCCACTGAGAACCGACATTTTGTTGCTTAGTAGAAATGCTAATAGAAATGCGCGGTAAGTGAAATATTTTCCTAAATATATATCAACCAAATCTAATTTTGATTTAAAAAAAGAGTAGTGATTAGTCAACCCGCATTCGGCTACCTAGTCGAATGCCTTCCCATTTCTTCCCCTTTAATTGTGGTTAAACTTAACCAACTTGAAAATTAATATTTTATTTTATTTAAAAAATGAAGGTTAAATAGATGAACCTTAAGGGTGAGTGAACCACAGTACTGAGTTAAAGGGGGACATGGACCAATGAGGACTGACATTTGACTAAGATAGCTGTGCAGTCTGCCAAATATTTCCCCTAAAAAAAAGGCTCCATGTGTATAATAAATGAGACACTTGTTTAGTTCCTATTGGTGAGTGTGCATGGCTCGGGTAGCAAACTCCGTTCTTATTAGGGCAACGGATTATCTCAGCAGATGCCCGAGGTGTAACTTTGGGGCACCTCTCTTTGCAGGACGCCTGGATGACATTTCACTAAAAAGAGGTGATAGAATGCATGAGCATGTATCCTTGGGCAGTACATGCATATCTGCAAAGCTCACCACGTGTCATATCTCTGACATTCATTAACTGTGGTTAAGATTTATTCATTCTTAGGATTAAATGATCTAACCTTAGTTTTTAGAAAAAATATTTTAAAACAAAATAACCACATGAGTGAGTGAATCATGAGCAAGGTTAATTTTAAAAAATATTTTTTCTAAAACCTAAGGTTAGATTATTTAATCCTAAGAGTGACTAAATCTTAACCATAGTTAATGAATATCAAAGAGGACATGTGGCAAGCCTTGGAGGTGTTCATGTATTGCCTAATGATACATGCGTATGCATGTTATCACATTTTTCAGTTAAATGTCTTCCCACCCATCATGCAAAGAGAGGTGCCCTAGATAAACCGTTGCCTCCTCTTAGAGGATTTGCGCTTCCATTAATTGTGGGAGACTATAACCCATTGAAAGGGGATTCCACACCTTTTTGCAAAGACTTGGGATCATCTCCAGTTGGTGCTGGTGAGGAGACGATCCCATATCTTTTGCAAAATGAGCATGTGACGATGTGGTGGTAGCTCTCTGCATATATAAGTAACGACTTGGGATCTTTTTCAGTTGGTATTGGCAATGTGGTGGTAGCTCTCTGTAAGTAAGGACTTGGGATCTTCTCCAGTTGGTGTTGGCGATGGTGGTAGCTCTCTGTATATATAAGTAAGGGCTTGGGATCCTCGCCAGCACCACTCTGAAGGTGCCAGCCAACCTTTATGCACACATATCAAGGCCATGTATATCTAAACCAATATTGATAAGCATGCAGAGGCATAGGTGGTGCCTTTGGAGTGGGTTTTGGCAATCTCCTTGCCAGCACCAACTAGGGAAGATCACGTGTCATAAGTAAGGGTGGAATCGGCCGGGTTGGGGTCACGCCAGAATTTTGCTGGGTGGAATGCACTCAATCTGAAATTCCACCCATGCATTGATAGGTTCACAAAAAGATAAATTCAAACACAATCCAATAAGGACTCTAGTTGGCTTAGTGGCCAATTATTAATGAATTGAAAAAATAACTCGAATCATGTTCATGGTTCAAAAAAATGTTACTTGGTTATGCAATTTGTTTTGTTCGAATTCGGATTCTTTGCAATTCATCACTTTAGAGAAAACCCAGTTCACTAAGGATAAGATGAGATAATTCATTTATCGGTTTACTTAAGTTTTTTAGTTTGGTTCGTTTAACCATATAAAACTAATATATATTGTATAGTATATTATAAATACTTATTTTGAAAAACCATAAAAACACTTTTATGAAGCGGTTCGCAAACTCAAAGTTTAAATTTGTTGAACCCGAAGAAAAATATGAAGTCAAATAGAAAAATATGAAGTCAAATAGAAAAATATGAATTCAAATAAAAAAAGTCAACAAAATAAGTCAATTTGAAACCATCGAGTGGTTCGCTTCAATTTCACAAGCGAATCCAATCAGAACCACAAACTAGTTTGGGTTTGCTCTAGTTCGCGGTTCACTGTAGCATACAATGAACTTGGTACGTAACCCCTTTTTTTTGCCACATGTCCCCTTTTGACTCTCTTTAACAGTAGTTTAGATTCACTAACCCCTAAGATTAAAACATTTATTCTTAATTTTAAAAAAATTAATCACAAGAATTAAAACCTTCTATCCAGAGTTCAATCATCAATGACAGTCAAAAGGGGTTTGTGAGAGTGAAGAGCAGTAGTCCTAGGGCTTTGGATTGTCTTTGGCGATATCGAAAAAAAAAAATTTGTTTTTGGCAACACCAAAAAAGAAAAGAAAAAGATTGTCTCTGGTGAAACCAGAAACTGGTCTTGGGGTTCCATACATTGTGCGCAACAGTTGATAAAACAAATTGGGCCATTTCATTTTCTCTCCCATAATTTTGACTTCTCCCCCTTTAATATCTCTCTTCCTTATTCTCATACACTTATCGCCACATGTCTTAATATTTGTGGAGAAGTCAAAATCATGGCCCCATGATTTTGACTTTCCCACCACTTGTCACCTATTCTATGGAACCCGAGACAAGCCGTTTTGGCTTCGCCAGAGACAATCCAAGGCCAAGGCCTAGTCCTAGGAGTTCTCATTTGGAAAGATCTCTTCATTGTGACCCATCTATAGGAGTCCGAGGCCTTTGATGTTGCGTTACACGGATGTGTGGGTCCGACCTTTCGGCGGGCGGTGCGCGTCTAAACCTGCGAATATATTCGCCGAGATTTGAAGACTAAAAGAGAGAAATAAATAGAATGAGATATAAATACAGATCTCTCCGACTCCGACACTTCACTTCTCCATATTACATTATTACCAGCCCTTTTCCAATCTCTCTCTCTCTACTCGTTTGACATCCGCATCTTCATCTCTCTATTCCTCTCTCGTTTTCTTGTTCTTGCTAGAAAAGCTTGCTCTGCTCAAAGGTACTTTCGAGGATCTTTGAAAAAAACGGCGGAATTAGTTCGAATCTCATTCTATTCACCTCGTTTCCTGCTAATTTGAGTGTCACATTCACTGTTTTCTCTTCAATCTGTGCTAATTTGTTGCATTTGAAGTGTTTTGGGTGAATCTCACGGTCCTAGAAGCTCTCAATGATCTATAGTTGTAAGTTTAATTGCGTGTTTTAATTACTGATCTGTCAAGATCTGTTGTTTACGAGTTGTCGATTAATCTGTTTTCTTCTTGGCCTGGATGAATTTACCTCGACTTTATGTGTTTGTGGTTGTTGCTGTTCAATTGATAGTAATTTGTCTGTATTGAAGATTTTAAGCTGAATTTTCTAAATTTCTTTGTTTGTGAATTTCTATGTGCATCAGTGTTGTTGAGCATCGCGTTTTGGATGACCTTGATGAAACTGTATACTGTAAATTTCCTTTCTATTTAATGGGTATTTTTCCAATATTTACAGGTGGTGGAGCTAGCATTGTTGCAGAATTTTGGAAATTTGTGGGATGTGTATTTTTAATCATTTTTGAATAGTCAGTGACTTACCTCTGAAACCTCCGATTGCCATGGACGAGTATGCATTTTTTTATAGTTTATCCCTTTGTTCGAGAGTATGAACTTTCAGAATTTTTTATTTTTACTAAGTTTTGATGAATATAGGGAAAATGCTGTTGAGCTTCTACAACGTTATCGGCGCGACAGGCGCGTACTTCTTAGTTTTTTACTGTCTGGTAGCTTGATTAAGAAAGTTATAATGCCTCCTGGCGCGGTTTCGTTAGATGATGTGGATCTAGATCAAGTCAGCATTGATCATGTCCTCAATTGTGCTAAAAAAGGTGCTGAATTGTGTTCCTTCTTGTATTTGCGAGTTTCCGCATTTTTGTTATGTATTCGTTCTAATGAATGTTTCTTGATGCAGGTGGAATGCTTGAACTCTCAGAAGCTATTAGAGATTATCATGATAATACTGGCTTTCCACCTACGGTAAACTATGACTCATTATGCATTTGCTGACATGGTTTCTTGAGTTATCACTACTGATTTTGCTGAAAACATCCTCCATTCTTTTCCCTAGATGTAATCAACTAGGAGTGCCTCTGCTTCATTCATGTGCATAGTTGAGAGTGAAAGGGTACTCTGAGAGGAGTTAATAACGTATTTATCATCCCTTTGATGATTTATAGTAATCTATGTTCATGTAATTGCATTTCGTTTTAAAGGAGATCACACCTCAAATTCTGTATTTTTCGAATCTTGAGGCGCGGCATCATAGCAAATCAAATATGGCCAACTATCATACATTCTTTGCTTTTGAAGTTTACAAACCATGTGATCTTACAGAGCATAACTAAAAAATGAATTCCAATATTAAAATACGTACAAATGACATTTAAAGTTCTTAAACCTTATACACATCTTACAACGAAAACACTGAAATCAGTGTATCTCCAAAAGCCAAGGCCTTGCCTCTCGAACCATATACACCAAAAAACTACTTTCTTTATAACTATTCACTCTGCAGAATGATGGATATAATGAGCTAAACAGCTCAACGATTAAATAATCATATTCAATAGGGTTCAAATTCGATAAAACCATATAAACCTGAATGAAGTCAGAAATATGGACGATTCTTCATAATTGATTCTAGATTATCAGAAATTCATGGTTTATAAATTTAAAATATTGATGAAATTAGTTGGGCACAACCTCAACCGATTTAGGGCTTATAGCCGGATTAGATGAGGTCCAGATCAAGCAAGCAATTACCTGGCCATGTCCACATGTTTAGGGTCTTCCACCGAATGACTTTCTATCACCCTTCTTAAAGATATTCTTGTCCAGATATTCAAACAAATGACATAAAAATCAAAATCATATATCATACCACTAAAATCAAATACCATAACATATCAAATCACTTTGAGCGCCAAATTTAAATAACTCATCGAATAATCCAGATTAGATCTTATCAATTCACATCAGATCTTACCAATTCACATCGAATTTTATCCAATCACTACTAAGTTTTTATATAAATGAAATTATCCACGTGTGCAAAACAAATTTTTGATAACAATACATAATTGAATATCAAACCCTAATGAATAAGACAACTACTCAGTCGAATCGAATTCTCTTCCTTTTTCTTTCTTTTCTTTACCAAGAACTCTAAAATCTAAATGCTCTCTACTTCACTCTATTTATAGGCAAAATTAAATGAGTCATGCCTGCATGAAAAGCCATGTGTTCTTACTTCTTACACATGTTTACTAGAAAAACCGCATATAACCATGAGTCCTATGAATTGTCTAGAAATGCCATGTGTCTTACCTTATATAAAATTCTTTATTATTTTTGTTTTAGTCCTTAAGAGTTTTTAAATTTTATTTTATCCTCCCCTTCTTAGGAACTTTTCTATTTGGTCCCTAAGCATGTAAATTGTCATTTGCATGAAAATATGGGTCCTTACACTAATGCTTGGTGTTTCTTTGCCTGCTTGATTTGGTGAGCATAAATTTTTCGTAGCTTCATTACATCTGGAATCTGGTTGCACTTTTTGTCGTCTGTTGTGGCGAGTTTGAAGAACTGTTACTTGGTCCATTTCTGTCATCTGTTTTCATGCTTCTTGCTAATTTTGGTTGTATGAATTATACAGGGCTACTTTGTATACTGCTTACATTCCCAACTTATTTTCAATTCATTTTATGTCTTCAGAATAATACAGGCTCTACCGATGAATTTTTTGTGGTTACAAATCCTGAATCTTCAGGTTCACCCCCAAGGAGGGCACCACCACCAATTCCTGTCTACACACCATCACCCATTATGCCAAGCCTATCAAAATCACAGTCCCTTCACTCCACACAGCTTCAGGAACTATCTGTCGATGACATTGATGATTTTGAGGATGAGGATGATGAAGAGGAAGTTGATAGTCTCAGGATATCAAGACGAAATCCAAATGATGCTAGTGATCTTGTGTTAGGATTGCCCCCTCTTGCAACAGGTAAATATGATTAAGAAATATAGTGGGATGTCTATGAACTCAAACTTTTTCTTACCATCACGGGGCATCTCAAAAAGGAATGTAGAATATTGTTTTTTTTACGTGCATCCATCTTAAGAGTGGTCTGGTCGTATTGCTTTCTTTCAAAAAATTTAGCAGCAGATGTTCGGAGTTGTTATGCTTCAGAGGTGTCGAGGTACTGGGATTGTTTGCTGAATTTTGGAATGTTAAAAGTACTACAGGAGGTCTTGAAATTTCCCACATGAATCCCGATCCTTTGCTTCAAGCTTATGCTTGGGCTTAGATAGACCTAGGTAGAATGTAATGGGTGGAGGGGTTTTGTGCAGCCTACATAGAAATGATAAGGCTGTGATGATGATGATGGAGAAGACGACAACGTGAATTAAGAAGTCATAAAATGTCTGTACGAAGTTATAAGAATTCAACTAGTTACTTCACGATTCAAAATTCAAGTATATATTGTCTTTCAGTTCAGAAATTTTTATAATGGTATAGACTTTAGCCTGAGGCCCTTTTTGTTTATTAACCTTTGCATGAAATCTGAAAATAAAATGTATGGGCTCATTGCAGCCAGTTAATCTTAAATTCTTATATGTTTGCAGGCATTACAGATGATGACCTCCGTGAAACTGCATATGAAATCCTCTTGGCTTCTGCTGGGGCTGCAGGGTATGCTTCTAATAATTTGGGTTGGCCTATAGACATGTTTCCATGACACAATAAAAATTGCTCTATGTTATTCTCTCTCTCTCTTTTTTTTTGCTTCGGTCCACTGTCCATGACTTCTATGTAAATGTTACCACTTCTCTTTTGATTCTCCTATTTCAGCTTCTGCATTATGCATTTCTTTTGTTATGTTGTATACGCAGGGGTCTCATTGTACCATCAAGGGAAAAAAAGAAAGACAAAAGATCCAAATTGATGAGGAAGCTTGCTCGTAGCAAGAGCGACCATGTTGAGCCCCAATCTCAACGTGCACCAGGATTAGCTGGTTTGTTGGAGAGCATGCGTGTCCAGCTGGAGGTATATTAAGTTTTGTTTTTTTTAATCTTCTGAACTGATCTTGTGTGTTTTGTGTTCATCCAACACACTTTATTAAGATCTATGCAAAACTGTGTATAACTTTAATTCTTCAGCATGGTCTGCCTCTTGATGTCAGGAATGACTATAGAACATTCTTTATTTATATACATGATTTCCAGTTTTGCTTGCGTTTCATGTGAAGCAATTCCAGCCATTCACATTTATTTACTAGTGTCTATTTAATTGATACTACACCAATGTTGCTTTGGTAGAAAAATGACCAAAAACAGAACAATGGAAAACACATTACATGTATCGCTTCATGATTACTTAGAAGTTGAATAGTATGGAGAATTCCCGTGAATTATGGAACAATAGTTGAGATGTGTTGCATAGTTGTCAGTTTGAGAGATTTATGCAAAACCCATTAAGGTGAATAAACACCAAATCTGAAATTTGGAAAGGGAGAACAAGAAAGAGAAGTGTGGATAAAAATGTAGAAACTTACGGTTTTGAAACCCGAATTCTAGGCTACCCTTTTAGCCACTATAAAATAAGAAGAACTGATTTTCTGTTAGGGGAGGCAAAACCTTTAACTGCAGAATTTTGAAACAAATTAGAATACCCATAGATGAACAACCCATTCTCTTTTTTAATAACTAGTGGGCAGCACGTGTGATGCCCGTGAGAGAATTGCACGTGATAGAGAGTGGGGGAAGAAGGACAGTGAGACTCACGTGATGCATGTGTGTGAGAGGGAGACAGACGTGAGAAAGTATGGAAGGAGAGAGAGGCGTAGAGTGGAGAGATAATTGTTTAAAAAAGACAAAATTACCTATAAATATATTTAAGTTAAAAGGACAATTTTCTCATTTGACAATTTTGTCATTTTAACATATTCAATCAACGTTTTTATCATGAGAATCCTCGTTATAATAGCCATTTTCGTTGTGATGGTAAAGATATAAGCGTAAGAGTAGTTTTATTCCATCAACGTTTATAAGTGCCCTATTCTCATTATAGTAGTAGAGATAGAGTAGATATAAGTGTGAGGGTAATTTTATCATTCTCATTATAATTGTAAGGAGATAGAGAAGATATAAGGAAAATTTTGTCAATAGTGATTATAACAGTAGAGATAGAGAAGATATCCGTGAAAGAGTAGTTGTCAATAATGACAAAATTCAATCAACTTTTTTAAGGGTCCTATTCTCCAAGGGTAATTTTTTCAATAATGATTATAATAGTAGATAAAATATAAGTAGAAGGGTAATCCAAATATTTCCTTTATCCCTCAACTTGCTCTTGGCCCCCAGATTTCTAGGAAAGGAACAACCTCTTTATATCTCATATCCCCTTTGTCGAGCACACTTCTTTCCTCCTAGACAGAAAAGAAAATAAGATCAACCCCTTATGACCTATTTGGATTGCAGGAATTGAGGGGTGAGAATTGAAATTAAAGGATTAGCTTTGTGCATTGTAATCTCCTTGTTATTGTATTAGCTTTGTACTTTTTCTCTCGTTCTATATATTTTGATTACCAATAAAAAAAATTCCTATGAATTCCAATTCACATGGGAATTGGAAACAATGTTAATTCCTACATTTTATAGGAGTTACAATATCCACCTCGGAGTAGGGCTGTTAACGGAGCAAATTCGGAGTGGAGAGAGGTCCGAATTTGTATCCGTCTACATATCCGACTATCCGAATTCGAATAAATATCTGACAAATAGTGAAATATGGTATTTATATCCGACTTTGATTAAAATATTCAAATTCGCATAATATCTGAATTATCTGATTACTTTTTTAAAATTTAAAAGAAAGGAAAAAATGCTTAAAAAATATTAACAAATACAAATTTTATTTTTAAAAATAACAAATTAATATTTTATCTTCGTTTATATTAAAAAAATAATTTATGTCTTAAATTATATAAAAAAACATATATTTATAAGGTTATTTTAGTTTTGTAAACTTATAATATATTAATATATATAATAATGTATTATAGAATCGGTTAGATATTTATCGAATCATATATTCAAATATCTGTATTCTTATCTGATTATAAACGGATAGTAAAATCACTATTTGAATTTGTTCCACCGGATACCTATTCGGATAATTATCTGCGTAAGCGAATTCGGATAATATCCATATCTGTTGACACTTGACACCCCTACCTAGGAGGTGGACATTGCAATTCATACGTGCCTATGAATTGAAACAAAACTTTTACGACTTTCCTATTCATCTTTCTCGACCTTCTTAGATTATTTCATATTTGAAATACTTTTTAATAAATATCTTTATTTATGATTTCTTCAAATAAATTTATTGTACTATTTGAAACTTTTATAAATGAATTTCAAATAATATTTTATTTATATTATTCATAATTCACTTATATTTAATTAAACATAAATAAAATTAATAGGTATTTTATAATAATTGATTGAATGTATAATGATTTTAATTAATAGGCATATATAATGGTATTCATAGTTGTCAAGGCGATTAGGCGACTTGAGACGATAGACCCCATGGACGCTTGAGGCGTCGCTTGACAAACTTTTTGTTGCAGATATTCCTCCTAATATGAGATCCATTTATGATGCATTTTCTTTTATAAGAGGCCCTACATTCATATAAATTACACAATTGTCAAGATGCATTTTGATAAAATCATCATTAGAGATATTTCTAAGAATAAAAAAGTGGGATTTTTCAAGTGTTGGAAAAAATTGGAATAAAAATTAAGTCTACAATGACTATTGAAAAAGGGGCGAGAGGGATTGTGAGGGATAAAAAATAGACAGCCTAACAGGAGAGAGAGAGAGAGTATAAGACTGGAAAAAAGTAGAAAAATAGCCCGATAGTCAAATGTAACGCTAAACATAGGAGAAAGAAGAGGAGGGAGAGGGAGATGTTGTACCTCTTACTCTCAAAATTTTATTTTTCTTAATTATACTCAAGATAAGTAATAAAAATAATATTTATAAGTAAAATATATAATTATAGGGTCTACACTTATTTATAATTTAAATTATAAAAAACTCATTTAAATACGAGTTTATGAGAGTTTTGGGGATCTTAGAAGGAATTTGGGGCATTTAAAGGCTCTTAATTTGTTATTGGGCCACCTGTAATTTAACAACCATGAAAAAAAACAAATGAAGATGGTTCACCCATAAACAGAGGGAGAGAGACCAATTGTTTTACCTATTCAGATAGAGAACAAGTCAACATGAAAGACATACTTGACACTGTTCGTCTCTTTTTATTTATTTTATTTGCAAGTTTTTTTTGTTGGATATACAAATCCTAACATTTTATATTGAAAAGACATGAGAAATATATAAAGTATCATATTTTTTTGTTTACTGAACAATCATATTCAAATGAATTAAATTTGTATATCCTTAAACAATAATAATATTACTTATATCAGATTTTTAATAATGACCGCCTAAGGCAGCCAGTTGCTTGAGCCTAGCAGAGCGCCTGATCGCCTAGGCGACCGCCTGAGGCGACGCTTTTAACAACTATGATGGTATTATAATAACTGATTACAACAATCAGTATTTTATCATTGAATGTATAATGAATTTTATTAAATGTAGTTTTTTAATATATACTATATACCACATTTTGCTTAATAAAAATGAAAAAAAAAAATTAGTTATTGAAAACAACCAATCTATATTTTTTTTAAAAGATTTATGTAAGTGTCTATAATTTAAAAAAATATAATTGTTCATTTGTTTGTATTAAAAAAGATTGTGTCCTACTTTTCTATAGATTGAAATTTCGGATGATGTGCTGAAATGTTTATATCACAATCCATTGGTATGATTATAATATGATATAGGCAATTATTTATCTTATTTATATGTATAAATATAAACATACTAATTATCAAATGGAATTTTTTTTTTTATCCAAACAGTGAACTTGAAATTCTTACATATTTGTTTTCATCAAATCCTACGGTCTCAACCAAATAGTGGAATTCCAATAAATAGGCTTTTCAATTCATAGAAATTGCAATGTTTATGCATTGTGATTCTCACGGATGTTTCAATACCTACGATCCAAACCAGTGTTTTAAAACCCGAAAACTTGACTCGACTCGGCTCAAAAACTTGTCGAGTAGAGTCAACTCGGAAACTCGGGCAAAACTTGTCCGAGTAATGACACCTAAAACTCGGACATAGATAATATTTTTCTAATATTATATATATGCTATAAATTCAAAATTAATGATAAACCATGCCTAAAATGAGATATATAATTCAATATATACTAAACACCCCCTTTTGTTTCGTATTTATACTTAAGAGTGGGTGAGGTGTGTTAAAAAAAAGAAAAAACATAATTTAGTCTCTCAGGTAAGCGGTTTACTCGATTTTTTGTTTTAACAAAAAAGTACAAAACTCAGGCGAGTCGGGGCGAGTTACTCGATTTTCAGTGTCAAAATCGATTATTTTCTCAAACTCGACTCGAAACCTGGCCGAGTCGAGTCGACTCGCTGAGTTTTAATACTATAATCCAAACGGACCCATGTAACTTCTTCATCCTGACTTCCACCTAGACCTTCATTTTCTGTTCACCTGTTCCTTGACCCCAGCAGTATCACCCACATCGTGAAAAATTTCAAGAGTTGCCTTCTCTGCTCGGCTGCTTCATTGATATCATGAACTTCTCTTGCCCACTGCTTTCTGTCCAACAAATCCCTCCATTGGCAAGGCCTCCACCTCCGTCACCTCCCTATAAGATCTATCATCCCTCACAACATACACTAGAGCACTGTCTTTCATTGGGATGTCAATTCGGCCCTTTGATGAGGGGCTCCGGCCCGACCCTTCGAAGCCCACGAAATGGAGGGCTTTTCCCCCCTTAATAAGGTCCTAGGGTCGAGCTGGGCCTAATTTTGAAAGGTCCTCTTACTTGGGGACGGGGCTTCATAAGCACCTAGCCCACCTGCCCGACCTAGTTTAGCCGGGCCCTCCATTCTATATGTTATACCATATATAATATTATATACAAAATTACGTTTATAATAATTTAAGGCTTGTATAACCTAAGAGGATAAGCTTTACTGTGTGTATGTGTAACATACTAACACTATAGTGTAGTATTTTTCTAATATAGTATGTTGTAACTTTTTTTATTTAAAAAAAATCTAATAAAGGCTAAGACTTACTGTGTGATGGTGTAGTCTCTTTCCAAAATATTTTAATGTTATTACTTGTAACTTGTATTTTATAAAAAATATTACGGTACTAATACTAACAATTCGGGGGGGGGGGGGGTGTACTAATATTAACAATCTAACGGTACTAAAACTCCGTTGTGTTACTCTTTGAGTCAGTCCCAAGCCCGAGTAAAGGAAGGTTGTATGTCAAGTTGGCATTTGGCAATCAATGTAGAAAAATATCACTAAAACATGACATAATTGATTTTTGTTCTTTCGACCCTAGCCCTTGAGAGTAGGGCTTGTGCCTAGCCAGTTCAGGCTCTCTAAGGGCTAGGGCCTCACCCCGGTAAATGAGGGCCAGGCCTGGTACGACTTATGCCCTGGCAAGCTGGCACGGCCCTTTGACAGCCCTACTTTCACCATTGCCGAGTTGCGACCTTCCCATGGATGGGTTTACTGGTGGATGGGCTCAGGGAGAGGAGGGTTTGTAGGATTCTGGGGTTCTCTCCATCGGTACCTTGGTCAGGTAGCTTTAATTTGCCGTTACGAAATCTGCCTTTACCGCAATGAACTGTCATCAGATCTTCAACAGAAGATCATCGGAAATAATTTTGGGTGGGCTGCATCATCCGACCGCCTTTGTGAGAATGTTAAATAGATTAATTCTGATTCAAAGACAATGTTTCATCCATCAGCGCTTTACCCTTAATACATTGTTAATTTTACATTCATTTTTCTGTTGAAGTTTTTTAGCTGGATTTAGATCCTTCTCTTTTGAAGTTTCTTAGTTGGGTTTAGATCCTCGATTCAACAATTCTACAATCTACAGTTGTTTGAAAGCTTGTTTAGGGCTTCAAAATTGCTATTAATCATGTGATTTTCTTTCATTCGTAACTATGAATAATATTTTCTGCAGATCTCAGAGGCAATGGATATTAGAACAAGACAAGGACTGCTTCATGCTCTTGCGGGCAAAGTAGGGAAAAGAATGGATACCCTTTTGGTTCCTCTGGAATTGTTGTGTTGTATTTCGCGAACAGAGTTTTCTGACATGAAAGCATATTTGCGGTGGCAAAAGAGGCAGGTAAGTGGACTTTATATTGTAGAATGGTGCCTTCATTATATATTTTAGTATCTGTTTTTAGTCCCTTTTAACATTTGTGTTAGCACAGTTAAATATGCTGGAAGAAGGGCTCATAAATCATCCTGCTGTTGGATTTGGGGAATCTGGACGTAAGGCAAGCGAAATGAGGGTTCTTCTGATGAAGATCGAAGAATCTGAGGTACATCATACATGTTCCATTAGTTGATGAAATTGATTTATAAGTTGTCTATTGTCTCTTTCACGATATGCCAAACTGTACCACCCCCTCCTTGTCCTTTCCTGGATTGACACCTGGGTCTTAGTATCTGACTGTTCTCATATAGTGCTACTTTTAATTTGTCTTTTATTTTTTATGCATATTTCACATGCTTTTTACTGATGTGTATTATATGATGGGAAAATACAATAGAAAGCTCCCAGTAAACATTAGATAAAGAATCTGAATCTTCACTTTTTGATATCTTAACGGGTCCTCAAATTGAACGTTTGATATCCAAAAAGGTCCTTCTGTTTTTACCTTAAGCCTTACTCTTAAAATTTTAGCTAATCTGTAGGTACAATATATTTTGGTTCACATCTATTTTTTTTAAATTGGAACTCCTTTTTCTTTCCTTCATGTGCCAAAATATTTTGGTTCATTTTCCATCAATTATAAATTTTTGATACCAATTGTAGTATTGTTTCTTAATATAGTTACTGATTTTTATTTCTTCAAGAATGCAGTTGTTATATATATATATATATATAGAGAGAGAGAGAGAGAGAGAGAGAGAGGAGGTGACTAAGCTAGGCTGATTATACCTTATAATCATCTCACCTCCTCTATACCATTAGATCTCAAACAATGGCTAGGATTAAAACACTCTTTATTGGTCTAATTGTTGATCTAAGCAAGTGATAATGGTGATCTCCTTGCAGTTGATTTTGGCTGTAGCATCTCAATCTAACAAATTATTCTGTAATGTAGAGAATGCACATGACATGTTTGCTGCATTCAAGATCTGACCCTTATGGTTCAGTAATGGGGTGGTCCAAGATCTGACCGTAATGGACGTGGCTAGATTTAAACACAGGGCTGGGCAGGGAGAGAGAGAACCAGGGAGAGAGAAAGCTGGGCGGGGAGAGGGAGAAAACCAGGGAGAGGAAAGCTGGGCGGGGAGAGAGAGAGAACCAGGAAGAGGGCTGGACGGGGGGAGAGAGAGAGAGAACCAGGGAGAGAGAGTTGTGCGGGGAGAGAGAGAACAGGGAGAAGAGAGCTGGGCGGGTAGAGAGAGAGAACCAGGGAACGTGTTTAGAGAGTTTAAGGGCATTTTTGGGAATTAAATAATTAGACCAATAAAGAATGTTTTAATATTAGCCATTGTTTGAGATCTAACGGTATAAAGGAGGTGAGCTGATTATAAGATATAATCAGTCAGGCGGAGTAGTCACCTCCTCATATATATATATATATATTAAAAACTTCGCTTTCCACTCTCCTAGTTAATTCCAGAATAGCCAATATGTTTTTGTATCAGCTGATTGAAATAAAATGTTTAATAGAAAATAACAATTTAAGGCCCTTTTGATATCAGAAATGCAACTGGGCCCTCTTTAATATAACGGAAATAAGGTGTGTCTTTGCTACATGACATTTATAGGGGCTTTTCAATTATGTTTCCCCTTTAGTGATTGCCGTTCTGATCTTGTGTATGTTATTGCAAATTTGTGTATGCTTTGGTAATTTTTGACTTAATATTGCTTTATATTTTCTGCATGTTTATAATGCTTTTTACTAGAGTGCAATCTTTTCATTTATCTTGGTCTACTCTTATTATTCCAGTCTCTTCCATCATCTACTGGTGAACTCCAACGTACAGAATGCTTAAGATCTCTTAGAGAGATTTCCATTCCACTTGCTGAGAGGCCAGCTCGAGGTGACTTAACTGGTGAAGTATGCCATTGGGCAGATGGCTATCACCTAAATGTTAGGCTGTATGAGAAACTGCTATTCAGTGTCTTTGACGTTTTGGATGAGGGAAAGCTTACAGAGGTTAGTCTTTCCTTCACAGAAGATCTGCAAACCCTTAGAATATAATTCATTGTAGCTATACTTATCTAATTAGTCTAGGCGTACTAGACTACTAGCTATAGATCATCTTTATGTCCAGGAAGTGGAAGAAATTCTCGAGCTCCTGAAGTCAACCTGGCGTGTGTTAGGAATTACAGAGACCATCCATTACACCTGCTATGCATGGGTACTATTTCGTCAGGTATTGTCAACTTAAAATTTCTGTTTGTGTATTGCAAACTATTATGCAGTCAATGTTGTGCTGATGAACATCTATCGATATCAGAATTGTTCGTTGCTGTTTATTGGTAAAAATTGCTTTACCTCCACTGAAAATTTCTTGAACAACTTCACAATCACGTTGATGATCAAGATGACATGTATCTCACTTTTCTATCTGCCATCTGGTAACAAATTAAATAATTTGAAGACATTCGGACTTCTAGAATGCACCCATGGGTACGTTTATTATAAGATGATGCAACAGATTTTGATAGGCTGGAGTTACAGTTTATAAGAGTGCCTTCCTATTATGGTTAGGTGGCTTTATTATGTATTTAATAAGAGTCAATCTAAAGTAGTGAAGCAGCCATTTGACAGATTGAGTTCCAAAGTAAGTTAATTTCTTAAAGTTTCAATGCGTCAAGTATCATGTACCCACTCTATATATAATAGAAGGGGATGGTCATCTATGGGAAATTCTAAGTGGTTAGATAAAAATCTGTAAATTGAAGGTATGCCTCCCCTAAATGAAGATAATTCTTCTCCCATTTTCCAGTGTCTAAAGGGGTAGGGTAACCTAAAAGTAAGGCATCTTGCTGTAATTTTTTGCGTTCTCCACCTTTCTCTTTCTTGTCCTCCTTGCATATTTTAAATTTGGTGTTCATTCACCTTGCTGAAATTTGCATAAATGGGTATAGAGCCCGGATTTCTTGCTGTAGTTCATGAATTTGCCGTTCTATACCTAAAAAGAGAGAGTGGATGCTTGGAACCTCCATATGACGCTCGAGACGAAGAAATTGAGGTCTTACGAAGATAGGTGCAAAAATTAATGTGGCTTTGCTTAGGGTTTAAAACTTCAGTGCTATTTTAAACTTTGGTCACTAGGGAAATTGAAATATTTTGTGGAAGTTTATGAAAGTCCATGAAAACATTACAAGAATTATGAATATGTAGGAAACATTAGAAATCTAAGATGAAAATTTAGGAAATGATTAATTAAGCCCAAATACACACTTAAAACTCATTTTATAATAAAAGTTAAAACACAAGCATATAGAGTAGTAAATGTGAGATTCATCATTAATGTCAAATGACATGAACCGCCTCAAATATTTGAAACTATATCGCCCAATATGCACATAAATGAGTGTTTTATATAGTAATACACCCCAAAAAAGAAAAGCCTTATAATAATACCCATAAACTACTAAGTAATGACTCATAACCTCATAGAGTTCCAATTTAGCTTAAAGTCATCATCATAAGTTGGAGATTGAGAATTTTTCGGCTTAGGAAAAATTCGGCAAAAAATCAAGAAAATGTCGAGCAAGATATGAATAAATAAAAAAAGATTAATAATAGTGAAAATTATAGTAAAATATAAGTTAGATATTAGTTACTTATTTGGGACTTATAATCCATTGATACAGCAGATTTTGATAGACTGAAGTTAATGTTTATAAGACTACACTTTTATTATGGCTAGATGGTGTAGACACCCTATTTTGCATGATTTCATGGACCCAAAAAGTCAATTGGTTCCAAGCATTCAAAAGAAATCAAAAAGGGGATCCGGACTCCAAAAAAGTGAAGCTGAACCCAAGCCGAGCTCGAACCAACTAGAGCCCAAAGGGGCAGGCTTGTTAATTAACTTGCAAATGTCCAGCGCCCTTTAAAAGGGTGCGGTTCCTTATTTGGCCTAAAATTCAAGCCGCGGCTTTTAAAAAGGCGCGGTATGGAAAAACCCTATTTATGACTTCGTTTTGCGTGCCAACATATTTTGGATTATTTTTTAGTCCCACATCGGCCAGAAAGAACGAGAACCCTATTTTTTCACCCTATAAAAGGAGCCTCACTCCAACCCATTCCTCAACTTTGAAACTTGCAACTTTGAACCTTGGAAGATCTTTTGAAACCTTGGGAGGACTTTGAAAACCCTAACCTTTGGAGGTCCTTATATCTAGAGAGCAATTCCAGAAAATCCAGAATCCTTCAAAGCCTTAGGATAATCAAGGAGCTTCTTTGAGTTTTTCGACCTAGGCTCCCTTTAGTTCTTCTTCAATACCTACTTTAGAGAGAAGGGAGCTTAGTTCATTGAAGTTCGGATCTTATCATCGTGGAAGGACATTCTTGAATGCTTGGACAACCAAATAAAAGGGAAAAGATATGCTACATCCCTCATCTTTTACTTCTACCCATCCAAGTCTTTTCTTCCCTCACTTTCTCTTAGTAGCTCGGTGATTTCCCTCTACACGGTCGTGGGGAAGAGGAAATCCGGGTGAAGGAAAGGGCTGGAAGACTAGATCTTCGATTTCTTTATTTCAGTTTTTTTTTTTTCTTATTATTAGTAGTTTTTGTCCATTTTCCACCCAAACGTAGGCGGGGCCCCTCTTAACTCGGTCGAGAAGAGAGCGTGATCGTTCGCCGATTTAGGGAAAAGAGATTTTGCTCCGCAAGTAGAGAGAAAATCACCCTGACTCGGTCGAGGAGGGGTGACTTTCCAATCTCGAAATAATAAAAAAAATAAAAATTTTAAATTAAATTAATGGAGAAAATTAAGAGGTAACCGTCGTTCGATGGATGAGGTGGAGTGCCTAATACCTTCCCCAACTCATAAGAGAATCCCCGGACCCAATCTCGATTTTTATTTAAATCGAGGGTTTTCATTGTGGGTGACCAATCACACCTGGATTTTTGGTTGGTGGCGACTCTAAAAGATCTCGACTTCTCATTAGTTGAAAAACACTGATGTAGAGAGGAGATCGACTTGGGCCGGCTATCGCACAGATGGGTCTATAATGTATTTAATAATAGCAATCTGGGGGAGTCTAATAATCCTTTGACTAGTTGAGTTCCAAATTTAGGTCTCGTTTGGGTATGGATTATTGCAATCACTATTGATTACACAATAAGAGTTGTCATGAATAAATGCTGTCGTGAATAATCATGCTTGGTATCACTTTGTCAATAAGTTTATCTGGGCATTTAAAAAAAACGTATTTTTCTCATTTTGAAAAAAGATATTTTGGGAAATCTCTCTCTCAAGCTTAAGGGTCTTGTTGGCCTTACGAAGTGCAAAATTTGTTGTTTAAAATAATTCCCACATAATCCTAGAAGTGCATAATCGGTTATGCTCCTCCCTAATCATTCCATGGCGTCGAGATTATGTGATTAAGTACTGTCCACGACGTCTCACAAAGAGTGTGATCCGCATGATTGTGAGTAACTCATCGTCATTATAACTTTACGAAACCTCTCAAACCAAGCTTGGAGCGACTGTTTCAAATCATAGGTCGACTTCTTTAATTTGCAGACTTTTCCCTCATTGTTGGGAAGCTTGAACATTGGTGGAGGAGCCATATACACTTTCTCCCGTAAATTTCCATGAAGAAAGACATTTTCACATCCAACTGATGTAAAGGCTAAGAAAATCTCACTGCCAACGATAGTATAACTTTGATAGAGTTCATCTTTGTAACTGGAGCAAAATGCATCCCTGTAGTTAATCCCATATGTGGGTGAATATTCCTTAGCAACCAACCTCGCCTTATATCTTTGGATCGACTCATCAGCCTTGTGTTTCACAGTGAACACCCACTTGCAACCAACCGACTCCTTTCCTTTGGATGAATTCACAATTTCCCTTGTACCGTTCTTGTTTATTGCCCTCATTTCTTCCATCAGAGCCACACACCACTTATAGGATTAGAGATGGCCTCTTGGAATATGAAAGGTAAAGACAGAAGAAACAAATGACAAAAAAGTAGAATAGACGGGGGACAAATTTTACACAATATGCTAGGAATACTGATTCTAATTCTCTCATCCACACACTCGCAATTAAAATGTCATCCAAAATCTGTCTTCTTTATAACAGAAGTCCGGTTGATTGTCCATACTTTTGTACCAAGTTAAATTAAGGTTCGAGGTTGAAGAGAATAGATGAGAATTGGACGTATCAAGAATAATTCTGAGATGTCTGTTTGGATCGACCCCTTCCTATTACTTAGTGAAAGTGCCCTTTAAGTGGGCTGTGCAAAGACGTAAATAATAGAAAAGGGAAAAGACAATAATAGATCCATAGATCCTCTACAATCACATAAGAATATGACATAGTATGGAATACACTGGAAAATATTACTGTTGATATGTAAGCCCTAATATGTTCATGCAAATATAATACTGTGATCTCCTTACAAAAAGCGAACACCACCAATTATATAAGTTACATGTGATGAGCTATTGCATCATATCCTTTTCGCTAAAGATGTTTCTTTTCTGTGGTCATTGTAATGTATTTTGAAGAATTTGATGTTGTAAGATAGGCCTTATGAACCTGACATTTCATTTTTCCCTGCAAGCAAATTCCTTTGTTCGATACTCTTTTAAAAAAGTTTTATTGAGATGTTATTGTGTCTTATTTTTGACATGATATATATATTTGTATTCTCAAATAAATATATTTATGCCTCATGTTTGACATGGACATTTACCCCTGACAACCTCCTGGCGAAAAATACAGTTTGTTATTACAGGTGAACAAGGAATCCTGCAACTTGCCATTGAGCATTTGAGGAAAATACCCTTGAAGGAACAGCGGGGCCCTCAAGAGAGATTGCACTTGAAAAGTTTGCGTTCCAAAGTTGAAGGCGAAGAAGGGTTCCAAGATTTGAATTTCTTACAGTCATTCTTATCACCTATTCAGAAATGGGCCGATAAGCAGCTGGGAGACTATCATGTGCACTTTGCTGAGGTTTGATAAACTGTTGGGAGCATAATATTTATTTATGTTAGGTTTCGGTTAACCATAGTGCTGGTATTGGTGTTTGCCCATTGGTCTGTGCATGATCATGTCTGAGCTTTGATGGATGCAACAGCCATATGTGAGAAATTCATTTAATGCTTGCATATTTTGCTTGTCTGGAAATATTACAAACTATTTGTAGAAATGCATAATATTGCTTCTTTGCAGTTAATAATGATTCTTCCATGATAGACATAGACATGCAATTTTAATGTTGTATAAGAGGAATAATGAACAAAATATAAAGAATTCTGAAAATTCAAGGAAATGCTTTCGATCTACTTAGATGCCAGTAGAGTGATTATAGCCCCATGGGCCTGATAACTCTTTCATGGATCTTAATTGCCCCATGTTATTTAACCTAGATATAGCAATTTAAAAAAAAATAAAATGAAGAATGCTACTTATAACATGTGGAAAATTTAATTGAAGATCTGAGTTCTTATTTTTAATTTTGTTCAGAGTAGATTTTTTTAAGTAATATTTCAGAAATGATTTCAATTGTCTTCAACCAAAAATGTGTCGAAGAAAGCTCAAGAGAAACGAATCAAAAGACTTGTTTTATCTCATAACATGTGGGTGTATAAGTATCGGCTGTTACCTTTGGGTATGGGTATTGAACTAGTTTGACCCCAGATCCTAGGGTTACCACAAATATTTCAGCTTTTTAACTAATGTTGTAATTTTTTTGTGTAGGACCAAGTAGCAGGAATGTTTGATTTTGTGTTCGCACATTTTCAACAAAGGTCTGAGGATTATAGGATAAAATTTTTAGTTGATGATTAGTTGTAGAAAGCGTCGATTTGAGAGAGAGAGAGATTTGCTTTGTTGGAAAAATGGTGTGATGAGCAGAGCTCAGGCAAGACAGCTTAGTGTGTGGATCTTGGCCATCCTGGCTGAGTTTTAAAAAAGCAGTGGTTGATAGAGTAGATGGGATCTGCTCGATTAATATTAGGTTAGAGGGGGTTGAAGGAAAGGGAAGCTTTCTTGCGTAGTTGTTTGATGGGAAGGATCAGACGCGAGGAACCTTTCGAGAAAAGGATTTTGGATCATGTTTTGTTAGCTTTGAACACCTCTTATTAGGTGGAGTAAGAAGGTGTAGAAGAATATTTCTCTTATGTTTATGTTTGTTTTATACACTGTAATCTCGGTATACTATTAGTATCTCTTATATACTAATAGTACACCATTAGTGGAATATAAATAAGAAAAGTAGGAGAGAGACAATTAACTCTCTCTAATCTTTTCCCTAATCTCTTCTTCTTCTTCCTCTTCTCTTTTTCTCAAATCCTAGACCTTGAAACCCTAAATCACAACCCCAAACCTAATCAAATCAAACCAACTTGGTATTAAAGCTGAAGGAACAAACCAGGGGACAATAAGTTTTGGTTGTACAGATTGATAGATAGGCATTTTAAAAAGAATTGTGATGATTTTTCCCGAATTTTTTGAAGCTTGGAGATGGATGTTTTTTGAATTTCTCTGATATTTCGGATTGTATGAAACAAGTTTCATGAAGATCAGATTTGTATTGAAGGTGTGAAGATTAATTCCCCTTCATATGTGCCGATTTTCACTATTCATGAGCCCTGGAATTTTATTTTTTGTTTATTTTCAATTCCATTGTGTTTGGAATACATCCCAACGAGTGTGATCCCTGTTTTCCATGAATTTAGGGTGGTGATATCCTATTTTGATATTTTTGGTGGGTATAAAATTTTGCTCTTTTTCTAGTGTGGTGAATCCCTACAGTGCAAGTTTTTGATTATTTATTCATTAGGAAAACATGGTAGATGAGTCTGAGGTTAGTGAGTCCTCTCGTATCCCTGTGCAGGGAAGAGGAAGTATTGGAGTTAGTGCAAGTGATGCCCCCAATCTCCAAATTACTATTGTGAAATTCGATAAAACTAATTTTTTGGCATGGTCTCAATCTGCTACACTGTTTTTCAAGGGCAAGCGAAAGATGAGTTATTTGACTGGTGCCAATAAGATTCCTTAGCCTTTAGATGCAACTTATGCAAAGTAGGGGGCTGAGAATGCCATTGTTATGTCATGGCTCCTTCACTCGATGCAACTTGATATTAGGAGTAAATATTTGTTTTTCTCCACGGCCAAGGATAGTTACACATACTTATTCCGAAGTGGGCAATGCAGCTCGTATATTTGAATTACGACAGAGCATCTGGTAGTTAAACAAGGAGATAAGTCTATTCCAGTGTATTACTCCGCTCTTCGTTGTCTCTGGAAAGAGTTAGACCATTATCAGACCTTTCAGGCCAAGTGTCCTGAAGATGTTACTGCTTATAGGAAATTATTAGAGCAGACCTAGGTGTTTGAACTTCTTGCTGGCCTGAATGCAGCTTATGAACATGTGTGGGTTGAAATCCTTAATAAGGAGCCCTCACCATCCGCAATGGAAGCCTACTCTTATTTGCATCGTGAGGAGCGTCAACGGAGTGCTATGCTCCAAACCCCTTCCCTTGATAGATTTGCCCTAGCCTCTTCATCACGGAGAGGTGGCAGGAGTGGGGGTCGTGGCAGAGGAGGGGTAGGTATGGACCCTTTGGTTCCTCCAGTGATGACAATGATAGGCTTAAGTGCGACCATTGTGGGCGCACTTGTCATATAAGAGATATCTGTTGGGATTTACATGGCTGACTTCCACCACGAGATCTTGCTGATACTGGGCGTGGCGACAGGGACAAACGATATAGTCCAAGAGAGGGATCATATGCTCACTCAGTTGTTTCTATTGCACCGGTACCCACTACAACATCATCGCTAGTGCTTTCTTCTGATAGCCCTAGCCTGTCTAGAGGTGAGATTGAGGCATTCCGTCTTTTTTATCCTAGCTAGAACCTCCTAGTACAGCCTCTATGATGTAGGACAGAGGAAGAATGATGCTGAATTTTAATAAAAGGGATGATAGAAATGAAATAAGGGGAAATGAGATAATTGAAGTAGAGTCTCACTACTTCTATGGGGGACTTATAGCTGGAATCTCACCAACTTAGGCAACCAAGGATGGAATCACACCACCAATATAAGGAATCGCCTTAGTAAGAATAATATTTTTCATTCACTTCGATTCTGAGTTGTTGTAGGACAAAGTAAATGAAATAGAATAAGAAGAGTGTGGGATGTACCTTAGAGTCTCACTAAGGCTTTCTAGGAGTCTCACCTAGAAAAGAATAATGGAGTCTCACCATAAAAAAAGAAACTTGCTTCAAATTATATTCAAATCTGGAATTCCTTACAATGCTCAATTATATTCAAAGAAACTTGAAGAATGTCTTCCTTCATGGAGACTTGGAAGAAGAGGTTTACATGACTGTTCCTCCTAGTTTCAGTTTGTCCACAGTTCAAAGGAATGTTTGTAAACTAAAGAAGGCCTTATATGGGTTAAAGTAGTCTCCACGTGCCTGGTTTGAGAGGTTCAGTGGAGCCATGAAGAAATAAGGGTACACTCAAAGCCAAGCTGATCATACTCTGTTTATCAAACACTGTCAAGGTAAGACAACCGCCCTTATAGTTTATGTGGACGACATAGTTTTGATAGGGTCTGATGCAAAGGAAATGAAGAGGTTAAAATCTCAACTGGCTACAAAGTTTGAGATAAAGGACTTAGGGCATTAAGGTACTTCCTTGGTATAGAAGTTGTCAAATCAAGGAAAATAGATATATTTTCATCTCACAAAGGAAATACATCCTAGACCTTCTCTGAGATACAGGGATGTTGGGGTGCAAGCCTTTGAATGTGCCAATAAAGCAAAATCATAAGTTAGCAGATGATGGTGATGAGCCTCTTAGTGATGTAGGAAGTTATCAAAGACTTGTTGGTCGTCTTATTTACCTTTCCCTCACTCGTCCTGATATAGCCTATGTAGTAAGCGTGGTGAGCCGAAGCGTGGTGAGCCAATTTATGCATGCTCCAAAAACCTCTCATCAAGAGGCAGTTTACAAGATTCTCAGGTACTTGAAATCATCTTCTGGGAAAGAAATTCTATTTAGTTGTCATGGGCACTTAAGAGTAGAAGCCTACACAAATGCTGATTGGGTAGGATCTGTTTATGACAGAAGATTTAAATTTAGGTATTGCATGATTGTTGGGGGAAATCTTATTATTTGGAGAAACAAGAAGCAGGCAATAGTGGCAAGGTCTAGTGCAAAGGCTGAGTTTAGAGCCATGACTCATGGAATATGTGAATTGCTATGGGTAAAGGTTCTCTTGAGGGAGCTTGGGTTTCCAATGGACAAGTCTACGAGCCTCTACTATGATAACAGAGCTACGATTAGCATTGCCCACAACTCAGTCCAGCATGACATAACTAAACATATTGAGATTGATCAGCATTTCATAAAAGAAAAACTCAATTCTGGAGAGATCTGCATCCTTTATGTTAAGACTAGTGACCAACTTACAGATGTCCTAACCAAGGGAGTTCCTAGCTATCGCTTATTTGACATACTTAGCAAGCTGGGCATGTGTGACATATATGCACCAGCTTGAGAGGAAGTATTGGTATAATGTAATGGGCCTTTATTGCCCTCTTAATTTTATGTCTTCTCTTATATGGGCCTAAGGCTCATCCTTTTGATATTTCCTAGTTAATATAAGCATCAAAGAGAAGAGGAAACGTTAACTTCCTCATTTTCTCTCATTTCTCTCCTCTTTTTTCTCTCTTCTTCTCTATCCCCCAAATCCTAGCAAATCTACTACATTGATCCCAAGTACTATTTTTCTCAAATAGCAAACATTTTTTCTTCCATAGTTTTTCTTCATTCTGGTTGGGAGAGTGCATCTGATACACTACAAGGAACAGACACAGAAGACAAAGCCAATGCAAATGCAAATTACGAAGATGCCAAAAAATGATAAGAAACAAAGTTAGCAATGGGATGTCGAGTACAACACAGACTACCTAACTTAAGGGCAATGGGTAACTCAGGAATCAGGATCAGCATTATTAGGACTAGGGGAAGGATATAACCTGGATCCGAGGAGGATTATTGGTGAGGCTCATCAGGATCTTTCTTCCTTCTTTCTAGTATACACTTGCAATTATTTCTCCTTCATAACAGGAATTTCCAAATCTCCATTCTAATAGCACTGTCAAACAAGAATAAGGGAACATGCATAGGAGATGACATCTCTTCACTAACACTCTCCCCTTAAAGAGAGGTCTCTCTGTCCAAAAAATTCAGAGTAGACTCAAAGAAAGTAACATCCTGAGAAACAAAGGACTTACAAAATCGGGGATGATAACATTTGTACCCGTTCTGATTATGTGCATATCCAAGAAAGATACACCTAAGAGACTTAGGATCAAGCTTAGTCCTGTCAAAACAAACAATATGAGAGAAACAAGTAAAACCAAAAATACGAAGAGGTAAAGGGAATAGAGAAGTAGAAGGAGACAATAAGGTAACAAGCGACTGGAAATTTCAAATGCGGGAAGGCATACGATTAATTAAAAATGCAGCAGTCAACACAACATCTGACCAAAAAAATTTGGGCACATTCATAGTGAACATCAGAGAACGAGTAATTTCCAACAAATGACAATTTTTCATCCCAACCACACCATATTGCTGAGGAGTACCAGCATAAGATGTTTGATGAACAATACCATGAGAATCAAAGAAGGTAGCTAAACTACTGGACATATATTCCCCTCCATTATCGGAGCGAAGCATCTTAATGTGAGCATTATATTGAGTGGCAATCATGTGATGAAATGATGGAAGAAAAGTGCAAACCTCATGTTTGGATTTTAACATATAAACCAATGTAGCACGAGAGAAATTTTCATCAAAAGTAACAAAACAGCGGAAACCACAAAGAGAAGTAACAGGGGATGGCCCTCATACATCAGAGTGCACAATGGAAAAAAGAGCATCACTTTTATTACCACTATAAGGATAAGAGGTCCGACAATGCTATGCGAACTCACATTTTTCGCACTAGAATGGAAAAACAGAACTAGAAATAGACAATTTGGGAAAAAAACGCCTAAGAAGAGTGACAAAATGGTGGCCAAGACACTTGAGCCATAGTAATAACTCTTGCTAACTACTGAATGTTGATCACGAGAAGTCTGTTGGGCTGAAGAAGCACTGAAGCAATACGTGGTAAATGATCCAGCAAATACAATCCCCTTTCCTCATGGCCAGTACCAATCGTCCTCCTCGTTTCCAAATCTTGAAACACACAGTGAGGGAAAAAATATAACACTACAATTCAACGATTTTGTAATATGGCTAACAGATAAGAGATTCAAAATAAAGTTAGGAACATGCAAAACAGATGATAAGGAGTAAGGACATAGATGGAGTAGCAGAAACAATCTCTTTGCTTGCAATGGACGAAAGGGAGCCATCAGCCACTTTGACTTTTGTCTCTACCAGACTCAATGAAGTAAGAGGAAAAAAAGTGAAGGCATACCAATCATGTGATTAGATGCTCCTGAATTAATAATCCAGGAGCAACAAGGATCGGAAACAGATGCATGAGAGCTGAGGCTGAAGTACCTGAATAGGGAACTGAAGAGGCAGAGTGATGGGGATCAGCTTCTTAAAATTTACGACAAGAAAAAGAAAAGTAACAAATACAATATGGGGCCCATTGATGAAGATAGGCCCGTGGACCTTAAGACTTATGGTCGTAGGCCCAAGAAGACCCATGGTTGTCCATAAGGCCTATACATTGGGCCTAGAATGCTTCTAGACTAGTAATTAATTCAAAGGCCTATACATTGGGGATCAGCCTCTTGAAATTTCATACGAATTATTGATAATTTTGCTAACTATCAATAATTCGCAGGCCAACGAAGTTTCGGCTTAGGGTATTAATTATTTACAATCATTTGTCAAAAATGTCAGATTTCAGAATATTTTGTGAATTATCATTTAATTTGCAAAATGTCACAGGAAATGGATTTTTTTAGTTATAAATATTTCAAAATTTGGATGAACTTACGAAACTTAGATAGTTTGTCAAAATACTTTGGGTTTCTCTTGGGGTTTTTGATTTCTTTCTCCACTTTTCACTCGATTTGAGTCTCTTGGGTGAAAATCAATCCAAAGGAGGTGAAGATCGATGTGGGCACTTGGTGGAGAAGACTTTTTCTAAGGAAAATCTCTTGAAAGGTAACTTTTAATGTTTTAATTTTTTTAGGTGATAGTAATAGTATGTTCAATGTTTTCGGCCTATCTATTGGTTGATCGAAAAAAATTAAAATTTCTACCCCTACAACTGGTTTTCTATTTTTGAATACAAAATAATTAAAGATATTACTCACGTCCACTAGGACCAAATGCCTAATAGAATTTACTATAATAGCCTTAGGCTAGGAAATTACAACAATACCCCTAAATGTAAATTAATAATTCAGGGTTGCTACAGAACCATTTATGTAGTTACCTTCAATTCCTGTATTGGTTCATATTCAAATTTACCTTTAGTTTCTGAGGTTTTGTGAACATTGACCATTCGTGTGCTACTGTAGCTTATCCTGATTAAAATCTCTTGGAAAATGGACATTTTCGTTGAAATAATTTGTTTCCTTTTAGACTGCTTTTTTATGCCATCTTCCATGTTTTGCACTCAGTATCCTAACTTTCTATTCACAAATACTTTTCTTGTGTTTTTATAGGGGTCAGCGATGATGAAGGAGATAGTAACTGTTGCAATGGCTGCTCGGAGGCTTCTACTGGAAGAACCCGAACTAGTATGTAGATCATTTTTCTTTTGGAACATATTTGTGCTACTAAAAGTACACATGCTCCAAAAACATGAGTGTGGCATTGTAATTTTTCGAAGTTATGAACTGTTTGTCTGATATACAGAGTGTGTTGAACAACCGTGTTCACTCTACACATCAGTGTATATTGACCCATGATAGGTTGAAAGTTATACTCTTCCGTATTTCATGCAGGCGATGACATCTGTCACAGATCGAGACCAGATTGAATCATATGTTGCATCATCTATAAAGCATACATTTGCAAGGGTAAGTAAATTTTTAGTTGAATGAAGTGATTTCGTGGACTGACGTTTAATATGATTATCATATTGATAAGTAACTGAACTTTTATTAGGAGGAATGATAAGATAATTTCAGAAGCTGGGAAACTTATCTATGTAAAAGAATGTTAATTAAACAACATCCTGCTAAAAAATCCGTAATCTCACTCGCTTGGTAGTTATATTCTTACACATGAACGAAATCACCAATTTGTATACCCTCATACACATGCCTGCATGCCTATGTAAATACATATGCATACACACATATCCAGATTTGTTTAATCACACATCTACTCATATGCATGCATATGAACAACAATCTGCATAATTTGTACAGACTGTGACCTTGCCTTCATTTATAAAGATGTTGGCATGTATGAAAATGCCACAGCATTTGCTCCTTTCAAATTCCTTACATATTAGTTATTGAGTTCTTCTGAAGCCTGGCATAGGAATATAGGATCTCATTTCTTAACTTCCAAGACTAGGAGAAGAAAAGCTTATTGAGATCTTCAATTTGTTCAAAAGTAGCTCTACTGGTCTATATTCTCGCCCGAACATGTCTTTCACAATCAGTTAGTTATTAGGATCTGACTTGTATGAATTTTATTAGTTGCAAAATAATATTTTTGGAAGATATGATGCTGAGCCTGTAAGATTTGTTGAAAGCAAGGGTCATTTGAGAAAGCGGTTAGTAGCGGATGATCCTGGTATAAGTTTCCATTGCTATTTGCTAGGGCAGAGAGTTATTTTCATCAATCTAAACAAACCTCATCGTGGTTTAGGAAACTAAGCTGTTGAGTAGTGTGTAATATGGCAATGAATTAGTTTTTCCTCTTTCATGTTTTACTTCTACTGTATTTTTGTTCCAGATGTCTTGGCCATAATTTTTTATATCATCTCTGAGTGAAAGCGTGCACTTTTACATGCTACAGTGCTTGTGCAATATTGTTTTCAATTACCTTATAATGTTGCTTATGTCTTTCTAATATCTTTTGAAAGTTTTATTGTATTGCAGATGGTCAAAAACTCTTAACGATTTGCTTTTGGTTTTAGACTTGGTTTTTCCTCTTTTACTGGATTTAAAGGAATTGACTTCTTGGATATTTACTTTCTACAGCTTCTGCAGGCTGTTGAAACAACAGCAGACACAATGCAGGAACATCCATTGGCATCACTTGCAGAAGAGACCAAAAAACTTTTGAAGAAAGATTCAACCATGTTCATGCCAATTTTATCTCAGTGGCATCCACAAGCAACTGCTGTTTCAGCATCTCTTGTTCATAAGCTTTATGGGACCAAGTTGGTAAGCTTATATAAAGTTGGTACATGAGATATATCTTTTATTCCTTATTCTATTTGCAATAGTGTGGAATGCTTCTTTTGGATTATGAGAGCTTACTCAAACATGTTATCTTCAGAAACCGTTTCTTGATAGAGCGGAACATCTCACGGAGGATGTTGTATCTGTATTTCCGGCAGCTGATAGTCTTGAACAATATATAATGGCACTTATTGCATCTGCATGTAAAGAGGAAACTGTGGATGCCTACTGCAGGGGAAAACTAACTCCATACCAGGTGGGACATTTGGCTTGAAATTCGGGAACTTTTTCCTGCAAAGGCTCTCTTGCTGGAGTTATTTTATCCTTTTAGCTCTTTCGGATTTACATTTCAGAATTATTAAGGCATGATGTAATGTTTTTTGAACTTTAACTCGTTTGGTCCTCTGAAGTCAGTTTTGTTTTTACTTAATACTTGTTTTGCATTCTTATGAGATGGTATTGCTTGTTGGTTTTGTATGTGACATAAAAACTCACAGACATGCATTCATGCACGTGGACATCTGTACATTAACAAATGGTAATGCTTCTGATATTTATATCAACTGGAAACTTGCATTAGAGCATATATGCCTACATAGTTGGTTTAGATGGGTAAGGCTTTAGGGTTTAGGTCTCGGTCTAGGGTTTTAGTGATTGGGGTTTGAGAGAAGAAGAAGAAGAAGAGAGCAGGGAAATAGAAGAAGATGATTAGGGAAATTAGAGAGTTAATTTTGTCTCCCGTACTACACTTTATTATTTTTACTCACTAATGGTATACCCTTATTACAATGTATTAGACATGAAGTAAATACATAAAAGAAAAGGGAAGTATTCTACACTCTCCCCCTCAAGTTGGTGCGTAGATATCACTCATGCCCAACTTGCTAACAGTATTTCAAAATTGAGTACCACCAAGACCTTAGTCAACACATCAACCAACTGATTTTCAGACTTCACGAATGGAGTGAAAATGTTACCCGTCTTCAACTTTTCCTTGATAAAGTGACAATGTACCTCTATATGCTTAGTCCTGTCATGTTGCACAGGATTGAGGACAATGCTAATTGCTGCATTATTGTCACAATATAAACTCATAGGGCCACTAGTAGGGAACCCATCTCAGTCATTTTTGCTTAGTCCTGTCATGTTGCACATCATTTATTGCTCTAGTTGCCAAAATGAACTCAGTGAGAGTTCTTCTGTCCCTTGCAGCCAACTAAGATTGGTCTTTGTATCAACTTGATGTGAAGAATGCATCCTTGTGTAGTGATATGGAAGAAGAAGTGTACATGGTACCTCCTCCTGGATTTTGTTCTCTTAAGTGAAGGGAAGATGTGTAAGCTGAAGAAGGTGTTGTATGGACTAAAGCAGTCTCCTAGAGCCTAATTTGAGAGGTTTCACAGTGCTATGGTGAAAACTTATTACAAACAGACCACACAATGTTTATCAAACAGTCATCAGAAGGTAAATGTTCTAATTCTCTATGTGTATGATATTGTAGTGACAGACAATGATATGAATGAGATTAAGCTACTAAAGAGAAAACTGGCAGAGGAGTTTGAAGTCAAGGATCTGGGTAAGTTGAAATACTTTCTTGGCATCGATGTGGCTAGGTCTAAGAATAGTATTTTTATCTCACATCGCAAGTATGTTCTTGTCCTTCTAGAGAAGACAAGTATGATTATGTAGGACAATGCAAACTAACCTAGGATGATATGCTTTAGAGATCTCAATTTGAAATTCTAGCATTAATATAAACAATCAAGATTCACACTTTTACTCCAAAGAACATTAAGTAAGAATTACTAAACAACCTAGGTCAATCACAATCTCGTAATAATGAACTTTCAAATTTGATCGGGAGATCGTAATAGTAGTGGGAACTTCAACTAGCTCAAGGATTTAGATAATTGTCAATGGGTTTCCTTGTCAATTGAGGATTTCAAGAAAAGTCCTTTAGGCTCAACCATGGTAATGAATTATAATATGCATAGTTCGAAAACTCAGCGAGTCACCCGAGTAACTTGGCCGAGTTACTCGACTCGGCTGAATTTCGAGTCGAGTCGCCTCAAAACTCGAAGGAGACACTATTTACCGAGTTACTCAGGTGACTCGATTGAGTCTAGCCGAGTTTTTCGACTCTCCATACTAGGTCGAGTCATAGAAGGGTATTTTTATCATTTTTTAAAACCTAAACTAAAATGTCACACTATTTTTGCATCATATTTTTTAGGGTCTACAAAAACAACTTACTATGGGTTTTGTTAAACCTAATTTTGTTGTTTGAAGCTGTAAAACCAACGTACTTTGAGTTCTTTTAACCCAAAATTTTTAAGTTATTACATATATATTCCGAGTTGGACCGAGTCGATTTTTTTTCGAGTTTTCCGACTTACTCGACCCGGCTAACTTTCGGGTTGAGTCGAGTTTTCGGGTTTTTGAACTATGATAATATGCATGTGAATTAAAGTTCCAAACAATAGGTAATTGGTTCACACAAAAAAGAACAAAACCAAGCAGCAAGCTAATTACAATTGAAATATGTAAATGGGATGTTTTAGGGGTTTTAGGGCATAGGAAATTGTGTTTGCAATGTTATAGGTATAATGGAAGGGCTGCAGCAGTATGAGAATGAGGCAAAAAGGCTGTGGCATTAAAGGTGGGGTTAGGTTGGTACAACAATCAAATAAGGGACTGTGAGGGGTGGGACAGCAATACAGAGACTGTAATGGCCTGGGATTGCAAAGATTAGATTGGTAGAAGGGATGTAGCAATAGAGGGCCATAGGAAACTTGGTACAGCATAGACAAAAAGTTGGAATGATGCAACAGCCTTATGGGAGCTGGGGAATAGGTGTGACAGGTCTATAGGGACTGTACAGTAGGTTGGACAGTCACGGTGAAGGTGCTGGTTTGGTGTAACAACAAGGAAAAGACTTGGAAAGTTGGTGTGACAGGACTGTGGGGGGGGTGGGGCAGGAAAGGCTTGCAATAGAGGCTGGATAAGGTGTAGAGGAACTGTAGGGTGGTTGAGCAGTCAAAGGGGAATTACATTAAGGCTGGACAGCAGGGAAATAGGGCTGAGGGATGGGTCTATAGGTGGCTGGTAGTAAGAGGAAGGGTGTGGGGGACAAGAGGCAGCAATTGGAATGCTATAGGGTTAGGGAATTAGGGTTTTGCAAGATAAAAACAGAAAAGAAAAGAAAGAGAATAAAGGAGAGAGAAGAGATCTAGGTTTACCTTGGAATCACTCCAAGATTAGCTTCACACCATGACATCACATCATTCCCATTATAGGATTCATAAGACAAAAAGTTTTGCATGATTTTCATTTATCATCCCTTAAATTTACATAAAAAGTGCGTTTATAGACAATAATAAAAAAAACCCACTTAAAAAGAAAAATACCAAACAACCCTTTTATGTTCTCTCATAATAAGCTAACTACAAGGGACAAAAAAGTAAAACAAACTAAATAAAATAAACAACTTGATAACTAAAGGGGTGAGTTGGCCACTATGGCTGCCTATGCCCATCTATGGGCTGATCTCGGCCCTCCGATCACGATCCCTTGATCCGACAGTCGATCCTCCAAATTGCGATCCAACAGTGGATCCTCCTTGAAATAGAGATCCAAAGGTGGATCTCCATCATAACAAAATCCAATGATCTGAAGTCCGCATCAATTCCCCTTGTCTGAGAAGATTTTGCCACTAATGAAATAAAACTGTCGTATTGCTCCAAGAAGTAAAGAAGTCGATGCTACTCATCCTGTGTGATCCGTTGTGAATGCCACATACAATCTGTCTCTGACTTGATTCATCCCGGTCGGTCTTTCTACTTGGTGAGATACTTGTGATATTGCCTGTGTCTAGTGGAAACCATGTGACATTCTAAGACATCCTCTATTTCTTTTGTACGGCTAGGCATGAGTGGTAGGGTCAATGGAAATGAAGGAGACAATAATAGTGGAAGTGGACTTGGGGGAAAGAATGAGTCTGGATTAGAAGGCAATGACAGGGGAGGTGGGTCTGGGGGAGATGGGTTTGGAACAGGATCAACATGATGGTCATCACGAAGGGGAGGTGGGCTGGGAAAGGCTCATCAGGAAGGTCATCAAGTGGGCTATCATATGGGTCAATAGGTGATGTTGCTGTTCTTTTGAAAAGAACAAGGTCCTCCATATTAAATATTGGGCTAGTACCCATGTCAGGTGGAAAGTCCACCACATATCCATTAGGACCAACCCACTTCAAGGTCTTATGTGGTCTAGCACTACGGTCTTTGTGATACCCTTGTTATGACATAATCTCCCACTTGAAGTTCTTTACCGTAATGATGTGAATCAACTAATATTTTATAAGTTCCTATTGACTGCAATTCATTTGTTGATCTTATAAAAGGGGAGCTAATGCGTGTTGGATGACCTACAAGAATGGGATCTAGTGGGTGCTAGATGTCACACGTGGATGAGAGCTCATCTAGTACATCTTCAGGGAAGACCTCCTAAAATTCAGGGACTATCGGCACCGCAAATGATGGTAACTCCCCAAATGACTCAGGGACTGGTGGAATCTCCATAAGGGACTCAAGAGCTGATGGTAGCTCTACACGAGACTCAGGTTGTTGGTGGAAGGTCCATAGCGGACTCGTGAGTGGTAGTTCCACAAGGGACTCGAGAGCTGATGGTAGCTCTATAGGGGACTCAGAAGCTGATGGAAACTCCAAAAGGGACTCAAGAACTGGTAGAAGCTCCACAAGGGACTTGAGAACTTGTGGTAGCTCCACATAGGGACTCAGGAGCTGATGGTAGCTCCACAGGGGGCTTAGGAGCCGATGGTAGCTCTATAAGGGACTCCTTGGGGCTGATGTTGTGAAGGGATTTAAAATTTCTCTCTTAATGACTCTCGCCCTTATTCATGTCCTTCCCAACAATGAAAAATTTGGGTGGGAGATGATTTAACTTTATTTTCTTGCCTTCATAGATAAAGGAGCACGTATTCGATCAGCCGAATATCGTTACATCCTTATCGAATAACCAAGGTTGACCCAAAATGATGTGGTCCACATCCATAGGCTCAACATCAAACCACAATGTGACCTTCTATGAAGAGAACTGTATAGGGACAAGACACCTCTGGACAATTGAGATGAAAGATGTATCTACCCATGCAACTCAATAGGGTTAAGAGTGGGCTATTGGCGTCAATCCTATACGGGAGATAGTAATATATGAAACCACATTCATGCAACTCTTGCTATCTATGATCACCTTGCAACTCTTTTCACCACACTTGACATAAGTATAAAAGAGTTCCTACGCCAGTCATCATCTTCCTTGATTTAAGTTAGGGTACACCTAACAACCATGACTCTAGACTTCTTATCGGTGCCCTCAAAATAGTCACAAGATTCACCTATGACCTGATTGAATAGTGACAAGTATCCATGTTTGGTTAGGCACTAACTAGTTCCCTAAGGCTATATTAATGCAAATCATAGTGACAAAGTCGGGGTTCGGGAATAATTCACCAGAGGTGAAGTTCGGAAAAATCAGGAAAAATTCGGAACAAATAAAAAAAAAATTAATAAATATAAAAATATACCAAGCAATTTGATTAAAAAATATACAAAATAAGTACTTTTGCCAAGTTTGAGAAAATAATTCGGGAATAATTTGGAAAATTCGCGAATAATTCACCAATAATTCGGGAATCCAATAATTTGTGAATAATTCGGCAAAGCAAAAATGCGTGAATGGTTCGCGAATTTTTGAAAACAACGGAGTTTTTTGTTACAAAGATGCAAATGGAATCTATTCCTAAATGTAAGAGAAAACCCTAAGCTAACCTAATGCTCTTATACCATTTGATGCAGAGACTTAACTAATACTCCCCAAAAGTTGCTACTAGGGATGGCAACGGGCTTGGTTAATCGGGTAACCCGTCCCTATTGGGATGAGTTTGGGGAGCTCTTAAACGGGGTAGGGGCGGGTTAAATTCGGCTCGGGTTTGGGCTGGGGATGGGTTTAAACCGCCCCTCCTCTTTTATAACATAAAATTACTATTTTACCCTCAAATTAATCATAAAATTAACTCAATATATTACTTATAATATGAAATATTGAACCGGCCCGCCCTGACGAGTGCTTAACGGGACAGGGTTAAGAAGTGTTTAAATTAATTGGAACCGCCCCGCCCCGCCCCACCCCAGGTTTGGGACTGGAACAGGGTAGGAGTCTTCCCATCTGGGGCGGGGTAGGGTTGGGGGCACCACGGCCCAAACCCGACCCGTTGCCATCCCTAGTCGCTGATGGGAGGCATGAGATCAAATTCCTTTTCTCATAGCCCAAACAACTTTATCAAGACCTTCCAGTGGGCCCTACCTCGTGGGCCACCCCACCTTAGTAGGCTCTACCCCGTAGGCCACCCCACCCCAGTGTGGAGATGCTTCTACATCCTCAATTGATGCGGACATCGGACCGTTGGATTTTGTTATGATGGAGATCCACCATTGGATCTCAATTTTGAGGAGGATCCACTGTTGGATCATGACTTGGAGGGCGATTGACCGTCGGATCGAGAGATGATGATGGCCTCAGGGCCCATAGATGGGCATGGGCAGCCATAGGCCCATAGTGGCCGGCCCACCCCTTTAGTTATCTAGTTTGTTTTACTTTTTTGTCCCTTGTAATTAGTTTACTATGAGAGAATATAAAGGGGTAGTTTGATATTTTTTTAAGTAGGGTTTTTATGATTGTCTATAAATACTCATTTTGCTGTAAATTTAAGGGATAATAAATAAAAATTATGCAGAATTTTTTTGCTTGTGAATCCTATGATGGGAATGGTGTAATGCCATGATGTGAAGCCAATCTTGGAGTGATTCCAAGGTAAACCTAGATCTCTTCTCTCTCCTTTATTCTCTATTTTTATCTTGCAAAACCCTAATTCTCTAATCGTATAGCATTCCCCTTGCTGTCTCCTATCCCCCACACCCTTCCTCTTGCGTCCAGCCACCTGCAGACCCATCCCCCAGCCATATTTCCCTGTTGTTCAGCCCTATTGTAATCCCCTTCGATTGTCTAGCCACCTTACAGTTCCTTTACACCTTATCCAACCTCTACTGCAAGCCTTTCCTGCCCCCCATAGACCTGTTGCACCACTTCCTAGGTCTTGTCCCTGCTGTTACACCAAACCAGTACCTTGACTGTCCAACCTACTGTACAGTCCCTATAGACTCGTCACACCTATTCCCTAGCTCCCATAAGGCTAACGCATCATTCCAGCTTTCTGTTCCTGCTGTGCCAAGTCTCCTACAACCCTATCCCTATTGCTACATCCCTTCTACCACCCTAACCTTTGCTGTCCTAGGCCATTACAATCCCTGTATTGCTGTCCCAACCCTACACAGTCCCTTATTGTACCAACTCTAGACCCTACCTTTAATGCCACAACCTTATTCCCATACTTTTGCAGCCCTTCCCTTATACCTATAACATTGCAAACACAGTTTCCTATGCCCTAAAACAACCCATTTACACCTTAACCCTAATTTTTGAATTGTAATTAGCTTGCTGTTGGGCCTTGTTTTTTTTATTTATTTAATTGTGATCAAATTACATATTGTTTTGAACCCTAATTCACATGCATATTACAAATCATAACCATGGTTGAGCCTAAATGACTTTTCTTGAAATCCTCAATTGACAAGGAAATCCCATTGACAATTATCTAAATCCCTACCGATCAAATTTGAAAGTTCATTATTGCGGGATTGTGATTGACCTAGGTTGTTTAGTAATTCTTACTTGATTTGCTTTGAGTAAAACTGTAAAAGTGTGAAACTTGATTGTTTATAGGTCTTATTAATGCTACAATTTCAAATTGAGATCTCTAAAGCATCATCCTAGGTTAGTTTGCATTTTCCTTCATCATCATACCTGGCTCCTTTAGAAGGACAAGAACATACTTTCTCTTTGAGATGAAAATACCCTTCTTAGACCTAGCCACACCGATACCAAGAAAGTATTACTACTGATTCAGATCCTTGATCTCAACTCCTCTACCAACTTGCTCTTCAATAGCTTAATCTCATTCATATAATTGCTTGTCACTACAATATCATCCATATAGACAATTAGAACAATTACCTTCTGATGAGATTGTTTAAGAAACAATGTGTGGTTTGTTTGTTATCAGTTTTCACCATAGCACTATGAAACCTATCTAACTAGGCTCTGGAAAATTGCTTTAATCCATACAACACCTTTAGTTTGCACACCTTCCCTTCACTAGATGGACATATGAATTTAGGAGGAGGTACCATGTACACTTCTTCCTCCAGATTACTAAGCAAGAATGCATTCTTCACATCAAGTTGATCCAGAGGCCAATCTTGGTTGGTTGCAAGGGACAGGAGAATTCTCACTGAGTTCATTTTGGCAACTGAAGCAAACGTCTCCTAATAATCTATTTTATATGTCTGTGTATATCTTTTTGGGACCAAACGAGCTTTGTATCTTTCAACTGATCTATTTGAGTGGTGCTTCACTCGCTTATATCTCAGGTACTATTATTTTCAAGTACAAACATCTTTTCTTCCATGGCTTTTCGTCACTCTAGTTGGTAAAGTGCATCTGCTATATTGTGAGGGACAAACATAGAAGACAATGCCAATGCAAATGCACGATACGAAGATTATAAGGCATAATAAGAAACAAAATTAGCAATGAGATGTTGAGTACAAGACTTAATACATTTCCTAAGACTAATGAGTAAATTAAAGTTAACAAAGTCAGGACTAAAAGGAAAGATATTACCTGGACCTAAAGAGGATTCTTGGTGGTGCTCATGAGTGTCTTTCTTCATTCTTGTATACATTTGCAATTCTTTCTCATTCACAGTAGGGATTTCACACTCTCTTTGTCTTTCACTACCGCCCTCCATTCTCGGACCACTACCAAACAAGAAAGAAGGCACAAAAATAGATTAAGACATCTCTTCACCTGCACTCTCCCTTAAAGAGAGGTCTTTTTGTTAGAGAAATAAGGGGTAGACTCAAACAAAGTAACATCTATCGAAACAAAGAATTTCGAGAAGGGGATGATTTTAACATTTATACCCCTTCTAATTAGGAGCATAACCAAGGAAGATGCACCTAAGAGACTTAGGATAAAGCTTAGTCCGGTCTTCTCAAGCAATACGAGTAAAACAAATACAACTAAAAACACGTAAAGACAGAGAAAACAAAGACCCAAAAGGTGACAACAATAAAACTGGGGATTAAAAGTTCAAAATTATGGAAGGCATGCCATCAATTAAGAAAGTTGCAGTTAGCACAACATCAAATCAGAAAATTTTTGGCACATTCATAGCAACCATGAGAGGCTGAGTAATTTCTAACAGATAACGATTTTTTCACTCAACCACACCATTTTGCTAAGGAGTACCAGCATAAGAAGTTTGATGAACAATGCCATTGGAATCAAAGTATGTGACTAAACTACCATACGTATATTCTCCGCCATTATCAGAACGAAACACTTTAATGTGAGCATTAAATTGAGTAGCAATTATTTTATGAAATGATTGAAGAAAAATTAACCTATTGTTTAGATTTCAACATATACACCCACAGGAGACCAAAGCATGGAAGATTGCAGGTATTCTTTGGGGACTGTTGGTAATGTTGGTGTTGTAGAGAAATATGATACGAAAGATCATATCCGTTGAGTCTAAAACTTGAGTTCTATGGAGAAGAGTGTAAAGGGTCGTCGACTGCGAAAATTCTTGAGTGTGGGCGGGGTTTTTCAGTTGACCTTATTCTGGAGGAGCGAGTATTTTGGTGGCTCATTTGATTCATTGTGGACTGCGTTAAGTTAGAGGAAGACAAGTATCGGGTGGAGAGGCACAGGGGAGATGGAAGTGTGTTCATCGCAGAGAGGAGGAGCAATGTCAACGGGAGGGTCATCTCTGTAACAACATTTCGGTACGCGGGAAGCAGGAGAAAGTGGATAATATTCCCAGAAGACAGGAAGGGATATGGGTGGTGTGGAGTGCTGGTATCTTTGAAATCAATTTCTCCCCTTCTAACGAGACCCTCAACATCTATGCCATTGCCAAAATAAAATCAAGAACCCCATAAGTTGCTGCCTCCGGAGGTATCGAGACCAATCGCAATCCCCACCTCCAATACTTTCCCAGCGTGGCCTGTTAAAAAACCAGTTCCTATGGGTTGGTGGGATATGGCAATTGTTTGTGCATTCCCAAACTCTCGTGCTAGCTAGTCTGAGCTAGAATAGGCTATCCATGCTCTGCTTCCAGAGGATGACCGTCCGACCCTCATTCCATATGAGTTTCGGAACGGGATAATCAGAGTGAAGGACTGGTCTTCGATGCGGAACCTGTGTGCTCGGGAGGCCTAGCCATTGAAGAATGGAGGACAAATGATTATGAATAGGTGGTGGCCGACGTCGAACCAGACTCCCGATAGTCTGATTCGGGCTTTGTTCTGGATATGAATTCAGGTCTTCCCCTGCATCTTTGGAATATTGAGACATTATCCGGAATTGGGGATGTCTGTGGGGGGCGTTGGTCATTGAACAACATTTGATGTCTTTATCAGATCTTTGTCATGCACGCATCCGTATTGTTGCGATAAGTAGGGAGAGCATCCTTAGAGTAATGAGGATCCTTGATCGTGGATGTATCCATACAATTATCATATTTGTGCTCTCGGTAGAAGAAATGGGGTTTTCTGGCAACCTGAGAGATTTCCGGTGCCTGGCGGGTAAGGTGAATTCAAAAACCTTGTTTCAAACTATTCCGTACTCGAGGAGCCTACTGCTCCAATGCCACGTGCTCTAATGGAGTTTGAAGTCACCATACCTAATCAGAATATAGGGATAGCTTCTGAGGATACACATATATCCCTTAATCTCAGCAGCAGCTCAGTGGTGGCAGCGGCTGAGCTGCATTGTGGAGATGGTTTACTCGAGCTAGGGGGATCTTCCATTCACGCTGGTCGAGGAGAAGAATCCTAGCAGGGTTTTAGCCAAGATAGGGGTCTGGTCAGTCAACAAGGCAGGTCTGGAGTTGGTAGTAAATGAGAATAGGATGGGCTTCAAGAAACAACCAGTCACCAGATGCCAGAGGGGTGGGATCCCTATCAATCTGATATCCTCGAGGTAGGTAAACGCGGCGAGCTCGGAAATGGTTAGATCCTAGAAAAGGTAAAGGGCGAGTATCAAGAAGGAACAAAAAAAACCTAAGAAGAAGGAAGGTCAAATGGGAGAGGTGAGGAGCAACTGAGATGGTAGGGGATCACAGTAGGTAGCTTTCAGGTATGGAAAACGAAGAAGAGGGAGGCGATAAATCTTTTAAGGCAATGAGGGACATCACCCAACTGGAGGTGTGCCCTAATTGGCCCGAGTTCGAGTCCACCCAGGGGTCTGCAGAGCCCATAATCCCGGGCCCTAATCTACTGAACACTCTGGTGGACTCTAGTTCGATTCAGCCCAGTCTGTTGGGCCGTGTTCCTTTTAGGCCTGTCAACTGTGGGATGGAGCTGGATCTTTTTGAAGCAGTTGGGAGCCCAACTCAAGATGGGCCAAACCCAGAGCCTCTTAGCTATCAAGAAGATCGGAACCCAAATCCGGGAGATGTAACACCAGAGCCCTTTAGGGTCTCTTTCCGAGAGTTCGATCGAGGCTCTGTTAGCCAAGTCTTTAGAGCTGGGGTGCTGGACATCGGTGCTCGTTTAGATGGGGAAGGGAGAAGCGAGTTGGATGGGTGTGCAGGAACCGTGGATCCCAAAGCTTTTATTGTAGCAAGATCTCCTTCTCCATCCACCTCAGGGAAGTTCTGGTCAGATGAAAGGGAAGACCTAGACCGGGAGGCATATACTCCTTTGGTATTTTTGGAATTTGTCACTAGGCCCCCACAGGAAGAGCAAGGTTATGTGGCCAAGATCCAGGCCTTCTCTGCAGGTGGGTGTAAGGGTTTCGTGTCGGGATGCTCGGATTTGGGGTTAGAGGATTGCGGTGAGAAGTCGTCGGTCTCGCTGGTAGCCCAGGGAGCCACCAATTCAGAGCATTCCGATCTATTAGCCGGTGATCAAAGCCGTGTGCCAAGTCCGGACCATCAGATTGTAGAAGGAAGGGGTTGTATCACCTCTGAGGAGTTAGAGAGCTACCATCCCATTCATCTTAGTCCAATTTGTTATGAGGAAGTAGCGTCAAGAAGCGGAGCAAAGAAACAAGTCTCTTTTTGTGCGGTAGAGGAAGGGAACCTCGACTCAGCACTGCCCCCTGATAGGAGGACGGACGACAATGAACTGGTAACCCTCAGCCCTCTTCCCGTGGAAGGTACGCTCCAACCCTCTTCTGTTTCTATCCAGGGTTGTATCACGGATAGGACAGATAGAGAATGTTTCATGTTCTCCTCTAACGAATTATTATCCTTTGGTGCATTCTCGTGGTGCTTAGATACCGCAAATCAATGAGGAAACGGTTGTCAGGTTAAGGTGTGGATCAATGCATGGTACTGGTGTTCTTACTGAGACGGTCAAGAGACCAAAGTCGGTGATTATGGGTCTTATTTTTGCTTTACCTTTCGAGGCACAGGGGAAGGGTCCAGTTATATGCCCGCAGGCGAGTAAGGAAGAAATATCGGAGTGGGTTCTGAGTCAGATGGTTGGGGTGGGTAATTCTGTAGGGCTTTCCCTAGAACGCCACAAGGAGGAAGCTCTAGCTTTGTTCCAAAGAATTGAAAGGGAAGGAGTCTGGGAGGGGGATCACTCTATTCCCAAACCCAAGGGAAGTGGGTGGCTATTAAGCATTTTGTGCATTCTAAGCATCCGTCGATTCTGTGCATTCAGGTAACAAAGTTAGAAGTCACTAGGGAGGTTCATATCCGGGATTCGTAGGGGAGTCCAAATTCGGGATGGATTGAACTTCCGTCGTTAGGATCTTCCGAGGGGATTTTGTTATTGTGGGATAAGGATAAGGTGTAGGTTTTGGATTCATAAGTGGGGGTCTACTCAATCTACATCTTTTGCAAATTGGTGGGGGAGGAATTTCTATGGGTTTTCATTGGGGTGTACGGGGCATCGGGGGGGGATCAATCGACAAGGAGCTCTGGAATGAATTGGAGGATGTAAGTGTCAGATGGGGTCCCCCGTGGTGCTTGGGTGGAAATTTTAATAGCATTCGTTTCCCCTTTGAGAAACAAGGAGGGTGTGTGATTTCGGCTAAGATGAGCACTTCAGCAACTTCATTCTCCGTCATTGGTTGATAGATTATCTGTTAAGGAGGGCCCAGTTTACCTGGTCCCAATCGGGCTCTAACCTGCTAGCGAGTCGTTTGGATCGATTCTTAGTTGATATTGATTCGGAAAGTCACTTTTCAAATGTCGTTCAGTCTTCCCTTCCTAGGCTAATCTCAGATCATATGCCTATCATCTTAGAATCGGGGTGTTTTTCAGGGGGTCCTAGGCCCTTTAGATTTGAGAATATGTGGCTAAGGGATGAGAGGTTTAAGGTGGTAGTGGGTGAAGTGTGGAAGAGTCAGATCGGATGGGGTTCGACTAGTACTCGTTTTGGCTTGAAACTTAAGGCTCTCAAGATCTGGTTAAAAATTTAGAATTGAGAGGAGTTTGGCAATGTCCAGGAGCGGATATCAAGTTTACTTAAGGACATTGAAGCTTTGGATGATAGAGCCGAATCTCGTGGTTTGGATTCCTTTGAACTTAGGGATAGAGAGGCAAAGTAGGTGGAATACATTGATGCTCTCAAGTTGGAAGAAAAACAAAAGGCCCGAACTTGGTGGCTCAAAGAGGGGGATCACAATACCAAGTTCTTCCAAAGAACTGCCACCTTTCACCGAAAAAGGAATTTTATTTCCAAGCTAAGAGTGGAGGGGTCTTGGAAGGAGTCGAGGGGAGAGATTGCAGATAGTGTCATATCTTACTGTAGGGATTTGTACAGTGAGAGGGAGATGTGGAGGCCCCCAATTAGACGAGTTACATTTTGATTGTATACCCCTTGAGCAAAAAGGGGCTTTGGAGGCCCCTTTTGAGGCGGAAGAGGTGCTAGGAGCTACCGGGAGTGTGCAGGGGACAAAGCTCTGGGGCCTAATGGGTTTTTCATTGAGTTTTTACAGGTCTTGTTGGGAGATAGTGAGGAGTGATTTTCTGGAGGTGATGAGGGAGTTATATAGCGTGGGGCGTTTTGATTGAGTGATAAATAACATGTTTTTTGTGTTAATTCCTAAGGAGGGTGCTGTTGAGCTGAAGGACTTCCGCCCCATTAGTTTGGTCAACAGTGTTTACAAAATCCTCTCCAAGGTCTTGGCGAGCCGCCTAAAGGTAGTAATGGCCTCCATCATCTCTCCTCAACAAGGTGTGTTTGTTGGGGGGCGTCAATTGCAAGATGAGATTCTGATTGCAAATAAATGCATTACGCTCAAATCAAATCAAAGACTCGAGGGCTCATTTGTAAGGTGGACATAGAGAAGGCCTATGATCATGTTAATTGGGAGTTTCTCGATTATGTATTAGGGAGGATGGGTTTGGGTTGAAGTGGAGGCAATGGAATCGGGTTTGTGTGTCGTCAGTGTCTTTTTCAATCCTCCTAAATGGTAGTCCAGTGGGGTATTCCCTAGCTCTAGGGGATTACGTCAGGGAGACCCTCTTTCGCCCTTTCTTTTTGTGATTGTCGCAGAGGCTTTAAGCCGTTTGCTACCTAGGGTAGAAAGGAGCGTGTTTGAAGGGTTTCAGATCGGGCAGAACAGGTTTGGTGTATCGCATCTTCAATTTGTAGATGATACCCTCATCTTTTGCAGAGCTCATAGGAGTGGTCTTCTCGTCTGTTTGAGGCTGTGTCAGGGCTGCGAATCAACTTAGGGAAATCAGAGATTGTGAGTGTAGGTCTAGTCCCTGAAATGGATCTTCTTGCAGCTTGTTTGGATTGCTCTGCGGGTTCCCTCCCGTCCATTTATCTAGGTATCCCGTTGGGCACGAATTTCAAAGCTAAAGCGGTGTGGGCCCCTGTACTGGATAGGGTAGCCAAACGGCTCGCCGGGTGGAAATCTGCCTACTTATCAAAGGGGGCACATTAACTCTTATCCAGCGTTCGTTGAGTAGCATTCCTACCTACTTTATGTCCGTTTTGACCATTCCCCACTCTGTGGCTGCTTCTCTTGAGAGAATCCAGAGGAATTTTCTATAGCATAACATAGACGACAATTTTAAATATCATCTTGTCTCTTGGAATCTTATGTGCCGTCCAAAGGACAGTGGGGGATTGAATCTCAAATCTTTAGTCCAGGTAAACAAGGCTTTGTTAGAGAAATAGATTTGGAGATTTGGGGAGGAGAGGGACAGCCTGTGGCGGTTTGTCATAATTGCAAAATATGGTGAATCTTCGTGTTGGATTCCAAGAGAGTTTACGGGTTCTCATTGACAGGGGCTATGGAAGGAAATTATGGCTACCATCGGCTTGGTGGTGGGTTAATTAAGGTATCGAGTGGGGAGAGGATCAGAGGTTCGGTTGGTGGGTTAATTAAGGTATCGAGTGGGGAGAGGATCAGAGGTTCGGTTTTGGAGGGATGTGTGGTGCGGTGTCTCTAGGTTGAAGGATGACTTCGGAAATTTATTCATGCTAGCTTCCGACAAGGATGTCTTGGTTCAAGAATCATATGAGAGGTCAAGAGATGGGGTGGTGTGGTGTCCAAGCATGCGAAGGGCGATGAATGATTGAGAAATAGAGGAATTGACTCGTCTCTTGGAGCGTGTTAACTCGTTCTCCCCTTGTACCGAGATTATGAACAATAGGATTTGGTCTAGAGGCAACCATTGTCAGTTCTCAGTAAGTAAGAGCATTACTACTTTCACTGTATCCTGCTCTCGCTGCGTCGTTTCCCCATAGGATTATGTGGTCCTAATATTCCTTCTTCTTATGGAATGCAGCTTTGGATAAAATTCTAACATGTGATCATCTACAGAATAAAGGGTGGAGGATGGCCAACTGTTGTTTCCTTTGCCTGCAAGTGGAAGAGACTGTGGATCACCTTTTATTGCATTGTCCTATTGTGTCTAAGATATGGGGTTATCTTGTTGGCCGAGGATGCATGTGGATGGGGCTAGGGAGGCGATTTGGGTTGTACTTCCGGGTCATCTCATGGTTGGTATTGCGGGAGAGGAACCTTAGGGTGTTTGAGAACTCCCCCTCTTCAGTGGATCGCATATGCTCTCGGATCCGTATGGTTGTATTGGAATCGACTGGTTTAAACTTTGATGTGGAATCTCTAAGGGATGTTCTGGGATGATAAGCTTTTGGTGTGAAGGCCATGGTTTTTTCCTAGAAATGGTTTATGTGCTTGTAAACCCTTTCCTTTCTTGTTTATTTTGTAGCCCTTTTGGTTCCTTTTATTAATATATTGCGCTTTGGTATTGAAAAAAAAAAAAAACATATACACCCATGTAACACGGGAGAAATCATCAACAAATGTCATAAAAGATCGAAAACCACAAAGAGCAGTAACAGGGGATGATCCCCAAACATCATAGTGCACAATGAAAAATGAGCATCACATTTATTACCACTAGAAGGATAAGAGGTTCAACAATGCTTTCTTAATTCACAAATTTTGCACTAAATGGGAAAACAAAACTAGAAAAATGACAACTTTGGAAATAAACTTCTAAAAATTGAAAGAGAAGGGTGGCTAAGATGCCTGTGCTATTGTAATAACTCCTCCTGCTGACTACTAATACTCAGATCATAATGAGGAATCTGCTGAATTAGGGAGGCAATGCATGGTAGGATGGTCTAGCAGATACAATCCTTGTTTCTCATGACCTTTATCAATCATCCTCATTTCCAAGTCTAGAAACACATTGTGAGAAGGAAAAAACATGACACTACAATTCAATGATTTAGTGATATGACCAACAGGAAGAAGGTTCAAAAGTAAAGTTAGGAACATGATGGACTGAGAATAAGGACATAGAGGGAGTAACAGAGACATTTCCTTTGCCCGCAAGGGATGAGAGGGAGTCATCAATAATTTTTACTTTGTCCCTACCAGAAGCAATAAAGTAAGAACGAATCAGAGAGGATATGCCATTCATATGATCAGATGAATCTGAATCAATAGCCCAGGAGCGACTAGGGTCTGAATTGAAATAGATACATTGAGGGCCGAAGTTGAAGTACCTGAATACAGAACCGGAGAAGCAGATCTGTAGTGGGGGGTTCTAACTGGGACATAAAGCGACATGAGGCTTCTATCTCGCCGTGGGAGAGCCCATGGTTGTCTGAAGGATGCAATGGTGGATTAGTAGTAGGAGGGAGATTTGGTGTAGTAGAAACAACTAATTGGGCACTCGATCCCCCTCCTGTACCATAGCGATTGTCCTTGTCACTACACCCGCCAATAGATCCACATGGAGGAGGGCAACCATGCAAATTCCAACAAGTATCTATCGTATGTTGTGTGCAGCCATAATGGTCACACTTAAGTTGATCCCGGTCATCACTGGACACACTGGAAGATCCAAATCGACCCCCTCCTTTGTCACAACCCCCACTCCGGCCTCCCATCTGAATAGCTATTGAGCGGAGGGCAGTGGACTCACCATTAACCCTTTGGCCCTAGCTTGCTTACACCCCTTGCTAGGATAAGGGGGATTTATCAAGAGAAGGGGGTTGGAGCATAGCACTCCGGCAACGCCGCTCCTTACGATTTAGGTATGAGTAGACTTCCATCAAGCCATCAAGGATGCTAAGGGCTCCTTACCAAGGAATCGTTTGCATTCAGGCCAATAAGGAGTTCAAACACACGAGCCTGTTTAAGTAGTTTCCGGTAGGCAGTGACATCTTTTGGACACTTGGCCTTAAAGGTCAGATAATGATCCCATTATTCCCAGAAACGACAAAGAGTGGAGTAATACACTGGATTAGACGTATCTCCTTGCTTCAATTGTTAAATGCTCTGTTGCAACTCAAACATATGAGCGACATTGCCCACTTCATAATAAGTATGTGTAAATGCATCTAATGTCTCCGGGGCAGTGGAAATAAACAAACATCCACTATTAATATCGGGTTGGATAGAGCGAAGAAGCCATGACATAACTATGACATTTTCATCCTCCCACTTGGAATAGGTTGTATCTAAGAGCTGGGGAGCAGGAATGACACCAGTCAAATAACCCATCTTTCCCTTACCCTTAACAAACAACATAGCAGATTGATTTACCCTTAACAAACAACATAGCAGATTGATTTACCCTTAACAAACAACATAGCAGATTGAGAGTCTGAGACCATGCTAGGGAATTTTTTCCATCCAACTTCATTATAGTAATCAGGAGGTTTGGGGCATCACTTGCAGTGACTCCAATATTCCCTCTTCCTTTCACAGGGATACTAGAGGACTGACTCACCTCAGTCTCATCTACCATAATATCAGACCCTTAAAAAGATATAACCAATTTTGAATTTTCCAGCACACCAACTATCAAATTGGGGTTTTAGCCCAAGTTCCACTCAACCAAAGCAATGAAAACACTAAACAACATGCACACCATTAACTTAATAGTGTTTAAGTAATACCCCATCCCTACTCAAGTCACCCATAACCATAAGAATAATTTTCACAAAAGAATAAGGGCATTAACAATAAAAAAACGATAGACATGTAGGGAAAAAATCGTCACCAAGCGATCAATACTCCTTTGATCCTCACAAAACTTGTTGTAGATTAGTATTTATTATACCAAAAAATCCCCAACCAATCGCACCAATAGTTTTTCCGAAATTGATTGTTTTTCAAAATTTCTCAAAAATCTCATAAAAAAACACTACTGGAGGTCTCAAAAAATTACTAATAATCAATAGAATTCCTGAAAAAGCACAATCTACTAGCTACCATTGAAAAACTGAACTTTCGATGAAGTCAGAATGGTCGTACGACTGACGTCAGCACCCGCGTGGGCCTGTCTTCATGTGCTGAGCTCCTCTGGTTCTTCCCTTTGGCTATGATATCAAGTTGGTTTAGATGAGTAAGGATTTAGGGTTAAGATCTAAGGTTTTAGGAGATCGGATCACAACCAATTGCGATTAAATTCAGGGAGAGTTCAATTGCACCCACAGGCCAACACGTGTCCCTTTTAACCCTAATCAACTGTGGTTAAATTCACTAAACGTTAGGGTTCAATAATATGACCTAGGTTTTTAGAAAAAAAATATTAACCCTAAGGGTTAAGATTGAGTGGTTGTGGAGAGAAAGGAATAGCAGGATTTTTGAAGATAAGGAAGAGGTGATGCCCAAAGTCATTCTTAAGATTGGGTGGTTGTTATATTCTTGGGCTTTCATTCTAGATGAGTTTAAGAAGGTCCTTTGGTCTGATTTTCTGTATAACTGGTCAAATATCTTAGCTTGACCTATTTGGGCTTCTCTGGGCGGTGTCTCTTGCGTCGTTTGTTCATTCTTTTCTCTTTAATATATTTGTCTCGTTATTTATCAAAAAAAAAAACCTAAGGGTTAAAAATTCTTAACCAGAGTTAAATATTTTTTTCAAAAAACCAAGGTTATATTATTGAACCCCAAGGGTTAGTGAATCTTAACCACATGTTATTAGGGTTAAAAGGGACACGTGTTGGCCTATGGGTGCAATTGAACTCTCCTTGAATTCAATCGCAATTATCTGTGATTCAATCTCAGGTTTCAGAGAAGAAGAAGAGAGAAGGGAAAGAGAAGAAGGTAATTAGGGAAATTAGTGAGAGTTAGTTAATTATATTTCTCTTACTACACTATATTATTTATACTCACTAATGGTATACTATTAGTATATGAGAGATACTAATAGTATACCTTATTATAATGTATAAGGCTTGAAATAAAGACATAAAAGACAAGGGAAGTATTTTACATACATGATACACATACACATCTCTATGTAAACCCGTTAATACTTGTGTGCAGTCATGCATGTGCTAATCTATGTTATAACTAGGGGTAGCAACTGGTTGTCGAGTTTCGGGCAATCGCTGATATGATAATTTGATATTCAACTTGAACCCAACCCATAAAGGAACCAATCAGCCCGCCTAGCTCATTTAAATAATCAAATTATAGATAAATGAATAGATTACTTATATTCTATGTTGAATAGACATGGGCACGAGTGTCAGGATCGGATACAGGTTGTCAGACACGGTGAACCCCAAAGATTCGGGGACACGGGAGGATATTTTGATTTTAAAAGTTATTATACTTTAAATGTTGTATAAATAATAATGATATATAAGATTAAAAAGAAAACAAATTAACTATGAAATTTAAAACTATTGCTAATAACACTAAGTAATGTATTACAAACTGTAGTTCATGAAACAATATAAAGAAGGCATGGATTAAAGCAAATAAAGTAATGAACATATATGAATTCTAAATCTTAATGTTAATCTTAAAGATGATTAATTTAAAAGAGGTTTTTGTGGCCAGAGCTCAGCCCATTGACATTTCTATTCCTCTCGCCCCTTTCTTTTTAATGTTACATATTGTTAATTCTTCTTATTCTTTCTTTGTTTCTTTTAATGCTGAAAACTAATAGATCATGGTTCTTCTCCTCTTTCCCTATCGACTTCTCTTTTCTGATGATGAGAGTAAGAAAAAAATTGTTTAAATTTATGCTAATTATATGCAGTTGTAAGCTTTTGTGTGTGTTTATAGATATCAAGCGTGTCCCTATGCATGTCCATTTGAGTCGAAAATGCATAGATTCTTGTTGACATGAGTCACAACAGACATGTCTGTGTCCATGCATTTTGACACAAGGGTACGCTTATTGTCTGAAAGAATTCACATAACATAACTTATATTAGCAACTAGTCATGCACACGGTTTGACAGAAGTCTTGGCTTTAATAGAATAAAAGGGAGAAACAAGATTCATGTGCTGTTGCTGTCAATGATGATGATGGGAAGATACGTTTTTTTTTTCAAATCGGTTAAATGATGATGATATGTCATTAGGAGTAATTAAACATATTACATATTGCTTGTAAATAAAATAGAGAAAATAAGATAAAGTTTACATAAATAATGAGGCATTAATGTTATACTATAAGTCATTCAATAAAATGTGGTGAATATATCTGAAAAGAATACAAGAATTAGTAATGGAAATACAAATGTAATCTGCAAATGAAGCACTACATAAGCTTCTAATTCCTTATCTTCAAAATAATTTTAGGTTCTTATTTCTTGAATTTCGTTACTTGTTGGATATCAAATAACCTTGGGGAATTGTTGGCAAAGCTGGCCGCAAAGCACTACCTAAGCTACTAGTTCTCTTCTTGTTGAATTTTTTTTATGCATTTCTAACATTACAATTTTTCCATTTAGATTGAAACTATATCTGGAACACTGGTGATGCGTTGGGTCAATTCACAACTTGGAAGACTTTTAGGATGGGTTGAACGGGCTATTCAACAGGAGGTAATATACTGAGGTTCAAGTAAATATGCAGTTTGATGTTTCATCATGTGATTTTTTTTTCCGAGACTTACAAATGAGCATGCATTTGTTAGAGAATTATTTGGTGAGCATTTACTATGTTTCTATTTCTAGCTTCTTGTGGTTTGTGTATATCGAAAAGCTATTATTGTAAGACATTTTGCTGATACTACTGCTATCCTGCTTATTTGGTGAACACAACCATCATTTAGATAGATTTTGTATGTAAACTTAGAAAAGTTGCAGCATAAATTTGAAACTTTTCACTTTTAACATCAGAATATGTATTGTAAATTTACTTGTTGAATATGGGATGTTTGGGCTTCCTCGGAGGAATCCAGAGAGGCTGGGTGGGCCTTGGTGGATGGGGGAGTTGATTTTCTAGAAGTAAAGGAGAAGGAAAAAGAAGAGGAAATAGGAGATGATTGAATGGTGAAAGAGAGGGAGAACCAATTGTGTGAACACCCTTACTCTTGTTTTTTTGTTGAGTGATGTATAATGTCTGTTTACTCTTTAAGTGAAGGGGGCAGAGTACATAACAAAAATAAGAAATGATAACATTGTCCTATAACCAATACATAATAAGGCATGATTTTTAATACTGTTTTTTCATCGATTTGTTTTATCGGTAATAAATAAATAAAATTATTCCAGAAAAAGGGGAATACAGAGAATGGAAAGAAGAAAAAAAAATCACCGGGGGAAGATGAGCCACCGGGGGGGGAAGAGCAAGAGAAAAATATAACAAAGACAACACAAACAATTTCATTCTTTGCAGCATCTTCCTTTGCAAGGAACATGACCTCAAGTTGGCCTGTGGAATTAATCATGCTCGACTTCTCAAACATGTTGGAAGTCTACTCTTCCTCTTAAACATGAGTGCAGCTGATCCTATCATTAGTTCACATGGTGTGGATCAATCTCCTTCTCTATGATCTTTACATTAACCAAATGAGAATCGAATTGAACATGTTTTCTTCTCCATGTAATAAAGAAATGAGAATCAACGTCAAAATGTTTTGTTCTCCATGTAATAAAGGAATGGGAATTAACCAAATGAGAATCAACTTCACTCATATGTCATATCCGCATTGAATTTTGGGCCATTTCAAAGTCATCATCTCTATCATGACCAAACAAGCGATTATACAATGCGAACTACAAAGTCCACTACCTGAGTCATAATTTCATTTAAAAATAGTTTTAACAAATTATGAATTTAAAGTAGTAGTTAATATTAAAAAACTTACATTTGCTAATATTATTACAAACCTTGTCAAAATGCATAAATTCTTTTCCCTAAGTGATTTCCTAATTAATCTGTTTTTTTTTTTTTTATAATTTTAAAAAAAAACTTCCTTAGAAAACTGTGTTTTACTGGGCTTTTAAGCCTGATAGAATTAGAAACCGCTTGATAATGGGGTACAGTATGTTTTGGCCGTTTGGGAAATTTTCACGGTTCGATATGCTCTAGGAGGCTAGTGATATCACTTGTTAGTTTAGCGGAGTGTCAGTTCATGTTTGTCAAGATTTCTGTAATACCCTGGTTGCTGCCAATGCTGCCCATACTCTTTAAAATGGACATCATACACACGCTTGTTGTTGTTAACATCATATTACTTATGATTTGAATCCTATGATTTAAATTGAGTCTTATTCCAAATTTTTTTTTTGATTGAAAAATCCAATGCAATAATGTGTATATATATAAACAACTAAAGTACAAAGATAAGGGAGGGAATAATGTTAAGCCAAAAAATGTGAATCCTAGTTTGAATCCCTTTTAGAAGAATTCTTTAATTTTCATTTAAATATTTTGATCACCTTAATTCCTATCAAATCTTATGATTTGAATTGAGAAAAAGCATCACCGTTGAAGTGAAAAGAAAATCTACAATACTTTCTTGGATGCCTATGATTGTCTTAACGGAAAAGTGCATATTGTTTGGAGCATTCCACTACGCATTTCAATTATAAAGGGACCTACTGAATTGTTATGATAGGGATTGATAAGTAATGACACTCTAAAAAAATGAGCTCAGTAAAAAATTGAAATGGTTTCTCATTTGTTCATGTTTGAACAATTTGATTAGGTATTCAAAAAGATTTATTGATAGGGAAGATGTATAAATAAGTAAGAGAAAGTATGAGAAAAAGGAGAAATGTGAAAAACAATTGAATGATCGGAATAAAGATTGGGATGATGACTATGGTATCAACATGAATGATTAATGGAGTTTAATTTTTTTATTTTTTTTTGCTTTGCTTAAAGTTGATTATATATATATATATATATATATATATGGGATGGGATTGGGAGACACATGAACAAAGACACATATGTTCACCTATGCACGTAGCCGTTGGATTTCTAAATCAAACGGTTGCAAATTACGTATCCATTTAAGTGGGTAAGGGCGATTTGGGAAATATGGGGTTTTTTAAAAGACAAGTTTCCTTATTCATCCCCTTCCTCGTTTTTCCTTTCTTATTCATCCAATGGAAGAAATAAGTGAGCCTAAAAATCTCGAGAGAGTCAATCCCTTTCCTCTCATTCTCCCTCTCTCTCTTTCTTTGGGGTAATAAACACAAGAACTCATTCTTGTCGCACAACTTCACACGATCGCTCTTCTTGGAGTAGGTGCATGTTAGCGAAATTTGTAGGTGAACAGAAACCCTAGAAAAGTTGTAGACTGATTCGTGATTGAAAATGATCCGAAAATCTTTACAGCTTTAATTCTACGACGTTCAAATTAGGTATCAGCATTGAAGAAGAGGAGGCTGGTGGGGGAGATGACATTGACATGCCCCTTTGGAGGAAGACAGAAATGAGGAGAGCAAGATGGAGGAAGACGATTGATAGGAAGTATTGAATTTTTTTTCAGAGACGGCGGAGTTGGTAAATGCTGTAGATAGGCGTCTTTAGAAGTCCTTGTTATCATGGTGTAAATATGGACTGGGTGTTTAATATTCCTTCTTTTTGTTTTGAGGTCACTTAAAAAAGTCATTATTCTCGTCTTCTTGAAATTGTCATGGATAATTTATCTTTTTCTGCTTCTGATGTTGGTTATGAGTCTTTTTTTTTTTTTTTTTCCTGTAAACAACTTTGAGAGTTTGATGAATGCCGGGATATAATGCTACAAATCTCCATTTCTCCTTCACGGGAGTCAAAATATAGCATTTTTACTTAAAAATTGGAGTACCGAGACCCAATACATGGAATTATTTCAATTTGAGCCTCACCACACAGTATTTACATACACCAGACTAGTTGGGATAAGTACCTAATGTACGTTAGAGGAAGGGATGAATAAGAAAAGAAACACGAGGAAAGGGATGAATTAGGAAACTTGTCTTTTTTTTAAGTCCCAGATTTCCCAAATCGCCCTTACCCACTAGAAAGGATACGTATTTGCAACCGTTTGATTTAGAAATCCAACGGTTACGTGCATAGGTGAATAAATGTGTCTTTGTTCATGTATCTCCCGATCCCATCCCTATATATATATATATATATATATATATATATGATCTGGTGATCTCACTTGAGAAGATGCTACAATTATTTTTTAAATTAGATGCATTTTCTGACAATAATGTCATTATTTGATGGTAAAATGGACAAAATATGGTGTTATAACGTGGATGATGGAAGATTGGAGATTTGTTTTTGTAGATATTTCATATATTTTTTTCTCAATTTCGGACACACTAAATACAAATCCTATGATTTACGATTCATTTCAAATCTCTCACTTACACTTCACTTCTACGATTCAATTGGTATTAAACAACATTATGTGGCACTTCATTTTCAAGAGTAAATGTTGTGTGCATGACGTACCAAACTTTCGTTCTTGTCATATTTAGCTATATAGGTTGCGACACATACTATTTGAGATGAGCTTTGTCTTGGAGCCTTATCCACTTCATTGTGATAAGGTAAGTGCGATGAAGATGCCACTCAATCTATTATTTGTAGACTCGCACCAGGCATATCAAACTTGACTATCATTTCATTTCTGACATGTTTGAAGGCAAGAAGCTCTCTCTTATGTTACTTCCAAGCATAGTGACAAAGTCGGGGTTCGGGAATAATTCGGCACGGGTGAAGTTCGGCAAATTAAAAATAAAATAATAAATATAAAAATATACTGAAGAATTTGCTTTAAAAATAGACAAAATAAGTAGTTTTTTTGCCAAATTTGAGAAAATAATTCAGGAATAATTGGGGTATCCAATAATTCATGAGTAATTTGCGAATTTTTGAAAAAAAACGGAGTTTTTTGTTACAAAGCTTCTAAGGAACAATGTATGGATATCTTTACCAGGGCCTTATCTTCGAGGCACCATGATGGCCTTTGGTCCAAGATTCCGTTGGTCCATTGGATCACTTAACTTGAGGGGAGGACGTATTGGATCATTTAAAATTTACCCAATGTAATTGCTAAGGGCTTCTCACAAGTCACAGCCCCTGCTAGATTCTATGGGGAGCTTGACATCCTCTCTCTAGTTCTCTTTCTTTAGTTTCTCGTGTCTGATCTTATTATTGCAGGGCTTGCCTTATTTTCCCACCAATATGTTGAATCATGCTTATTATTACAGGGTTGGCTTATTTTCCCACCAATATGTTTATGCTATTTGTGCCAAGTATAGTTTCTTAGTCTTTACACTATGTTTAATGTATCAAAACTTCTAATATCCACTCTTTATGGTAAGACTCCCTATTACATGCTGCATAACACACACACACACACACACACACACACATATATATTGGTAATAAGTAAATATGAGATGGATTTAGCACTTTAGAACATCACAAATGATACTATGAGATGCATCCAAAATGGCGGTTCTGTTTTTCAAGCCGTTTTCTGTACCAACATGGCAATTGTATTATGTCGGCCCTGTTGTGCTAATAAGCATTCAAGTATTCTAGGTTCTAAGTTTCCATTGTTTCATTTTATTATATAAATCCATATTCTTTGCACTATTATTTTGCTTAATCAGTAAATTAGGTGAAACTATCCTAGTGTTTCTTCCATGTAGGCTTATTGCTTAAGGGTCTTACTTCCTACTGCTCCCTATATGAATTTCTCCAGTCAAAATGTGTTTTAATCTTGTGTAATTTTACAGCGGTGGGACCCCATATCACCTCAACAAAGACATGGGAGTTCAATTGTTGAAGTTTACAGGATAGTAGAAGAGGTATGAAAGTTGTTTCATATTGTTATATATTTTCTGTTTTTTTAATTAATTTTTCTGATCGGTAATAATTATTGTGCATAAAAAGCAAGATTAAACATTAAAGCACACAAGGAAGTGCATTGATTGGATAACTCAAAGATTAGAGAAGTGTGAGACGAGAGACACTTCCTGCACCCAAAAAGGAAAAAAAAAACTGCTATGGTACTACCCATAATAAGAAAAGTAGAGACCAAATCAAGATCATCCAGGTCATTCTTAAGCAAGCACCAGGAGAGAATGAGCTTTTTAGTACGAGTCCAGATGACTCCTAGAAAGGAAATATTCCCAAACACCCTTTTGTTTCTCTCCTTCCAAACAGACCAACAAGTAACTCCCAGAATTAAATGTCATAGAACCCGTGTGGGATGCTTGACACTATGAATATACCAACCCGATAGGAAGCCACTGAAATTGCAAGGAAACACCCATTGCATCCTCGTCCAGGATAGGACAATTACCCATTGCTGGTTTGCCAGAGAACAATGAAGGAGTAGGTATTCCCCGTCTCCCCCTCGGCCAATCACATATAACATCAGTTGGCCATTCTCCATCATCTGTTATACAAGGTGAGTATTTTGTCCAGGGTAGAGGTCCAAAGGAAGAACACAACCTTAGATGGAATACCTAGATTCCATAGAGCTTTGTGAGGAAAGGGGCCCGAACTAAGATCCAATGATTGGTAAAAGGATTTCCCTGTAAAATGATGCTTGCTATCGCTAAGTCTGTTGTCTCAAATAAATATATTAGGATCAAACAAGGTAAGTCAGGTCAACAAAATGATGCTTGCTATCCCTTCCGTTTAAGTTTCTTCTCAACCTAGGAGCCTACAAGAAAGAGTTGTTCCTAGATTCGTAACAAGATCTAACCATACATGTCTCTCTAGTGCAATGTAGTAACAATTTCCAAAATCTCTTATAAATGTATTTTGCCCACACCAACAATCCTCCTAAAACCTAACTTCCTCCCCTACCAATTTTAAAGTTATATGTTTACCAAACTCTTCATTCTGCCTAAGAATCACTATCTACACCCCCTCCATGAGGTCTCCTAACCCCTCTCAGTTCCCACACCGAAACTAACCCATACATGGCAACAATCAGTTTCCTTCATAAACACTCACTCTCATCACCAATTCTCCATAACCATTTTCCTAAGAGAGCAAAATTCATGCAACACAATGGTCTCTCCCCTAATCCCCCTCCTTAAAGTGACGACACCTATCCTCCCATTGGATTAGATGATACTTCGTAGACTCTACCCTATCTCTGTAAGCTATCCCAAGAACATCAACAATGGAGATGGGGATGGTAAGAAGAGATATAATAGTATATAGGGATGCTAGCAAAGTTATCTTGATGGGAGTGAGCCTACCCTCTTTTGATAGGTAAAGAAATTTCTAGGTATCCAACCTCTTGTTCACCTTTCCACAACCGCCGATTTTCACTTAAGCCAACCCCAAAAGTCAACTCAAATAAGACTCAAGGAACTCACTTATCCTACTACCCAAAACTCCCACAAATTGGAGATGAGATATTACCATGCCTGTTCTACGGTTCTACCCTGAAAAACCCTTGAGAATACCTTCCGCCCTACAAATCATGCTTCTTAGTGCCTCGGGTACCACAATAAAAGAAAAAGGAGAAATGAGGTCTCCTTGTCTCACCCCCTAAAGCTTTTGAAGTGATCAGCCGACATGGTTCAAAATATTGGTATCGGTTGCCATATCGGTAAGTCCAAAATAGGATACTTATTGACATATCGGTTGGATACGGCGGAAAAAAACAAGATACGCTAAGAAAAGCTTGGATACCTTGAATAAAACTTCTTTTAATGCAAATATAAGCTAAAAAAAAACTAAATGAAGGTCTCCAACTACATTTATAACCATACAAATGAGAGTTAAAATTTTATTAGTTAAAATTGGTGTGCGCGCTGATAAATATTTATGAAATACAAGTCATAGTCACTTAACCAAGTATAGGAAATACAATCTAGATATTAAAACCTTACATTTAATAAAGTATACAAGAAAGTATTGATTTGCATTCATAAATCAAATTACTTACATGATAGAAGCTCAATACCACATTGAGCTTTGTGCCGGTTGATACTTTGTCACTTAGGGATCAGGAATTGAGTAGAGTGATACATTATATCATTCCAAACATGATGACACCACTGTGGTAGTGTGGCCAACTCATCTCTCAATTTTGGGTCGGTTACAACTTATTTTCATGAATTTAAAGAAGTAAAATGGAGTTGTTTTAAGCTTAAAATTTGATTATAAAAGAAATTTGGGAGAGAGAATAGAGTTAAAACACCTCAAAATGAAAAAAAAATACAATTTTAAGGTCCGTATTGGCTTGTATCGGTCGACACTCCCCAAAAAAGTTAGCATTGTTAAAACTATGTGTATCGGTACCGATACGGCCACGATTCGCGCAGGTGGGCCAAAAACCGATACGTACCGATATTTTACACCAAGCCAACTGAGGAATCGTTCACGGTTCACTAGAAATCGTTCACAGTTCATAAGAGATGCAATGGTAATGGGGGGCAAAGATGTGCGCTGACAACAATATACAGTTGACTAATATTGATATGACTTGCATAAAATATTTCATTTATCCCTCAATCAATCATAATAATAAAAATACACAATCAAAGTTTCATACATTATACATCATACATCAATGATCCAATCTACTCCAAGAACTACAATCAGCCACATGAAGTTAAGCTAAAGAATTAAAAATTTTGAGTTTCCCCAAATTTTTCCTCCCTAAAGTAAGAAAGTTGAATTTTGAACCTAGAAATCTAGACCCCTAGCTTCCTTCTAATGACCTATGAATGAGAGGCCTCAAAACATGCCTATGGACTTTGTCTGACCTGAACCCCGATCTAAACGGCAGAGCCCCGGGAGCCACTCCCATGGATCTCATGACCCTCATTAGAGGAGAGGTCTAGAGGCACCGACTCAGATCTTGGTATGACAATGAGATCCCTAGTACCCACCAACAAGCTAGGCCCAAACACTGCACCCATTTCCTCACTAGATTGTGGTATTGAGTCTCCATAAACTGGCAGAATTGAAACATCAATCTCACCAAATGAACACAGTAGACTCTCCGTATCCACCCTATCCACACCTTGAAGCGGGATAGGGTCGATAGAAAGAGAAGAGGGTTTAGGCGTACCTCTCAAGGTAACAAATGTTATCCCCCCTTGCTCTAGAAAGTCCTCGCCTCTAGATGAGTGTAAAAAATTAAGAATGGCTTTTGCTCCCTTGGGGGGTTCAGATTATGTCTTTGCATCTCTTCCCGGTATGACTTCCTTAAAACAAACTGGCATCAAGCATAATGGAGGAAGTTTAGGAGCAGCTATGGGGCTGAGATTGGCCCCCCACGAGAACATCCATAGACGACAGGGGAAATACTTTTGCCCAAGGATTGGGCCCCTCCCACCTGATTCTTCCCCTACTAGAGGCACATCTTCGTCGATCCATAGGCGACCCTTAAGAGGGGAGAGCTTACTGGACACCATTGGCGTCTTTGATCCTAGCTCTCCTAGGCTGGAGTCGAATAATGGCTCCACCAGCTCTGTCCCCTAAAATTGATAACCTCGACCACCCTGGACTTCATCTTCAGTGGAATGTACTCCCTCTTGACGATCCTTAAAGCCTACTGAGGTTACCTCGAAACCACTCCCTAAGTGACCAAACTGGCCTGGTTCTGCCTCCTGTAGTAACTCCTAAGGCTGCTGGTGTTGAACTGGGAAAACCGACTGGGCTAACTCATCTCCTATCTCTGGTGCCTCCGTCCAATCTCCTCCTCCCTTCCAGTTGACCTCCGTACCCATAGGGATCCTTACCGAGTTAGAGGATCCGTCGAAACTCTCTTTCTCCCCTGACTCATCCACTTGTGCAACTCCATTACCAGTCCCTACCAACTAAACGCAAGAGGAGGAAGATCTGTGATACACCTTGGACCCAAGCTATGTGATGATGGCATCAAACTCGAAGATGTCTGATGGGTCTGGTCTAGGGTTCCGAATGGACCCTACGGAAGTAGAGGAGCCCTCTGGGCTTAAGAGTTCCATGAGTATTGGGCCCGTAGTGGAGGTGGTCCTCCCACAATCTTCATGGGCTTTAGGATTCTGGTCCAAAACAAAGCACCCACCTGATATCTCTACCGTTAGATCTAAAGGGTAGATCTAATGTTCATTAAGGCCACCACGTGGGGATATGACGTTAACAGGGCTCGATGCATTGCATTTATCCTTATTAGGGTTATCCTCAAACCCTGAAAGCCCAAACACTCCCTTATCTTGTTCTCCTCCTCACAAACTTCCCTTTCAGTCGAAAGTAGAACATCACCAGGTAAAGGGGCTCCCCTTTCCTTTTTCTGCTTCTTTCTTCTCGTATTCTTCGCACAACCCCTGCAGACCCATGTGCCTATAGAGCTCCCTGACGTCCCGTAACCCTGGCCTAGTAGCCACCTGCACCCCCCAAGAACCACTAGGGAGCCTCCAATCTCATTACTAGTAAGCTTACCCACGACCCGTTGTTGACTTGCTGTAGTGTCTCGAGAGGCAACATGCTCAGAAGACATAGGACAGCCATCCAATGTGGAGTTACCTAACTTTTGGTGCTGCGAATAGTCCGTACGACCCAAATTTGAATTGGAGCTCTCTGGTTGGTTGCTAATACCCAATGCGAGAACGACATGTGGATTTCCCTTCCCCTGAGGGTCTCCTGCAACCTTGACCTAGCTCTAATAATACCTCACCTCCATGGACTCCGTTCACATTTTAGAGTTGTCGCACAATCAACCTCCCAATTTGAGTTCTCGACAGGGTATGAAATGGAATGGAAGACAATCGATACTACCCGTGGAATTACCTTCAGGCCACCTCTCACTCTGATTTGGCGAAAGATAAGTCGGACATGGCCATCGTCGAGGGATGCACTTCCTCCAAACCACCACAAATGGCTCCGACCTGGCCAAGAACATAGGGTACCCAAAGATGGAATGGAATGCTCTTCAAGGCAAGCCATCGCGGTTTTGAGAGGCTGGTGTGGGAGAGGGCGTTTGCTGCAGCAATGTTACATCTTGTTCTCGGGTTTTTATCGACCGAAGTTTTTCATGGGAGAATTTCAAATCTGAATTTTTTTCGGGTATTTCTCGTATAAATCTCGGGTATGATTAAAAAATATATTGAAATTATAGAAAATAGTAATAAATATCACTAAGTTATAAATTTATAAAACCAATAACATTGTGTATTTCTTATGATAGTTTAAATCTTGCGATATATACGGGATAAAAAGAGGATATTATATTTATCGCCATAAAAACAGAGTCTTAAACTTTAGATGTTTTTCTCGGTTTTTCTCAAGAGAAATTGGGTATTTCTCGGGAGATAGTGGCTGCCGGCCACCACCTATGGAATCCCACGAAATTCGACTTGCTCAGTTCATGTCTTTGGTTTCCACATAGAGTGTTGAGTTGAGACATCTTGCTTGTGTGGAAGATTTCGCGGTGGACATCGAAGGGGAGCAATGCGATGTTCTTCACCTCAGGTAAACATTGGCTGATGATCTTTGTCACTCCCTCCCAATCATCTGACTGATCGGGCTCCCTATGGAACATACAACTGCCTCAGCCCATTTGTTGAAAACCCCAGCATCAAGTTCCACAACTATTCTGCTCGCCCCTTCCTGCTTTTCTACACGGCATCGAAGTCCTTCCAATGGCTCGGCCTGAGTTAATTCTCTCCCACCCTGCCTTTGGTGAAACATAGTGGCCGAAGTTCCTGCTCCCCACCTGCCTCCTAGATTATGAAGACCACTTCTCCTTTCTTGATTCAGAATCTGGGGTCCCTGTGGGAGGCTCCTAAGTGTTGGATGTTGTTTCTGCAGGAAGAACACCACCGCCTTTTGAAAAGTCTTCCAACCTGATGCCCTGGGGACTTTGGGGATGATGATTCTACCACCTACACCGGAGCTTGGTAAAGACAAAATAATAAGGAACTCCCCCCTAACATTAGCACATCTTTCCCCTATAATGGTGCTTCTACTCCCTCTAAATTTCCTGAACATATAACCCTACTTCTCTTCGAGGCACTCCCTTGACACTTTCTCTAGCCAGACTATCGCCTCTTCCAGTACCCAAAGATTGCTGAGGCCTCCCTTGCATCCCCTTTCTGTGATTTTGAGGTAAACTCCCTCCCTCAATGCTATCTCTTGGAGATCGAACAGTTTGGAGTCTACAGCTAATCTTCTCTGTCTAGTCCTCATGTTGAAGCTCCCCTTGCCTTGTACCTCCTGAAACAGCCACCTAAACAATGTTGCCTACACTGACCTGAACTGGAAACACACAGACCACCCTGAGAAGGAAGATGACAGACTTGGATAGTTGGATGCTCTGGTGCAGAGCAGAGGCAGATGACAGACTAGTTAGACAAATAGGACCAAAGAGACTAAGTAGGAAACGACACCCCAAGGATTAGGGGTTCTGAATGTGGGGACCTACAGTAGAGTTGAGAGATGGTGAAGAATGAGATGGACAAGAGATGAACATGGGATGGATGCCAAAGACAAGGCACCACCAGACCAGAAACGAAGGCGAAAGACGACACAGAGAAGGACGAGGACTCGCAGACAGCTCTCAGGCCACTCTCAGACTACACCCCGACGACATGTAGAAAGTCAACACAGCTACATTCCTGTTGCTCCAAAGGATTTCAGTTGTTTTTGGCAGGAACTGGATGATGCTCACGCTCGATGGGCTTACCTTGGTGTCTGGGAGAGGTTTTGAACTCAATTAGATTTTCTTTTGAGAGAAAAGGAGGGTGTAAAAGGAATAAGAAAATGAGGGAGTTTGGGCTTTTCATAGACAGGACCAATCTGATAGACATTTATTGAAAGGTGCCAAGGCTGGCCCCCGATTTTTTTGAGATTGTAAAAGAATGGAAGAGATCACCATTTTGGGGTCCGGCTAGCACAGCTTTTGGCCTAAAGCTTAAGTCACTAAAAAGAGGCTTAAGAGCTAGAACAAAGAAGTGCTTGGGGATCTCTTGGCAAGGAAATAAAAAATTCTAGAGGTCATTGTAGATATTGATAGGAGAGAGGAAGTCTCCATGCTCAATAAGTCAGAGTAAAACAAAAAAACGGAATTAAGCGGAGTACCAGAGTCTTGGAAAAGGAGGAGGTTTGTTGGAAACAGGAATCAAGAGTTAAATTGTTAAAAGAGGAGGGTATGAACATGTTTTTTCAGTAAGGTATAGGAAATGCTAGGAGAAGAGGTAATTTCATTTCAGGTTTGAGGGGCGGTAATGAGTGGGTAAAGGTGAGGCAGAGGTGAAGAAGGTGGCTGTATCTTTATACAATGATCTGTTTAAGGAAAGACACAGTTATCATCTGAAATTGTACAATATGGAATTTGACAGAATCTTGAACAAATCGAGGGAGTGGTCAGACTTTTGAGAAACCTTTCCTTGAGGAGGAGATATTGGCAGTTCTAAGTGAGATGGATGGGGATAAAGCTCCAGGATCAGATAGTTTTACCACGGTTTTTTATAAACATTGTTGGTCCACCGTTCATCCGGGTTGATTTTCTGATGTTATGGAAGAGTTTGATAGCTTGGGGACTTTGTCTCACTTTAATTGCTCTCATGCCGAAAATAGGTGGCACAAAAGTTTTTAAAAAGATTTTTGTCCAATTAGCCTAGTAGGTAGTGTGTAAAATCTTGGGCTAAAACCCTGGCAGTCCTGGTTGAACTCTCCAGTCTCAAAACCTTAGTTTGTCTTCTTGCTTTAAGCTATTACTATATTTTCCACTCACTCCAGCCGACTCTATGTGCATGAACTCTAAATCTATATCCCTCAGCCTTCAGGCACAGGTTTTCTATGCTTCCTCACATATTTCTGTGGATACCTTAGACAACTTATATTCTCACGAAAATGTTACAAATCTTATCCTCACAAACATGCAGAGGAACCTCTTGGTATTATCTTAGATCATAACTTTATTTGGAAATATATTGCTTCAAGTAATCTATTTGTGCTATGCAACTTGTAGTTGGTTTTTCGCTTTCTGTCATAACACTAAAGCATACGTTCTGTTGACTTGTCAAGTGAAGTACCTTTCAACATATCATGAGGTTTTTTTTAATGTATGAACTGATAAACGAGTAATATATCACATTACATCAGAAATGTCCTTCATGTCTACTATGTACTTTCACCACCAAAAATAATCATCTATAAACTAATTAAAATATACTAATGCCCTCTGTTGCGACTGTTCTTTTCCTTGCAGACAGTTGATCAATTTTTTGCTCTTAAAGTTCCGATGAGGTCTGGGGAATTGAACAGCTTGTTTCGTGGCATTGACAATGCATTTCAAGTGTATACAAACCATGTCGTTGACAAGTTGGGTGAGTATGATCTCTAAAACAATTAACCTATGTTCTGTGTCTAGAATAGTACGTATTTGGTCTCTAGTTTGATATTTATTGTATGTTTATAATCATGAATTACTTTTTGCTTATTAATAGAATTGAAATTGGAACTCCCACTGCCCTAACCATAAGTCCATGATCCCCTTGCAAAATTATGAGTCATCATGTTTACTATTTGCTTTAGCTCGTGTCTCCTCCGAATAATGCATCCTAATTGGTTGGTTGTGTTGTTTGCTTGGAGGCTGCTTTTGTAAGACAATGTTATTTTTGCAGAGGTCTTACAGTCTTGATGGTTCATTATGGGCTCTTTGCATCCATGCCCCTTATGATCTTATATCTTCTTGGCAAATGCCACTCAGTGCTGCTACAATAGAAAAGGACCAAGTTCCAGGAGGCTATTATTCAATTCTCCATCCACATCTAATTTTTCGCCTAATGCTTCTATTATAGTTAACCTGCCTTTTTTTTCTTTTTTCTTTTTTCTTTTTTCTTTATTTTATCCTCATATATATATCTCAGCTTGTTGTGTTGCAATTCAAATTAAGTATCTGTTATTACCAATAAAAAAAAAACAATTTAAGTGGCTATTATTGTGCGAGATTGTATTCTTATCTATTTCTCATCCACTATTCATCTACAAAGCTCTATTTGATTCAGAATGTAATGAAGCTGACAACTGAATATAAACCCCTTTCAAAATGTATAATTTATTTTTGACATATCGTTTTATACTCATTGGTGGTTTTGGCATTATTGGCTATTTGGCAGTTAAATTTAGTATTTATCATATTGTAAAGAAAACTGTGCCATTTCTTCCAAAAATCTTGATATGGTGATAAACTCTTGGGGATCTGGAAGGAGTAACTTTTCTTTTCCAAAATGTCTTTTTTCATCTTTTGTTGTTTAGGGTTTTCAACATGGTAGCATAGGATTGATCATTGATCCCTTTTTCTCTTGGCTTTTGCTAGAATCTAACTTTGTACGCAACAAAGATGAAGAAAACTCTTATTCGTCGTCAGTGGAGGTAGTCATGATTCATGAACAACATTGTTCGAAATAACGATATGTATAATGCGTACCGGTGCGATACATAGTGGTATTTTGGGCACCGATACAAATTAACAAATTAATAAGAAAATTCAAGGTATCGAGTTATCGACAGTCTATTGTTGTGTATCGTGCATATCGATACTATATCAAATTGTGTATTGACCATTATCGAGCTGTATTGTGTGTACCGATTCATACGATACAGTATACACTACCATACAGCTTGATATTGGTTGATACACAATTTGGTACAGTAGAATTATTCAGCATCTTTAAATACACACCCGCACACTTTTAATATGCACTGTAAGTTGGAAAAATATATTAACTACTTTCCCAAAAAAAATTGAAATCTT